>OZ024931.1:16351587-17618787 GCA_964017235.1 Sabellastarte sp. h YS-2021 | reverse complement strand
AATGGGACTACACCAGCTAGAGAAAAAACATTATAGGACTTTTCTGATGAGCATCAATTCACAGAAATTACAATTTTATGGTGTACAGTAAAAGGCAAATAGTAAATTTATTCAGTCATAAAACCCAGTTATTGGAATAATCTGGACCTCTAAAGCTATTTAGTAATAAAGTTAACCTAGAGAAATATAATTGCTACTCATCTTATGAAAATAATAATTATATTGAGTATCAACTTTTAATGTCAAACAAATATTTAGTGATTTTTGTCTCAATAAAATCTTAAGCTTATCTGTGACAATTTCTGACAGTTATATTTAAAATGGTCACAGTGATATATTTTCAATTGAACAACTTTAAAAGTAGCTTTCATCGCTTAGATATGAGTAATAGACTATTTTAACACAAAATATAACAGATAAAGGACACAAATTTAGGAAATTCTAAGGCAAGTTGAAAGAGGAAACTACAGTAATATGCTTAATTAAGACCACTTATTGATATTGGTCTTGTTCCTTCCATTACAATATCAGATTCTTATTATCCAATTTTCAACATGAAAATGATGTAGGATCTTGACAAAAACATAGAAAAATCGTCATAACACAAGTTCATAGCACCAGATCAAAGTTGCACGAAACTGACTCCAGAAATTATACAAAATAAAGCCATAATTAACTGTGACAATTTAACTGTTTATATTAAAGTGCATAAATTACATCAACAGAGATTTTGTTAAAAATGCAAGATGTGCAAAAGTAAAAACAATAATCTGAAAACAAGCTGAAAGAATAAAACTTTTAACCATGTAAAAATGTTATAATAACCACAGACTGCACAGCCATACAAACCATTCCACACTGTGGTACTCTCTTCATTTTTATTTCCTTTCAATTATAGTTTATGTATTTAAGAGTGTCCTCTTCAACAGAAGTAACTGGAAATTGAGTGACTTTGTTACACATATGTAAGATACCTATATACACAGTTACTGGGAACTGATTGACTTTTTCACATTTTTTAAATCTACTATTTACACTTCATTACACAAAAATGTAAAAGGCTTATTCAGATATCATCATTTTATATCCATAAAACGTTTAATACATTTATCATGACTGCTAAATACTCTATCTGGTAAATCAAAAACTGTATGTTAGTCTGACCCTGTTGTTGATATAAAATATATAACAGTCATCATGTATAGACGTCATATACAGATGACTGAAAAAGATGAAAAATTCTTGTACTCAGAATCTAATTCAAAGACAAGCTAATTATAAATTTGTTTTTAGTTTTGGTTTAAATGTATTCTATTTTCTTTTTAAAATAGTATGATAGTTCATAAACATATTGATACATTTATGATATAATACTGACAAATATTTAAGTTTGTGGAAAGTTACTCTTACATGTGTGATATTTAAAATTTACTTTTTTTTAAACTAAAAGTAGGAAGTCATACCAGACATATAACATTTAAATTTGAACAAGATGATATCACAACAGTCTGTGTATTTACATAACATACAGGGCTGTATTCACTGAAGTTCTTATCATGGATAGCCTTAAACTGAAGACTTGTAATAAATACTTTGATTTAGGCCAAGACTAATATATGACTAAGACCTAAAGTGAACATTGCTACACATAATGTGAGGTAAGAAACATGCAGATATTTAAGATGTAGAAACAACAAATTTCATGTGTTAAGTCATTTTAGACAATAACGTTACCAGAGCACCAACTGCTTTTTTGCCTAGGCAACAGTAGATTACTAAAGTTGAACAAATACCACATCAAAATACATGCATACAACATCGACCATCAAATTATACTGATATAACATTTTTCTCTTTGCTCTTTTAACAGAGAGATAACATGATGTATTATTTAATCTTTAATGTTTAATCTTGGATGTAATGACATGCTTATTGACTTCCTTTGCTCTGTATAGTGATCAAATTTGGCCAGTAGGCTATTCCCAGGATTAATGACCCTAGATCTTTATGCATGGAAAAACTCAATTTTTACTTTTAGCATAAGAAGCTTACATTCAGCTTAATGAGTTTTAATACTTACAAAACAAGTAAGCTGTTTGAGAAGACAGTATGGTTAATATGCAAAATAAAGGTGTAGTGCAATGTATGTGCTTGTACCTCAAGTCAATTGTAGAATGATTTACACCGAACAATTTACAGGAAACATTGATATAATTTGTGTAGTTTTTTAGTACTCTAATTCACTTCTGATACTGTCTAGGAAACTAGTATGTCCTGTAGCCATCTTCTGTTGTTGTTTTTCATACAACTGCCGCTTTGTCTGAAGTAAAAAAAAGATTTTAATGTCATTAGAACTGAAATGTTCATATTTGTGATATATACAGAAAATGCTGAAACATACAGATTGTGGTTCATTCGTGAAAATACTATGAAGTTGACAAAAAAATATATATATATATAAAAACTGAAATAATTTGATTTTCCAATAACAACAAGGATTTACATAAGCATTTTAATATCTATATATAGAGACTGTAAACTATGATAGTCAAGGGACATATTAGAGACTAAGAGTGCATTTTTTATAAACTCTTGAATCAAGCTCTGACCTCGCCTGATACAAATTTGCACAAATATTGCAAACTTCATCTAACATTCACAGAGTCACTGAATGGCAACTTTCATGTTTTTTAAACTCCTCCAGTTTCTTGGAATGTGAGGTTGAAAGAGTCATGGTTTACAGTATTCAAAATACATTTGTTTTCTTTACCAATATAAATCTAGTGGTCTGAATTTTGTCTAAATGTCTTGAAAAAATGCACAATAAATCCTCACAAAAATCCAGATGCTTAA
The DNA here is from genome assembly GCA_964017235.1 of Sabellastarte sp. h YS-2021. Classification (NCBI taxonomy): domain Eukaryota; kingdom Metazoa; phylum Annelida; class Polychaeta; order Sabellida; family Sabellidae; genus Sabellastarte; species Sabellastarte sp. h YS-2021. Next base: position 17,615,934 of record OZ024931.1, on the reverse strand, counting down.
CAGTAACAGAAAATTTGGTAAAATGTAAAACAGTTACTGAAAAACCTCATATTTTTTTAAAGCAAAATTTGGTCTATTCAGCACTTTAACAACCATCTGATGTGTTGCTTAAATCCAGGACAGGTTAATTTCACACCAGTTGTACGTTAGCTTTGGTATTTCCTCACCTCAATCTCCTGGTCATGTTTTTCTTTCATCTTGGCATCCATTTCAGACTCTGTACTGTCGTCAGGCACTGCATGTCTGCTGCCCTTGGCAGACATAGGTCTCTTGGAGGACACTGGTCTTTTGTCCTAAATTATGAAAACTGTCTCTCAAATTTTTATTTTATCGGATGATTGTTTCAATTGATTATATTAAAAACATGTGTCTCCATCACAGCCTCAGACTTTTTATCATAAAACTACAAAAGCTATCAAGATACTTTGCTATCCTTAACTTAGAGGAAATACCATTAACTACATGTTAGTGTCTTAAGGTCAGTGGTGTAAGTTAAATTACTGTTTTGTGCTCCCATGGAATGTCTGCTATTTTGAAGAGAAATTATTAGAAAATCAAGTGCTAGCACTGTTAAATGAGGCAGACAACTTCCAGATTCCAAAATTGTCTCTTGCTTTACAAGAGGTTAAATTTCAATTATCTTTGTTTTTTCAAAAGACATAAAGATCAAAATCCAGTAGCTGGCATACTATTACATACAACAAAACAACCACACACTTTTGTTGGACTCAACAGGATTCAACATTATATTGCCACAGATGTCCATTCAAAACAAAATTCCTGAATGGATATGTGTTATGTCCCAACACTGAGTAGAGCCTAAGTACTGAGTAACTCACATCCACCCAGGTCTGGTTCTCTGTGTCACTGCTGCTAAAACTGGTGTCACTGCTGGAATCACTGCTGGAGTCACTTGTGCTGTCAGAGGAGTAGTTTGCCTCACTGACATTCAGATGTGAAAGAAATAGATGTAAAGTATGAAATGTGGCATTTACCAGAGCCCTGACACACTTAAAACTATGTTTAAACTGTTCACAACCTTTAAAAAGATAGCAAAAAAAGAAAAAAAAAGTTATATTTAAATAAACATGGGTTTTCATGGGGACAAATTTTAGATATTCCATATTCTTGCAGAAATTGACTGGGTTTTAATATCACTTAATACTGTGACATATGTGTCTGAAAAAACAAGTGATGCTCTTTGAGAAGTTGTTTGCACTGGAAAACACTAGACACTGCCCACTTTCCACCATTTAACCCACCTCTATTTCCTTTTAAATGTAAACAGCTCTACTTCATTAATTATGAATAACTATTTATGAATTAGTTTCTTCTAAGACTTCCCCCAACCATGTTTAGAGTTGCTTCAAACTAACTTTTTCAACCCTCGTGTTTTTGTCTGTAAGCTGTGTAAGGTGACTCTGAGGATCCTGCTGCTTCATACAGGACCATTACAAGGTAGACATCTAAGCTCTGTGTGACTCTAATTGTTCTTGAGTAAGTTTACTAATCAATTTTCACATGTTGTCTTCAGACGTATGTGACTTACCCCCGCTTTGATACGGTCCTGAGCTGTGCCAGGCTGCTCTGTGGATCCTCCTGCTCCTTGAGACAAGCCTGTAGGAAGCTAGAGACCTCCTCATGTTCATACTGCTGAGAGAGGTCCAGTGCAGTGTTACCCAGACTGTCCACTGCGTCCAACTGTGCACGGTTAGCCACCAGCCACTTGACAGTCTCCACATGACCTCTAAAGGTGAATTAAGGTCACAGAATGTAAATAAGGCAATAAACTTGGTTAAGGAGAGGAAATAATAGTGGATTAGAGGTCATTTACAATGCTGGAGTAAGTATACACTTCAAACATCACCGCCTATAATTATGTTAAAGAGCTCCACTTGTAACACAATGTCACCCAGTGTGAGTAGCCTTGCATGGCCAAATAAGGTAAAAAAGTGTGTGTGTGTGTGGGGGGGGGGGGGGGGGGGTGCGGTGTTACAAGTGTTTCCCATAAAATAAGTTATAGACTAAAGTTAGTGCTGTTTTCTCTTGTTTTCAAATGATTGTTTATGAATTATAAATCACTAATATTGATAACTTAAATATTATATATTGTAGATAACTGATTGTTAAATATTATGTTCTTGACACATAACCATTCTTCCACATGGATGCAAGCCTAGAAAAGGGTTATAAGGAAACATCTTTTAAAGGGTATATTTCATGGAACACCAGTCACTGATACCATTGAAAACAAGATCAAAAGAGGGGAAGACAGTGTGTTACAGATTACAGGACTGTTAAAGAAATCACTAAACTCTCTATTGTTTTCATATAGCAAATACAAGGATAAGAAGCTGACTGAGTACCAATAAAAACATGGCTAAAGGTGGGGAAATAATCAATTAAAAGCAGGTCACCAAAACAGAGGAAAGCAGGGGGTAAGTGAGGGCAACAGTTGACTTGGAGATCATTTAAATTTAAAACCAATTTTTCACATTTAACTCATGTTTTGACTGAAACAAACATATGATTATTATATAGAACAGTCATGTTCATTATAACTGTTACATTTGTAATAAAATATTGAAATATTTGAACTTGAAAAATGGTAATAGGTAATAATCATAAATAACAAATCACAAATTACCCTTTTGCAGCCAGATGCAAAGGTGTTCTTTCTTCAACTGTTTTACAAGATATCTGAGCACCCATAGCTGCAAGCACCTAAACATAAAAATTTCCACATATACATTCTAATTCTTATCACAAAAAGTCTAAATCTCACAGAAAACTCACTGACTTAGAAAAAAGATTTTGTTCACAATAATGTTTTTAATTTATACTTAAAATGTCTGCAAAACAGAATAATATTTAGGAGGCCATTTAAAGCTGTAAGTCTACAATGAAAAGGGTTGGCTTCACACGACACTAATTTATCAATATATCTCAAATACTACACCGGTGAATACACACCCTACAAATCTACAAGATTGGTGATTTTAGTAAACATATATTTTGAAGTAAAAGTAGTGGACATAACAATATGTTCTTACCATGACAGAACTGGTATGTCCCTCCATAGCAGCCAGGTGAATGGGGGTGTAACCAGTGGGTGTGGAGCTGTCAATGTCTGTCACATTGATTGACAGGTATTGTACCACTTCCCTGTGCCCATGGAATGCACTGATATGTAGGGGACTCCACCCCTTCTCATCTGTACTCCTGTGGCAATAATAGATACGGATGTAAAACTAATATATTATTATTAAGACAAGAATGAGGTAATATTTTGAATTTCCGACAATTATATGTGTGAATTATAAGGATAACTTGAGGTTCTACTTGCTAAAAGTTACCATAACTGTAATCTAATTTGATGCACAAGGCATCACTATTTAATGGAATCAAGGCCGAAAGGGGTTTGGGTTTACTGGCGCAATTGCAAAGCCATCGTGCAGACACATGAGGTCTTATTCATGAACAATACCTCAGACTATTCTTAACGTTGATATTTAGTATTAATTAGATTTCAAGTAAGAAATTATGAAACCGTATTCACAATCATTCCTAACTCTAAAGTGACTTTAGAACCTGGGGCTGTATTCTTCAACAATACTTTGCTCAGGTCACCTAGACCGAATATAGGAATGGTTTTCTACTTACCAAAGTATTACTTAGATTTTGTATTCATCAACCTCTACTTTAAGTATTACTTAGATTCCAAGTTAGTAAAACTCTCTATACTTTGTACTGTAACTGTAAGCTCGGAAACTAGTATATCTAAGTTAGGAAAAGTCTTAATCATTCCACAATTCTTACATAAGGTATCCTTTGTTTTTCACTGAATCATCTGCTTTGTTAAAAATGGTGAAAATGCTCATTTTCTTGATGGAAAATGCTGTTTTTAACATTGTGTCACAGTGTAATATCAATTAAACACAAGATTCCCTGCAATAGTTGCATATTTTAAAAACATTCTATCATCCAAGGTACCTCTGCAGATAACCTGAAATCTAAGTGGCAGTCTAAGGTGACCTTAGAGTTAGGAATGTTCATGAATACCATTTTTATCTAAGTTAGTAAAAGCTTGAGAAAAAACTTAGATTCTAAGTTAGGAGCAGTCTAAGTATTGCTGAAGAATACGGCCCCTGTACTAAGATTTTTAAGTTTACCGATTCCAAGAAAAACTTGCTGAGGTGAAAAACCTTCCCTTACCTAGATCTACGGTCACCTTATCTAAGTACTGTTTGCATGTGAATATAGCCCCTGAACTTAGATTTAATATCCAGATTATCATTTTACTCCATAAAGAGAAGAAGCATCCCTTACAATGCAAGTGTTTTGTTGTGCTCTATCAACTGCTTGACTCGATCTATGTTCCCAGTCTTTGCTGCATGCTGTATGGATGGTCCAATCATTACGTCTCCTTCATTATCCAACTTTTCTGCACCCGCGGTCTCGTCCTGAGATTTCTTGGCTGCCTCAATGCCTGCCTACAATTTACATTTTTCTAATGACAAAAAAAGATTTCCTTCAGTCTAATCAGATACAGAACCCTGTTACGGGGAAATCTAAAGTGACCAGATACTTACTTTTACAATTTACACACCACTGTATGGCTAGTCACATAGAAAATAGTTTTCAAACAGCAATTCCTAGAATTTAAATACAGAAAAACCCTAATGGTTTTTGCAAGATATAACATCATATATCAGCCACATGTAATCATTATTATTATTTTAACATTAGTTTTATTCATTGTAATAAACACAAGCATACATCTTATTTAATTTGTTTCAACAATGTCACTGCATTTGACCACACATATGGATGGTTGCATAGGTCTGCTGCAAAAAAGCTCACTCTTTACCTAAAAGTTTTCTTTTCACTTGCATTCTTACAATGCACCAATTAATGTCATTTATTACCTCCATCAAGGAGGCTGTGTCATTGGCATTTGTCTGGTCTGTTTGGTTTATTTCTTAGCAAAATAACTCAAAAATTTATGTACAGACTTCAATGAAATTTTTCAGGAAATGTTGCCAATGGCACAAGCAATGGATGGTTACATTTTAGTGGTGATCCAGTTCACCTTCTGGATACAGGTACATTTTAACATATTTTTGCAATCATAGGTAATATTGGAAGTGTTTTGCCTTGGCTGTGGTCTGACTAGTCTGTGAAAATAAATCTGATAAAATACTGGCAACAATACAAAATAATACAAAAACTATGAAATTTGAAACCATCAAATCTGTGTTCAAAATAATTCACAAAGTTTTGATTTTTTCATACAATATTGAAAAGTATGATATTAAAGTGAAAATAAAGCAATCAAAACATACCTCTAATTTCTGTTTGCGGTAAGCGAAGAAGTCTTTACAAGGGATTAGGAAGAGTGTTAAGTATGTATCACAAGTATGTACAGAAATAATCCAACCACTGAACACACCATACAGAACACAAAATAAGGCTAGAGTGTATCAATGAAGATCAACACTTTAATTTAAAAGTAAGCATGAAAATTTAACTGTTACTACAAAAGACATGCATGTCCACAATAGCATTGGGTTTTTATTGATAGAAAAGCAAATGCAAAGAACTACTAGAACTACTAAATACTAACCTGTATTGGTGAGTAATACTGCATAGTTCAATGTAAAATTATAAAATAAAAAATAAAGTAATAACAGACAACATGTTCTGAAGCTGGACATAGTTAACAGGACTCAAACTAAGAAATATTTGCTTGTTTTGGTTTCATAAATTATTTAATATAGAACAGAAAAAAATAAAATAAATTAGAAATTTATTACACTCTCCAAAAGCAAGGCTTATATTTGTGTTTTAAATGAAACAACACAAAATTAACAAAGTGAGAAATTTATTGCACTATTGAGACTTCACATGAATCAGTTATAAACAAAAAAATAGAAATTATAGAGTATAGTCATATAAAATCAATACAACTACACTGAAGGAATAACAGAGACAACAAAAGAAGTCCATACACTGGAAATGTAATTGTAAATATATTATGTCATGTTACTGATAATCTTAAGATTGTATAATAAAATGTTGTACTACAATGGAAATTTTCCCTACAACCTTATAATGTGATGGATCAGATATCAATAGCAAAGCTTAAATTTTATCATATTATTTGTTAAAAATATTTTATAGCTTTCATTGTTTAAGTAGAATTTTTAAATTTGAACAAATCCAAAGTAGCTGCCAGAGCAATTTTACAATTTCAAATTTACAGTCAACTATAACATAACTTTAGAATTGAGTAAAATCATTGCTCTCTGTGTCTGTAAACACTAAGCTACTTGTCAAATAAATGACTAAGAAAAGACAATGTCATGTCACCTCAAATACTGAGATGTGAACAATGTTAATAGTATAATACACACAAATAATTTAATCCACTATTTGAAAAGATGGGAACTCTATAATTAAAAAATGAGCTAATTAGAAACTAATTAAGATGGGAACTCTATAATTAAACAATGAGCTAATCAGACACTACATTAATTTCATGGTTCTATAACCATTGCTGTAAAAGATAACAATTACAGAAGTAAGGTGGAAAATACTTTAACAGCATTAGCTACAAAGAATGCAGTCAAAAGTAAAGAGTTACTACAACACAAAAACAATAATTTGGCTTCAACTTATACACAAAACAGCTTAAAGATAATGTGTGAAAATATGTTGTAATTAGAATATCTACACTGTCTACCAGTCAGCTACAGGGTAAAATTCAAAATTGGTCTTATTACATACAAAATTCTCAACCAGGGTCAACCAGTTTACCTAAGAGAATTAATCCATCCCTACTCCTCTTCCAGAAACACAAGGTGAAGTACCCCGAAACTCAAGTTCCTTCAAACCCCCACCTTTGATCGCAGAGTTCACAAGTCAATAAAACACTTTTCTAACTCCTTTAGTCACTATGCCCCTTCCCTTTGGAACTCTTTTCCTTTCCATGTAAGAAACAGTCCCTCTGTTGCATCTTTTAGGAAGCACCTTAAAACTCACCTCTTCAGCTCTAGCTTCCCAACTTAGTTTTTCTTCCCTCCCGGTCCCACCCACAATCCTGGATTGCCGACCTTGAATGCCCCTCGACTTCCCTAAGACTATGATTTTGTTTGGTTAGCACACTGAGTGGGGAAGATATTGCGCTTGCAAAGCAGTAGATTAGATTAGATTAGATACACTGGGCCAAATTCTCAGAGGTTTAACAGGTAGAAACTCAAACTAGCCATGTGAAAAAAAATCTAAATAGCTTTGTTAAATGAGTTAAAAACCCCATTAAAATAAGGTTTCATAGGAAAGACTTATGATTGCACACACTTTTTATGTACAGCACAGACTATATCTACAAGTTTCTACAGTAGACTCTGTAGAATTCAATGTTCCAAATTTAAATATCTGTTTAAACTTCTGTAGCTACCTACGAACCCAGGACCTAACATAACAACCTAAACTGTCTATAGTTATATCTAAACTGCATTTATTTGAAGCCCCTGAAGCAGAATTCCATTTTCAGTTGAAGTTGATGTCCAAAAGGACCTTTACTATTTGAAGTTAACTTGAGTTAATTTGAGTATTATTCAAGGGATGGTATTCACAGATGGGTTCAGTCAAAAATCAGCAAAAACTCAGCTTAAGTTTAGAATGAAAAGCTTTATAATTTGATTGGATTTTTGCTGATCTTCAGTGGATCCCCTTGTGTAAATGCGCACTCTTTTCCCTTAGATTCAATCAAATGTTGTTCACCAATATTCTACTTTATACAAAGTCTACTGTAAAACACGCTACAGAAGTGTTACCCATACTACACACACACTGTGCCTACTACTATTATAATCAAGTGTAATCCACCTTGAAACCATCCATGAAGACTGCCTGTGGTTCGGCCTGTGGTTCAGCCTGTCTACTTGACAAGTCTGTGTCATCATCCACCATTATTCTTGCGGTATCTGGCTCAGAGTCACTCCTCTCTTGACATGCTTCAACTTCATCTCTTGGGAAAACTATGGTCTTGTTTTCTTCCTGTACTTTATGCAATGTCAAGGTCACAGTGGTATTTGGGTCATGTTTCCCACTATCAGGCCTCACATGTATGCTATCTGGGTCATGATCAGTAGGGGTAGTGGTGGTTTGGGGAAAATCATTCTCCCGACCATCAGTCATGGATTCAATCACAGAGGCATAGTCTTTCTCTGGCACGCTCTGGTCAAAGAAGTCATCTTTACGACTGTGGGGGAGGACCTGGGTTTGTGTGGGGGTTTTAGCGCGGGGAGTGTTGGGCTCGGACTCACTGTAGGAGGTGTAGGAGGAGGCAGTGCTGCTATAACTAGAGGCTGTACTGGACACACTCACTTTACGATCACGTTCACGACTCTCACTCGGAATGGTGTTCACACTGGTGTGAGAGGTGCTGTCCTCAGGAGGCTCAGCAGCCACGATCTCTGTGAACGAGAAGAAATTGTACTCAAACTTCTATCATCCAAATATCTGTGTTAATTAACTAAATTCTACTCTCTTAAACATTAAACTATCCTGTTAGAGTTTTGAAAGATAGCTTTCAAATTTGGGGCCTACTATAAATAAATATGAATCCCTGTGATAATAACCATTAATGGTACAAAATATCCATGTCATTATCTGAACTTTTACATTCAAATATTCAACTATACTCTCCATGAAGAAATTACTTTACCCTGAACATTTGATGCTGATATAACCTCTTGTACCTGTGCAGTATTTATAACAACAGGTGTTTTTTTCCAAGGCAAAACCTTTCTGCTAAGGGTTTTTGGACATGGAGGGTTTACTGGATATCATCTCCCGACTACACACAGCATAAAAATCTTTTATACAGGGCAGGGATTTCACAGGTGAGGGCAGGACAAAAAAGTTTTTCATTTTTAAAAGTATGTGATTACTTTTTACAAACAAGAAATTGAAACTTTTTTTGAAGTATGAACTGAAAAAAACGACTATATTTTCTCAAACTGGCTAAGATAAAAGAATGTGTTATTATATCTGTTGCATAATTTTACATTTATTCTTAATCTACAATGATTTTTAATCAGCCTCAATGAAGTTTTAACAAATGGATGTTATTTGGATAATTCTGCCATGGTACCAACCTTTGGTGTCCTCTTCTTCCTTTGGTGGAGAAGGAATTCTGATGACTGGTTCTGGGGTTTGCGTAGTGTGTTCAGATTCAGAATTCTCTGTGAAAAAAACACATATAGTTTTTATGACAAATTTAAATCCATGTCAGCACAATCACAATATAAAAGAGAGATTTGTATTTGGCACCGTCAAATGCAAGCATTTGATCAAAAATTTCATGACATAAATTTAAAATATTTAATCACACTATTTTCTTTACTGTCCTTATATCTTAGATATCACTTATTACTAAACAAAATGTCTTGATAACATCCACTGTTACAAACAAAGTTTTACTTCCTGCAATTACACCAACCCTTCAGAGGAAAAAATGTTGAATTTTTCTTCTTGTGACACACATTACAAAAGTGAATCAAGCTGATCAATTTTTGCGGAAGACAGTTTCTGATAGTAATGTTTAAGCATGCAGATAATTAACTTATCACACCAGTTTATTTATAAGTTAAAGAACATCAGATGTGATTTAATAGGAAAAATGTCAAAAATAAAGAAAAATTTGAAAGTATCTACTTATTGAAGTTATGTCCATCTATAAAATTCATACACATATTCTATATACTTTGACTACTGAATGTACACATTCCACACTTTAACCATAATGATTGAATGTACAAATTCAATGGATGTTTGCTATTAAATGTGTATATGCAATGATGAAAAAACCATGAACCTATAGTTATTCAATAGTTATCCACATTCAATACAACATATACATATGAACAGACTAGAGTTTAACTTTGATAAGAGAAATTCCTTTTCAGTAGAAGTCAAATTCTGGTCCTCTGATATTTTTTTCACTGAAATGAAACCTTACAATCTGAATATCTTTCAAGTTCTGAAATTGTAGCAATTCATAAAGAATTGATTACAATATTAAACTGAACATTTCTCCAGGAACTATACCATCAGGTTACTTTTTTACTTATCTTGTTAGACTGTAGTATCTACATTTCATTCTTTATAATTGATACACATTTATATTTTAAATATTTTAACTAATGTTATATAAAAGTGAATATTTAAATATACACATTGTGTATGCCCCTATTTAAGTATATGGTCATTATACCACCTCTTTCTTGTGATAAAATATATACATAGTTTAATCATTTGACCTTCTTTTACACACAGATGATCTAGTGTTCAGCAGGACCCCCCTGAAGTAGTACATGGTATGATATAAGCAGAATTTTGTTACGTAGAGGGAGATACGGGGTCCTTTCAGTGTTTTTACTATTAGAAACTTCTCTGTTGTGAGGACATTCTTGATAAGTGGAGTATTTCTCTTTGAGATTCAACTTAACAGATTTCAAATGTATACGAATACCTTACCATCTTCTATATAGGAGGTATATGTCTGCACATCAAACTCCTTCACTGTGCTGCCGTCCCCCTCCTTGGCTGACAGCCACTTGTCACAGGGAATCTCATACCGTATGCGCCTCACTCTGTCCTTTACTAACACCTTGTCCAGGAACCAGCCATAGCCTAGAATAAACACTAACCAGTGTGAACACTGCATTTCTGATTTAAATGAAACAATCCCTCAGGTATGTCCTGTTAGCCACATCTTACCTTTGATTTCACACAGTATAGGTAACAACTGAGCTAATGCAAGAAGTAGAATATCTAGGCTAGATTATATCAATACAGCAACATATTAGCATTGGGGATTAATGAAGATTAACTGAACAACTTTGTAAACCTCAGTGTGTTCAGAATACACATTCAAGTGAATTTGTAAGTTCAATAAAACAAAGTCTGAGCATATCCCAGGCATCCAATGGTACAAGAAATCACACGCAGTGTGTTATTCAGTGCTTTCGCAGTCCTTCATGACTTCCCCTTGACCATGTCAAAGAAACCATAGCACCTTACACCATATAACAGTGCACTCTCAGGATAACTATTTGCTCAACCAACAAAAAATCAGAAACATGTGGTAGAAGCACTTGAACCCAAAAATTCAACAACGTTAAAAAGATTATTGGCAAGGTCAAGGTTAGTGAGAAATATGTTGAATGTGAAACTCTAGGATAGAGTTAGAACATTTTCTGGGCCTTGTAGCTTTGGAGGAGAAGTTGTTCAGGCGGATGTGGACACTGCAGAGTGATCGCATTATGTCAGCTGACATAAAAACTGCACAAATTACACAGTAAATGTGAGATGGTCAAAAATACAATACTTAATATGTTTTAATAATAGTGTTAAACTCATACTAAGAACATCCAATTTACTGCTTATGTAATATCTTCGAGGATTGCAATCATGTGAGCTTTATTGAGTACCTCTTTTTAAATTAGTGAATTTTTGTAAATTTCCACGTCTACTTTTGATTTTTTAAAAGGAAAGACAAAATACTTGTTGGATTTAAAAGTTAAGTAAACATACTTCTTACCTTAAAGCATCAGAAAATATATTTCTGCTGTGAGTTATTAACTATCAACATTACAGCATAACATTATTTACCTAGTTCTTGTCTGTCATGGCCAATTTTTATCTTGTTCAGCTGCCCAACATAAAAAGTGTCCAAGTCAAAAATGTCTTCCTGAAAGTAAAATAAGAAAGAAAATTTCAAACATGAATCAATCTCAGATTGATTCTGATTAATTATTTACTAAAATTATGTTTTTATTGTAAGCATTAACTGAGTATGTTCGATATAACTTACACAAGATGAGAGTGGAAGTCAATCAGAATCCAGAAAATGTACTAAATTAAATCTATTGTGGTCAACAGTGTTTTATGGAGTCTGGCAGGACTAACCCCAATCACTAAATAAAGGCCAATCATTGCCACTCTATATCATCAATAAATGTATGATTTTTAATGAAACACGTTTCAAAGATATCTGACATTCATGTCACCAAAAGAATCCCCTCTGGTACTATACCTATGATAATCAAAGTCTCACATCTTGATTGTAACATACATGTTTACAATAATTAATTGTCTGAACTTCAACTGAAGTCTGCGTGGAGTACGATAACAATTGAATGTAAGTTGTAACTGGTTAACCCAGTGATTGCATTGATATCAAGTAGGTAATAATATCAAAAGTCTTAGTAATTTATATCATAGACAACTGGCATTCAATGCAAAATGATAGGGTTACAGGACTGACTGAATATATAATAGGTCCAAAGTGTTACATCAATTAATGTCAGGACAGATTCCTCATGTTGCCCCATGAGCTGAGACTTGAACCTACACCCACAGATGTAAGAGTCAAGTGATTACATGCCAGACGTGTTCATCACTCGACCACTCGGGCTTTGTTGCAAAGTTCACTCCAGAAACAATGGTGATAACATCAGAAGACATATATTTAACAAAATGCCACACATTTGTAACATCTTTAGACCTGTGCTTTCTGGAACTTGATCTTGTGGTTCACTGACTCCTGTAGCCAGTTGTCCTCAGTACGCCCGTTGTTTCCACACAGTGCGACCTTGACCTCTGCCTTTGTACTGGAGCCCAGTCGACTCCCAGTGAAGATGTGCAGTCTGTATCTACAGGGCTCCCCATCCCAGATCACCCGCTCCATCTGAAATGTCACAAACCGACAGTAAGATTACTGTAAAGTATGTCAATAAATCTATGGAGCTAATATGATTTTGTATTATGTGAAATGATTCAGGTCCCTGGCTTTTTGTGCTGTGTGAGAATTATCTAGATGGATTCATGCAGCATTTTTCAATTGTTGAAATTAATGTAGAACTCACATGTGCCATCCAATATTTTTTTATTGAAAATCAATTTTTTTTCAAATATTTAGTGGTTATAATCCAAGGTAATTATCATACCTATCACTTAAAAATAATACATGTAATAACAAACATTAATGCTAACTGGTTGAGAACATGTACCAAAGTACAGGCATCCCAAAATGGACAGACCATAATGTATCTTATCTGCTTCCCGCCACTCCACTTAATGCACAGATATATTGACTTTAGTACTTACAGGGTCATAGTTCTTGAGCAGCTCACCAGGTGTTTGCACTGTTGAACTCTTCTTACTCGGGGAGGAATTCGACTTGTTGTCTTCATCTTCATATGCAGAGGAACAGACTTCTAGATCCCAAGCTGCAGGTTGTACCTATTCACCCAAGTAGTAGAATATATAACTCAAGATCAAAGACTGGAGGTTATAACTAGGGACATCCAAAGTTAAAATATTTATATTTCAAGATTCATTCAAAAAACTGAAAAATAAACAATGAACGAGTACTGTGAAGACAGAGAGTCTTTTCTCATGAAACAGTAGGGATAAAGCAAGGGCTAGAAATTAAGAGATAACACAGGATTATATGCTTTTTGATGATGGCAAAATGGTATCAATATTATCATAACTGAAATTTAACTGTATTGTTTAAACCTAATTTTAATCATATTTTAAACTAAGTATTTAATTAGTACCCAAGTGACCCTGTAAGTACTAATGTTGGTATGTTTGTAGCCATTGTGGGAAGATTAAAAATAATCTAGAATAAGTTTTAATTGTCTTTTATTCCATGTTTTTATTTCACACAAAGGTTCACATCCTATCACACACAACACAAGTGATGGAACACGTTTTTTACCCTCTTTATAAGGTGCCGTTAGTTTTAGTACTTGATTTACCATCTACCTAATAGTCTGCAAATATTGCGAGAATAAGTACGACGTTTCCGTTTAACTCAACACGCCCCCTTAAACGAATAAGTTGTCTAATCTCTTGCGTGTGATTGGTTTTGTAAACATATCTGCAAGATTTTGTTCAGATGGAATATACTTCAGTAATATATAGCCCTTTTGAACTTCTACACGGATAAAGTGATATTTAATGTCTATGTGTTTTGTCCTTTGGTGAAGCACAGGATTTTTGGCTAGGGCTATAGCGCTCTGATTATCAACAAAAATGTCAACAGTGTTAACCTTGTCCCCTGAAAATTCTTCATAGAGACACCTCAGAAACTTTGCTTCTTGAACGCATGAAACTAAGGCCACATACTCAGCCTCACAAGTGGATAGGGCAACACATGTTTGTTTTCTGCTCTTCCAGCAAACCATGTCACTATTTGTGTTCATAATAAAACAGTAACCACTAACACTTTTTCTATCTTCTAGATTTCCCCAATCAGAATCACTAAAGCCTTGTAGTTTCACGCCTGTTGATTTTCTGAAATTTAGACTTTGAGATTTTGTTCCCTTGAGATACCTAAGGACATGCTTTGCCCATTCCAGATGTGCTTTTGTTGGATGTTCTAGAAACTGAGATAGCATACTGACGCTATAACATATATCCGGCCTTGTACATGTCATCAGATATATTAGGCTTCCTACAATTTGCCTATACAGACATGAATCTTCTAGTGGCTTTGAGTCACTTGATCTTAACTTGTTCACATTCATTTCACAAGGAGCAGCCTTTGGCTTACAGTCATTCATCCTAAACTTATCAAGCATCTGTTCTATATATTTACTTTGATGCATTGTAACACAATCACCTTCAAAGTCAAACTGAATGTTCAAGAACAGAGATAATTGACCAAGGTCTTTCATTTTGAACCGTTTGCTCAGTGTTTGCTTTTCATTTTGCAATACATCTTCACTATTTGCTGCTATTATGATATCGTCTACCCACACGAGTAAAATAACATAGCAGTCATGAGTTTGCTTTGTGTACACACACATGTCAGTCAAAGATTGCTTGAAACCTTGTTCAATGAGATAGTCATGCAACAGTAAGTTCCATATTCTCCCACTTTGTTTCAGGCCATACAAAGATTTGTTAAGCTTGCAAACAAGCTTTTCACCCTTTGTTCCCATCTTTTCAAATCCCTTTGGTTGTTCAACATAAAGTTCACAATCTATTGGCCCATTCAGAAATGCAGTTTTGACATCCATTTGATGAACCTTTAGGTTTTGTTGCATGGCTATCTGTAACAACATGCGAATGGACGTAATACGGGCAGTTGGACAGAATGTGTCTTTGTAATCAATATTTGGGATCTGGGAATACCCTTTTGCAACATATCTAGCCTTGTATCTTTCCTCACCATCTGAATCTCTTTTGACAGTATAGACCCATTTTCCACCAATCAAATTTGCTCCGGCAGGTAGTTTGGTGTACTCAAAAGTTTCATTTTCATCAAGTGCACTAATTTCATCTTTCATTGCCTGATGCCATTTCATAGAGTTTTCACTCTGAATTGCTTCTTCAAAAGTTTTGGGAGTTTCAAAATCACCCATTTGATATAGAAAGTCAATGTTTTGATCAGTGGGGGCATCAACCATTGTGACATAGTCTTTTAAATAGACTGGTTTAGCAAGCTTTCTGACTGACTTTCTACAAGTGCTATTCGCATCATCAATGGATAGGTTTGGGTCTACACTGTTTTGGTCGTTACCTTGAG
Source organism: Sabellastarte sp. h YS-2021 (assembly GCA_964017235.1). NCBI lineage: Eukaryota > Metazoa > Annelida > Polychaeta > Sabellida > Sabellidae > Sabellastarte > Sabellastarte sp. h YS-2021. The sequence goes on along the minus strand of OZ024931.1, from coordinate 17,600,321 downwards.
CTTGTTCAACAAGAGTATTCTCAGGTATGTAAGGTTTAATAATGTTTTGTTCTACATTTTGAACTGGTTCAATGGCACAAGCTTCAGTTTTCTGAACTACATTGTCACAGAATTTCACACATCTTACTCTCTTGACTTGATTTTTACTCTTGAAATACACAAGATATGCGGGACTTGACTTATCATAACCAATAAACACCCCCTTTTCACAACGTGGTTCTAGCTTTGACTGATTTTGTATGTATGCAAAACAACTCGTACCAAAAATTTGCATCTTACTGAGGTTTGGTTTCTTCCCAGTAACTGCTTCAAATGGGGTTATCCCCAGTCTCCGATTGAGACAGCGGTTTCTGATATACACTGATGTATATACTGCATAAGTCCAAAGAAACTTTGGCAAATTTGCTTCAATTAACATGCATCTTGCCATGTCGAACACTGTCCTCCACCCTCGTTCAACAGTACCATTTTGGTGGGGGCTGTACGGGGCACTAAACTCGTGCCTAACCTTGTTTTGAACCAACAACGACTCAAATCCGCTACATGTGAATTCCGTTCCATTATCCGATCTTAAGGTTTTGATTTGCCCAAAAGGGGCAATATCTGCCAAAAACTTCTTAGTAGCTTCACATGTGTCAGATTTGGCTTTCAGGAAATACACCATATATACACCCGAGTAATCATCCACAAACATCAGACAATACTTGAAACCTTCACGGGCAGTAGGCTCAATTGGGCCTGCTAGATCACAGTGGACCAACTCAAATAACTTACTGGCTTTTCTGTCAGGATTTCGATTTCGGTATTGAGGCATCTTCCCCAAAGTACAAGTGTCACAGTTAAATTCTGACTTATCTGAGACTTTCATACCGTCAACGACGTTTTCTAATGCTAGGATGTCTTGTACATTGCAATGACCCATAGTTTGGTGCCAATTTTTGCTACTACGGGATACTTTTTCGGAACCTTTCACAGAGTTCAAATAGTACAACCGACCTGATTGATTGATATCAAAAGCAGTGCCATCTGGGGCAATTAGTTGAGCATCGTTTGGACCAAAATTGACATTTGCACCCCTTCTAACAGCAGCTTGTACAGATAAAATGTTTTGCTTGTAGGATGGTATATACAAAGCATTTTCAAGTACAATATCATGTTTAACACCATTGCTGTCATGCACTGAAATTGATGCATTACCCTTACCAAGGACTACATTATCTGATCTACTACCATCTGCTAGTTCAATGACGTGTTTTTCAGTACTCAAATCTTGCATTGAAAGAAAACTTTCTTTACTAGTAATAATATGTGCAGTAGCACCACAATCAACCAAAATAGAGTTACAAACATCAGTCAAAACAGTGTCAGTATTTTGTACATAGTCTGCTTTAAACACGAATGAGTGATCATCAGCATCCTCTTGGACGGTCTTCACAGTATCACTGCTTGGTTTCTTCTTGTTTTTGCGACACTCACCAGTTGTATGTGTTGAGCTTTTACAGTTATTACACCACTTACGGTTGCTCTGGTTGCCGTTGTTTTGTCCCTTGTTGACGTGACACTGGTAGGACTTATGATTGGGTTCTCCACAGGTGTAGCATGTTATATTTCTTCTTGGGTTGCTTGTTCTTGGATTTAGTTGCATAATGGTATCTTTTTCACACGCAGTCCTGTGGCGATACCTTTCATTCTCTTCGAACGACTTCAGTGCTATTTTATAGTCCAAGAAACTACAATCTTCATCTTTCTGAGTCATAACTGTACAGAAGGTGTTGAACCTGTCAGGTAGCCCCTTCATGGTAATTGCCATCAGCAAGCTGTCACTAATGTTTTCTCCAGCAGTTTTCAGAGAATTGCAGATAGTTTCTGCTCTAATTAAGTAGTCAGTTACATTTTCGTCTTCACCCATCTGTAGTGATGTGAGCTGAGTGTATAGGTAAATAATACGAGGTTTACCTTTTCCCATGTAATGTTCATTCAAAATCTTCAATGCTTTCGGACCATCATTTGGAGCATCACGCATAATCAGACTCAGGCTTCTGTCATCCAAGTACTGAATTAGCTGTGCAAATGCTAGTGCCTTATTTGCTTGACTTGGTTCATCAGCTCCATGAAATATTCCATACATTTTCTGAAGTCTCATGTGTCCCAAAAATTTCATTTCCCACAGTTCATATTTATCCTGATCTCCATCAAAGTGGAGTCTGGGCCCATAACCTGTTGGTATGTTTGTAGCCATTGTGGGAAGATTAAAAATAATCTAGAATAAGTTTTAATTGTCTTTTATTCCATGTTTTTATTTCACACAAAGGTTCACATCCTATCACACACAACACAAGTGATGGAACACGTTTTTTACCCTCTTTATAAGGTGCCGTTAGTTTTAGTACTTGATTTACCATCTACCTAATAGTCTGCAAATATTGCGAGAATAAGTACGACGTTTCCGTTTAACTCAACAACTAACATTTTGAGTGACTTCGTTTAATACAACAAGCACAAACATTTCACGGAGAGACAGTGCTGATCAAATCTCATCAAACTTTGCTTCAAGAGTACTGATCTTCACAGTGTCAAATTTTAAAGCTCATTTCTATTTTTTGTATTACAATTAGAAGAAGATCTGCATTACTGGGAGTCTGTTTTCAAAACAGACCTTAACTACCTGCAGTCCTTCATTTTATATTAAGTACATGAATTGTCCTCTAATGGTGTAAGGAGAAAACCCCTATAGAGAAAAGCCCTACTGAGAAAAGCCTTTCACAAATTTTTGACACCCATGGAGAACAGCTTTACACCATTTTATCATTTTTTCCGTAGAGAGAATCCCAACAATTTTTTCAGCCCATAATACAGTTACCATATATTTATGTTTTTTACATAAGAAACAGGGTGTATAGTCATACATTTATCCTCACTAGCTTTGGATTGTTACACTTAAAACAGTTGTTTCAGTTACTCACAGCCAGAGGCAAATCTTTGGGTTTGGCAGGCCTGTGTTCTTTGGCAGTGACTGCAGACTTAGGGCGGGATTTGCCAGAGGACTGAGGCCTCTTGGTCTTCTTGGTCTGTACTACTGCAGAATGGGGACGAATCCACTTGCCTTCTTTCTCATCTTGAGATAGGCTCTGTTCCTTCATTTCCTTCCTGTATTAAAAGATTCACAAATATACATTTATAATATGTATTTACATTTTCACCCGACTAAGTTGAATATCTCAGCATCATAAAAAACTACCACTCAACCAACATAAGAGTCCAGATAAATGGATAACATTTTGAAGAAATGGCCAATTTGACTCACTTAAAGTAAATGAAATGTAAAACTTTGATAGCAATTAAATCTTTTATGGGAAATACTTAACATTTCCCAACAATAGCTATCTTTTGAAGTCATCTAACTGAATGGCCAATGCAAGGTTTGCAACAACTTTAACCATGCAGGCTAATCAGTATCAGTAGTCTATCCTCACATGTAAAACTCACATGACTCTGTCTGTATAATTACTTTTGTTGGCCATCAACAGTGGGGATGTCTTTTGAAAGTTGTAATTTCGTTATTAAAATGGTAAAGTAATGAATACTTCAAAGAGAACTAGTGACAGCCCTTTAAGATGTATTACAGCTTTGAATTTAAACTACTGTTTTTAACTTTCATCTGGTTGTACCTCAACAACTTAAATAGACTAAGTTATAAAAGTTGGCATGGTTATAAGCCTTGTGATTGCTATAGCTGTGAAAATATATTTTACTGGGCCTGTCTAATCTATCATTCACCTGATGGCACCTATGTATGAATCTCAACTAAGTAACAATAAGGTGTCACATACTTCAGCCAAACTGGCACTTTCTTGTCATCTGCCACTTCTCCGTCTATGGTAAGGTAACTGTTGTGAGCTGAGGATGGATGTGTACCATAGGAACTGTCTGCATCCTCCTCCAGTTTCTGCAGGGTTAGATAAAAATATATTATATTTGTCACATGGGATAGCCCTTAAAGGTATCCATTAATCAGCCGAATTCACAGAGATTCTGTGTCACATAAAGTAAATGGCCTAAGTAGGCTCAAAAGCCACAAATTTGATCAGAATTTCCACAATGACAGACATCATTTCTCAAACAGCTGGAGATTTTTTACTTCATAGATGCCACCTGAATTATTTCAGGCTTAACACCTTTTAGTGTGTCTCAATAGGTAGTCCCAAGAGAAATAGTGCAAACCAGGTGATCAAGCTTCCTCATTAGAAACCACCAGATATAGACAAGCTACTAACTTTCTCAATTAGAGGTAGAATCAAGGTACAACATTTCAACACCTCACAGGTTGAAGTTGAGTATGTTTCAAGTATTAGCCACCAATAGTCTTACTATTTAGCTGGATAGTTTGGCACAACTAGGATAGAAAATTGTCTTATTTTGTTTTTATTTAAATCTGCATTAATTTATTTTGACTAAGAATGAACACTGACGAAAACATAACTTGTAAATATAATTTAAACCAAATACTCAAAATTAATTAAGCTCACAGAGGTTCTTTAATTATGTGGCAATAATACAGTTTTTCCATGAAATCAGCACCTCAAATTGCTACATGACCAATCAACATGCAGCTTACCAACATAGCTTTTATATCAATGATCTTGATTGGCTAGACTTTGAATTTATTGTTTACATAATTTTTCTGCCAATTTGAGATGTGTGCAAATTTTATAGTAACCCAGCTATACCAGAAGTACTAACAGAAAACAATGAAGTCTGTTATTTATATGTTAATTTCACAGACATAAGGTACGACATACAGCATATAAGAGCTAAAAGGAAACAAGTATAAGTAAAAAACATAAACATATTGTAAACACACCATAGATATACAACTTCATTTTCTACAGTAGACACATTCACTAAATATTCCAATAACAGTACATTGTGAAAATAGGATCACATTCATGAAATTGAAGAGGCATTTGGAGTAAAATGATGGTGAAGGATGAATCGGGCAGACTGGAAATGTAAACATTTAACTTTCAGCTAATGCAAGCTTTGTTAACAGAATTTACTGGCTGGCTGAATAATCTCAGACATACAATTATGCATTGTAACTGTATACTCTTAAGTATTACGCAATAAAAGTGCTCAAAGCTTATACAGCACTATGTATCCGACGAGCTAAAAAGGGTATAAAAAATTTAACTTTATTTGTTGGAAAATTCAAGCTATAAATGTTAAAAGATAAAACATAAAAACTGGAATTCAAGTTTAAAAATATTGACTTTCATTGAATAATTACTGGATTAATTTCAGTTAAATGTTCCTTGCATTACAATCATTGCATAGGTTATCATGGTAGGTAGATGAGGGGATAAATAATAATTACAGCTTCACATTTTATTGAAATATCGGACATTTTGCCATTAGCTTAAAAAAATACATTCATTTAACAATCTTACACAAATTAATATGCACAATTAAACCCAACTAAGAATTGTAGATTAATTTCAGATGTAATGTAACAAATTACCATTTAATACATTACTTGTGTATTAAGTTATTCTTTAATGCTCATGAAAAAGTTGACATTGTGAATTTTCAATAGAATGGAAAATCCTCAATATTTCAAATACCAAGTGACCAAAAGAGAAAGCCAAATCACGAAACATCATAAAGATTCCCAGGTCATAATTAAACTCTGGTGAAATCTGAAATAAAGCCAAATGACCAGTAATTATTCACACAATAAAAGGTCGATAAAATCAATAGTTTCCAATGAAACCTGCCTGATTCTCATCAATAAGTAACCAAACAGCAACACATGCCATTAAACCACAATTGAACAGGGAAATCTTTTCACTGAAATGCAGTTTTGCGCAAGTTGCTTTTGGTAAACATTATGGAAAAGAGCTGTTTGCCTGATAATAATTCTGAGTAGATGAATGTCCAGGAAACATGTTATGTACACAAAAGTGTAGAAAAATTTTTCCTGAATTACTCATGACAGACATAAGTATGTGAGTTTGTCAGTTAGAACCTGAGGAAGTTAACACAAAATGCTGTCATGTACATAGTATATATTACCATTTGCTTTGCTCAACTCTTGTTATTTTATTGTCTGTAAATTATGTATTACTAATATACATGTGCATAATGAAAAAACTAATATCTGTGCACAGTTTACTTCTTTTCAGTTTACAAATGGAATTTTAGGTGATACTAGAATTGCTTATTTTGCTCAAATCTGGCACTTCACCGGACGAAAAAATTGTCAGGTTAATTTCATCGCAAATGAAATTGAGACAATTAATGTTGTACAAATTGTACAAATCTGCCGTGAATACAAGACGTTCCAATCCCAAAAATTTGTTCCTTCTGGTTCCCTCTTACTGTCCTTCCATCCATAAATCAAAGGTCCATTTTAACAATAGTTTCTCATATGATGCCCCTAAGTTATGGAATGATCTTCCATATGATATACGCAGTGCTCCAAATCTCTCCAGTTTCAAAAGTCGACTCAAAACCTACCTATTTCAGAAATCATTCCCACCATAGCTTCTTACTACCGAACACCGGACCGCCTCCCTGGCAACGACTCGGAACATGTCTAATGTCTCATGATTTATGCCTTACGGATTGGATGGTGTGCCTTAGAATCCGTTGATACGGAGATTAAGCACCTGGACAACTGATTGATTGAAATTGAAATGTTTTGAGAAGCTTAATCAATTTTGATCATGTGTATATTATTAGGGAAATATGTTGTTACATAAATTAATTGTTATATATGCATCAGAAATAAATTTGCTTCAACTGATCAACTCCTTGTTTCACAAATAAATATTCCACTTGTTGCTCAGAAAGCTGTGTTATGTCTGGTAAATATGTGGGATCAGGTTGGAGATAATTTAGACTGAAGGTTATTTGTGAAAAGAGACCTTTTAGATTAAGTACAGAATCTGCCCACTAGTCACTACATAAAGCGGATTTTGCAATTTATGTGTGTTAGGATCCCAAGTTATGAATATCAAAACCAGATATACACACAGCTCATACTAATATATTTCATGAGTTTATACCCATTAGGAACTAACATCAAAATACCCTATAAGGTATGATAAACATTGAAATGTTGCTGATTAGGATATACAGCCACTTAAATATGGGTAAGGACATAAATGAGACTTCTGTATGACTTCGAGAACATAAAGTGGTTCCGTAACTACAAACAAGAGATAAATCTTAAGTTAGTGTGGCAATCCTGTCAGTTACAAGTGTGTTTAATCTACAGCTCTTAGTGATGATGTATGACAGGTCAAAAGATCAAGCTATGTTACAGACTGAGTGTAATCTACACATGTAGAATTGGTTCAAATTCAATATAGGTCTAAGTGGAAGCAGATTTATAGTTCCACATCAGAAAACTATGCATTTTGTATATAAGTGGAAAAGCTACAACTAGAACCACATCTTGTGAGTATATTGAAGGTCCAAGTTGTACAGAGTCAACTGAAAATAACAACAGTGGTTGGTTTGATGTTATCATGGAAATGGTTCTTTTTTAGACAAGCCATGCTGAAAGGTGGGGGTCAATGTGGTAAAATATAATACAGTGAAACCCATTTTGGAAAAACCTGTTAAACAGAATTCTGTTTTAAGTACAACCAATTATCAAATCCCTGGTGGGCCTTTTCCATAGAAACTTTACTTAGTTGTAAGTAATGTTCTATTATAGTCCCTTTCTGGTTGAACTTAACAGGTTTGAACAGCAGTAATTCTTCAACATTTCAATGCAAAAAAAGAGTTCCTCGAAAAGCACAAACCTCTGTCAAAGTAAAGCAACAATGACAAAAAATTGTCATATTGAAAAATATATACTAAAGGTAATATGCAGATCTATATCTAGAAAGTATTGTTTCAGCTATATCCTTACCTGTACAATGGTGTTATTTGGTTAACTGATCGGAAATGATAGCAAATGTTGAAAATCTAGTCTAAGACACATTTTTAGTACACTTAGCTTACTATGGAGAAGGCTGGCAGGTGTGACTAATTAATCACTGTAAATATTAACAGGAGACTTGTTGCTGATGAATCTTTGTTTACTTATCTTCCTATAACATGCAGACGGATGGATAAACAGACATTACCTCATAAATGAATGCAAATATGTCCATTTAAGTTTAAGTCAGCACATTAAGTGCCCTTCAGTTACACAGAATATATACTTCAGGTTGATTGTGACTTCTTCAAGGGCAGATTTCACACACTTAAAAAGTTCAGTGATTACTCTGAGTGTGCCAATCAAGGAAGAGAGTCCAATACAGGCTTCACCTATGTGATATAGTTGATTTACTGTGGATTGTGGGTGCACTGACAAGTATTCTGACTGAAGTTTCAAGGTTATGATAAGGTGAAGATTTATGAATGTACAAGCAAATTAAAGTACTACATTGATTGGACATTAAGCTCATTTAATGCACTGCGTGTGTCCTTTGTTTTTTATTTATGTCATCATTATATTCAGCATGTAAAAGATATAAATTATATTACTTATATATCCTTTAGCAAATTTTTCTTAATAAATGAAAGCATCAATAAAAACATGCAAAGCTATAGGGCACTAGAGTTTGACAGTAAAACTCACTATCATAGACAGTTGGTTGATTATATAAGTGAATAATAACTCATGCCTATATGACAACACAGTGAACTATACATTGTGTCTCGACGCAGTGTATTGCCGGATGGGACATAGTTGAAGCGTGAATGTGTTGGGCTTGAGCCTGTTTCCTGGAGCACCAGGTCAGGATTCTCCATAGTAGGGCACAAAGAGGGTCCGACTTACTCCCCTCCACTCCTTAAATAGGCATCCACCATGGTGTTGTCTGTAGCTATGGTAGCAATAAGGTTCAAGCAGAGGTCTTGGAACTCCTTTAGGGCCAAAAGACCGCCTTGGTTCCAGATACTTTATGTGTAACTTGCTTGCAGTGTGTTCCCCCAAGTGAGCACTCGCCCCTTCTTGATGCATCTGTAAGGATTTGCAGAGCATATTTAAGTAGGTGTAATAGTTGACCTTGAAGCACATTGTCATGCTACAACCACCATTTTAGATGGGGTGGAGTGAACTGGGATCACCTTTTCTAGTGAGTCTGGTACCCTTCAGCTGTTCTTCAAGTGCAACTGTATAGGCTTCAAGTGGAGGCGACCTAGGTGGACTTGCTTCTGTATGGGTGTCAGTAACCCACACAACCCCACTGTGGAAAACACTAATAGCCATTCATGAGAACTGTGACCCCTGGTCTGATTAACAGATAAATTTATCATTGCTTGAGTTGTGAAAACCGGCACATGGGTTATAATCTTGAGGGGAAGGCTGAGTTTGCAAACTCAGGCCCCTGGTGTCAGCTGATGCTGCTCAAAGGCTGGGTAAAAGGCAAGCTGGGTGGCCAGTCTAGGAGGGTGGATCACTGTATCTCACTGGAACCCATAAGAAAAACTTGATGAACCTCCACAGTAACTGATACAGCAGACTTCTTGCTGGCAGTAGGCTGACCAGTCCGGTTGAGTTTGGCATCTCACCGGGACCAGTAACTGGCTGATGTGGGGTCTGATAAGATAACGCTGACAGGTAGTTGGACAAATCTTGTTGGGAAAGTCTTCTTATCTATAGTCACTTTCGACCAGCTAGGAGGTCCTGACAGTAGGCTGGCTGACTGGTCTGGTAGGGGGGTCAGGGGGTAAATCTGACCAGTTATATAAACTCTGCATATAATGACCCATGGGGGTGTCAGGGGGTAAATCTGACCAGCTATTTAGAATCTTCACATATGGTTTCCCAACACCTCTTAATACATTCTAAAGCTCTAAAAGCAATAATAAAGGAGATATTAGGCAAAAATACAAAATCGCCTATTTTATGACCCCAGTTTAACCCATAAGGGGAGGGGGGGGGGGGGGGGGGAGGGGGATCTGAACAGCTATCTAGACTCTTCAAATAGGGTTTCCCAATACCTCTTAGTACATTCTAAAGCTGTAAAAGCAATAATAAAGGAGATATAAGGCAAATGTCAAAATCGGCTATTTCATGACCCCAGTTCGACTCCTACAGGGGGGTTGGGGGGAAAGTTTGACTTGCTTCCTAGGCTCTCCACATATGGTTTCCTACTACCTCCCAATACATTTTAAGGCTCTAAATGCAATACTTAAGAAGTTAATAGGGGGGTTCACATGAATTTTAAGCTTTCTGGTTGTTACCTGTGAGAAAATCGCTCATAAATTGGTCAATTTTCATCGGATTGCTCGCGTTTTTGATAGTATAAACATGTGTATGAAATTAAAAGCCTCTGCGGTCAGTAGATTTTGCTGAGCCGCGATGACAGGTAGGTGTGCCCCAAACAACTATTTTTTGATCATGTGACCTTGATAAAGATCAAAGGTTAAATTTAAACATGTGGAAAATATTTCCCATGCCTAAGGTAATTAACTGCCAAGTATGGTTAGAAAGCTTCCAATAATAAGGGAGATATTCAAGGGAGACCATAATGCGGTGGCAGCGAGGAAACTGAAGCGAAAACAAATAAGCGCCATTTCTGGGACGCTTAATTACAAAACCAGTTTTCTTTTGTTGCTTCATACTGACAATTTTACAAAATATTCTCACAAAATTAACAACAACTGAATCAATTTATTTAACAGAAAAAAATGGCCATTTTCACAATAAGTCCTTACCTCGTACATAAATGAATACTTAATGTGTCAGCTCCAGTGAGAACCTAGTACCAATATCAGACCATTGAGGCCCCTGGTTTTTACATGTAGTTTTGGATGTTATTTCTATGTAACATGACTCCAATTACCTGGGGTTTGACTGGTACCCGTCGCCCGTGGATATCGTAGGTATATTTGGTCTTATTACCACCACCAGTAGTGTTGTCCTAGAGAGCAAGATATACACATACATTGATACATTGAGAAATATGTACACAGAGAAGTGGATAGAACATGTAAACTGTAGTATGTGTTGACCCACAAATAACAAATGTAACTATTTAAAAAAAATTTCTGCAAAACAAAACCTGGTGATTATAACTACTTTAAAGTTGTGATAAAATAAGTAAAAAGTGAGGTGAGTAAATGAATATTACAGTGTTACTTAACACTTTTGACGATCACACACAAGTTTTCTAATGTGCAAAGGCTCAATAATTCTCAAAATATCAAGTAGAAAACAGTGATTTTGAGTTCCCGTGAAAGGTGTGGAAGATATTTTGAATGAATTAAGCTGCTTTTGTTTTAAAATGACCAAAACCTGTAGGGAATACTGTGTGATATAAAATATAGCAATCCTAATCATTGTTGAATGAAAGGAACTGATAATCTTTCAGAGCAAATGCAAACCTTACTGGTAAATTTTCATGACCATCAGTTATTTGTGGGTACAAATACAGAAATACAACATAACTAAATTAAACTTTAAATGAAAAAATATAAGTTAATTAAATGAGAACTGCTTGCAAATTCTTGGGCAAATTTGAAGTCATCTTTTTAACTATTGTAACTATACAAAAACCTCTATTATCTGAACTTTAAGTATCTGAATAATCAATATAAAGAAACAATCTTACGATCACAAGAAATGACAGTTCCCCACTGGATTATACAGAATTGTCTGTTACATTAAAGATCTTTATTATCTTAACAAAATCTGTCCCATTACCATGTTGGTAAAATAGAGGTTCCCCTGTAATATTTAATTTTCTAAGTTAATTCTCTAAAATAATAAGCATTATACAAGTGTCACTTATAAGTTACAGATAAGTTTAACTATATAAACTTCCATCAGTTTATAGGGAAAATTATTTATCAATTAAAACTGTTTAGGGCCTGTTCACACTGTTCTGTAATGGTTGTGACGGCTTGCATTTACTTTTGCTTTATGACCTTGTCATTATGAGCCTGAAAAAAAACCTCGTATCTTAGTAAAAATGAGTCGCCCATATGGCAATTCCACGCCCATCCTCACCCCTTGGGCATGAACATTTAGTTTAGCAGAGGGGTTTTTTCAAACATTTTGAAAAAGTTGTGATACATGGAAAAAGATTTCTTTTCTGTACAGTACACATCCTACCCAAATATGAATCCTAACTTTTGAAACCTAATTTATACAGCAGACCCTCTATTATTCAACTCCCATCTCAAACCCACTCTCCCAACTCCATTTAAACCTGTTATTTTAGCCCTTCTATTACTCGACCTTTCTATTATCTGATATAATTGTTACTCCCCCAAGAGGGTCAGATAATAGAGGTTCTACTGTACTACCAAGACATAAAACGCATTGCGCCATAAACATTGTAACTTGTAAGGCCAGTACACAACAGTGTGAACTAGGTATTAAGGTGAAATATTAGAAAAATCATTGGGGGTATACAAGTATACCCTCCATAAAAAGGTCCGACAGAGTAGTGTATAAATGGTGGTTTTGAAATCCTGTAAAACGGAAGAAGGTACTTTTGAAGACATTTTCCAATGGGTTATTCTATTCTTGGGAGTATGTATCTTTCCTGCAATTCTACTGTCTTTATAGCCATGATATGCCCAAAGCCATTTTTTTGCACAAAAAAACTGAACACATTGTAAAAACCTGCTGTATTAATCTTATATTAACAAAGCTGGGGCAATTAAAATATAGGGACAGTAAACAAACTGTTACTGATTATTCATAACTGTTAAACGTTTCAATATTCAGTAAGAGAATTATTAAATTATTAAAGGTTATTCAAACAAAAATAACTGTGATTAAGTTAATGAACTACAGTATTAAGGAAAGCTGTATGTCATGAAAATTATTTTTGGTATGTACATTTCAAGTAATATTGCTTCCTCTTTTCATCTTGAATTACTCCTTCTGTCTGTCAAAATATCTTTTACACAAACAATTCCCCCTCTCCCATTGTGTTTGAGTAGTAATCACAGTGAACCTGGATATGACATTTGTCTCTCCAATAATACAAAAAATATGACTTTGTGCTTGTGACCAATCTAATTATAATGACAAAACCATGTTGGTTTTATTTGACAAGGACTGAAGTCTATCTGTTCACAAATATGTTTTGTGTTTACACATCAATTCAGCAGGAATAAAATTGCTTTTTATCAGATACCTCCCCAGTGATATCAAATAAGATATTCTGCAAACCTTTTATTTAAAAAGACAATAATATGAATACTTGAACTCAATAAAAGTGACCTTGTTTAAACATTTCAACAATGTAATAAATATACTGACACACTATCGATCATTTCAAGATTGAAAGTTTGCACTACATGCTGATGTGACAAATGACATAACAGCCTAAAACATTTTAAGTATTTCAGGGCAAACTGAGTGAAATTTGCCTCCTTTTTAATGTATTTGGGACAAGGAAAAATCATGACATCTGGCAAGCCCTCAGAAGTTCATGGGTTAGCCAGCTCTACTGTGGATCTGTATTATACCAATCACTGGACACACAATTTAATGAAACAAAGCAAAAGAAGTAGCTAATAACCAGACTGCTGTGATAGTGGTTATCTCCCGCTGGGTATTAAGCAAGTAAGCTCTCCTACCCTTATTCAATTTGTGCAAATCTGATTGAACTAGCTGCTGTATTTTTAGTTCTGGAACATCTTAATGATTTTTGTAGAATTGCCTATGGTGGTCATTTCCTTTTTCGAAATGACGCCAAAATGTTTCACAGATATATTTTTATAGCCCTTAAACATTGTGTGCAAATTTGGCAAAGATATATTTATTATAAATGAATGGGACATAAAGTTAATGTAAAACATGACAAAAGAACATGTGCACACATGCATGGAAAGCATTTTATAATCTCCCGACCAGCCCTTCGGATGTCGGGAGATAAAATATTCAAACTAAAAATGATATACAATTTTGACACAATTACTGAAGAAAAAAGTATGACATGATCAGCCCCCACCTATTCATATATGACACTTTGATAAACCCCTGTTAATATGGCTAGAAAGCTTGACAGTTACACTCAAAAGCCATACAGCTGCCAAATCTAAGAGTCTTTTTATTACAGGACTTAATTCCCACAAATTACAACTGGTTGTACACATAGTCTAATAACATATTTATAAGTAAGGGGCGTGAAAATAAAAGCAACTATTTATGAGAAATTGTAGGCCACAGCCCATACAATAATCAAATTCAAGCATCAAGATTTGATTCTTTTTCTGCAATATGAGAAAAGGGTTTTAATACATAAACAGTTGGCTTGAATTCAAAGGCTGTCACCTGTGTGGGTTTGACTTCCACAAGTGACAATGCTGAGAACCTGTCCCAATATGACTCTGAGTGCTGAACCTTAACTTTGTCTATAAAACATAAAGAATAGGTTAGTAAAAAAGTGACGATCAACTAATGATGTAAAGATGATTCAGCAGAATTTTTATGCACTATTTAACAATATTTTTATTAACATTATGGTTAACCAACATTAAAAGCCAAACATGGATTAACTGGCTGAAGCATTGTGCATTCACCTCAAGCTAACTGACTTATTTCACACAAAGCAAAATAGTCGTATGAAACATGTTACCATAAAGTCTTGGCATTATACATAATGGAATATGTGGGTTACAAAAAGTAGTGAAAACAAAAGCATTAAGGGCTTTTTTGGCAAACAAAAAGTGAAGAAAGGAATGTGATGTATATGACTATACCTCCTCCTGTTTGACAGTGTCAGGCATAAACACAGTTATCTGAATGGTAAATAAATGGTGTTAGAGACACAACAGTGCAACAACACTCAGTCCACTCCGTGTTTATAGAGAAAACAACATCAACATGCACAGCTCCAATGAAAGTCAATGTATATTTTTCATGTTCCTTTCAACAATTTAGGTTATAACAAGAGCCTCATTGCATCCCACATGTTGTAGTGAGCTCGGGTCATATTAAGCAAAGGTCTTAGCCGAATCTTAGGCTTAAGGTGGATATATCTGTAAACAAAAGTTAAGCCTAATACATGGCTAAGTCCTTTGGTGAATATGACCCCTGGATTCCAAACCACAGCCATGCAGGTTGCAACCAAGTGATTCAGCGCCAAACTTGTCAGACACCGAGTCTCCTGCATAATGCTGAGCTTTGGAACATCAACTTAAAAACTCTGATTAAATAAAAAGGTTTGGATTGCTCACAAAATATCATGAAACATAGGAACATAAAAAGTACACACAAACGTCCAAAGAAACACCGAATGTAAACCCAAAAAATTTGACTGAAGAATAATTTATAACAAGAACTTGCTTCAAAGTTGATTAAAAGTAGGAGACTTTTTGGTTCAACTCCTCAATAATGAAAAAGATTTTTGCATAATTTACCAATTACAGAGTACAAAAACGGTAACTAAGCAGCCACTACTTTTAAAAAGTAGAAATATAAGGAAATGGGCAGAACAAAGGAGGTTTTTCTATAAAAACTATTTTTTTCACAACTGAAAGCTAATGTTGGTAATGTAAAATTAAATATTCAGTGGTTATCCCTACAGCAACAAATAACATTTATTGGTTCCTATATAATATATGGAGGGAACTATAGTTTCCTAACAAGCTATTATTGGTTTTTAAACTCAATACATGTATTCCACAGCTTGAATATGTGAATTTGTATAATTCACAGTATAATTTCAGAATTTTCCTACACAAGTGATGTCCATTAAATGGGCCCAGTAAGTAATAACAATAAATCTTACATAAATAGTAATGAAAAGTAAGTTGGATATATCAGTGTAAAATACTTAGAAGGAGTAATTTTTAACCACAGTTACATGGCAAAATATTCATTTGGAGTTAATAAACAATTTTATCACCAGGGCAACACAGTTCCAGATTTTTTGGTTCTATATACAACTGATAAGCTGATGTCAATTTTGCAATGTTTCTCAAGAGCTATATGAGTGCTAAAAATATTTAACCTGTCCGTGGGCGAATTTGTGGTTTGATGTATTTTACCTTGTGACAGTATATTCATAAGGTTAAATAAGTCAGGTATTTATTCTTGGCTAGGACACACTCAACAACACAGAGAGCCCTTTCAGCACGATAGATTTTATAAAATGTTTGAAACAGTTATTACCTCGTCTCACAAACTGTATTAAAATATCCAGGCAGGAGGGGTGAGGGCGGGGTTGTATCACTCAACAGGATGGCTTGTTTTCAAATATGCAATATCTACATACAAGGTTCATTTACAGAATTTACAGAACAATAAGCATACGGCTGCAAAGCACACTTCAAATACAAGTGTTACAACTGCATGGGGCAGTGTGAACGGGCCATTAAACATTGCCAACTCCACCAAGGAGGTAATATTTTTTTGGCAGCATTTGTGTTTTGTTTGTTTGTTTGCAAAATAACTCCAAAAATTTATGGACGGATTTTGATGAAACATTTTGGAAATGTTGACAACTGTATTGGGAGAGATTTCTCAATGTTGGTGGTAACCTGGACAACCGTCTGGAACCAGCAATTTTTTGAAGGAAATTTTATTACTGCAAGATGGGGCTATTTTCAGCATATTTGTATATACCTAGATTGTTTGGTAAAAAATACAGGACACTCCCATAATGGTGTCTATGGTATACCTAGCTACAAGGTAAACTACAATCTTGAACAGGAAGAAGAAATAGTGGTTTTAATGAGCTATTTGACAGAGGTCTGCGCCCTATGAATGTGTTTTTAGTTGTCTTGGTAATTTGTCATAGTTTTGCACTTGTTCAATAAATATCCTTGATACAGGACAACCCAGCTCACTAAACCAAAATGTTACTGTAATAATAATATATTGATGCAGAACCTTGAAAATTTTAGTAGCTCTGTCAAAACAACAATTTAGTAGATTTCATAGCAATTACTCTTCTTATTTAATGGACTTGGCACACTCGAACTGATACCTTAGAAGACTACAGATTTGTTGAGTAAATCATTTGATAGGCGGAGAATGAAAATATAATTTGTAACGCAATCTTGTCCAAAAGAATAATGGTAATAAGTACAACATGTTTATAAATTGGCAAAAAAAAAAGAAATTTTTGGCAAAACAACACCAACAGATTTTAAACACAGACAAACTTTTACTGGCAAAGGGCATTAAAATGCTGAGACAATACTGTGTGGTTAGTCTTGCGTTAAAAGAATAATTGCTACTGCAACCAAAGCATCACCAGTCAATGTGGGGGACTGTAATGTTAATAATGCATCCAGAAGCAAAAGGTGGAGTACATTGGCAAATTTAAATAACAGTAAAATCAAACAATATAAAATAATTTTGATTCCAGCAGAATATATAACAGAACTGAACAGGATTTGTCATTAAAACACCATTTTACAATCCTGGTAGAACCATTTATTTGAAAGTCATCTTTAAATGAGGGACATAAATTATCATTTATGGGAAATTAACCAACACAACCATACTTATTTTTTTTTGTTATTTTTCTAGCCAAATGAAAATCATCTTTCCATGAAAGCCATGAACAATTGCTCCAGTTTGACTTCTTAACTAGACAACGGTCAAATCTGACGGTGGACTGTTCTCGGGGAGGTTTCATTTCCATCCATTGATATCTAAAACACTTGACTCGGTCACGTACCACTTTAGGATTATATTCACTGTGTATAGTTACAAGAATGTCTGTTTAATATAAAGCAATGCACCTTATTTTATAATAGGTGAACTAATTGTTTCAGATTTAAATCCTTTGTTAAAATGGTCTCCTGTTTGTTTATGAAAGATGGACTGGTATGTTGTTGGTATGTGTATGGGTACATACTGACAGTGTGACCTGCATTTTTATTTCACCTTCAGTTTGATCTGTTAAAGTGTAAGAGGTCACATCTGATACTGAGCTGTTCTCAAGGGGGGTTT
Organism: Sabellastarte sp. h YS-2021; assembly: GCA_964017235.1. Classification (NCBI taxonomy): domain Eukaryota; kingdom Metazoa; phylum Annelida; class Polychaeta; order Sabellida; family Sabellidae; genus Sabellastarte; species Sabellastarte sp. h YS-2021. Next base: position 17,582,392 of record OZ024931.1, on the reverse strand, counting down.
CACATGCAAATTTTAGTATACTGAATTTATGATGTGTATTTTAGTTATAATACTATGTTTTAAATGTAAAGTAATACTGAGGCTTAATTTCATAAATGCAAGAACCAAATGCTTCAAACTAGGCATATTTCACAAACAAAAATCTGTATAATCTGTGCAATCCAGATTCAGATTTGGATTATTTGAATTAGCTAGATCTGTGAAATATAATTTTCTATTGACCTGAATCCAAAATCAAAAAAAATAAAATAAACTAACATAAAAATTTCCCAAATATTTTATAAAGACTTATTGCTAATCCAATGAAGCTGAATCTGTTGAGCTACCTCTCGAGGTAGATCAATGGATTCATAATCTGGATTCAGATTCAAGTCACATCACAAGCGAATCTGTTAATCCAAGGAATCTAGATTCAACAGATAACAGTTGTGAAATACGCCTACTGAAGTCCTTTGTGATTTGGGGCCCTCATGTTTTCTCTCAGAGGGAGGAGGTTGAACAACAGACTAGTATGTGAACTGTCATATTATTACTCCCAACCTTAATGGTTCGTGTTCAGTCATGAGGGTGAAAACAAAAATCTCCTTTCCTCTCTCAGGAAATACCATTTTGAACATCAACCATTATTCTTTTGGTGCAACACATGACGGTGGCTGCCGTGAACTATTAGCATTATGTATATAATCAGTATTACCTTCTTTTGTCTTCCTTCCTCATCAATCTGTGGAAGTTTGCCATCTCTCTGTGTGTTGAAAGAAACAGGAAACTTTTCATTAGTTTTATAATGAATAACAATTAAATACTATGAGACAGCATCTCCAAGAGGCAAGAACACAGAAAAATAATATCAATGAGAGAAATCCCTCCAAAAGTTTGATATTAATTCCACTTAAAAAAAGAAATTCAAAACTATTTTTAAATTTAACCAGGATAATCCAGTAAATTCCAAGATCGAGGAAACACCTGATACAAAATACATGGGAAAGAAGTTATAATACCAGTTTTTGTGTTTCAGAGATATATTTAGGGTATGAATTATAACAGTTATTAAAATTTATTTGCACCTTTGACATTTTCCCAAAATATAGTATACTAGGTTGTCAGAAAACTGTTTAATTTTAATAACATTTGAAATTTATAATGTGATACCCCTCTTTTTCCTGTGTGGATTTTAATAAAACAAAGATGAGAAAAAGAGTTGCCAAAATATCATTTTATTGATATACAAAGTAAATTAGCGGGTTCAAGAGACCTTAATAAATTATAATTACTAGACATTGGGTTATTTGGGTATCAGAGAACCAATGCATAAGTGTATCTACCAGAAATATATAAAGCCCTACTGTGTAAGTATTATTTCATATAAGCAAGAGGATACAGTAACAGCTTTGGATCTAAAAATCATGGCACTTGGGCTGTTAATAATTAATGTCCTCTTTAAAAACCTATGACACCCCACAAAACTATCCTAGTTTACCATTGTGTTCATATAACTGCTGACCCTAGTAATCAAGGGTAATTAATTAGACCTCATAACATGCGTAATATGGCAGCGTTTTAGACATCAAGGACCAAACAGTGTCTGTCGAGCCACATTCAATAAATTATGCAAACTGCACGAGTCATGCATGGAAACAGATTCAGTAATAAAAGCAGAGACCAAATAAACAGAGAAGGCTGACAACATTTGCCTTGTCTGCTGAAATTCATACTGTCAGTCACTTTGAATTTCAAAGCAATAACATATCATTATTATATTTGCAATATTAATTAACCCTCAATAACATTTCACTAAGACAGGCCCTCTGAGCTTCTGAGGATCCTCAGAATACTCTACTTAAAAGAGTTCTAGTCAAGGCCATTCCACTGTGTTAACATATCAGAATCACTGCGTGGATACAAAAAATATCAAAGATATTAACCCATTTACTTATCATCAAGCCATTTAAAAAAAAACTACATGCTTTGGCAAAGATTTGTACTGAGTGCTCTTGTTAAAATTAGTGTAAACATATTACTCAAATCTGTCTAATGTCAGTGTATAAACTCACGGAAAAGACAAACCCACTATGAGACAGAACTATTTTAAAATATTTACTACTATTAAAAAGCTTGTAAGCATTTGACATGCTTTAGAGCTCAAATCATCATATATTAATACAATAATATTACTTAAATGGTAACAGAAAGGGACTGTTGACTAATTCAATAGATATACACAAAAAGGCATTACCTCTAATTTTGTTTTAACAAATATTTAATGAGCCCAAAAAGTGGTTTATTTTTGTGATCTCAAAACAATCAGATTACTTTATATTTAATGTAACTGTGATTTCTTGTTTCAATAAACAAGGCAACAGTTCATTCATACAGTTGCACAAATAAAACTTACTCATTTGAGCAAGATTTTTATCCAGCTTAACACAGCACTGTATTCATGGCAGCAATCATTTAGTTAAAATAGGTAATTTAATACAAAAGCAAATGCATACAGACAATAAATCTTGCTTAAAATTTGGTTGGATTTTATACATTTGCTTTAAAAACATTTTTTTTAAACACAGGTAGTTGAAAAGTCTGAGGAAAGCAGTACGTTCTAGCCAGACAGGGTTCCACATACTCTGAAGCACTATACAGCATTAAATACAAACAACGTTCACAGTTCTCAGTTTGAGAATTCCATGGAAAAATTGAAAGGTTTTGGATGCTGAATAATTAACAAGTCAACTTATGGAACTGGACTAATAACATCTGCTGTTAAAATAATTAAAATTATTAAAATAACCAGATAATCTTTTTAGCAGTTTTTAAGCCATCCTGAACACAACTGATATACATGTAATTAATCAATGCACTTGATCATATATTACATAAGTACATGAATGTCAAGCATCATATTTCACAATAAATAGACTTATGACATAGAATTTGTTTAAACCAAATTATGTCAATTGATTACCTTGGCAGTACTTGGTCGACTTCTTTGTCCATACTTATTGATGTTTTCATTTTCTTCATTTTTAAGATCTATAGTCTCCTGTGACAGAAAAGGTAACACAAATGCTAAAGAAACTGACTGATTAATTTGGATAAAAATTAGATACCTTGGTTCTGTAAACCCCATATAAAGTTCAATTGACCACTTAAATAACTTTTATAAATTGTACTTAAATATAAATTTGAGCACATTTGCTGCTTATGGAACAGTCCCAAGTTCTCGGTTTAAATTTGTGCAAAATTTTGATAAACTTTGACAGATTTAGAGAAATTTACAACAGTGACTTTTAAGGCCTGTACCAAACACCAGCACAAGGAATGCTCAGATATCGGCCATCTTTAAGTTGACAAAAATGGTAAAAACATTTTCAAAATTGGACTAGAAATAAGTAGGTTGTCCTTATTTTAACTATAGTTCTACCTATCCAATAAAAGTCTGAAATTTTTCAAAATAGCAACAATTTCATATTGGCTCGAATGGTTTGGTATCAACACCTGTGCGTAGAGCCCCAATGACATATACAGAAAACTATATCATGAATGAAGATGACAATATTGCACAAGTTGCATAGCACAAGTATTATATTGTTAATCTTCATGATTAATATATTTTTTGTGTATATGTCTAGTGAGGTATGTTTTACTTCTATCACCCACTATCTTTCATGACTTATGGGATAAATAAATCCATATTTAAAGAGAGAATCTGAAAAGGGCTGTCATATCTACAGGGCACAAGTAAATATGAAACTTCAATCTTTAACTTGCAATTTCTTTAGTCATTTCTGCATGGATTTTTATGCAACAAAAAGGAGCAAAATTAAGTGCTGTACAAAGACCTTTTGATATGGAAGATATATTTATTGGTTACATAGTTCCCAAGATATTTATGAAAAATCAGCACTTGTTAATGCTAATTATCCATGTTACAGAGGTGCTATTGTATCCCCCAAAATTATATCCCACTCTGTACATACCCCTATTTTGGTCATATATGGCGTGTGGTGGATAATAAAGATAAGGTATTCACATCAGATCTAACTTCTAATGCTGAATTATGTGCTATTATATTGTCATTGATTAGTACAGACCTTTAGTTCTAATTAATGAAGTTATAGTTTATAAGCCTTGAAATACCAGATCCCTTGAAGAATTATCTTCTGACATCTAACATAAGTGTTGTGACCAACTATTAACTAATAAACAAATTATTTTATGAATTGGTCATTAAAAACCAAGAACATAGCAACAAATTAAAAATAAAATCTACGTACTGTAGCAACAAGCAGCTTGGTGGCCATATTGACAAGTCTGTTGGCCTCTCCTCTGGTCAGATAACTATTTGGGGTGCTCCGTAACACAGGGTACGACCCTTTGTGTGGTCTGAAAACATGGGAGTTCATTGGTACAAAGATGAGTAATAATTACATTAATTAAGAGCTTAAAGACATGATACAAGCCTGTGTTTATGCTCTGAAAATGCAAGTTTTTTATTGTACCTTACCTTTTTAAGGTGAAATATTTACTTTAAATTTACTGCTACTTTTTATATTTACTTTTAAATTTACTATTGCTTTTTATATTTACTTTTAAATTTACTGTTGCTTTTTATGTAGTTAAAGCTCAACATAAATGACAGATTGTGAACATATTATTGTGCAAGGGGTAACCCTTTATTTACATATGGCCATGCTCAGTGTGTAACATTTAATATACTGTAATATTTTAATGTGAAAAATAAGTAAATTCCACAGTAAAATGTGTATGTTGTGGACATTTATTTCTTTATTTTTGCTCTTGTTTTGACAAGTTTTCAAATCTGGCCATTTTCCAGCAGGTCCCAGTCATAGGGTGGTTTAAACAAGTTTGACATAAAACCACTGGGCCCTCACCTGTGTTGTCATGGTTTTGAAATCCAGTACATAACAACATATGGGATCCACTGATCACCTGTCCGGACAAGATGTTTTTTAAATGGATGTAAAATTGATGCTCTTTCAGGGGGACGAGTGTAATTACATACAGTTGAATAACCAGTTCCTGTTTGGGTTTTTATCCTCATAGCTTTAGGGAACTGATTCATACTTTCATATTGTGCATGGTGTCAGAATGGAAGGGCCAGTGTGGTACATTTTAAAACTGTTCACAAAGCGACATATGATTCACGTGTGTAGATGTTGAAATATGTACTCACTCTTTCTGTCTTTTAACAGACACTCCAAATCCCACAGTCTCAGGTCTAATGTGCCTATGATTCCCCTTCCCTTTGTAGTAAGTGTCTGGGAGAGAGGACGGCTACAATAATGTGACAAGTATAAATCTGATTGGGAGTTTATATTACTTTCAACTTGTGGTATTAATAAATTTAATATCACAATGGGTAGTTTAGGATGGGAGAATTAGCACTGTATACCACCTGGCATAGGTAAGTAATTTCACCTCTCCCACCTTAAGGCCTGAAAGAAGATTCAAACCTATTATTTGAGAGGTTAAAAGATTTTCTCAGAAGTTGTCCCCTTGGCAAATGTTTATTATTGTGATTAATACCTGTAACATCTGTCTTTTTATTACAGTGATACGCGATAAGTAAGTGATGACATAAATCAAATGTTCAAAAAAGAAGAAATAACAATCATCCAGCCTCTAAAGGCAATTTCGCTAATTGGTACACAATCACTTTTTCACTGTTTGATGGAATAAACACAAAACTAATACAATATTAATAATTATAAACTATTAAACTTCAGCAAATGATCAAATATCCTTTTAAAATGTGTACCAAAATTGCATTTTATAGTTCTATAACTCAACAATTGAATGACCAATGAAGATGAAAATAATTCTTAATGACCAAAAACTCAGTCATCACTCTTTAAAGCATTAAATTCTGACGAGAGATTAATACAACAGTAATTATTTACCACAAACTGACTGGAAATTAAGAAAAAAGACACAGAAAGTGAACTTCTTCTTAAACAACATCAACTATGCATAAAATGAAGATCAGTGCACTTAAGATGAAAGCCATTAATGCTAAAGTGGTTTCCATAAACTGTCCAACAAGTTTCAGGGTGGCAAAAATGATCTGAGACAGTGGATTTAAATATAATCATCAATATCAAAAGAATAAAAATATTCTTGGTGTTCTTTTTTTGGGGGGAAGGGGATAACCCTTTATATTTTCACTGCCATCCTAACCTCCCCCCCCCCCCCATCATCAGGGTGAAAATAAGAAAGCACTATTTTGGTGAAATTACAATATGGGGATATACGGCTGTCATGGCAGAGATCTGCACTCTTGGAGTGCTTTCTAGTTGGAATATGTCACCAAGGTACTTAATAAATACTTCAATATTTGGTAACTTTGTTAGAGCTTAATTATGATATAACTTTGATCATTTGTCAAATCAAATTCACCAGAAAATTTGGCAGAAAATATAAAATTTGACATTTTGGAAACTATAATGTTTGCATTTTGACACAAAAGCTCAAAGAATGACATAAGTAAACTTTTTGAAACATTTGTTTCATGACGGGTTTGCATACCTTGAATATAGCAACTTGGCACGATATATCAGCCTTCAAACCAAAATACAATAAGCATACAACTGATTCTAACTGAAATTTTTTTCCACTCTGTTAGTAAAACACTCTGTTATTCATTTCTCTCCATTTTATTTACACAAGGACCAGAATTAGTTATTGTAACTAGCACATCTAAATTAAAATAAAGATATCACACTAAAAAATAAGCAAAAAGAAAACATATTGTTATTCCATGGTGGTAATATCACTAATGTATTTTATTATCATTTAACTAACTGTGACAAGTGAAATCTTTAATGTTAACTTGAACATTCAGGAAATAAATCTATTTATTACTAATTTAATGAATGTAAAAGTCTGTCCATCCTTGATCTGAAACCTTAAGTGAAAGTGGAAAAGGACGTATCTGGAAAGAGATTTTACTCAGGTATGCAATGAGCTACAGGTCTGCAATTTTACTACGTTATAGCTGACCCAAAAGTAGGTGAATAGCATATTTTAACAAAACACTGTAAATACAATAGTTTGAAGTTACAAGTGATTTTACTCATTATGGAAAGTACTGAAACATCAGAAAGTAGCTAATACTCACTTAGCTACTGGGATACACTCCCAAGTCACTCACCATGTTGTAGCTATGGAAAAAGTAGCTAAACGTATTTTAACAAAATGCTCTAAATGCAATACTTTTCATGTTACAAGAGATTATTATTATTATTATATTGTTGTTGTTGTTTTGTTGTTGTTAATGCAGCAGCTTCAAGTTTGTCCTTCACCAAATTAGTTTTATTTCCGTAAAAGCTACAGCAAACACAAAAATTTGGTCACACTGAGTAGAGTGTTTGGCTATCTCTGAATGGACCTTGTTTGAACTTGAAAAAGGGGGTTTTTATCCAGTTTTGTCTGGGGCCGGTTTCACAAAGGACTTAGCCTGGACTTAGACTTAAAATTAAGACTTTTATCTTTAATTCAGGCTAAGTCTGTGGTCTTAGACTTAGCAAATTTCACAAAGCAACAAAATATAAGCTTTGGGCCACAAAGTTAAGTCTACCTGGGAGTGGGCTTAACTTTTGTAAACAAAGACTTAAATATGGCCGCCATAAATTTCTCTCCACATCACGTACAGTTTGAAATTGTTGTAAATAAAGTATAAATATATAGACCTCCTCCCTAATGTAACATCCTACATATATTCCACTAAAAACTGAAAATGATAGAATTTTATCCCTTCAAATTAGAAGTCGTGAAAGAATTCTGGTCACAATAATAGGTGTGTATATGCCCCATTTTAATGGATCTGCATCCCAGACTGCTGAGTATTATGAGACATTGGAGGATATTCAGTGCATTATTGACTGTAATGATCCTTCACCTGTTATATTCCTGGGGGATATGAATGCGTCCTTACCACAAAGCCTGAAATTGCCCAGAAATTGGCATAAAAAGTTACCATTTAACAGCAACAGTTTTCTGCTATATGACTTTCTCTGCCAAAATGATTTTGTTTCTTGCAACTTTAGACATGCACAGCAAATCAATTATACCTACAGCAGAAACAATACATTCTCATACATAGACCATGTGTTTTGCTCAAGGTATTTTCACCAGAGTGTCACAGATTGTTCTATATTACATGACACTGCAGATATAGTCAGTGATCATCTCCCAATGCATCTCCTGATAAGACTTCAAGTTGAACCAAAATCCAAGGTACCTGAAGATAAGCTGGTGAGATTTAATCAAGTTTATCCTCGCCCTGACTGGTCAAATGAAAATCAGAGTAGATCGTTTGCTCCACATGTTACAGAACTTGCAGCCACTTTACCTAATGTGGATCTGAAAAGTATAATAACTATACAAGATGCAAAACTAGAAGTAAACAGGTTGTGTGATGCTGTCCAGGAAGTCCTCCATAAAGCAGCCGGTAAAGTAACTGATGAAATTAGTGCACCACAAAGTACAGGGAAAAGGTCATGGTGGTGGAACTCTGACTGCACCTACACAAGAGATAAACAAAGATTTTGGCACAAAGTTTGGGCTTCGGCTGGGCCTCCAAGATCAGGCCATGTGTACCACTGTTACAAACATGCAAAGAAAACATATCGTAATGCTTGCCGGCATGCTGTGAACTCAAGGAACCAAAAACATTACAGACAACTCGACTATTATCTTGTTTCACGGAACATGAAAAAGTTCTGGAACTTAGTGCGTCACAATAAAACATCATCACAGTCTAGTACTTCAGACATCAATCTTAATACCCTATGCGATTTCTATACTAAAAGATTTTCTCAGAACACTAAAAATACCACAAAGTTAATAAAAGAGGCTGAAACAGTTGTAACTAATAGTTATATGACAATCAAAGACAAGGTAAATAAACACTTTGTTTTGTCTGAGGCTGACTTAAAGAACTATTTGTCTAAACTCCGCACTGGATGTGCAGCAGGTAGTGATGGTATCTGTGCCGAGCATTTAAAGTTAGCCTCAGAGACAAAGGTCATTTCAGCTGTCTGCAATATCTTGACCCTGTGTATCCAATTTGGAATTGTTGCTGACTCATTTACTCAAGGATTGCTCATACCATTGCTGAAAAAAACCAAACATTGACCCCACTAATCTAAAAAATTACAGACCCATTGTTATCTCTACAACTTTCTCAAACTGTTAGAAATACACATCTTGCAGGAATCAGGTGAACATGAATTTCATGATCTTCAATTTGGATTCATTGGCAACAAAGGAACCTCAATGGCAGCTGCTCTTACTCATGATGTGCTTGACTATTGTACAGCCAATAAGTCACCAGTCTATTTATGTGCTCTAGATGCTGAATCTGCATTTGATGGCATCCCTCATGCAGTTATGTTCCAAAAGGCCTTGAAAGTTGTGCCTCCACTTCTCTGGAGAATTCTTGTTTACTGGTACAGTCGGATAACAGTGATTATCAAATGGGGAAATGCTATAAGTAATCCAATATCAGTCTCCATAGGGACCCGACAAGGAGGACTATCCTCTCCCTTTATATTCAACATCTTCTTTCAAGACCTTGTTAAAACGTTATCCTCAAAGCCCTGTGGAATAAATATTGATGGAGTAAGTTACAATGTATGTTGTTATGCAGATGATCTTTTACTGAGTAGTCTTAGCATACCAGGTTTGCAAACTCTAATTGATGAAGCTATAGACTATATAACAATGCATGGGCTAAAATTTAATCCTTCAAAAACCAAGTGTATGACTTTTGGAAAGAGCAAGTTCGAGGGAAGACAGTGGTTCCTCAATGGTGAAATGCTTGTGGAAGAGCAAGAAATAATTCACTTGGGCATAGTGCTTGCAAATGACCACAACAGTCATGCTAAATCACGTACTCAGGCAATGCGTAAGGCCTTCTATGCTCTGCAAGGATCAGGATTGTGTCAACATGGATCTAATCCTGCCACTATCTCTCACATTTTCAAAGCTGCAGTCCAGCCAGTGTTAACATATGGCATGGAATGTGTTTTCCAATCAAAATCTGCACTGCACCTTGCCCAGTCTGCTCAAACAAAATTATTGAATGCATCGCTGGGTTTAAAAACTTCCTGCAAGAGCTCACCCTTGCTACAAGCTTTAGACATGAAAACACTTCAGACATCAGTGTGTATCCAGGAACTTTCTCTTTTTAGATCATTGCTTTTATCAAACTCCCGTTCTAATAAATTTTACTCATTTCTGCTCTCAAAAATAGTAAACGGGGAAGTTTTAAGCTCAAAAAACATTTTACATAGAGTGCTGTTAACTAGTCACAAATATTATATAAATTTCAATGAATACATATGTGATACTACCTATTTTTAAAAATGCAAGAGACAGATACTGCAAGAAATTCATAATACTGAAAACAAGGGACTAAAGGACACTGTGTTGTTTTTATTACAATCTGACTGTGATAGATCAAGAATACTGTTGAATAACTTCTTATCTCCATTCTGATTTTATCTTATGTTAATCTGTTTAATCTTATATATTTGTCTTACATATAATGCTAGAATTTTTGTCTGTATTGCATTGTATTTACATTTTATCTCTCTCCATTTGGAGGCAATAAAATATCTATCTATCTATCTAATGTGGTTTTTGGGAAATTTTTATGTAGTAACAAGGTTTTCCATTTCAAAACAGCACTTAGTCTTAGATAAAATCTGTCAAATGAAGGATATTTGTCACCAATATTATATTTTGAATAGAAATAAAAGGTCACATGACCCATAAAACCACTGTGGTTATATGATAAGCTTGTACTTAGTTAAGTCACCATTTGTGAAATCCATTTAAGTCCCAGGCCTAGCTAAGACCAAAGTCTTACATTTAAGTCCCTGACTAAGCCAAAAACTTTGCTAAGTCTAAGACCCTTTGTGAAACCGGCCCCTGATGTCTCCCAAAATGGGAAAAAACATAACCTTGGTTACGGATATATAACACTGGCATTGAATAATTAACTTATTTAATACTCTCTGTGTCACACTTATAATAACTGAAATAAAACATACAGATAAATGGAACCAAAAATAACACTGTTAATAAGCCAAGCATTTGTATAATTTCAAATTCGCTCCAAAGCAATATCAATGGCAGGATTAAGCCGAAAGTCAAATTATATAGTATATCAATTACCCTGGGTGTAACATCCTACAATAAAATGTATATAACTGCTGTAACTAAATGTGAAAAAATATGATACATCGTCCCTTCCCTTCTTATCATTTATGAAATATTCACTATTTTCTCCAATAAATTCCACCGAAGATCTAAATTTTAATTTCTGCAAAGAGAAGCGTATGAACTATGAGTGTAAAGAGTGTTTGAGTGCTTGTTGCGGGAATGGCTAGAGAAATGAACAATTTGGATTACAGAAATAGGAAGCAGTATCCTTTCTTGTATTGTGTATAAGTAGATTTGTCAAGATTCTGACAGATTAATGAGCTCAAATTAATCATTTTGGGGAACTTTCAATGAAAAATCAACAAGATTTGCCAAAACATACTAAATTAGCTGTAAGGGTGACCTCTTAAAAGCTAGCAACAAGAAACTAACTTAACAACACTTTTAAAATGTTTAAGAAATTTAGTTACCATACAAATATTTTACAATTCAAATTAAATATGGAGGGTTTTCAAAGGTTTCAGAGTACTGCATGTGGATTTTTTTACTTGTAAGTTGGAAGTTTCACCGAGCGTTTGCTTATACACAAAACGTTATCTTTAAGGCTGTTATTCAAATATAAAATATAGTCTTTTTCACTTCTTCACAATCTTTGAGATTTTTTGCTAAAACAATTTGAAATAGTCTCTACATATTTATATATAATTAAGAGCTTGTCCTGTATGGCTTAGTCTGAAAATCCTCATTATTTCTTTTTTCCACTTCTTCAATTGATCTTTAATTTATTGTCACCTTCTCCCCCACATTAATTCTAACCAATGAATATGTAAATTCTCTGTTTATGATGTAAATTCAATTTTACATTGTTCTCACAAATTAACATTGCAACAGAAATAATTATGATAATTACAAATTGAAAAATTCCTCAGACTGAATCAAGGTTTTGTGGAGCTGGTGCAACTATATTACTTACCAGAAACTGGTATCTCTTGACATGTTTTGCCACTTTCTTTTTCACCTTTTTCTCTTTTTCTTCACAATCTTCTGGCTGCAAGTATAATTTATAAAATATTAATTCATGCAGCAGTTAATGGGCTGGCTGATAATACACAATATAAAAAGAATGTAATAGTACAAGCTTGATACAGGTTTATTATCCCAATTCCACTTTTGCAACTTTGTCTACAGACTGCCCCACTTATGTACTCCCAAACATAATTTTAACTTTCCAGTTGTAAAGATCAAGCCTGTTACTGTGGTGATATCATAGATGTTTGTCCATTTTTCAAACATCATGTTTAAAAACCTGTGAGGTGAGTAAGCATTTTTGTCTGGAATACTCAAAACCATTTTTTATCACATGGCAGCTACAACTGATCTTAATGGTGTCACAACTTATTTTATGGTGCTACACCGAAATCCTGTACATTCTTCTATTTAAAGGCAGCTGAATGATCTTTTCTAAAGAGAGGCTTAGCCATGGGAGTTCTCCCTCTTCCCGTGTAAGTCACATGATCGAGTGCTCTAGTTATTATTACGAGTTTCCTGCGTAAGCCATAACAGTCTGGAGCAGTTTATTAGGATAATTTTTTTGGTCTAATGACTTATCGTTTCACTCGGGACTAATTATGAAACTTGTCAGTTTTTCTGGGCAGTTTCAACATCAGTTGTAGCAGCCACAAGAGTTATAATCAGGGAGACCTTATAAGAATTCTTGTTGATAACACTCGGGTATAAAATATCAACTATACTTTCTTAAAATCTATCTTAATTCGTTTCAAATGTGTTATTTTAGAAGCATGTAAGCTCCAAACTGATGAATGAATTTTAATTAATTATCATATGACTAATAATCTACATGAACCACATCAAGAAAAGCCCGTAACACTGGATAACATATAAGCCTGTCATGTAAAATGTAACATACAAAAGTACTCAAGTAAATTTCATCTGGTACTTTTATCCATTATGGAGAATATAACTGCCATACCTGTAGCTTAAGTTTTTGATTTATCTCTGCAACAGAATATACAATTTCTGTTTCAATGTACAATAGGATTTTTATTCTTACTACTGTAATTTAAGTAGAACATTTATTAATTTTAAGAATATAAATTATAAACATTATATTCTGGCAACAAACTCAATATTTGTATAGTAATATATGCAATATGTGTACACTTCACTAAATTATAATAATATTTTGTGATAAAAAAATTCCCTTAAGAAAAAGAGCATCAAGTGATCTTGAAGTCTCCCATAATGGATCAGCTTTTTATAAACTTCTGAAAAAACACCTAAGATAATCTAAGATAAAGATTACAGTGCAATCTTAGTAAGATTAAAAGAAAGTGAATGATAATGCTTGTGATAACTGCACATAAAATGAATTATGGTGTGATATACAATTTTGTACACATTATTAAATGCAGTGACATTTGTAAATGATTCACTAGAAAAAGGAACCTTCCAACTACCTTCCATGCATCACAGTTATATAATATTTGAAAGTAGCTGTTTGCAAAACAAGTAAATCCTGCAGTAGTGTAATTTTAATACACCATGAAGTTAAACACAAACAAGACATAAAAATGTATTCTACATTTTACCAGAAGAGCAAAATAATACATAAAAAATTATATAATGGCTAAAATTTCACATTTGGAATTAACCTTACATATAAATAAGATATAATTTAATGTTGTATATCAGCATTGTTGCAATGATCAAACACCCATAAAATGTATTAACTGCTCAAATGATTTCCTTAATAAATACATGTTGGAACAATCAAATAATGTGGGAAATGCACTTTTCTCTTTGGTGTGAACTTAAGCTTTCATATTTGCTAAAAAATCAGGACTATTTAGGGACAACAAATTTTGCCAAATTTCACTTAAATCCTGTTTGAATGATATTCAGGTCTGGATGTCTGAAAACAAACTCAAGCTAAATCCTGATAAAACAGAATTCATAGTCTTTGGTGCCAAAGACAGATATAAATGGCTCAGTGACTCATTTCCTGTCAATATCCTGGGTAAGATACAACCATCCTGATAAAAGGTTCTTGGATCCAAGAACCTTTTATCAGGATGGTTGTATCTTGTGCTATATCGAGGTTCCTCAGTTCTGTCCATCTGTACATAAATAAAAAAATTGGATACAGCTTTGCTTTGGTGTTGTGCCTTAAAGTCTGCCTGGCAGAGATTAGGTACCATAAAAGTACAGAATAGAACAGAATAGAATAGATATTGGGCTGTTGGACGAATGTAAAAACTCAACTTTGACCCAAGGTTTTGATTGTTCCAACATGTATTTATTAAGGAAATCATTTGAGCAGTTAATACATTTTATGGGTGTTTGATCATTGCAACAATGCTGACCTTTTACCTCAACACCTCAAAATTAAATACTACACTCCCTCACCATGAGCACCAGTAACCCATGTAATGCAAAGAGCATTTGTCAAGCCCATTTTTCCAAGAAGTTAGTAAAACAACAGTAACAACGCTAGACAACAAAGACCTTGAAAAGTTAAGTTTTGTGATGAGCAAATGTTGTGGCAAACTTAACATGAGACTAACACTCAGAGTGACTATCATGGTTTACCCAAGTTATGTTCAAGGTTTCCCAAATACCTGAAATTCTTTCACTTATACTTAGACCATGAATAAACACTGACATATGTAAATATATGTTTTAAGAAAGCAAAAAAAATTGAAAAATATCTTAAATCATACATTTCCCCAACTGCCAAGTTTTATGTATGACATTCAAAGTACAACTTCCAAAATTTATTGAATGTTACATGGAATAATCTTTCGATAATTAACAAAAAAAATGAAAATAACATTCACTTAATATAACAAAGAACATAAATAAGACAAAATAATATAAACAAGAGGGTCAAAGATGCCCCAAAAGGCGGGTTGCGTAGGCAGCAATAAGGTTAGCGACAGCTGTAATTACATTTAGAAGCAAGGAAAGAAATGTTAGGTCACCCAGTTAAGGTGAATGTGTTAGACGTGCTAAGAAACGTAAAACTTGTAATCTAGGTTACATAATTGTATCTATGCTATAAACGGACAAACGAAAGGACAGAATTACACCAGTTTCGAAAGCAACTTAGCTATGATGGTGATGTATCTCCCTGTCAAGTTTGAATTCGATTGGACAAAGCGTTTTCGAGTTATAGAGTCCAGAAACGGAAATGTTGACGAACAAACGAACAGACGGAATTACACCAATTTCGAAAGGAACCTAGCTAGGATGGTAATCTATCTCCCTGTTCAAGTTTGAATTTTTTGGGACACAGCGTTTTCGAGTTAGAGTCCGGAAACAGAAATGCTGACGAACAGATAAATGGATAAAAAACGGACAAACGAACAGACGGAATTACACCAATTTCGAAAAGAATCTAGCTATGATGGTGATCTATGTCCCTGTCAAGTTGGACTTCGATTGGACAAACCGTTTTTGAGCTAGAGTCCGGAAACAAAAATGTGGACGGACAGACGGATGGACAGACAAATGGACAAAAAACGGACAAACGAACATATGGAATCACACAAATTTTCGAAAGGAACCTAGCTATGATGGTGATCTATCTCCCTGTCAAGTTTGAATTCGATTGGTCAAACTGTTTTTGAGTTAGAGTCCAGAAACGAAAAATGTGGACGGACGTCGGACACATCAATCTAATAGGTGGGTTGGTTACACGCAACCCGCCTAAAAAGTAAATATTATTGATTGTAAAATGCATTTGATCAGTAGCTTTGGACAACTTTTGAAAGACTAGTAACAGAAAGAATATTTATTGTTGGACTTCTACACTGCCAAAATATGTTTGGTGTCAGATACCATTTGTACAAGAGTCATATTATTTTGGATGATATATTCAGAAAATGTGCAAGAGTATGTCTATGAAGAATGTTATATATGGTTTGTAAGTGGACCAGTAAACTATAAAGCAACATTTTACAGTATTTTATAAACTTTAATGATAATAATCTGTACAGCGTAAGTTGCCCGATACTGGTACAAATACCCAGTAAACATTACAAACGTTTATAAACCTAACTAGAAACGGTTTAGATTAGGTTTAAAATGATGGGTCCATAAACGTTTGCTTATAAACGTTTATAAACGTTTATGTACAAACGTTTATAAACTTTTATATATAAACGTTTAAAAACGTTTATACATAAACATTTATAGACGTTTGTACATGTGTTTAAAATCTGGAGAAATATTTCTGTAAGTATATCTTGCTGTATCACTGTTGTTTGAAGCCATCATTACATTCTAAGTAAATACATAGAAGTATATAATTTGATGATATTATATACTTTTATATCTTTACTTAGAATATAATGATGGCTTCAAAGAACAGTGATGCAGCAAGATATAGTAACAGAAATATTTCTCCAGTTTCTCTCAAAATGGCTGTGCTGATGTCATCATCCCAAATGAAAGCGAGGTTAAGATATTCTTCACTCTTTGTAAACATTTAAAAACATTTATAAACGTTTATGTATAAACGTTTATAAACGTTTATGCATAAACTTTTATGTATAAATGTTTATAAACGTTTATAAACCAAACTAATGTTGCTGAAACGTTTATAAACCTATGATATTGAATAATTGTTAATATTTAGGTTTATATTTGGTTTAAAAAACGTTTATAGGTTTACTAAACGTTTATAAACGTTTGTAATGTTTACTGGGTAGTACACAGAAAAAAATGTTTTTGTCAATTAATATTTGAAAAAAAAAACTTGAAAAAAATGTCTTGCCACTTTAACTTGTTTAATAGTGACTAATAAGCCCTTCAGGGCTGGGTATCATTAATAATATATGTTATTTTATAACAATTATTTTATTTTATGTCACTTAAATAAATAAATAATAATAATAACACAGCTACTGAAATTGTTTTACTTACAACTTTGAACTGTGTGAGTATTGTTCTGGCCACATAAGGGCTGAAGTAATGTTTCAAAGGCCTATCATGTAATCCATCATACTGCAGAGTGGACCTCTGAAAAGAACATTAGAAATTAGTTGTGTAAAGTCACCCCCAACTGAAAATGGTTAAAAGGACTATGTCTTGGAACTGAACAGCTACAAATGATGGAAAAAAATCCTTTGAACTGTAGGCATAAAAATATGAGACATATTTACATGAATTTCTACAATTGATGTTTTGTGATAGAATTTACTAACACTATTAGTGCCTTGCCACTAAATGACTTCCATTAATTATTTTATAAAATTCAGAAAGTAGCTCTGTCTTAAAGACTCATTTGTCTGGCTTATGCTTCTGGTTTCAATTTGTGATATAAAAAGACTAATGGTAAAGTATATCCCAGGCTGCCATAGAAAATCTTATCAACAATAGCTGCATTATATTTACTAAAAATATTTGCAAAAAGAAACAAATATTTGTTGCAAGTACTTTGTTCAAGGGTTTATATCTAAAACTGTGGCAACCCCAAAAATTCAATACTTGCAATAATATTCAGAACTTTTTTCTCAAACAAGGCCACAAAAACTAATGAAATTAAAATGAGCTTCGAATTTTTAACACAAACAATTTTTTATGAAATTAAGTGTTACAAGTTTGAAATAAAGTATGGGTTTTATACGGTATTAGCTTGTAAGAATAAGGTAACTTTGCAAAGTCATCAGGCCATGCACAATATTGTAATTAAAAGAATCATGCACTTACAGCTTTCAGGGGTGGGTGGTCCAAACGTGGACAGTCTGGTCCTGTCAAATCAAACCCATCCTCCCGTCGTTTTACTTCAAAGTAATATTTCCTTTAAATAAAGAATAATGATTATTGATATATAATGAACCAGAACGACAACATGAAGAGTCCAATAAGCATTACACATGGTGTAATTTTTACAATATAACAGTTAATGTACATAAAAGTACAGAATAGGCTTGTGTAATACTATGCAAATCAGTATGATGCAGAAATTAAACAAAAGTTTAACAAGAAATTTATGACAAAAATGTCATGTTATATATACTGCTTTTTGTCATAATTTGGTATAACTTGGGCACAATAACCTTATTTGTGTTAGTGTATACGTAGTTATATAAATTTCTTTTGATTAAACTATGCACTAACACAAGTGCAACTTATAACTCTTTTATGCCAAACCAATTAACCTTTCACAGTGCTTTTTTAAGGGGTGGCAAAAAATAATTTCTACATGAAATTAGCATCCCAACTTGGCACAAAATCTCCAAGTCTGCATGTAAAATTCCCAAAAGCAATTAAGTTATGTTCATCATCACTTTGACTACCTTAATTGTATGTGATAAGTAAAAATACATGCATGTATTGTCAAAGACAACCAACTATCAGTAAATAGTCACCAAGTTACTGTGGGAAGCAGTGCAAACTTATATTAATTGTAGAATTTAAAGTCGATTTATGAGTTTTAATAGTCAAAAACATGGTTAAGCTGTTGAATCATGTATGTGTTGGTAAAATAGAAATGTGGTATATTTGTATTTTTATTATCGATTCTCTGTAATTATAATGTGTCTTTTATTTTCTGTCTATTCTCAGTTTTGTTAATATCTTAATGATTTGTAGAGAACTGAAATAAACTTATCTTATACTCCTGATGTCTTTGCCAAATTATAGCTAATCCAACGTTGTGTATTAACAAATTATAATGGATGTTGAAAATTAGAACTGTATAATATACCAGTAATTAAAGGGTACTTACAACTTCCTTGACACAGACTTCACAATATCATCGGACGACATGGCAATATATTTCCAAAATGTGAGGATAAATAGAGTTCTGAGTATACAGTAGATTTACGTTACAGTACATACGATTACTTAGATATGCAAATAGATGAAAATATCCGCCCTCAAGTTCCTATACCACAGCCAAATAACTGCTTTAAAAAGATACATGGAATGATATTTATTATTGTGTTTTGACAATCATCGTTTTATGGGGATACTGAGTAACACAAAAGTTTACATGATCATTAAAAGTGAAAATATCCTCAAAGAGGAGGTTGTATATCTTTGTTACTAAGGGTGCCATTCAACATTTTACATGCTGAATAACCGATGTTTTATTAACGATGATAAGGTCACTAAGAAATTTTAACAAATTCAGGTTCTACTTTAATTATACATTTCATTGTACAAATGGTTCTTCAATGAATGATAACATTAAAATAAAAAATAAAATTGATTTACATAACAGTTGACATTGTATGTTTAATACCTGATTCAATTATTATTATGTTGTATTATATGCTAAACTTTTTTGATTAATTGATTATTGCATTAGTTTTCATTTTGCATTTTCAGATATGATTTGAAACTTTCAGTATTCACTTAATCTTTATTGAATTTATAATTTGTTACCAGTGTATACCAACTGTCAAGCATTTCACGTGTGGGATAATTTCAGTTTTTATTAGTTGTCATTAGGGTTTCTTTGTGTTACTTATATCAACTGATACATTCGCTGATAGAATTGACTTTTATATGAATACTTTGTGATAAAAATATATTTACAATATAAAAGCTGTAGGGTACAGCATGAAATAAGTTAATAATTAGCAAATAGATTTTAGAGATGAATTTCAAAAGAATCACTTCTTTTCAGCAGAAAAAAATCACTGTTAATAATTAAAATAATATTTATAAAATACCAAAGTAATTTTTAGAAAGCAAACTACAACAGACAGACAAATTTACCTTGAAATTGCTTGAATGTTTAATTTGCGATTATTTTAAAGAGCAATCATATAGCGTCAGGAGAAACATTGTGCTGCTGAAGACATAAATGCTTACAGGGCTTCGCGGTAAAATGCTAGATTTTATCAAGAATTTCTTTTTTAACGGTTTTTAGAGTGCATGTGGGATCTGTTTATTCTGATCAACACACAAAAAAGACTGGTCACTTTGTTAATGATCAAGACTGCATGCATCACTGTAATAAAAGAAAATTTCATTCAGATCCATTATTAACATGATACAATTAACAAGATCCTATTATTTCCATATCAAGTTTCTCGGTATTAATTTGGTATAATGCTGATATTTATTTAACTTTTAAAGGTAGCTGGTCTCTTTCTGAAGATTCAACTATTCTGTATTTCAATAAATATAGAACATGAACGGTGGGACTATTTTTTTTTTAATTTACCTACTTGCTAATAAGCTAACAAAGCTGTACATTGGAGATAATGTTTTGTGGTTAGCCCTGTATTTATTTTTTTATATTGTTTATACATTCATTCAAAGTAGAAATGTGGCTCATGTTTTATAAACCATTTTCACATATATCTACTTCTAGTTCTGGTAAACTATTTTACATTACATTAACATTTATATAGCGCCTATTAAACTAAGCGCTTTATAATATTTCTCATTTGATAATGATTGAGAAAGTTTATTTGCAGAGGCTGTTCCCAAAGAGTGATTTTAAATGCACTGGATTACCCCAAAAGCAATATGAATCTGTTTTACATGTACAAATAAAGATATATACCCAAATGGAATATTTTGAACTATTTGTGTGTTGGTTTACTCTTGGATTTGTCCATAGCAAAGTCAAAGTTGAGTTTTCACATTCGTCCAACAGCCCAATATCTATTCTATTCTGTTCTATTCTGTACTTTTATGGTACCTAATCTCTGCCAGGCAGACTTTAAGGCACAACACCAAAGCAAAGCTGTATCCAATTTTTTTATTTATGTACAGATGGACAGAACTGAGGAACCTCGATATAGCACAAGATACAACCATCCTGATAAAAGGTTCTTGGATCCAAGAACCTTTTATCAGGATGGTTGTATCTTACCCAGGATATTGACAGGAAATGAGTCACTGAGCCATTTATATCTGTCTTTGGCACCAAAGACTATGAATTCTGTTTTATCAGGACTTAGCTTGAGTTTGTTTTCAGACATCCAGACCTGAATATCATTCAAACAGGATTTAAGACGGTCAAAAGACTTGAGACTATCGATCAAGGGATAAGTGAATGAACAGCTGAGTATCGTCTGCATAAAAGTGGTATTTGACTCCCGTATATTTTCTGATGACTTGACCAAGAGGTGTTGTATAGAAGGAAAACAGAAGAGGACCTAAGACAGAACCTTGGGGGACTCCAAACTTCAATTTGAACAAATTCGAAAGACTGGAACCAATCTTGACTGACTGAAAACGATCCTGGAGGTAGGATTTAAACCATTTTAGTGCCGATCCAGCAAAGCCAAACCTAGCTGACAAACAGGATAGGAGTGTGTCATGATCGATAGTATTGAAAGCCGCGGACAGGTCGAGTAGCACTAGTGCTGTAGGCATGCCCTTCGACAGAGCTAAGTGAATCTCATTTTTGATGTACAACAAGGCAGTTTCTGTCGAGAGCCCCACCTTATAGGCTGACTGGAAAGTGTTACCAAGATCATGAGAATCCATGTGAAATCTAATTTGGGCAGCCACTATTCGCTCAACCAATTTTGACAAGAAGCTAAGACCAGACACCGGTCGATAGCTCTTCAAGTCCTCTTCTGAAAGGGTGGACTTTTTGAGGAGAGGTGTGACAATAGCTTGTTTAAAAGGATTTGGGAAAATGCCATTTTTGAGGGACAAGTTAACCAGTTTTGTCAATGAAGGGAGAAGGATGTCTATACATTGTTTCACAATATGTGTGGGACAGGGATCTAGAGAGCAAGTTTTTGAAGGGGCTTCCTTGATAAACTTGAGGACTTCGCTATCAGTGACAACTTGAAAGGAACTGAAACTTGGCGGCTCCTTGTCGGGGTGAAGAAACTTAGATCGGGTGTGTTTGAAGGTGTCTCGGATCTTTTTAATTTTATCAATGAAAAACAAACCAAATCTGTTTGCCAATGATTTTTCATCAACAAAGGATGGGAAGACAGTGGAATTTGACCGACTCAATATTCTATTCAGTGCCTGCCATAACTTCTTACCATCACCGCAATTATCACTAACTAGATCACAGTAGAAATGCCCCTTGTTTCTATTTAGAATGTGGTTACATCTGTTTATTTGCCATCGAAGACGGGAACGATTTACAGAGGATTTGTTTCTTCTTCAAGCACGTTCATACTGCCTTCTCATGCACTTGGCAGTTCTATACTCGTTAGTTATCCACCTTGGTGCTGGTTTGATGAGCTGTTTAGTCTTCACTGGTGCATGAATATCTAGAAGGCCAGACAAACCAGACATGTACTGTTCTTGCAATAAATCAATGTCATCAGATGGTGAACTTACAAATGGAATAGCCAGGAGGTCGCTTCTGAATTTATCAATATTCAATGCAATACCCCAGACAAGTGACTTAAATGGTGATTCAAAAACCTGGGGCCCTATTCACGAAAGGTCTTAGCCAAGTCTTAGGCTTAACTTTTGTATAAAAATACAGCCAACTTAAGCCTTAAGACTTTGCTAAGACCTTTCGCGAATATGGCCCCTGGTGTTAGTTTTTGTAAAATGTGTAATCATAAAATTTAAGAAGGTATAAAGCTCCTTATAAATCGATGCTGTTTTCTACTATTTTTAACATAAAACTAACGCAGGTGTTCTTGCAGTATAACCGAATTTTATTTTCGAGTTTAGACTGTGCCTGTGATTATTTGTTTACAAATGGCGTCTTTGAAACATCTCTGACACAAAAAATATTGATATTTTAACGTTTAATGCTACTTTAGCAGTTAGTACGAACATTCTACTTTAATAATCTTGAAAGACAAGCACATTAATCTAGTGCCATGGTCTTAAGCCGTTGTCTTCAAAGCAAGATCTCTGACTGTGACCAGTTGACCGTAAAGCGAGTCGTAACTTAATGGGCGATATTTGGAAATCGCTTGTATTTACACAATTGAAACTCAGCACTTTTGCAATTCATTAAACTATTAAACCTTAAAAACCAATAATTAATGGTCGTTTTATAATTTTTTATTTAGCTTATTTTTGTCAGAGTGTCTTCGGAACCGAAAAGGACGGGTCACAATTCTTTTAATTTCAGAACCGTCACGTTCATATTATAACTATTTGATGTGTGGCTGACACTGGCTGTTGAATTAAAGCATGCTGTCGATGAAAATAGATACATAAAACCAGTCTACTTTTCATCTGCAAACGTGATTAATTTCATTAACCAATGAAATAATTTGTTACTGAAACCTCACTCAAGATCAAGTATAACTTTTCGTCTGCAAACGTAATTAATTTCATTAACCAATGAAATAATTTGTTACTGAAACCTCACTTGAGACCAAGTATAACAAAGTTTGTATATTTCTCTACAAAATAGCTTCAAAACTAAAGATATTCTAAAATGTCATGTTAGAATAGAGATTTTGCGGTTCCGATTTTATGAAAACATTTATAAAATATATCAAGGGTAAAGACATTTTTCTTTAAAACGGGTCTTAAAGCATATAATTTGTGAGCCATTTCCATTGGCGGTTCTGAAAGGGATTGTTTTCCGATCCGTCAGTGACTGTTCTGAAGCCACAGTGTATTTTTGTGGCTATTCCATGTAATAAACATAGTGGCTTTCTACCAGTAGTGGCATTCTACCAGTAAACGCCCATGCTGAAGTTAACATATTAAATTTAAATTATATTGACAGGTTTATATTTTATTCTTCTACGAACAGATTGTCAAATGATGCACACTACAATTAATAACTGAGGTGCATGTTGTCACATTTGTTTCAAGGCTTTTTATTTGAATAATTATCTCTATTATCGCCCGTTTTCACCGCAAACTGGAAATACCAGTGAACGCCCATTTAGTAAAGAAATAGAAGCATTTGTCCTTGACCTCCAACAAAGAAATATAAGGTGGGCGTTCACTGGTAGATATAAAGCTTTGGAACAAATTTAACAACATCCACCTCAATTATTGATTGTGGTGTATATTATTTGATAATATGGTCGTAAAAGAATAAAATATAAATCTGTTAATATAATTTAAATTCAATAGATTAACTTTAGCATGGCTTTTACTGGTAGAATGCTGCTATACATACCTGTACAACTTAACCAGCCAAAAATAATTTTCCTTGCAATAAAATGTACTTAACCCAACTATAGTTATAATATTTGGACACTGTCTTATTTTAATTATATATTTCGTGGTTTACTTCAGTTAAACCTCTGTCCAACTTACTTTTTAGTTGAGAAGAAGGGTCTTCACCCTTCATCACGAACACGCATGGACAACTTCACTGTTTTATACCAAATTATCCAGGGTATCACAAGTATGGACAGTAGACCCTGATACATACTAAGATGAAAAAGCAATAGGTGTGTTCCGGGGGCGGATTTCACGAAAGGTCTTAGCCCGGTCTCAGGCTCCAACTTGAGACTTTTGTCTCAAATTATTGGAACATTTTACTTGAGCCCATGGGCTCAGCCTTAATGGATTTCACATAAAGTCTCAGCTTTGGCTGAGCCACTGGCTCAAATGTTGAGACTGGGGTGGATTTCACGAAAGGTCTTAGCCCGGTCTCAGACTCAAACTTAAGACTTTTGTCTCAAATTATTGGAATATTTTACTTGAGCCCATGGGCTCAGCCTTAATAGATTTCACAAAAGGTCTCAGTCTCAGCTTTGGCTGAGCCACTGGCTCAAGTGTTGAGACTGGTAGGTAGTGGGCTTAAGTTTTGTAAACAAAGCCTCAAATATGGCCGCCATAATTCTTTCTTCACTTCAAAATTTGAACTGGCTGAAAATAGGTTACAAGTATATAAAACAATCCCCTGAAGAAGTCTTTGGATGTTTTTACATGCTTACAAGGTTTACCATTGCAAAATGGTATTTGACCAGACCTATTATGTGTCAAACGAGGAACATATATGTCATCAGTAAAATATTTTGACTACAAAAAATGGTCACATGACACAGAAAACGACTGTGGTTATTTGATAAGCTTGGTCTCAACTGAGACCCCTTCTGTGAAATCTATTTGAGACAAAGACTTAGCTGAGCCAAAAGGCTCAGATTTGAGCCAGTGACTCAGTCTGAGACTGGGCTAAGTCTGAAACCTTTCATGAAATCCCACCCTGGACTAATTGTAGAATTACACCTATTGTTTTCATGTCTGGTATCCACTTCTGTGGCTGTTTTTGCAACTACACTGAGTAAAAGTAATTTCCAATACCGGATAACATTCATGTGATCATTTTCTTGTAGTTAGAAAAGGTATTTGTGCAGAATGGTGTCATGGCATTTTGTAGCATCTGCCCATGTGTCCATGAAAAGAAGGGTCAAGGATCTTTTTGTCCGTGCATGGACATGGATTACAATAATCATGGCCAAGGACAGGTGTAGGCAGCCTTGGCTATTTATTTCAATTTCTTGGTTTCGAGGACATGGATAGTATGAACAGTAACGATAGGTGTATTATGAAACTCTGTGCTCCATGCTCTAACATAATTTCATCTGACCTCATTACTTCAACTTCAACATGTTCACAATGTCCTCCAGTATGTTATCACAAGAATATTTTTAAAAACTTTAATTGTTTGAAGTGTTCTTTTTTTCATTTTGTTCTTTTGTTTGCGCCTTGGAGTCCTCTTGTATGGGGAGATTAAGTGCTATAAAAAAAAGTCCAATTAGAATTCATAGTTTTTATGATTAGT
This sequence comes from Sabellastarte sp. h YS-2021, assembly GCA_964017235.1. NCBI lineage: Eukaryota > Metazoa > Annelida > Polychaeta > Sabellida > Sabellidae > Sabellastarte > Sabellastarte sp. h YS-2021. The sequence goes on along the minus strand of OZ024931.1, from coordinate 17,556,528 downwards.
AATACTATGACTTTCTTGAATTTGCTCAGTAAAAACATTTGGTAACATTGGTAAACAATCAAGTGGCAGCAAAAATGGAATTGAAAGGTGTGAGAAGGAGCTATATTTTCTTGGAGCCTTTTTATAGGTCCATAAAGGATGTGGGAGAGGTTGGAGGAGGAGTATTATAATTTATATGGAGTATTTATATGATCCATGTATTAAATTTTGCTCCATCAAAAATTCAAAAACCCTGCTTCCCCTCTGACTTCATTTCATTTGACCTGGAGTTGTTTTTTTTAGCAATAAATGATAGATATATAATATCAGTTTGTACTTGTTTACACAAACACAACCTGATTGAATCAGAGAAAATAAAGTCTGAGGAGGAGCAGAGCTGCCATGGAACACATTTTAACCATGGAGCCTGCAATGCCAGAAACATTCAAAATAAAATATATTCCCATATATTTGCCATGTTTTTCAACATATTTTAGAGGATTTACGGTATTAGACATATTGTAAACAGTACTGTCATTGCTTACTGTCATCCCTCTTCTGATTCGTCAAGGCCGTTTATCATTGGCCAGTCAGAAGCTAGCTTTCAAAATCTAGCACTCGAGCGAGAGTAGAGTTTAAACCAAACATTATTATCGATGATAACTAAGTTGTTATCGTTGATAATAATGTTTGGTATGTGTGCATTATGCACTTAAACCTTGTAATGTCTTCAGACAGTAGTAACCATAATTTGGAAAAAAAACACCTGAAATAATTAATTTTTCTGAAACAGTAAAGCATAGAAATGGGTATTTTGCTATCTCAACCAACAATTTATTGAACTTAATATGCATGTATGATTTCTACATCGTTTATTATAAATGTGCTAACCATCATAACATCACCATTACTTCAACTTTACATTTTGTTTTTTTTTGTTTTTTTTTTTTGAGGAAGAAACTGTTTGACAAGATTTGTGAGTTTTGCATATATTCTTGGATTTAACTCTTGTTCATCCTGCTGACTTTGTCAAAACCTAAGTTTGTGGTTCGATGCTGACTTTTCATTCTCAGAACACTTTCAGAAGACTTCTAAAGCCTACTTCCTCCAGATGCATGACCTTGGTCGAATTAGATAGTATCTTACTCATAAAGTTTCTGACTCACTGCAAATGCTTTGGTTAGTAGTCATCTGGACTACATTTTACTGAACTCTCTGTTTGTCAAGCTTCAGTCAGCAGAAGCTGCAGGCTGCAGAGTATTCAGATTACTCTTGTATGCATTGTCACAAATCATAGAAGGTATGCTCACGTCACACCCATCCTGCCTGCCTGTCATTTACCTCAGCATGTTCAAAATGTCAGCACGGGTTTATAAACTTTACACAGTGGTTCTCCTTGCTATTTTGGATCATCCTTGATTCTGAGCAGAACTCCCACAGTACTAGGCATAGTCATCTTTATATACAATACTTGACAGGTCCTCCTTTCCACTCCTCACTCTGTAAGTCACTCAAACACTTGGGCCATAGTTTCCCCTCTGATGCTCCTAAGTTTTGAAATGATCTGATAATGTACATAGATCAACATCTATTACCTCAATCAGGAAAAACTCAAAACTTACCCATTGCAAAAGCCTATCCACTATAGTCTTCTTGTCACCCCTGTCTTCTTTGATATGACCTGGCTATGTTATTGGACTTAAGATTATTCACCTTGCTTCACATTTTTCTCTTGGGTTGAACACTGGATATAGGCAACTGCTGTTTGCTGTGGTGCGTGGTGGTTATCTACTGCAAGCTTAAGCAAAAGTGAAAGTTGTGTGACCTTGACGCAGGGGCCACTTAAGCATACTGAACTGTAACACATATCTAAACTACTCTAATCTCCTACAGTTTCTGAGAGATTTATGACATTTGTAATAAATCCAAGATGGGCTCAAATATACACATTATCTGGGGTCATATTCACTAGGTCATCTGGCATCTTAAGGTAGGAATGTTCCAATAATTGTTTGTAAATAAATACTTCCCCAGTTTTAGTGGTTTTAAAAGCGAGTGATATCTGGTATTTCATACACTTGCCAATTTGCCATTGATAAAATAACATTTAACTGCAAATGTATATAAGCCATAATTTCTAACAGGAATTGTATTCACAAGATAATCTGAACTTCATTAACTTCTTTTAAAATGAATCTAAAGTAAAAAAATATGAGATGCTTCTTCAAGTTTGTATCTTTTCATTGTTTGACAAAGTATTAACCAGCAGAAAGCCTAAAATGAGGATGTTTTTAATCACCAGTTCTTAAATATTTTGTCATTTCCACATAAACAAAACAAAAGGTGAATTACCAGGTTTCTGTTCACACCACTAACTGCAGTATTACAGGTTCAAAATTAAAAGAAAATGGTTGCCAGAAATTAAATTTTTCCTCCACTTTCAAAAGGTGCTCTAGACTAAAAGTTCTAAAATTCGATAAAAATCACTCAATCTTTTAGTTTCTGAGATAAGTGCGATTTTTTATTTCCACATGAAGTCCAAAATAATGGCCCTTTTTGTTTTTCAAAACAAGGTAAGAAAGTTGTTTTCACATCCAAAATCCGAGATAAGTACGATTTTTTATTTCCACATGAAGTCCAAAATAATGGCCCTTTTGTTTTTCAAAACAAGGCAAGAAAGTTGTTTTCATATCCAAAATCCATAAGATCATTAATAAGAGAGATATAAGGCCTTTTGGGGGTAATGATCACACTTCACCTTGAAGTAGGGGTCAAAGGTCAAATAAGACACTTGAAAAAGATTTTTATTCTGTGATTTCATGTTCTTTTTACATTTCAAAGTCCAAGAACCAATAATGGGTGGATATATGGCCTTATTATTATTTGTTTTTGCAGTAAATGGATGTATTTACCCTTTTCTTGCAAAAAGACCCGTGAGGGTGAGGGTATAAACCCTCCATCGGGTACAGTACAAGTGCTAATGTCATACACATTACATAAAACTTGACATATATAAATTTTGACAGAAAATACACAACACATATCAATATTAAATTTTATATTGTAGTTTACTGTAATAATATATTCATATTAGTTATTACATATTACTATTTGTTTTCACTACACATTTACCAAACTTTGAAACTGTAGATTTTATATTAGTATTAGGCCTTATTAGTTTGATGACCCAGCTGGACCTTGAAGCAGGGATCAAAGGTCAAATTTGACACTTTGAAAAGAATCACAGGCCATGATTTCCTGTGTTGTTTTCACATTACAAACCTCTAGACTATTGGTAAGAATGATATAAGGTTTCCCCCATTTTAAATAATTAATGATCAGCAAAAACATCCATCTACAGGCCGCCGTCTTGCCTGGAATATTATGATGCCGTAAGCAGGAGTTCAGTGTCTATGAACATGACACTTAAATGAAGCCAAAATCTTCAAACCATGACGCCATTACTGGGGCTTCTGCCTAAAATAATTCTTGCCACACTTCCAATTATCATGCACCTCTTGTTATCATGCACCAGTTGAATCTTTGTTTTCATTCTGACATTACCAAATATATATATTTAATATGACTGGTTCAATATGACTGTATATTCATGCCAAAATGTAGTAAAAACATCTTCTGAAAGCTATAGTTAAACCGAAATAAAAGTTAGTTGATGCTATTTCATCTTGTTGTTGGTACCTGAATGGTCCAGAAGAGTATAGCGAAAGAGTCATGAAAATGCATGAATTTTTACATTTATTATGTGTTGCAAGTAAATCTCTAGTTTTATGTCGGGTACTGTTGCAGCTGTATGTATGACTGAAGCAGAGCTGAGGTAACCACATCCATTATTCCATATGATTTCTGTATTATTATTTTTCATTGTAGGGCAGATGGGAAACTACAGCAGCGAATTCAAAGAAAACCGAGGTAACACTGTGACAGATGTGTCCCATCCCAGCAAGGGAAATTGGATCACAGCTCATGCCACTGCAACTGGGTGTATGTATCTGTTGGAGCCCAACTTAGAATTAAGGCTGTGATAGGTTACCCGGTTACCCAAAAACGGTCCGATTTCTTTAAGAAACCGAGTACAAACTGGCGAAGCTGGTAACCGAAAAAAATATTAAATATAGCATAAATTAATGAAATTCTTGGACAAACCTTAGTATTCTGTCAGATATCTTTAACTGACATTAGTTTTTTTGCATAATTTTTCTTACTTATACCGATATTTAGCATTATTTTTCGTAACAGTTTGTTTACATCATCCGCCATGTTTGCTTCTGTGCTACTTGCACTGGGTGACAACTGAAACACGATTAGCCAAATTCGGATCGGTTCTTTTGAGGCGAATACCTGGTGTCGTTTTTCTAACGAAGTCACAGCCTTACTTAGGAGTCAGCCCATCTTAAGATGGGCTATAGCCCAACTTAGAACAAGCAAACTTGAGAATGATATATTCACACTTGCGTAATTAATTACCACGTATTTCTGGCAAATAGATAATATTGGCATTCTGAAAGTAAACAACACGTAAAAACGAGGTTGAAGTGGTGATAGGCAAAGTGAAGAAGATAAGAACAAAGGAAATAGATTTAATATTTACTGGGGTTTATATGTCTCCATGAATTATTTCCCAATTCTATTTTCAATACCACATAAAATACAGTTTGAATTATATGGCTTTTTCTTTTCAAAGTGTTTTATTTCTTTGTCAATGTAAACAGCTATAGACAAAAACAAATATGGTCGAATCTGTGCTTGGAAATGCTTAAAAAATTTAAATTTGCAGATGGTGAAATTAAGTAGAACTGTGAAAAAGAATTTAACATCTTTTTAAACTTTATGTTAAAAAATAATATTACAATATTCTTTGAAGGTTAATGTATCAGCCCATATATTTCATTTAATTTTTGACCCTCCATTTCGTCAAAAGTTGTCAATATATTTTATACACTGCTGAGAATACATGGCAAGGCAGTGGTGCTTGTATAACCTTTGTATTGGTACATTTTAATTCACATATTAAAATGCGATAATACTGGTAGTTGCAACATTGTACACACATAATATTATGTAGATACTGGCAAGTATGTGTTCTCAGCTGTTGAGACATTGAGTAGACATGGGGTTTATGTTGGAATAGAATTTTAAATTGAAATAAATTTGCATATGTGTTCCATCTGTATAGTAGCAGTAGTGGAGGTGGAGCGACTCTGGGTGAGGTTCAAACAGCTGGGTTGTAATGATGATGGGGAATTGGAAGCTTCAATCATCCAGCAGCCTCCTGCATCAGAAGACATATTCATTAAAAATGTATGTTTCTCATGGCTAAAACATAATCACAGAAAGGTTTTTATATATTCTTTTATTTGTTAAAATATAATTAAAAAGTCCACACCAATATTCATACATGATTTTCACAAGCTAGACAGACTATTGGACTAATTGCAGCGTGATTCTTTTTAGAATCAGCAAAGACAATAGTCTAGCTAAATTTTAACCGGTCCAAAACTCAGCCCTTTTGTTAAATTGCCTGTCAGGGGAACATCTGTACAAACTGTTCTTCTTGAAAAATTCTATCTGCTTGTTAATTAACACATTTGTTTTATGTAACCAGGGTGTATCCAGTCATGGAAAACCTGGAAAAGTCATGGAAATTGACTCCAGGTTTTGGAAAATTCATAAAAAGTCATGGAAATTAAAAGGCACCCTTTCGCGAAATGGCGTTCCTTTCTTTCATCCAGCACTTCAATACAAGGATACGTTTATGTAATCATATCATTTTATTGCGTTAATACATCTTACCTAGTGGACAGATGCATTTGTCCGGCGCCTTGCCGGTCACGCCAAACGTTAGAAAAAAACGTCCTGAGCTGGGCTCTGGCCGGGACCGGTAGTGTCCTGTTCACTCGCCAGGTGGCTGTGCAGCCTACCTGTCGGTGCATTACGCATGCTTGCGCATGCACTCTTCGTCTTTTTGTTTGGCGCCATATTTAAAGTTCACGGAAAATTTTATACAGACGTTTTTAATAATTAGTGTTGGATATACTTTTTAAACTTACATCATTTTTATCTCCCGCCGGCCGGGCAGGAGATTATAAAATGCATTCCGTGCGTGTGTGCGTGTGTTCGTGTGTTATTGAGTGTGTGTCACGCTTTTATAAAGGGCTATACATCACACTGGTTGTTTCTCCTTGGCCTTTTCAATGTTTTTTATGACCTTATTGCTTATGTCCTTTCATTTGATGCTGTTATTTCACACCTAGGACCATAGCTAAGTGAGTAATAGCAATGGTGGCTACTTTGAGTAAAGTGCTCATAACTCCAAAACGACTGCATTTAGTGTGTTTCTGTAAAATACGTTGTTAAGCTACTTTCTCCATGCCTACAAGATGGTACCATTTTTAGGGTTCTATCTTCATAGCTAAGTGAGTAATAGCTATTTTCTGTTATTAACAATGAGCAAAATGAGTAAATTTATTTTGTCTTTGTAACTGTTACTTACAATATTGGCCTGAAATATGTTGTTCAACAACTCCTTCATGTACTATATCATGGTGAGGTGTCCAAGGTGTAGCACCATAGCTAACTGAGTAATAGCTATACTAAGTTTAACATTTGACCATTGAGCAAGTCACTTATAACTCAAAAACTATTGAATATAGAGGATTTTTGTCGAATATGTTGTTCACCTATCTTTTGGATATACTGTATTGTGAATTTTCACAGCTGTAACTCCATAGCTAACTGAGTAATAGCTACTTTGATGATAACCATAATGAGTAAATGGCTTATATCTTCAAAAGTATTGCAGCTACACAATTTTGTTCCAATATGTTGTTCAGCTACTATCTCCACAGCTACAATATGGTCACTAGTTTGGAAGTGTATCTCCATAGCTAAGTGAGTAATAGCTACTTTGTCAATTTTTAATGATAACCATAATGAGTAAATGCCTTATATCTTCAAAAGTATTGCAGCTACACAATTTCTCTCAAATAAGTTGTTCATCTACTTTTTTGTCAACTGTAACATATTTAAGTTTCAAAACTGTTGCTCAATGTACAAGTGAGTAATGGCTACTTTATTGCTACTTTTGGTGAAAATGTGAAAAATGACAAATATCTCGCAAACCGTAATAGCTACTTTGTCAATTTTTAATGATAACCATAATGAGTAAATGCCTTATATCTTCAAAAGTATTGCAGCTACACAATTTCTCTCAAATAAGTTGTTCATCTACTTTTTAAGTCATTCATCTACTTTGGGGAGAGCTTTCACATGGTGAAGTTTCAGACTCGTAGCTAATTACTCACCTACTGAAAATGAGTAAATGCGAATTATCGCTAACAGTATTGCAGATAGCCAATTTTTCTCAAATAACTCATTCACGTACTTTTGGGAGAGCTTTCACTTGGTGAAGTTTCAGACCCATAGCTAATTACTCACCTACTCAAAATGAGTAAATGCGAATTATCTCTAAAAGTATTGCAGATAGCCAATTTTTCTCAAATAACTCATTCACCTACTTTTGGGAGAGCTTTCACTTGGTGAAGTTTCAGACCCATAGCTAATTACTCACCTACTGAAAATGAGTAAATGCGAATTATCTGTAAAAGTATTGCAGATAGCCAATTTTTCTCAAATAACTCCTTCATCTACTTTTAGGAGAGCTTTCACATGGTGAAGTTTCAGACCCATAGATAATTACTCACCTACTGAAAATGAGTAAATGCGAATTATCGCTAAAAGTATTGCAGATAGCCAATTTTTCTCAAATAACTCGTTCACCTACTTTTGGAAGAGCTTTCACTTGGTGAAGTTTCACACCCATAGCTAATTACTCACCTACTCAAAATGAGTAAATGCGAATTATCGCTAAAAGTATTGCAGATAGCCAATTTTTCTCAAATAACTCATTCACCTACTTTTGGGAGAGCTTTCACATGGTGAAGTTTCAGACCCATAGCTAATTACTCACCTACTGAAAATGAGTAAATGCGAATTATCTCTAAAAGTATTGCAGATAGTCAATTTTTCTCAAGGAGTTTTGTCAAATATGTTGTTCACCTACTTTTTGATGCAGTGGTCTTGTTATTTTATATTGTTACTGGATATTCATGGCATCCCCAGGAGATTTTAAGGGTCAGCGCAGAGGCGCTTGCAGACATATAATGGCCGCGTTTGATCTTCATGAGCGTTGTGCACGATGTAGGGACCAGAAGTTAGGAGAGGACCCTTGTGTCAAAGACAAACCTTGTTCCTTATGTGACAACTTTTCGGATACACAGAGTAGTGCTGGGAATCGCCTCCAATTTTCATGGTCGATTATTCGTCCATTTTTCCGAGCGATGATCGACCCATAATCGATTATTTTACTCCATTGTTGTTTGCTATTTAAGAAACACTTTCCGGGATAAAGTATAGATCAATCCAGTAAGAATAACGGTGTTTCAACATTTAGAATCTACCGAAAGAACCCACTTCCCGTAAATATGGCGGGAGACATAAACAAACTCGAAATGCATGACAAATCTGTTGATTTATTAAGTAAAAATTCGTAAAATATATGGAAAATATGTGGATATTGATATAAATCAAGAAGGGTAAGATATAAGCTTAATAATCGATCATTAGAAAACGCCAGTGACCGACCGCGATTCTACACTGTCACCGACGATTAATCGACAATACGTCTAATCGTCACACCACTAACACAGAGAGAGACTTTGTCTACTCCATCTTATAGAATAAGAAAAGAAAGAAAAGCAGGATTGCTTGTCTCTCCCAAAGAGGTGACAGTTATCTCGCCGGTGGAGGATTTATCGTCTGCTACTGTTCCGGCAGATAATTCTTCTGCGCATACTTCTGCGCACTCAGCACCGGATTTACAACCCTCTGCGCAGGTCTCCACGCAGGCACCTGCCGTGTCTTCTGCTTCAGCTTCAGACTCCTCTTATGTCACTTCTGACCAGTTTTCTGCCTTATCTGACAAGATTTGAGGCACTACTCTCACGAGGTAACATTTTTAGTGCTTCTACTATGCCTGTTAACCCTGTTTCTGCTCAGAAAGTGCTCTCAGACACCCCCTTTCTTGACCCGTCTTCTGCCCGACCCACCGGTCCGGTGTGGCTTCCGGCAGGAGTTGAAGATGATAAAGGGTCTGATACTAAGCATGAGAAGAAAAAATATCACAAGTCTAAACACAAGTCTGACAAGAAATCTGATAAGAAGTCCCATAGACATTCCGGTAGACATTCTGATAAATCCACCGACAGGCACGGGGATAAGTCTGAGTTGAATCCGGTCGGTGTTATTCAACCTTCCACCGGCTCCACAGGCAGGCACCGAAGACACTCCTGGCACGGGGTTTAAAGCTATGCCTTCCAAATCACGTCTCTCTCAACCTGCTGTTTAGTCTGCGGGTCAACCGGTCAAGGAAGTTTCAACAACCGGTCCGACTCCCAGTTACTCTCAGGCCAGTGCTACTCCATCTTCTTATAGGACCACCGGTCCGGAGGATTATCCACAGGCTAGTGCATATTCTGAACTACCCTACAATCCAGAAGACAGTGATCATTACTCAGTTTCTGAACCGGATGAAGGAGAGCTGTCGGATACTGGTGAAAAACAAGAAGTTACTGAGGACATGAACTACAGAGAGACTGTTCGATCTGTCAGATCGTTTATGGGGTGGAATCATATTCCTGTCTTTGAGGCTGATTTTAGTGAACTTGACAAGAGCAACAACCCCTGGAAGGGAATAGTGCCTAAGCGACCAGCCCGTGTGTAGCTATGCCACCGGACGATTGGTTGTGTCAAAAACTGGAATGTCTCAATACCACGGTGGCTGAGGGTTATCCCTCTAGAAGTCAAGATTCAGGTGGTCTGAAGAAAGACCAGTTTATTAAGATGCCGAAGTCACAAGCTCATTGGTATCAGATGCACACCATCAAACCTGATACTCCGCATTGCCCTGGCAAGTCTGTGTTCAGTTGGAGGAATACTGAAGCTAAGGTCAACTCGCAATTCCCGCGTATAACCAAGGCCTCTGCTTATCCACCCTCTGGTCCTGTATCGCGTCCAATTTCCCAGGAGTACCTGCGGCGATGGGAACGGAATGCTAAGGAAGGCAGCTACATTGTCAATCAGGCTGCGGGTTTTAACAGGTGTGCTAGTGAACTGCAAGACCGTATGGCCCAAAGTTTAGTGTGCCTTCAATCCAATTATAGCAAAGGAAAGGCCCCAAAAGAAGTCTCGGAGGCTCTTCACGACCTGAAGGACTATCTAGCTTTTCACCAAAATGTCTCCATCGCCATGGGAACCTCATTGCAGCACCTGGCGGACAGCCTTTTCGTCAACATGGCAAATCTTGTGCTCCTGCGGCGGGATTCCTATTTAGACCATGTCAAGCTGGGAGTCAAACCTGACACTTGGACTCGGCTCAGGAATGCTCCACTTTTCAGTTATGGTCTCTTCCCTGATGACATGATATGCATTGCTGAACAGGATATTACTAAGTCTGAATCCACCAGTGCAGCTCCAAGACCCGGACCGGGTGCTATGCAGCGCACTGGGTGGCGTAACCAAAATAGGTTTCAACCCTATGACCGCCGGGAGTGTAGGAATACAGCTCAATCTGAACCAACTCAACCATGGCGGCAGTTTGCTAGGGGCAGGGGCAGATCAAGAGGAAGGGGTCGTAGTGCTAACCCCCGTTTCTCTCGCTCCCGCGGCTTCAAAAACCAAAAAAAGACAGTAAAGCATGTAAACAGTGTTTTTTGTGTCGATCCATGTCTTTTTGTCCAAAATGTTCAAGGTGTCCCCACTGTCTCTTCCCTGATGACATGATATGCATTGCTGAACAGGATATTACTAAGTCTGAATCCACCAGTGCAGCTCCAAGACCCGGACCGGGTGCTATGCAGCGCACTGGGTGGCGTAACCAAAATAGGTTTCAACCCTATGACCGCCGGGAGTCTAGGAATACAGCTCAATCTGAACCAACTCAACCATGGCGGCAGTTTGCTAGGGGCAGGGGCAGATCAAGAGGAAGGGGTCGTAGTGCTAACCCCCGTTTCTCTCGCTCCCGCGGCTTCAAAAACCAAAAAAGACAGTAAAGCATGTAAACAGTGTTTTTTGTGTCGATCCATGTCTTTTTGTCCAAAATGTTCAAGGTGTCCCCACTGTTGTAAACGATGGTCCTGTAGGAGGCCGTCTTCAAAAGTTTTGGCAAGTTTGGCAGCAGTTAGGCTCAAACCCTCGAACAGCGTCCATTTTAAAGGAGGGTTGCAGCCTACCATTCAAGTTAAGACCACCTCTCACCAGGTTTCCGATCATTCAGAGCAATTATGCCAATCCGGCCAAAAGCCGTTTCCTCAAAGAGGCACTGATCTCTCTCCAAGGAAAGTTGGTAGTAGAACCAGTCCTGGTCCGGTCATCCCTAGCTTTCTACAACCGGCTGTTTTAGTCCCCAAACCGGAAAACAAGCGGAGGCCTATTTTAGATCTGAGTCTGTTAAACAGGTTCCTCAAAACCGACACATTCAAGATGGAAACTTCGGAAACCATCCGGACCTCTCTGCAAAAAGGGGAGTGGGTAACATTGCTGGATTTCAGCGACGCCTACTTTCACATCCCCATTCACCCCCGGTCGAGGAAGTACATGAGGTTTTTTCTGAACAAACGAGCGTACCAGTTCACTGCCCTTCCCCTCGGGTTGGCCACAGCTCCTCTGGAGTTCACCAAGGTGGTCAAGGAGGTGAAACTTATGGCTCAGAACAAGGGTATAAGAATCCACCAGTACCTAGACGACTGGTTACTGAGAGCCCCTTCATGGGAGATTGGCTTACATCACACCCAAGTTCTGTTGTCCCTTTGCCGCAAACTGGGTTGGCTGGTGAATATAAAAAAGTCAGAGTTGATCCCTCAACAGGTCTTTTCCTTCGTCGGTTACCGGTTCGACCTGTTGACGGGTCGGGTTTTGCCAACCCAAGAAAGATGGGCAAGTTTGCGTCAGAAACTGTTGTTTTTAAAGGCTCGGCACAATTGCACGGTCAGGCAGTTCATGTCCTTGATAGAACTCTTGACAGCCACCGAGAAACAGGTGTGGTCAGGTCGTCTCCACATGCGTCCCATTCAGTGCACCTAAAGAGGCACTGGCATGTCCCCGAGGTTTTAGAGAAAGTCATTCCCCTACCTCTCTCCCTTCACCCCCACTTAGACTGGTGGCTGGACGAGGGAAATGTGCTCAAAGGCCAACCCTTACATCTGTTAAGTCACGCCCTTCAGTTGTTTACAGACGCATCAAATGAAGGTTGGGGCGCGCACTTGGGGGACTCTACGGCAAGAGGAGTTTGGTCAGACGTAGAGAGCCGGCTACATATAAACTTCTTGGAGCTAAAGGCGGTCCTTCTGGCCCTCAAGAGTTTCGAGCTTCTCTGCAGGAATCAGATTGTGTTGATTGCAACGGACAACGCCACTGTGGTCGCTTACATCAATAAACAGGGAGGTATGAAATCAGGCTCTCTTTGTGCCCTCCTATGGAGGCTCCTATCCTGGTGCCACCCCAGGGAAATAGTTCTGAGAGCCAGGCACATTCCAGGTCGGTTAAATGTGATAGCAGACAAGCTCTCCCGGCACAATCAGGTAATCCAGACAGAGTGGTCACTCGATCAGAGGGTGTTCAATCTCTTGTGCTTGAGATGGGCCCCACCACAAGTGGATCTTTTTGCAACCCGGTACAATTACAAGCTTCCCAAGTTTGTCTCACCGGTTCCAGACCCGACTGCCTGGGCTGTGGACGCCCTGAGTCTACCCTGGCAGGATCTGGATGTGTATGCCTTCCCTCCTGTCTCCCTCCTCAACCAAGTGATCTCTAAAGTGGTGGATCAGGGGTGTCGAAGGATGATTCTCATTGCTCCAGGGTGGCCCAACATGGCGTGGTTTTGGGACCTGGTCAATCTGTCAGTGCAGATTCCATTCAGTCTTCCGCTGCAAAGGGATCTGGTGACTCAACCGTTCAACGGGCTCCCTAACTGAGATCTGTCAAATCTGAATCTGCATGCATGGCTCCTAGAACCGCTTTCATTCAAGGAAAAGGGTTCTTTGGCGAAGTGGCAGCACGAATTGAGGCTCCTCAGAGACGCTCAACCAAAGCAGTCTACAAGTCAAAGTGGGCCATTTTTGTCAAATGGTGTGAGGAGAACAAGATGGACTTCATGTCGCCCACTATAAGTCACATTGCCGATTTCATGTTGCATCTGTTTAAAGAAAGAGACTTGCAACCCAGTACCATTGACGGCTACAGAACAGCTATTGCCGACATGGTCGGTAATGAGGAACTGAATATTAGTAAAGATGAAAACTTGACTCGGTTGTTGGACAGTTTTCATAGGGATAAGCCTAAAGGGAAAAGGGGGATTCCCACCCTACCTTCCCTGCTAGTTTATTCCAATAGGGGGATTTGCTAAGGTAGGCAACAAAAAGAGGAAGAGCGCATGCGCAAGCATGCGCAATGCACCGACAGGTAGGCTGCACAGCCACCTGGCGAGTGAACAGGACACTACCGGTCCCGGCCAGAGCCCAGCTCAGGACGTTTTTCTAACGTTTGGCGTGACCGGCAAGGCGCCGGACAAATGCATCTGTCCACTAGGTAAGATGTATTAATGCAATAAAAATTTAATTTACTATTAAATTTTCCAAATTTTGGTTTCTTCCACATCTTCCTGTACTGTGACTTGAACCTTGTGAGTGGTTCTCAAAGGCAAAACCGGCCCGAGCTCATGGCCTCGGCGAGAGCTTGTGACCTCAGTATATGTCTCTTTCATGCCATGAAGCATGTAAAAGGTCCTTAATTCTAAAGCTTTGGTCATGGAGAAGTCATGGAAAAAATATTAAAATTTAGTGGATACACCCTGTTATGTACAACCTTCTGGTATTTCAGGCTCTAAATTTCAGTCATCCTCCCAATCTGTCTTTATCGGTACAGAAATTCATGACAACAGATTATCTGTTTCTGTTGTGCATATCCACAAATTGACAGCTGAGGTTTTGCAGTTGCAGTGCCTCTAGGTCGTAATGTTACCTGCAATCATATCACAATCTATTGAGGCTTCCTTCAGAACTTATCTTAAAACTAATCTTTTCAGACTTTCTTTCTGACTGAATAACTGTCTCTGCCCTGTTTTGACCTTATAACTGAACAGTCCTTCCGCATATGATCAGCATTTTAAGAGGATGCTCATATCAATTAAATTGAATATAAATTATTCAAATTGTAATGAAGGTAGAATGACACGCAGTAAGTATTTCTGTTCATTTATTTTTAGGCGGGTTGCAAGTAACCAACCCGCCTATTAGATTGATGTGTCCGACGTCCCTCCGTCTGTCCATCTGTCTGTCAACATTTTCGTTTCCGGGCTCTAACTCGAAAACACTTTGTCCAATCAAATTCAAACTTGACAGCGAGATAGATCACCATCATAGCTAGGTTCCTTTTAAAATTGGTGTAATTCCGTCTGTTCGTTTGTCTGTGTTTTGTCCATTTGTCTGTCCGTCAACATTTCCGTTTCCGGACTCTAACTCAAAAATGCTTTGTCCAATTGAATTCAAACTTGACAGGGAGATAGATCACCATCATAGATAGGTTCCTTTTGAAATAAGTGTAATTCTGTCCGTTCGTTTGTCTGTTTTTTGTCCGTTTGTCTGTCCATCAATATTTCCGTTTCCGGACTCTAACTCGAAAACACTTTGTCCAATCGAATTCAAACTTGACAGGGAGATAGATCACCATCATAGCTAAGTTGCTTTCAAAATTGGTGTAATTTCATCTGTTCGTTTGTCTGTTTTTAGGTGGGTTGCAAGTAACCAACCCGCCTATTAGATTGATGTGTCCAACGTCCGTCAGTCCGTCAACATTTTTGCTTCCGGACTCTAACTCGAAATCACTTTGTCCAATCGAATTCAAACTTGATAGGGAGATAGATCACCATCATATCTAGGTTCCTTTCGAAATTGGTGTAATTCCGTATGTTCGTTTGTCTGTTTTTTGTCCGTTTGTCTCTCCGTCAACATTTCCATTTCCGGACTCTAACTCGAAAACGCTTTGTCCAATCAAATTCAAACTTGACAGGGAGATAGATCACCATCATAGCTAGGTTCCTTTTGAAACTGGTGTAATTTCGTCTGTTCGTTTATCCGTTTTTTGTCCATTTGTCTGTCCGTCAACATTTCTATTTCTAGACTCTAACTTGAAAACGCTGTGTCCAATCGAATTCAAACTTGACAGGGAGATAGATCACCATCATAGCTAAGATGCTTTCAAAATTGGAGTAATTCCATCTGTTTGTTTGTCCGTTTATAGCATAGATACAATTATGTAACCTAGATTACAAGTTTTACATTTCTTAGCACGTCTAACACATTTACCTTAACTGGGTGACCTAACATTTCTTTCCTTGTTTCTAAATGTAATTACAGCAGTCGCTAACCTTATTTCTGCCTGCACAACCTGCCTTTTGGGGCATAACCGACCCTCTTGTTTTTGATATTTCAGTAGTGAAGGATATAAATAACTTTCAGTTTCAGTGTTTCACCATAAGTGTACATATTTTACAAATGTTGTATTTCATAACTAGTCCATATTTTGATTATCAGTATTCACATGTTGGAAGATTAGTTATATGGTCTTTAAGGAAGTTTGATGACTTGTACAGCAGTCTCGTTTTAAACTTCTGATCTTCTTTAAGTATTTTTAATGAGGCATTTTTAGTATTTTTTGTGAGTGAGAACAAAGGAATTTTCTAGTAACTGTCCAGTGTTTTGATGAATAAGTGATCAACTTAAGTAAACACTTAAAATCACCAGATAGATAAATAAACTGTAAAGATAAATACATTGAAAGATGTGATCTGTTATTTTTAGATACTGATAACCTTCAGAAGTCCAGATGGAACCATTAGTTTCCAGACATTTTGTAATGCTATGAAATGGGCTGAGACTTCCAGCATGGAAACTAAAATGAAAGGTATATGCTTGATCTATACGCCTAATCTATAGAGTGGAAAAATAAAAAAACAACAGTTTATAAAACTTGTACATTTCTACCAAATTTCTAATTTTTGTGGCAGCTTTGGACTACAGAAATTTCCTTGTATTTGCAATAACTCAAAAATACATTGAATTTTTCTGAACAATTTAAATACACATATTAAGGATGGTCTAATAAAGATCTGCATTTTGAAGTGACCTTAAGCTTCCAATACTAAAGAAGGTATGGCCCCTTTAATTGTATCCCCGAAAAGCGGGGATACTATGGATCACACACGGTCATCGTCCGCATACGCGTCCGACTACGCAGATATTTTCTTGTGTTCAATGTACAAGCCACATTTCTTTTGGGATTTCTTTTAAACTTGCAAGTGGCTTACTATGGCAGATATCTGGCCACCCTATTGTTTTGGTAGGCCAGGAGTCAAAAATGTCTAAAATTTTGACTATTGCTTGTGTTCAAGCTGTAGTGCACAGTTTCTTTCAGATTTATTTTATATTTAGTGCATGAATTGGTGGGTATGACATCTCGCCACCCTATTTTTTTTGTAGGCCTAGGGTAAAAATCAAGCGAGTAATAGCTATTTTAAGCCCAGGAGTCAAAATTATGCTCTGGGAAGTTAAAAACACCAATAATTTTGACTTGTAACTTGAAAACTATTGCATTTAGAGAATTTTGTTTAAATATGTTATTCAGCTACTTTTTGGTCAGCTATAACATAGTAAAATTTCAGACCTGTAGTTCCTTGCATAGCCGAGTAATAGCTACTTTGAGTCGCTGTTGAGTAAATCAATTGTAACTTGAAAACTGGTGCAAAAGTGCTTATGACTCGCTTATTATTGGTCCTGGAGGTTTGAAATGTCAAAGCAGTCTATAGGAAATCATAGGCTAGGAATCTTCTGATGTGATCAGATTTGACCTTGGGCCCCTCCTTCAAGGTCAAACAAGGATAGCCAAATTTAAAAGTGTTTATAACTCCCTTATTATTGGTCCTAGAGGTTTGCAATGTGAAAACAACCTATAGGAAATCATGGGCTAGGATTCTTCTGATGTGATCAGATTTGACCTTGGGCCCCTCCTTCAAGGTCAAACGACTGTGATAGCCAAATGTAAAAGTGCTTATAACTCGCTTATTATTGGTCCTAGAGGTTTGCAATGTGAAATCAACTTATAGGAAATCATGGGCTAGGAATCCTCTGATGTGTTCAGATTTGACCGTGGGCCCCTCCTTTGAGGTCAAATGAGGATAGTTGAAGTTAAAAGTGCTTCTAACTCACTTATTATTGGTCCTAGAGGTTTGAAATGTGAAACCAACCTATAGGAAATCATGGGCTAGGAGTCTTCTGATGAGGTCAGATTTGACCTTGGGCCCCTCCTTCAGGGTTAAACGAGGATGGCCAAACTTAAAGTGCTTATAACTCACTTATTATTGGTCCTAGAGGTTTGAAATGTAAAACCAACCTATAGGAAATCATCGGCTAGAAGTCTCCTGATGAGGTCAGATATGACCTTGGGCCCCTCCTTCAAGGTTAAACGAGGATGGCCAAACTTAAAGTGCTTATAACTCACTTATTATTGGTCCTAGAGGTTTGAAATGTGAAAACAACCTATAGGAAATCATCGGCTAGGATTCTTCTGATGTGATCAGATTTGACCTTGGGCCTCTCCTTCAAGGTCAAATGAGGATAGCCAAATGTAAAAGTGCTTATAACTCGCTTATTATTGGTCCTACAGGTTTGAAATGTAAAACAAACCTATAGGAAATCATGGGCTGGGAAGCTACTGGTGTGGTCTAGGAATCTATTATGGGCTAGGAATCTTCTGATGTGGTCAGATATGACCTTAGGCCCCTGTTTTTAAAAAATGTGGGAACTTTTCCAGGTTTGAACTTTCTAGGAATTTCTGTACATTTTATCCTTTTCATACTCCTCCTTGAAGGTGAAACAATATTTCTAAAACTCTAAACTGCCTTGACCTCTTGTGTTATTGCTTCTACAGGTTTGCTATATTCGGCGATGAACCACCAGCTTGCAATAAAGCGAGCGGCCTTTGTCTAGTTTCATAAAAGGGAGTTTTAACCCCCAGTTTGCTTATGTTTTACCTTATCCAAACAAACTTGGCATATATATTTAGGTTTGGCAAAGAAATGTCCCCTGTTTCGGATGACCCTAAGCCCTTAATTTTATGAAGTGATGTCATGAAATTCCGTTTAATCCCCTCACTCAATTATTTTTTTTCCAAAGGAAGGCCCTGACTGTTAAAATTTTGATATTAATGGCACTTTAAAAATTGGCTGGCACTTAGTTCTCAGCTCACAGAGTTTTAACTTCTTAAAATCAAACTTGGCAGGGACGTTTTGTATTTTCTGGTCACCCTTAAGTTCAGATATTAATAAAGTAATGATTACTTTACAGTGACAAGAGGGCAGTGTTATTGGATTGATAAAAGGTTCATTTTGGTCTCAGTAGATGTTTAACTCAATATTGACCAACAATGTAGTATAATAGATGAATAGTTCATTCTGGCTCGATCACGGGTCAGCAAAGTTCATGGACCAAGATAACTGGAGGTGATTCTAACCACAGTGATTTTCTATAATGTAGATAATAATAATTCAGTTATATTATTTATATCACCTAATGGCTTAATTTTGACACTTGATGTGCTACGTACAGAAATTTAGACAGTATCCAGTAAGAGATTTGGATTTAAAATTTGCCTATTTTCAATATTGTTTCGAACAATATCAATTCACGAGAGGAAGTATACATGTACAAATAAAATGAAGAATATTGAATGAATTCCGCCATCGTTGTTACTTTTTGACTTTTTCAACAATTCTTAAATGACTGCAACCAGAAAATTAATTTGCAAAAGTAAAGCTATGACAATTGAATAATTAGTTTTAGACCAAAGGCTTCCCACTGGAATCAAAAATGTAGTCTAAGCTTTGACCCTGGTACCCCCTTCATCACACTTCTACATTTCTAATGTGAATTTGTCCACCTGTGTTTGTCTGACCACTTGCATTAGCTGAAATAGAGTGTCAGTGACTATTTTTATGATAAATTTCTAAGTTCTGTGATTCTATTATGTTGCAGCAATTTTCAACATGTTAAATAATGGCCAGTCAGTTACAAAAGAAAATCTAGTCAGAGTGCTGAAAAGAGTGTATCCCAATGATTCAGTGGTGAGTGTTATGTAATTTTTACCCCACAGCCCTTAATGGCTGTTGGGGTATTGTTTTCACCCATGGTGTCCGGATGGTCGGGCGGGCGGGCGTCCGGGCGGGCGGGTGGGCGGTCGGCGGGAAATAGTTTGTCCGGGCTGTATCTCAGAAACCGTAAGGTGTAGGAAGTTGATACTTGGTAGGGACATTGGTTAGGGGGTGTAGCTGTGCAACGTCATGGTCTGACCTTGATTTGACCTTTGACCTTGCCGTAGTGACCTTGAGTTTGAAAATCTTGTCCAGGCTATATCTCGGAAACTGTAAGGTGTAGGAAGTTGATACTTGGTAGGGACATTGGTTAGGGGGTGTAGTTGTGCAACGTTATAGTCTGACCTTGATTTGACCTTTGACCTTGCCATAGTGACCTTGACCTATAAAATCTTGTCCGGGCTATATCTCAGAAACCGTAAGGTGCAGGAAGTTGATACGTGGTACGGATATTGGTTAGGGGGTGTAGGTGTGCAACGTCATGGTGTGACCTTGATTTGACCTGTGACCTTGCCGTAGTGGCCTTGACCTATAAAATCTTGTCCAGGCTATATCTCAGAAACCGTAAGGTGTAGGAAGTTGATACTTGGTAGGGATATTGCTTAGGGGGTGTAGGTGTGCAGCGTCATGGTCTGACCTTGATTTGACCTTTGACCTTGCCGTAGTGACCTTGACCTATAAAATGTTGTCTGGGCTATATCTCAGAAACCGTAAGGTGTAGGAAGTTGATACTTGGTAGGGATATTGATTAGGGGCTGTAGGTGTGCAACGTCATGGTCTGACCTTGATTTGACCTTTAACCTTGTTGTAGTGACCTTGACCTATAAAATATTGTCCGGGCTTTATCTCGGAAACTGTTAGGTGCAGGAAGTTGATATTTGGTAGAGACATTGGCTAAGGGGTGTAGGTGTGCAGTATCATGGTGTGACCTTGATTTGACCTTTGACCTTGCCATAGTGACCTTGACCTATAAAATCGTCAGGGCTGTATCTCGGAAACCGTAAGGTGTAGGAAGTTGATACTTGGTAGGGACATTGGTTATTGGCTATAGGTGTGTATTATCATGGTGTGACCTTAATTTTACCTTTTACCTTGCCGTAGTGACCTTGACCTTTAAAATCTTGTTGCACCTTTGGGTCTGTCTTTTGATGCAGATTAAGCAAAAGTCATATTAGAATTTATTAAGAATTTTACTTTCATAACTTCCCATTGTAAGAGATAGAATTTCATCAAGTGAGCCGCAGATTTTACTCCAACACCACACATAAGCATTCATTAAATGTATTACCACTTCTGTATGCATGGTAATATTCAAACCATCTAAACCATAATTCGGAAATGCAGATGTATGTAAAGAGTGTTGAATTTTAGTTTACTGATTAATGCTGTCATCTTGTCATTGAATTATCTTGTTTTAATACTTCATCTTTATACGCATTATCTTTCTTTTAAACATTATTTCTCCATTTAAACATTGTTTGGACCTTTATATAACTGACAGTGCTCTGAAAGTATCCTGAAGTTTGTACTGGTACAGTACTTCTATATCTCATGGTGTTGAAAATATTTCCCAAGGCTGTGGGGTACGGGCATCTCTGATGCTATTTTTCACATTTATGATTCTCTCAAAACACTTTTACAATTCAAAATCGTCTGTGATGACCTCCATGGCCAGAATCACACTGCATTAGTAAAACTGACACAGTGACAGGGTTCACTGCAAAGCTCAGGAGAAAGATGTCCTGTTCACTGGTGTGTACACGTTGTAGCACCCAAAACCCAATGCATTGTAATATTATGACAAGTGTCGCTTCTCTTTGCCAGAGAGAAGCACAGTATAAATAATTAGACTTAAGCAATTGCCTCTTAGCTCATTGTTCAGAGACAAACATGATATCAGTGTTTAGACATAGGAGATTGTCTTTATAAATTTAAAATCTAAAAATGTGTTTTTATTGCTTTAATACGTCCTATCCAATGGACAATTGCTTTACCAGTCGGCGCAACCGGTCCTGCCAAACGCCAGAAAAAGATGTCCTCTATATACTACCGGCAGGACCGGTCACGGAGTGTGCATTTGCTAGGTGGCGCATCGTACTTCCTTCCTGTCTAGACATTGTGACGTCATAGCATCTTTTTTGTTTGGGACGTGGAGTGTGCAAACATGTTTTCTACAGAGAGACGTTTTTACCCCACTGCCCTTAAGGGCTGTCGGGGTATTGTTTTCACCCATGGTGTCTGGGCGGGCAGCGGAAAAAAGTTTGTACAGGCTGTATCTCAGAAACCGTAAGGTGTAGGAAGTTGATACTTGGTAGGGACATTGGTTAGGAGGTGTAGGTGTGCAACGTCATGGTGTGACCTTGATTTGACCTTTGACCTTGCCGTAGTGACCTTGAGTTTGAAAATCTTGTCCGGGCTATATCTCGGAAACCATAAGGTGTAGGAAGTTGATACTGAGTAGGGACATTGGCTAGGGTGTGTAGATGTAAAACATCATGGTGTGACCTTGATTTGACCTTTGACCTTGCCATAGTGACCTTGACCTATAATGCCTTGTTTGGGCTACATTTTGGAAACCATAAGGTGTAGCAAGTTGATATTTGGTAGGGACATTGGTCAAGGGTTATATGTGTGCAACGTCATGGTGTGACCTGGATTTGACCTTTGATCTTGCATAACTGATACTATTTTATGTCTCTACGAGGATATCTGATACTTTTTATCTCTCTTATATCTCTCTTATATCTTTTTACTTGAATCTTGGTTGTTGCACCTTTGGGTGTCTTTTGGTGTAGATTAAGCACTGTTAAAGTCATATTAGAATTCATTAACCATTTTACTTTTGCAACTTCCCATTGTAACAGATGGTATTGTTTCAAGTGAGCCACAGGTTTTGCTCCAATTCCACATAAAAGCATGTATTGCTACATCTGTATGTATGGGTAATATTCAAAACATCCAAACCATAATTCGACCATACAAATGAAAATCAAAATGGGAGAAGTCTTAAAGCTTCATAATTTTTAGTTTACTGAATTGTCTTGTTTTAATACTTAATCTTTACATGCAATTTCTTTCTCTTAGATGTTATTTTCTCTACTTAAACATTATTTGGACACTGACACTGCTCTGAAAGTATCCCAGTCTGTGTACTTTTTCACTACTTCTATATCTCATGGTGTTGAAAACTATTTTCCCAGGCTATGGGGTACGAGCATCTCTGATGCTATTTTTGAACTTTACCATTTTATGAACTTTTAAGTATAACAACTTAATTCTGCTAGTTTACTGATCATTATGTCGTCTCCTAGACAGAAGAGAGGAACTTGCGGGCACATGATGGCTGTGTTTGACAATCACAAAAAATGTGCGTGTTGTAGAGAAAAGGGAGTACTGTGGGTGATGAAGGGAGTGGGTGATAAAGAAGAATTTCCAATATTATTGGAGTCACTTTGTATAACTAATCAGTAGTTGGTGATAGTTGGGGACTTTAATGTTCACATAGATGACCCTACTGATGGCTTGGCATCCTTTTTACGGGACACTCTTTCAGCCTTTGGCATCAAACAACATGTGGAATGTGCAACCCACAATAAGTCACACACTCTTGACCTTGTTATGACCAGGTTGGAAGAAAATATCACAGATTTGCGTGTAACAGATCCCCACCTATCAGATCATCATCTTGTTTCTTTCGGACTGGAAACTGAACTGGTTGAAAAGCAAAAAAAAAAAGAAAGTAACATTCAGAAAACTGAAGGCAATTAATCTCCAGAGCTTTGAAAATGACCTGAAAAATTCAGAATTGTATCAGTGTGAATCAGAAGATGCCAATTTTCTGGCAAACCTGTATGACAGAACTTTAACGGACCTCCTCAATAAACATGCTCCTGAAATTACCAAAATGGTTTCTGACCGACAAATGGTTCCTTGGTATACCAACACCATAGGCAAACTAAGAAGGGAGAGACGCAGACTTGAGAGACAGTGGAAACACAACAGAACCGCTGTTAACCTCCAGACACTGAAAAAGGCCAAGAATAGAGTAACTGATGAAATCAAACACGCTAAAACATTGTTCTATACAAACAGCATTGAGGACTCTGATGGAGATCAAAAGAAACTCTCAAATTTTGAATTCTCTATTACACAAAAAGAAAAGAACCTTCCTGCCCAGTGGTTGTAAGACTCTCCTACCTGAAAAATTCAACAATTTTTTCATCCAGAAAATCAATAAAATTCAATCTGATCTGGAGACACAGCAGACAGGTGTAGATCCACATAGGTTTGATTTTCTAGCACATTCCAGAATAGAGACATTTGTACCTGCAAGTGAAAAGGAAATTAAGTGGTTAGTCCTCATATGTCCCAACAAGCAGTGTAAGCTTGACCCAGTCCCCACATCCTTGGTGAAAGACTGTTGCCAAACATTCACTCCCATCTTCACAAAGATAATAAATGCATCACAACAAACAGGGATTGTGCCATCCAGCTTCAAAACATCTCTTGTCACCCCACTTTTGAAGAAGAGATACATAAATGGATAATGTCCTATCTCCAAAACAGGTGTCAGCAGGTCATGATAGAAAATTCTCTCTCGACTGAGGTTGTCCTTACTCTGAACATTCCACAGGGGTCTATTCTTGGACCCAGTGAATATTCAGACTTTACTGAACCAGTTGGGCGAGTCATCAGATCAAAATCTGTTACACCACACTTTTATGCAGATGACTCTCAATTGTATGTTCACTGTAATCCTAATAAACCAGATGCGGTTCAGGATGCAGTACTCAAAATTGACCAATGCTGCAAAGAGGTAAAAACATGGATGACTTCAAACTACTTGAAATTGAATGATGACAAGACTGAAGTTATAATTGTTGGTACCAAAGCACAATTACGAAAATCAAACATCAACACAATAGATGTTTGCAACTCAAAAATTGCAGTCAAAAACAGGGTGAAAAACATTGGTGTCCACATTGATTCTGAACTGACAATGAAGTATCATGTCAATCACATCTCATCAGTGGCTTGGTGTCATCTCAGAAATCTCTTCCCTTGTCACCCTTGTACATGCCTTTGTGACCTCACGCCTTGACCTCTACAACTGTTTGCTCTACAAATGCCCGAACACCATGAAAAACAAACTCCAGTGAATCCTCAACTGTTCAGCAAAACTCATTTTTCATGGGAAGAAATATGATTCTGTGACCCCACTATTGAAAAAACTGCATTGGCTTCCTGTCGAACAAAGGATACAGTTTAAAATACTTTTAACTACCTTTAAGTGTCTGAATGGAAAAGGTCCATCCTACCTTACTGATCTCCTTAGACAACACACTCCACACCGTGCACTTAGGTCTTCTGGCAATTCTTTACTGACAGTTCCAAGAACAAGACTGAAAAACTATGATGATAAAACATTTGCTAAAGCTGCTCCTGAACTCTGGAATAACTTACCAATTGACATCCGATCCTGCAACTCAGTCGACTCTTTCAAGAAAAAGCTAAAGACACATCTCTTCAAAAAAGCTTATGGAATATAGCTGCATGTTATTTGAACACCTTATTGTACATATCCATTTCATACTTGACTTGATTTTAAACATTGCCGAAGCGCTTATGAACAGGACAATTCTGAAATCAGCGCTATACAAATATTTTTATCTATCTAATGATCCGTGTGTTCAGAAGCTGGACTGTCAGATCTGCCAAGCTTTTATGCCTGCACAAGTGAAACAGCTATCCACCCCTACCTTCCAGTCCAGGAAAGAATGTGAGTTGAAGAAAACGGCTACAGATTCCCCTGCTAGTGCTACCCCCACTCTCCTAGACCCGTCAGAGGTCACTCTTTTGGGACGGGTGCACAAGGAATCTGCTTCTGAGTCTACGTCTGCTAGCAAGACGAAGAAGACTGATCACTCTGTTGGGGGTACCGGTTCCAGTCTTGTTCAGGCCACCGGTGAGGCTGTTGTGAGTGAGGCTGCCAGCAAGAGTGCTACCCTCCCTGTTGAGGGTCCCGGTACTGATGTGAGCCAGCAGAATGCCACCCAACCTGTTGAGGCTCCCGGTGCAGGGATGGCCACCCAGCCTTGAGGCTTCTTTGCGGGTCCTGAGGTTCTGGCTTCCGGTACTGGTATTGCTGCCCTGCAGTCTGATGGTGAGGAAGATCTGCAGAGTGAGCCTTGTTCCCCTGTGGATGACAACTTCCGGTATGGCTCCCCAGACAGAGATCTCACCAGGGATGAGAATGCTGATCAGGAACTCTCTGAGGAGGCTAGTTACAGAGGGACTATCAGAGGGGTGAGGTCGTTTATGGCTGGTATCAGATTCCTGAATTCAACAGTGTGTCTTCTGCAGACGACAACCCCTTTGCCGGTTCCCGAGTCCAGCCAACTGGGAAGGTCGCTGTTAAGTTGCCTGTAGACGACTGGCTGTATAGAAAAATGGAGAAGTTAAACCTCACTGTTTGCTGAAGGCTACCCTTCCAGGAACACAGAAACTGCTGGACTTCTCAGGGACCAGTTTGTCAAGCCACCAAGGTCGCCTAGATGGTACAACATGCATGCTGACAAGAAAGACTCTGATAGAGCTACTGTGTTCCTGGTCTCTGGAACCGGTGAAACTGAATAGTGCGTTTAGTAGGGTGGCCAGACATAGTTTACCTGCTGCTCCACATTCTCAAGTTACCAGTTCGACCTGAGAGAAGGCAAGGTCAGACCCACACTAGAGCATTGGCAGGCCTTGACAGACAAGATTCAGTCAATACTTTCCAGTCCGGTGTGCCGGTCTGGCAGTTCATGTCCCTCATAGGTCTCACAGAAACAGAAAAGCAAGTCCACCTAGGGTAACTACATATGAGGCCCATACAGTGGCACGTGAAAACAATTGGAGGGTCCCAGAATCACTAGAAAAGGTGATACCAGTTCCAAGGTCGCTCCACCCTCACTTAAAATGGTGGCTGGAGGAAAGCAGTGTTCTACCAGGTCAACCATTACACCCTCTAAAGCATGCTCTGCAGATCTTTACAGATGCATCAAAAGAAGGGTGGGGCGCTCACTTAAACGAACTTACTGCAAGGGGAACCTGGTCCCTTCCAGAAAGCAAGTTGCACATAAACCACTTGGAACTAATGGCGGTCTTCCTGGCCTTAAGAGTTCAAGACCTTGTTTCGAACAACATAGTTCTGGTGGCCACAGACAATACAACAGTGGTTGCCTATATAAACAAAGAGGCTGGATGAAGTTGGGTCCTCTGTGTACCTTTCTGTGGAGAATCCTGACCTGGTGCACCAGGAGACGGGTAACTCTCAAAGCTCGACACATCCCTGGGCGGCTGAACATGATAGCAGACAAGCTATCCAGACTAGGCCAGACCATTCAAACGGAATGGTCCCTTCACCCAGAGATGTTCCAAGCTATATGCTCCTGGTGGCACCAGCCCCAGGTGGACTTGTTTGCCACCAGGTTCAACAACAAACTGCCACAGTTTGTGTCACCAGTTCCAGACCCCCAGGCATGGGCAGTGGACGCACTCAGTCTGTCCTGGGAAGATCTGGACCCAAATGCCTTCCCACAAGCAGCCATCTGGGGCAAAGTGGTGGAGAAGTTACAGGACTACCCATGCAACAGAATCATACTGATTGCACCGGGGTGGCCCAACATGCCCTGGTTCTGGGATCTACTGGCCATGTCCAGTCAGATCCCGCTGTGTTTGCCCATTCTGCCCAATCTGGTGACTCAGCCATTCAACCAGACCCTCCACAGGAATCTGTCAAACCTGAACCTACATGCCTGGCTCCTAGAGCCACAGCAATCAAGGAGCAGGGCTTCTCTGAGGCAGTGGCAGCACGAATTGAGGCTCCTCAAAGAGGATCAACCAGATCCGTCTATGAGGCAAAGTGGACCATTTTTACAAAGTTGTGCCTCAGTAATCAGATGGACTTCAGGGCACCACCTCTGAAAGCCATAGCTGATTTCCTCCTGTACTTGTTTCAGGATAGGAAGTTGCAGCCAGGCACCATTGATGGCCACAGATCAGCCATTGCTGACAAGTTGGGCAACTCCCCTATAAATGTCAGCAAAGATGAAAACCTCACTCGTCTCCTGGATAGTTTCCACAGGGACAGGGCATCCCCTCCTGAAACCTCTCCCTGGTTTTACACCTCACTTAAACACTTGACTTTCCAGACTGTGTTCCTGCTTGCCTTGGGTTCTGGTAAACGCAGGAGTGAGGTCCATGCTTGGTTACATAAGAACATCAGACACCAGTCAGACTGGTCTAAAGTGTCTTTGTACCCCTCACCCAGCTTTCTATCCAAGAACCAGCTGGTTAAGGAGGGAGGAGGCCCTGACCTGGTTAAGGAGGCCCTGGCCCCCACTCTGGATAAATCACTTACAGGTGACAGGTCACTATGTCCAGTCAGAGCCCTGCGTTATTACTTGGACAGGACCTCAGACCTTAGGCAGAACAAGGAGTTGGTCTTTGTCTCCTTCAAAAAAGGTTTTGACAAGGACATCTCACCTGCCACTGTCTCCTCATGGATCAAGCAGACTGTGAGCTATACTATGAGCCCTCTGACCAGGAGGCCCTCACCTTAAAGTCCATGATGTTAGGGCCTTTGCTGCTTCTAAGGCTTTTCAGTCAGGGGTCTCCTTAGAGCAGATTTTGTCAGCCTGCCACTGGAAGTCACATAACACCTTCACACAGTTCTATTTAAAGGATGTGGCTTAGGCTGACTCAGAGCTCTTCCATTTGGGACCAGTAGTGGCTGCCCAACAGGTGCACCACCAACCCCAAATATGAGGAGATTTGTATATATGTACATATTGTAGATACCTTATATATAATATATAAGCAAAAAAACAAACAAACTGTGACTTGCTTCCCTTGGGAAGTTTATTTCTTATGGGATTGAACTCAGCCCTCTCTTCCCCTTCTCAGAGCAGGTCTGGGAAAAAAGGGGGGGGGGGGGCAACGTCGGTATGCTTCTGGGTAACTGGTAACCGACCATGACCTTGTAGGGTTCTGTGACCCTAGGTCAAACCGGGCCTTTTTATTTATTTTTTTTTTTGACTTGAGCCCCTAGTAGCTTACCTACCTTCCAAGCGGTAGTTATTCAACAATTGCCCATTGGATAGGATGTATTAACGCAATAAAATTGGAAATTTAATAAGTAAATTAAATTTTTATAAGTTAATACCCTATCCAATGGACAGGCAAGGCCCACCCATCCGGCCCTGCTATCAGCTTACTAGGGGTCTTAATAGGACTAGACAACGAAAAAGATGCTATGACGTCACAATGTCTAGACAGGAAGGAAGTACGATGCGCCACCTAGTGAATGCACACTCTGTGACCGGTCCTGCCGGTAGTATATACAGAATGTCTTTTTCTAGTGTTTGGCGGGACTGGTTGCGCCGACCGGTAAAGCAATTGTCCATTAGATAGGGTATTAACTTATAAAAATTCAATTTACTTATTAAATTTGATTGTATTTCCCCAAATACAGGTAAGTACAGGTACCATAAACAAATATAAGGTGATTGAAAAAGATAAATAAAAATATAAATACACTTTTTAGAAGTACATGTATTTAAATAAAAATCCATTTTTTAATGATTTTGACAGGATAAACTTTCTAAACAATCTTTAGAAAATTTTAAAAGTTTTTTTTTATTTTATTTTTTTATTTATTTTTTTTTGTATTTGATAAAAAGAGAAGTCTATACTTACTTTTCTTTGGTTGTGTGCCTTTAGAAGCAGATACGAGTATTAAAAGTCCATGATACAGGATGTTTTTAACCTCAAGTATCTATGTATACATATTATATTTAATTGTATGCCACATTGGGTAGGTCAAAATTATGATGTCATACTTCTGGAAGCAAAAGAAAGGTCTCAGATATCTGTACACTTACAACATGTGTTTTTTTTCCTTTCAGGAAGACCTCGATAATACTGCAGAAGCTTTTATTCAACAAATGGACACAGATCATTCAGGTCAAGCACAATTTTAGATGATATAAAACCTTGTTTATATAGTTAAGTTGGAAAATATATCTTTTATTGTATCCACCGGAGGCATCTGGTGGATACTTTGGTTTAGCGTTCGCTACGCCGCCGCCGCACCTAGAGAGACTTTTGGCATTAACGCTCTAAGAGGAAAACTACATCCGCTACATCAAAAGTCAATAGCAGTTCCTTAAGGAAGTATTTTCCATTGAAATCAACCTTTTTATCTGGAAATCTTGGCTAAGAAGTATCTGACCTCTTGACCTATTTAACAAGGTTAATCTGTATCTAGAAGCCTCAAATGTTGCTGAACAACACAAACATAGCTTGCAGCTTTCCTTGCTCACTTCAAGTTCTCTTACTCAAAAGTATGACATCAGCCAAACAGAGTGGGTTCAGTGATTGGAGTTATTGCCATCTTGGAAAGTCCAGCTATTCTTTTGCTGCATTAATACAGAATATGTTGTTATTCATATCTAAAAACAGTTGTTACTTTGGGACCTCTGTACTTGTCTTTTAATGTAGCTATGACTTACAGGTGACATCACACAGAGGGAGTGGGTTCAGTGGGCTCTGAACATGCCAGCAAACCAAGTGTCGGCTCTGCTAGAATTCAACATCATCCCAACTGAGATCAACATGGAGGCTCACAGAGCCTTTACTTCAGAGGCATATTCTCAACAGGTACACATACTCTATACTCAGTCTGCTGCATGTTGCCTTACTTCAGACATAGGCTAAAATGTACCTGTGTTTTTTGTTGTTGTTGTTTTTTTTTTGCTTCAAAGGCTCAAATCCTACTTGTTCAATAGAGTTTTACCACTGTGATTTGCTTGGTCTCCCAGCATTTCTATGGTAACAACTTATGCCTATCTAAATCATAGTTTGGATCTGGGTGCCTTAGTTTCTGTGCTTGTTCAAAGATCAAACACAATAATTGTGATTAGATTAGCATATATAGTGCTAGTTGTACAAATATTAAATTCCTCTGGGCAAATGCCACTGGGATCATAGGGTAGTTCTTATTTCGGGGCAAAATATGACAATAACCATTGCAGAATTGCAGAATATGAAGAGGATCCTATTAGCTTTTACTAACAATCTGACAATAAATTAGCTTCTGTATTTTTATGAAATGAGTATTGTCACGGTTCTTTCCTGGACACGGTTGACAAAAATGAGAAACAACACAAAGACTTTGTATTGTAACTGTGGAATATTCCCTATGCTTTTTTCATATTTATGATGTGGGTTTTATGTGTGAGTTTATATCACATGTAACCTTTTACCTATTGACTCTCCTTATTATAGACATATAAACTGAACTTTGACCAGTAGTTATTCTGTTATTTTGAACTGGAATTGTTCGATTTGTAATATCTGTAAGTGTTCGCCTGAAAGATGATCATTAATCATTGTGCCTAATCTTAATGTGCACAGTGTAAGTGAAGAATAAAACGGCAAAAGAATTGTATGATACAGTAATATTGTGCCCTGAAACAAACTAAAATCTATATGAAATTGGTCTGGTCAATAGTTTGATCTCTTGTAGTTATTTTAAATGGCAAACTTTGCCTTACATGGCAGGGCATTAATAAATGCAGCTTGGGGGGGGGGGGGGGGGGGCATAAAGCTTGCGGGTGTTTCACAGCCTAAACCCCTGCATGGATTTTCACCAAATTTTCAGGGGATGTTTAGTCCAAGAGGATCTAGAACTGATAAGGTTTTGTTGGGTATCCGGTAACAATTGTTGCCATGGCAACACTTTTAAGATTTTCGGGTCTTAAACTATGTGGGTGTTCTGTAACCTAAAATATTACAGCTCGCTTCATCAGATTTGCACAAAATGCAAATGGATAGGAAAGCTTGCCTGAAAGTAGTTGTGTCCTTGTTTTGGAAACAAAATAGCCACCATATCAATCTTTAATGGCAATTAGGAGGGTCATCATATCAAAAACGCCCTATATCTCCCTTATAATTGTTTCTTTGGCTTCAAAATATGAAAACTACTTTTAAGAAATCATGGCCTGTGAATCTTTTGTAGCACATCTTGTGGTTTTTACCCCACAGCCCTTAATGGCTGTTGGGGTATTGTTTTCACCCATGGTGTCCGGATGGTCGGGCGGGCGGGCGGCAGGAAATAGTTTGTCCGGGCTGTATCTCAGAAACCGTAAGGTGTAGGAAGTTGATACTTGGTAGGGACATTGGTTAGGGGGTGTAGCTGTGCAACGTCATGGTCTGACCTTGATTTGACCTGTGACCTTGCCGTAGTGACCTTGAGTTTGAAAATCTTGTCCGGGCTATATCTCGGAAACTGTAAGGTGTAGGAAGTTGATACTTGGTAGGGACATTGGTTAGGGGGTGTAGTTGTGCAACGTCATAGTCTGACCTTGATTTGACCTTTGACCTTGCCGTAGTGACCTTGACCTATAAAATCTTGTCCGGGCTATATCTCGGAAACCGTAAGGTGTAGGAAGTTGATACTTGGTAGGGATATTGGTTAGGGGGTGTAGGTGTGCAACGTCATGGTCTGACCTTGATTTGACCTTTGACCTTGCCGTAGTGACCTTGACCTATAAAATGTTGTCCGGGCTATATCTCGGAAACTGTAAGGCTTGGGAAGTTGATATTTGGTAGGGACATTGGTTAGGGAGTGTAGGTGTGCAACGTCATGGTGTGACCTTGATTTGACCTTTGACCTTGCCGTAGTGACCTTGACTTATAAAATGTTGTCCGGGCTATATCTCAGAAACTGTAAGGTGTAGGAAGTTGATACGTGGTACGGATATTGGTTAGGGGGTGTAGGTGTGCAACGTCATGGTGTGACCTTGATTTGACCTGTGACCTTCCCGTAGTGGCCTTGATATATAAAATCTTGTCCAGGCTATATCTCAGAAACCGTAAGGTGTAGGAAGTTGATACTTGGTAGGGATAATGCTTAGGGGGTGTAGGTGTGCAGCGTCATGGTCTGACCTTGATTTGACCTTTGACCTTGCCGTAGTGACCTTGACCTATAAAATGTTGTCTGGGCTATATCTCAGAAACCGTAAGGTGTAGGAAGTTGATACTTGGTAGGGATATTGATTAGGGGGTGTAGGTGTGCAACATCATGGTCTGACCTTGATTTGACCTTTAACCTTGCTGTAGTGACCTTGACCTATAAAAGATTGTCCAGGCTTTATCTCGGAAACTGTTAGGTGCAGGAAGTTGATATTTGGTAGAGACATTGGCTAGGGGGTGTAGGTGTGCAGCATCATAGTGTGACCTTGATTTGACCTTTGACCTTGCCATAGTGACCTTGACCTATAAAATCGTCAGGGCCGTATCTCGGAAACCGTAAGGTGTAGGAAGTTGATACTTGGTAGGGACATTGGTTATTGGCTATAGGTGTATTATCATGGTGTGACCTTAATTTGACCTTTTACCTTGCCGTAGTGACCTTGACCTTTAAAATCTTGTTGCACCTTTGGGTCTGTCTTTTGATGCAGATTAAGCAAAAGTCATATTAGAATTTATTAAGAATTTTACTTTCATAACTTCCCATTGTAAGAGATAGAATTTCATCAAGTGAGCCGCAGATTTTACTCCAACACCACACATAAGCGTTCATTAAATGTATTACCACTTCTGTATGCATGGTAATATTCAAACCATCTAAACCATAATTTGGAAATGCAGATGTATATAAAGAGTGTTGAATTTTAGTTTACTGATTAATGCTGTCATCTTGTCATTGAATTATCTTGTTTTAATACTTCATCTTTATACGCATTATCTTTCTTTTAAACTATAGTTCTCCATTTAAACATTGTTTGGACCTTTATATAACTGACAGTGCTCTGAAAGTATCCTGAAGTTTGTACTGGTACAGTACTTCTATATCTCATGGTGTTGAAAATATTTTCCAAGGCTGTGGGGTACGGGCATCTCTGATGCTATTTTTCTATACTTGAATTCTTAAAACAGAAGTTATTCCTAAGATTTTCCCAAATCTCAATGTTGTTGGCCATTTAGCTGTATCTGCAGGCTGGGGTTCTTGCCTGCCGAGGCTGGCTATTTTTATCTCCCGCCGGGCTTTAGCACGGGAGGGAGATTATGAAATGATGTCTGTGTGTGCGTGCGTGCGTGCATGCGTTAGTTAGTCACGCAGATTTCTCCAAAACTACTACAGCTACAGATTTTTTGTAAATTAATTGTCCCAAAATTTTTTTGGTTTTATTGACTTAGGCCTAAAGATAGTGAGTAATAGCAATCTTAGCTACTTTGAGTAAATGGCTCATAACTCAAAAACTATTGCAGTAACAACTTTTTCTTCAAATATGTTGTTCAGCTACTTTGTCCTTAGCTATAAGATGGTACATAGTTTGGGGTCCCATTGCATGCCATAAGTGAGTAATAGCTATTTTCTCATTTGTAGCTAAATAACAGAAGAAGTAAATGTCAAATATCTTCGAAAGTATTGAAGTTAGGGAAATCTTTTCAAATATGTTGTCCATCTTCTTTTTGGTAAGCTATCACATACTAAAGTTTCAGACCTGTTGCACTTTGGATAGCTGAGTAATAGCTACTTTGAAATTCTGAAGGGTGAGTAAAGCGATTGTAACTCCAAAACTATTGCAGTTAGAGTATTTTCCTAAAATATGTTGTTCAGCTACTTTGTCCTTAGCTGTAAGATGGTACATAGTTTGGGGTTCTATTGCATGCCATAAGTGAGTAATAGCTATTTTCTCATTTGTAGCTAAATAACAGAAGAAGTAAATGTCAAATATCTTCAAAAGTATTAAAGTTGGGGAAATCTTTTCAAATATGTTGTCCATCTACTTTTTGGTAAGCTATGACATAGTAAAGTTTCAGACCTGTTGTACCTTGGATAGCAGAGTAATAGCTACTTTGAAATTCTGACTGTTGAGTAAAGCCATTGTAACTCCAAAACTATTGCACTTAGAGTGTTTTCCTAAAATGTGTTGTTCAGCTACTTTGTTCTTAGCTATAAGATGGTACATAGTTTGGGGTTCTGTTGCATGCCATAAGTGAGTAATAGCTATTTCCTCATTTGTAGCTAAATAACAGAAGAAGTAAATGTCAAATATCTTCAAAAGTATTAAAGTTAGGGAAATCTTTTCAAATATGTTGTCATCTACTTTTTGGTAAGCTATGACATAGTAAAGTTTCAGACCTGTTGCACCTTGGATAGCTGAGTAATAGCTACGTTGAAATTCTGACTGTTGAGTAAAGCTATTGTAACTAAAAAAGTATTGCAGTTAGAGTGTTTTCCTAAATATGTTGTTCAGCTACTTTGTTCTTAGCTATAAGATGGTACATAGTTTGGGGTTCTATTGCTTGCCATAAGTAAGTAATAGCTATTTCCTCATTTGTAGCTAAATAACAGAAGAAGTAAATGTCAAATATCTTCAAAAGTATTAAAGTTAGGGAAATCTTTTCAAATATGTTGTCCATCTACTTTTTGGGAAGCTATGACATAGTAAAGCTTCAGACTTGTTGCACCTTGGATAGCTGAGTAATAGCTACTTTGAAATTCTGACTGTTGAGTAAAGCCATTGTAACTCCAAAACTATTGCAGTTGGAGTATTTTCCTAAAATATGTTGTTCAGCTACTTTGTTCTTAGCTATAAGATGGTACATAGTTTGGGGTTCTATTGCATGCCATAAGTGAGTAATAGCTATTTTCTCATTTGTAGCTAAATAACAGAAGAAGTAAATGTCAAATATCTTCAAAAGTATTAAAGTTAGGGAAATTTTTTCAAATATGTTGTCCATCTACTTTTTGGTAAGCTATAACATAGTAAAGTTTCAGACCTGTTGCGCCTTGGATAGCTGAGTAATAGCTACTTTGAAATTCTGACTGTTGAGTAAAGCCATTGTAACTCCAAAACTATTGCAGTTGGAGTATTTTCCTAAAATATGTTGTTCAGCTACTTTGTTCTTAGCTATAAGATGGTACATAGTTTGGGGTTCTATTGCTTGCCATAAGTGAGTAATAGCTATTTTCTCATTTGTAGCTAAATAACAGAAGAAGTAAATGTCAAATATCTTCAAAAGTATTGAAGTTAGGGAAATTTTTTCAAATATGTTGTCCATCTACTTTTTGGTAAGCTATAACATAGTAAAGTTTCAGACCTGTTGCGCCTTGGATAGCTGAGTAATAGCTACTTTGAAATTCTGACTGTTGAGTAAAGCGATTGTAACTCCAAAACTATTGCAGTTGGAGTATTTTCCTAAAATATGTTGTTCAGCTACTTTGTTCTTAGCTATAAGATGGTACATAGTTTGGGGTTCTATTGCATGCCATAAGTGAGTAATAGCTATTTTCTTATTAGTAGCACAATAATGACATAAGTAAATGTCAAATATCTTCAGAAGTATTAAAGTTACGGAATTCTTTTCAAATATGTCATTCATCTACTTTTTTGTAAGCTATCACATAGTAAAGTTTCAGACCTGTTGCACATTGCATAGCTAAGTAATAGCTACTTTGAAATTGTGACTGTTGAGTTAATCCATTGTAACTCCAAAACTATTGCAGTTACAGCTTTTTCTTCAAATATGTTGTTCACCTACTTTGTCCTTAACTATAAGCTGGCATATAGTTTGGGGTTCTATTGCATGCCATAAGTGAGTAATAGCTATTTTCTTATTAGTAGCAAAATAATGACATAAGTAAATGTCAAATATCTTCAGAAGTATTAAAGTTACGGAATTCTTTTCAAATATGTCATTCATCTACTTTTTTGTAAGCTATCACATAGTAAAGTTTCAGACCTGTTGCACATTGCATAGCTAAGTAATAGCTACTTTGAA
This sequence comes from Sabellastarte sp. h YS-2021, assembly GCA_964017235.1. NCBI lineage: Eukaryota > Metazoa > Annelida > Polychaeta > Sabellida > Sabellidae > Sabellastarte > Sabellastarte sp. h YS-2021. Next base: position 17,520,440 of record OZ024931.1, on the reverse strand, counting down.
ATTGTGACTGTTGAGTAAATCCATTGTAACTCCAAAACTATTGCAGTTACAGCTTTTTCTTCAAATATGTTGTTCAGCTACTTTGTCCTTAACTATAAGATGGTGTATATTTTGGGGTTGTGTTGCATGCCATAAGTGAGTAATAGCTATTTTCTTATTTGTAGCAAAATAACAACGTAAGTAAATGTCAAATATCTTCAAAAGTATTAAAGTTAGGGAAATATTTTCAAATATGTTATTCATCTAGTTTTTGATAACCTATCACATAGTAAAGTTTCAGACCTGTTGCACATTGGATAGCCGAGTAATACCTACTTTGAAATTGTGACTATAGGGTAAATGCATATAGTTTGGGGTTCTATTGCATGTCATAATTGAGTAATAGCTATTTTCTTATTTGTGGCAAAATAATGACATAATTTTTCTTAAATAACTGCTTCATCTACTTTTGGGAGAGCTTTCACATGGTGAAGTTTCAGACCCGTAGCTAATTATTCACCTACTCAAATTGAGTAAATGATGATTATCTCTAAAAGTATTGCGGATATCCAATTTTTATCAAATAACTCATTCATCTACTTTTGGGAGAGCTTTCACATGGTGAAGTTCCAGACCCATAGCTAATTACTCACCTACTCAAAATGAGTAAATGTGAATTATCCCTAAAAGTATTGGGGATATCCAATTTTTCTTAAATAACTCATTCACCTACTTTTGGGAGAGCTTTCACTTGGTGAAGTTTCAGATCCGTAGCTAATTATTCACCTACTCAAAATGAGTAAATGCTAATTATCTCTAAAAGTATTGTGGATATCCAATTTTTATCAAATTACTCGTTCATCTACTTTTGGGAGGGCTTTCACATGGTGAAGTTCCAGACCCGTAGCTAATTACTCACCTACTCCAAATGAGTAAATGTGAATTATCTCTAAAAGTATTGCGGATATCCAATTTTTATCAAATAACTCATTCATCTACTTTTGGGAGGGCTTTCACATGGTGAAGTTCCAGACCCGTAGCTAATTACTCACCTACTGAAAATGAGTAAATGTGAATTATCTCTAAAAGTATTGCAGATAGCCAATTTTTCTCAAATAACTCATTCACCTACTTTTGGGAGAGCTTTCACTTGGTGAATTTTCAGAGCCGTAGCTAATTATTCACCTCCTCAAAATGAGTAAATGCTAATTATCTCTAAAAGTATTGCGGGTATCCAATTTTTATCAAATTACTCGTTCATCTACTTTTGGGAGAGCTTTCACATGGTGAAGTTCCAGACCTGTAGCTAATTACTCACCTACTCAAAGTGAGTAAATGTGAATTATCTCTAAAAGTATTGCAGATATCCAATTTTTCTCAAATGACTCATTCACCTACTTTTGGGAGAGCTTTTACTTGGTGAGGTTTCAGACTCGTAGCTAATTATTCACCTACTCAAAATGAGTAAATGTGAATTATCTGTAAAAGTATTGCAGATATCCAATTTTTCTCAAATAACTCATTCACCTACTTTTGGGAGAGCTTTTACTTGGTGAGGTTTCAGATCCGTAGCTAATTACTCACCTACTCAAAATGAGTAAATGTGAATTATCTCTAAAAGTATTGCGGATAGCCAATATTTCTGAAATAACTCATTCACCTACATTTTGGAGAGCTTTCACATGAATTTTTTAAATAATTTTTAATGCATTAAAATTCATGAAATCATGCAATAAATCAATTATAACTTGAAAAGTATTACATTTAGAGCACCTTGTTAAAATAGTTCATCTTTAGTACATCTAATTTATATGGCGGGAGATAAATACATTCATCAGAATGCTTGTTCTTTCATGGAAAGCCAATTCCAAAACTCTGAGATAGAATTCATTTATGTTTGGTAGGAGCAGTAATGAGGCTTCAGGATGATAATCTTCAACTTAACCAACAATATTCATCATAATGACTTTAAGGTTACCACTTAAAAGCCTGTTATTACAAAGTTACATCATGGGTTTTATTCATAATTGGTGTGGCCATCGTGTTGCCATAAATTCCTGTTATAACTCTTTAATAATGAATTGAAGGTTACCACTTCAAGATCCAATAAATTATGAGTGACTGGGTAGTTGTATCCACCGGAAGCATCCGGTGGATACTTTGGTTTAGCGTCCGCTACGCCGCCGCCGCGCGTAGAGAGATTTTCGGCGTTAACGCTCTAAGAGGAAAACAACAGCAGCTAGGTTCACCAAATTTGCAGGATATCTTCATTGGGGGGTAAGCTTCTCTGGGAAGGAAAATAGCCTCATTCTGAAAAACAAGATGGCTGCCACGGGCATTTCTTTAAAAATAATCTACATTTTTCTACTGGCTCTTCCTCATAGGTAGAAGGTTGAATCTCTTCATAGGTGATATGTATGACACATATACATGTCCTCTACAACCTTGTACACATTTGACCTTGAAGCTCCTAATTCAAGGTCATCCACGGAGTGCCGAAGTAACCCATATAGCGGACTTTAAAAGTGCCTATATCTCCCTTATTATTGGTCCTAGAGGTTTGCAATGTGAAGCCAACCTATAGGAAATCATGTGCTGCGAATCTTCTGATGTGGTCAGATTTGACCTTGGACCCCTCCTTCAAGGTCAAACCAGGATAGCCAAACTTATAAGTGCTTATAACTCGCTTACTATCAATCCTAGAGGTTTGGGATGGTAAACCAACACATAGGAAATCATGGGCTGGGAATCTTCTGGAGTGGTCGGATTTGACCTTGGGCCCCTCCTTCAAGGTCAAACGATGACAGCCAAACTTAAAAGTGCTTATAACTCGCTTAGTATTAGTCGTAGAGGTTTGGGATGGTAAACCAACATATAGGAAATCATGGGCTGGGAATCTTCTGGTGTGGTCGGATTTGACCTTGGGCCCCTCCTTCAAGGTCAAACGAGGATAGCCAAACTTAAAAGTGCCTATAACTCGCTTATTATTGGTCCTAGAGGTTTGGGATGGTAAACCAATATATAGAAAATCATGGGCTGGAAATCTTGTGGTGAGGTCGGATTTGACCTTGGGCCCCTCATTCAAGGTCAAACGAGGGGAGCCAAACTTAAAAGTGCTTATAACTCACTTATTATTGGTCCTAGAGGTTTGGGATGGTAAACCAACATATAGAAAATCATGGGCTGGGAATCTTCTGGTGTGGTCGGATTTGACCTTGGGCCCCTCCTTCAAGGTCAAATGAGGACAGCCAAACTTAAAAGTCCTTATAACTCACTTATTATTGGTCCTACATGTTTGGGATGGTAAACCAACATATAGGAAATCATGCACTGGGAATCTTCTGGTGTGGTCGGATTTGACCGTGGGCCCCTCCTTCAAGGTCAAATGAGGACAGCCAAACCAAAAAGTGCTTATAACTCGCTTATTATTGGTCCTAAAGATTTGGGATGGTAAACCAACCTATAGGAAGTCATGCGCTGGGAATCTTCTGGCATGATCAGATTTGACCTTGGGACCCTCCTTCAAGGTCAAACCGGGATAGCCAAAGGTAAAAGTGCCTGTAACTCGCTTATTATTGGTCCTAGAGGTTTGGGATGGTAAACCAACATATAGGAAATCATCTGCTGGGAATCTTCTGGTGTGGTCGGATTTGACCTTGGGCCCCTCATTCAAGGTCAAATGAGGGCAGCCAAACTTAAAAGTGCTTATAACTCGCTTATTATTGGTCCTACAGGTTTGTCATGGTAAACCAGCATATAGAAAATCATGGGCTGGGAATCTTCTGGTGTGGTTGGATTTGACCTTGGGCCCCACGGTCAAGGTCAAATGAGGACAGCCAAACTAAAAAGTGCTTATAACTCGCTTATTATTGGTCCTAGATGTTTGGGATGGTAAAGCAACATATAGGAAATCATGCGCTGGGAATCTTCTGGTGTGGTCGGATTTGACCTTGGGCCCCTCCTTCAAGGTCAAATGAGGATAGCCAAACTTAAAAGTGCTTATAACTCGCTTATTATTGGTCCTAGAGGTTTTGGTGCATTGTCTTTACGGTGGATACAATTTGCATCGGTTCTCCGATGCGCTAGGTCTAGTTTAATTCAGGTTTGAGTTTACCTAAAACCACCAGGGGTACACACACCTTAAGGTTACCTCAAACTGCCAACAATAAATTGATTATGGCGACTTTAAGCTTAGTAAGTACTTCATGAAGTAGTGTTATAACTGAAAATCCATCCACATTTAGAATTAGACATTTTCATATAATAACTTTTTTAGCTATTTTTTCATGAAGGTTATGATCTGCAATTAATTAAGCTGAGCAATTAGGGTTATTTAGAAGAGTACTCAGCTTATAACTTAGAGCCTATTTTGTGTGTGCCATTTATTTTCACTTTTTTAAGCAGAAGTATTATCTGAGTACAGGTGTACTTAAGCACTCGCCTTATAACTTGGAAACTTCAAGAAATTGAGTTTTTTCGAGTAATTTGTTCAACTAGTTTTTACGCCACGGGAAAAAGTTTGTCCAGGCTGTATCTCAGAAACCATAAGGTCTCAGAAGTTGATACTTGGTACGGACATCGGTTAGGGGATGTAGGTTTGCAACGTTATGGTGTGACCTTGATTTGACCTTGCCACGGTGACCTTGAGTTTGAAAATCATGTCCTGGCTATATCTTGGAAACCGTAAGGTGTAGGAAGTTGATACTTGGTAGGGACATTGGTTAGGGGGTGTAGGTGTGCAACGTCATGGTGTGACCGTAATTTGACCTTGCCGCAGTGACCTTGAGTTTGAAAATCTTGTCCAGGCTATATCTCGGAAACCGTAAGGTGTAGGAAGTTGATACTTGGTAGGGACACTGGTTAAAGGTTGTAGGTGTGCAACATCATTATGTGACTTTGATTTTATGTGTTTTATGTGAAAAATATTCAAAACATCCCAACCATAATTCAACTGTGCAAGATGTGTATATATAAAAAGCTTGCAGAGTAAGCAGATTTGCGGGTTCTTAATCTTTTTTACCTGAAGGTATTTCTGTCAGTCTTGGACTGGCAGATTTTTTAAAATTTTGAACCCTGTTAGGGGGTGTAGGTGTGCATCACGGTGTGATCTTTGGCTCTGCCAAAGTGTGTTCACCTGCCATATTTGGGACATGTATCTCTTTGGACAAAGATATATGGATTGCCGCAACTGATTATTGTTATATGTACTTTTACATAATTGTGCTATTTTCCATTGACATCAGTCTATTCTCCAGTTAATAAATTTTACAGCGTCATAATTTTTAGTTTACTGATTATTAGTGATTAATGTTGTCATCTTGCTATTGAATTGTTTTGTTTTAATACTTCATTTTTACATACATTTTCTTTCTCTTAAACATTATTTTCTCTACTTAAACATTAGTTGGACCTTTATATAACTCACACTGCTCTGAAAGTATCATGATCTTTGTACTGTTTCACTACTTCTTTATCTCATGGTGGTGAAAATTATTTCCCCAAGCTGTGGGGTACGGGCACCTCTGATGCAATTTTTTCATGATTATAGTGCTAGTTTCCGTTCCACAAACATAGTACACTTTGAGTACCAAGGTACATAAATGAGTACTCCATAGAAAATTTCACAACTACAAGGACTTGAGCTCTTGACTGAATAATCTGAGTGTTCAAGTACTTGTAAATGGTAATTTTTATGTACAAGTTTAAGAGCTCTAGATGAAGTACAAATGTACTGATCAAGTACTGAGGTGCTAACATCAGTACTCCACTTACAGCTTAGAACAAATTGAGCTATAACTGCATTTTTCATCACTTAAACATTTAAAAGAATTATACTTAGCTTCCCAATCTTTGCAATTTTCATTTTGTACACCTAAGTTTACTGAATCAATTTAAATGAATTTGGTTTTGAGATCTTAATGATTCACAAAATTGCATCTTTAAAATGGAATTCCAAAATAAAATCGTAAAAAAAAACACTAAGACTTTCTTCTTTCCTGTATAGGACATACATTCAAAATAGATATGGGGGTATGTGGGAGGTTAATAATAATCTTTCAAAGAGTGGGAATCTCCACAACTTAAGGGTTTTCTTGGATTTTTGCAGCATGTTACCTCTTAAACCTTGTATACTATGGGAAATAAATTTTTTTCGTTCTTGTCTGTTTAAAGTTACATAGACAGAATTATAACATAACATAAACACATTAGGGTGATGGACAGGTACAAATGCAGATGCTAAAGTGGTTAGAATGATTTTCTCTTAATGCTTGTTTTCTTTACATTATAATCGTTTTTGTTTTATTTTCTAATTGCATTTAGGTTTTGGATCGTCATTCAGTTTGGTGTATACTTAGTTTACTTAGTTATATTTAGGAAAGTTGAAATAACTGTCACAGGAATGGTCTCGTGTACATCCATCTTTGTCATCAATTTTCAGTTTATTTATTGGTTCTGTAGAATTTTGAGTTCTGTGTTGTGTGTGACTAAAATTGTAATTAACAGTAAATTTGAAGTTAATCCTTTTTTTAGATGTCTCTTTTGGGTCGAAAAGTGAGTAATATCTGAATTGTATTTTTTTACAGTTTTTAATAACTCTTAGTTTTTTATTTTTTGAAACTAACAGCTACATTTATTGTTTATTTTAGTTACAAAATGCACTAGCTGACACTAGCTGACATAGACTAATCTTTCTTAGATGAATTCTGACACTAGATACTGTCACCTGATATGATGAAACATAGTGTTTTTTTTCAATGGGGACTGAGAAAGTAAAGCAGTGTCTGCCAATATCATTTAATCAGGTTGATGAAGTGGTAATGCTGTAGTAATGCTGCTAGACTTGCTGCAGATAAATATGAAGGTGGGATCATTTTGATGACGTTAAAAACAAAATGATATGTGATAATCCCATAATTTTTTGAAGTTAAAAATGCTCTGATAAGCATGGCTTACAATAAAACACTAGCCTGATGGTATCCAGTTGAATTTCACCCCACAGCCCTTAAGGGTTGTCAGGTGGGAAAAAGTTTGTCCAGGCTATATCTCAGAGACTGTAAGGTGTAGGAAGTTGATACTTGGTAGGGACATTGGTAGGGACATTAGAGGGTGTAGGTGTGCAGCGTCATGGTGTGACCTTGATTTGACCTTGCCGTAGTGACCTTGAGTTTGAAAATCTTGTCCGGGCTATATCTTGGAAACCGTAAGGAATAGGAAGTTGATACTTGGTAGGGACATTGGCTAGAGGGTGTAGGTGTGCAGCGTCATGGTGTGACCTTGATTTGACCTTTAACCTTGCCGCAGTGACCTTGACCTATAAAATCTTGTCTGGGCTATATCTCGGAAACCGTAAGGTGTAGGAAGTTGAAACGTGGTAGGGACATTGGTTAGTAGCTGTAGGTATGCAAAGTCGTGGTGTGACCTTGATTTGACCATTGACCTTGCTGTAGTGACCTTGACCCATAAAATCTTGTCCGGGCTATATCTCGGAAACAATAAGATGTAGGAAGTTAATGCTTGGTAGGGACATTGGTTAGGGGGTGTAGGTGTGCAACGTCATAGTGTGACCTTGATTTGACCTTTGACCTTGCCGTAGTGACCTTGACCTATAAAAATCTTGTCCGGGCTATATCTAAGAAACTGTAAGGTGTAGGAAGTTGATACTTGGTAGGGACATTGGTTAGGGGTTGTAGGTCTGCAACGTCATGGTGTGACCTTGATTTTACCTTTGACCTTGCCGTAGTGACTTTGACCTATAAAATCTTGTCCTGGCTATATCTCAGAAACCATAAGGTGTAGGAAGTTGATGCTTCGTAGGGACATTGGTTGGGGGTGTAGGTGTGCAACATTATGGTGTGACCTTGATTTGACCTTTGACCTTGTTGTTGTGACCTTGACCTATAAAATCTTGTCCGGGCTATATTTCGGAAACCATAAGGTGTAGGAAGTTAATACTTGGTAGGGACATTTGTTAGGCGGTGTAGGTGTGCAACGTCATGGTGTGATCTTGATTTGACCTTTGATCTTGTCATAGTGACCATGAGTTTTAAAATCTTGTCTGAGCTATTTCTTGGATTCCATAAGGTGTAGAAGGTTGACACTTGGTAGGTACATTGGTTAGGGGTTGTAGGTGTGCATCATGGTGTAACTTTTAACTTTGGCTTTGCCAAAGTGTGTTCACCTATTTGAGACATCTTTCTCTTACTACAAAGATATATTGATTGCTGCAACTTTTTATTATATCTACTTTTACATAATTATGCTATTTCCATTGAGAGCTATTCTCCAATTAATAGATTTTACAGCTTCATAATTTTTGGTTTACTGATTAATGCTGTCATCTTGCTATTAAACTGTCTTGTTTTAATTCTTTATCTTCACATACATTTTCTTTCTCGTATATTTTATTTTTTCTACTTAAACATTATTTGGACCTTTATATAACTGACACTGCTCTGAAAGTATCCTGATCTTTGTACTGTTTCACTACTTCTATTTCTCATGGTGTTAAAAACTATTTCCCCAGGCTGTGGGGTACGGGCATCTCTGATGCTATTTTATAAAATTGTTTGGATAGATATCCAAGGCATCCCTTCTTGGATAGGCGTCCCTTCTTTATTCTTAAGATATACTATAAAATATTGGGTAAGGTAATCAGCAACAGATTGAAGCTAAGCTTAAAAGTGATAATTATTACTTAATTTAGATCAAATAGGATATATGAAATATAGAAATTTTGGAGAAAATACTAGATTAATTTCAGATGTAAGACTTTCGCAATTAGAAAATTGTTCCTGCATTATTTTTATCAATAGACTTTGAGAAGGCATTTGATACAGTTAAATGGCCTCAGAAATACTTCTGAAATATGGTTTTATATAAAAGTTCCAAGAAATGGATAATAACTCTATAAACGTTCAAAAAGCTGTGCAACCAACAATACTTATACTTATTAACCCAATTATCTGTGTTACGAGCAACAATGTGTCATCATAAAGAAACAGAAAATATAAGATTAACTGACTTTGTTTTACCTTATGAATGTACATGTAAAATTATAGTAATGGTATTTAAAATTTTAGTCACAAATATATGTCCATTGTAATTGTACCCAGCAGTGATTCATAATATAAAAATGTATATTTTTATAACTTAACTCTTACACACTTTAAACATATATTAATTCAAGGCAAATGTGAGTAAATAAATACAAGTGTTCTGTTTTAGATGTGCTGGGCACCAGGGCTTAAAGGCAAACACTTAATGTTAGTAATTACAAGTGGACAATATCAACTATTTTGCCCACGTGAACAAGGAACAATAAAGGCTTCAAGGTTTAATAACATCAAGCATAATATAAAGACATATTTCCACCACAATATGCTTGAAACATGTCTTTCTTTCTTGATGTATAATATCAATACAGTTATTGGTTTTTTACAGGAAAAGAACATGCACAATCCAACCTTTTTTGTGGGCCACAATCCAATAAGTGCATTGAGTGGTGATCTTGTAAATATCCGTGCAAGTTATGACTGTGAGGTTTGGAATTATTAAAACAAAAATTTAAAGAAGAGAACAAATCGAACAACAACAACATGATATGTTAATTCAAGATATTATTCATTATTAGATAAGAGGTACAGTTGTGGAGGTACACCAAAACCTCTCAAAAACCAAAGTGAATGTGGCATAAAAAGGCACAAATATATTCTTATTAAATAATGCTAGGTCGTATATATGTTACAGTAAAGTTGTGTAACCAGTAATTTCGTGAAATTACTGAATGTTTTAGGTATTTCGCGAAATTCCTGATTTGGTCAGTAATTTCGCGAAATAACTAAAATTTTCAGTAATTTCGCGAAATTCCTGAAATCTCTGCTAATATTTTACACAGCTTTACTGATGAGCATTCAGTAAATTTGTGAAATATTGGAAATGCATTTTTAAGGTTATTTATGTGAAGAATTATGAAAAACTTAACTATGTTATAAGCTAAAATTGACTTTTAAAGTATAAATACTTAATGTGCATCTAGAAATTTAGAAACTGATATACTTTTGCTTGTAATAATAATAGTTTTAGTCAACATTTAATGTGATACCTTTCATAATTGGTCTTGATATTGAAATTGAGCTTAAATTTAACAATTATTATCATTTAAATATATTATGAATTATAATACATATTAATACATATTATTATCATACATAATGCACATTAAGTATTTACACTTTAAAAGTAAATTTTAGCTTATAACATAGGTAAGTTTTTCATAATCCTTCACATAAATAACCTTAAAAATGTGTTAACAATTATTATCATTTAAATATATTATGACTGATAATACATATTAATACATATTATTATCATACATATACTTTGCACAAGCATAAAACTTTGTTTCATAAGCATATCAACTTTAATTTAGAAAGAATGGAAATATTTGACTGACATGCTGTTACTTTTTGACTGTGTGACTATTTAGTGTATTTTTCAATTATCTGGTATAAATTTTAGTGAAGTAACAATAATCCAACTAATATGAGGCAATGTAATGTAATTATGTGACTTATTTACAAATAGTAGTGAAAGTTGTACATTTTGAGCTGTGTTTTAATATAAATATTTTTAACATGGATTTAGGTTTATTTTATTTCTAGTATTATGGTAATTGCAATGTACTTCCAAACAGTTAATTCTTTCTAATCAATTCAAAGTATTGATCATCAAAATGGGGGTTTATCCAGATGAGAAGCCATGACAATAGATACAACGAAAAAACTCATACCTGAGTAATCTACCTTAAAAGATTAAAAGACAGTTAAATATTTCAAAGGAGGACTTCTTCTTTTGAACTTGGGTATCAATGTTTCTGATTAATCCTCTCCTGACTATATAAAGAGAAACAAATTTGACCTTTTCATCAAATTATTTCATGCTTTATGGCGCTATAATGATATTTATAGTTCTTCGAAAGTGCAGTGAAATTCATAGCATTAATACTGGAAGTTATGTCTGATTCTATGGAAGATAGGTTTAAAAGGGATTTGGTTGTGAGATATGAGTTATCATGGCAGTTTAAAGTGTAAAAATAAATGAACTTGTAAGTCAGACTGTTGTAGGTGGAGAGTGTTTAATAAATATAAAATATTATTGAATAAATGACCTGTATGCCAGACTATTGTACTATTGTAGGTGGAAAGTGTTTAATATATTTTCGTGACATATTAAATATAAAGTTCTTTGATACTACTCTGTTGTATTTTCATACTATTGATGTTATTTGTTATGTAAACAAAATGAATGAATGAAAATTTGTTGAAATAAAAATCTAAAAATAGCATCAGAGATGGCCGTACACCACAGCCCAGGGAAATATTTTTAACACCATGAGATATAGAAGTACTGTATCAGTACAAAGTTCAGGATACTTTCAGAGAACTGTCAGTTATATAAAGGTCCAAACAATGTTTAAATAGAGAAAATAATGTCTAAGAGAAAGATAATGCATGTACTTTATCTACATCTGGCATGGCCGAATTATGGCTTAGATGTTTTGAATATTACCATGCATACAGAATTGGGAGTACATTCAATGAATGCTTATGCGTGGTGTTGGAGCAAAATCTGTGGCTCACTTGATGAAATTCCATCTGTTACAATGGGAAGTTGTAAAAGTAAAATTCTTAATGAATTCTAATATGACTTTAACAGTGCTTAATCCCCCAACCAATGTCCCTACCAAGTATCAACTTCCTACACCTTACGATTTCCGAGATATAGCCCAGACAAGATTTTATAGGTCAAGGTCACTACAGCAAGGTCAAAGGTCAAATCACGGTCACACCATGACATTGCACACCTACACCCCCTAACCAATGTCCCTACCAAGTATCAACTTCCTACACCTAACGGTTTCCGAGATATAGCTCGGACAAGATTTTATAGGTCAAGGTCACTACAGCAGGGTCAAAGGCCAAATCAAGGTCAGACCATTGGGCACTAATGGATGTGTCAGGCTGATAATCACTGATAATCATTGATGCTGATAATATACCACCAATCAGCCACAATACAAGGATAGAATACTATACTTTCTTACAGGGTAGAAATTGGAAATATACAATTCTTTTTCCTTTTGAAACTGTGTTAGATATATACCATTCCTAGTTTCCAGTTATAAGTTCTTCACAGAGCATTTTGTTGTAACCATTAGCTATTCAGATTAAAAATATTAGACAGACCCCTTATTGTGACCTATGTGGATAAATTGATTACCTTAAATATCACCAGTACTATGTTTTTATGTGTAACTTTGAGTTATCAATCTTAGATCTTTTCTTTGGCATTATCAATATTGATCAGAAATATAAAATGATACTGGTAAATCTGCTCACAAAATATACCATTTTTGGGCTAGAATTTTTGCACCAACTTTCTTACCTGTTGACTGACTGGTTAAACATACTATTTTCTGTAACACAGAATGCTGATTAGATTATGTTTAGCATATTTGCTAAAGCTCATGTCACACTGTTGTTTTTTATGAAATATTTTCACGTTGACATTCTCTAAGGTTTAGTTTTATAAGCTGATCTTCTGGTTATATATGACATGTATAACAAATTCTGAGAAATAAAATATAAATTCTTAACAAATTCAAGATTTTCATGTAATTTTTCTACAGCTTTATAAGCTGATTTTCCAAATCTATAGATCAAAAAATGTACAAAAATATCCAACTTGAAGAAAAAATTTAAAATATATTATTTTCTTTAGTTATTCTTTTCATTTTCATGCTTGTTAGATTCAGAGGTTTTCATAGAATGTCACATAGTAAAATCACATTTCATTATCTTTGAAGATATAAAATTTATTATCTACTATAAGCCGTACATAACCTGTATAAGGAAATATATGGAGCTGGATATATATTTTTATATAGCACAACACCTCTGTAACATCGATAATTAGTGTTAACAAGTGCTGATTTGACTTCTATCGACTGAACAAAATCTAACCCTCTTGGCATGCTGAGAGAATGCAAGTTTCACTGTAACATTCTATGATTGGCTCTTTGTTCCAGGGATAGTAATTCAGGCTTCCAAGTGTCATGCACATTCCAAATTTGGTACCTGGAAGCAGAAATATTATATCCATTACTTTTACAGAAAGCAGTTTTTTTTCTAAAAAGTTACTTTAAATATTAGAGACTTAAAAATTGTCCATTGTGTCCAACTTTTCTATGTACATTCTCGTTTTTCACTATAGATATTATTTTTGTACTATTTTAGCTGCTATGCTTTGATGATGAAATTCGCAGTAAAATTTTAGTAGTTTGTAGGACTAACCTTTTGTTTGCTACAATATCTTAACATTTGGGAGGCATTGCTATTCAGGAGACATCGTCTCACAGATAACCAAACCTCGTTAAAAAGGGTATATGTACCAGGCCTAGAAATCTGTCAGGTGGCGCATGGCGGGAAGTAGACTGAAATAGTTTGTTATTCTGCCTCTTTTTGGTTTCGCCACCATCTTGGACAGACATACATTTATTTAAAATCTGCGAAAGTGTTAGTGTTTTCCAAATGGATATTTAGGTTTAATATTTATTTCTGTGCATAGAGGTTGAGTATGTTTTTTGGATAACAATATGTCAAAACCTGGACAAAAACAGGCTGACAAAGGCAACCATTTCTGCACAATTTAGGGTTGCCAAGTTGCCAAATAACAGTGTAGATGGCCACAGGCAAGTCGGCAGTAGTGGTTGTTTATGTACAAAATCTCAGTTTGTGCTCTCCGGTGAGTCCCCCCCATCCATCCCAGCTCGTGCTACAGCTTGGGTGCTTGGCCAAAACAAAAAAAGAGGCAGAACAACTCACTATTTCTGTCACCTTTCCACCATGCGCCACTTGGGAAAATTTTTTGGGTAACCCGGAACATAATAAAACACTCTTTATTTTGAGCGGTTCTGACCTTTTTGTGAGCTAGCAATGCGTCCCATAGGGTAAGATTGTAGCTTACAAAAGCTACATTTAAATACACAATTTGTAAGTTAGTGGAAAATTAATTCTAGTAAATTGTTATAATTTTGAGACATGGTGAAGTCTTCTAACCTTTTCACTTGTACAGTATTTTGCACTGATGCAGTTCCAGGGACTCTATTTGTTTGGGCCTGACTGCCATCACTATTTCTATCTACAGGTTAACATTCTTTTTTACTGCACAAAGGCAGTACATCTGTGGTACATGTTTTTTTGATGTAACAAAAAACTGGGATTCACTCCTGAATGCATATCTGACATCAGGATGGTCTTGTTTATAATAAGTAACTGTCCTATTACAGACTCGGCTCTTGAAATAAAGTTACTCTCAGTCCCAGTACCAGTCAAGAAGAGATGATCCAACCAATAATACCTTGAAAAGGTTATTTTCAAACTAGCCATGTTTATCAAATTCTCAATGTTTGATCATTGACTGATGAGCATTAAATAAAGAAAAACTCCCTCTTCTTCAGAGTTCTGAATATTCCCTGAATTATTCATCTGCTTTGTCAAGTGTATCATATCGAGGTAATAATTCTCTGAACATTCAATTCCAGGAATGCAAAAAATACAGTTGCTGTATAACTTATAGTGGAGATTCAACCAGATAAACTCCTTTTGCTTTATCCAAGTCTTTCAAACAGAATCGTGGCACCCCTAATAAAAATGGAGAGATTATGTCAGTCAGTAAACAGTAACCCATTTATGCTTTGAGCAAGATTGAATAGATATTACTGACATGAAAATCCTCACAAAATCCTGAATAAAATTCATGAATGTGAAATTATATCTTAAATTATGTTTTGGATAACAGATAAAATAATTGTGATCTTTTGATGTGGTATATTTAACACTGGATTTTAGTAGAGTAAAACCTCTGTTACCTGATTAATGGCAGGATTGTGACATCTTCTTATTGATAATGGGTTCGTACAATAGAAGTTTTTAAATATTATTGGATAGTTTGGCACTTAGTTCATCTGGCCAGGATGTAGATACACATACAAATACAATTGAGAAAAATTAATATAACTGATCCTCATGACTTTGTTTCAAGTTTATATTGTTTTATGTTGAAGCTTTCCATGTGAATTCAGAATGTTTTGTCTGTGTGTAGGTTTTTTTCAAATTTTTCTTCTGTTTCTATGTTTACTTTCAGTCAGTTTTTGATGAAGTAGTCAAAGAGGCCACTCTGAGTGGAGTTGCTAAGAAGGTACAGCGCCATGACTGGGTCTTG
Organism: Sabellastarte sp. h YS-2021; assembly: GCA_964017235.1. Lineage (NCBI taxonomy): Eukaryota > Metazoa > Annelida > Polychaeta > Sabellida > Sabellidae > Sabellastarte > Sabellastarte sp. h YS-2021. Next base: position 17,505,179 of record OZ024931.1, on the reverse strand, counting down.
CTCGCCAACAAGCTGGACTTTGTGGCCAGTGATGTGTCCCAGTTTGAGTCAAGATACCCAAATGACAAGTACCAACAGGTGGGCTTTCATATATTGCCAGTAGTGCCAAAATCTTTCAGAAAGCTAAACTGTACTGAGTGCATTTACCAAGGCTTTGGTGGCCTGGTGGTATCTATATTGTTTAGTCAGTAACCAGCCATTACTTATGTGTAACTTGAGTTATTGGTGGCCTCTCTGGCCTGATGGATGGGATTTTAACTTTAGTGCAGGATATTCAGAGTTTGCTCCTTGACTGATCAACGATATTTTACTGTTGGACAAATTACATGTGTCAGCCAGCAGTCTTAATGGTTACCAAGACTATCTACAAAGATAAACCTGAAAGAGACTGGCATTCTATTCAAGGGAGTAAAAATATTTGTTTAATGCTTTTGATCCCATCTCAATGGCTGTATTTTTAAATTCAGCTAAAGCCTGTATGTGTGATGTACTTTAGGTCTGTGTCAGTCTGACTTTCGACCTTGAATGGATGTGAAAACATGAACTTGGACAATTCAGTGCATAATTTTCTCACAAAAAAGGAACTTTAGTTTCACAAACATAGGATTATATTATGATCATGCAACAGATTCCATCTGAATAGGACCAATGTTACGCAAATTTATATGTACGTGAAACTAGTTTTGAGGGTTTTTATTGATACAAATAGTAGTCATTAAGAAGTTACACCAGATCCTAAGGAAATTGAAAGATGTTATCATACAGAGTATCTTGTATGATAAGGAAGCTTAAATCCTATCGCTATACAAAGGCATGCCTGGCTTAGGTTAATTATATCTCTTTGATGTACTCTGTGTTGCCTTTTTGTCGCTTGATCTATTTAAATTTGGCTGTCTTTGTGCTGTTTTACCTTACTGAAGTGGAAGTTAAGCGCTATAGAAGTCCAAGCTAGGTTAGATTTCGATCAGATCTGTATTGATGTGAAAAAGAGTGAAACATAAGAACTGTATTTCTTCAATTCCTATTTTCCACAGATCTACCAGATGCTGAGAAGCTGGAAGCAGCGTGAGCGTAACAATGCGACAGTTGGGGACTTGGAGAGTGCTCTGAAACAGTGTGGCATGAACGATGCAGTGCCGGTACTGAGACAGCAGTAAATGCCAGACACCCCAGTCTTCACTTGTTTCTACATTCCATATCTCCATGTAAAGAAATCATGGATTCATTCCGTCCATTCTGATCTGTGTCTGGCCATTTGAGCAACATCAGACCCATGTATTAAAGCCAAGTTCTTGTTAGTGTTCTTCTCAAAGTCTCCTGTGGTTTCCGTTGTTATAGGTTACTTAAGGGTGTGTCCAGACTGCCATTACACTAGTATGGCATCATGGTTTCCTTCTTCATTTCCAACCCACTGTCATTTTCTGTCATCATATTTCATGATGTAGCTTATTATCTCCCGCCGGGCTTTAGCCCGGGAGGGAGATTATGAAATGATGCCTGTGTGTGCGTGCGTGCGTGTGTGCGTGCGTTAGTTAGTCACGCAGATTCCTCCAAAACTACTACAGCTACAGATTTTTTGTAAATTAATTGTCCCAATGAATTTTCACGCCCTCGAAAATTTTTTTGGTTTTATGGACTTAGGCCTAACGATAAGTGAGTAATAGCTATCTTAGCTACTTGGAGTAAAGGGCTCATAACTCAAAAACTATTGCAGAAACAACTTTTTCTTCAAATATGTTGTTCAGCTACTTTGTCCTTAGCTATAAGATGGTACATAGTTTGGGGTCCCATTGCATGCCATAAGTGAGTAATAGCTATTTTCTCATTTGTAGCTAAATAACAAAAGGAGTAAATGTCAAATATCTTCCAAAGTATTAGAGTTACAGAAATCTTTTCAAATATGTTGTTCATCTACTTTTTGGTAAGCTATCACATAGTAAAGTTTCAGACCTGTTGCACCTTGGATAGCTGAGCAATAGCTACTTTGAAATTCTGATTGTTGAGTAAAGCCATTGTAACTCCAAAACCATTGCAGTTAGAGTGTTTCCCTAAAATATGTTGTTCAGCTACTTTTTCCTCAGCTATAAGATGGTACATAGTTTGGGGTTCTATTGCATGCCATTAGTGATTAATAGCTATTTTCTCATTTGTAGCTAAATAACAGAAGAAGTAAATGTCAAATATCTTCAAAAGTATTAAAGTTAGGGAAATCTTTTCAAATATGTTGTTCATCTACTTTTTGGTAAGCTATCACATAGTAAAGTTTCAGGCCTGTTGCACCTTGGATAGCTGAGTAATAGCTACTTTGAAATTCTGATTGTTGAGTAAAGCCATTGTAACTCCAAAACCATTGCAGTTAGAGTGTTTCCCTAAAATATGTTGTTCAGCTACTTTGTCCTTAGCTATAAGATGGTATATAGTTTAGGGTTCTATTGCATGCCATAAGTGAGTAATAGCTATTTTCTCATTTGTAGCTAAATAACAAAAGGAGTAAATGTCAAATATCTTCAAAAGTATTAAAGTTAGGGAAATCTTTTCAAATATGTTATCCATCTACTTTTTGGTAAGCTATCACATGGTAAAGTTTCAGACCTGTTGCACCTTGGATAGCTGAGTAATAGCTACTTTGAAATTCTGACTGTTGAGTAAAGCCATTGTAACTCCAAAACTATTGCAGTTAGAGTGTTTTCCTAAAATATGTTGTTCAGCTACTTTGTCCTTAGCTGTAAGATGGTACATAGTTTAGGGTTCTATTGCATGCCATAAGTGAGTAATAGCTATTTTCTCATTTGTAGCTAAATAACAGGAGGAGTAAATGTCAAATATCTTTAAAAGTATTAGAGTTACAGAAATCTTTTCTATATGTTATCCATCTACTTTTTGGTAAGCTATCACATAGTAAAGTTTCAGACCTGTTGCACCTTGGATAGCTGAGTAATAGCTACTTTGAAATTCTGACTGTTGAGTAAAACCATTGTAACTCCAAAATTATTGCAGTTACAGTGTTTTCCTAAAATATGTTGTTCAGCTACTTTGTCCTTATCTATAAGATGGTCCATAGTTTGGGGTTCTGGTGCATGCCATAAGTGAGTAATAGCTATTTTCTCGTTTGTAGCTTGAGTAAAGCCATTGTAACTCCAAAATTATTGCAGTTAGAGTGTTTTCCTAAAATATGTTGTTCAGCTACTTTGTCCTTAGCTATAAGATGGTCCATAGTTTGGGGTTCTGTTGCATGCCTTAAGTGAGTAATAACTATTTTCTCATTTGTAGCTAAATAACAGAAGAAGTAAATGTCAAATATCTTCAAAAGTATTAAAGTTAGGGAAATCTTTTCAAATATGTTGTCCATCTACTTTTTGGTAAGCTATCACATAGTAAAGTTTCAAATTTCAAAGTTTACAACTTTTGATGGCCATCTTGAATTTTTGTGGAAAATGAAAAATGGCAAATATCTCTGAAACTGTCAGAGCGATTTCGAGCAAGTTTTGGACCCACAGTGTAGTAGAAGGGTTTCTGTTGAAACATGAAATTTTCAATTTCACATGTTAAAGTTTCAGACCCATAGCTAATTACTCACCTACTTAAAATGAGTAAATGCTAATTATCTCTAAAAGTATTGCAGAGAGCCAATTTTTCTCAAATACCTCATTCACCTACTTTTGGGAGAGCTTTCACTTGGTAAAGTTCCAGACCCATAGCTAATTATTCACCTACTCAAAATGAGTAAATGCTAATTATCTCTAAAAGTATTGCAGATAGCCAATTTTTCTCAGATAACTCATTCACCTACTTTTGGAAGAGCTTTCACTTGGTGAAGTTTCAGACCCATAGCTTATTACTTACCTACTCAAAATGAGTAAATGTGAATTATATCTAAAAGTACTGCAGATAGCCAATTTTTCTCAAATAACTCATTCACCTACTTTTGGAAGAGCTTTCACTTGGTGAAGTTTCAGACCCATAGCTAATTACTCACCTACTCAAAACGAGTAAATGCGAATTATATCTAAAAGTACTGCAGATATCCAATTTTTCTCAAATAACTCATTCACCTACTTTGGGAAGAGCTTTCACTTGGTAAAGTTTCAGACCCATAGCTAATTACTCACCTGCTCAAAATGAGTAAATACGAATTATCTCTAAAAGTACTGCAGATAGCCAATTTTTCTCAACTAACTGATTCACCAACTTTTGGAAGAGCTTTCACATGGTGAATTTCAGACCCATAGCTAATTACTCACCTACTCAAAATGAGTAAATGTGAATTATCTCTAAAAGTATTGCAGATAGCCAATTTTTCTCAAATAACTCATTCACCTACTTTTGGGAGAGCTTTCACTTGGTGAAGTTTCAGACCTGTAGCTAATTACTCACCTAATCAAAATGAGTAAATGCTAATTATCTCTGAAAGTATTGCAGATAGCCAATTTTTCTCAAATAACTCATTCACCTGCTTTGGGAAGAGCTTTCACTTGGTGAAGTTTTAGACCCATAGCTAATTACTCACCTACTCAAAAGGAGTAAATATGAATTATCTCTAAAAGTACTGCAGATAGCCAATTTTTCTCAAATAACTCATTCACCAACTTTTGGAAGAGCTTTCACATGGTGAAGTTTCACACCCATAGCTAATTATTCACCTCAAAATGAGTAAATGCGAATTATCTCTAAAAGCACTGCAGATAGCCAATTTTTCTCAAATAACTCATTCACCTACTTTTGGAAGAGCTTTCACTTGGTAAAGTTTCAGACCCATAGCTAATTACTCACCTACTCAAAATGAGTTAATGCGAATTATCTCTAAAAGTACTGCAGATAGCCAATTTTTCTCAACTAACTCATTCACCTACTTTTGGGAGAGCTTTCACTTGGTGAAGTTTCAGACCTGTAGCTAAGTACTCACCTAATCAAAATGAGTTAATGCTAATTATCTGTAAAAGTATTGCAGATAGCCAATTTTTCTCAAATAACTCATTCACCTACTTTGGGAAGAGCTTTCACTTGGTGAAGTTTTAGACCCACAGCTAATTACTCACCTACTCAAAATGAGTAAATATGAATTATATCTAAAGGTACTGCAGATAGCCAATTTTTCTCAAATAACTCATTCACCAACTTTTGGAAGAGCTTTCACATGGTGAAGTTTCAGACCCATAGCTAATTACTCACCTACTCAAAATGAGTTAATGCGAATTATCTCTAAAAGTACTGCAGATAGCCAATTTTTCTCAACTAACTCATTCACCTTCCTTTGGGAGAGCTTTCACTTGAAGTTTCAGACCCATAGTTAATTACTCACCTACTCAAAATGAGTACATGCTAATTATGTCTAAAAGTATTGCAGATAGCAGTATTTCTCAAATAACTCATTCACCTACATTTTGGAGAGCTTTCACATGCTAAAGTTTTTTTATGACTTTTTAAAATAATTTTTTATTCATTAAAAGTAATGAAATCATGCCCTAAATCAATTATAACTTGAAAAGTATTGCATTTAGAGCACTTTGTTAAAATATGTTATTCAGCTACTTTTTCCATAGCTACAGCATGGTGAGTAACTTGGGTGTCTATCTCAATAGCTAAGTGAGTAATAGCTACTTTTGGATTTTTCACTAACTTCCATCATGAGTAAAATCACTTGTAACTTGAAAACTGTTGTATTTACAGAATTTTATGCAAATATGTTATTCATCTACTTTTGGGTCAGCTATAACATAGTAAAATTTCAGACCTGTAGCTCATTGCATAGCTGAGTAATAGCTACTTTTAGGTTATCACTGTTGGGTAAATCACTTATAACTTGAATACTCTTGCATTTACATTATTTAGTTACAATATGTTATTCACCTATTTTGAAGCAGCTATAACATAGTTAAGTTCCAGACCTGTGGCTCATAGCATAGCTGAGTAATAGGTACTTTGAAGTTCTTACTCAACACTACATCATTTATAACTTGAAAAGTATTGCATTTAGAGCATTTTGTTAAAATATGATATTCACCTACTTTTTCAATAGCAACAACATGGTGAGTAACTTGGGTGTCTATCTCAATAGCTAAGTGAGTAATAGCTACTTTTGGACTTTTTACTAACTTCCATCATGAGTAAAATCAATTGTAACGTGAAAACTATTGGATTTAGAGAATTTTGTGCAAATATATTATTCACTTACTTTTGGGTCAGCTATAACATAATAAAAATTTCAGACTTCTAGCTCATGCTATGGCTGGGTAATAGCTACTTTTGCCTTTGCCGGTGGATACATTTTGCATCTGGCCACAGAAGCGTCATTGGTCTAGTTCTATTAAGTCATTCACATACTTTTGGGTGATCTACCACATACTGAAGTTGCAGAACTGTAGCTCTTTGGATAGCTGAGTAATAGCTACTAAAATGAGTAAATGTCTTTTATCTCTAAAAGTATTACAGGTAGGCAATTCCTTCTAAATAAGTCATTCACCTACTTGTGGGTGATCTACCACATAGTGAAGTTGCAGAACTGTAGCTCTTTGGATAGCTGAGTAATAGCTACTAAAATGAGTACATGTCTTTTATCTCTAAAAGTATTACAGGTAGGCAATTCCTTCTAAATAAGTCATTTACCTACTTTTGGGTGATCTACCACATAGTGAAGTTGCAGAACTGTAGCTCTTTGGATAGCTGAGTAATAGCTACTAAAATGAGTAAATGTCTTTTATCTGTAAAAGTATTACAGGTAGGCAATTTCTTCTAAATAAGTCATTCACCTACTTTTGGGTGATCTGCATATTAAAGTTGTAGAACTGTAGCTCTTTGGATGGCAGAGTAATAGCTACTAAAATGAATCAATGCCTTTTGTCTTTAAAAGTATTGCAATCAAACATTAAACTTGTCACTTCTACATGTGCCTCCATCTCACAAGAAAATTTATATTCCACTATCTTTAGTACATCTTATTTATACGGCGGGAGATAAATGCATGCGTCAGAATGCTTGTTTTCTGTGTATTGGATTGTCATCTGACACTTTTTTCAGATATAATATATATAGAACCCTTCTAGTGCCCTTGTGGAGCAATGTGTTCCACACCCAATTGCTTTGAAGTATTAATTATTATTATCACAGTCAGATCTGAGGATGGAAATACAAACCTAGTGACAAATGTGAGATTCTTTTTGATATTTGAATGTTGCCACTTCAAAGGGTACAAAATAAATATGTGAAGGAGTGGATGGTGGAGATCACAAAGATCACAAACCCAAATCCAAATTCTGGGTAAAAATATAGTTTTGTATTTAGAAAATCACCAAACGTTTTAAGTATGTCAGTCTTTGAAATTGAGCAAAAAAACATTGTAACAAAGGTGACACATTGTAGGATTTGTAATAAAAACCCAGATCCAAAAACAAAAACAGAATATCTTTCATATCTCCACCATTTTTTTGAAACACAGATTTTCAATAGTAACAATAAGTCCATTATTTACATGGCTGAATATCTGCTTTACATGGAACCCTACATGATGCAGATATATGTTGAATATTAGTTTAAATAACTTTTCTGGACAGTTGTTCTTATTTTCTGTGATAGGTTGTCTTAGGAATCTAATATTTACCACATATTTGATTTAATTATATTGTTAAAAAATTCTCTTTATGAACATAAATCATTTTCAGTTTAGATTTTACTTTAATTATGAGAATCTTTTGTATCTCACAAGTACAAGTTTTGTTGAATGATGAATTTTAATTTCCTGAATATTTTATATATATTTTTTCAATAAACTTTTATTTTTATTAATTGTTTGTTTAATTACACTGGTTAGTGGGAGGATATAATATTTTAAGTAGGTTTCAGATAATATCATAGCAATATATATGTATATGTTACAGTAAATATGTGAAATCAGTAAATATGTGTATTTACTGAAATTTTCAGTAAATACGCATATTTACTGATTTGGTCAGTAAATACGTGTATTCCCTAAAGAATTCAGTAAATACACATATTTACTGTTTTTTTGGTCCAGTAAATACGTGTATTTACTAAAATCGTCATGAAGCCTTTATTTTTTAAATAGTTGGATGTTATCTGCTATATCGTGATATCAACAGTTATTTCAAATTTTAAATGGCTTTGTCATATTCAAAGTTTGATACTTGTTTACAATCCAGCACTGGGATAACTATTTAACATCACTTTATAATGTCAAAAGCATTTGCATATGATATGTGATACAAACTTGTAATTTTTTTCATTTAAAATAAATTGTAATGTAAATCAACAAGTTTATAAATTTAAATATCCAATATCTAAATATTTGTCAAATTATGATACTTTATGAGGAAGAACAAGCAAGGTAATAAGATTAACATATATTTATTGTTTTAGAACTGAACTTCAATGTAGTTTTATCAATGTATTTTAACAATGTATTGCTTTTCAAAGGTCTCCAATGAAATTTAGATCTATAATTAGGGTTGAATAAAATCTCCCTTTACTGTTATCCCTTTAATCAAGGAAGCCATGCCATAACCGTAGATGCCTTAAAAGGGATTAAGTCCCTCTGAAAGATATTTGCCTTAATCCAGGTAGGGGCTAGCTGGCCTTTTTAATGTGTGTAACAACAATCCTTTGATCAAGTAGCCAATACCTACATTAAAGTCATATATCTACCAGAAAATGGCAAAATATTAAGCCTTGATTGAAATCAAATAAATAAACCATTTACTGATAATCTCTGGTTAACGATAGATTCTCAAAGAATACATGTGGATTTGTTTGTGTGTGAATCATTTTGTCTTAAATGATAAGGCAAAATTACTGTTGAATGAAAGTACACGTGGATTTGTTTGGGTGTAAATCATTTTGTCTTAAATGACAAGGCAAAAGTTCTGTTGAATGATAGATAGATAAATTTTTAGGCGGGTTGCGTGTAACCAACCCGCCTATTAGATTGATGTGTCCGACGTCCGTCTGTCCGTCCACATTTTTCGTTTCCCGACTCTAACTCGAAAACGGTTTGTCCGATCGAATTCAAACTTGCAGGGAGATAGATCAACATCATAGCTAGGTTCCTTTCGATATTGGTGAAATTCCGTCCGTTCGTTTGTCTGTTTTTCGTCCGTCTGTCTGTCCATCCGTCTGTTTGTCCACATTTTCGTTTCCGGACTCTAACTCGAAAACAGTTTGACCAATCGAATTCAAACTTGACAGGGAGATAGATCACCATCATAGCTAGGTTCCTTTCGAAATTGGTGAAGTTCCGTCTGTTTGTTTGTCTGTTTTTCGTCCGTTTGTCTGTCCATCCATCTGTTTGTCCGCATTTTTGTTTCCGGACTCTAACTCGAAAACGGTTTGACCAATTGAATTCACACTTGACAGGGACATAGATCACCATCATAGCTAGGTTCCTTTCGAAATTGGTGTAACTCCGTCCATTCGTTTGTCCGTTTGTTCATTTTTGGTCCATTTTTCTGTCCATCCATCTGTCCGTCCATATTTTCGTTTCTGGACTCTAACTCGAAAACGGTTAGTCCAATCAAATTCAAACTTCACAGGGACATAGATCACCATCATAGCTAGGTTCCTTTCGAAATTGGTGTAACTCCGTCCGTTCGTTTGTTCGTTTTTTGTCCGTTTTTCTGTCCATCCATCTGTCCGTCCACATTTTTGTTTCCGGACTCTAACTCGAAAACGGTTAGTCCAATCAAATTCAAACTTCACAGGGACATACATCACCATCATAACTAGGTTCCTTTCAAAATTGGTGAAATTCCGTTTGTTTGTCCATTTTTGTCCGTTTGTCTGTCCATCCATCTGTTTGTCCTCATTTTCGTTTCCGGACTCCAACTCGAAAACTGTTTGTCTAATCGAATTCATACTTGATAGGGATATAGATCACTATCATAGCTAGGTTTCTTTCGAAATTGGTGTAATTTTGTCTGTTTGTTTGTCCGTTTGTCTGTTTTTTGTCCATTTTTCTGTCCATCCATCTGTCTGTCCACATTTTCGTTTCTGGACTCTAACTCGAAAACGCTTTGTCCAGTCGAATTCAAACTTGACAGGGAGATGCATCACCATCATAGCTAAGTTGCTAAGTTGGTGTAATTCCGTCCTTCCGTTTGTCCGTTTATAGCATAGATACAATTATGTAACCTAGATTACAAGTTTTACGTTTCTTAGCTATGGACAAGGACAATGATTTTTGAAACTATGCTTATGATGTTGCACCTTAGAGTCTGTCACTTCGACAGAGATTAAGCGCTATAAAAGTTGAATTGGAATTGGAATCTTAGCACGTCTTACACATTCACCTTAACTGGGTAACCTAACATTTCTTTCCTTCTTTTCTAAATGTAATTACAGCAGTTGCTAACCTTATTTCTGCCTACGCAACCCGCCTTTTGGGGCATCTGTGACCCTCTTTTTTTTATTATACTGACAGTGTGTTTTTTTACATTGTAACTTTTTAACAAGACATAAACAAACACCCAGCAAGGATAGGCTTACAAGTCAGTTTCATTCTTTAAGAGTTATAACATACACATGTGTAATGAACAGTATTTTAATGTAATTCTCTAATTAATACATCACTAATTAATACAGAAAGTACAGAATTGGAAACAAATACATATATATATATTTTTTTATTCGGTAAGAAGTATATTTTTTCTGTGTTCCCAAGTATCAACCAAAAACTTTACAAATCTTTTTAAGCTAGCATTTTCCAGAGTCATCAATTGAATAAATTTTTCTTCAGAATCCAAATTCATAAAAATATTAGACACATTGTTACAAGTATAAGAGAAAAAATAAGTTCTTTTTGTAGTATAACCATTGCAGTTAATAACAAAATGTATTTCACCTTCAACCTCATTAGTCTTACAAAATGGGACAAGTCCTACTTTCCAAATTTTTTACTTCATATCTGCCCTTTTCAATATATAATGGCAGGGTTCCAGATCTTAATTTAGCAAGCATTGAGCACTCATATTTATTGATACTGAGAGTCAAATAATTTTCACATTCCATATGTAACTTATATTTAGTGTAAGTTCTTAATTTTGACTTCCAGCCCAGACTATCTTGCCATTCAAGGTCACTGGTGATGTTAATTTTTTCTTCTGCAGCTTTCAGATCAACTATTTGTCCTAACAGTAAGCTTTCCTGCATGTTCAGGTCATTTAATATTTTTTCTAGTTCTCCACTCCAATTGTCATTTGAGATATTTTGTAAATCATACTCAAAAATTTTATAGGTTAATCTGTCATTATTCATATTCATCAGACGATTATAGAATCTTAAAATATTTAAATATATTCTGTATTTTGGCCTTGACCACCCGGTTTTCCCATTTAGAAAATCAATTGGAGTTTTGCTGTTAACACCAAGAAAATAACAAACCGCCCTATTTTGGACCTTTTCAGTTTGCCTAAAGTTTCGAAATCCCCAAATTCCACTTGCATATTCATTTATTGGGAAAACACCAGTATGATATAATTTGGTGAATGTATTAAACCCAATATTCTTAAAAGTCTTAAATTTTGAAATTATTCCACCAAGTGCCCGGCCCCCAGCTTCTGCAAGTTCCAAGGCACATACTTGATAATCTAAAAATTCATTTAGTGTAATGCCCAAATATTTATATGCACTGACAACATGCAGTTTTGATATCCCGACATAAAATTCAAAATTGCTTTTTTTTTTATTTTTCTTTCTAAAATGTACAATTTTACTTTTATTGGCATTCAAAAGCAGTTGAATAAAAGCATAGTTAAAATATGTTGAAATTTTGAAGCTCAAATTTCAGTTAATTTCTAAAACTTTTATTTAGTGCCAATAAAACATTTTTATGCATTGGTCACATAAAAATGCTGAAAAGTTAAATGATCTTTAACTTTGATCTTTAACTATTTAAAAAAATATTGCATGTAATGCATTGCTAAGTATATTGTAATAGTCAATATAACATTAAAATGTTCCAATATAATGTATGTTTTGGTTTACAGTTCAATATTATACATTTACAACCAGTAAACATCAAAGTTTCATTTCACATATTTACTGAAAGTCAAACCACTAAACTTGTGAAATCACATAGGTCATAAATGCTTATTTACTGAAAATTTTAGGGAATCCGCGTATTTACTGACCAAATCAGTAAATACGCGTATTTACTGAAAATTTCAGTAAATATGCGTATTCTCTACTGTGACTGAAGAGCAGGTCACTAAAATCATTCAAGAATCTCCCACTAAGTCATGTTCCCTTGACCCTTGCCCCACTTATCTTGTTCTTGAATTCCTGGATATTCTTATTACCCCCATCACCTCAATAATCAACGCCTCTCTAGCACAAGGTACGTGTCCTACTTTCTTTAAGCAGGCCCATGTAACCCCAATTCTCAAAAAATCATCCTTAGACAAGGAAGTTTTCAAAAATTACAGGCCTGTTTCCAATCTAAACTTTATTTCAAAGATACTTGAAAGGGTAGTAGCTGCCCAGCTACAAACTCACCTTGATGAAGCCGGCCTGATGACTGCCTTCCAGTCGGCTTATAGAAAACACCATTCTACTGAAAGTGCCCTCCTTAACATTCATAATGATATTCTTCTCAATATGGCCAAAGGGTCTGTCACAGCCCTCACCCTTCTAGATCTCCCCGCCGCTTTCGATACCATTGATCACACTATACTCCTGGACAGACTAAATGGTTACTATGGAATCAGTGAACTGGCACTCTGCTGGTTCAAATCATACCTGTCGGGAAGGACACACTCGGTCAAGGTAGGCAGTACACTCTCAAATCCTGCTGCCCTTCAGCATGGGGTCCCCCAGGGCTCCGTCCTTGGTCCAATTCTTTTTTCCCTTTACACCAACCCAATCAGCTCCATCATTCAATCTCACAGTAGCATGAATTACCATTTCTACGCCGATGACACTCAGCTATACATTTCACTCTCTCCAGCAAATTTTTCTCACTCTGTACAAAAACTAAAAAATTGCCTAAACAACATCCAAAACTTCATGTTCACAAACAAATTAAAACTCAACCCTGATAAAACGGAGTTCATTTTGATAGGTTTGAAAAACAACCGTAAACAACTCCTTCCTCACTTTCCAATCAATATTCTTGGTAATCAGGTCTCCCCAGCACAAAGTGTCAAGAACCTCGGAGTGGTGTTTGATTCCAATTTCACTTTCTCCGACCATGTGTCACAGGTCATAAAGTCCACTAAAGCTCATACAAGAGACCTCTACAGAATACGCCCCCTTTTAAACCTTAAAACATCAGTTCTTTTAGCCAATGCCTTGGTCAGCAGCAGACTGGACTACTGCAATTCCCTCTTTCTATCACTCACAGACTTTAAGCTAAGAAGATTGCAACTAGTGCAAAACTCACTCTGCAGGGTTGTCACCCGTTCCTCAAATTTTCTCACATCACCCCTCAACTGAAAAAACTCCATTGGCTTCCAGTTGGGTATAGGGTACAATTCAAAATAGGCCTCATTGCATACAAAATCCTCAACCAAGGTCAGCCTGTTTACCTAAGAGAACTAATCCACCCCTACACTTCCTTTAGAAAAACTAGACAAAGTACCCCTAAACTCAAGTTCCTTCATACCCCCACTTTTGACCGTAGAGTTCATAAATCAATTAAACACTTTTCAAATTCTTTTAGTCACTATGCCCCAGTTCTTTTGAACTCTCTCCCCTTCCAAATAAGAAACAGTCCCTCTGTCGCATCTTTCAGGAAACACCTCAAAACCCACCTTTTCAACTCTAGTTTCCCAACTTAGTCTCCTTTCCCTCTCGGTCCCACCCACAAACCTGGTACACTGACCTTAAACGCCCCTCGACTCTTCTTATAAGAAATGATTTTTGTTAACTAGCGCACTGAGTTCCCCTTGGTGGGGAAGATATTGCGCCTGCAAAGCAGTAGATTAGATTAGATTAGATTTCACATATTTACTGTAACATATATAGCAATATAAAATTTGATATTCTATGTATCTCCCTGACATCATCTGGTTCCTTCAAGAGAAAATCATCAAGTATGATCGGCATATAGGCTCTGAAACGGAGATTATTGAACATTGATCATTGATTATTAAAGTTTAAAAGACATGGAATGTTTAATTGATCATTTCATTTTAGACTGTGAGCACTTTAATTTGTCTTGTTTTTTTATTTGCAAAATACTCCATTTTGGTATTGTGGATTTTGTTTATATTGAGTATGTAGGTGAACTTTTAGGCCCAAGGAAGTTTACCCCACTAATAGCTAATGTTAAAAAATGAATACGTGCATTTCAATCCTGTATAGTATATCTTTATCCTCAGAATGAAGAAAGCTTGATAGGAGTTAAAGAAAAGATACAAACATTTTGACTGTTTTATAGATAATTTACTTGAAGTATTTGCTAAATTAGCAAAAGTTCATTATTTGAAGTTCATTCTCATTTGTGACATAAAGACGATACCAAGTTATAGATGTACTTTATTCAATCAAAATAGTATACATCTGATTTTAGCTATTACAAGTTGAAAACCATTTTGCCAACAAACTTGAATCAAAAGTAATTTTCATTGGGATCATCAAAGTAACTCATGAATGTATCTCCAGCTTCCATGTCTGGTTCCACCTCTGCACCAACCTCTTCTAGTGTTCTTCTTTGCAACACAACCCAGCGGAACTGATCATATGTCACTGTAATCTTAACATCATACTCCTCACTCCCACCATCTTGTATCTCCATGACTCTGTTTCTCAGTGTTAGGGTGTAATTTAGATCAACATCTGTGAATTCGATTACATATACATTCTCTATGCCAGCAATGTCCTCTGCCTTTAGTAGAACTGAAAGTTTTTTTATCAGGCTATTTGGTGGCAGAATAATAATGGCTCCTCCATCATCAAAAGCAGGGCTCAAGTTCATCTTTTCGCAGTTCTCTTCAAGAATCCACCTCAAGAGGTAATTTCTTGCATTTGGACTAACCTGCAAGGCAGCCAATTCAAGAATTGCCTCAGTGCGTACCTCAAGTATTTGTTGCAGGAAATCATCAAGCTCTGGGGGATAGTTGGCACGGTTTAACCATAGAATATCTGTTGCTTTAACTGCCCATCTTAGTTCATCATTTCCACCTGAAAATTTATCATGGTAACATTAGAATTGCATATCTGAGAGACTGGGTTATTGTTTTTAATGAGAGTAGTCAGTATGTAAAAGGATAAGTTAAATCAATTTAACTAGATCTAGTTCAGTTATTTTGACTAAATTTAAGTTGAAGCAGTTCCACTAAAACTGAATTGCATTCTACAGAATTTATTTTAAGTGTTAAAAAGATTATGCCTTTTATACCTCTTGCAATACTATCAGCAGCATCCTGTAGCAGTACTTCAGGGTCCACAACATTCAGCCAACGCTCTGCCTCATCATTTGGTGTTAAAGGTAGCAATTCTCCAATAAATCCACTGAACCAACCCATGTACATTTCATGCACTCCTTTGACACTCCATTCAACTGTCCCGTAGTGTTCCAAGAGATAAACATCATCAGCAATGCTGGGAGGCAGCTGAAGGGTTTGGGCTATCTCATCTGGATGCACACCTAAATTTAAAACAATTTTGTTTGACAAAACTTTTTTATATATTTTGACTTTATTTTCTAAATGTTTTTAATCCTCACTTGGTTTTTCATATCACTAGTTTTATTGGACAAGTAATTAAAATAAAGTACCATCTACCTCAAAAATGTTGTTAAACTACTATAAACTACAAAAATCAAATTTCAAAGCTTTAAAATGCAGATTTATAAGTTATATGTAGTTTAATGGCTTACTGTTGCCCGGTCAAGATTACCTTTATTCATAATTCTGACTGTCTGGTCATGCACATACTGAATGGCATCTCTATACAATGTAAGTATACGATTAATCTCTTCTTTGCCCACAATGGGTTTGCTGTGTGATGGCAACACATACTCCACGTCCAGCTGTCTTATCTGAAAAAAGAAACAGTCCACACTTGTTTTCTTTTTCAAACTTAAATGTAACAAAGTTTTCCTCAATCAAAGCCAAGCCAGTAGATAAAAGTAAAAGTTTACCTGGTATGTGGACAGGCTGATTGAAATGTTTCCACTTCAGTTTGTTACAATCCCAGTCTTTGGGCTTCAGTGGGAATGTTGTCAACATTAAATGATTTACATTGAAGAATCCACTGGATTTAATGCAAAACCTGATGCACTTGAATGCAATGCTTTTTTAGTCGAATCTTTGATTCGAGTTATGTACTGAGTCGCGGCCACGATTTTAAATTCGCCGTATAAGCCCTTAAATACCAAATTCTGCATAATATTTCTTCACATATCTGTACATTAAGGTGTATATTATACACTCTGCCATTTTGAAGATTTTTAATGCCTTTATTAAGTTATATTTTATGAAGTAAAAAGCATGTCTGGCGCTTCGTCTGCCTTTCCCCAAGGACCCGTATGTCCTAGAAACTATTGTGTTTGCTATTGTAGTGGTCTACTCGAACGAGTCTTTTTTAACGGTTTCGTCTGCTGGTTTCTAGAGGCCAAACCCCAATTAATTTATTCGTCTGCAGGGTTTACCACGCAGTCACTGTTAATGTAAAATTGCTGTCTGCGCATCTACGTGTACTCAATTATTTGTCAAACAAATAAACCGCAAAGAAATTAATGATTGAAGTGACGTCACAGTAGTACTATACATTTTTGTTTAGCCAATCAAAATCGAGGACACCTCTGGCAGAGACAATGAAAATATTCAAACTCCGTAGTTCTACATTCAACCACTCGAAGGCGCTTTTGCATGTCCTAGAAGTTAGCATGTGATTTCATTTTTCTGTCAATCCGTTTCTTATTTTGGAAGAAGTTGTCTTCCAAATTGTTTTACAGTATATTTACAAAATAAACCAGTTCGCTAATCTTATTTCCTGACAATATTTTATAAAATGGACGTTTCGACAAAGATCAAATACTCTGTCCTCGATTCTGATTCTGATTGGCTAAACGACGAAATACTTCATCGGTAAAATACAGCATAATCTATGGCTCCCTATTATCGCTCATTGTAGCTATCGTAATATTGTAGAAACAACACACGAATATTTGATTTAAATACTTACAATTTGCTTCTGTAAAATATCCATATACAGTACTATATATCCACGCTTCAAAATTGAAATATGTCTTCTCGTTTCAAAATCAAATTTCAAACTGCAAGTCCGTGAACAGGAAATATGCTGGTAGTTTTCATCTTAAACCAGCCTTGTAAAAAAAATGTCAGGAAATCCCCACAAAGAACTGCCGTGACTGCGCATATTTGCTCATTAATATTAATGAGGGAAGTCCGTGAACAGGAAATATGCTGGTAGTTTTCATCTTAAACCAGCCTTGTAAAATATATTGTCGGAAAACCCCCTCAAAGAACTGCCGTGACTGCGCATGTTTGCTCATTAATATTAATGAGGCAAGTCCGTGGACAGGAAATATGCTGGTGGTTTTCATCTTAAACCAGCCTTGTAAAACTGCGCATCTACAGACCGTTTATATTAGTAAACCTTTCACATCACGTCACTACAAATATCCATCTCGCGACACAAATCTGAAAACTTCCGTGGAAGCGGTTTCCAAATGCGGGCGATAATACAGAGTTTACAGATTTCAACACCCAGTGCTGTCCTAAGATTCGACTCTGTGGTTGGGTGAAAGCTAACCACGTCACCCTTGTTTTCTATTCTACAATTACCCATTGTGATGTGACCTATACATCTTGTTAAAAGTTTTGAAAGCCCAGATAAATGCAAGTCCCTGTTAACAGTAACTTGAATAATAATGCACAAAAGATTGCACAAGCCTTGTCCACTGACTGGAACCATCCATCAATTGGTCTCGGTTTACTCCCTCTGATGGAAAACAAGTTAGGAAACATTTTATACACCAAATCAGCAACTGCCACAGCATTCATTGAGGGAATATATACAGCTATTTGGTCTGTGGATTCTCCAGGTATGTATAACAGGGTCATATCCAAACCTTTAAACACACAGATATACACAAAATCTATATGTGGTTAACAAACTAGGTGTATACGTTAATATTTTTGACAATAATAATATTGACAATTTTGTTAAATGGTGCATGCATTTGCTTAAATTTTGTCTCAGCTTTCATTATCAGCATTCTTTTTAAAGTAATCAAGCTCCCTATTCACATATCAAGAAACTTGAGCCTGAGTTCTCTATGCTCTGTTGCATCATACGCTTTGTTATTTCTTGTCTTGTTTTCTCATCACTAACTCTCATGTCATTTATTCCAGCACCTGGCTTTCTTTGGAAGAGTAATCAATATTTGTAAGGATTTCCATAAAGAGAAAACACTTATTCCATGCTATAGCAGCATTAAAACCTATTGAAATTAACTTTAGTGTGGAAATGTCCATAAGAAGTTGCCTTCTTTCATTTGAAAGTATTGAAAACTAAACTGCACATTTGAAACAAATTTTTGACTCGGAGTGAATCTGTGGCCCAACTTACCAGCTATGGTGACCTCCATACTCTCTCCTGAAAATGTATGTGTCACTGGCACCAGCAGCATTCCTGCCTGGAGATCTAGAACGATTCCTTTGCCCAATCCAGCATTTATTAAAGCCCCTTCTGGAAGATCTATACCTAACTGATAGAAATGATTGAGTTTATATTTTAATGATCATTTTCAAGAGTGACAAGCTTATTACAATTGACAGCTCAAAAGTGTCTAACATATGTTCCTTTCATTCAAACAGTGGCAATATTGTTCTTTCAAAGGGTACTTTTTGTCAAAATAAGGTAAACAAGAAAATCAACTAAATATAGAAAACCAAAGTGACATACTTAATATATGCTCCAGAATTTTATCAAAGTTTAGTTTATAATTTATGGAGATGGAATATTGATTAGAATGCTGTAATGTGGACAGTAAGACTGTAATGTAAGACTTGACTGGCACGAACAATGTGCACATATTTATATGTCATTGTCATCAAACCTGTCTGAAACTACGGATCATCAGTGGTCTGTTGTAATGCCATAATGTCCAAAATTCATCCTCAAGGTCTTTATGCGCCCAGACCTCCATTTTTTCTTCATCTGGCTGACTCTCCTCAAATGCCTTCCCAGTAAACATTAGAAACGTTTTTAAATGGTTTAAATGTTTATAAAACGTTTTTAAAACCTAAGTAAACCCTATCTTTGGTTTTCTAAACGTTTCTAAGCAAACGTTTTTGCAGTAATGTTTAAAAGACGTTTTATAAACATTCTCTATAAAAACGTTTTTACTGAAAACGTTTATTAAACATTTATATCATAACTCAAAAAGCTAGGTTTGACTGGAAACGTTTTTAAAACATTTATGAAACAGCTGAAGAAATTAAGGTTTTGCTGGAAATGGTTTTCAAACATTCATCATGAAATGTTTGATAAACAGTACACATAAAATGTTTAAAAAACATTGCTTCTCAAATGTTTTAAAAACATTCTATAAAAAACGTTTTTTAAACCTATAATTTTAAACCTTCACCTCCAAACATGTCAAAACAAAGATGGCGGTGAGCAATAATAGGTGATTTTAGAGGAGTTTGTCAAACATTGCCCCACATGCAATCCCTAAAAGTATGAATTCAATGGGGGCACAATTTCTAAGCCATTATCTTACAATTTTAGACATGAAAATAATATTTTCAATAGTGAGCAACCATACAAAGATATTGAATTTGACCTCTGACCCCATTATTATTCAGACATTATTATGTTCATTTATAACGTTTTTCTAACATTTATTGTTAAATGTTTAATAAACGGTTTTCATAAAATGTTTTAAAAACATTCCATTACAAATGGTTTTCGTACCCATCATTTTTAACCTTTGCCAAACGTTTCCTTTCAAACGTTTGCAAAACCTAAAAATGTTTACTGGGTTGTGAAATTATATAGGTACATGTATTGAGTATGGTTATAACAAAACAATTTGCCATCTTGATTTTTAACAAGTAAGATAAACATTGTAAAAGGACTGACATGATTATACATATAATAACCTGACATAAAAACTCACCAGAGCACCTCCTATATGATCATTGTGGAAATGAGTATAGATCATTGCCTTAAATGGTGCTGAACTGATGTTGGCACGGATATATTCAATGATGGGTTCCACTGCTGTTTGGCTGTCTGAAGTGTCAATGACAATGAGGCCTTCAGGAGCCTCCACTACAATCACATTGCCAAGACCATAGCCAATGAAAAAGTGCACTCCTTCAGCAACCTGTGCAAAAAATACTATTGTGAGGTATTAGAGTTTTGCATATTTTTCACTGTGTGTTCAATTTAAAAATATTTTTATTGGTCTAGAAAATGAGTTACATTTTGGTTTATTTAGATTAAGAAAAAAAACAATGATTTGGTGACAATTTCAAAAACGATTAATTTTTATAACGGACATATTTCTGCAGTGACGTTAATTTTGGTCAACTTGAATATGTTTTTTTTTAATTCTAAATCTTACCAACTTTTATAGTGCTGGGTCTGTAGTGAAATGCAAATCTCTAGTGTGCAACATTCAAATACAAATTCCAATCTAAAAATCTAGGGATGAGAAGAAAGATCAGGACCACAGAAATGCACTTAATGAATTGGCTCTGTACTAATTTACGAAGGGATAAACACAACCTTTGAACAAAATCTGCACTGCACCTTGCCCAGTCTGCTCAAACAAAATTATTGAAAGCATCGCTGGGTTTAAAAACTTCCTGCAAGAGCTCACCCTTGCTACAAGCTTTAGACATGAAAACACTTCAGACATAAGTGTGTATCCAGGAACTTTTTCTTTTTAGATCATTGCTTTTATCAAACTCCTGTTCTAATAAATTTTACTCATTTCTGCTCTCAAAAATAGCAAACGGGGAAGTTTTTAGCTCAAAAAACATTTTACATAGAGTGCTGTTAACTAGTCACAAATATTATATAAATTTCAATGAATACATATGTGATACTACCTATTTTAAAAAATGCAAGAGACAGATACTGCAAGAAATTCATAATACTGAAAACAAGGGACTAAAGGACACTGTGTTGTTTTTATTACAATCTGACTGTGATAGATCAAGAATACTGTTGAATAACTTCTTATCTCCATTCTGATTTTATCTTATGTTAATCTGTTTAATCTTATATATTTGTCTTACATATAATGCTAGAATTTTTGTCTGTATTGCATTGTATTTACATTTTATCTCTCTCCATTTGGAGGCAATAAAATATCTATCTCCCCCCCCCCCCATCTATCTATCTATCTATTACCTTTATACCACCTGGCAGACTGTACAGACTGATATAAGGAGAAAGCTATTCATCAAGATATTTATTGCAACTAGTACCACAGTTTTGAACACTAAGCGATGTTCATCTTGCAGCCAATGCAATTTTTTTTAACAGAAGTGATTCTGGTATATCTGATGTACTGTTTTGTAGGCACAATATCTTCCCCACATTGTAGAGCAAATTGTGCTAAACCAACAAAAGAATTGACGAAAGTGACAGAAAAGGGATGATATAGATCAATGATCCAAGGTTGTTGGTGTGAATGAGAGGAAAAAAACAAGTGTGGAAGTTTGGGTTTGAGGTGGGTGTTAAGATCATCCTAAAGGACATCAGTGAGTGATTGCTTTCTTGATAAAAGGAGTTACAATATCCACTGTAGAATCACCAGAGACAGACCCATCCAATGTAACTAATGGTAAAATTGAAGAGAAAACGATACCAATACATTATTTAGCAAGAAATGGGGACAAAGGATCTAACCTACTGGATTTGGTGATTTACTGACTATTTTTATAAATTTCATTCACAGACAAGTGAGCAGGATTTCTGTGGTTCAGGGTATCCAGTACTGTCTATGTCTAAAGAAAGAAAACCATCCTACATGTACTGTATAATTGTGTTAGAAAAGAAGGATGCAACACAATTAAACATTGATTTTTCTGATTAATGAGCTGGAATTATTGCATCAGAAATACTCTTGCCATAACTGTTGAATTGTAACTGTCAGAGAAAGAACTTCCTGGAGCAGTTTGACTTGTAATCCTTGCAATAAAGTTGTGACTTATCATATGTTTGTGTTTGCACCAGGGTCTCTCATACTGATGTTTCATGTAAGTGAAATATGTTTGTCAAGTAGACCACCCAGCGCCACACTGTTTGTTATTGTTTTTACAATACCTTATCTCGATATATGTTTTTGTTTCTCTTGTGTGTACATGAGCCATAACCACGGCACTTGTGTATTGTTAAAATAAACATATCTAGTTGTGGATATAGTTGTGTTGTTGACTTTATAAATTACCTGACGTGGTGGCAGCAGTCCTACCCATGCCAAGCTAATAAATAAACACTTAAAACTTAATTTCCTAAGACAACTACACTGTTTATTGTATACACTATGGCTGTTGGTAGTGCCTCTACACGTGGTCCTAAACCTTGGAAACTGACAGAAGAGGAGTCATTTTCATCATTTACCAGTTGGAAGCACAACATACTGTACTCTTTAGCACAAGAACCAACATTTAAACCATTCCTAGAGTCTGGGGCTACTTGGGAAAGACTCACTTCTGATAATCCCTCTAGGGGATTCACTGACTCTGATGGACTAACAAAAGAACAGAAGGCTGCCAATCTTGACCAGATGCTGGGACTGATCACCCAGTGGGTCCCACACTACCTTGCTAATGACATAACCAAGCAGAGCACGTCCATAGACAGCATTTGCCAGTTTATCCGAAAATACTATGGCTTCCAACAGTCAGAAACACAGTTTATGAAATTCTCATCCATAACTTGAAGGAGAACAGCCAGAAAAATTATACCAACACATCCTAGCTCACATCCAGGATAACTTGCTGCGAAAAGACTCAAAACTCAAACACAATGATCGCAACCCCACCAAAGATGAAGATATCAGCCCCACCATTGAGAGGCTAGCCGTCTTACGCTGGATGGAGCTCATTCACCCTTCTCTCCCAGCTTTGGTACAGCGCACCTTTGCCTATGATTTACAGCGTATAAGATTTACAACCACAAATTGCTGATGCCCTGGATGGATTCCTAGAAGAGTTGCGTCATGATGATGTTAAAACTGCTCATGTCTTTACCCCATTTAAGCAGAAGAAACCATTCTCCTACAAAAAGCAAAACTCTAAATTTACTTCTCAAGCTTGCCAAAAAGCTACTCCTAAACTACAGTGCAGAGTTTGTCAAGCTGAAAACAGACCTTATATTGGACACTCAATCTCTCAATGTGATTACATCTCTAGGGCAGATAAGCGCACCATGATACAGTCATTCAAGGTGGATACTGACACCCAACTGGAAGTAAGCGCAGATGTTTCAGATGAAGTCGATCAACTGAGCGTATCTGATGATGAATGACTAAAACCCACTCCAGACGACACTTCCATCAAAAAAGTTACAACAGCTGCCTCCCCATGTTTCAGTGCATTCTATAACCATAACCCTGTTAGCCTTACTTGTGACTCTGGAGCTACATCATCACTCATACGACATGACTTTGCAACCAAACTACAGATGCCTATCTCCCCAACCTCTCATTCTGCCAGCCAGGCTGATGGCAAGACTCACATGAGGGCCTGCGGGGAAGTCCATGTCAAATTAGCTAGAGGTCCACTGTCTTTCTCTCTGCAAGCTGTTGTTGTTTCTGACCTGGACTGTGACATACTTGCTGGAGTCCCATTTATGAGAGACAACGATATTCAACTTGATATTCCCCGCAACTGTATTATCATTCAAGGTAAACATAAAATCCCATACAACCCTGGACCTACACCTTGGCTCGAAGTCAGACGTACCCAGTCATTTTTGTTAAGAAGCCCAACACATGAAACCCTGTTCCCAGGTGATTTCCTTGAGGTTGAAGCCCCTCATGAGTTTTCAGATTTTACTAACATAGCTGTAGAGCCCAGATACGATTCCCATTCCAATTCATGGATCCAACCTGACATCACTTCAGCTGTGGATGGCAAAATCTGCATCATAAATTCATCCCCTAATATGGTGGCTGTCCGCAAACACCAACACATAGCTCAAGCACATTACTCAACAGAGGGCCACCATCTCCACAACATAAGCTACTCTTCTACAGACTGCCCTGGTCTTTTACAAAACCCTCAGGCCACCTATAACCTACACTGTAATTTTATTGCCATTGACCCTGACAACCAGCTATCACATGATGACAGATCCCGGTTCAGGCGTCTCCATAAGCAATTTAATGAAGTGTTCAATAAGCGTATTGACAAGTACAATGACTACTCTGGTTGTGTGCGAGCCTTTATCAACATGGGTCCCGTTGACCCTCCCCCCGTGAAGGCCAGACTCCCTAGCTACAACACTGAAAAGCTTAGACTTTTACAGGAAAAAATGAATGATCTAGAGGACCTAGGTGTCCTTGCCAAACCAGAAGATGTAGGTGTGAAAGTAGAATATGTGTCCCCCAGCTTTTTGGTAAAGAAAGGTGACCATGATTTTCGACTTGTCACAGCCTTCAACACTATTGGTACCTATGCTAAACCTTCACCCTCCCGTATCGCCACAACTGATGATGTGTTCCGCTTCCTTACCCAACATAAATATATTATCAAGACAGATATGACAAAACAGTTCTTTCAACTCCCAATGCAGAAGTTCTCACTAAAATACCTTGGTGTCATCACTCCGTTCAAGGGCCTATGGGTTTACACTAGAGCAGCAATGGGCATGCCCGGTTCAAATGAGCATTTGGATGAGCTAATGTCCAGAGTCATTGGTGACCTTATGCATGCAGGAAAAGTGATTAAAATTGCAGATGATCTTTACACTGGTGGAAATTCAATTGATGAGCTCCTCCTCAATTGGGAGCACATTTTACAAAGATTCCTAAAGAACAACCTTCGTCTCTCAGCAACTAAAACTGTTGTTTGCCCTGTCACTATGACCATATTAGGTTGGGTCTGGTCCTCAGGAAGAATACAAGCCTCTCCACACAAAATCACCCCACTCCTGAAGTCACCTCTACCATGGACAGTTAAGGCACTGCGATCATGTTGCGGTGCCTTCAAACACCTCAAAGCCTGTATCCCACAATACTCCCACCTACTCTCACCCCTGGAAACAGCCACCGCTGGCCAGGACTCCTCCAACATTGTCAATTGGACAGAAGAACTCTCATCACACTTCTCAGCTGCCCAGAAATCTCTCAATGATATCAAAGCTATTGTTATTCCTCCCCCAGTGACATCCTAATAATAACCACTGATGGTGCCTCCTCCAATGGTGGCATCGGGTCCATCTTGTATGTCCTATGAGATGGGGTAATGCATGTTGGTGGATTTTTTTCAGCTAGACTTAAGCAGCACCAAGTCAACTGGTTACCCTGTGAAATTGAAGCTATTGCTATCAGTGCATCCATCAATCATTGGTCACCCTATATCTTACAATCCACAAACACTGTTCAATTTCTCTCCGATTCTCGGCCCTGCGTTCAAGCCTATGACAGATTATGTCGGGGTCAGTTTTCTTCAAGTGCACGTGTGTCTACATTTTTGTCAGCCCTCAGTCGCTATAAAGTTTCCCTGCAACATATCTCTGGCGCTGCCAATCTTCCTGCTGACTATCACTCACGACATCCAATGGAATGTGACACTCAAGATTGTCAAATCTGTCACTTTATCCACAACTCAGGTACAGTTACTGTCCACAAGCTCTGTATCTCTGACATACTGGATGGCAAATTTAACATGCCATTTTTATCTCGGACAGCATGGAAGGCTACACAGCAGGACTGCCCCTCACTCAGGACCAATGCTCATGTGGCCCAAGGAACCAGGCCAAACCGCAAAAACACCACCATTAAACTTGTTAAGCGTTACCTCAGAGTTGCTACCTTGTCACCCGATGGTCTACTTGTTGTGAAGAAGGACATCCCTTTTACTCAGACACGCTCACTCATCATTGTCCCCCAGCATGCCTTAGCTGGTTTACTCAATGCCTTACACTTCAAGCTCCAGCATCCCAGCAAAACCCAACTTTCTGCAATATGTCACAGATACTTCTTTGCCCTTGACATGGACAAAGAAATTGCTGCTATCACTTCACATTGTCCCCAGTGTGCGGCCATTGCTTCACTGCCACATGAGTTGGAAGAATTCTCCACTACACCATCTCCTTGCCACCCAGGTGTCCAATTTGCTTGTGATATTTTGTGCCGTGCTCGACAAAGAATATTGCTCATACGTGACTGTTTCTCTTCTTTCACAGCAACCAGACTCATCCCAAATGAACAAGCCATTTCACTACGAGCAGCAATTATTGAAACTATAGCGGAGCTAAAAGATGCCTCAGGCTGTATCATTCGCGTTGACGGGGCATCTGCATTCTTCAGTCTTGCCAAAGACCGTGTCCTTGACAGCCTCAACATAAGCCATGAAATTGGCCGGATCAAAAACAAGAACAAAAACCCTATTGCTGAAAAGGCCATTCAAGAGTTAGAAAAGTAATTAAAAAGGGCTTATCCTGAAGGTGGTCCTATTACTCCACCACAATTGGCACTTGTCACAGCTACGTTAAACACTAGAGTTCGTGATCGTGGACTAGCAGCCAAGGAAATTTTATTTCAACGTGACAGTTACACCGGTGACCAGTTAAACATCTCAGATAAAGCCCTTGCTGATTCTCAGTTTGCCAATCGTCAGGCCAACCACTCATACAGTGCTCGAAGCAAAGCTCCAAATGCTCGGCCTGCTGCCAAAGCCAACGTGAAAGTGGGTGATCTTGTTTTTGTGAAACAAGATGGTAATAAACACACCACACGAGAAAAGTACCTTGTCACAGCATTAAACCAGGACCGCTTATGGGCAAGGAAACTCACTGACTCTCAATTCCGTGCCAAGACATATGAATTAAAATATTGTGATGTTTACCTCGTACCAACATCCCAGGTACCTCTGTGCCCAAATAAATCCTCAGATCCCTACACAAGTGATACATCAAGTGATGACGTTTCAATACCTCTAACCACCGACCCCACACATTCTGACTTTGGTGACTCATCAGAGGTTAGCATGTCTGCGGGCACCAATGCTCAACCATCAACCTCAGGCTCTAATTATCCTGCCTGTAATGAACATGTGGATACCACTGAGAACGCGAACACCATGCCTGTTGTGTCATCCCAGGGCAGCCCCACACCGGATGTCCGCAGTCCTTGCACTCGACGGCATAGACATCCCCCAGAATACCTGAATGACTATATTCTGTCTTAAAAACTTAATTGTGTGTCACATAAACATTTGTTTAAAGTTAACTCAATTGAGAACTTGAATGACTATATTCTATCTTAAATACTTAACTCTGTGTCATATAATCGTTTGTTTAAAGTCAACTTAACTGAGAACACTTATTTCTGTTTTAATTCCATATTTACAACTTTGCTGGCACATGACATTGACCATATGAATAACCTCTGGTGCCAAAAGCTGTGCTGTATCTCTTAATCACCACATTGTGTTAATTAGTCATATAACAAGTGTTACCATTTAGGTACCACATTGTGTTAATTAATCATATAACAAGTGTTACCATTTAGGTATATCTAATGTGAACCAATCATTAACAGTATCTGTAGGACATTGTATTATGTAATAATTCTTAAACCAAACCTTTGCTTCCAGTAAACACACTAATACCTATTAGTAATCTTCACAATTCTTTTATTTCTCTTTGATCATTTACTTAGGTTGTAATCTTCAGTTTTATCGCTCTTCAGTTCACGAAGAACATAGAAGGTACTGCACTTGATAATATTCTGTAATTTAATAATGTAATTTGTATGGTAGCTATGATGTATTTCTTTTTCATTTTTAATTCTAAAAAGTTAGTAAAACACAGAAACAAGCATTGCGCCACATGACACTGTTTGTTATTATTTGTACAATACCTTATCTTGGTATATGTTTTTGTTTCTCTTGTGTGTACATGAGCCATAACAACGGCACTTGTGTATTATTAAAATAAACATATCTAGTTGTGGATATAGTTGTGTTGTTGACTTTATAAATTACCTGTATTGTTCATATAGTTTATTGGTAAAGTACAAAGCTTAAGACACCGTTTCAATGGATAATTCTAACCGAATCACATGCCATTCTTCTCATGGAAATCAAATAAAATAGGCTACAACACCACTTCTGCGATTCTTTTGTGGCATGAATTTTCAGAATTTCTATTGTTTATAATAACGTACACTTATAATACATCCCATGATATACTTATGATTGGAAAGGATGAATTTAAAAAGTTGTAAAATATATACAAACAGCTGGATCTGTTTTCAGTTAATTTTCTAACTGCGATGAAAAACAAAAATGTTCCCTCTGTCCACACTTTCTTGGGTGCCACTTTTCTTCTAGTATGTCCACATGTTTCTACAGTTCAACTTTTATACACAAATCATTGCTACTTTTACTGGTGTTACAATATAAGTTTACTGATTAACTATTAAGTCTGTTTATAATTAACAAGTTTGTTTTACTTGTTTTTTGGAAAAACTATGTGATGGCACCACAGCTCTGGCAGATGTGGTGATTATAATAGATATCATACACTACCAAATAGCCCACATACCTGTATATACTGTGCTGGTACAAATTCATTTGTGTGTTCGATAAGCGACTCTGGAGCTGGGGTGTTTATGGCAGCTTCTAGCACCTCAGCAGTGCGATTCTCACTGGGACAAAACCTTGGTTCAACTGTAGCTGTAGATGTGAATCTGTGTTGTAGACACAGAACTAAGGCTAAGTAGATGTATTTCATGATGCACATTTAACTGATCTGAAAGTTGTGGATTTTCAAAAGCTTTAATGCTGTTATCATGATAATGATAACATAGATGATATAACATACAAAATATCATTGCACCCAATCATGGGAGTTTCACATCTGTTCTAGAGTTGTGCTGGTTAAATATATGCCACAAGTTTTATGTTATTATTTATGCATACATTATTGTGCTTCTTTCATAATGCTACATCATTTCTATTTTTTTTATTAAAGTTTAAGTGCAATTACTTTCCAACTTTTGACTTCAAAAAACTAAAGTGTGACATACTTTGCATCAGGTTGCTCATAATCAGTCTATTGATGTAAAATATTGAAACATATTTGTTAATGTCTTAAATTAACTGTAGGATATATATTCTTTAACTTTTTTACAGTATTATATTGTTTGCTTGAACGCCTTAAGAGAGCACCATTCCAGTATCTGTATTTGGTGGTTCTTGGATCACTATGTAAGTGCTGCTTGTTGTGGATGTGTTTTGCTTTGAAGAATTTGGCTTCAACTTGTCTTGATCTGAATCAGCTTCATTTGATATTTAATTTGTAGACTGCACAACAATATTCAACCCATATGAATGTTTCAAAATATAATTGAACTAGACAATATTTACCACACCATTGTATGAACTGCCTTATACAAGCATTTAGTGAATGACTGTATTTCGATTAGACAACTGTGTCATCATCTCATCAGAGGCTAGGATAAAGCTACATACTTACCTATCCACCTTGATCCTCCTAAATGATCCTCTTGTAGTCATGGTAACCAGTTCAAATTGAACTGTTGGGGGATTGCAGAAGAGGATCCTTTCTGCAGTAGCTTTCTCACTGAATCACACATGGTAATTCATTAAAATATGAGTAATTCTGATTAATATGATCTTTTACTCATACAATAAACTTATTTTAAATTTTGTAAAAATGGTCCATTTTGCCACATAGACTGATCTGGTTGATCCTCATTGAGGAGCCTCAATTTGTGCTGGCAATGCCTGAGAAGCCCTGGTCCATGATAGCTGAGGCTCTAGGAGCCAGGCCAGAAGATTCAATTTCAGCAGATTCCTGTGAAGGATCTGGTTGAACAGTTGAGTCAACAGATTAGGCAGACACAATGGGATCTGGCTGGACAAGGCATGTTTGGCCACCCTGGAGCAATCAGGATGATCCTGTTGCATTGATAGTCCTACAACTTCTCCACCACTTTGCCCAAGCTGGCGACCAGAGAGGAGGCATATGGATTCAGATCCCTCCAGGACAGTCTGAGTATTGCCCAGGCCAGGTGGTCTGAAACCAGTGAAACAAATTTTGGTAGCTTGTTGTTGAACCTGGTGGCAAGCAGGTCCACGTGAGTCTGGTGCCACCGGGATCATATTGCTCGGAAGATGTCTGGATGGAGAGACCATTCTGTCTGGATGGTCTGACCTAGCCTGGATAGCTTGTCTGCTAACACATTCAGATGGTCTGGAATGTGTTCGGTTTTTAGAGTCACCTGTCTCCTGGAACACAAGGTCAGAATACTCCAAAGAAGGGCACATAGAAGGCCCAGCTTCATCCCCCCTCCTTGTTTATGTAGGCAACCACTGTGGTGTTATCGGTAGCTACAGAGTCAATCTAGGTGGACATGCTTTTCTGTTGCTGTGAGTAAACCTATGAAGGACATGAGTTGCTGGACCAGGCAGGCTTGATAGGCATTTTACTGGTCGGTTGGATTCTGGAACTGGTAAAGGGGTCGTTGTGCAAAGATGATGAGGAAGTGTAAAAATCTGGTACCTGGTGCCACCCCACATCCCTCTCATAGTTTCCTCTCATAGTTTCGCCATAGTTGGCCTCCTCAGACAACTCTTGATCCAGTTACTCATCTTTAGGGGTGTCCCTGTCAGATGGCTCGCCCTGGTTGTCACTAACACCACCAGGGAAGCCTGGCTCACTGTGTTGGTCATCTTAAGTGTCAGAGTGAGCCGACACACCAATAGCAGCAGCAGGAACAGTCTCCTTACTGGTGAGGGACTGGTCTACCGGTCTAAGTTCTTCACTACCAGTACCAGTGGGCTGAGAGTAGACCACAGATCTGGCACCGTTAACCTTAACAGGCTGGGTGGCAACCTTTGCATCAGTAGCCTCAATAGGCTGGGTGGTAACTCTCATCATCGTACCAGGAGCCTCAAAAAGCTGGGTAACAGTCAAGCTGGCAGCAACATCCCCATTGGCCTAAACAGGGCTGGCACCGGTAGTAAAAACTTCTGAGGGTTGGGTGACCAGACTGGTATTCTTTTGCTGGTACCGGCTGCAGGATAAAAAATGGCTTCACACTGGTCACCACATCACTGCTTGTCTTCTGGACCCATTCTACTGGTACTGCAAATGTCTTGGCCAAGATCATTGCCTATAAATGTGCGAACCTCTGGGACCACTTGTCATCAAGTGTCTTCAGAGGTCGGCTTGCTGGGTTTTTTTTTGCTGGCTTTAGGCAACTCTTCTGATAACTTCTTGCCAGCATGGGTCTCTTCAAGGATTCTTGATCCCTCTACCTGCCCTATGAGCTTACAGTCCTTAGGGTCCACTAGGGTTGGGGTAGAAGTGGTAGGGGAGGTAACAATCTTCTTGCTGTGTTGGGGTGGCCAGTTGTTGAATCTTCTCAGCAGTAAAAGCCTTACAGATAGGACAGGCTTTCTTCTGCACACACAAATCTTCACCACCTCTTTTTCTCTACAACAAGCACATTTCAAGTGGTCGTCGACAACTGCCATAATATGGTCACAAGTGCCACTTTTCTGTACTGGAGATGACATAATCTTCACTGAATACAGCAGAATAAAGTCTTTATAAAATAAAGTTCAGTAAAACTTAAAATCCGCAAAATATCTTCAGATTTCTTCACAATTGAAAGCTGTAGAAAACACATCTGCACAGCACGTGCCAACGAAAAAGACGCAATGATGTCAGCCTTTCTAAAAAGGAAGAAAGTAAGATGCACCACCTATCAAATGCACACTCTGTGACCAGTCCTGCCAGTGGAAACACAGGACGGCTTTTCTGTCATTTGGCGAGACCGATCCCCCCAACCGGTATAGCATATGTCATTGGGTAAGAATTATTAGCGCAATAAAAAAAATTTTATATCTGTGTCATACAGTTTTAATGTTAGACTATGTCCTGTTTTCATTTTTGGAGCACAATGTTTCCACACTTTGGATTGCAATGGTTTGTGGTAAGTAAACATCTACCATCATACCATAGGCGTACTGATAAAACTTCTGCAGCTAAAAACCATGGCTAACATTTCCTTTTTATTTGAAAATTAAGAATTTTAGTTGTATTTTCCTTATGCTTACTTGTATTCCACATCAGATAGCTACTTGCAACCAGCAACCACTTTAATTGTCCCGACAATCCCTCCCTTCCACCAAAATGCAAATATATCTTTAAGTCATACTGTTTTGTACTCATACTGTATTTCACTTGTTTACAACAGATCTATACAATCCCTTAGGCGAAATAACTGGACTCCTCATAGCCATTACTGTTATTCTTCTATAATATATTACTTGAACAGTGTACATATGTGGAAGAAAACAATTGCTTTTCTGATGTTTGTCATTTTGTCTGGTGTTTGTCATTTGCATAGCTTTGCGAATAAAATACTTTGAGAGTCCACATGAGTCATTTTTAAAAGGCTTTATTACTGGCAAAGTGGGGTCTGTTTCTTGTTGGTGTATAAAGACAGGACTTATGGAGAAAACTCTTACAGAGAAAAGCCATATAACTTTTTGTCACCATGGTATAAAAAATGGTGTGTGGAGCTTTTCTCCACCAGTATCAAAAAGTATAGGACATTTCTTCTATAGGGCTTTTCTCTGTAGGATTTTCCCCTAGATTCGTTTTGTTTGTCTATAAGATTACTGACAGACTGGAAAGTGGATGAACACCCTCATTATTTTGCCTCACCTTAAGGATAATTAGATATTCAAAGGCTAACAATTCCTTACAGCTCATTCCTAAGCTTAGTCCATACCATCTGTAATCAACGAATCCGGAAAACATGTCTGGTGGAAAAATGGTGGTGAAAAATATGCCTAGCTGAAAAAAGGCTGGTCAGCTTGGAAAAAAGTCTAATGTATTCGTTTTTTTAGGGGTAAGAAGATTTTGTATTTATATACACATAATCACACTATCTTTTATTTTATACTGAATGAGATATTAAACAGATTTATTTACATTAGCTATTTTTCTGTAATAGAATTTATCACCCACGGTAAGCTGTGTTTGGTGAAACGTCCCTGTCTTTGGATCACCGCCTGACATTTGTTTGCAAATTTGCAAGTGAGTGGCAAACTGTCCATTGCTTTGCGCATACTACAGAAGTTTTCAAATGTCTGCCTTTGAATTTGGTACCATGAGCATGTGCAGACGATTTTGCGCATGTTCATATGAATTTCTTACTACGGTAACTGAAGGTGTGGTCTACAGTGTACATAAGCTTAAGATTCGGTCGTCTTTCAGTGTAATATGGTGACATAATGCGAGTGGAAGCACATGGACATTTTACCACTGTGACACAAGGTGGCATACAGACCTTGGGCGGTGGTTGAAGGACAGGAGCATTTTGCCAAACGTCTATAACTGCGAATTGCACTGCCTGTAGTGTGATCAACTCTAACGGAATCGGGCATTCTGGGAGGCAGTTCCATCACCGAGAAACACCTGTAACCGCGGTAAATATTGCCTGCAGTGTGAAAGGGGCATAAGGAATAGAATTTTATCTAATGTTGGGAATATAGTGGAAATGAAATGTCATGAACATATTTGAAATGTTAAAGTAGAAATGAAAAATAGAACAACAGGCATATAATACCCTTTGGAAAGATAACAGTTATCAGATATTTTGGTGACTGACATTTTGTCCATATCTTTTGGACAATTCCCACATTTAAGTTTATCTCTGAGTGTGTTGGAACACAACTTAGGAGTCAGCCCATCCTAAGATGGGCTATAGCCCAACTTAGGATGTTAAGTTGGGTAGTCTATCTTGATATTGGAAAATATTAACCCGACTTAGGATAATTAATTTCAAGAATGATTTTAAAGCTAAAATTTAATATTAATATTTTAGATAGATTGTACATAGCTTATTAACGCTCGACGATAGGAGAGGGTTATTGTGATCAGTTTGTTTCTGTCTGTCTGTCTGTCAGTCTGTCTGTCTGTGCACCGTTTCGCCCTTATAACTCAAAAACTATAACACCAATCAAGCTCAAATTTGGTGGGCAGGTATTTTTTGTGGTTCTGACGGATTCTTCCAAATTTGGTATAATTTGTGTGAAAATTAAAGCCAGGAGAGAGTTTTTCTTATTTTTAATTGGGCTTTCACAGTGAAATCTGCTTCTGTGTCTGTGCACCGTTTTGCCCTATAACTCAAAAGCTAGAACATCAATCAATCTCAAATTTGGTGGGAAGGTATTTCATGGGGTACAGACAGGTTCTTCCAAATTTGGTCTAATTTGTTTGAAAATTAAAGCCAGGAGAGAGTTTTTCTTATTTTTAATTGGGAATACACAGTGAAACTGCTTCTCTTCATCACATACATAAAAATCAATATTTTGCTTTCTGATGATGTCATTACTCAGTGATGTCACAATGTAACTGTCATTGTGAGGTCACAAACCTAGCTTATGACACTTGCTGTCTTTAAGTAAAAATATTTCTTCTCATTTTATGTCTTGAAATTGACATAAACATAATAAAGAGGGAGGTGGTATAGTCATAATTTTTATTACTTATTATTTCTGTTTTATTTTCTCTTTTTTCTTTCAATTCCTTGACAGTCCATCACAAAAAATTACCATGTGTGATTTTCACCAAGAAGTGACCTTTCAGCAATATTTTTACCTCCACCAGCAGTTTATGTTTGTGTGCTAATTGTTTATTTGTCTATTTATCTGGGTGTTTTTTTTGGTGTGTGTGTGTGTTTAGATTACTCCAGAACTAATAACGGATCTTTATTTAAAAATTTGTGGGTAGGACCTGACTGAAGGAAGAAGTTACTAAAAGAAAGCTCTGGATCTTATTTTGGATACAAAAAAATCATGATTTTTCAGAGGTCCCATTTCAATGTATTTTAATGACTTTAGCTTTCTACTTGATATTTCTATGAAGATTAATTTACGTGTTCGGTTTTATTTTATTGTCTTCCTTAAAATACTTTATATCACTTGAGAGACTGGTCACATGGAGTCGAGCGTTTTGCTCTCTCTGAGTGCATCTTGTTTGAAGATGAATTGACAGATGTTGTCAATATAATTTGCACAGGTAGTTTCAATCTCAAATTGAAATGCTATTATTTACTTGTTTTTTACCTTTTTTATCTCTTTTATTTGTCACAGTATGTACTATGTGTTCCTGGTCTTTTCACAACCTCAACCATTTCAACACGGCCAATAGCCATTTCAAAACCTTACTTGGTTTCAAAACAGCTTGCCGTTTTAAAACCTAACTGATCAGAGTTACTTAAGCTATGATCTCTAATAAGATCTTTGAGATGAAAGGATTTCATATACAGGCAGTTAGTGACTTCATCAGCTATAGTAAGCTATGAACTTTAATTGTGCCTGTTGTTTCAAAAATAACAGAAATTAAAGGCAATTAACCTTTACACCCCAAAAATTCCACATGAAAGGAATGGCATCCTCCCTGACCCTGTGTTGGTTATTCCTTTTATGGTGATTTGTTAATATTTCTTTAAGTAATCACTTGATTAGATTTCCCCTGTTATTAAGGAATCAAATAAAAGTCCTTTAATTAGCACAAAGTACAAACTGGGTAGATTAAGACTGTTTTTAAGACATCTTCAGTTGCATAGCTTTATAAAGCTGGACATTAAAATTGCATTATAAAGATCATAAAAGTATACTAGTAATTATATGGTAGTGCCACTACACAATTTGCCACAATTGACGTTATATATTTCAAAAAATAATTATTGAAAATACTGGTTGTTAACAACCAATGAGGTGGTTTCAAAATGGCTAAGCCATTTCAAAACCTCTCCTAGGGTTTGAAATGGCCATCAGATTTACTTGGCCATTTCTACACGGCCATGGCCTTTCGAAACGGCCAATGGTTTCAAAAAGGTAAGTAACACAATGTATTGATAGGATTAGTCTGAATTTATTTATTGTCTCAAGACTCAAGTTCAGTTTTGGTGACAATGGGAGGGTAATCAGTTGACAATGTGTCTAGCGTTCAACGACTCCTTAAACTTGATTTGTTTTACTTCTCAGGAGTTATTAGGGAACTGGATCAATAAGATTGTGATTTATCTGTTGTTTCAAGACTTTTTTTAAGTAGATTTGTTTGACTATATGTATGACTTGGTAACTGGATTAATCTTAAGATTTACCTGTTGTTCTAGCATTCTTTTGAACTTGATTTGTTTCACTTGGGGTTGTGTGAGTAGTTAACAGGATTAAATAGGTACTGTGGTAAAAATGTTATAAGGTGTTTTTACATGTACACATGTTTACAGAAAAACTATAAAAATAATCATTTTTCTAAAAACTATGTTCTTAAATATACTCTTACTGTTTTTAACCGAATTCATTAGATTAACTTATTTGTTTTAATTACATTTTAGTGTTACTGTAATTTTTAAAAGGTAATTTGCATTTATTTGTAAAAATAAAATGCTTTTGATGACACTTAAATATTATAATAAGACTCAT
Source organism: Sabellastarte sp. h YS-2021 (assembly GCA_964017235.1). Taxonomy (NCBI): domain Eukaryota; kingdom Metazoa; phylum Annelida; class Polychaeta; order Sabellida; family Sabellidae; genus Sabellastarte; species Sabellastarte sp. h YS-2021. Next base: position 17,468,535 of record OZ024931.1, on the reverse strand, counting down.
GTTTTATGACTCATAACATCACCTTTTGCTTGTGATTTGCCCCCTTCAAAGGTTTGTTAGGTTAAGCCTCATTGTATTTTGATATATTACTGTGGTGATGGTTTGTTTCTCTTTATGATTTGGGGTATTTCAAGTGAAGCAAATCGACATAAATAGAACATTACAACAATAGTCACAAATCCAATTCAGAAATCATTCCAATATAAACACCAAAGGAATATTGTAGTGCTTTCCAAGGGCTGAGGAACCACAATTCATTTTAGTTTGTACAAATAAACACTGAAAAAATCTGACAAATTTTTCTTCTAAATAAAAAAGAATTTATGTACAAAATAATACTTTTGTACAAGGGACAGTTAAGGCTACCAGTGATAATGTCATCTTTTTCATGATGATGTTATATAATTTCCTTTTGTTTACACTTGCTTGTAAATATTTTATATTCAGAATAAAAATCAGTCTTGAAATTTATTATCTTAAGTTGGCTGATACATTTTAGCCTATTTTAAGATAGGCTACCCAACTTAGGATCCAAAGTTATAGCCCATCTTAAGATGGGCTGACTCCTAAGTTGAGCTCCAACATGTGTATTATGCAAATAATAATACAAATAATTAACATATAATGTGTAGAAAGAAAATTTTAACAATACTAGTAAGTACTGCTACCTTCTATCCATAAGACTACTTGTTGTGGTCTCAAAGTGACATTGCAATTTGCCACATTCATCATGGGAATGCATTTAGAGAAAAGACACTCAAGTAAAACCGCATATAGATCAGTGCTTTAGTGTATATTTGAGAGCACGGTGCATGTTAACTGCAACTTCATTACACATATCAGTACTAGAAGTAATTATCATTTGGGTTGTCAAAGTAACTCATGAATGTATCTCCTGCTTCCATGTCTGGTTCCACCTCTGCACCAACCTCTTCTAGTGTACGTATCTTTAAAACAACCCAGCGGAACTGGTCATATGTCACTGTAATCTTCACATCATATTCTTCACTCCCATGCTCTTGCATCTCCAAGACCATGTTTCTCAGTGTTAATGTGTAATTTAGATTCACATCAGTGAATTCTATCACATACACATTCTCTATGCCAACAATGTCCTCGGCCTTCAATAGAACTGTAAGCTTCTTCATTAAATTGAACGGTGGCAGAATAATAATGGCCCCTCCATCATCAAACACTGGACTCCGGTTTAATTTCCTACAGTTTTCCTCAAGGGTCCATCGCAAGAGGTAATTCCTTGCATTTGGACTTATTTGAAGGGAAGCTAATTCTATTAATGCTTCAGTATGTACTTCCAATACCCTTTGTCGGAATTCATCCTGCTCTGGAGGATAGTTAGCACGGTTTAGCCAAAGGATATCAGTTGCTTTTACTGCCCAGCGAAGCTCTTTATCACCACCTAAAGTTTTAAATGGTTCTGTAACACAACTGTTGAAAGGATAAAGTATATATATTTTCATTTTACTGAGAAAATTTTTGTCACTATTGGAAGACTGAAATAATTTTATTCATACCAGCTACCAAAACAAAAATAAAACATTGAAAAGTAATTTAAAATGCTTAGTATTGTACAAAGTATAATTTCTTTGTTATAATTCTGTTGTTTCAGTATTGTACAAAGTATAATTTCTTTGTTATAATACTGTTGTTTGAAATATCTTATTGTATTATATACAATAAGTCATTTATTTTAGACAACTGACGAAAAAACAGAACCTCTTGAAATACTGTCAATTGCATCTTCTAACAATACTTCCGGGTCTACAACCTTGAGCCAATGCTGTGCTTCATTAGACGGGGTCAGAGGTAATAAGTCTGCAATAAAACCACTAAACCACCCCATATACATCTCATGCACTGCTTTGACACTCCACTCCATTGTTCCATAGTGTTCTAACAGATAGATATTATGTACAATTTCATCAGGTAGTGCAAGTGTCTGTGCAATCTCCTCTGGGTGAAGCCCTAAATTAAAAATGAACAGGTAAATTAAAACCCCAGATATTTAATAGTTTTTGTACTGAACTAAAATAAGTGTTTCTTACTCACTGCTTATGATACATATCCTTGTAATATTTAGTCATTATATCATATATCCTGTTCAGTACCACAGTTTTCTTGCTTTGACATACTTCAAAGAGATGAAGTATAAATTGAGTTATTAATAAATTTATCAATATACTTAGTTTCATATTTGCCTTTATTCATAACCCTCACTGTTTGGTCATGGATATATTGAATTGCATCTCGATAGATTGTAAGTACACTATTTATTTCTTCTTTGCCAACAATTGGTTTTGTGTGTCCTGGTAAGAGATAATCCACATCCAATTTCCTTATCTGTAAGAACAATAATAAAATTATGGTTAAAATTGATTTGCTGTAGCAACAAAGCTTTTTACTTCAGCTCATTATTATCTAGAAAATACTGTTGAGACATTTCACAAAATAAAGTAAAAATAAAATAAAGTATGCATGTCATTCTCATTCTGAGAGTATAATATTTGCAAAAATGTAATTAGTAGACTACCCATGATATATAAACAACAGCAAATTAAATAAGTGTAAAATAAAAAGTAAGGTAAATATACCTTATCTATTGATTTGAACCATTCATCCACTGGTCTGGGATCACTGCCCCGGAGGGAATACACATTTGGAAATGCTTTATAAACTAAATCTGCTGCTGCAATTGCTCTCATGGAAGGAATGTGTACTACAATTTGATCTGCTGACTCTCCAGGAGCATAAAGTAGTTCCACATCTAGGCCTTGAATATAAAATAATTTTTAATTCTTTAAACTTCATATAGTCAAATAAACGTAGATCATTATTTTATCCTTTTTAAAAAAATTCAAAAAAAAGTTTATTATGTAGAGATACTCTACCAGCTATGTTAACCTCCAATTTTTCCCCTGAAAATGTGTGAGTGACTGGAACAAGTAACATTCCAGCTTCAATATCAATGATGTATTCTTTGCCCACTCCAGCATTAATCAAAGCTCCATCAGGCATATCTATTCCAAGCTAGAACAAACATTTACAATTTCTTAAAAACTGCTTATGCGACTCTTACAATATCTTTTCAGCAGTAATTTATCAAAACCGACCACAAGTTAATGCTAACCACAAATGAAGACCACAAGTTAACGCTAACCACAAATGAAGACGCTTGAGGCTTGTAGGAAATCATAAAAAATAAGTATCCAGTGATTAATGAGTAGCCAAGCACAGTTAAATTCATTAATTTACAACAAAAAAAGGTTTGTATTTGTTTATCATACCCAGCTGTGGAATAGGTATTTTCTATAGGCTTGTAAATCTTGCACTTAACACTACATATAATAAAGTTAACTCAGAACCTGTCTGAAACTCCTTATCACCAGTCCCCTGTTATAATGCCACAATGTCCAAAAGTGATGTTCCATACTTGCATGTGCCCATACTTCCATTTCCTCATCTGGTTGGCCTTTTTCAAACTCCTACAACAGTAAAAACATCATCCTCTTACAAAGAACTAACTGAAACTAGATATTTATAATTTGATTATCATACAAATACTAAACTAGTATCTTGACCATAGAAAAAGGAAAATTCATGGGTGTTAAAGTTGTTGTACTGCTCAAAAAGACTCAAATGCTCCAATGATAAGAATACAACATGGAAGCAGAATTAACATTGTGTATATGTGAGATAGGGGTTTTATTCAAATATTAAATCACATTAAAATTACAAACAAACCCTAGCTAGATGGATAATGAGAATTCCAAATTAGATATTTATAATGGGAAGATACTGTTGTGTATTTATAACAAGATAAACTAATGAAAACACCTGCAGGCTTCCCGCATGTGACCTATTCCAGCTGAAAGAACCTCCTTTTATGTGTGTAAATACAAGCCAAGAAGTAGCCAGGTTGGGATAAAACTTATTTATTAGTAATAACACACACTGTACAGCAACACATACTAAGACAGACCTACAATTAATACTAACACATTACTAAGTTACTAAGTTAACTAGATTAAAATGAAACTACCAACTACTGAGAATGCTAATACTGATTTATAACAGATAAAAAATGACAAATTAAGATTACTAAGTTACTAAAGTTACTAATACTTGATTTTTCTGACTGGTTAAAATTTACAATAAATAATTTTTGTTGCATACAAATAGTTATTTAAACACACAAGTGACCCAAGCCTTTCTACAAGCCTTTCTACACTACATGTAACATAGAGATTACTAAGTGGGAAATGGTCGTGGTGGTTGCGTTTAAGTGTAATGTGATTTACCCAAATGCCAGATAGTGGTAGTTATGGTTGTAGTAGTTTTTTAAGGCAAGGGATACTGAACCTTGGCCTAGAGGGTTGGCAACAATATAGGATCATACAGCCTCGGAAGTTCTAGTTCCTTGTTTTTGAATAGATTGAAGGGAGATATCAGCATTAAATGCCAGGGAAGCCCTGGACTTCATGAAACAATGAAACAAATGGGATGAGGGGTCCAGACCCAGGGAGATGAGAATGGAGGACAAGGTTTTTTGCACTTTAGTGTCTGTTAGTAGGACAAAGGACTGGCCCTGGGGAATAGCAAAGAAGGAGGCATTGGGGGAGGGGGAAAGCAGTGATCATGGCTTGGAGGGCGGTAACTGGGCAGAGAGGGGAGGGGGATAATACTGGAATCTGAACAGTGGTGAACTGTGACTGTTTTAGACCATTTAACCATAATAGTAGCGAATTCACTAAGGAATAAAGTCAGCTCTAAATAAGTGGACTAAAGGAGAGAAGGAGGATACAGAGGAGGGGGCTAAGTTTGAATGCCTAAAGAAAGCAAAGAAAGTGGTGAGGAAGAGGGCTTTATAAGTGAGACCAGAGGGAAGGAGGGCAGATAATGAAATGATAGAAGAGAGGGACTGAATATCAGAAATACCTTTTAATTTTTTAACAACAGGAACATACAAGGCAATACTTTTCAGGGCCAGGGTAACCACATTGTGGTTAAGAAGGGTAAGAAGCATTGGAAGAAGTTTGAACTAGGACCTGAGGGAGGACAAATAAGCCTGAATACTAGCAAGGGACATATTATTGAAACACAAAAATTCAATAAAAGCTAGGATGGAGGCACGAGTAACTTCGAAAATGTCCAGATGAATGAACTGGAGGAACTGAAGGAAGAGTGTAAAGAAGGCTTGGTGGGCCTGTAAGGTGTTTGGTCGATAGCCGGAAGGGATCCTCAAGCTGGCCAGTTGCAACAATGTGTAAAGGGCAGGGCTAGAACCTGAAATAGATGAAATATACCATGTAACTATATGTCTAAATTTATGCACAATATGTCACTGATGAAGCATGCGGTGATATCGGCGAAATCGGCGATATTGCGTTTTTACCATTTCATTATGACACAGTTTGAAATCTATGTATTATGATTGTAACTTGTATTTATGTACTTTTTTAGTGTCATATACTGTTATCCTTGTTGTATATGATTGCTGTAAATGGTTTGTATCGTATCCTCATGTCAATGTACAGAGAGGAAGTTGTCACTTCAAAGTTTGGGGGAATACTAAATTTTAAACCAATAGGATTCCTTGTTTCAATTTTACAGGTGCAGACTTTGAGTTATTCTCCCATGTCTGGGATTTCTCTATAAAGGCAGGGTGGATTCTGTCATTCTTTGCTGAATTGGTATAGGCAACAGAGGGCAGACATGTCAGGGTAAAACCTGGTATTTTCTTCTGTGGTTAAATTTTAGAGATGTCAGGGTAAAACCTGCATGGTATTATTTTCATAGTTTAGGTTACAGGGAAAGTTGCAAGATGACTTCGGTAACATTTTAAAGCAGGTAAAAGAGAATGTTCTGTACATAATTTCTGTTTGATTTCAGGGTAAAACCTGTTTGGGAATTTACTTTAAAGTATCATGATATTTTAACTGTTTATTTCAGTGGAAGTTGGGTTTTCATTTAATACTTTGCTGCTTGTTGTATTTAACTATGTTTGAATGAATTAATGATGAAGTAGTTTGTATTTATTTCTGGTGGCAGGGTAAAACCTGGCAAGAATTGAATGGACTGAAATGTTATAATTGCATGTGGTTGATTGTGAATGATGTGTTGATTTCAGTCATATGATTATAGGTTTCAGGCTGAATACCGGTGATTTGATGAATGTTTCATGGGGTAAAACCCATGACTAATTGAATTTATTTCAATGCATTTCATTAGGTACTGAATCTACTATGGTACTTGATAAAGGATGGAACCAGTGTTTTGACATAGAGTATGATCCAAGGTCTAAGTGTTAGTAGACAGTAGGTTTCCAGTGTTATGTCTTGTTTTCAATTCTTGTAGATGATTCTGGGGAAATTATTTGAATGTACATAATATAAATGTGATTTCTGATTATTTTTGATACTTTTGTGACTTTAGTGCTTGTACCAATTCAGCCCCAGCAATTGCTGGTAAAATACTTGTTATGTTTTGTAAATAAATGTTCTGTTTTGTGACATAAGGCTTTCTCTTGACTTTAGTTCAACTCAAGACCCTTGGCATGTTACACTGGTAACATTACATCACACAGGCCGATTCACAATTGCAATTAATTTCTGCCAATTATTTTTAACTTAGTGCCAACGTGATAACAAGTCGGCACACTGATTGTTCTTTCCTTTCACATGTATTAAGTTAATTGTCTCTGAAGGCTGTCTCCAGCCAAATAACTCATACTACCAGGCCATTGTCTTTTGTCACCCCCGTATTCACAACAGACACGTACTCAGGTGTACAATGGTGAACATTGAAGGAATTTCGTTTTCTCTAAATTGATGTGTGTAGATGTTCCCGGCCGTTTCAAAACCCTGGCCGTTTCAAAACGGCCATTGGCCATTTCGAAACGGCCAAATTATTTACTTGGCCGTTTTGAAACCTTCCTTGGTTTTGAAACGGCCTGGCCAGTTCAAAACCTGGTTTCAAAATGGCCAAATCAATAACCTGGCCGTTTTGAAACCTCACCTGATTTCTACATTTTTCTATAGCATGTGTTTTTGTGTGAACTTCAAATCTGTCCTTTGATTCTAAAAAAAATTCCTGAGCATGGGCTACTCAGCAACTTTCTATAATCATAACTTGTGGAGTAGGTACTCAGGTATGGGGGGTAACTGCAGTTAACCTGTGATCTTCAATTAGGCCCTTTTACTTAAAAAGTTTTCTTTAAACAAATTGTATTTTGTTGTTGTATAACACAAAGTCAGCATCATAAAAATTATCTGATCAATCTATCTGCATGAAGGTACTGTATCTTTAAACCTGTTTGTTTGACTTGCCAGCTTAATTAATAAGCCATAAAGAAGCCATGATAAATATTAACTCTGTGATGTTGATTTGTTTGCCATTGATTGTCAGAAGTGCTTAATTGGATTTATTCCTATTGTTGCAACTCTCTTTTTATGTTGATTTGTTTCACTTAAATATTAGTGGGCTGTTTAAAAGGTAAATATGAAAGGTTTAACAAATTCACAAAACAGGAAGATCAATCAAGGAGGGATCTATTGTTTAACTTTTCAAAGAATTATTGTAGATGAGCTAGAACAGATTTGCTTTTTGGCACCTTTTTTTTACTTAATATTACTCAGTTAATACTGGCATATAATTATAATGCTTTGTATTATTATTACTTTAGAAGATATCTCTTGATGTTGATTTGTTTCATTTGCATATGGGTGGGGTGCATAAAAGGGATTAGTGATAAAATATTGTTTAATCCTATTTCATTTTTTCTTCTTAATATTGATATATATTAAGAACTATAGTCTTTACAAAAAGTGTTTATATGCACCAATAAATGTTGTTCTATGTTCTGTTAGATATTTGTTTCATAATATACCAAATGCAGTTTAATTAAATATACTGTTTTTTATTGTAATACAACTGTTACACTTAAAAGCAACAGAACAAACTTGTCCACCAATGTCAAAACGGCCAAGGTATCAAAACGGCCAAGAGGAAAAGTTGGCCGTTTCGAAACGGCCAAGCCATTTCTAAACCTTGCAAAGGTATCAAAACGGCCGTTTCGAAACGGCCAAAGGTTTTGAAACGGCAAGTAACATAGACACATTGATTAATGTGCCACCCAGACCTGTTAAGCTGGTCCGTACTGTACAATTTATTATGGCAATACCATTAAAACCCTTTACAAATATCAAAACCAATTAATGTCTTTTCCTATCAGTTCTGACATGGGGGCTTTCCCTTCGTTCTTACTTCTTGAACTACTTTGTGTTCAAACATAAGGCTACCCACAGAGGCAGATACAGGATTTCCCGAAAGGGTGGGCGTGGGGTGTCGCGGGTATGGATATTTCATAATTAGACATTTTGTAGCGGGACATATCGTGTGGTGCACGGACAAAATACTGGAGGACAAAACGCCAGTCAAAATTGCAAGGGGGGACAAAATGCTGGCCATTTTATGGGACAGGGAGGGCAAAATGCCAATATTATCAAAACATTTTATATATGATACTGATGATTAAGTAAACTAAAAAAGTCTCTATAGCAGAAAAAAGCCTATGTAAAAATCTGCAGCAGAAAATACCTCAGTATAAAATCCCTGTAACTAAATTGTACATGACACATTTACACACATTCTTCTACTGTGACTTTTTCTGCAGTTTTTTTTTCCATTGGGGCTTTTTGTACACTCAATTGTCAGACATATACAGCAGTTTACTGACATGAAAAAAAAATACATTAAACCTAAAATAAACTTCAAAGGGGCTTCCCATAATAAACAATGGTATAACTGTGAAAAAAATTAAATTGGAGGGAAACATACTTGAAATCTAAATTTATATGCCACAACTTTTCTTCAACACTTTTATTTTAAAATAACTGATTCTTTCATTGTTTGTCTTTAAGAAAACATAAACCAATTGATTAAATTTGATGAAATGTTTTCAGAAATTAACATTTTTTAATTTAATCTTATCCTAGCCACTGTAGCAAATTAAAACTGAAACACAGAAGTGAAATAATTAATAATTAATTGGGGTGAGTGATTCCAGTTGTGTAAACATACCTTGGTGGACAAAAAAGGTTTATAAACAAAGTTATCTACAAAAGATGAAATCCTCAGTTTGTTTGAGGATGAGACCTAACTTAGTACACACACAAAAGAACCTAATCCCCTTTGATACTGGACAGTGACATAGGTATAATAACTGTCACTTTAAACAGATATATTACCCCATGACTAAACTTTCAAACTCTGAAAGGGCCCCCCCCCCCCCCCCCCCCCCGAGATCTGCCACTGACCCAACAGGCTTTGGAGCTGTTTCACTGCAAACTAGGGTAGTCTAATTAACTTTTCGCAAGCTAAAAGGATTTCTTCTAATTTATTATGTGGAATGGACATGGAATCTTTGACGGAGTCAATTTCAATGCCTAGGCAAACAACATGAGTGGTGGGAGGGTCAATTTTGTAGGACTAATAGGGATATTAAGGTCCTGCAGAAACTTGCACATGGTATCAAAGCTTTCTTGGGCTTTATAGCCCACGTACGCCCCAAGTAGGACATCAGTATAGGAGGTAGTATCCCTGCTTTCAATGTATATATCTTAAGAAATCTGTGAGCCCACTGCACCCCACTATGGCCGAACAAGTACAACCCGTCGACACAGTATTCCCCTTGCCATAGTGAACAGAGAAGGGGGTAATCAGCTGGCTCAACCTCCAGCTGTCTGAAGGCATGAGAGAGGTCAATTTTATGCATTAATGCGCCTCTACGGAGTTTTCTAAGTCTACCAGTGAAGGTATCGACTGAAGGGTAGCTTAATTTAAAAACTGGGCCCATATACTCATTACGGGGGGCCACAGTGGCAGAGTGGTAACACTCTCGCCTCCCACCCCTGAGGCTGGGGTTTGGTTCACGACTCTGCCTCAAATGGAAAAGCTGGTAGTTGTTTGCCGTTGGTAGGCATTTTACAGTACAGAACCTTGACCAACTGTATGTACTGGTTTCCTCTGCCCTTCCAACTACCTGTCGTGATATGACATGTACAGTGTTGAAAGCGACGTAAAACCCCAAATAAATAAATAAACATATACTCATTACTGTCTGTATACTGGTTAACACTGGCCCCAATTGGCCAGGATTGCTCTATAATAACTCAACGTGTGTCACTGTCCTGTTTGGTACGAGTGATGAAGGGAGAAATGTGTGTAATTTCCCAAAAGGTTTACTTTTAAAGGGACCATAAATAGCTTGGTGCTGCATCTCATCATGCAAGTATGCTGTAACATGGTCAGGGAATTGCAGTGCAGAGGGGTGACTATCCGTAACCGAGCTGAGATCCCCATGAGTACCCTTGAAGTCCATTGGAAAGCTGTAGCGCAAAAAATGCCAATCCCAGTAACCTTCAGCCAGTTTGTCAATGTGATCTAAGTTCATATCATAATTAACCTGCACATGTGCACCCAGATAAGCTGAGCCATGTATTGTAAAAGATCTTGACACGTATTGTCACGTAATTGAATGCCAATCTGCTTTAATTGTTTTTAGAAACCTTGACCCAAGCGTACTGTCCTAGATCTTTGATTTTAATATTATTGTAAAAACCTCTGTCACACTTGCAAGATGAGGCAACAGGCTGTGGCGCATATGGTGCACAATTCACATTGACACAATTCAAACTATTATCATTGTCTTGCACACAACTGTCAGTTGTTATTGATGTTCTTGCAAACTTTATTGATTATTTACAATTGTCAATGTCCTGTTTCACTTTTACAACACTATAGTTAATCTTATCAGATCCCAGTTTTGCCCTTTGGCATTGTTGCGACAAAGCATTACCATTCTTCTGTCTCTTGTTGTTACACTGGACCTCAGAGTGGTTTTACAGCCTGCTATAAGTATACATGCAGAAAGCGCATACGTGCTTGTGTGTGATCAGGTCCTTGTCATGATCACCTACTTTTGGGCACCTACCCTTGTTATACTCTTTGCATGGGATAGAACTTGGCTTTCCGGGTCCCTTCTTATTAGTGAAACCTGTTGGTCTGGTCATCCCTGCCACTGTGGGTCCTGTTCCTTGGGGCATTGTTGCCAACTTTGTGTGGTTGCAAAAGTAACTGAACTAGGTCGGGTCCGTACTTGATGAGCGTGATTTGAAGTGCAACAGGTTGAGAATACTGTTAGTGTGTTCAAAGTATTAATCCCAATCCCCTGTTGTATGTGTACTTGACTAGCCTGGGAAAACAGACTGAAAGTGGTGGTACTAGTGGTATTGGTGATGGAGTGTGTATGTACTGGGATCCGGACACCCTCAGGACCCCTATACTGGACCATACTTTCTTCTAGGGATGTGTATGCTTCTGTTCTGTTAACCGTACCAAACAAGGAACTGTCACTTGCCTGCCTGTTAGGAAGCACCCTCTTCCACTTCCTGGGGGTAGAGGTGAAGGTGTCATCATGAAGTTCTTGCTCTACTTGTGTCATTCTAGCCAGCAACTTCTGGAGTTCAGCTAATATCAATTTGTCAGTCCTAAGATTAGCATGCTGAGGTTGTGAATTCGTGGTTGTAATCACAGTAGTAGAGGTATTTCCATTAACCAAACTGCTTGAGGGGCCAGCTTGTATGGGACTAGGTGGCCTGCCTGCGGGATGCTGGGTAAGGAGAGCATTAGCAGCTGCTATAGCTTGTTTTGAGGTGACATTTGTTGCCATACCTATTCTTTAACAGCGGCTTCTTACAGGTTTAACATGTGAAGTATCACACTTCCTGCAAAAAGTGTTCCATATACTACTTGAATGACTGTTATATGCACTAAAACTGGCTGTTAAATAAGATAAAATCCCTTTTACACAATTAAATTCACTTCCCATGTCTGGTCACTTTGAAATCCCACAGTAAACAACACAGGGCGCCAAACCATGGTCATGTGACTAATAGCCAACCTAGCAAATGCTTAAGGTAGATCAGCACTGACACAACTTCTGGCTTGGGAGGCATAGCCCCTACTAGGCCAAGCCAACATTAACCGCATGTTCTCGCTTAATGGAAGGTTAATAAACTCACAATAATGTCAAAAGAGTAAAATGACAATTTCTTTGTTAAGTTTCTTAGATTTAGCTTATTAACACTTCAAATAAGTAGGTTAAGGAAGGAATACCATACCTTACAATCAAAGCCTTGTAGTGTTACTTTCTCACCACTTGTGGTGAGTTTTGCTTATGTATATGTTATGTATAAGTTGAGATTTTGTACAAGTTGCAACTTGTACAGATTTCTTGTTCAAGTTGCAACTTGTACAAACAGCTTGTACAAGTTACAACTTGTACAGGTTGATTTGTACAAGTTGCAACATGTACAGATTTTGGACCTGTACAAGTTATAACTTGTACAAATTCCCGATTTTATCAGATAAACAATGTATTTTGATGAATTTATACTTCAGTTCAAAAATAGTTGACCTTTATTTTTTATCAATTTTATTGTAAATTCACTACAGTTTTAATCTTTAAATGTTGGAGTCACACTTCCCTAACTGTAGCCTGTATCTGACTTCAGACTCTGGTGTGGTTGGTAATTTTATAATTTCCAAAAATGTTTTCTGGCAAGAATTATCACAAATTTATTTATTCGGGATAAAGAAAATTGATCCTGTTATGGTAAAAGGCACAAACGCTTTATTTTTTTCTGCATCATGAGCAATGTAACAAAAAGTTTAATCTCAACTGATAAACTACTAACTTGATGTTGTGTTACTATATTAATAACTTTTTTGTATTTTAAGTCTTACTGGCAAAATTTCCAGGTTTTTCTGTGAATTCAGTCTTAATTTTTATGGAGAAATTATATCCTTTCAATAAAATTGTTAATATAACCAAATTTCTTTTGAAATCCAACTTGTCCAACAGTGTTGAACAAATTGGGTTTATTTGAGCTACAGGCTTTTTGTACAAGTTGCAACTCTGACCACCTCACAGCTTGTAGTGATGGGATTAATTTCTCCTTTCTCTGAGGCCAAAAGCACGGGTGTCTCTGACTAGTGGGTGCTTAATTCTTCCAGGGTTATGGTTCCTCCTGATCAGCCCGCCAAGGCCTCACAAAGCCATGTTTCTCTCCACAATAACATTCCTTGGATGACTTTTGCAACTGTTTAATATTTTGTCTTTTATTGTTGGCTTCTTTAACAGAAAAATTTTGTCTCCAGTTTTCAGTTCACTCTTTTCTCTCTTGCTCCATGACTCTTGCCATATTATTTCTTATTGCTCTGTCTGTATTTCTCTTTCTGTTATTTAAGGTTTGATCATACGCTCTAAATGAGCTACAACTGTTAACACAGTCTTCCTTAGCATTTCTTCCAATTAGTTCAGATGGGGCACTCTGTAAAGGTGTAGTTAGGTACATCAGCGTGGCTTTGTAAGGGTCATAATTTTTCATATAAAACTTTTTCACGGTCTGCACTGCTCTTTCTGCCTTGCAATGGCAGAACAATGGACTGCTAGTTGTATCTACCGGAAGCATCCGGTGGATACTTTGGTTTAGCGTTCACTATGCCACCACCGCGCATAGAGAGATTTTCGGCGTTAACGCTCTAAGAGGAACACGACAGGAGCAAATTTGCAGGATATCTTCATTGGGGGGTAAGCTTCTCTGGGAAGCAAAAAAGCCTTATTCTGAAAAACAACATGGCCACCACCGGCATTTCTTTGAAAATAATCTTAGGTAAAACAGATATACATGTCCTCTACGACTTTGCACACATTTGACCTTGAAGCTCTTAATTCAAGGTCATCCACGGAGTGCCAAAGTAACCCACATAGCAGACATTAAAAGTGCCTATTCTCCCTTATTATTGGTCCTAGATGTTTGCAATGTGAAACCAACCTATAGGAAATCATGTGCTGCTAATCTTCTGATGTTGTCAGATTTTCCCTTGGATCCCTCCTTCAAGGTAAAATGAGGATAGCCAAACTTAAAAGTGCTTATAACTCGCTTACTATTGGTCCTAAAGGTTTGGGATGGTAAACCAACATATAGGAAATCATTGGCTGGGATTTTTCTGGTGTGGACGGATGTGACATTGGGCCCCTCCTTCAAGGTTAAACGAGGATAGCCAAAGTTAAAAGTGCTTATAACTCGCTTATTATTGGTCCTAGAAGTTTGGGATGGTAAACCAAGATATAGGAAATCATGGGCTGGAAATATTCTGGTGTGGACGGATTTGACCTTGGGCCCGTCGTTCAAGGTAAAATGAGGATAGCCAAACTTAAAAGTGCTTATAACTTGCTTACTATTGGTCCTAAAGGTTTGGGATGGTAAACCAACATATAGGAAATCATGGGCTGGGAATCTTCTGGTGTGGACGGATTTGACACTGGGCCCCTCCTTCAAGGCGAAACGAGGATAGCCAAAGTTAAAAGTGCTTATAACTCGCTTATTATTGGTCCTAGAAGTTTGGGATGGTAAACCAAGATATAGGAAATCATGGGCTGGAAATATTCTGGTGTGGACGGATTTGACCTTGGGCCCGTCGTTCAAGGTAAAATGAGGATAGCCAAACTTAAAAGTGCTTATAACTTGCTTACTATTGGTCCTAGAGGTTTGGGATGGTAAACCAACATATAGGAAATCATGGGCTGGGAATCTTCTGGTGTGGACGGATTTGACACTGGGCCCTTCCTTCAAGGTCAAACGAGGATAGTCAAATTTAAAAGTGCTTATAGCTCGCTTATTATTGATCCTAGAGGTTTGGGATGGTAAACCAACACATAGGAAATCATTGACTGGAAATCTTCTAGTGTGGACGGATTTGACCTGGAGCCCCTCCTTCAAGGTCAAACAAGGATAGCCAAAGTTAAAAGTGCTTATAACTCGCTTATTATTGATCCCAGAGGTTTGGGATGGTAAACCAACCTATAGGAAATCATGAGCTGGGAATCTTTTGGTGTGGTCGGATTTGACCTTGGGCCCCTCTTTCAAGATCAAACAAGGAAGCATGAAAACTTTGTTTTTGACCTAGGACTTTTAGGAAAAGTTGAATATTGTTAAACTTTGCTTCTTTTGGAATTAATGGTTGGCCTAATGCCTGTTGAGCACTATAGTGCTGATCTCTGTTAAAATTCTGTACTTTTTTGTACAGATTAGACAGTTTCAAAAAATCTTATTATATTTTTCTTTCAGTCACATTTTGTTCTAACAATCAATCATCTATTTACATATCATGGAAAATCATACGGCATACATGTACATATACATACATGCTGCTTTGATGGAAAATCATACGGCATACATGTACATATACATACATGCTGCTTTGAGTTTATCATTGGCCAGTACATATTTATCCCAGCTGTCTGGGAAAGGTGTACTAAGTCCTTTATCTCTCCAACAAAATGGATTCAAATTAAAGATTATATCTAATTACTGAGCTTAAACACCCTTGTACACCACTGATCACCCATACTACCCTTGTTGGTTACCTCAAGCTCCACCCACATGCCTGTTAAATTATTTCATTGGTAATTCATAAATAGGTCAGTGTACTACCCTAGGTAGGAATGGCAACAATGTAATAACTTTACTAAGGCACAATGCTTGCTCTTAGAAGCAAAGATAGTCTGTGGAATTGACCTATCCCCTTTGAATTTCATGTGGCTGTCAATTGTACAATTACATTTAATTAATTACATCTTATGTCAATATTCAATGCCTTTGAGAGATACTTTAGCTTTGGCCTTTTTGAGTGATTTGTGGATCCTTTGTCAAAAAGTAAGTTTTACATTTTCCATGGAGACATTATTTTTGAATTTTTACTTTCCAATGGTGTTCTTTCAGAGGTCATTGTTTCTATACTATGGTTTTGTTCGTGCATTTAAAGTGTATTAATCAGTAGTGAAATGTTGAGATCATTGTGTCTGTGTCACAGTTTGTTCATGTTTTTGAAGTTTGCTCATGCTTTTGAAGTATGTTGATCAGTTGTGAAAGGTGGGAAAATGTTCCTGTGTGCTTTATTTGGTCAGTTGCCATGGGCGGATCCAGCCTTTAAGTAAGGTGGGGGTTCACATCGAGTAAGGTGGGGGTTCACATTGAGTAAGGTGGGGGTTCACATCAGACATATTATAACTAAGGGGGTCAAAATTAATTTTTGGTAAAAATATAGTGCATTTCCTGTAAATTTAGCACCACTCTCAAGAAATAATTTTGTACTTTGGGTTGAACCCCTTTACATTATTTTTCAAGGGGGGGGGGGGTTCGAACCCCGTGAACCCCCCCCCCTCCCGATCCGCTAATGGTTACACAGTTGTCTTTGGTGAGACCAGTTGTTAGTTTGTATATGTGCTGAAACTTCAGTCCCGCAGCAGTGCTGGTTCTTTGCAGCAGTTGTGAGAGTTGTGTTGATCTACCTGCTGTTCCTTTCTGATGTTTTAATGTGGCCAGGTTTCTTGCTTAACTATCAGATGGTGAATTCTTGTTTTTATTATGCTATTATTGTGACCATATGCTTTACCGGTGGTTGACCAAGGAAAGCTTCCAACCAGAGTAAGAGTTGAAAACTTTACCCGTAGAATTCAGATAGACGGGGCTATCCGGAGTACTGGTCACAGGGAATGCCGGTGATATAGTACTGGTGCGGGTAAACACGCACCTGCTGGCTTGGCCACGTGACCTAGGGAACCTATCAGATTGCTCCCATGAGCACTTCCTTCTTTTTGTTGGAAGCCATCTTGTCAAGTTGGCTTGCTTGTGACTCTCACTTTGGTGAATTGTTACAGCTATATAACTGTGGGTAGACAGTTAAATTGTGATTAAATTGTTTTATAACAGTTCATAGATCACTTTGGTAAACATGGTTAAGACACCTCCTTACTAGAAAAGGGGCAAGTGTGGACATTTTATGCCCCAGTTTGATACTCATAGTTCCTGTTTTGGCTGTAGAACCAAGTGCAAGGGATTAGATCCCTGTGCCCAAGGAGCTAAAGTCACGCAGTGTTCAGCGTGCTCTGCACTGACAGAAGAGCAGTGATCCCACCTCAGAGAAAACTTTGGAAAGAGGTCCGCTTACAGGCAAAGAACCGGCTCACAGGGTGACTTTCATTTGAGGAGCTGGAGACAGAAGATCCGGCGCAGACCGTTAAAGATTTATCACGGGTGGATGACACTCCCCTAAATTTATCATGGGTGGATGACACTCTCCTAGATTTAGAACCGGAAGATACCGGTACCAGTGCACCTCTTGCCGGCATCAGTCCTCTGACCAGCCTACCGGCTTCATTACCCGCACAGAACGTCCCGGCGACTTTTCTCACCATGGGTGCAGTTAACCAGCCTACGGCTTCATCTTCAGCCCTTTTCAGCCCCATCCCATGTCTCAGACAGTCACACAGGACATTCTTCCTCCTCCAGGATTTCTTCCACACTCAACTCCTGGTAGACAATCAGTTGCGGATAGAATGGCTGCCATGTCATTCCCACAACCACAGAGGACTGTCACAACAGAGGTCCCACAGACTCCCAGGACACAACATATTAAGAGTCAGCTGGAGCAGCAAAATTTTGAGATGATGAATAAGCTGCAGGAGAAAAACCAGCAACAAATTCAGGATCTCTCTGCTACAAACTGGACTGCAGGCATTTTTACAACAGTCCATGGAGCAGATGTTTAACCGTTTGGCCCCAGCACAACCTCAGCCTCCAGTAGCTGCATCTTCAACACCGCCACCTCACATTGTGTCAATCACACCAGTGTCTGCTATTCTGCCTGCCAAATCAGAGGAACCTATGGACTCGGCTCCATCTCAACCTGCCCCTCCTGAGGTAAAGAAGAGTCTCTCTAAGGTCAAGGGCTCCTCTGCTATCGCACAACAGTCTATTCAAGCAGTGGTTACTCAAGTAAAAGTGTCTACTACCACCCCCTCTACACAGCCTCCATCTGCATCAGCTACTGTGTCTGCTGCATAGCTCTCATCTCCTCTTCAGGCCCTGGAACAAGAGGAATACGGGACTGATGTTTCAAAACAGGAAGACCCTACAGAAGTGGGAGAACAGGCGCCTCCCCCTAACCTTCCATTCAGGGAATTGGTCCAGAAAGTTAGGGACTTTTTGTCCATCCCTGACCCAGCTGCAGAAGAGGACTATAAGCTGGGCTCAGCACTGGACGTAATCCCCTTCTCCTACAGCAGGAAAAGTTGGATAGATCTCCATCTATCAAACTTCCTATCTCGGCTTCAGACTGCTCAGGACGATTTGGTAAAACCAGGTACGTCATTTTCTCTGGAGATAGGAAAATTTCCGGGTATTCCACCACACAAGGGAAGCTGGTACAGTGTAGTGTAATTTTCTCAGACACCACAGGTGGTTCCCCAGGCATTTTCTAACATTGCAAAGCCTGGTTACAGGAGTGGACCCCCAGCTTCAGTCCAACAGAAGGATTTAGTCAAGCTGGAGTATATGGCTCACGAGAATGTCTCTATCGCCAACTTCCTCTCCACTTTTGGAATGGCCAGCGAGTCCTGCCTTAACAACCTTCGCCTCTCAAGGGACCAGAGAGAAAGGTTATTTGACCAATTCCATGCCACCACAGACGGGCCCACCAGGGAGCAGATCTTTGTCCAACTCGTCAATATGACATGGATATTAGTAGAAGTATGTCCAAGGCCTACGCAGACTTGGTATCCAACTTCTTATCTTCACTGACAAACCTGGTGCTTCTTAGACGTGATGCCTATCTACGTCATGCTCACCCTAACCTCGACGCTTTCAGGGTTTGCAATCTACGTGCTGCCGCAGTCTCTGGAGGTGACCTGTTTGAGAGGAGTCTCAGGCAGGAGTATGAGCAGCACTTCCTCATAGGTCTAGGAGTGAAGCCTGGATCCAAGAAAGAGCAACACTTCAACCTATATAAAAACAAAAATGGCAGGGGTGGACGCCAACAGGCTCAACAAGGAGTTTACTATCAACCCATGCCAGCACCTCAATACATGGTGCAGCAGCCCTTTTTTCAACCACCACCACAAGGTGGTCGCAGAGGAGGACGTGGCGGTCGCAGGGGTCGTGGCTGCGGTGGTAGCACAGGTGGCAACAAGCAGCAGCAACCTCATCAATGACACTCAATACAAAGTGCTACCTTCAAAAAACCCTGTATTAGAACTGACAATGCTTTCAGGAGATCCCTTAAACTGTGTTTTCCCTGTAGCCCCTCCAGAGGGGGAAAAGACTCTGTGTGTACAGCCCCTACCGGAGAGAGTAAAGACTCCTTGTACAGTCCCCACCGGAGGGGGAGAAAACTCTGTGTGTACAGGATATATCCAACCAAGTTCAGTTCAAAAGTGTTCAAAAGTTACAAAATCTGCCAGTGGGGGCAGACTGAGGCAGTTCCTTCTGGAGTGGGAAAGACTAGGTTCCCACCGGTTAATTACAGGGCTCATAAGAGACGGATACAAGTTGCCCTTCAGATGCCCAAACCTATCCAGGGTACCCTGCATAGTCAGCAGTTACGCAGGCTCCAACAAACAAAGTGCCTTATGGACCTCTATTCAAGACCTGCTGCAGAAAGGCGCAGTCGAAGTCGTTCATACCCCAGACAGTCTGGGATTTTACCGCCGTCTCTTCCTGGTCCCAAAACCAGGCAACCGCTGGAGGCCAGTCATAGATTTAAGTGCACTAAAGAAATTCCTGGCCATCCCAAAATTCAAAATGGAGACCCCAGAGTCCATCCGTGCCTCCCTCAGGAAGGGGGAGTGGGTCACATCTATAGACCTCACCTACATGTACCTATTCACACCCAGTCTCAGAAATACCTCAGGTTTCATTTCCAAGGTGTCACTTACCAGTTCATCAGCCTACCCTTTGGGCTCGCAACAGCCCCAATCATTTTCACCAGTATAGTCAAGGAAGTAAAACTGATAGCCTTACAATCAGGAATCAGGCTCCACCAATACCTGGAAGACTGGTTGATCCGTGCACCCTCAAAACAAGCATGCATGGAACAAACTCAAAAACTACTAAAGCTGGTGAAGGATTTGGGCTTTATAGTCAACCTCAAGAAGTCAGACCTCACCCCCTCACAGAGGTTCGACTTCCTAGGATACCATTTTTTACTAGATTTGGCTCTTGTGAAGCCCACACAAGACAGGTGGACAAAACTTTAGGAGATGTTCCATCGCCTCTCCTCGAAGTCTGTTATCAGTGCAAGGACTCTTACATCCACCATTGGCTTACTTGCATCGATGGAGAAGACTGTAAAATTGGGCAGGATGCATATGAGACCTTTTCAGTGGCATCTCAAAACTCATTGGAAATATCCGATGCCTCTGGATACACTGATCCCCGGGAATCAGAAGATGATACGACACAGGGAATGGTGGTTAGACCCTAAAAATGTGCTACAAGGAGAATTTCTCCACCCCAGGGAACACAAAAAACTAATCTTTACAGACGCCTCAAACGCAGGTTGGGGTGCTCACTTAGGTCAAAATTCTACAGGAGGGCTCTGGTCTCTCACAGAAAAGCATCTTTACATCAACCTACTAGAACTGAAGGCGGTTCTTCTGGCTCTGCGATTCTTCCAATCAAATTGCAGAGACAATCAAGTCCTTATCGCCTCAGACAACATCTCGGTGGTGTCTTACATCAACAAACAGGGCGGCACAAGATCAGCAGAACTCTGTGCTCTACTGTGGAGAATACTCACTTGGTGTCACCTAAACAATGTCACACTCAGAGTGAGACACGTACCAGGTTCACTCAATGTAATAGCGGACGGCCTCTCAAGGAGGAATCAGATCCAGCCGACAGAGTGGTCCCTCTCTCCACAGATCTTCAAACAAATTCCAAGCTTTGGGAGAGTCCCCAAGTGGACCTGTTCACAACCAGCCTGAACAAAAAACTTCCTACATATGTCTCTCCGATTCCGGATCCTCAGGCCTGGGCAGTAGATGCCCTCAACATCCCATGGGAAAACCTGGTTGCTTATGTGTTTCCTCCCACCGCCCTACTGCCCAAGGTTGTACAAAAACTTCAATCT
The DNA here is from genome assembly GCA_964017235.1 of Sabellastarte sp. h YS-2021. Taxonomy (NCBI): domain Eukaryota; kingdom Metazoa; phylum Annelida; class Polychaeta; order Sabellida; family Sabellidae; genus Sabellastarte; species Sabellastarte sp. h YS-2021. Next base: position 17,447,484 of record OZ024931.1, on the reverse strand, counting down.
CAAACGTGCAGGATGATTCTGCTTGCCCCAGGCTGGCTGACAAAATCATGGTTTTGGGACCTTGTGGAATTGTCTCTGGACATCCCAAGACAACTCCCACCCATACGCACTCTGCTAAAACAACCACTGAACAACCATTACCATGCCAACCCAACATCCCTGAACCTCCAAGTCTGGTATCTCAGAGTTCAGCACTCCAAGAACATGGTTTCTCTGCAGAAGTGGCAGAAAGAATTGCTGCTCCTCAGAGACTCTCCACAAGATCCATCTACGCTTCCAAGTGGACCGTTTTCCAATGTTGGTGCACAGACAAACAGGTGGACTTCAGGAATCCCTCTATAGGGGATATCTGCAACTTTTTCTGGCATCTATTCAATGATTTAAATAGATGCCCCTCTACTATTGAAGGTTATAGAACAGCCATTGCGGATACCCTTGGGAATACCAAACAAAACATTAGTACTAACACAGAAATTGCCAGACTAATAGCAAGTTTTCACAGGGATAAACCTAAGACCTCCAGGCCCATTCCCAAGTGGAACCTGTCCCTTGTTTTGCAGAGACTCACCCAACCTCCTTTTGAACCACAAGGGGAGGCAGGTCTCAAATTCTTAACTTGGAAGACAGTTTTCTTACTAGCCTTGGCCTCCGGGAAGAGGCATAGTGAGATCCATACCTGGACCCTAGATGGACTTTATGCCTAGGTGACTGGGATCAGATCCAATTGTTCCCCTCCCCCTCCTTCATTGCCAAAAATCAGTTAGCAAAAGAAGGACCACAATCTATCTCTCCAGTGGTCATACCAGCCTTGAAATGTAGTCAAGACTCTCAGGACACAGATATCCTACTTTGCCCTGTCAGGGCTCTTCAGTGTCACCTGTACCGAACCAAGGACTCCAGAGGGGGTAGACAGTTCTTGTTTATCTCTCATAAATTGGGCCACTCCAAGGATATACAGTGTTCTACTATCTCGTCTTGGATTAAAAACACTATAAAATTCTGCTACACCAAGGTGAATAATGCACACATGGACCTTGTAGGGGTAAAGGCCCATTACATCAGAGCATTTGCGGCTTCAAAGGCCTTCTATGGGGAAGTTTCCATGGACCAAATCATGCAAGCCTGCCATTGGAAATCTTACAACACATTCACCAGATTCTACCTCAATGATCTTGCTGGACAAGACCAATCCGAGGGCTCCTTCCACTTGGGCGCCTTCATTGCAGAACAGCAGGTGATGCCTCCTTCCAGGGAAGAAAACAGGGGGGGCATGACGCCGGGAACCACCTAGATGGGGAGTGTCAGAACCCTCTGACACCGTAGAGCGGGGCCTTCACCCCTTTTAAGGTAAAAGGTAAGATCTTGCCGGACAAGACCAATCAGAGGGCTCCTTCCACTTGGGCACCTTCATTGCAGAACAGCAGGTGATGCCTCCTTCCAAGGAAGAAAACAGGGGGGGGCACGACGCTGGGAACCACCTAGACGGAGAGTGTCAGAACCCTCTGACACCTTAGAGCGGGGTCTTCACCCCTTTTAAGGTAACTTAAATTTTATTTTATTTTTATTAAAATTCTTTTACCTGCTGTTTTTTCCTTTTGAAATACCTGCATCTTATTTAGTTACCAGGAGTTTTCTTATTCCATTTTCTTGGGAACGTAATTTTAAGTTTTAGTTTTTCTGTATCCTTAAAAATTTACTTTCTTAAGAATCTTCTTGTGTCATATCATGTGTTTCCTTGACACCTTGTTTCATCGTACTTTGTGTACTTTGTTTTTTAGATATTTTTTCTGCATGGAGGGCCTGCGCTGGCGGTGAGAACCAAGACGGTGCCTCTCTTCCCCTTGGTGACACACCTCAACCTCAGGAGAGCTGGAGAATTCCCCTCAGTCTCTGATGCTGCAGTCCTATGACCTCATTAGGGGCTTCCTCCTCCTTCACCCTGGTCTCTGGATGCTCGCCTGTGATGGCTGCTGCCTTTACCAGATGATGAATCTTAGAGCCAGTGTAAGTCTTCCCAGCCATCCAATATGCTGGGATTCAGCATATGGTCACAATAGGTAGGACTATTGTAGCATAATAAAATTGGAAATTTTATTTTAAATGTAGCTTTTATAAGCTACAATACCTACCTATTGTGACCATAGTACAGGCCCTCCCTGGTCCTCCCCACTTGTTCCAGACTACACTGAGGAAGGGGTTTGGTTCCAACAAAAAGGAGGAAGAGCTCATGGGAGCAATCTGATAGGTTCTCTAGGTCACGTGGCCAAGCCAGCAGGTGCATGTTTACCCGCACCGGTACTATATCACCGGCATTCCCTGTGACCAGTACTCCGGATAGCCCCGTCTATCTGAATTCTATGGGTAAAGTTTTCAACTCTTACTCCGGTTGGAAGCTTTCCGTGGTCAACCACCGGTAAAGCATATGGTCACAATAGGTAGGTATTGTAGCTTATAAAAGCTACATTTAAAATAAAATTTCCAAGTTTATATGATTCCAACAACCAGTCAAAAAATTCTAACCTGTGCACATTTTTTTTACTTCCATTTTTAGAATTATTCAGATCTAAGAATTGTTTTGTGAATAGAATACAAAAAATCTTAATTTAGAATTATCTTAAACTTTGTGTAATTCTAAGAATCTTTGTGAATACAGGTCCAGATACATCTGTCATTGTGAATATTTTCAACTTACCACCAAGTGTGAGAAAAATGAACAAAATGTGTCATTTCTGAATAATCGCCACTTAGTATCAAATCAGAGGTGGATCTATGAAATAAAATCCAGCTTTTGACCATGCCAAGATATTTACTGCATTGAACAAATTTACTATATCTTAATATGTTTCTCACCTGAGCACCTCCAATATGATCATTATGAAAGTGTGTGTAGATAATCGCTTTGAATGGTGCTGAACTGATGTTGGCACGGATGTATTCAATGATGGGTTCCACTGCTGTTTGGCTGTCTGAAGTGTCAATGACAATGAGGCCTTCAGGAGCCTCTACCACGATCACATTGCCAAGACCATAGCCAATGAAGAAATGCAGTCCTGAAACAACCTGGAATACAGTGTAGGCTTAGTCACAATTCTTCGCTAACCAAAGGCAATGACATATCACTGATAACCTTTCCCACTTGCAATGTGAGCACAGACACGAGCCCAGTATTATATTACTGGAACACCAGTGTGTCCCCAGCAATTGTATATAATAAACCCAATTGTCAATTATCGTCAGACAAATGTTAAGATATTAAGGAATTTATGTTAATTATTTAAAACTTCTATAGGCTATTTTTTATTGTTTTCACAAACAATTTACATCTAAGGATATTATCCTACTTCAATTACACCATGCACTCTAGGCTTGACAGACAAAAGACATTAAAAGAGACTAAAATCTACTACATTTGTATTTATGTGACCATGTTAATTTAGATAAAAGTTGTCCATTGGTACGAAAACAATACAAATGTGTCATGTAATATTAACTTATATTACATAAAGTATCATACCTCTATGTGCTGTGGAGGAACAAACTCATCTGTGTGGTCAATTAGTGACTGTGGTGCTGGAGCATTGATGACTTGTTCAAATACTTCCTCTGTGCGATTATCACTGGGGCAAAACCTTGGTTCCACTGTAGCTGTCAAGACAAAGCTACCCTGTAAGGATAAAAAGACTAATACGTTAATCAAAACACAATGTTTTGTTTTATGTAATTTTTCCATTTTAAAGCATTATTATTGTGATTTTTATGTATGTGTTAATGTTTATAGATATGCAATATGTGTCACATATGATAAAGATTACTTAGGAAACACATGACCTGTTTCACATAGGTTCATTGATAAGAATATAGCATCAGGTGTTGATTATGAAATTCAATTGAAGTAAATTATGACATATCTCATTTTATGATAATTTGTTCTAAGTAGATTATTTATGGTATATTGGGACATTTTTAAACTATAACCTTTTTTTGATTTGAATGCCTGATTCTCACTTCATAGTGTGTGGACTATCATTTGTGTTATTAGGTCTATCATTGCCTGTTTCTGAAACTTTGTATAAAAAGTAAACATAATGTTAAAATCTTTCAATCAGTTTAACAACGGAGCGAACATTTTCTGCCCAATACCATGTAGGTAAAATTTAAAAAATTCTTTTATAAACTGATAATCAGCATTTTAGCAATGTGTATCTGTTGCTATTAACCTGTCAGGCTATTTCAAAGAGGAAAATAGCCTTTTATTTTACAACTTCACACACTAACACATACTAAATTAGTGGTTTAGACACAATAATTAAATATAATGGACATAAAAGGACCCATCACAGAACATAAAATCATAAAAGTAATGCATATGCATTATGCAAGCAATGAATAAAATAGTAAAAGACTAAAATAAAGCTGTGTTAAAATAACTAGAACGTAAAACTGCATTCTACTATGAGACAAAGCCCATACCTCTGAGATTCTAGCTGCTGTAAACAAGTTACATATAAGCAGTAAACCTTGTAAAAGTTCACGTGACTGGCTGACAGTGTGGTGAACAGAACATAACTTGTAAAAAGGTGTGGGTGTAAACAAGGGAGTGGGTGGCTGCTTTTGACCGTTCACCAACAAAAACAAAAATGAAACCCCTCAAGTGAGGGAAACTTAAATTGGGGTTGAGAAAAAGGCGGGAAATTATAATGTTCACCACCTGCCAAGTGTTTGTGTTGATGCAATAATTACACATGTAAAGTGACACTTCATGTTCTGCCAGACTGATAAGTTGTACAAGCAACAACAAACAACAGTCAGCAGGCCAAGAAGTGATTTGAAGATGAGGCAAGATAGATATACTGGTAGACAGTAAATAACACACATGTATGTGTATAATTGTGATAACTGAACCTTTATTTTACAACTTCACATGCCAAGACATACACTAATTTAGTGGTTTAGCCAAAATAAATACAATGGACATAAAAGGACCCAAGCCCATTGTGTAATTAAATGTTGTTGAAAAGTAGTTGCAACCGTGGAGGAAGCTTTTGTTGGTAATCTTAAATATGTATGAAAGGTATTGGATGACTGGCCTTCATGAGCTTAAAGTTTTGTAGGGGAACATCATGATCTGAGACAGCAGACCTCCTAAAAGCATCTAATGCGGGTGTTCTACTGGAGCCGACCCTGCAACTGACTCTACGACAAAAGCGTGAAAAACCATAGTTAGTTAAGAGACCCCCGACAATCCTGTAAACCTCCCGACAGGATGTGAAAACTGTAAAGACAAGCCATAGGGTTAAGGACGTTTTTTTGCATGGTCCATTGTAGAAATGCTATGACAAGCCCTAAAACCCTAACAGACAAGCCGTAAAGACAAACAAACAAGCTGGACACCTTTCTCACCCATCATGACCAGACTGATTGATTTTGTTGGTCAGTAACCATAGTCGGGATCCATATCACACTATATAAACCCCTCGTCATCAGGAGGATCTTTTTGACAAGTTGAGGGTGATTTGGTTTTTTATTGATCCATATCACACTATATAAACCCCTCGTCATCAGGAGGATCTTTTCGACAAGTTGAGGGTGATTTGGTTTTTTATTGAGTTGAATATTTTATTTTTATCATGATTTCCAAAGGAAGAGGACAACAGAACCCAGCACCTCCCCAGCCAGAATCACCACCACAGCCCCCACCCCGAAGAAGGAGGGTTATGCCCTGGATACTTTAAAAAGAGGATGCTACAGAACACTCTTGGGTGAGCTAATAACAACTAACATTCCAGGTTACAGAAATTTCATCAGAATGCCACCTGCCTTTTTCAACTTAATCAAAGAAAGAATTTACAACCGCCTAAAGAAGTAACACACAAATTTCAGGAAGCCACTGGAAGTTGGTTTGAAACTGGCAGTTACACTCGGGCACTTGTCCACAGGAGAAAGCTACACCTCATTGCAGTACCAGTGGAAGGTTGGCAGAACTACCATTTGTAAATTTGTCCCTAAGGTGTGCAAAACTATCCTGGCAGAATTTCAGCAAGAATATTTGATCTGTCTAACAGAGGCAGAGGACTAGAAAGCCATTAAACATAAATTTAGAAACAGATGGAACGTCCAACATACTGTTGGTGCACAGGATGATAAACATATTGCAATCAAGAAACCAATGAAGTCAGGCAGTGAATATTTCAACTACAAGGGTTACTTTTCACTGGTACTACTAGCCCTAGTCAATGCAGGAGTACAAGTTCCTGTGGGTGAATGTGGGGTCCAGTGGTTCATCATCTGATGCACAGATATTCAACTGTAGCAAGCTGAAAAGAAGAATTGAAAATGGCACCTTGGGACTACCAGAACCACTGGGACCAGGAGGGCCAGACCTACACTACTTTCTGTTGGGGGGCCCACGCCTTTGCCCTTATGCCCTGGCTGGTTAAACCCAACAACAGAAGATAACTGACCAAGGAGGAATAGCCAACTACAGAATATCCAGGGACAGGAAGGTTATCCAGAATACCTTTGGTATATTAGTGAGCAGATTCAGGGTACTAATGACGACCATAGAACAAAGCCCAAGGGTGGTGAGAGCATTGTGTTAACGTGTGTGGTACTACATAACATACTGAGAAGTCATGTGGTTGGAGCAGATGGGCCACCAACCCCAGCAAATGATATTCAACCCCCACACACTGACCAGACAGACAATAGACCCAATGAACATTTCAGAAACCCTTCAAGGGAGGCTTAACATCAACGAGAGTTACTGAAGGACTATTTCAGTCACATAGGGGCACTGGCTGGGCAGGAGGACAGGATTTGAGAAGGCAGGGAGGATCACATGCTGTCCTCTATCAGTCCTTTAAAGGACTACCCATTTTTCCAAGAACTTTTTTGTGAAAAGTGTTACAAAAGTATTAAACAAATTTCAAAACCATTTCAATTCCAGTCCAAAATCAATGTCATCACAATTGAGACCCAGTTTCCAAATACAAGCAAGGCTTTTTGTAAGGTCAAAAATAAATCTTTAACATATAGAGGTTTGAACCCAAGCCCTTTGTAGTCAAATCTGGTACTCCCCCACAAATTATTTGTAACATTACATTTGCAACTTGGTAGTGTCAGTTACAATGTCACTCCTTTGTGACTGTTTGTTTGGGTGATAGTTTGTCTGACTGTCAGTTACTCTTCAGTCAGTCAGTCAGTCAGTCCATCCACGCATTCATTTCAATTTAATCTTTTTTGTAATCTTTTTTTAATTTTATTTTTATTTTTTGTAACTTTTTTTACAATTTATTTATCAACTTTTCTTTCTAGTTTGATGTGTGTGCTTTTGATTTATTTTTAACTTTGTATCAACATTCACTCATTCAATCACACAATTTTTCTTATGCTAGTTCTTGCTGAGTGGTAGTTGACACTGGTGACAGTGCTGGTTGAAGTTGAGAGGGTGAAAATGAATGTGGTGTGTCGATTTGCTGGTACTGTAATACAAAAGGAATGCTTCCAAAGAGACTTGATAATCCATAAGTGTTGTTTTGACTGTCTTCTTGTTGCCCAGATGCCACTGACAGTGGATTAAATGTCTTTGTTGGGCTCAAAGCAAACATTAGTTGTCTGGAAGACCCATGCTGATCTCTATGGTTGAACTTTTGCAATAACTGTTGGAAGTTCTGGTGCTGCTGTTGTCTGAGTTAACTGCATAGCTGGTACAAAAACTAGTTGAGTATCTAGTATGGTGAAGATGTATTTTTACGTCCTGCGGTAGCCTGTGTTGCTTCAGGAACTTGAAATGTTGTGACCTGTTGATTTGTTGTGGCCTGTTTCTTGTATTCTTTAGTCTTGTACTGTATCTCATTTCTGAAGGTCGAAAAGTCTCGCTCCTCCAGGTGTTCAGTCTCAGAGGAGAGATAGTTGACTGTCTTGGATTTGGAGTAGAATCCTGATGTACACCCAAGAAACTCGAAATCATTGACCTCATTTGCTGGAACTGATCTAAGACTGGATCTTCAGCAGTGGTGATGGTGACAGCAGCTGGTTGGTGTGAAGGGCTTGTGGTCGATGGATCATGAGTAAGGTCTGATGCCATGCTGATTTCCATCTGAGATTCAGTCTCTCGTGAAGTGTCTGGAACTGAAGCAGTGGCTGTGGCGCCTAAACGTCTCAGTGGTGACTTAAACGCAAGAGACTTAGACACTCCCTTCCTTCTGATGTGACTTCATAGAAAACTGAAACTGTCTCTCAAACAAGTCTGTCTTTCAGTGGTCTTCACTGTAGCTTGTCCTGACTTCATCTGAGTGAGCTTGCCATATTTGGTATGTTGAGTCTTGAACCACTTCTTGATAGTGCTGACAGATAAATTCCCGGTAGCTGCTAGTCTTTCCCAGAGACACTCCTTCCTCTGCTTGTCTTTGAACTTGGTGTGAGTCTTGTCATACAGTTCTTTGCGTTGCTTGATAGACTCAACAATGGCTTCTTCATCAGAATCGATCAGGAAAATAGACTTCATTTGCCCTTCTTCTGTCTTGACTGTGTTTATCATTTTGTCTCGGTGTTTGTCATTTGCATAGTTTTGCAAATAAAGACTTTGAGAGTCCACGTCAGTGGAAAAAAGCGTTATGAAGAAAATCTCTGCAGAGAAAGCCCTACAATTTTTGACACCATGGTATGAAAAAAAATGGTGCAGAGTTTAAGGCTTTTCTCTGTCGGATGTTTCCTCCTGATTCATTTTGTTTGTCTATAAAATTACTGACATGCTGTGCCTGTATTTTGATGGAAAATGGATTAATATCCTTATTATTTTGCCTCACCTTGAGGGCAATTAGATATTCAAAGGCTAACATTTGCTTACATTTCACTCCTGAGTTTAGTTCATACCATCCATAATAAAAAAAAATAAAAATAAAAAGTCTGGTGAAAAAAATGGTGGTGAAAAATATGCCTAGTGGAAAAAAGCCTGATCAGTTTGAAAAAAGTCTAATGTGTTTCGTTTTTCTTTTTTGGGATATGAAAATTTTGTATATATTTGTATATAATCACACTACTTTTCATTTTATACTTAAAAAGATATTAAACAAGTATATTTACATTAGCTTTATTTTTATAATACTATTTATTTATTTTAGCATAACTTTGTGTAGCGATGGTGGATCGTGCTACTGGCTTGGGTTTGGCTTGGCATCACTCTTTTCTGTTCCGGACTTTACTGGATATAGAAGTGTTTTTTTTATTGTAATTTTGTTGGAAAAAACTCAAATCTAAAGGTGTGTTTTCTTTTTAATTCATTTTACTAACATATTTGGGTGGGTATGGGGGACCCAGGGGGTAAATTTATCACATTTAAAGCTAATTTTTTTCAATCCTAATTTTGACTCGATAGTCTTGAGCTGTAAATTTTGAGTTAATAAGAGGGGATTTGGGGAATATGTTGTAACTAAGGCTGGCCATCCTTATTGTGGCTATATCATTCAAATCCATTCATCTTCCTGGGCAATAATCTATCTGGCTACATATGGGTTTCCATCCTACTCTACAGGTCGTTAGGGGATAAATGCATCTAATTAGTTAGAGCAAGTGTCATCTAATGGATGCCAAATTTTGGGTGTGGCTCCAACAGGTGAATGCGTCTACCCAAATGTTAATCATTACCAGGTTCATAAATCATCAGGGTTGGTAGGGCTTTTAATTATATGTATATTGATCTTTTTCACAATCACCTTGTCCCTTCTAGTCTGGCCTCTACCTTGGGTAGAGGTGTAGCACTCTTGCGGAGGGCCTGGTTTCCAGTCACTTCCTGGGAGACCGCCATCCCAGGTATGGGAATTCCACTGTTCAGAACGGTTTTTGCATAAACCTTAATATCTCATTCATTTATGAAGATATCTTCACTAAATTTGCAAGGAATGTTTATGGCTATGAAAACCTGGCTCTGAAAAATTTTAGCCTTATTTTGAAAAACAAAATGGCCGCCATAGCTAATTGTTTGAAATCATAAAGGTGCTCTAAATCTTGAAATATTCCAGCTAGCTTCATCATATTTGCATGAAAGATATATGGCTAGAAAAGCTAGCCTGATAGTAATTTTTACCCAGTTCTAAAATGAAAATGGCCGCCATATCACATGTTTAATGTCAAACAGGGTTATTATATTAAAAAGGCCAAATATCTCCCCTAATATTGCTCTTAGAGGTTCAGAATGTGAAAACAACTTGTAGGAAGTCATGGCCTGGGAATCTTTTCCAGGTGTTGAATTTGTCCTTTGACCCCTGCTTCAAGGTTAAATGGGGTCGTCACACTAAAATGTCCTTATTTCACCCTTGTTATCGGTGCTATGGCTTCAGAATATAAAGACAGACTATCAAAAGTCCTGGTCTTCAAATGTTTCGCTTAAGAAAACTTTTGGCTTTATTTTGAAAAACAAAATGGCCGCCATAGTCAATTATTTAAAAATCATTATGATGCTCTAAAACTTGAAATATTGCAGCTAGGTTCATCAAATATGCACAAAATATATATGGCTAGGAAAGTTTGACCCCTTCTTCAATGTCAAGTGGGGTTATCTTAGTACAAAGGCCTTGTGTCTCCTTTAGTTCTCCATTATTACTGATTCTATGGCGGGAGATAACTGCTGCGGCAATGGCCTTGTTTTAATTATTTCATTGTGAAAGCTTTATTTGAGTAACTTCCAAATTTCTTGGTGCTAAAATTTGTGTGTCAAGTATTTTTCAGCCATTAAAATCTGGAATTTGGTAAAACTTTAATAGCTAAGCGTTGTTGTTTTTTTATAACTAATGCACCCTTTTTAGAAATTTGATTGGTCAATCGCATTTCCGCTTTGTGCATTTTCATTATTTCTTCTGTAAAACCTCACCTCTTTATTTCCACTGCTTCGCAGCCGGCTGTCAAATTGTTTTTCCCTCCTATTCAACTTGTGCAACATTAGCCTTCCCAATGGCTCCTTGCTTTTGCAATAAATTACCATAAATAAATTAATTCAAAATTCCAATATTATCTTTTGTGTTTTATGGTTAATTAGTATTGTTAGTAATTTGTTTTACTCAATATTCATAGCCTGGCTCTAGGCCCTACATTTAAATACTACTTAATGCTGCTGTTTATACTTTATAATCCTCTCGTTCAAACCTGGATTGGTGTATGGTGTGTTACGTTTTTTTACCGAATGTATTTAAATTGGCAGCCTTTCAAAATTATATTTAAACCTTTCTGTAAAAATATTGCTTAACTTAAAGTGATGGCCAGTTGTCCCCTAAATTAGCCTGTCGGCACAGTTTTATTTAAGCCTGCTTTGATTACAATATTCGCCTGCCATTGCTTATTTCTTTTCAAAATTAGTAGCCTTGCTTTGGCTCTGTAATTATATACATTTATAATGTGCACCCATAGTAATTTTACTTTGTTTTTATTTTCTGTATTTTATATTAGTTTGGTATGTCATGTCTTGTTGCATTTAAATCTGTGGGTGTTGTGTGCACCTTGCATTTATGTTGTGGCTACTTAAATGTCATGTGTGTTGTTATTTTAAGTTGACTTTACATATATTGGAGTGCCATTTTTCAATTTGTTAATTATTAAAATTTATTATCCCTTGTTTATTTGATGTTAATTGTAAATACTCCTTTAGCTCTGTTGTTTGGTGTAGTAGCCTTTCTTAAGTCTCTTGTAAACTTAATTATTTTGCTTTTGATCCTTAACAAAATTTAGTCTTTCTTAAGTCCCTGGTAAATTTAATTATTTTGGTACTATCCTTAACAAAATTTAATCTTTCTTTAGTCTCCAAATATTTTAATTTCTCAAATAATCTTTAACTCCATACTTGTATACATTTGAGTGTTACCTTCATAAAATTTAATACATCGACACTTTCTCAAAAGTATATAACTTGTTGATTCTAGTCTTTCCTGTGTCAATATTCTGTTTTTACACACCTTTTTACCTTGTTACTATTTTGTTGTCAATATATATCATGAATTTCAATACTTGTGTTTTTACTTTGTTTATTTTAAGCAGACTTGTATCAGGGTCTGAACTTTGACTTTACATTTTGAGTTTTTGGTCTTGTTGATCTTGTAACATGGGACCTTTGTAGAGCCAAGCAGGAACTTGACTGATAACTTATCTGGATTGGACCTCACACCTCATGGTTATATTGCACCTGATTGATGATAAATGGTCATATCGTGACAGTGAATGGTAACATCAACAGCACATTGGTCATTTTGGCAACAGTTACAAGCACCTGATTGCGGGTTTTAGACCTCATAACACTGTAGTGCACAGCTTTACTTGAGAAGTGACACCTTTCAATTTTTGGTCATTTTGGTTAAATGGTTCTTAGTAATTTAAAGTTAAAATGAGTAACATCTTGAAATTCTTGATACCTAGAGCACTCAGATCACAATAAGTCATCTTATTCACGTTCTCCTACTTTATAATTTAGGTCACAATAGAGTTCAAAAACAATTGTATAGGTTGGTCAACCTCAATAAAGATCTGGTGGCAGCACAAAATTGGGATTATGGTTGGATTTTATAGTACTTGAGATAAGTCATTTGGTAAAACAAGGCAATGTTGGTAGTTACCAGGGGTTTTCAGGGTTCACGAAAAAACCAGGACACGTCCACTCTCCTGCTCGGATCAAGTTGGTTGGATTTGGGTATCTTTTTTGGTGAACACTCTGAGGGGTCACAGGTTCAAATCTGCACAGTTGGTGGGTGCGCTGGGAGGCAGCCCCCACAGTATATAAATGGGGTTGCACCTTTGGGCCGCTCGAGAGTGGGGCGCCTCCGGTCTGTAGAGTGCCGGGGTGCTGTCGGCCTCTTTGCCTGACAAGGGCTGTACCCTCTGGTTGTGGGACGTGTCACCCCAGTGGTTCCGGGGCGGAAGGTAGGTAATAAAACTCACTTGTGTTTTTACTTTGTTTATTTTAAGCAGACTTGTATCAGGGTCTGAACTTTGACTTTACATTTTGAGTTTTTGGTCTTGTTGATCTTGTAACATGGGACCTTTGTAGAGCCAAGCAGGAACTTGACTGATAACTCTGGTGGCAGGTCTGTAGAGTGCCGGGGTGCTGTCGGCCTCTTTGCCTGACAAGGGCTGTACCCTCTGGTTGTGGGACGTGTCACCCCAGTGGTTCCGGGGCGGAAGGTAGGTAATAAAACTCACCCTCTATGTAGGTTACAGTGGCAAGGGTGGGTCCAGGCCTATAATGCACCCATATAAGATGGATCCCTGTCCAAATGACACCCATGTAAGGGGAATCTCCGACTTTCATGGGGGTCCCTGTCCATAAGGCACCCTTGCAGGGCAGATCTAGGTGTCCATGGGAATACGGTGATGGGACTGGGGACCTGACCCTCTTTTGGGTTTACACAGGGGTGGGGGCCCATACTGCCACATTTGTCAAAGTCTCACCAAAAGTGTTCTTTGTATTTTCCAGATAATTCTGAACTTAATTAACTTTTGAATTATAAAATTCTAATTCTAATACAGCACTTTTATACCGCTTAATCTCTGTCAAAAGACAGATTCTAAGGCGCATCACACAAAATCATTGTTCAATATTCATAAACCAGAGACATTGCAGGGGTCAGCACCGTAGAGAAAGCAGGAGGAGATTGGAAAATCAGAGCGGATATGCTTTTGCAAAGAGGTATGAAAAGTATAAAAAGGTAAAAAGAGGTATAAAAGCACTACGGTAACTGTTATAATGTTGAAATGGGGCAACAGAAGAAGTTTCATTGTATTAACAGTAACAAAAAGCATCAAAGACCTATTGGAAATAACTGTGAATGCATGTCTGTAGTTACTGACAGGAAATTATGGACAGTAGTTCTAAAGTTGCAACTGAAGGTTTTATTGCTGGTTGTAATTTGTCAGACATGAACGTAAGTTGCATTGTTGACAGAGCTAAAAGCAATAAATGCCAAAAAAAGACTCAATGGACCAGCGTTTAGTTCCAGAAAGGGCAGCAAGTCAGCTCCACTTCTGAAGCCAGTAACACTGAAGACAACTCATCTGATGCAGATATGTTCTTGCCTTCAACAAAGTTCATTTGGAAGAGCTCTCAGATCCAAGAGCTGTTCGATGCAAGATTGGAGGAGCTGAGGAAACTTAACGAACGGGACAGCAAAGGTAAATACAAAAGGCAAAGGACAGTAAATGATGAACATGTTGTAAAGTGTAAAATACCATGGTCACAAAATTGGGTGTTATCTGGATCCACTAGATCTAGGCCATCCTATGATCAATTAAACATTTTTCAGTGGGTAACAGGTTTTTGCAAGAATCATACAGGATGAAAGAAATGTTGAGTTAAAAAAACAAAATGCTAGAGTATCTTGCGGAATTAATGGAAGAGGCATCAGGCAAGGCTGCACATGCAGTAATTCTCTAGGATGGAAGACCAGTGACAGATTGCATAGAGCACATGGGCATAAGGCTGTTGTAGGTCAAAATTCTAGTACTGCAGTAAATGGGCAGCAATTTGCAAAGGGGAGAGATAACCGACTTATTTGTAAGTTCTACCGAATTGGGCTGTGCAACCATAATCATGACCTGTTCAGAGCACTATCTCGGTTCCCTCTGATAATTGCAGATTACTTGTATGTGCCTTAACTGGGAAAATAAAAAAAACATGTCACAAAAAGACAGCTACAATCTTTGTTAGGTTCATTGTTGAACGTCACTAAATGCGTCAAGAATTCTCTAACTTTTCTTAATAGAATGTCTCAAACTCTCAGAAGTGTTCAAAATTCTAACTGCATAAATAATTAGACCAAGAATTCTATCAGGACCTCAATTGGTTTAAAGGGGGGCACGGTGGCAGAGTGGTAACACTCTTGCTTGGGTTTGGATCCCGGCCTGGCCTCAAGTGGGAAAGCTGGTAGTTGCTTGCTGTTGGTTGGCAGTTTACAATACAGAACCTTGACCAACTGTATGTACTGGTTTCCTCTCCCCTTCCAACTACCCATTGTCATATGACCTGTAGTGTGTTTAAAGTGATGTAAAACCCCAAATAAACAAATAAAAATTAATTGGTTTAAATTTTTTTTTGCCTCATTTCAATGGGGTTTCTTTCTACAACCATGCTCCTGTGTCCCATAGCATACAGATTGAAGCCTCTCCAGGGCTTGGGTGGCAGATTGGGAAATCCGGTCTATAAGCTAGCTATTCCTCTATTGATGGATGGCCTAGGCATAGTGTAACTAGAGATGTTAAATGTATACATGGCCCTGAGGATCTGGGTCCCTCAGTGGGCTGGTAAGTTGGTCGGGTGAGTGTGATAATGCTGCAGTGGTATCAGTCATTAAAACTGGTAAGACTAAGGACAAATTTCTAGGGGCTTTTGCCAGAAATATGTTGCCTGCACTTTTTGATGTTGAGCTAAAAATGGTACACCTGCCTGGTGCATCTAACTCAGCTCTCCTCCTCTGCATACAATTTCATGTTCTCTCTTCTATTCTCTCTCCCTATTCACTGTCTATTCTCTGTCTATATAAACCACTGTCTATTCACTGCCTCTTCAGCTCAAAGACTGAAGCTCTTATATAAGTCACTGTACACTAACACATATTACTTGTCACCAATTACTGGGTTTATTTCTAAGAGGCCTATCTCACAGAGGTAGGGAGTGATTAAGGTTATTATTAGAGGCGGTGTGCTATGTGACTATTAATTTCTACTGTTAAGCCCAATGTGAGTAAATTCTTCACCATTACACACCGGGGCTAAGAGATCGCACGTCCACGCTGCCACAAAAGGATTTTAAATTTGCTACATACAACAATGGTATAAAGTCTAAATGCTTAAATTACTGAATTTTTAACTTTGAAACATTATTACATATTGTTTAGACAGTAAATTTAGATCAACTCGAAACAACTACTTCATACAGTTGTACTAGAAGACAATATGAAACTAGATATTTTTATACATGTTTTCTCTATATTTGTTTACAATCTGACTCTTTGGTTTTCTGTTTGCAACAAATGACAAAGGTTAAAAAAGTATGGTTAACCCAAACTTGTTGGAAATAAATTGAAGAATCTTGGGACGTATGAACTGTTATATTTCGAAACCAAATCATCTTGTTTTGACTGTCAACTCTATACACCATTACACATTGGGGTAAATAATTCATTTTACTCCTTACTGAACATGCCTGACACTGTTTCAAGTGTTTCCATCTGTTACTTGGAATGTAAATATTGAACTAGTATATATAACAAAGATACAAGTATAGTGAACTGGTCATACTTGAAAACAACATGTAATGAAAAACATAGAAGTAAAGGTAAGGTATACATGACTATCACACAAACAATATGATTACATTTATTAGAGAACCAACCAATTAAGGTAAGAACTATTGAATGAGAGAACCAACCAGTTAAGGTAAGAACTCTTGAAATGACAAATTTAGGCAAATATACTGAACTGCAGTCAATAAAGGCAACATTTTGTTAACATACCCTGGTATGGTGGTATGGAGGGTTCAAAGTTAAGGTTAACAAAATACAAACTAGGTATCCATACATGTTATATATGTTCATATGACACAAATACTACTTAATACAAAATACACAAATTGACGCACCAACATCAAACAACTCAAACATAAAGTGTTTTGTTTTGTAATTTAGAACATTAGTTGCAAAGCCAAATAAGAACACTATTTGTGAAGTGTAGGCATTAGCACTGGAAGGAATGGTCAATTTCAATTCAATACCAACCAAAGTCACAGTTAAGTAGAAAGACACGTCAGTTAGCTGTGAGAGGAGTGATGGGATGGCTATGGGATGTGTACTGAAAATGTTTCTACCTAATTAAAAGAACAGCATAAATAAAGCAATAAGACATAAAGGAATTAACAATTTGATACATAAAGTAATATCATTCCTGATGGTCCACTGCTACTAGGGAACTTTGTGGTGTCCCTAACTTAAAACGTTATACAAAGCCTAGGTTCCTGTGGTTCTGGTATATATATTATCATTTTTTTTCTTTTTAATTTGATAATTATTACTGGATACTCCATTATTGTTATAATTGTTCTTTATTTATGGTACACCTTGTTAAATTGCTAGTTATTATTAGATTTTTCATTACTGTAATAATTATTATTTATTCATTCAGCCCTTGCATGTAGTATGTATCTTAAGCAAAATGTTATGTGCATAACGTAAGTTATCCATATCTACCAACAGAAAAAGAATGTAGAAATTGTAACTAGCTAACATGCTTTTAACACTGAAAGGTTGTTTGACTGTAAATTAGAAAGGTAAGTAATATTTATTTGACGCATTTAAAGTAGAAAAGTTGTTTAACTGTAAATTAGAAAGGTAAGTAAATGAAATCACTATGTAGTGAGTAAAAGTGGTACTACACAGTGGCTGTAAAAGGTGCTTGTGGTAAGTAATATTTAATTGACAAGAGAAGAGCCAATGACTCATTAACTTATGAGGAAATCATTGTAGACGTTTTGACCATGCTGGTAAGTAAGCATGAACAACTGTAACCACAGTTTAAGAAGATGGTGCATGTGACAAATATGCTCTATGAAATGAAGCAGTGGATTATATAAGAATCAATAGGGAATAGAATGATAAAAGAAGACCTTAGATCACATCATAAACATACATAGGGATGTCTGCAAAACACCATAGCAATAAGAAAATGTAAGGCGACGTAAAGCACTCATCCAGTGTACAATAAAATGTATTGATATGGGCAACAAACAATATTTTGACAAGAAAATAAGGAAGCAATGACTAAAGAGTGGAACATACAAGTTGACATTATGATTTCCATAGAATATAAGAAATGTAAAAATTATTTTATAATGTTATGATTTAATAAAGAATGTCAGCTTTCAAGATTATCAGAAGATAATTATTTGGAAAGCACAACTGAAGCTAGGCGCCGTAACTCCAATTGTCAATCCAAACTGGATATATAACACAGATGAAGTATAACAACTGAGGCATCCCTTGCAACTAAAGTATCATCTGTAAGGATGTAACTTCAATAACTTGCTATAGAACATTGAAAAAAATTTGTCTATCAAGAAAATCTTCAAGAAAGTAGTGGATTTAAAAAGATAGTCCTACTGTATGGATACTGAAAGCAGAACATGCAACCATGTGGTCAATGTTCGAAACAAGCTCTAAAACACCATTCATTTTGCTATAAAGTAGAAGAGTACATTGTGTGTTTTTTAAAAGACAGTTTGGAGCCTGTTCCAGAAATGTAGGCTTTACACAGACTATGACTCCAGGGACTATGTGTTGAGGTAAGTAAGAGTTGAACATATGGTTAATGTAATGACATGGATTTTTATTGCACCATAACCTTTTATTTTGGTCATTGCGGTCTGTATTACTTTATTTAATTATTTATTTTTTGAAAAATTCTGTGTATTTTTGCTTTATCTTATATTTATAATAGACCCTTTTATATATGTATACGTATTTATTTATATTTATAATAAACCATCTTAAAATTATATATTTATTTATTTGTTGTTGATGCCTCATTTGAAGTATTTATTTTATTATTATTTTTATTTATTTATTTACTTATTTATTTATTATTTTAAAAGAAGTGTCTTGTGTTGATTTGACCTTTGACCTTGCCGTAGTGACCTTGAGTTTGAAAATCTTGTCCAGGCTATATCTTGGAAACCGTAAGGTGTAGGATACTTGGTAGGGATACTGGTTAGAGGGTGTACATGTGCAACGTCATGGTCTAACCTTGATTTGACCTTTGACCTTGCAGTACTGACCATGACTTATAAAATCTTGTCCGGGCTATATCTCGGATACTGTAAGGTGTAGGAAGTTGATACTTGGTAGGGACATTGGTTAGGGGGTGTAGGGGTGCGTCGTCATGGTCTAACCTTGATTTAACCTTTGACCTAGCTGTAGTGACCTTGACCTATAAAATCTTGTCCGGGCTATATCTCGGAAACCGTAAGGTGTAGGAAGTTGATGTTTGGTAGGGACATTGGTTAGGGGTTGTATGTGTAGCGGCATCATGATGTGACCTTGATTTGACCTTTGACCTTGTCATAGTGACCTTGACCTAGAAAATCTTGTTGCACCTTTGGGTCTGTCTTTTAATTAAGCAAATGCAGTGCAGATTAAGCACTGTTAAAGTCATATTATAGTTCATTAAGAATTTTACTTTTACAACTTCCCATTGTAACAGATGGAATGCCAGATGTAGATAAAGTACATTCATTATCTTTCTCTTAGACATTATTTTCTCTATTTAAACATTGTTTGGACCTTTATATAACTGACAGTTTTCTGAAAGTATCCTGAACTTTGTACTGATACAGTACTTCAATATCTTATGGTGTTAAAAATATTTTAAATATTTCAAATTTAAAATCTTGTCTGGGCTATATCTCGGAAACTGTAAGGTGTAGGAAGTTGATACTTGATAGGGACATTGGTTAGAAAGTGTAGGTGTGCAACGTCATGGCATGACCTTGATTTGACCTTTGACCCTGCCGTAGTGACCTTGACCTATAAAATCTTGTCCAGGCTATGTCTTGGAAACCGCAAGGTGTGGGAAGTTGATACTGAGTAGGGACATTGGCTAGGGTGTGTAGATGTAAAACGTCATGGTGTGACCTTGATTTGACCTTTGACCTTGCTATAGTGACCTTGATCTATAATGATTTGTCTGGGCTATATTTTGGAAACCATAAGGTGTAGGAAGTTGATATTTGATAAGGACATTTGTCAAGGGTGTGTAGATGTAAAACGTCATGGTGTGACCTTGATTTGACCTTTGACCTTGCCGTAGTGACCTTGACCTATAATGCCTTGTCTGGGCTATATTTTGGAAACCATAAGTTGTAGGAAGTTGATATTTGGTAGGGGCATTGGTCAAGGGTTATATGTGCGCAACGTCATGGTGTGACCTGGATTTGACCTTTGATCTTGCATATCTGATTCTATTTTATGTCTCTATGAGGATATCTGATACCATTTATCTCTTATATCTCTCTTATATCTTTTTACTTGAATCTTGGTTGTTACACTTTTGGGTGTCTTTTGGTGTAGATTAAGCACTGTTAAAATCATATTAGAATTCATTAAATGTTTTACTTTTGCAACTTCCGATTGTAATAGATGGTATTGCATCAAGTGAGCCACAGGTTTTGCCCCAATTCCACACAAAAGCATGCATTGCCACATCTGTATATATGAGTAATATTCAAAACATCCAAACCACAATTAAGCATCCCTTGAAAAGGAGACGCTTATTGGTTTCACCCCCGGTTTTCAGTCAGCCGCTGCCGCTGCATTATCGTCTCCCTTGAATATCTCCCTTGTTATTAGGCCTATCCAAATAATATTTGGCAGTTATCTTCTATAGGCGTGGGAAAAAATTTTGACAGGCATAAATTTGACCTTTATCAAGGTCACATTAGAAAAAGCTTTAAAAAAAATTTACTTCCGTTTCACCAGATTTCCTCAGAAAGTACCAGATGTGGGTCAACCAAATTTGGTATACACATTCCTGACATAAGAATCTAGGCGCCAGTCGATATTGGGATCAATTGGGTTATAATTGACCGATTGACAGGCGATTGATTATCGGTTGATAAAAAATTTACGAAGATTAAGACCTTGAACTCACTTATTATTGGTCCTAGAGGTTTGGGATGGTATACCAACATGTAGGAAATCATGGGGTGGGAATCTTCTGTTGTGGGCGGATTTGACCTTGGGCCCCTCCTTCAAGGTCAAACGAGGATAGCCAAACTTAAAAGTGCTTATAAATTGCTTATTATTGGTCCTAGAAGTTTGGGATGGTAAACCAACGTACATGAAATCATGGGCTGAGAATCTTCTGGTGTGGTCAGAGTTTCCCTTGGGCCTCTCCTTCAAGGTCAAACGAAGATAGCCAAACTTAAAAGTGCTTATAGCTCGCTTACTATTGGTCCTAGATATTTGGTATGGTATACCAACATGTAGGAAATCATGGGCTGGGAATCTTCTGGTGTGGTCGGATTTAACCTTGGCCCTCTGCTTCAAGGTCAAACGAGCATAGCCAAACTTAAAAGTGCTTATAACTTGCTTATTATTGGTCCTAGAGGTTTGGGATGGTAAACCAACCTATAGGAAATCATTTTTATATTGGGCACTTCATACAAGGGCTGACACCTCAGGGGCATCACTAATGTGATGTCACATATGACAATGACGTAAATGACTCACTATGATGTCAATCTACCATCATTAATCATACCTCACTGTAACCTGGTAATCTTACCAGTAACTTAGTTACCCTCACTACCTATATTCTGAGGTTGAATTAAAATCACTTACCATCAGTCAGTGAATGTGTTTATATGTTAGTGGTATTTAACAATTGATAATTATTGATAAATAGTTACTATACTAATCACTTGTTTACTATCATGTGGCATACTTTTACTACATGTCATAAAACTTACACATTAAAGTGTAATTTAAGAAGACATATCAACAGTGCACATATACTTTGTGCCAAATATGAAGATTTCATTTTTTTTCTTCTGGTACTTTTTTTCAAGATATCACCATTATTAAAACATCCCCTCATTTTAAAAAGGGCGATTGTTATGATATCCAAAAATTAACTTGATATGTTCAGTATTTCACATCTAACTTTGAGATTTTCCAAAAGCATGTTTAGTTAGGAATTGGGATTTTTGATGGAAAATTTACGTTTTTTTCACATTAATACCAACCTAACACTTAAATATGCATTAATCTCACCTAAGTAGCACCAAAATTGACCTACCAACTGATATCCAAACAATATGCTGATTTTTGCTGTTGTCAGTCATCACAAACTGATTTGAGACAACAAAGAGTTAACCAACACACACATAAATAGACATGTGCCAGCACACACATCCAACTTTGCTCATTACAATATGAAATACCTGTTTTGACGCCTTTGCTCCACATTTGTTGAGACAATTGCAATCAGTAATTCAGTTGTACAGCCATCTAGCTGCACTTTCTGAATGTAATGGCCATCTTGATCAATTTATGGAGCTATTATGCTCTTTCCTCACAAGTCCTTTTATTCGTGTATCTACATATTTATTCAAACCTTCACTCCCATAAAATGGTGTGTTCAGCCAATACTTAACACGCAAATGGTTTGAACTTTTATAGAGCCACAATCTCTTTAAAATAGCTATCTCATTGATATCTAATGGTTATTATGACTGAAAACACTTTAAATAACCAATTTTTAGATTTCGTATCTGTTTCCTCTCCAAAAATCCTAAATCCACCAAATCCGCCAAATCCTCATTTTAGAGGCTCTATTTGGCGGATAATCCTCTCAAATTGGCGGATATAAGTGGATAGGTTTTTTGTACCTTAGGACCAAATGTGGGATGACTGTTCAGCCTCTGATGAGAAAATCCATAGTATTTTCGAAATATTGCCAAACACTTTGGACAATATAAGGCAGTTAATTGAGGGATTAACAGTCTGTCACTGACACACAAACTCCTATTTATCTATTTATAGGAAATCATGGGCTGGGAATCTTCTGGTGTGGGCGGATTTGACCTTGGGCCTCTCCTTCAAGGCCAAACGAAGATAGCCAAAGTTAAAAGTGCTTATAGCTCGCTTATTATTGGTCCCAGAGGTTTGGGATGGTAAACTAACATGTAGGAATGCCAGATGTAGATAAAGTACATTCATTATCTTTCTCTTAGACATTATTTTCTCTATTTAAACATTGTTTGGACCTTTATATAACTGACAGTTTTCTGAAAGTATCCTGAACTTTGTACTGATACAGTACTTCAATATCTTATGGTGTTAAAAATATTTTAAATATTTCAAATTTAAAATCTTGTCTGGGCTATATCTCGGAAACTGTAAGGTGTAGGAAGTTGATACTTGATAGGGACATTGGTTAGAAAGTGTAGGTGTGCAACGTCATGGCATGACCTTGATTTGACCTTTGACCCTGCCGTAGTGACCTTGACCTATAAAATCTTGTCCAGGCTATGTCTTGGAAACCGCAAGGTGTGGGAAGTTGATACTGAGTAGGGACATTGGCTAGGGTGTGTAGATGTAAAACGTCATGGTGTGACCTTGATTTGACCTTTGACCTTGCTATAGTGACCTTGATCTATAATGATTTGTCTGGGCTATATTTTGGAAACCATAAGGTGTAGGAAGTTGATATTTGATAAGGACATTTGTCAAGGGTGTGTAGATGTAAAACGTCATGGTGTGACCTTGATTTGACCTTTGACCTTGCCGTAGTGACCTTGACCTATAATGCCTTGTCTGGGCTATATTTTGGAAACCATAAGTTGTAGGAAGTTGATATTTGGTAGGGGCATTGGTCAAGGGTTATATGTGCGCAACGTCATGGTGTGACCTGGATTTGACCTTTGATCTTGCATATCTGATTCTATTTTATGTCTCTATGAGGATATCTGATACTATTTATCTCTTATATCTCTCTTATATCTTTTTACTTGAATCTTGGTTGTTACACTTTTGGGTGTCTTTTGGTGTAGATTAAGCACTGTTAAAATCATATTAGAATTCATTAAATGTTTTACTTTTGCAACTTCCGATTGTAATAGATGGTATTGCATCAAGTGAGCCACAGGTTTTGCCCCAATTCCACACAAAAGCATGCATTGCCACATCTGTATATATGAGTAATATTCAAAACATCCAAACCACAATTAAGCATCCCTTGAAAAGGAGACGCTTATTGGTTTCACCCCCGGTTTTCAGTCAGCCGCTGCCGCTGCATTATCGTCTCCCTTGAATATCTCCCTTGTTATTAGGCCTATCCAAATAATATTTGGCAGTTATCTTCTATAGGCGTGGGAAAAAATTTTGACAGGCATAAATTTGACCTTTATCAAGGTCACATTAGAAAAAGCTTTAAAAAAAATTTACTTCCGTTTCACCAGATTTCCTCAGAAAGTACCAGATGTGGGTCAACCAAATTTGGTATACACATTCCTGACATAAGAATCTAGGCGCCAGTCGATATTGGGATCAATTGGGTTATAATTGACCGATTGACAGGCGATTGATTATCGGTTGATAAAAAATTTACGAAGATTAAGACCTTGAACTCACTTATTATTGGTCCTAGAGGTTTGGGATGGTATACCAACATGTAGGAAATCATGGGGTGGGAATCTTCTGTTGTGGGCGGATTTGACCTTGGGCCCCTCCTTCAAGGTCAAACGAGGATAGCCAAACTTAAAAGTGCTTATAAATTGCTTATTATTGGTCCTAGAAGTTTGGGATGGTAAACCAACGTATATGAAATCATGGGCTGAGAATCTTCTGGTGTGGTCAGAGTTTCCCTTGGGCCTCTCCTTCAAGGTCAAACGAAGATAGCCAAACTTAAAAGTGCTTATAGCTCGCTTACTATTGGTCCTAGATATTTGGTATGGTATACCAACATGTAGGAAATCATGGGCTGGGAATCTTCTGGTGTGGTCGGATTTAACCTTGGCCCTCTGCTTCAAGGTCAAACGAGCATAGCCAAACTTAAAAGTGCTTATAACTTGCTTATTATTGGTCCTAGAGGTTTGGGATGGTAAACCAACCTATAGGAAATCATTTTTATATTGGGCACTTCATACAAGGGCTGACACCTCAGGGGCATCACTAATGTGATGTCACATATGACAATGACGTAAATGACTCACTATGATGTCAATCTACCATCATTAATCATACCTCACTGTAACCTGGTAATCTTACCAGTAACTTAGTTACCCTCACTACCTATATTCTGAGGTTGAATTAAAATCACTTACCATCAGTCAGTGAATGTGTTTATATGTTAGTGGTATTTAACAATTGATAATTATTGATAAATAGTTACTATACTAATCACTTGTTTACTATCATGTGGCATACTTTTACTACATGTCATAAAACTTACACATTAAAGTGTAATTTAAGAAGACATATCAACAGTGCACATATACTTTGTGCCAAATATGAAGATTTCATTTTTTTTCTTCTGGTACTTTTTTTCAAGATATCACCATTATTAAAACATCCCCTCATTTTAAAAAGGGCGATTGTTATGATATCCAAAAATTAACTTGATATGTTCAGTATTTCACATCTAACTTTGAGATTTTCCAAAAGCATGTTTAGTTAGGAATTGGGATTTTTGATGGAAAATTTACGTTTTTTTCACATTAATACCAACCTAACACTTAAATATGCATTAATCTCACCTAAGTAGCACCAAAATTGACCTACCAACTGATATCCAAACAATATGCTGATTTTTGCTGTTGTCAGTCATCACAAACTGATTTGAGACAACAAAGAGTTAACCAACACACACATAAATAGACATGTGCCAGCACACACATCCAACTTTGCTCATTACAATATGAAATACCTGTTTTGACGCCTTTGCTCCACATTTGTTGAGACAATTGCAATCAGTAATTCAGTTGTACAGCCATCTAGCTGCACTTTCTGAATGTAATGGCCATCTTGATCAATTTATGGAGCTATTATGCTCTTTCCTCACAAGTCCTTTTATTCGTGTATCTACATATTTATTCAAACCTTCACTCCCATAAAATGGTGTGTTCAGCCAATACTTAACACGCAAATGGTTTGAACTTTTATAGAGCCACAATCTCTTTAAAATAGCTATCTCATTGATATCTAATGGTTATTATGACTGAAAACACTTTAAATAACCAATTTTTAGATTTCGTATCTGTTTCCTCTCCAAAAATCCTAAATCCACCAAATCCGCCAAATCCTCATTTTAGAGGCTCTATTTGGCGGATAATCCTCTCAAATTGGCGGATATAAGTGGATAGGTTTTTTGTACCTTAGGACCAAATGTGGGATGACTGTTCAGCCTCTGATGAGAAAATCCATAGTATTTTCGAAATATTGCCAAACACTTTGGACAATATAAGGCAGTTAATTGAGGGATTAACAGTCTGTCACTGACACACAAACTCCTATTTATCTATTTATAGGAAATCATGGGCTGGGAATCTTCTGGTGTGGGCGGATTTGACCTTGGGCCTCTCCTTCAAGGCCAAACGAAGATAGCCAAAGTTAAAAGTGCTTATAGCTCGCTTATTATTGGTCCCAGAGGTTTGGGATGGTAAACTAACATGTAGGAATGCCAGATGTAGATAAAGTACATTCATTATCTTTCTCTTAGACATTATTTTCTCTATTTAAACATTGTTTGGACCTTTATATAACTGACAGTTTTCTGAAAGTATCCTGAACTTTGTACTGATACAGTACTTCAATATCTTATGGTGTTAAAAATATTTTAAATATTTCAAATTTAAAATCTTGTCTGGGCTATATCTCGGAAACTGTAAGGTGTAGGAAGTTGATACTTGATAGGGACATTGGTTAGAAAGTGTAGGTGTGCAACGTCATGGCATGACCTTGATTTGACCTTTGACCCTGCCGTAGTGACCTTGACCTATAAAATCTTGTCCAGGCTATGTCTTGGAAACCGCAAGGTGTGGGAAGTTGATACTGAGTAGGGACATTGGCTAGGGTGTGTAGATGTAAAACGTCATGGTGTGACCTTGATTTGACCTTTGACCTTGCTATAGTGACCTTGATCTATAATGATTTGTCTGGGCTATATTTTGGAAACCATAAGGTGTAGGAAGTTGATATTTGATAAGGACATTTGTCAAGGGTGTGTAGATGTAAAACGTCATGGTGTGACCTTGATTTGACCTTTGACCTTGCCGTAGTGACCTTGACCTATAATGCCTTGTCTGGGCTATATTTTGGAAACCATAAGTTGTAGGAAGTTGATATTTGGTAGGGGCATTGGTCAAGGGTTATATGTGCGCAACGTCATGGTGTGACCTGGATTTGACCTTTGATCTTGCATATCTGATTCTATTTTATGTCTCTATGAGGATATCTGATACTATTTATCTCTTATATCTCTCTTATATCTTTTTACTTGAATCTTGGTTGTTACACTTTTGGGTGTCTTTTGGTGTAGATTAAGCACTGTTAAAATCATATTAGAATTCATTAAATGTTTTACTTTTGCAACTTCCGATTGTAATAGATGGTATTGCATCAAGTGAGCCACAGGTTTTGCCCCAATTCCACACAAAAGCATGCATTGCCACATCTGTATATATGAGTAATATTCAAAACATCCAAACCACAATTAAGCATCCCTTGAAAAGGAGACGCTTATTGGTTTCACCCCCGGTTTTCAGTCAGCCGCTGCCGCTGCATTATCGTCTCCCTTGAATATCTCCCTTGTTATTAGGCCTATCCAAATAATATTTGGCAGTTATCTTCTATAGGCGTGGGAAAAAATTTTGACAGGCATAAATTTGACCTTTATCAAGGTCACATTAGAAAAAGCTTTAAAAAAAATTTACTTCCGTTTCACCAGATTTCCTCAGAAAGTACCAGATGTGGGTCAACCAAATTTGGTATACACATTCCTGACATAAGAATCTAGGCGCCAGTCGATATTGGGATCAATTGGGTTATAATTGACCGATTGACAGGCAATTGATTATCGGTTGATAAAAAATTTACGAAGATTAAGACCTTGAACTCACTTATTATTGGTCCTAGAGGTTTGGGATGGTATACCAACATGTAGGAAATCATGGGGTGGGAATCTTCTGTTGTGGGCGGATTTGACCTTGGGCCCCTCCTTCAAGGTCAAACGAGGATAGCCAAACTTAAAAGTGCTTATAAATTGCTTATTATTGGTCCTAGAAGTTTGGGATGGTAAACCAACGTATATGAAATCATGGGCTGAGAATCTTCTGGTGTGGTCAGAGTTTCCCTTGGGCCTCTCCTTCAAGGTCAAACGAAGATAGCCAAACTTAAAAGTGCTTATAGCTCGCTTACTATTGGTCCTAGATATTTGGTATGGTATACCAACATGTAGGAAATCATGGGCTGGGAATCTTCTGGTGTGGTCGGATTTAACCTTGGCCCTCTGCTTCAAGGTCAAACGAGCATAGCCAAACTTAAAAGTGCTTATAACTTGCTTATTATTGGTCCTAGAGGTTTGGGATGGTAAACCAACCTATAGGAAATCATTTTTATATTGGGCACTTCATACAAGGGCTGACACCTCAGGGGCATCACTAATGTGATGTCACATATGACAATGACGTAAATGACTCACTATGATGTCAATCTACCATCATTAATCATACCTCACTGTAACCTGGTAATCTTACCAGTAACTTAGTTACCCTCACTACCTATATTCTGAGGTTGAATTAAAATCACTTACCATCAGTCAGTGAATGTGTTTATATGTTAGTGGTATTTAACAATTGATAATTATTGATAAATAGTTACTATACTAATCACTTGTTTACTATCATGTGGCATACTTTTACTACATGTCATAAAACTTACACATTAAAGTGTAATTTAAGAAGACATATCAACAGTGCACATATACTTTGTGCCAAATATGAAGATTTCATTTTTTTTCTTCTGGTACTTTTTTTCAAGATATCACCATTATTAAAACATCCCCTCATTTTAAAAAGGGCGATTGTTATGATATCCAAAAATTAACTTGATATGTTCAGTATTTCACATCTAACTTTGAGATTTTCCAAAAGCATGTTTAGTTAGGAATTGGGATTTTTGATGGAAAATTTACGTTTTTTTCACATTAATACCAACCTAACACTTAAATATGCATTAATCTCACCTAAGTAGCACCAAAATTGACCTACCAACTGATATCCAAACAATATGCTGATTTTTGCTGTTGTCAGTCATCACAAACTGATTTGAGACAACAAAGAGTTAACCAACACACACATAAATAGACATGTGCCAGCACACACATCCAACTTTGCTCATTACAATATGAAATACCTGTTTTGACGCCTTTGCTCCACATTTGTTGAGACAATTGCAATCAGTAATTCAGTTGTACAGCCATCTAGCTGCACTTTCTGAATGTAATGGCCATCTTGATCAATTTAAGGAGCTATTATGCTCTTTCCTCACAAGTCCTTTTATTCGTGTATCTACATATTTATTCAAACCTTCACTCCCATAAAATGGTGTGTTCAGCCAATACTTAACACGCAAATGGTTTGAACTTTTATAGAGCCACAATCTCTTTAAAATAGCTATCTCATTGATATCTAATGGTTATTATGACTGAAAACACTTTAAATAACCAATTTTTAGATTTCGTATCTGTTTCCTCTCCAAAAATCCTAAATCCACCAAATCCGCCAAATCCTCATTTTAGAGGCTCTATTTGGCGGATAATCCTCTCAAATTGGCGGATATAAGTGGATAGGTTTTTTGTACCTTAGGACCAAATGTGGGATGACTGTTCAGCCTCTGATGAGAAAATCCATAGTATTTTCGAAATATTGCCAAACACTTTGGACAATATAAGGCAGTTAATTGAGGGATTAACAGTCTGTCACTGACACACAAACTCCTATTTATCTATTTATAGGAAATCATGGGCTGGGAATCTTCTGGTGTGGGCGGATTTGACCTTGGGCCTCTCCTTCAAGGCCAAACGAAGATAGCCAAAGTTAAAAGTGCTTATAGCTCGCTTATTATTGGTCCCAGAGGTTTGGGATGGTAAACTAACATGTAGGAATGCCAGATGTAGATAAAGTACATTCATTATCTTTCTCTTAGACATTATTTTCTCTATTTAAACATTGTTTGGACCTTTATATAACTGACAGTTTTCTGAAAGTATCCTGAACTTTGTACTGATACAGTACTTCAATATCTTATGGTGTTAAAAATATTTTAAATATTTCAAATTTAAAATCTTGTCTGGGCTATATCTCGGAAACTGTAAGGTGTAGGAAGTTGATACTTGATAGGGACATTGGTTAGAAAGTGTAGGTGTGCAACGTCATGGCATGACCTTGATTTGACCTTTGACCCTGCCGTAGTGACCTTGACCTATAAAATCTTGTCCAGGCTATGTCTTGGAAACCGCAAGGTGTGGGAAGTTGATACTGAGTAGGGACATTGGCTAGGGTGTGTAGATGTAAAACGTCATGGTGTGACCTTGATTTGACCTTTGACCTTGCTATAGTGACCTTGATCTATAATGATTTGTCTGGGCTATATTTTGGAAACCATAAGGTGTAGGAAGTTGATATTTGATAAGGACATTTGTCAAGGGTGTGTAGATGTAAAACGTCATGGTGTGACCTTGATTTGACCTTTGACCTTGCCGTAGTGACCTTGACCTATAATGCCTTGTCTGGGCTATATTTTGGAAACCATAAGTTGTAGGAAGTTGATATTTGGTAGGGGCATTGGTCAAGGGTTATATGTGCGCAACGTCATGGTGTGACCTGGATTTGACCTTTGATCTTGCATATCTGATTCTATTTTATGTCTCTATGAGGATATCTGATACTATTTATCTCTTATATCTCTCTTATATCTTTTTACTTGAATCTTGGTTGTTACACTTTTGGGTGTCTTTTGGTGTAGATTAAGCACTGTTAAAATCATATTAGAATTCATTAAATGTTTTACTTTTGCAACTTCCGATTGTAATAGATGGTATTGCATCAAGTGAGCCACAGGTTTTGCCCCAATTCCACACAAAAGCATGCATTGCCACATCTGTATATATGAGTAATATTCAAAACATCCAAACCACAATTAAGCATCCCTTGAAAAGGAGACGCTTATTGGTTTCACCCCCGGTTTTCAGTCAGCCGCTGCCGCTGCATTATCGTCTCCCTTGAATATCTCCCTTGTTATTAGGCCTATCCAAATAATATTTGGCAGTTATCTTCTATAGGCGTGGGAAAAAATTTTGACAGGCATAAATTTGACCTTTATCAAGGTCACATTAGAAAAAGCTTTAAAAAAAATTTACTTCCGTTTCACCAGATTTCCTCAGAAAGTACCAGATGTGGGTCAACCAAATTTGGTATACACATTCCTGACATAAGAATCTAGGCGCCAGTCGATATTGGGATCAATTGGGTTATAATTGACCGATTGACAGGCGATTGATTATCGGTTGATAAAAAATTTACGAAGATTAAGACCTTGAACTCACTTATTATTGGTCCTAGAGGTTTGGGATGGTATACCAACATGTAGGAAATCATGGGGTGGGAATCTTCTGTTGTGGGCGGATTTGACCTTGGGCCCCTCCTTCAAGGTCAAACGAGGATAGCCAAACTTAAAAGTGCTTATAAATTGCTTATTATTGGTCCTAGAAGTTTGGGATGGTAAACCAACGTATATGAAATCATGGGCTGAGAATCTTCTGGTGTGGTCAGAGTTTCCCTTGGGCCTCTCCTTCAAGGTCAAACGAAGATAGCCAAACTTAAAAGTGCTTATAGCTCGCTTACTATTGGTCCTAGATATTTGGTATGGTATACCAACATGTAGGAAATCATGGGCTGGGAATCTTCTGGTGTGGTCGGATTTAACCTTGGCCCTCTGCTTCAAGGTCAAACGAGCATAGCCAAACTTAAAAGTGCTTATAACTTGCTTATTATTGGTCCTAGAGGTTTGGGATGGTAAACCAACCTATAGGAAATCATTTTTATATTGGGCACTTCATACAAGGGCTGACACCTCAGGGGCATCACTAATGTGATGTCACATATGACAATGACGTAAATGACTCACTATGATGTCAATCTACCATCATTAATCATACCTCACTGT
Organism: Sabellastarte sp. h YS-2021; assembly: GCA_964017235.1. Lineage (NCBI taxonomy): Eukaryota > Metazoa > Annelida > Polychaeta > Sabellida > Sabellidae > Sabellastarte > Sabellastarte sp. h YS-2021. The sequence goes on along the minus strand of OZ024931.1, from coordinate 17,415,739 downwards.
AACCTGGTAATCTTACCAGTAACTTAGTTACCCTCACTACCTATATTCTGAGGTTGAATTAAAATCACTTACCATCAGTCAGTGAATGTGTTTATATGTTAGTGGTATTTAACAATTGATAATTATTGATAAATAGTTACTATACTAATCACTTGTTTACTATCATGTGGCATACTTTTACTACATGTCATAAAACTTACACATTAAAGTGTAATTTAAGAAGACATATCAACAGTGCACATATACTTTGTGCCAAATATGAAGATTTCATTTTTTTTCTTCTGGTACTTTTTTTCAAGATATCACCATTATTAAAACATCCCCTCATTTTAAAAAGGGCGATTGTTATGATATCCAAAAATTAACTTGATATGTTCAGTATTTCACATCTAACTTTGAGATTTTCCAAAAGCATGTTTAGTTAGGAATTGGGATTTTTGATGGAAAATTTACGTTTTTTTCACATTAATACCAACCTAACACTTAAATATGCATTAATCTCACCTAAGTAGCACCAAAATTGACCTACCAACTGATATCCAAACAATATGCTGATTTTTGCTGTTGTCAGTCATCACAAACTGATTTGAGACAACAAAGAGTTAACCAACACACACATAAATAGACATGTGCCAGCACACACATCCAACTTTGCTCATTACAATATGAAATACCTGTTTTGACGCCTTTGCTCCACATTTGTTGAGACAATTGCAATCAGTAATTCAGTTGTACAGCCATCTAGCTGCACTTTCTGAATGTAATGGCCATCTTGATCAATTTATGGAGCTATTATGCTCTTTCCTCACAAGTCCTTTTATTCGTGTATCTACATATTTATTCAAACCTTCACTCCCATAAAATGGTGTGTTCAGCCAATACTTAACACGCAAATGGTTTGAACTTTTATAGAGCCACAATCTCTTTAAAATAGCTATCTCATTGATATCTAATGGTTATTATGACTGAAAACACTTTAAATAACCAATTTTTAGATTTCGTATCTGTTTCCTCTCCAAAAATCCTAAATCCACCAAATCCGCCAAATCCTCATTTTAGAGGCTCTATTTGGCGGATAATCCTCTCAAATTGGCGGATATAAGTGGATAGGTTTTTTGTACCTTAGGACCAAATGTGGGATGACTGTTCAGCCTCTGATGAGAAAATCCATAGTATTTTCGAAATATTGCCAAACACTTTGGACAATATAAGGCAGTTAATTGAGGGATTAACAGTCTGTCACTGACACACAAACTCCTATTTATCTATTTATAGGAAATCATGGGCTGGGAATCTTCTGGTGTGGGCGGATTTGACCTTGGGCCTCTCCTTCAAGGCCAAACGAAGATAGCCAAAGTTAAAAGTGCTTATAGCTCGCTTATTATTGGTCCCAGAGGTTTGGGATGGTAAACTAACATGTAGGAATGCCAGATGTAGATAAAGTACATTCATTATCTTTCTCTTAGACATTATTTTCTCTATTTAAACATTGTTTGGACCTTTATATAACTGACAGTTTTCTGAAAGTATCCTGAACTTTGTACTGATACAGTACTTCAATATCTTATGGTGTTAAAAATATTTTAAATATTTCAAATTTAAAATCTTGTCTGGGCTATATCTCGGAAACTGTAAGGTGTAGGAAGTTGATACTTGATAGGGACATTGGTTAGAAAGTGTAGGTGTGCAACGTCATGGCATGACCTTGATTTGACCTTTGACCCTGCCGTAGTGACCTTGACCTATAAAATCTTGTCCAGGCTATGTCTTGGAAACCGCAAGGTGTGGGAAGTTGATACTGAGTAGGGACATTGGCTAGGGTGTGTAGATGTAAAACGTCATGGTGTGACCTTGATTTGACCTTTGACCTTGCTATAGTGACCTTGATCTATAATGATTTGTCTGGGCTATATTTTGGAAACCATAAGGTGTAGGAAGTTGATATTTGATAAGGACATTTGTCAAGGGTGTGTAGATGTAAAACGTCATGGTGTGACCTTGATTTGACCTTTGACCTTGCCGTAGTGACCTTGACCTATAATGCCTTGTCTGGGCTATATTTTGGAAACCATAAGTTGTAGGAAGTTGATATTTGGTAGGGGCATTGGTCAAGGGTTATATGTGCGCAACGTCATGGTGTGACCTGGATTTGACCTTTGATCTTGCATATCTGATTCTATTTTATGTCTCTATGAGGATATCTGATACTATTTATCTCTTATATCTCTCTTATATCTTTTTACTTGAATCTTGGTTGTTACACTTTTGGGTGTCTTTTGGTGTAGATTAAGCACTGTTAAAATCATATTAGAATTCATTAAATGTTTTACTTTTGCAACTTCCGATTGTAATAGATGGTATTGCATCAAGTGAGCCACAGGTTTTGCCCCAATTCCACACAAAAGCATGCATTGCCACATCTGTATATATGAGTAATATTCAAAACATCCAAACCACAATTAAGCATCCCTTGAAAAGGAGACGCTTATTGGTTTCACCCCCGGTTTTCAGTCAGCCGCTGCCGCTGCATTATCGTCTCCCTTGAATATCTCCCTTGTTATTAGGCCTATCCAAATAATATTTGGCAGTTATCTTCTATAGGCGTGGGAAAAAATTTTGACAGGCATAAATTTGACCTTTATCAAGGTCACATTAGAAAAAGCTTTAAAAAAATTTACTTCCGTTTCACCAGATTTCCTCAGAAAGTACCAGATGTGGGTCAACCAAATTTGGTATACACATTCCTGACATAAGAATCTAGGCGCCAGTCGATATTGGGATCAATTGGGTTATAATTGACCGATTGACAGGCGATTGATTATCGGTTGATAAAAAATTTACGAAGATTAAGACCTTGAACTCACTTATTATTGGTCCTAGAGGTTTGGGATGGTATACCAACATGTAGGAAATCATGGGGTGGGAATCTTCTGTTGTGGGCGGATTTGACCTTGGGCCCCTCCTTCAAGGTCAAACGAGGATAGCCAAACTTAAAAGTGCTTATAAATTGCTTATTATTGGTCCTAGAAGTTTGGGATGGTAAACCAACGTATATGAAATCATGGGCTGAGAATCTTCTGGTGTGGTCAGAGTTTCCCTTGGGCCTCTCCTTCAAGGTCAAACGAAGATAGCCAAACTTAAAAGTGCTTATAGCTCGCTTACTATTGGTCCTAGATATTTGGTATGGTATACCAACATGTAGGAAATCATGGGCTGGGAATCTTCTGGTGTGGTCGGATTTAACCTTGGCCCTCTGCTTCAAGGTCAAACGAGCATAGCCAAACTTAAAAGTGCTTATAACTTGCTTATTATTGGTCCTAGAGGTTTGGGATGGTAAACCAACCTATAGGAAATCATTTTTATATTGGGCACTTCATACAAGGGCTGACACCTCAGGGGCATCACTAATGTGATGTCACATATGACAATGACGTAAATGACTCACTATGATGTCAATCTACCATCATTAATCATACCTCACTGTAACCTGGTAATCTTACCAGTAACTTAGTTACCCTCACTACCTATATTCTGAGGTTGAATTAAAATCACTTACCATCAGTCAGTGAATGTGTTTATATGTTAGTGGTATTTAACAATTGATAATTATTGATAAATAGTTACTATACTAATCACTTGTTTACTATCATGTGGCATACTTTTACTACATGTCATAAAACTTACACATTAAAGTGTAATTTAAGAAGACATATCAACAGTGCACATATACTTTGTGCCAAATATGAAGATTTCATTTTTTTTCTTCTGGTACTTTTTTTCAAGATATCACCATTATTAAAACATCCCCTCATTTTAAAAAGGGCGATTGTTATGATATCCAAAAATTAACTTGATATGTTCAGTATTTCACATCTAACTTTGAGATTTTCCAAAAGCATGTTTAGTTAGGAATTGGGATTTTTGATGGAAAATTTACGTTTTTTTCACATTAATACCAACCTAACACTTAAATATGCATTAATCTCACCTAAGTAGCACCAAAATTGACCTACCAACTGATATCCAAACAATATGCTGATTTTTGCTGTTGTCAGTCATCACAAACTGATTTGAGACAACAAAGAGTTAACCAACACACACATAAATAGACATGTGCCAGCACACACATCCAACTTTGCTCATTACAATATGAAATACCTGTTTTGACGCCTTTGCTCCACATTTGTTGAGACAATTGCAATCAGTAATTCAGTTGTACAGCCATCTAGCTGCACTTTCTGAATGTAATGGCCATCTTGATCAATTTATGGAGCTATTATGCTCTTTCCTCACAAGTCCTTTTATTCGTGTATCTACATATTTATTCAAACCTTCACTCCCATAAAATGGTGTGTTCAGCCAATACTTAACACGCAAATGGTTTGAACTTTTATAGAGCCACAATCTCTTTAAAATAGCTATCTCATTGATATCTAATGGTTATTATGACTGAAAACACTTTAAATAACCAATTTTTAGATTTCGTATCTGTTTCCTCTCCAAAAATCCTAAATCCACCAAATCCGCCAAATCCTCATTTTAGAGGCTCTATTTGGCGGATAATCCTCTCAAATTGGCGGATATAAGTGGATAGGTTTTTTGTACCTTAGGACCAAATGTGGGATGACTGTTCAGCCTCTGATGAGAAAATCCATAGTATTTTCGAAATATTGCCAAACACTTTGGACAATATAAGGCAGTTAATTGAGGGATTAACAGTCTGTCACTGACACACAAACTCCTATTTATCTATTTATAGGAAATCATGGGCTGGGAATCTTCTGGTGTGGGCGGATTTGACCTTGGGCCTCTCCTTCAAGGCCAAACGAAGATAGCCAAAGTTAAAAGTGCTTATAGCTCGCTTATTATTGGTCCCAGAGGTTTGGGATGGTAAACTAACATGTAGGAATGCCAGATGTAGATAAAGTACATTCATTATCTTTCTCTTAGACATTATTTTCTCTATTTAAACATTGTTTGGACCTTTATATAACTGACAGTTTTCTGAAAGTATCCTGAACTTTGTACTGATACAGTACTTCAATATCTTATGGTGTTAAAAATATTTTAAATATTTCAAATTTAAAATCTTGTCTGGGCTATATCTCGGAAACTGTAAGGTGTAGGAAGTTGATACTTGATAGGGACATTGGTTAGAAAGTGTAGGTGTGCAACGTCATGGCATGACCTTGATTTGACCTTTGACCCTGCCGTAGTGACCTTGACCTATAAAATCTTGTCCAGGCTATGTCTTGGAAACCGCAAGGTGTGGGAAGTTGATACTGAGTAGGGACATTGGCTAGGGTGTGTAGATGTAAAACGTCATGGTGTGACCTTGATTTGACCTTTGACCTTGCTATAGTGACCTTGATCTATAATGATTTGTCTGGGCTATATTTTGGAAACCATAAGGTGTAGGAAGTTGATATTTGATAAGGACATTTGTCAAGGGTGTGTAGATGTAAAACGTCATGGTGTGACCTTGATTTGACCTTTGACCTTGCCGTAGTGACCTTGACCTATAATGCCTTGTCTGGGCTATATTTTGGAAACCATAAGTTGTAGGAAGTTGATATTTGGTAGGGGCATTGGTCAAGGGTTATATGTGCGCAACGTCATGGTGTGACCTGGATTTGACCTTTGATCTTGCATATCTGATTCTATTTTATGTCTCTATGAGGATATCTGATACTATTTATCTCTTATATCTCTCTTATATCTTTTTACTTGAATCTTGGTTGTTACACTTTTGGGTGTCTTTTGGTGTAGATTAAGCACTGTTAAAATCATATTAGAATTCATTAAATGTTTTACTTTTGCAACTTCCGATTGTAATAGATGGTATTGCATCAAGTGAGCCACAGGTTTTGCCCCAATTCCACACAAAAGCATGCATTGCCACATCTGTATATATGAGTAATATTCAAAACATCCAAACCACAATTAAGCATCCCTTGAAAAGGAGACGCTTATTGGTTTCACCCCCGGTTTTCAGTCAGCCGCTGCCGCTGCATTATCGTCTCCCTTGAATATCTCCCTTGTTATTAGGCCTATCCAAATAATATTTGGCAGTTATCTTCTATAGGCGTGGGAAAAAATTTTGACAGGCATAAATTTGACCTTTATCAAGGTCACATTAGAAAAAGCTTTAAAAAAAATTTACTTCCGTTTCACCAGATTTCCTCAGAAAGTACCAGATGTGGGTCAACCAAATTTGGTATACACATTCCTGACATAAGAATCTAGGCGCCAGTCGATATTGGGATCAATTGGGTTATAATTGACCGATTGACAGGCGATTGATTATCGGTTGATAAAAAATTTACGAAGATTAAGACCTTGAACTCACTTATTATTGGTCCTAGAGGTTTGGGATGGTATACCAACATGTAGGAAATCATGGGGTGGGAATCTTCTGTTGTGGGCGGATTTGACCTTGGGCCCCTCCTTCAAGGTCAAACGAGGATAGCCAAACTTAAAAGTGCTTATAAATTGCTTATTATTGGTCCTAGAAGTTTGGGATGGTAAACCAACGTATATGAAATCATGGGCTGAGAATCTTCTGGTGTGGTCAGAGTTTCCCTTGGGCCTCTCCTTCAAGGTCAAACGAAGATAGCCAAACTTAAAAGTGCTTATAGCTCGCTTACTATTGGTCCTAGATATTTGGTATGGTATACCAACATGTAGGAAATCATGGGCTGGGAATCTTCTGGTGTGGTCGGATTTAACCTTGGCCCTCTGCTTCAAGGTCAAACGAGCATAGCCAAACTTAAAAGTGCTTATAACTTGCTTATTATTGGTCCTAGAGGTTTGGGATGGTAAACCAACCTATAGGAAATCATTTTTATATTGGGCACTTCATACAAGGGCTGACACCTCAGGGGCATCACTAATGTGATGTCACATATGACAATGACGTAAATGACTCACTATGATGTCAATCTACCATCATTAATCATACCTCACTGTAACCTGGTAATCTTACCAGTAACTTAGTTACCCTCACTACCTATATTCTGAGGTTGAATTAAAATCACTTACCATCAGTCAGTGAATGTGTTTATATGTTAGTGGTATTTAACAATTGATAATTATTGATAAATAGTTACTATACTAATCACTTGTTTACTATCATGTGGCATACTTTTACTACATGTCATAAAACTTACACATTAAAGTGTAATTTAAGAAGACATATCAACAGTGCACATATACTTTGTGCCAAATATGAAGATTTCATTTTTTTTCTTCTGGTACTTTTTTTCAAGATATCACCATTATTAAAACATCCCCTCATTTTAAAAAGGGCGATTGTTATGATATCCAAAAATTAACTTGATATGTTCAGTATTTCACATCTAACTTTGAGATTTTCCAAAAGCATGTTTAGTTAGGAATTGGGATTTTTGATGGAAAATTTACGTTTTTTTCACATTAATACCAACCTAACACTTAAATATGCATTAATCTCACCTAAGTAGCACCAAAATTGACCTACCAACTGATATCCAAACAATATGCTGATTTTTGCTGTTGTCAGTCATCACAAACTGATTTGAGACAACAAAGAGTTAACCAACACACACATAAATAGACATGTGCCAGCACACACATCCAACTTTGCTCATTACAATATGAAATACCTGTTTTGACGCCTTTGCTCCACATTTGTTGAGACAATTGCAATCAGTAATTCAGTTGTACAGCCATCTAGCTGCACTTTCTGAATGTAATGGCCATCTTGATCAATTTATGGAGCTATTATGCTCTTTCCTCACAAGTCCTTTTATTCGTGTATCTACATATTTATTCAAACCTTCACTCCCATAAAATGGTGTGTTCAGCCAATACTTAACACGCAAATGGTTTGAACTTTTATAGAGCCACAATCTCTTTAAAATAGCTATCTCATTGATATCTAATGGTTATTATGACTGAAAACACTTTAAATAACCAATTTTTAGATTTCGTATCTGTTTCCTCTCCAAAAATCCTAAATCCACCAAATCCGCCAAATCCTCATTTTAGAGGCTCTATTTGGCGGATAATCCTCTCAAATTGGCGGATATAAGTGGATAGGTTTTTTGTACCTTAGGACCAAATGTGGGATGACTGTTCAGCCTCTGATGAGAAAATCCATAGTATTTTCGAAATATTGCCAAACACTTTGGACAATATAAGGCAGTTAATTGAGGGATTAACAGTCTGTCACTGACACACAAACTCCTATTTATCTATTTATAGGAAATCATGGGCTGGGAATCTTCTGGTGTGGGCGGATTTGACCTTGGGCCTCTCCTTCAAGGCCAAACGAAGATAGCCAAAGTTAAAAGTGCTTATAGCTCGCTTATTATTGGTCCCAGAGGTTTGGGATGGTAAACTAACATGTAGGAATGCCAGATGTAGATAAAGTACATTCATTATCTTTCTCTTAGACATTATTTTCTCTATTTAAACATTGTTTGGACCTTTATATAACTGACAGTTTTCTGAAAGTATCCTGAACTTTGTACTGATACAGTACTTCAATATCTTATGGTGTTAAAAATATTTTAAATATTTCAAATTTAAAATCTTGTCTGGGCTATATCTCGGAAACTGTAAGGTGTAGGAAGTTGATACTTGATAGGGACATTGGTTAGAAAGTGTAGGTGTGCAACGTCATGGCATGACCTTGATTTGACCTTTGACCCTGCCGTAGTGACCTTGACCTATAAAATCTTGTCCAGGCTATGTCTTGGAAACCGCAAGGTGTGGGAAGTTGATACTGAGTAGGGACATTGGCTAGGGTGTGTAGATGTAAAACGTCATGGTGTGACCTTGATTTGACCTTTGACCTTGCTATAGTGACCTTGATCTATAATGATTTGTCTGGGCTATATTTTGGAAACCATAAGGTGTAGGAAGTTGATATTTGATAAGGACATTTGTCAAGGGTGTGTAGATGTAAAACGTCATGGTGTGACCTTGATTTGACCTTTGACCTTGCCGTAGTGACCTTGACCTATAATGCCTTGTCTGGGCTATATTTTGGAAACCATAAGTTGTAGGAAGTTGATATTTGGTAGGGGCATTGGTCAAGGGTTATATGTGCGCAACGTCATGGTGTGACCTGGATTTGACCTTTGATCTTGCATATCTGATTCTATTTTATGTCTCTATGAGGATATCTGATACTATTTATCTCTTATATCTCTCTTATATCTTTTTACTTGAATCTTGGTTGTTACACTTTTGGGTGTCTTTTGGTGTAGATTAAGCACTGTTAAAATCATATTAGAATTCATTAAATGTTTTACTTTTGCAACTTCCGATTGTAATAGATGGTATTGCATCAAGTGAGCCACAGGTTTTGCCCCAATTCCACACAAAAGCATGCATTGCCACATCTGTATATATGAGTAATATTCAAAACATCCAAACCACAATTAAGCATCCCTTGAAAAGGAGACGCTTATTGGTTTCACCCCCGGTTTTCAGTCAGCCGCTGCCGCTGCATTATCGTCTCCCTTGAATATCTCCCTTGTTATTAGGCCTATCCAAATAATATTTGGCAGTTATCTTCTATAGGCGTGGGAAAAAATTTTGACAGGCATAAATTTGACCTTTATCAAGGTCACATTAGAAAAAGCTTTAAAAAAAATTTACTTCCGTTTCACCAGATTTCCTCAGAAAGTACCAGATGTGGGTCAACCAAATTTGGTATACACATTCCTGACATAAGAATCTAGGCGCCAGTCGATATTGGGATCAATTGGGTTATAATTGACCGATTGACAGGCGATTGATTATCGGTTGATAAAAAATTTACGAAGATTAAGACCTTGAACTCACTTATTATTGGTCCTAGAGGTTTGGGATGGTATACCAACATGTAGGAAATCATGGGGTGGGAATCTTCTGTTGTGGGCGGATTTGACCTTGGGCCCCTCCTTCAAGGTCAAACGAGGATAGCCAAACTTAAAAGTGCTTATAAATTGCTTATTATTGGTCCTAGAAGTTTGGGATGGTAAACCAACGTATATGAAATCATGGGCTGAGAATCTTCTGGTGTGGTCAGAGTTTCCCTTGGGCCTCTCCTTCAAGGTCAAACGAAGATAGCCAAACTTAAAAGTGCTTATAGCTCGCTTACTATTGGTCCTAGATATTTGGTATGGTATACCAACATGTAGGAAATCATGGGCTGGGAATCTTCTGGTGTGGTCGGATTTAACCTTGGCCCTCTGCTTCAAGGTCAAACGAGCATAGCCAAACTTAAAAGTGCTTATAACTTGCTTATTATTGGTCCTAGAGGTTTGGGATGGTAAACCAACCTATAGGAAATCATTTTTATATTGGGCACTTCATACAAGGGCTGACACCTCAGGGGCATCACTAATGTGATGTCACATATGACAATGACGTAAATGACTCACTATGATGTCAATCTACCATCATTAATCATACCTCACTGTAACCTGGTAATCTTACCAGTAACTTAGTTACCCTCACTACCTATATTCTGAGGTTGAATTAAAATCACTTACCATCAGTCAGTGAATGTGTTTATATGTTAGTGGTATTTAACAATTGATAATTATTGATAAATAGTTACTATACTAATCACTTGTTTACTATCATGTGGCATACTTTTACTACATGTCATAAAACTTACACATTAAAGTGTAATTTAAGAAGACATATCAACAGTGCACATATACTTTGTGCCAAATATGAAGATTTCATTTTTTTTCTTCTGGTACTTTTTTTCAAGATATCACCATTATTAAAACATCCCCTCATTTTAAAAAGGGCGATTGTTATGATATCCAAAAATTAACTTGATATGTTCAGTATTTCACATCTAACTTTGAGATTTTCCAAAAGCATGTTTAGTTAGGAATTGGGATTTTTGATGGAAAATTTACGTTTTTTTCACATTAATACCAACCTAACACTTAAATATGCATTAATCTCACCTAAGTAGCACCAAAATTGACCTACCAACTGATATCCAAACAATATGCTGATTTTTGCTGTTGTCAGTCATCACAAACTGATTTGAGACAACAAAGAGTTAACCAACACACACATAAATAGACATGTGCCAGCACACACATCCAACTTTGCTCATTACAATATGAAATACCTGTTTTGACGCCTTTGCTCCACATTTGTTGAGACAATTGCAATCAGTAATTCAGTTGTACAGCCATCTAGCTGCACTTTCTGAATGTAATGGCCATCTTGATCAATTTATGGAGCTATTATGCTCTTTCCTCACAAGTCCTTTTATTCGTGTATCTACATATTTATTCAAACCTTCACTCCCATAAAATGGTGTGTTCAGCCAATACTTAACACGCAAATGGTTTGAACTTTTATAGAGCCACAATCTCTTTAAAATAGCTATCTCATTGATATCTAATGGTTATTATGACTGAAAACACTTTAAATAACCAATTTTTAGATTTCGTATCTGTTTCCTCTCCAAAAATCCTAAATCCACCAAATCCGCCAAATCCTCATTTTAGAGGCTCTATTTGGCGGATAATCCTCTCAAATTGGCGGATATAAGTGGATAGGTTTTTTGTACCTTAGGACCAAATGTGGGATGACTGTTCAGCCTCTGATGAGAAAATCCATAGTATTTTCGAAATATTGCCAAACACTTTGGACAATATAAGGCAGTTAATTGAGGGATTAACAGTCTGTCACTGACACACAAACTCCTATTTATCTATTTATAGGAAATCATGGGCTGGGAATCTTCTGGTGTGGGCGGATTTGACCTTGGGCCTCTCCTTCAAGGCCAAACGAAGATAGCCAAAGTTAAAAGTGCTTATAGCTCGCTTATTATTGGTCCCAGAGGTTTGGGATGGTAAACTAACATGTAGGAAATCATGGGCTGGGAATCTTCTGGTGTGGGCGGATTTGACCTTGGGCCTACCCTTCAAGGACAAACGAACATAGCCAAACTTAAAAGTGCTTATAACTCGCTTATTATTGGTGCTACAGGTTTGGGATGGTAAACCAACCTATAGGAAATCCTTGGCTGGGAATCTTTTGGTGTGGTCCGATTTGAACTTTGGCACCTCCTTCAAGGTCAAACGAGGATAGGAAAACTTAAAAGTGCTTATAACTCGCTTATTATTGGTCCTAGAGGTTTGGGATGGTAAGCCAACATATAGTAAATCATGGGCTGGGAATCTATGGTGTGGTCAGTTTTGACCTTGGGCCCCTTCTTCAAGGTCAAACGAGGATAGCCAAACTTAGAAGTCCTTATAATTCGATTATTATTGGTCCCAGAGATTTTGGATGGTACACCAATATATAGGAAATCATGGGCTGGGAATCTTTTGGTGTGTTCGTATTTGACCTTGGGCTCCTCCTTCAAGGTCAAATGAGGACAGTCAAACTTAAAAGTGCTTATAACTCGCTTAATATTGCTCCTAAAGGTTTTGGGTGTGAAACCAACCTATAGGAAATCTTTTGACTTTCCTGAAATGAATACTCCTAATATCCTATATTTATAAGTTGTGTTATAAATTCATGTGTAACAAGTTCTATCTTCTGTGTAAATGACTAAAGACAAGGTACACATGTTATTCTACTAATACATCTTACAATCACATGGAACTTGTTTTTTTATGTTTTTGAAATGTTTTACAGTTGGCTTTCATATCTCTCACAAGTGTATTTAGTTGCAACCTCGTTTTCAAAAAATATACAGGTTCATGTCACCTTAGTAGTAGATTCAACATTTTCTTAACACTCACTAAATGAGAATTGACACTGGGGAAAAGACACTTGTAAGCCTCAAGGATGAAAAAACCATGTAGCCTTGTTAAGATATGTACATTGTTTCACCATTTTAATCAGCTTTTTAATATCAGAACAGTTTATATCATTGTCCGATGGTATATTGGTGATCGATTTGCCCAAGATGAATACAAATAATATTCCACAAGTCCATATAATACTATACATTGCATTGTATTTATTTTATTTCCTGTAATATGCCACAGTACATAAATAATACTGTGTGTTACTGACATTATATACAGATAATATAGGTTTCACATAATTTGTTTATTTATACACTGGTCACATTTTTAGGCGGGTTGCATGTAACCAACCGGCCTATTAGATTGATGTATCCGACGTCCATCTGTCTGTCCATCCACATTTTTTATTTCAAGACTCTAACTCAAAAACGGTTTGTCCAATCAAATTCATACTTGACAGGGACATAGATCACCATCATAGCTAGGCTCCTTTCGAAATTGGTGAAATTCCGTCTGTTCGTTTGTCCGTTTTTTGTCCGTTTGTCCATCCATTTGTTTGTCCATATTTTCGTTTCCGGAATCTAACACGAAAACGGTTTGTCCAATTGAATTCAAACTTGACAGGGACATAGATCACCATCATAGCTAGGCTCCTTTTCTAAATTGGTGTAATTCTGTCTGTTTGTCCGTTTTTCTGTCAGTTTGTCCATCCGTCTGTCCATCCACATTTTCGTTTCCGGACTCTAACTAGAAAACGGTTTGTCCAATCGAATTCACACTTGACAGGGACATAGATCACCATCAAAGCTATGTTTCTTTTTAAATTGGTGTAATTCCGTCTGTTCATTTGTCCATTTGTCTGTCTGTTTTTTGTCCGTTTATCTGTCCATCTGTCTGTCTATCCACATTTTCGTTTCCGAACTCTAACTCAAAAACAGTTCGTCCAATCAAATTCAAACTTGACAGGGAGATAGAATACCATCATAGCTAGGTTCCTTTCGAAATTGGTGTAATCCAATCGAATTCAGGGGAGACACATCGCCATCATAGCTAAGTTGCTTTCGAAATTGGTGTAATTCCGTCCTTTTGTTTGTCCGTTTATAGCATAGATACAATTATGTAACCTAGATTACAAGTTTTATGTTTCTTAGCACGTCTAACACATTTACCTTAACTGGGTGACCTAACATTTCTTTCCTTGTTTCTAAATGTAGTTACAGCAGTTGCTAACCTTATTGCTGCCTGTGCAACCCGCCTTTTGGGGCATCCTTGACCCTCTTGTTTTGTTAATGAAAGCAATGACCCACACATTATAATTGCTTCATTTTTAAAGCTAGCAGTGTACACAAGTGGAATAGATTGAAATATACCAATGTCTGGGTCAGGTAACATTTTATCCCACTTTATAAAAACAACTTGTGCACTGTTATTAGCCTTGCCACATGCATTTATATGTACAATATAGACACAACTGTTTGATTGCATTATAAGTATTTTCATAATGTTCTCAAATATTTGCTGAAAAATGTGCTGAAAATTATGTTAAAAAACAAAATCAAATCAAATATAGTTTAAAATAAAAAAAGAACAAGTGTATTTGTATGTCTATGTCTAGCAGTCTACTGATGAAGTCACATTCTCCAATTTCCAGCACTTCAGTCATGCAGTGTACAAACATGGGTTTTACCCATGAATGAGTTAATGAAATATTATTATTGATTATTAAGTGGTCCATCTGTACTGATCAGTACTGCAAAAAATTATGGTTTCTTGGTTTCTATGTCAGCTGACATGGTATCACTCTGCATTGTCTGGTATGCATTCACATCCTCATAAACAACTCGAAAAGTACAAGGCCCAGAGATATCCTTTTACATTTAAGATATACCTTGTCTGTTGAGGATGATAAATTGTTCAAGGCAAGCGGATCTGTCTGATCATCTGTTAGGAATCTTCTGATGTGGTTAAGATTTGGCCTTGGGCCCTGTTTACAGGGGTAAGATGTATACAGTTATAAGTAGAGACTTTGGGAAAGGCTAAGACAGTTATAAAGTGGAGTATACAATCCAGATGTTAAGTGTATCAGTTTATGGGAATGACCTCCTCTTGAACTCTAAGATCCTTTTATAAAGGTAAACAGCAGTAGTTACATGTTGGGAACAAGACAATATATATGTGCCTTTATATATGTGTGTCTGTGATTATACAATAAAATAGAAAGATATAACTTTTATATAACTATCTCTTGTATTTCTTAAAAAATATATATATACATCAGAACTTGGTATCAGGTGTGTGACTATTATAGAGGAATATATCTCATAATAGGATACGAATAGTGACAACAGGATATAATACAAAGAACAATCAAAATATTCTGAATGGCTTTTGGTAATATCCCTTTTCCAGGTCCAATGAAGGTGAAAGGTGACTTATTTAGTAATTGGACATTTTTCAAAGCTCAGTGGGAAGATAACGAAATTGCCACTGGACTAAGGGAGAAATCAAAGAATGTAAGGGTTGCAACTTTATGATCTGTTATGGGTAGAGATTGTTTTAGAATCTTAAAAAAATCTTGAGATAACAGATGAAAACTCCAAAGATCCAGCAAAGTGCATAAAGGCACTGGAAAGTTATTTCAATCCAACCCAAAATGAGATTTACGGATTGTATATGTTCTATTGATGTGATTAAGGACCCAATAAAAATGTGGCTCAGTGGGTTAACAGACCAAGACCACTTTCAAAGTCTTGCAAATTGAAGCAATGACTGACAGTTTGTTAAGAGACCGAGTGGTTCTTGGGATGAAAGACAAGGCTACAAGACCACGGATGTTTAGAGAGAAGGTAAAAAAGTCAATCTGAATGAAGCAGCTAGTGAAGTAGCTGCTTAACACGTAACATAAAGGAGGTTGACCAAGGGACATCTGAGGAAGTGGTACACTTCAACAATCAGGAGAAGGCTAACAGGTGTCCAGCAAAAAGTATCTACTTATAACTGTGTATGCCTAAACAGGCCCCTCCTTCAAGGTCAAATGAGCGTAGCCAAACTTAAAAGTGTTTACAACTTGCTTATTATTGAAAACGCTGTTTATCTTCAAAACCATCTTAGTTGTCCTTTTCTGTTGGATACATCAGATGCATCCTTCTCCTATTTTTAATGAATTTTTAATACATTAAAATTCATGAAATCATGCACTAAAGCAATTATAACTAAAAAAGTATTGCATTTAGAGTATTTTGTTAAAGTATGTTACTCAGCTACTTTATCCATAGCTACAACATGGTGAGTAACTTGGAAACCTTTCCCAATAGCTAAGTGAGTAAAAGCTACTTCCTGACTTTTCAGTAGCTCCCATAGTGAGTAAAATCACTTGTAAATTGAAAACTATTGCATTTACAGATTTTTTTATAAATATGTTATTTAGCTACTTTTGGGTGAGCTATAATATAGTAAAATTGCAGACCTGTAGCTCATTGCATAGCTGAGCAATATTTACTTTCAGGTTTTCACTGTTGCATAAATCACTTGTAACTTTAAAGCTATTGCTGTTAGAGAATTGTGTTTAAATATGTTATTCACCTACTTTTGGGTGAGCTACAACATAGTAAAATTGCAGACCTGTAGCCCATTGCATAGCTGAGCAAAAGCTACCTTCGGGTTCTCACTGTTGAGTAAATCGATTGTATTTTGATAACTATTACATTTAGAGTTTTTTCTTTAAATTTGTTATTCATCTACTTTTGGATCAGCTATAACATTGTGAATTTTGCAGACTACTTTATCCATAGCTACAACATTGTGAGTAACTTGGAAACCTTTTCCCAATAGCTAAGTTAGTAATAGCTACTTCATGACTTTTCAGTAGCATCCATAATTAGTAAATCATGTGTAACTTGAAAACTATTTCATTTACAGAATTTTCTTTAAATATGTTATAAATTTAAATATGTTATTCACCTATATGTTATAAATTTAAATATGCTATTCACCTACATTAAATTTGCAGTCATTGCATAACTGAGGAATATCTACTTCAAGTTTTCACTGTTGAGTAAATCGCTTGTAAGTCAAAAACTATTACATTTACAGTATTTTCTTTAAATGTGTTTTTCACCTACCTTTTACACTGTAACAGTTAACTTTGTATTTTACTTCTGAATACCATTTGCAGAGCACAATTTTTGTGTCCTTTTATGCTTTCACTTCTGCTTTGCAGCTGAAAACACACAGTCAGCTGATACAGAACCCGTTCACAGGCACTAACTGCTGTTTTGGTTTTAAGGTCACTTTTGTGACCCTAACATGGTCCTTTCAGGAGAATTTCTCTTCACCAATAATATTTACCTCTTCACATTGGTCCTTTAGCATTTTATATAAAACTTAAAAGATGTAGGGATGCTCTATTTTGTGTACAAAAAACCTTTTGTCTAGTTCGACCATACAAATGAAAATCAAAATGGGAGAAGTCTTAAAGCTTTATAATTTTTAGTTTACTGAATTGTCTTGTTTTAATACTTTATCTTTACATACATTTTCCTTCTCTTAGATGTTATTTTCTCTACTTAAACATTATTTGGACACTGACACTGCTCTGAAAGTATCCCAATCTGTGTACTGTTTCACTATTTCTATGTCTTTTCCTTATCAGTACATCCGACCATAAAGTACAGGTCAAGGGTTGACCCCTAACTCACAAGCTAACAGAGTGACTTACAGGAGATATCATAAAATAAACATGGACACTCTACGCAATGACTTGAGCAATTGTTCCTTTGTTGCTTGTCCGATGACACTGCGGAAAAACTGTATGATCAATACACTAATGATCTTTCCAACCTACTGGACAAACATGCTCCAGAGGTTACTTGCTGTCTTGCCAAGGAGCAAAGTGGCTATTAGATACTTACAAAAATGCCAAATCCATCCGACGACAGTTTGAACACATCTGGCGTAAAAAGAAAACTCCTCTCAACTGTGCAAGGGTGTGCGAACAAATTGCCAGGTGTAATTCACTTGCCAATAAAGACAAAGCCACATATTACAGAGCTCTTGTAAATGAAAACGGTGATGACCCTAAAAAACTGTGGCAAGTTCTGCGTTCTACCTTACACCGTATCCCTGACAAGGTTCTTCCATCAATAGTTCACACAAAAAATTGGCTGATCAGTTTGCCGCTTTTTTCACCAACAAGATTGCAAAAATCCGAGAGTCTTTTTCCAGTTCTTCATCCTTTTCCTTGCCATCTCCTGTGAATCCGCCAGGACTCGTCAAATTTGATGATGCCTCACCTGATGATATTGCAAAGGTAATCAAAAATTCACCTACAAAATCCTGGATCCTTGGCCTACTTTCCTAGTTAAGGATTGCCTTGATATACTGCTTCCTTCTATCACAAAACTTGTGAATTGTTCTTTGTTGGAAGGTGCTGTCCCAGATGGCTTCAAAAGTGCTGTTGTCACTCCACTGATAAAGAAATCTTCTTTATCAAAAGACGATCTAAAGAACTATCGCCCTGTGTCTGGGCTGAGCTTCATCTCAAAACTCGTGGAACGTGTAGTTGCCTCACAACTGAGTAGACATTTCTCTCTCCATGGGTTGGAAAATGAGAATCAATCTGCCTATAGACATGGCCATTCAACTGAAACAGCTCTTTTGTCTATAAAGAATCAGATTTACCTATCTCTAGCCAGAGGTGAGGCAACAGCTGTGGTGCTGCTTGATCAATCTGCAGCTTTTGACACAATTGATCATGACAAACTCCTTGATTGCTTAAGAAAATGGTTCGGTGTCGGGGGTAGATGCCTTGATTGGTTCAAGTCATACCTTTCTGATCATACCCAATGCATCAAGATTGGCTCTCTTCTCTCTGAGACTAGTAAGCTTAGGTTTGGGGTTCCTCAAGGTTCAGTTCTTGGTCCTTTTCTTTTTTCGTTGTATACCACACCTTTGAGCAAAGTAATCTCTAATCATCCAGATGTCAAATTTCACTTCTATGCTGATGACACCCAGCTGTTTATTCACCTGACACACAGAAATGCAAAAATTGCCTTCGATTGGCTAGGAAAGTGTCTAGAAGATGTCAAACTGTGGTTGTGTGCAAATAAACTAAAGCTGAATGCCGATAAGACCGACTTCATTATATTTGGCTCCAAGTCTCAACAAGATAAGTTAAACCCATTCTTTCCAGTAAACATATTGAGTGAATCACTGATACCTTCAGATGCCATTAAGAATTTGGGTGTTTGGTTTGACTCAGACTTTTCCTTCACCAAACATGTTAAAAGTGTATGTAAACTTTGTTTCATCCAGATGAGGGATCTTAGACAAATTCGACAGTACTTGACTCGTGATGCTGCTCTTATGGCTGGAAACGCACTTGTGGGGAGTAGACTTGACTACTGTAACTCCTTGTTTAGGGGTCTGTCTGTTTCTAACCTACGCAAGCTACAATGCATTCAAAACAGTCTGGCCAGAATTGTTTCTAGAGCCACTTGTCTTTCTCATACCACTCCACTAAGAAAAGCCCTTCATTTGCTACCCATAAGGCACCGTTGCATCTTCAAGACTGCCTTGCTGGTATACAAATACCTACATACTAACTGTCCAAAATATTTTAGCCCATTTCTCAAAGTTAGACAATGTGCTTATAATACTCGGTTGAGTAAATCTGATGGTATAATTGTACATGTTCCTCAATACCAACCATCTATTTACAAATCCACAAAGCAGTTTGGTCTAAGCTTTGCACATGATGCTCCCAAAATATGGAATGAACTCCCGGATGATGTACGATCTGCCACTTCTATTGCTTCCTTCAGAAAAAAACTTGAGGCATACCTATTCTGCCAAGCTTATCCTCCTTAGTATTTTCCACCCCATATGGCGTTCTCCGTGATGTTGACCATGGATAAGGACAATGATTTTTTGTGACTATGCTTATGATGTTGCGCCTTAGAGTCTGTCACTCTATGGTGTCAGGGTTCTGACACGCCCCATCTACACGGTTCCCGGTTTTGTACCCCCCCTTTTTTGTCCCTGGAGCTGATGTGGAAGGAGGCATCACCTGCTGTGCTGCGATGAAGGCGCCCAGGTGGTAGGAGCCTTCTGTCTGATCTTGTCCAGCTAGGTCCTTGAGGTAGAACCTAGTGAAGGTGTTGTGTGATTTCCAATGGCAGGCTTGCATAATCTGATCCATGGAGACCCCTCTGTAAAAGGCCTTGGAGGCCGCAAACGCTCTGACATCATGGGCTTTTACCCCTAATAAGTCCATGTCTGCATTGTCTACCTTGGAGTAACAGAATTTTATGGTGTTTTTAATCCAAGATGAAATGGTGGAGCACTGAATATCCTTAGTGTGGCCCTGCTTAAAAGAGATAAACAACAAATGTCTATTCCCTCTTAAGTCTCTGGTTCTGTCCAGGTAACACCTGAGGGCCCTGATAGGGCAGAGGAGGATATCCGTGTCCTTGGAGTCTTGGTTGTACTTCAAGGTGGGAATTACCACTGGAGAAATTGATTGCGGTCCGTCCTTTGCTAATTGATTTTTGGCAATGAACGAGGGAGAGGGTACCAGTTGGACCTGTTCCCAATCGCCCAGGCATAAAAATCCATCAAGAGTCCAGGCGTGAATTTCACTGCGTCTTTTTCCTGAAGCTAGGGCTAGGAGGAAAACTAC
This sequence comes from Sabellastarte sp. h YS-2021, assembly GCA_964017235.1. Lineage (NCBI taxonomy): Eukaryota > Metazoa > Annelida > Polychaeta > Sabellida > Sabellidae > Sabellastarte > Sabellastarte sp. h YS-2021. The sequence goes on along the minus strand of OZ024931.1, from coordinate 17,395,294 downwards.
TTTCCAAGTAAGGAATTTGAGGTCAGCTTGCTCCTGTGGTTCAAAAGGAGGCTGAGATAATGTGTGTAGGACGACAGATAAATTCCACTTCGGAATGTTCCTGGAGCTCTTAGGTTTGTCCCTATAGAAACTGGCAATGAGTCTGGCAATGTCCACGTTGTTGCTAATGTTTTGTTTTGTATTACCTAAGGTGTCTGCGATAGCTGTTCTGTAACCTTCGATTGTGGAAGGGCAACGGTTCAGCACATTGAAAAGGTACCAGAAGAAGTTGCATATGTCACTTATAGATGGATTCCTGAAGTCCACCTGTTCCTCTGTGCACCATTTTTGAAAAACTGTCCATTTTGAGGAGTAGATGGCTTTCGTTGAGAGTCTTTGAGGAGCAGCAATTCTTTCTGCCACTTCTGCAGTGAACCTGCGTTCTTTGAGGGCTGAACTCCTAGATACCACACGTGGAGATTGAGGGAAGCTGGGTTTGCATGGTATTGGTTGTTCAGTGGCAGTTTGAGCAGAGTGCGAATGGGTGGTAGTTGTCTTGGTATGTCCAGAGACATTTCCACTAGATCCCAAAACCATGATTGGAGATTGGGATTGGAGTTTTTGTACAACCTTGGGCAGCAGGGCGGTGGGAGGGAAAGCGTACGCAACCAGGTTTTCCCATGGAATGTTCAGGGCATCTACAGCCCATGCCTGAGGGTCTGGAATTGGAGAGACGTAGAGAGGGAGTTTTGTGTTCAGGCTGGTTGCGAATAGGTCCACTTGGGGACTCTCCCAAAGTTTGGAAATTTGTTTGAAGATTTGTGGAGAGAGGGACCATTCTGTTGATTGGATCTGGTTCCTCCTGGAGAGGCCGTCCGCTATTACGTTGAGTGATCCCGGGATGTGTCGTGCTCTGAGTGTCACATTGTTCTGATTGCACCATGTTAGGATTCTCCACATTAGGGCACAAAGTTCTGCTGATCGAGTCCCGCCCTGTTTGTTGATGTATGCCACCACTGAGGTGTTGTCTGAGGCGATGAGGACTTGATTGTTTTGACAAGTCTTTTTGAAAAATTGTAGTGCCAGAAAAACCGCCTTCATTTCTAATAGGTTGATGTGTAGATGCTTTTCTAGATGAGACCAGAGACTTCCTGTAGAGTCTTGACCTGAGTGAGCGCCCCAACCTGCGTTTGAGACGTCTGTAAATATTAGTTTTTCGTGTTCCCTGGGATGGAGAAATTCTCCTTGTAGCACATTTTGTTGGTCTAACCACCATTCCCCGTGTCGTATCATTTTCTGATTCCAGGGGACTGGTGTGTCCAGAGGCATCGGATATTTCCAGTGATTCTTGAGATGCCACTGAAAAGGTCTCATATGCATCCTGCCCAATTTTACAGTCTTCTCTGTGGATGCAAGCAATCCAATGGTGGACATAAGAGTCCTTGCACTGATAACAGACTTCTTTGAGAGGCGATGAAACATTTCCTGAAGTTTTGTCCATCTGTCTTGCATGGGCCTCACAAGAGCCAAGTCCAGTAAAAAATGGTATCCTAGGAAGTCGAACCTCTGGGAGGGACGGAATTCTGACTTCTTGAGGTTTACTACAAAGCCTAAGTCCTTCACCAGACTGAGTAGTGCTTGTGTTTGTGAGTGGCACTCCTCCTTGGAGGGGGCACGGATTAACCAGTCGTCGAGGTATTGGTGTAGTCTGATTCCTTGTTGTAGTGCCAGTAGTTTTACCTCCTTGACAAGGCTGGTAAAAACTAGAGGAGCTGTAGCCAGACCAAAGGGTAGACTGACAAACTGGTAGGTGACGCCTTTGTGGTGGAATCTGAGATATTTTTGAGAGTGGGTATGGATAGGTACATGTAGGTATGCGTCCGTGAGATCTATAGAGGTAACCCATTCTCCTTTCCTGAGGGAGGCCCGTATCGATTCTGGGGTCTCCATCTTGAACTTTGGTATGACCAGGAACTTGTTTAGTGAACTTAAGTCTATAACTGGCCTCCAGCGATTGCCTGGTTTTGGGACCAGGAACAGCCGACTGTAGAATCCTAGGCTGTTTTGAGTGTGCACGACTTCGATAGCGCCTTTGTGCAGCAGGTCTTGAATAGAGGTCAATAAGGCACTTTGTCTGTCGGAGCCTGCGTAACCACTGGTGATGCAGGGCACCCTGGACAGGTTTGGGCGTTCTCTGAAAGGCAGTTTGTAACCGTCCCTGAGTAGACTGAGTATAGACCGGTGGGCCCCTTGATGTTCTCACTGGGTAAGAAAACGCCTGAGTCTGCCTCCCACTGGTATGACTGATTTTGTACAAGGAGTCTTTTCCCTCTCCTGAAGGGACTGTACACAAGGAGTCTTTGCCCTCTCCTGAAGGGACTGTACACAAGGAGTCTTTGCCCTCTCCTGAAGGGACTGTACACAAGGAGTCTTTGCCCTCTCCTGAAGGGACTGTACACAAGGAGTCTTTACCCCCTCTGGAGGGGTGTGTGGGTGGAAATAATCCAAGAGAGTTTCTGAAAATATTATTCCTTTCTGACCAGGGTGAGATGAGGCTAACACATTTGTTTGAGTGTCATTGAGGAGGTTGCTGCTGCTTAGTGTTAGACGTATTGCCTCCACGGCCGGCTACCTCTGTGGCCACCTCGACCTCCTCTGCGGCCCCCTTGAGGGTGGGGGTAAAAGGGCTGTTGCACCATGTACTGGGGTGCCGGCATGGTTGGGTAGAACATACCCTGGGGAGCGTGATGACGCTGATTTCCACCTCTGCCCCTCTTTTTCTTATAGGGGTGGAAACGCTCCTTCTTGGTGCCTGTCTTCACTACCAGACCAATAAGGTGTTGCTCGTACTCTTGCATGAGCGATCTGTCAAAGAGGTCACCCCCTGAGACTGGAGCAGAGCAAAGATTGCGTAATCTGAATGCATCCAGGTTGGGGTGTGCATGCCTGAGATAGGCGTCCCTCCTGATCAGAACTAGGTTGGTCAGGGATGAGTTGAAGTTGGCTACCGCATAGGCCTTGGACATGCTCCTGCTAATATCCAACATAAACTGCATCTGGGATGCTTCTTGCTGGGTTATGCTGAACATTTGTTGCATAATTTGCTCCCTGGTGGGCCCGTCCGTGGTAGCACGGAATTGGTCGAACAACCGCTCCCTCTGGTCTCGGGTGAGTCGCAGGTTGTTCAGACAGGATTCGCTAGCCATACCGAAAGTTGACAGGAAGTTGGCTATGCTAATGTTCTCCCATGAGAGATATTCCAGCTTTACAAGGTCCTTTTGTTGTACTGTAGCTGGGGGTCCACTTCTGTAGCCAGGCTTTGCTATATTTGAGAAAGCCTGGGGCACCACTTGTGGGGTCTGAGAGTATTTTGCATCCACTACGCTATACCAGCTGCCTTTGTGTGGTGGAATGCCGGGGAACTTTCCAATATCCAAAGTGCTTGATGTGCTGGGTTTAACCAAGTCATCTTGGGCGCTTTGGAGACGCGAGAGATCTGCCACCATAGGGAGCTTTATGGATGGTGGTCTATCTGCCTTTTCTTGTTGTAACAAGAGTGGATCATGTCCCAGTGCCGAACCCAGTTTGTAATCCTCTTCTGCCGCTGGGTCAGGAATGGAAAGGAACTCTCTAACCTTCTGGACCAGTTCTCTGAAGGGAAGGTTAGGAGGGGCCGCCTGTTCCCCTGTGTCAGATGGTTCTTCTGATCTGGAGGCCGCGAAAGAAGAAGCAGAGGTGTCCGTACCGTATTCCTCTTGTTCCAGGGCTTGAAGAGGTGATTGAAGCCTTGGAGGTGGAGCAACTGAAGATTGTTGCATAGGTTGGGAGGAAGAGGCAGAAGTGGGCACCCTGATGTTTGAAGCCACTGCGTGGATAGATTGTGAGGCAATGGCTGAAGAACCTTTTACCCTTGATAAGCCCTTCTTCACTTCAGGGGGTAGTTGAGATGGAGCAGAGTCCATAGGTTCTTCCATCTTTGCGGCTTGTGGCAAAGCAGACACCGGAGTAATAGATACAATGTGCGGTGCGGATGATGCTTGTGGAGGAGGAGCTGTTTGTGGGTCTATTTGCTCCATAGACTGCTTGAGGAAAGCCTCGAGTCCAGTTTGTAATTGAGCAGAAATGTCCCTCATTTGCTCTTGATTTTTCTGTTGAAGATCCTTCATGAGCACAAAGTTTTGTTGCTCCAAGTGGCTCTGAATCATTTGAGTCCTTGGGGTTTGAGGGATTAAAGATGAAGTCCTCTGTGGTTGTGGAAAGGATAGAGATGCCATGCTGTCCGCCACGGATTGTCCTCCTTGACTGTGTGGATATGATGGAGGAATAATATCCTGCGTAACCGTCTGTGGCATAGGGGCCGGCGCCTTGAAAAAAGCTGAAGATTCACCATGGGGTGAAATAACCGGTCCGGAGCCGGAAATACCAGAGGTTGCGGGGATATCCTGTGATGATCCGGGCAGAGGAGCCGGGAGGCTTGTCAGAGGACTAATGCCGGTCACTGGTGCACTTGTGCCGGATTGTTCCGGTTCCAGGTCAAGAATAGTGTCGTCTACCTGGGAGAGATCCTCGCCGGTAAATACCGGTTCATCTGTGTCGAACTCCTCAAATGAGTTGTCTCGTGATCCGGTACAGCTTCTATAAGCAGACCTCTTTGCAAAATTCTCCCTGAGGTGAGTCCACTGTTCCTCAGATAAGGCTGCACATGGAGCACACTGGCTTACATTAGCCCCTTGTGCACAAGGGTCTTGACCTTTACCCTTGGCTCTACAGCCAAAGCAAGAGCCATGAGAGTCAAACTGCGGCATGAAATGTCCACACTTGCCCCGTTTTTTGTAAGGGGGGGGGGGGTCTTAACCATCTTACCAGAAGTGTCTATACAGTGTTATAAAAAAACTGACACAAAAATATACTGTAAACCCACAGTAGAATAGGTGTAACAATTCACCAAAGTGAGAGCTACAAGAAAGCCAACTTGACAAGATGGCTTCCAACAAAAAATGAGGAAGAGCTCTATCGAGCATCTGATAGGTTCCCTAGGTCATGTGGCCAAGCCAGCAGGTGCGCATATACCCGCACTGGTATTATATCACCGGCATTCCCCGTGACCAGTGTTCCGGATGGCCCCGGCTATCTGTATTTCACGGGTAATAAGTTTTCAACTTTTACTCTGGTTGGAAGCTTCCTGTGGTCAACCACCGGTAAAGCATATTGTTACAATAGGTAGGACTATTGTAGCGTAATAAAACAATGAATTATTTAATAAAAATCCGGTAACTGGTAAAAATAGTCGGTAAAATCATGTAAACTGACTAAAATTATTCATAAGACATCCTCACAGTTCAAGTATCTGACTGGAAATGATTTTAAAATTTCAACTTTTGATGGTTGCTCGGGGACCGGTGAAAATTTGAATTAGTTGGTCAGAGATTTTTAGCCTAGTGTGGTTATGTGACATCATACGTCACTATTCACGTCATTTGGGGCGTAACATAAATATTCCCCTAATATTTATGCTATTTGAATGTCACTCTGTGTAATACAATCCAATATATAGACAAAAATAAGGGTATAGGGGTACAGGGGCACCAACTATACAATAAGAGGAAAGTTATTACACAAATTGATTGATGCCAATTGGGTATATGGTAGGCACCTCCCAAATAAATTCCAGCTCTTTTGCTCTGTGTCTTTCCTGGGTTTTGGGGTTTATATTGGTACCTAACCATTGAATCACACTGAATCTCATGTGTTTGTGAAATTGATCCTCTAAGTTGAAATGTTTAGATACTGGTGTTATTAAGCCTTTAGTGTCTTTAACACTAGCTACATGTTCATAAATCCTATTTCTGAATGGTCTTCCAGTTTCCCCAATGTATTGTTTTCCACATTTTGAACAATTGATCAAATATATGATATTCGAAATTTCACATGTAATGGTTTGGGTAAATTAATACATTTGTGTGTTTTTCCAGTGTGGTTGCTGTCAAACTGGCTAAGTTTTATTAACTTTGCGCAGTATGTGCATTTACCTAGTCTAGTACACACTTTTGGACGGTCTTCTTGAATACCAATGTGTTTTGGGGGTAGGATATTTTATTTGTTGTTAAAATAGATTTGGTAATCTTCTGAAACCTAGTAGGGGTTTATTTTGGAATAAACTCTTGAGATCATCAGTACTTTCAATGATATTCCAATTTGAGTGGATGTATTTCTTAATGTTTGGGTTTGATGGGTTGTATCCTGTAACCATGACAGGAGGTGTTTGTTTATGGGTTTTATTAGTGTTGTCTAATAAGTCACTTTGCTTAAATTGTTTTACCCGGTTGTAGTGGGTCTTCAATTGCCTAAGCATGACTACAAAAGGTCCATATGGCCAATACATCAGGTTAAGGAGGATCTGCACTCAAGACACAGACTTCCAGGAGAATGCTGATAAACTAACCCAGTACTACTTGGATAGAGGATATCCAATCAAACAATTGAGGACTCACTAATTATGTGATTATGTTCTCTAGCTTATGACTATCATGGTGACTGATTGCAAACATTTATGTCTGTGGCTTGCCATGGACAATCTTGTGTCACTTTTTCTAGAATTACAGCATAAATTCAGTGAAAACTCAGTCTATATGAATTCTATAAGGCCACTAACTATACTCATTCTTCTAGTATTTTGTATGAAGTTTATTTCTGGAGTTGGGGTTACTTGAGTGAAATAACTCCTAAATTAAATTTTGTTGATACATTTAGAAAATATGCTGGATCAAAATAAAAATTTAACCTTACATTTGGACAATTTGACTTAAATAGGGGATAAGAGAAAAATGTACCGGAAGTCTTAAAAGTGACGTTTTAATACTGAATCATATTTAAATTTACTCACTGGGGAAAAAACTGGAATTTGAATTGGATATATGTATTGTTAGTCAGCAAGGACATAATTATTTGCAAAAATTTAAATTTTGTTCATTTTTGAAGTTAAACGGTTTAAATTTCTACTTTGACAATTACCAGTCATGGCAAATTATCCAGAATTACAGATGGAAAATCATGCAGCATTATTGTAATTATTAATGAGTCAAACCTTAACCAGGAATATTTCCCTAATCAACTTTCACCAAAAGTCCTTTTAACTTATTATGGGCCAAATGCTGGAATATTGTGTTTGTAGAAAGTTTGCCCTGCTTCTATAATGCACTATATTGTATGTCAAATATTCAAATAACAACTATAGGCTGATAATAATTTAAAATGAAGCATGTGAGGGGAAAATTTACATATTAAGCTTAGGTTTGTAACACAACAAAGTGCATGGCAAACAGGTGAGTCGTGTTTACTGTTCTGTTTCATGAGGGATGTTTCATTTGGAATTTCAGTTGTTGTACCCATAGGGGTTTTTACTTGGAAACCAGGGGGTTTCACTAGCGGTGGGTTTTGGGATTGAGCATTTCTAAGAGGGATATTTTCATTGTCCGAATAAAACTCTATATGGTTTAAATCTAGTGCTAACCAATCCTAGGGATTAATACTTGTAGGCTGGAGAATAGGGGTGTCTGGGGATGAACTAAACGAGCTATAAATGGTTTAACAAAGTCTCTGTGAAAAACTGTAGCTAAGGGAAGTTGACCTATTTCTTTGAAAAGATAAACTCCGCTATTACCTTTAAAACTATGGATATAAAGTGGACCTCTATACTGACTTTGTAATTTCTGGGATCAGTCTTGTGGAATCTGGATGGAATATTTTTAAATAGACTGGCTGATTGATTGCTAGTGGTATGACTTTTCTACCTTTATTTTTGGAGTCTTCTTGTGTCTTACAATATTCATCATGGATTTGTTGGAAAATCTCAATGCTTAATTGCTTGTCCTCCACAACACATTTCACCACGTTTGAATAATAGTGATTGTCATTTAACAAGTCCCCTTCTGTTGAATCTGAGAAAACGAAAATAGAAGAGTACTCTTGAAAATGCTGGAGGAAAAATGGACTGAACTGAGTATGAGTCTGTGGGCTTGAATTTATGCTACAGGCGATAACCTTTAATAAATGTCTCCAATCTCTTGCATCTTGTCCAAATTTTCTAAAGGCGTCCGAGATCACAGACATTGTTCGATTGCTCTGTTACTTGTGGGGTGGTAAGCTAGTGATTTTCTTGTTTTAATAGAGAGAAGGTGGCAAATTTCTTTGATGGCTATGGTAGTCAAATTGACGGCGTTATCACTGCATAAATATTTAAAATTTCTGAATGGTAATATGATCTCTGAATAAATAGCTCGAGCAATATCTTCTGCTGTCATGCTTTGTAATGGAACAAGGATGACATAACCAGACCATAATTCTTTGATAACTAAGATAAAGGAAAAAGGAAAATTTGGGGCGGATAAGCAACCTTTTAAGTCCATACTGTACGTGGAGCATGGCTGGCCATTTTGATAGGTTTTTGATTACTTGGGTGTAAGGGTTTCACTGGTTGACATTTCTGGCGACTTTGAACTATGTCTCACGATCTGCCTTAATTTAGGTGAATAATGCTATTGTCGCAGCTGTAAATACAGCTTAGTAATGCCCATATGCCCGACGTCATGCATTTGAATAATAGCGCCAAGCATCTTGCTTTTGGGTATGCAGAAAACAGCTTTATGTCTAGATTGTTTTTTTAAAGTGAGTCAAACTAGTACGGTATAAAATCCATTATTTAAATGAAACCATTCTGATTCAATGACAATTCTTCTGTCAAGTCGGTCTTGACCGGTGAGTTCCCCGTGATCTAGGAGCAAAATATGCATCCAATCTCTGAGCGTTAATTAAAGCATTCTTGTCCGTAATGCTGTCTGTTGACAGAGACAATTTTGAGATAGCCGGTTTGCTGTGCAATTTGTTTTGGGTTATGTATACAGGTAATTGGTCTGAGTACTACTGGTTTTTGTCCTATTTGTTGTAACTGTTTTTGTAAGGGGTTGACAAAGCTGATCAAATTTGTCTTCTAACCAATTTTCTGTGATTGTGGAGAATGGAATGGCATTATTTTCAATCCACATTTCTACTCAAAACATCTGCTACTATATTATTGCTGGCTTTTTCATAAATTATTTCAATATCAAACTTAATGAGGGTTTGTAACCACCATGCTACTGTGGTGTCAGTGAGGTGCTGTTTGGCAATATATGTTAATGCACTGTGATCAGTGTGTAAAATTACTTTATTGCCTTCTATATAGAATTGGAAATGGTGTACACCTGTGACTTGGACAAAGGCTTCCAAGCAAGTTATACTCCAATTCTGTTGGTGTTGTCCAGAACGTTACTGCCATATGCTATTGGGTGTAATCTCCTATCTTTCTTTTGCATTAGAAAAAATCCTGATTTCTTGGAAGCATCCGAAAAAAATGTGAAATGGAAGATTTGGGTTCTGAGAAATTAAAACAGGTGCCATGCAAAGTTTGTCTTTCAATGTTTGGAAGGGTATCTCACAATCATCATTCCAGTGAAATGGTACATTTTGTCTATAATAAGAAGCTAAACCAATAAAGCTTTTAACCTGTTTGGGATTCTTTGATTGTGGGAAATTCTTGACAGCCCTTTATTTGTCAAAGGATGGATAAATGCCTGAATAAGACATATTGAGTCACAAAAACTCTCTTGTTAGAGTGGCAAAGGAATATTTTTTATGTCCAAGCATAAGCTTAGCCTTTCTTAAATGTTCAAACATTTTTCTCAAAGTTACTAGATGTTGTTCAAAAGTAGGAGACGCTATTATTCCATCATCAAGGTAGTAGTGAATCTCAGTATGTATCATGTCATGGAATAACTTATTTATAGCAGTAACTAATGTACATCCCATTACTGCTCGACAATATTCCATCTTTCCTCACCCTGAATCAAATGCAGTATATTTTATGTTTTCTTCTGCCAGAGGCAGTTGGAATCAAGCGGAAGTAAGGTTAAAGGTTGAAAAATACTTTGATCCAGGTAGTATAGACACCAGTATATCATTAACCGGTATGGGCTTTACAGCTGCTGGAGGAATTTTTTCATTAAGAGTTCTACAATCTAAACATGGACGAATACTTCCATTCTTTTTTGTAACTAACACAACAGGATTTGAATAAGGACTATCACTGTGTTGTATTATACCTTGATGTAAGAGGTCTTTAACACATTCTTCTAGTATTGCCATTCTTGTGTTTTTTAATCTGAGAGAATGACAAGGCCAAATTGGGGTCTTTTGGAATCCCCAAGTGCTGTTCTACTATATTTGTGCAAGATAGCTTCTGGCCAAGGTGTAAAAAAACATCATCAAATTCTTACAAAAGTTCCAATTATTTTGGTTTTTCTTGGGAGTTAAAGTTGAGGTTGAAGAAAGACTATGTTCAAGGATTGGAAAAGTTGCCTGAGGGCGTATATCTGATTTATGTTTTTGGGTTCAACATACAGACTGACTTAATTAAGTCTGTTGGGGGTGGGTTAGTGCAAGGCCTTTTTGGAATGTTTTCTCTGTCATTATCTGATGGTGAATGTGTTTCTTTGGAGTCAAGGAAAATAATGAATCCTATCTGTAAATTCACTGGTAAAATAATATGTCTTTCCATCTTATTTGTAATGGGGATTTTTGAAAACTGGTTTATTCAGGGTGTCTATTTCTGTATAAACATCTGGTATAAACAATTTATCCTGGAATTTATTTCTCAAATGGGAGGTCATTAAAACAGGTCCCTTATTCATTTGGGAAGTTCTAGAAGAGCACAAAACTTTGACTGTGGAACTAGGTGGGATTTCTGTGGACCTTAATCTCCTCAAGTTATCATTTTGCAGGGATTGTACAAATATCTGATCCTGTATCAATCAAAGCAATATAATTCTCATCAACCAATTTAATTGGTATTCGGCTATTGGTGGTATGGATTTGTACCGGAGGTTTGTGGTTAAAGTGTTTCATCTCCAATTGATGCATTTTCCTAAGGCCTTTTGGGGCGTATTGATTAGAGATAATTTGTCTTCTGTGCCTAGATAAACTCTGTAAAAGCCGTCTTTTGAGTGGGGGATTTGGCATTGAAGTATAAAACCTTACAGGTTTTGTAGTGGGGCTTGCGGATGTGCATAAGGCATTACATTTGTTATGGTGTTTGGATGGTTTAACAAATGTATTCAAACAGTCTGTGTTTTGAAAGTCATGGTGAAAATCTATCATTGCATGGGGTTTGGTAGTGTGTTCTATGTAACTTGTTGCCACTATCCTTGAATGACTTTTTACAAACAGGACCCTTCTTTGCAGGAACAAAACAGATACCCGACCTTTTCTGAATAGAATCAAGTATCTTTAAAATATCTGTCTCTGTACTGTACATTTTGACAAGAATGTTGTGATGTAGGTTCATTGCTAGTGATTTCTGACTTTTTATGGGTATGAAATGTTTGAGAAAATCACCCAGAGTACTGTGAAACTGGTTGTTTGCCAAAAGGGGTTTATGCATTTGTGCTCTGGGCTTTTCTAGTTTAAATTACTAGGATTTGTGTAGTTTTGTCTGCATCTTTTCCTGTGTGTATTTGGAGGGTCCCATTTTTGGAAAGTGGATTGTTTATAGCCCTGGTAAACATTCTCCCTAGCTTGCTTATTTTGTGGCGGTTTATAATAACTATCTTGTCGTGACAGACAGCCCTGTTTTTATCTCCCACCGGCCAATAGGCACGATACGGGAGATTATAAAATGCCCTCTGTCTGTGCGTCCGTGTGTGTGTCCGTTCGTCACGTTTTTACAAAAGCCTTTCTATCTCTAAAACTATTATAGCTAGAGCTTCCAAATTTGCAGGATACATTCATCATTGGAAAAACTTGCCAGGGAATCTTTTTCTCCTGATTCTGAAAAACAAGATGGCTGCCACGGGTGTTAACAAGATGGCTGCCATGGATTTTTTTTCTACTTTGAGTAAAGGACTCATAACTCAAAAAGTATTGCAGTTACAGTTTTTTCATGAAATATGTTGTTCAGCTACTTTGTCCTTAGCTATAAGATGGTACATAGTTTGGGGTTCTATTGCATGCCATAAGTAATAGCTATTTTCTCATTTGTAGCTAAATAACAGAAGAAGTAAATGTCAAATATCTTCAAAAGTATTAAACTTAAGGAAATCTTTTCAAATATGTTGTACATCTACTTTTTGGTAAGCTATCACATAGTAAAGTTTCAGACCTGTTGCACCTTGGATAGCTGAGTAATAGCTACTTTGAAATTCTGACTGTTGAGTAAAGCCATTGTAACTCCAAAACTATTGCAGTTAGAGTATTTTCTATGTAAAAAGGCCAATGTGCATTATCTTCAGCTGCACATATTCTTTCTATCCACTTTGATTTCAGAGTCATGAATATTGACTCAATGTCGGGTGTATTTAAACCACCATGTTTAATTTCTCTGATCACAGTTGTCCGTTTAATTTTTTCTTTGGAATCCCATATCAAATTGAAGAAGTTCTGATTTATCTCTTTTATGACCCATTGAGGAACCACCGTATTCATGGCTAAGAAAGTAAGCTTAGGAATTGCCAGGGATTTAAGAATGACAATTTTCCCCAAGTATGCCATTTTTCGTTTACTCCATTGTAACAGAGTGTTTCGAAACTTTAGCAAAGCATTAGTCCAACTGTGTTGTTCACAAATTTCTGCATCATTACCAACCCAAATGCCTAAGCAATTTATGCACTGATTCATTATATTTATTTCTCCAAGGTCACAGTTTGTTTTATTATCTCTTCCAAGAAACATGGCATTTGTTTCCTTTTTTTTAGTACTAAGCCTGCTAGTTTTCTAAAATTGTCCAGTTCTTTTAAAACAATTGGTATTTGGGCCTTGTTTTTTTAAAAAGAGGATAGTATCGTCAACATACTGACATATTTTGACAGCTTGAACTGCTAGTGTTCCATATTTAAAGCCTTTAATTTCATTATTTTGTCTTATCCTACATGCAAGAGCTTCCACAGATAGAATAAATAGCAAAGCTGATAAAGGGCAACCTTGTCTTACTCCTCTTTCTAGATCAAAGATTTCAGATATCCAGCCATTATTATCTCCCGCCGGCCGATAGGCCTGGTACGGGAGATTATAAAATGTCCTGTTTCCGTGCGTGCGTGCTTTCGTCACGTTTTTACAAAAGCCTTTCTATCTCTTAAAATATTTTAGGTAGAGCTTCCAAATTTGCAGGATAAATTCATCATTGGAAAAACTTGCCTGGGAATCTTTTTCGGCTGATTCGGAAAAACAAGATGGCCGCCACGGGTGTTAACAAGATGGCTGCCATGGTTTTTTTTTTAGGTGTTCTGCCATGGGTTTTTTGTTGATTTAGATGGCTGCCATAAGTGTGTACTTGCACTTTTATACAGCCTAAAAATAGCCTGCTTGGTATTTGTCAGACCTAGGTCCATAGCTAAATGAGTAATAGCAATGGTGGCTACTTTCAGTAAAGTGCTCATAACTCCAAAACGACTGCATTTAGAGCATTTCTGTAAAATATGTTGTTCAGCTACTTTCTCCATGCCTACAAGATGGTACCATTTTTAGGGGTCTATCTTGATAGATAAGTGAATAATAGCTATTTTCTGTTTTAAACAATGACCAAAATGAGTAAGTTGCTTTTATCTTTGTAACTGTTACTTACAATATTGGTCTCAAATATGTTGTTGAACAACTCCTTCATGTACTATATCATGGTGAGGTTTCCAAGGTGTAGCACCATAGCTAGCTGAGTAATAGCTACACTAAGTTTAACATTTGACCATTCAGCAAGTCACTTATAACTCAAAAACTATTGAATATAGAGGATTTTTGTCAAACATGTTGTTTATCTACTTTTTGATGTACTGTGTTGTGGTGAACTTTCAGAGCTGTAAGTCCATAGCTACCGGAGTAATAGCTACTTCTAAATTTCTTAATTTCAACATTGAATAAATCACTTATACCTCCAAAACTATTGAATTTAGGGAATTATTGTCAAATATGTTAATCGGTTACTTTTTAATTTTAACTCAAAAACTATTGAATATAGAGGATTTTTGTCAAACATGTTGTTTATCTACTTTTTGATGTACTGTGTCGTGGTGAATTTTCAGAGCTGTAAGTCCATAGCTACCGGAGTAATAGCTACTTCTAAATTTCTTAATTTCAACATTGAATAAATCACTTATACCTCCAAAACTATTGAATTTAGGGAATTATTGTCAAATATGTTAATCGGTTACTTTTTAATGTTCTGTGTCGTGGAAAACTTTCAGAGCTGTATTTCCATAGCTAACTGAGTAATGGCTACTTTGAATTTCAACAATGAGTAAATCACTTATAACTCCAAAACTATTAAATTTAGAGAATTATTGTCAAATATGTTGTTCACTTACTATTTGATGTACTGTGTCATGGGAAATTTTCACAGCTGTATCTCCATAGTTACCTGAGTAATAGCTACTTTGAGGGTTTCCATTGAGTAAATCACCTTTTAACAGCAAAACTGTTGAATTTAGAGGATTTTTTTCAAATATGTTCTTCACCTACTTTTTGATGTACTGTGAAATGGCAAATTTTGAGAGCTGTAGGTCCATAGCTAACCGAGTAATAGCTACTTTAATGGTTCTCCATTGAGTAAATCACTTATAACAGCAAAACTGTCGAATTTAAAGGATTTTTCTCAGATATGTTGTTTAGCTACTTTTTATGTATTGTGTAATGGCAAATTTTGAGACCTGTAAGTCCATAACTAACTGAGTAATAGCTACTTTAATGGTTCTCCATTGAGTAAATCACTTATAACAGCAAAACTATTAATTTACAGGATATTTGTCAAATATGTTGTTCATGTACTTTTTAATGTTCTGTGTCATGTTCACCTACTTTTTGATGTATTGTGTAATGGCAAATTTTGAGACCTGTAGGTCCATAGCTAACCGAGTAATAGCTACTTTGATTTTTGTGGAAAATGAAAAAGTCTTAATATCTCGAAAACTGTAAGAGATAGAGCGATTTTGAGTGAATTTTTGACCCCCAGGGTAGTACATGAATATACTATGCAAAAGGGAAAAAAATTCAATTTTTGCCACTTTTGGCAGCTATCTTGGATTTTTAGCAGAAAATAAACATTGAAAATATCTTCAAAATGGTAACAGAGCGATTTCCAGCGAATTTCTGACCCACGGGGTAGTACAACAGTATTCTGTGCCTAGGGGAAAAATGTCATCTTGGATTTTAGCGGAAAATGAAAAATTGTGAATATCTCGGAAAATGTATTTTCTCCCCTTTAATGCTCGGCGGGAGATACACACCGCGGCAGTGGTCTTGTTTTTAATTGGGCCTATGGTAATTAGTGCCCTGTAAATTAGGTTTTTGTATTTGTCCCATACGACAATCACTTGCAATGTGACCTGTGCCAATAAAACTTGCTGGAATAAGCAATTTTTTCATATGGTTATACCATGTGTGAATCTTGGTCCTTACATATGTCTGAATATCAAGAAAGATTTACAGGGTAGAATATTGACCAACTAGTAAGCACGGCCACCTTCCACCCATAAAACTACTTCTTGTGGCTTCCGTGTGACATTGCAATTTGCCAAATTTATCATGGAAATACATTCCAAGAAAAAACACTTAAGTAAAACCACACATAGATCAGTGATTTATTGTATATTTCAGAACACAGAACATGTTAATAGCAACTTCATCACATAACAGTACTAAAAGTAATTATCATTTGGGTTGTCAAAGTAACTCATGAATGTATCTCCAGCTTCCATGTCTGGTTCCACCTCTGCACCAACCTCTTCTAGTGTTCGTATCTTTAAAACAACCCAGCGAAACTGGTCATATGTCACTGTAATTTTAACATCATATTCTTCACTCCCATGTTCTTGCATCTCCAAGACCATGTTTCTCAGTGTTAAGGTGTAATTTAGATCCACATCAGTGAATTCAATCACATACACATTCTCTATGCCAACAACATCCTCTGCCTTCAATAGAACTGTAAGCTTTTTCATTAAATTGAATGGTGGCAAAATGATAATAGCTCCTCCATCATCAAACGCCGGACTCCAGTTTAATTTCCTACAGTTTTCCTCAAGGGTCCAACGCAAGAGGTAATTCCTTGCATTTGGACTAACTTGAAGGGAAGCTAATTCTATTAATGCTTCAGTACGTACTTCCAGTACCCTTTGTCGGAATTCATCCTGCTCTGGAGGATAGTTAGCACGGTTTAGCCAAAGGATATCAGTTGCTTTTACTGCCCAGCGAAGCTCTTTATCACCACCTAAAATTTCAAATAGTTCTATAACACAACTATTGAAAGGATAAAGTATATATATTTAAATTTTTAATTTTACTGAGAAAATTTTATCACTATTGGAAGAATGAAATAAATTTTATTCATACCAGCTACCAAAACAAAAGTAAAACATTGAAAAGTAATTTAAAATCCTTAATGCTGCCTAAAGTATAATTTCATTATTGTAATACTGTTGTGTTTTTATTATTTTGCTGTAAAATGTACAATAAATAACTGAGGAAAACAGAACCTCTTGAAATACTGTCGATTGCATCTTCTAACAATACTTCTGGGTCTACAACCCTGATCCAATGCTGTGCCTCATTATACGGGGTCAGAGGCAATAAATCTGCAATAAAACCACTAAACCACCCCATATACATTTCATGCACTCCTTTGACACTCCACTCAATTGTTCCATAGTGTTCTAATAGATAAATATTGTCTACGGTTTCAGCAGGTAGTGCAAGTGACTGTGCAATCTCCTCTGGGTGAAGCCCTAAATGAAAAAAAATGAACAGGTAAATTTAAACCCAGATATTTAATAGTTTTTGCACTGAACTAAAAATAAGTGGTTGTCACTCTCTGCTTATGATACATATCTTTGCAATATTTGGTCCTTATATCATACGACTTGTTTGATGCCACCTTTTACTTACTTTGACATACTTCAAACAGACAAAGTTGAAATTGAGTTATCAATAAATTTATCAATATATTTAGATTCATATTTGCCTTTATTCATAATCCTCACTGTTTGGTCATGGATATATTGAATTGCATCTCGATATATTGTAAGTACACGGTTAATTTCTTCTTTGCCAACAATTGGTTTTGTGTGTAGAGGTAAGAGATAATCCACATCCAATTTCCTTATCTGTAAGAACAATCATAAACTATGATAAAACATTATTTATTGTAGCAACATGACCATAGCTTTTTACTTCACCTAATTGTCATCTAGAAAATACAGTTGACATTTCACAAAAAAAATAAAAAGTATGAATTCATCATTCATAGCACAGAATGTCATTAGTAGACTACACATGATATATAAATAATATCAAGGTAAATATACCTTATCTATTGTTTTGAACCATTCATCCACTGGTCTGACATCACTTCCCTTGATGGTATAAAGATTTGGAAATGCTTTATAAATTACATCTGCTGCTGCAATTGCTCTCATCGAAGGAATGTGTACTATAATTTGATCTGCTGTCTCTCCAGGAGCATGAAGTAGTATCACATCTAAGCCTTGAATAAACAAGAATTTTTAATTTTTTAAATTTCACATAATCACATAAATCTAGATCATTATTTTATCCTTTAAAATTTCAAAAGAAGATGTTTATTATGCAGAGATACTCTACCAGCTATGTTAAACCTCCAATTTTTCTCCTGAGAATGTTTTAGTTACTGGAACAAGTAACATTCCAGCTTCAATATCAATGATGTATTCTTTCCCTACTCCAGCATTAATCAAAGCTCCATCAGGCATATCTATTCCAAGCTAGAACACAGATTTGCAATTTTATGAAAAATTTTAATGTGACTTATCTTTTCAGCATCTATTTCATCAAAATTAGCCACAAACCACAAATTGACAGTAACCACAAAGAAAAACACTTAAGGCTTGTAGAAAATTGTACCAAAAATATCCAGCAAGTAATAAGTAACCAGACAAAGTTATATCCTGCTATTGACACCACATATAATATAGATAGCTCTGAACCTGTCTGAAACTCTTTATCACCAATCCCCTGTTATAATGCCACAATGTCCAAAAATGATGCTCCATACTTGCATATGCCCATACTTCCATTTCCTCACCTGGTTGGCCCTTTTCAAACTCCTGCAACAGTAAAACAAACATCCTCTTTCACATTACAAAGAACCAGTTGCAAATAGATATGTTTATCCTGATTACAATGCAATTACCTTGACCATTAATAAGGGAAATACGCAAGTATCTGCCACTGTGGCTCAAACCCAGGTACAGGCAGAAACATAGTGGCTCGGATGACCACTTAAAATGGCGGTCCTCTGTCATTGGGTTCTATCCCCAGTGGCAGGCTAAAGAACCTCATGGATGTTGATAAATCCTTGAGCCTGTATCTCCCAGTCAGGGGAATGTCAGTTACTTGTGAGTTGGGGCTGTACCTGTGCAGTCAGATGGGTTACATAGTGCTTTGAGTCCTGTAGTCCTGTAGCAGATATTGCACTGAGTATAAATACACAATACAAAAAGTGAGTGCCAAAGTTATTTTATTGCTAAAATATACATGAGAATATTACAATATGGAAGCAGAATTAACAGTGTATATATATGGGACCTGGGCTGTGTTCATCTGTATTTGTCCATTTTATCAATTTTTTTGGATGCAGAGTAAGCAGTTCTAAATTACTTTTTACAATGCATGTAAATTTTGCAAAGCGCTTTTAGTTGGATCCAACAAGTGAAATGAGGTTGATTTATTTATTTATTTGGGGTTTTACGTCGCTTTCAACACTGTACAGGTCATATGACGACAGGTAGTTGGAAGGGCAGAGTAAACGAGTACATACATTGATCGATTTTCAACACAAAATCAATGTATTTTCAAAGGTCTGTGCCTGCTGGGAAACCCATTATATTTTCCCCACCATTGGTCACGCTGTGAATTATGCTTATGTATGTAATTTTAACTCCAGTTGTTTAGATGACTTTACCTCTATTTGCTGATGTTTGCAATGTTAGGGAGCTTTCTGACTTCCTTACAGCTTGTATTGATGGGATTACTTCCTCCTGCCTCTGTGGCCAAACCAAGAGGTGACTCCAGCAACTGGGTGCTTTCTTCCAGGGTTCTATGGTTTCTCCAGAGCTGTTTGCCAAGAAATCCTAAAACCAGGATATTCTTCACAAGAAATCCTTGTGGACGACGTTGCAACTATTTGATAATTTGTTTTCTAGGTTGTCCCCAGGTTTCAGTTGACTTTCTGGTCTTGCTCTATGACTCTTACCATATAGATTCTTATAACTCTGTCAGTAGCTTTCTGCTCTTTCTGCTACATCAGTGTGCTGTAGCTCATTATCACCATAGACTTCTCCCAGTCTGCCATGCACACTGATAATTGACTTCAGTTGCTGAAACCCAATGACCAAGTGTTTCTTTAAAGGTAACTGTGTCAGAGCTTATTTTAATTGAAGAAAATTTCTTTTCTTTGTGTTCTGCATAAGTGAGCTAGTTAGTGTTGTGCTCCCCAGAAGTCACTAGATAATTGATTGGGGAAAGTTTCTATAACCTTATATATGTTTCTGGTTTCCTGGAAATGTACTGATGTGGTTAGATGTGTTTACATTCTACAACCTTCTATAATCTCCAACTTTATATACAGGGTAAAAAGATTTACCACAGTTAGTGTTGAACTGTAGTGCAAAATGGAGAGTAGTCTTTGAAAGTGTTGTATTTTATTATGGATTATATATTTGTTTTAACTGCTCGGATATACATTTTGTGGTGAACTGTAACTAGAGTGAACTGGATATAGTGTCTGGATACACCAGAGCAGATTGCTGACTATTGGATATTGTCCACATCTTAAACTGGACATCAGACTTGGGCAGACATACTAGTTGGATGCATACCTTTTGTTCTGGCGAGCACCAGATGAATCACTGGAAAGTTTGCTGGACAGAGTGGACAACTGTTGTTAACTGTTAGTTGGGTGAATAGGACTGCGGTCAGGTCGGACTGGTTTCATTATTTAAAATTTTATGAAGGATTAGAGTATCTTAGTTGACTGTAATTATTATGTTAATAGTTAACTTAATTTGTTAAGTAAACCTTTCTGTCCTTTTGTTACAGCTTGAAAGTAACCAGTAACTGCTGTCACGCTTGCCTTTGTTGTCAGTAACACAATAAAGCTACATTTCTCTTTATGTTGCACTTCAATAAGTAATAATTGTAGGGCTAATCTTGTGCACTTTGTGATACCTTCATGGCTAATGTGAAGCACATCCAAGATATCTAATCTTAGACTTAGGGGATAAATATGCTATTGTTTTCCAATTAAGAAACCATTTTGGATTGATATTTCATTGCAAAAATATGATTTGGCTTAGTTGCCCCATTACTCAATTGACTGGTTGGCCAGCATTCCACACAGTAGTGTAGTAAAGCAACACAAGCGATATCCTTAGCTTGGAAATCAGCATTTTCCCTCTATCTTTTTTCCATTGCAGGTAATGAGTTAGTTACTAGCTAGACGTAAGCTTCTAATTCACTCTGAGCTTAGGCCTCCTCTATGGGATGTTTAGTTTTTATCCGAGATCCTGATAAGGCAGGCATCTGCCACCTCCAACACCTTCCCAGGAACATACACCGTGGTAAAATTACACCTCATAAGTCTCAACCTAACTGCACATTTTTAGCCTGAAAATGCACCAAAGCCGTTTCCCCTAGGCAAAAATAAAAGATGTGTTGTTTGTTTCCAGCACAAAATCCTTTGAAAGCAGGTAATCCTGGAACTTAAAATCCTGGCCCACGTAGCATCTGGGGCCTCTTTTTCAATTTGGGCACAATCTTATTCTTTTTGGTGAAAGACCCAAATCTGGGAGCATAAGATCATCATTTCCCATTGGTTGTGGGATTTTGAAGGAAAGCTTCTGTTCCAAATAAGGAAGAATCTGCCTAAACTTTTGTCTGTTGGGAAGGATTATTATATAGATAATGGCGATCCATTATGTAAACTTAATGAATGGCCTCTGAGGCCCAACAGGCCAAAATGCCATTAAGTTTACATAATGGAAACGCCAGGAGGCAATTATCTATTAAAACTATATGAATTGAAACCAATTTATTAATTCAATAATTTAACACCTTTTACCAAATAATCAACCTAGACCATCTTTGCAAGGTTTCCTTTGGTGTTCATACCAAATATGGCTTTTACTAAATTAGTTCTATGGTTTTTGATGTCAATACACAATCAGCATTCTTTCGTCATGTGTATCGTTGGTTTTCCTTTATGGGAAAATATAATTTTAGATAAAACTTGAAACATTTGAACATAATCTGAATGCCACAAAGTTTAACTATGGATAATGATAATGGATAAAATATGGATCTGTGACTTAGAGAGAGCACTTTCCGAAAAAAGATATAGATTGGTCACATAACAATGTTCACGCTGTGGATAATTTGTTGTGGTGAGTGTTTCATGTTGCTGTACTAATCTGTCCTTATTTTAAGAGAGTAAGCCAATTACTTGTTAACCATCCTGCAAGGGACGCTTGTTTGAGTATAGGAGGATATCAAATTTGGCAAGTGTATTCAGTAGCCCTGGGGAATTTTTTGGAATAATCTTCAGTGACATTTCGACCAATCAGAGAGGTCACATGACCAAACATGTGTTTTTCGAAGGGTAAGCTTGTCCAGATGATAACTTGAAAGGGATTTTATCTATTCACCTGAAACTTGGCAAATATATTCATTTTATTAAAATCTGGAAATCATTAGATTTTGGCATTGATTGGTTAAGAAATTTGCCAAGTAATTAATGATTAATTAATCATTACGAATTTTCAAAATAAGGAAAACACAAAAATGCCTGTATCTCAGACAGAGCGATTTCGATGAAATTTTTGGCCCACAGGGTATCTCTGCAGAGTAACCATTCTACTTTTCCAAAAAATTTTGTCTCGCCAAAAATGGCAGCCATTTTGAATTTTCGAATTTTTCACAAAAATTGCAAAACACAAAAATGTTTATATCTCGAAAACCGCGCTAGATAGAGCGATTTCAACGAAATTTTTGACCCGCAAGGGTATCTCTACTGAGTAGCCATTACAATTTTAAAAAAAAATTGTCTCACCAAAAATGGCGGCCATTTTGAATTTTCGAATTTTTTGCAAAAAATTGCAAAACAACAGAAATGCTTATATCTCAAAAACCATACGTGATAGAGCAATTTCAACAAAATTTGTTTTTGACCCACAGGGTATCTCTGCAGAGTAGCCATCCATTTTTTTTACCCACAGGGTATCTCTGCTGTTGAATTAACACATTTTTCCAAAAATTTGTATCTCCCCAAAAATGGTGGCCATTTTGAATTTTCGAATTTTTGGCTAGATAGAGCAATTTCGACAAAATTTTTGACCCACAGGGTATATCCACTTTATTAGTACCACTTTTTTCCAAAAATTTTTATCTCGCCAAAAAGGACAGCCATTATGAATTTTCAAATTCTTCACAAAACTTGCAAAACACAAAAATGCTCATATCTCGAAAACCATACGTGATAGAGCAATTTCGCCAAAAAATTTTTTTTACCCACGGGGTATCTCTGCAGAGTAGCGATCCATTTTTTTTACCCACATGGTATCTCTGCTGTTGAATTAACACATTTTTCCAAAAATTTGTATCTCCCCAAAAATGGTGGCCATTTTGAATTTTTGAATTTTTCGCAAAAATTGCAAAACACAAAAATGCTTATATCTCGAAAACAGTGCTAGATAGGGCGATTTAGATGACTTTTATGATCCACAGGGTATCTCTCTGGACTTGCCATCCCAAGTTTCAAAAAGTTTTTGTCTCGCCAAATATGGCGGCCATTTTGAATTCTCCAATTTTTCACAAAAGTCGCAAAACACAAAAATGCTTATATCTTGAAAACCATGCTAGATAGAGCAATTTCAACAAAATTTTTGACCCATAGGACATCCCTGCAAAATAGCTATCTGGATCTAGCCATCACAATAGTATAAGGCTATAAGCAGTGCATGTTCTTAATACTTTAGCATTCACCTTTATATCCTTTTTTGGATGCTTTGTTTTTACTGTGCATGACATCCGCAGTGCTCCAGATCTCTCATGTTTTAAAAGTCGACTAAAAACCTACCTATTTCTTTTCCACCTTAGCTTTGAACTATCGAACACCGGATTGCCTCCTTGGGTACGACTTGGAACATGTCTAACGGCCTGAAGATTTATGCCTTACGAATTGGATAGTGTGCCTTAGAATCCGCATATACGGAGATTAAGCACTTGGACAACTGATTGATTGATTGATTGCAAAAACATTTTTTTCCAAGCGATCTAGTTTTATTTTGTGTTGAAGTTTTTGGGTTTCTCAGGGTTTTTTTTTTTTGGTTCTTTGTCTCTAAATTTTGAATCAAGAAAAAATGACTCCTGGAAAGATTGCTTCCTGGAAAAAAATCCTCATAGAAAGAATGCTTACTCCATATTTTCTATTCCAGAAATACCTCCTATGAAAATTAATCCACTACATTTAACAGCAAAGCTTATTTCAACCACAAACACTATATCAAGTTAAAATCATATCAAACCTCCAATAAGGTAAATTAAAATCTATGTTTTGAACTTAAACACATTGAAAATTTAAATCATTTAGATCCAGCAGTAATACATTTCAGTACTGCATTATAGAACCACATTTTTTCTCATTTTACTAGACTTCTTTCATATTGCATAATTTGGATTGTGAAAATATTTCAATGTTGAATGCATTGTGCTGAGGATAACTGGCAAATATATTTGTTCTTGGCAGACTGCCCATTGAACTTAACCACATTTCACTGTTAGAGAATAATATAGTGTTAACTCTTCATTATGCCAACATAATGGAGAGTTGACACAATAGAAGGGTCACCCATCTGGGTTATGGCAATAGCTCCTTTATCCTGTTGAAGGCTACCTGGTGTTCATCTGACCACAGCCATGTGTTCTTTGCTTCACAATCCCTTAGTGGGTTTGCACAAGAAGCCAACTGAGAATCCCCAAAGCTATGTTGCCATTTCCAAGAATTTTCTAACATCTGTTATGTTTTAATAACTGTTTTATTGTCCTGTGTTCAGGGACTACTTCCTTGTTATTTGGTTTATGGACACAAATATCACAAAACCTTTGGAAATTTAATTTCTTTGGATAAGTGTGACCCCTGCTTTTACAAGTGATTGACTTCATCTTGATGGCATCTTCAGTTCATCTTGATGCCATTCATTTACGTCTGTAAAAATCAAAATATCATCCATTGTGCACTGCACTCCCTTGATACCCTCAATTATCTACATTCTAACCAGAAAAGCTGGCCCAGATGATATTCCAATTTGCAGTCTGTTGAAACAATGATGTCCGAATTGTGACACAAAGGTTGTCAGCTTTCTGAAAGAATCTGAAAGTCCATATTGGCAAAAATTCTAATTTGCATACAGTTTCATACTCAGCCCTCCTAATAGTTCCTCAGTGTTGTAGTTTTTTGTTTATTTTGTCTGGTTTATTAGGCCAGATAAATTTATGAAATGATCATTCAGTTCACTTATGAATGTTAGGGGCCACGGTGGCAGAGTGGTAACACTCTCGCCTCCCACCTCTAAGGCCGGGGTTCGGTTCCCGGCACAGCCTCAATGGGAAAGCTGGTAGTTGGTTGCAGTTTACAGTACAGAACCCTGACGAAATGTATCTACTGGTTTCCTCTGCCCTTCCAACTACCTGTCGTGATATGACCTGTACAGTGTTCAAAGTGACGTAAAACCCCAAATAAATAAATAAAACTTATGAATGTTTTACCTGGGTTTGGTAAACTGAGGAACAAATGGTTTAATTTAGCCAAAAAAAAGTTTGATTACATTTACTTTGCCTAATGATGCCAGACTTCTCTTGTTGCATAATTTATAAGCTCTTTGATTTATTTGAAGTATTTTTGCTTTAAAGTTTAAGTCTATCATTTTAGAAAGGTCCACTCAAAAAGTTAGTCTTAAAAGATCAAATTGTGTACAGTCTACTGGAATCTGGTTATCTTTACAATGCTTATTTCTACCCATACCAACTAAGTTTTATCTTTATTGACATTTAAACTGGAAATAGAGCCAAGGATTTCCAATATATAAAGCTCAGCATCATAAAGGGAGCAAGAGGAATAGAGTTGTGTCATTGGCATACTAGGTAATTTTAAATTCTTGTCCTTTAACATTGATTCATTTAATGTCATCACACTATGGAATTAAGATAGACTGTATCTGACCTGCATGCGACAATATACAAATATGCATCCCAGTAAACTTTTTTTGGGTTTTGCAAACATTTGAAATGAAACATTTGGCAAAGGTTAAAAATGATGGATACAAAAAACATTTGTAATAGAATGTTTTTAGAATGTTTTATGAAAACTGTTATTATACGTTTAACGATAAATGTTAGAAAAACGTTATAAACATAATAATGTCTGAATAATAATGGGGTCAAAGGTCAAATTCAATATCTTTGTATGGTTGCTCACTATTGAAAATATTATTTTTATGTTTAAAATTGTAAGATAGTGGCTTAGAACTTGTGCCCCTATTCAATTCTTACTTTTAGGGATTGCATGTGGGGCAATTTTTGACAAAGTCCTCTAAAATCGCCATCTTTGTTTGGACATGTTTGAAGGTGAAGGTTTAAAAAACAGGTTTACGGTACGGGTTTAAAAAATGTTTTTAAAACATTTGACAAGCAATGTTGTTTAAACATTTTATGTATACTGTTTATCAAACATTTACTGATGAATGTTTGAAAAATATTTCCAGCAAATCCTTAATTTCTTCAGCTATTTTATAAACGTTTTTAAACATTTCCAGTCAAACCTAGCTTCTTGAGTTATTTTACAAACGTTTAATAAACATTTTCAGTAAAAAAACTTTTTATGGATAATGTTTATAAAATGTTTTTAAACATTACAGCATAAGATTTTTAAAACGTTTTGTGAATGTTTAAACCATTTAAAAGCGTTTCTAATGTTTACTGGATGGAGATATGGGGTCAACCTGTCTGCAACCATGTTCTGTGTTAATTGCATCAGACATGAAACCACATTGCAACACTCTGGCCGTTTTGAACTGATTAAAATTAAAAAGTTGAACCCAACTCATTAGATTTTGCCAAATCGAAAAAAATGTTTATGTTTTATAAATGAAGGTGGAATAAATCGAGTCAAAACCTTTTTTAAAGTTGATTAACAAGAGCTTTCCCGAGACATCATGTTTTTCTGCAAAGTCCAAGATGCTGTAGACTAACCTCATGCTCTCACTAATATATCTCCCTGATAGAAAGAAAGTTTGTGTCTCGCATATCAATTTAGTCAACTATGGTTTAATTGTATTTGCAATACCATCCTCCTTTCTTTTAGTTTTTCTTTGACCTTTGGGAGCAAGGAAAATTTGCTTCATGTGGCTCTTTCATTTTAATAGCATTTAGTTGATTATATTTCTTGCGAAATGCAATACCTTTGGGGCTTCTTTAGCTTTCGATTATTGAGTGATTTGTGGATCATTTTTGAAATTAATCTAATCTAATTACTTTTATAGTGCTTAATCTTCATCGATTGACAGAGTTTAAGGCATGACTATGCAAAACTGATGTAAATAATTGAAAGACCAATAGGTCAGGGTCATTACTAAAGAGACACAAGGGTGACAGAAAGGCTATAACGCATGGGCTTTTGCAGACAGGTGACTTATGACGGGTGTTTTTGAATGAGGCAATAGATGGTGGCACAATGTACATCATTAGGAAGGTCTTTAAAATCTTAGTAGCATCAAAAGAAAACAAAGGCCAAAGTGTGAGGAGTGGAAGGGCCTACTGTAGGAGTAACTGCTAGGAGACAAGTATGGTACAAAATAGCTAGAAGAACCACTGCGTAAGAATTTATAAGCCAATGTTACGGTTTTGAACATACAGCGCTAAGTTACAGGTGTCCAGTGGCTGTTACAGTGATCATACTTTCCATGATTTGTAACAATACATGCAAGAGTGTTCTGAATACTCTGCAACTCTAAACAGAGAGTTACAGTAGTCCAAATGACTTCTAACCAAGGCATTTGCAGCAAGGCCAACCACTTCTTGAGTAAGATACTGTCTAATTCAGGTCACGCATCTGGAGGATGTAGGCTTTACAAGTCCTCTTAACGAAAGAAAAGTCAGCATTGAACCACACACCTAGGTTTTGGACAATGTCAGCAGGATGAAGAAGACTTCCAAGAATATTGACAGGAAAATGAGATCAGAGCTTCTGACGTTGAGCTGTGGAACCCAAAACAATACTTTCAGTTTTATCAGGGTTGAGTTTTAATTTACTAAGAGCCATCCATTGTTGTACCTCCTGTAGACAGGTATTCAGCTTGGTTAGAGCATGCTTGTGAGATAGGTGGACATATAGTTGGGCACCATCAAGATGGAGGCTAATGATTTTGCTTAGTGGAGTTGTACAGAGGGAAAATGACAATGGAGCCAGCACAGAACCTTGGGAAACGCCATAAATGAGCTTGCATACCTCAGATAGTGTAGAACCCATCCTAATAACCTGAAAACAATTGCCCAAGTAGAAAACAAACCACTTTAGGACTGTTCCATCAAGATCAAACCAGGATTCAAGATAGCAAGGGAGAGTATTATTATCAATAGTGTCAAAGGCTGCTGACAAGTTGAGCAAAACTAGAGCAGTGGGTTCGCCTCGTGCCAGAGAGATGGACTTCATTTTTAATTGACAGTTTCTATAGAATGGCCTGGTTTGTAGGCATTCTGCAGAGGATTGTTCAGTTTATTACTATTGATCTGGGATGTTAACTGCTCAGCAATGACCTACTCAACCAGCTTGGACAGGAAGCAGAGACCAGACACTGTACTGGAGATTAAAGTAACATCTGCTCCAGTGTCAACCTGGAACATAACTTTTGACGACCAACCATAATTTCAATATCCCAAATATTGAATAGTTGTTTCTTTTCATGGATTTCCCCCCATGGACTTGCATTCTAATAGTAAGTTGGTTCTCCCTCTTGCTCGATTTCACAGACATTTTCACTGTGGCAAACCACACTGAAGTGCCCAACTATATTACATTTTAGGCAAGTTGCATTCTTTTCTTGGTAGTTCTTAGCATGTGGTCTTCCACAAAGTCCACATTTACCCCCTGTGTTGTGGCTAACCATATTCTTGACTTTGTAACTTTGGTAGTTTCATGTTGAAAGTATTCTATTTTCTCTTATAAGATGCAGTTTATGTACACACTCAGGCAAATGTTTTCCACAACCCTTTGCAGTGTGGATTTAGAATTTGTCATCAGTGATTCTGATAGCTTTTCAGGTAAGACCTTCTACTTGTCCACAGTTACATCTCTCCATCTTGTCATGTTGTGTAGTGATATAACCATCTGCACTTTGCACTCTATAAACTTTGCTTTTTTATAACTTACATTGGTTCTCACATCACAGAACTCTTTCAACTCGATTATACCCATATTAAATCTTTGGACTCTTCCCCTTTTAATTTCAAGTTCACCAGTACATCTTCAGACTGTTTTTCCTGTAACCCAGCAACAACAAAATAGAATTCAAACCTCTTGATCCACTTTTTTGGATTCAAAAAGTGATGGGGAGGTGATCTGCATTTTTTACACCAACTTATATTTTCATCCACTTCACACTAATATGTTAACAAAGCAACAAAGTTCAACACTCAAAAGGTACACTGTGTCTTTATGTTATAGGAAATCATTTTCCAATTAAATCCTAATACCATGAAAACTTCTAATGAAACTAATGAAACTTCTTATTGAAAGGCCTACAGCAATTACAAGTCTATACCATCTATAAAGAAATGAATTAATAAAATTCCAGTTATATGTACTTTGTTGCATTAAAATGATAGGAATTGTACTGGCTGATTTCACCTGTGAAAGAACATATTTCAACTTGCATTATCAATCAGAGGTCGGTGTGTGAAGATTAAATCCAGCTTTTTACAAGTTCAGATACCTATTGTATTTACTGCATCTTAATATGTTCCTCACCTGAGCACCTCCAACATGATCATTATGAAAGTGTGTGTAGATAATCGCTTTGAATGGTGCTGAACTGATGTTGGCACGGATGTATTCAATGATGGGTTCCACTGCTGTTTGGCTGTCTGAAGTGTCAATGACAATGAGGCCTTCAGGAGCCTCCACCACAATCACATTGCCAAGACCATAGCCAATAAAGAAGTGCAGTCCTGAAACAACCTGGAAAATATGAACTCATATAGTTAGTTGAAACATTGGGTATAAACAGACTGAAATACACTGTAGGCTTCGCTGACCACAGGCAATGACATATTAGTGCTACCCTTTCCCACTTAAAATGTAAGCTGAGACATCAGTGTGCTCCACCAGTAGAATAATAAAAACAGTTGTCAATTAATATTGTCCATTATATAATAAACACAATCGTCAATTATAAAAGTTGTCCATTGCTAGAAAACAACAGAAATGCCCGGTGACATGTAATATTAATGTACATTACATAAAGTACCATACCTCAATATGCTGTGGGGGCACAAACTCATCTGTGTGGTCAATTAGTGACTGGGGTGCTGGAGTGTTGATGACTTGTTCCAATACTTCCTCTGTGCGATTATCACTTGGGCAAAACCTTGGTTCCACTGTAGCTGTCAAGACAAAGCTACCCTGTAAGGATAAAAAGACTAATACATCAATCAATATGTGATGTTTTGTGTTATGTAATTTTTCCATTTTAAAGCATTATTATTGTGATTTTTATGTATGTGTTAATGTTTATAGATATGCAATATATGTGTCACATATGATAAAGATTACTTCGGAAACACATGGCCTGTTTCACATAGGTTCATTGATAAGAACATAGCATCAGGTGTTGATTATGAAAATCAATTGAAGTAAATGATGACATACCTCATTTTATAATAATATGTTCTAAGTAGATTATTTCTGGTATATTGGGACATTTTTAAACTATAACTTTTTTTTATTTGTATACCTGATTTCCACTTTATAGTGGTGGCCTACCATTTTTGTTATTAGGTCCATCATTGCCTGTTTCAGGAACTTTGGTATAAAAATAAACATAATGCTAAAATCTTTCAGTCAGTTTAACAACAGGCAACCATTTCCCACCCAAAACCATGTCGGTAAAAATTTAAAAAAAATCATTTATATACTGGTTATCAACATTTTAGTAATGTGTCACTGTTACTAAAATACCTGTCAGACTATTTATCGCAAAAATGGAAATCCCACAAGGAGACCACAGGTAGATTCAAACAGCAAGGAGATTTATAAAGCTAGAATATAAGGTTTGTTGGTGTAGTATTATGCTGCATATGTATTTAGCCTGTATCATTTCATAAGTTAGCAGGCCAAGAAGTGATTTGAAGATGAGGGAAGATAGATATACTTGTAGACAGTAATACCACACATGCATGTATATAATTGGGACAACTGAGCCTTTTATTTTACAACTTCACATTGTAACACAATACTTAATTAGTGGTTTAGACACAATAAATAAAATGGATACAAAATGACCCATCACAGAACATAAAATTGTAAATGTAATGCATGTTCAAGCAATGAGTAAAATAGTAAAAACACTGAAATAAAGCTGTGTTAAAATAACAGGAACATATAGCTGCATTCCACTTGAGTTATGCTGGAGCAGCCAAAGCTCATACTTCTGATAATCTTGCTGATGTAAAAAACTTACATATGATCTGGGTAGCAGCAAACCTTGTGAAAGTTCATGTGCCTGGCTGACAGTGTGGTGAACAGAATGTAACCTGTTAAAAGGTATAGGTGTGAACAAAGTGGGGGTGCTTTTCACCGTTTACAAGCAAAACCAAGAATGACAGCTCTCAAGTGGGGCAAACTTAAATTGGGGTTGAGAAAAGAGCGAGAAATTATAATGTTTACCTCCTGCCAAGTATTTGTGTTGATACAATGATTACATACGTAAAGTGTCACTTCATACCCTACCAGACCATTAAGTTGTGCAAGCAATAACAAACAACAGTCAGCAATCCGAGAAGTGCTTTGAAGATGACGCAAGACAGATATGCTTGTAAACAGTAAATAACACCCATGCAAGTGTATAATTGGAACAACTGAGCCTTTCATTTAACAACTTCACATACTAACAAAAATACTGAATTAGTGGTTTTGCCAAAATAAACACAATGGACATAAAGTAGGGGAACATCATGATCTGAGACACTAGACTTCTTAAAAGCATTGAATGCAAAATGTGAGGGATTTAACATTGAAGGAAGAAACCTAGACAAAGCGGCGCTTATCATAGGGACAGAAATAGGTGCGAGGAAGGGAATGGACACAAACAGTGGAGACACCAGGGGTAGAGGAAAGTGGAAATTTTAGTCCATTTACAGGAGACAATGGGGTGGAGGAATCCGAATGACTTTGTGCCAAGAAGTATATTGTATGGCTTTTGCCTACTTGAGTATTATGTGTGCCCCAGGAGAGCCAAGAATAACATCACCCCTAGTGAAATGGCATGTGGGGTTAAAGGAGAATGCAGAAGAAGGGACCATATTAGACAGGCACAGATACCCAAAGTAGGCCAGGAGAAAGATAGCTTCTTATAAGCAAAAGGAAAAGTATCACATGCGCGAGTGAGCTTCACCGGGATGTTGACAGTAAAATTGGCTTTGAATTTGGGTGTTTAGACGAAATTCACGGCCTCTATTTTATCATGAGATGTATCTTCCTATGAGCAAGAAAGGAGGAGGGGAGATCAAGCAACCAATAGTAATGACGCAGGACGGAAATGTAGGGATTGGGAGAATTTACTCGACTATGCTCAAAATTCCAGAAAAGCAAGAATTGTGTCTACACCTTCAAGGGAAATTGCAAGTACTGTGTAAATGTCAGAAACAATTTCAACTTGTGCATGTAGACTTTGGAAGTACGTGGTCTAAGGCTTGTAGAGATTCTAGAGTAGGCTCCGTCAATCAACCAGTTGGCAGGACCTACTGACCCTTTACAGGCCTCCACAAATTATGCTCAAGCAGTTGTTCCTTATGCAGGTGTTCCACTGGAGCTGACGTTGTAACCAACCCTACGACTCTGGGGTTGGTTGTGAAAGTCGTGGGATCGTACAAAAAAGGCATAAAAATGGAGAGCTTAGTCGGTTTAGAACTCCCAACAGGATGTTATACTTGCAGATAGGACGTGATAACCTCACCAACAAGACGTAGGGTCGGGGACGTTTTTCCACGGTCAGTCGTAGAAGTACTACGACAAGCCCTAAACCCCTAACAGACAAGCTATAAAGACAGACCGGCTTTGAGCATGTTCCCGACCAATGCCGACAGGACTGATTGATTTTGTCGGTTGGTAACTAAAGTCGGGATCGAGAATCGGGATTGCATATCACACTATATAAACCTATGTATCCAGGGACATGACACTCATTTCACGCTTCAGTGATGACAGGAACACATCAGGAGGAACTCTGACAAGTTGAGGGTGCTTTGGTTTTTATTGAGTTGAATATGTTATTATTCTTCATGATTTCTAGACACAGAAGACAACAGAACCCAGCACTGCCCAGCCAGAACCACAACCACAGCCACAACCACGCAGAAGGAGGAGGAAGCCACAGAATCCATGGGTTATGCCATTGATACTGCAGAGGGAGGGAAGGGGGTGCTACAGAACACTCTTGGACCAGCTAATCACAACTAGCATACCAGGCTACAGGAATTTCACCAGGATGGAACCAGTCATCTTTGATTTAATAGAGGGAAGTATTACCCCCCATCTCAGGAAGTCAGAAACAAGCTTCAGGAAAAGTGGGACTGAAACTAGTAGTTACATTGAGACACTTATCCACAGGAGAAAGCTGTACACTTCACTGCAGGACCACTAGAGGGTTGGAAGGACCACCATATGTAAATTTGTACCAAAGGTCTTTTCAGAAAGAATATTTGATTTGTCCCACAGAACCTGAAAACTGGAAATCAATCAGATCAGAAAATGTCCCCAATGCAGTTGGTGCACTAGGTGGCAAGCATATAGCTATAAAGAAACCAATGAATTCAGGTAGTGAATATTTCAACTACAAGGGTTACTTCTCCCTGGTACTGTTATATTTGGTTGATGCTGAATACAAGTTTCTGTGGGTCAACATGGGGGCCAGTGGTTTATCATCTGATGCTCAGACCTTCAACCATAGCAAGCTGAAAAGAAGAATCAAGAATGGCACCTTGGGACTACCACTGCAAGAATCACTGGGACATGGAGGCCAAATCTACACTACATCCTGTTTGGGGATGATGCCTTAGCCCTCATGCCTTGGTTGGTCAATGGTCAAGCCCTATAGCAGAAGACAAGCAGGGAGAAGAGAATAGCCAACTACAGAATTTCAAGGAGATGCAGGGTGGTAGAAAATGCTTCTCGTATACTGGTGGGAAGGTTCAGGGTGCTGCTGACAACCATGGAGCAGAGGCCAAAAGTTGTGACAGACATTGTGTTAACATGTATGGTGTTACATAACATGCTGAGAAGGCATCAGGGGGGAGCAGACAGACCACCAACACCAGCAGACAACATACAACCACCACAGAATGACCAGGGGCCGGTTTCATGAAAAGTCTCAGTTTGAGACCAGTTTTGGGCTGAGTCTGGGTCTCAAATCTGAGACTTTTGTCTTGGCTGAGTTTTTGGCTCAAATTGATTTCACAAAAGGTGACTCAGCTGAGACTGGTCTCAAGTCATAGTCTCAACTTTTAAATTTCATTTAAGACGCTTCCTTGGTTTGATGTTTATGCAAGTGTATTTATTTCATCATCATTATCGATTTAAATTGCATTAACACTGATAACACATGAAAAAAAATTGATATAATATTATTGGTAACAAGCCAATTGTTTCAGACTCAACTGAGACTGAGTCATGCTTTGAGTCCCCTCTTGAGACTAGTCACTTGACAACGGTCAAAAAAGCATGTCAATTCCATTGACTTTTCTTATTATGAATATTGAATATGTAGTTGTAATTAGTAAGCAAAATAAAAATATAATATTTCAAGATTCAACAAATTCATTTTCATGCAAATTATATTGCTTTATACACAAGTATTGGATGACAAACTTTGGACTCAAAATTTGAGACACCTCCTTGGTGGGCTCAAAATTGAGCCCATGACTGAGCCAAATCTCAAGTTGAGCCTGTTTGTGAAATGCTTTGAGTCTGAGTCCACAGACTCAGCAAAATATTTACAATATCTGAGCCCAAAGTTTCAGATTTGAGCCTGAGACCAGACTTAAGTCCTTTCATGAAACCGGCACCAGGAGTAGCAGGGACAAAATGAAAACTTCAGAAATCTATCGAGGGAGGCCAAACATCAACAAAACCCACTCAAAGATTATTTCAACAGCCTTGGGCCACTGGCTGGACAGGAGGACTGAATTTAAGAAGACTGAGGGGAGAAGAAGCTGTTATTAATCCTCAATCAGACCTTTTAAGGACCACCCACATATTCCAAGAACTTTTACTGAAAAAGTGACATGAAAAAAAATTCAGTAACTGTGAGTCAATTCTACTAACAAATTCGCATTGAAAAGAAAAATATTTGATAATGTAATTGGCATATTTCAAACCAGTATCACAAACATTCAAACCCAAGTACTCCAAAATCAAAATCCAACTTTCAACTGTACTTGAAAACACCATTCTCCAGAGAAACACATTTTCATTTCCTAACCAATTAAAATAATTTTCATTAATGATTTGAATTTTTACAATCCAAAAGCCAGAATTTAGATCCAACTATTTCAGAAAAAGAAAAAAAAAACGTTTTTATTCCTTCTTTAATTTAAAAAAGGAAATAATGTGTAAGTTAGTCGTCAGGTGTTGCCATACAACACAGTTTGTTTGTTTGTCAGTCCATACAATATCAGAGGTGCATGGTTCATGCTTCATGATCAGCGATCATAAAATTGTCTCTTGCTTAGTTGATTTTCCATCTGTGGCAAACCATCATCAGCAAACTTTTTGTCAGTATCACAAAATTAATGTTGATAGACTTAAGGAAGATCTAGCGGCCTCTGCATTTGTTGCTTATCCATCAGACGACATTGACACACTCTATGAACAATATGTATCTAGTCTGTTGGATCTCGTAGATATGCACCCATAAAAACGAGGCACCTCGCCAAACCTGCTCCTGGCTGGATAACAAATGAGTTCAGAACTGCAAAGTATTTGTTGAAGGCAGTATGAATGAACATGGAGGAGGGACAAATCCCCAGTGAACCGTGCCCATCTTAGATGTCAAATAAATAGATATAACCACCTACTGAACAAGAATAAGGGGCAATACTATCAAGAATTAGTCAAAGAAAATAGTGATGATGGAAAAAAAGCTGTGGCAAGTATTGAGCAAGGACAGGTCCCAGGTCTCTACCCTTCCATCCTGTACCGATAAAAAATCACTGGCCAATCGGTTTGGGTAATTTTTTATTGACAAAATCAATAAAATAAGAAACACCTTTAGAAACTACACATCAAAGTGTGTTCCTTTATAAAAAAAGCCACCCTCTTTCAGTTCTTTTCAGTTGGTTTCCGAAATTGAAGTCCTCAAGTTAATTAAGGAATCCCCAATCAAAAACATGCTCTTTAGGCCCTTGGTCTCACATTCCTGGTTAAAAGGTATATAGACATTCTCCTCCCTTCAATAACTAAATTGGTTAATTTATCTCTCCAAGATGGTGTTTTTCCAAAACCCTTCAAAAATGCTATAGTCACACCTCTTATCAAGAAGACCTCACTGCCCAAGGATGACCTCAAGAAATATCAGCATGTCTCTGGGCTAACTTTCTCATTGAAGTTGGTGGAGTGTGTGGATGCGCTCAAATAAGGTCTCACATTGACTCAAATGATCTTGGTAATACATTTCAGTCTGCCTACAAAGCTGGACACTCAACAGAAACTGCCCTGTTTTGCATTCAGAATGAGATACACTTGTCGCTGTCCAAGGGTATGCCTACCGCCCTAGTCCTATTCGACTTGTCAGCCGCCTTCGACACTATCGACCATGACACACCCCTCACCTGTCTATCAACAATGTTTGGCTTCACTGGAACTGTCCTCAGGTTGTTTACAACATATCTCCTGGATCGTTTTCAATCCGTCAAAATTGGCTCAACCATTTTTGAATGTTTTAAATTAAATTTCAGTGTTCCTCAGGGTTTTGTTCTTGGTCCTTTGTTGTTTTCCCAATACACTTCCCTCTTAGTCAGGTAACTACAAAATTTAGGGATGTCAAATACCATTTTTATGCTGATGACTCCCAGTTGTTCGTTCACCTATCTCCTGGAAATTGTGCCAACTCCTTTTACCAGTTAAAGGCCTGCTTGGATGACATCCATATCTAGATGTTTGACAATAAGCTTAAATTAAATCCTGGAAAAACTGAGTTTAAAGTCTTTGGTTCTGTTGATAAGTATAAATGGCTCAAAAATTCCTTCCCTGTAAATATTTTTGGAAACTGCCTCTCCCCAGCGGATGTTGTTTGAAATCTGGGTGTACTGTTTGATTCTAAATTTAGTTTCACCAATCATGTAAATTCTGTCATTAAATCTTCTTTTGCCAACCTTCGTGGTTTGCATCATGTCCGACAATTTCTCTCATATGACATCTCAGTTATGGTAGCAAATCCATTGGTTAGTAGTCCACTGGATTATTGCAATTCTCTGTTTTGCAGTTTGTTCTAGATTGTTTGGCATGCTTTGTCTCTGGTGTCTTGTCATTGTCTCTAGATTTTCTCATGTCACTCCAATTTTAAAGTTTCTCCACTGGCAAAAAACCCTGTTGCTTGTTTATAAGTTCCTTACCACTGGCAAGCCAAAATACTTTACCCCATATTTGTCTTTATATACATCTGCTGTTAAAACAAAATGCAGTAATCCAGAATAGATGTTTCTTAAAGTCCTCTTCTATAGTTCCTCAGTTCATTTCAACAAGTCCTTCTCATAGGATGGTCCAAAACTCTGGAATGATTTGCCACTGGAAATTCGAACTGCTCCTACACTATCATGTTTCAAAACACAACTTAAATCCTATCTGTTTCGTCTTGTCTCTATGGCTGACCGTGCCTACAGTGTTGTGGCACCAAAGCATTGGAATGACCTGCCAGATAATATCAGGAACATTGAACTTCCATTGGACATCTTCAACAAGAAACTAAAAACTAAATTATTTCAAAATAGCACGTTATTGAGAAAAGGTGCAATGATTATTTATTCCTAAATAGAATTGAGCTATATAAATATGTCATGTTATGTTATATGTTAATTACAAGGTTGTTCAGCCTTGAAAAATATGATTAGGACATATTGTTTAGACAATGAGAAAGGCTGCTATGGAGGCATAAAATTACTGTTGTTTACAGTTAAGATGTCAGTCCAAGAGTCTCTAAGCTTTAGTCCTTTGAATTAGTATTTGATCATTCAGTTCATAGCCCTCTCACAAAGTTTCTTTCCACCCTAGACGCAGCAGCCGTAAAGGACTGAGTGGTTGACCTATTACATCTACAAATTAGTACCCAGGATGAGTTATTTAAGCCAAGCTCTTAAAATACTACATGTATATATGAGCAGATTCTTGGTATTCCACCACATAAAGTGCTGCTGAAATAGTGGTAGACAATAAATATTCTCAGATACCACAAATAGTTCCTAGACGCAGCAGCTGTAAAGGACTGATTGGTTGACCTATCACATCTACACATTAGTGGAAAAGAACCCAGGACGAGAAATTTAACCAAGCATTTAACATATTACATGTATATATGAGCAGATTCTTGGTATTCATCCACATAAAGTGCTGCTGAAATAGTGGTAGACAATAAATATTCTCAGATACCACAAATAGTCCCTTAGCCTTCTCAAACATTACACAGCTGGGATACGGAAGTGGACTTCCAGCTACAGCCCAAGAAAGAGACTGGAACACATGTATGCATATCTCCCTGTCTACATTTGAAATGGCCAGTGACTCATGGCGCAACAACCTTTGCCTTTCCTGGGACGAGAGGGAGATATTGTTTGAGAAATTCTGTGCAACTACAGATGGTTCCACCAGGGAGAAAATTATTTTGCAAATGTTCAACATAACCAGGAATCCTTCCAGATGCATTTCATGTTACATATTAGTAGGAGTATATCCAAAACCTACACCAACTTTGTGTCCAACTTCATCTCCCCCAAACCAACCTGATTCTACTCAGATGGCATGTCTATCTACATCATGCTCACCCCAACTTGGATGTTTTTGGGTGTATGTTTTGTTGGAATATGAGTGACAAGTCATTGGTTTGAATCCTGGAGCCAAAAAAAAGAGCGTTTCCATCCAAAAAGAAGGCCAGGGGCAGTCACCAATGTCATTAGGCTACTCCGAAGATGTACTACCAACCAATGCCGGCACCCAATACTTGGTGCAACACGCCCTTTACCCCAAAGCCACAGTAGGGTGGGCATGGGAGGTCATGTTGGTCACCGAGGATGCACCAATGGGGGTAACATATCTTGTAGAAAGTAACACCAGCCTCTCCATTAATACTACAATCACTGTGTTAACTCCCAAACGCTTTGCTAGATTAGATTCAACAAAAACTTCAGGAAATCTATTGGATGATATTTATCTTTGTATCTCACCAGTTGAGGGGAGACTGTGTGTACAGTTCCTACAGCAGAGGGAAAGGATCCTTGGGTACAATGTAACAGTTTAGTCAAAAGACCTGCTAGTAAGGAGCAGTCTCAGACAGTATCTACCTAAATTGGAAAGGTAAGGAGCCCACCAGTCAATCAGCAAGTAGCTATCCATAGTCAGTCTACCTTTTTGCCCAACAAGGACCAACCCTCCCTCCGCCCCTGATATTCACCAGTCTAGCCAAGCAAGTAAAACTGATAGCTTTACAGTCGGGATTCAGACTACAACAATACTTGGGCAAGCTAATCTGCGCCCCTTGTTAGGAGAAATGCAATAAACCGACACTAAAACTTCTGAAGCTGATGAAGGATTTAGGCTTTGTAATAAACCTCAAAAAGTCAGAGCAACATCTCCATCCATCGTCTTCAAAGGATAGCAATTTTGTTCTTGATTTAGCTCTTGTGAAGCCAATGTTCTCAATGTTCTGTTGTTTCAGTGTCTATTATCATTGCAAGGAATTGCAGAACAAGATCAACAGATCAGCAAAACTGTGCTTTAATGTGCAGAACTTTCACCTGGTGGTTAGTTTTTATCTTATTTGCCTGCTGTGAATTCCTGCTTCTTATAATGTTACTTGGAGTTTTTTTTTCTTCTAAACATCTTGACTATGTAAATAAAATTCTACCTTTTCTGTATTCTTAACTTTGCCTTCATAAGAAATTTCTCGCTGTTATGTGTTGTGTTTTGAAGTGTTTCCCAATACAATTATTTCAACCCTCTTTGTGAACTTTGTTTTCCGATATTCTTTTCTTGCCTGCACTGGTGGTGCGACCTAAAACAGTACAATTCACCCCCTTAGTGCCACACTTTAACTGTGGGAGACCTGAAAAACACATTCAGTCTCTAATGTGTCCTTGTTTCTTTTACCTCATTGGGGCTTCTATAGCTGCATCCTGGTTTCCAGATGCTCACCTATGGTGGTTGCTGTCTATTGCCAGCCCTATTTCCTTACTTGCAGCGAGTAGTACATCTATCTTGAAATTATGAATTTTTTCCCCAAAGCTTTTGCAGTAACTGGGTGATCACTTTCCAGAATCTGTTTAGCCACAGCATGATCAGCAAAGTGATTAGCTTTTTGGTACATAAAATACTGTTCCACCGAAGAGAAAGTTCCCTCACCTGTTGTAAACGAACAAGGAAAGTGATTTGAGAGTTTGGACTGGGAGGTATAAAAGGCCGTGATATTGCCATTGGTAACTGTGGAAAGATTACTTGGCCTCAGTTCACTGGGCAGCTTGTCCAAGTCGCTAGTCGTGTACATCTTGCCATCAAGGATTAGCTTATCAGCTGATAAGTGTGCTTGGTACTGTTTAGGTGATTTATAGGCAGCAGTTAGGACAGTGGAAAACTGTCTCCTTCGAGAGTACCCCCATCTCTAAATTTCTGCTTTGCCTTTAGAACTCTAAGCTTATCCCTGTAATTGAGAAACTTAAAAATGATAGGAGCAATTTTCTGTCTATTACTCAGGCTATGGGCCCATTCAATATTTGTTTGGTCATGATCAAGCCCATACTTTGTACACAGCTCCAGAATCAAGATGTCACACTCTTCATTTTGCAAAAGCTCGGTTGCTCTATTCTTCATAGGTATAAACTTCAAATGATTTTGGCTGTAATTTTTTTCAGAGCCTTTAGGACTTTATGACGAAAGAAATCGGTTCATGATCTGATATAAGTGGATCCTGGTGACATTACTAATACTATTAATACTCTTAATGTCAGATGGGCTCCTGGTAATGACAAAATCAAGCGTTTGACTCCCAAGTGTGTGTTGGACCACTGACATGCTGATGTTGGCCATACTCCAGCAGTAGATCACCAAACTTAGAAGCACTTGTGCTAGTAGTGTCATCCATATGGATACTGAAGTCTTTAAGGATTATCAGCTTCCCATTAGCAAGCATGCATGACTCCAGTATGTCATTAAACTCTCCATAAATACACAGAAGTTTAGATTATTTTTTATAAAGATGGGGTGTCCACACCACAATAACTCTGTAGGTTTCAGAGTTACAGTTCAATGTAATATCTTTGTTCTCCATGCTATTGCACTGAATATTCTTCTGAAGATGTGTTTTGTCTTGTAAGGACGATTGCATGATCTAGGCTATAAAGTTCAATCAGAATTAAAATGAGAACTGACACATGTATGTATCAATTTCATGGTAATTTTTTTTTAATTTTTACACCAAAATCCACAATTCTGCAAAATGTTTATGCTGATAGAGTAAATATTATAGATTAGATTCTCATGCATTCTATATTCAGCTTTGATTCTTCCTTGTAAGAGTTTATCTGTACTTGAAATATTAAGCATTTCATAAATATGCATAAAAATAACTGTTTTTAAAGACTTGAGTCTTTGTGATAGATACAGGTCTAGAATGTGGCTGTAAATTAAAATCATATTAATCACTTTTTTTGTGAATGATGAAAACCTAAAATTTATTTCCTCATAATTTTACAGAAAAACTTATCAACTAATAACAGTTGTTCATTAATTCAAAACTACTGTTACATGTCAGTAATACAAGATTTAGTCTTGAAAATGTGTACAGGAATATCAGAATCAATTCTCAACACAAAATCACGAGGATTTCTGGCCTCAAATTTGACTTTTGACCTGAATATTGATCCTGACATGTTTTCAACACTATTTCTAAGTGAGATTTCTGACAAGAAAAGGTGGTCATGTTTCACAAGAAAAATCAACTCTAAATCTTGTTCAGGTTTTTAACAATAAAAAGTAGCTATGTTTTAAACAACAAATCTTGGCGATGTTTGGTTGAAAATTGATCCTAAAACTGATGTACCTTTTTTTCAATAATAAATCCAAGTTTGTTTTCTTAAGGGAAAAAGTAGTCATACTTTCAAAGACTTATTGACTATGTTAAAATGCCTGACATGAGTATGTTAATTGTGTACTATCCCCAAAAGTGGTGAGTTTTTCAAACAATAATAATAATTGTGTAATAGCTAGGTAATTTTGATTCATTCTTTTTAGTTCTTACATTGTTCTTTTCTAATATGTGTGTTTTACATAAAGGATTTCCTTTTATTAGTTAATAATTTAATTACTCTATATCTACAATATATTTAGTTGTGAAATTATCACAAAATTTCACATATAATTTGTGTTTTAATAGCAGCCGCAGTCCCAAAGGATAACAATCAAACTGGATATCGGTTTTGAATCAAAA
This sequence comes from Sabellastarte sp. h YS-2021, assembly GCA_964017235.1. NCBI lineage: Eukaryota > Metazoa > Annelida > Polychaeta > Sabellida > Sabellidae > Sabellastarte > Sabellastarte sp. h YS-2021. The sequence continues at coordinate 17,353,259 of OZ024931.1, read as the reverse complement.
TTCTGCACGGAAAACTACCCTTGTGAAAACTACCCTTTCTAATATATAATATTTACTGCATCAGCCCATTGGTGGATCATCAAAATTATTAATATGTAATGAATACATATATATTTATAAAATCTATGTGTTATAGTCATTCCTATGTACAAAGACAAATATATTTAGATAGAATAAGAAAATCAAAGGAGGGAAGGGGTGGTATATGGACACAACATACCAATGAGAGGAAATCAAAATATGCATATTCAGGGTCAAACGGGGATATACTATCTCCAAAGGGCCTAGAAACTCCTTTATTTTTACTCCTAGAGTTTTGGGATGTTAAACTAACCTCTAAGAATCATGGGCTGTGGATCTTATAATTGTTTTTTGACTCAGTTACCTTTGGGTCAGGCATAACATACATGTGTACTTAGATTGCGCTTAGAATATTTGGCTAAAATATTTACTCATTACTTTCTGAAATGACTAAATTTTTATGTCTATGTTCCTGCATTCACTGTCAGTTAACATACAATGATTCTTCAAATTTTCTTTACATGTATATATCTGTTCATATATATTTGTGTATATGTGAAACTCCTGCATGAAACTTATACGGTGAATGTATTTTTCTGGTTTCATCTTTTTAAAGGAGTTCTGTTTTTGTTTTTTTGTCTGTCATGTATATGCTTTGTGGGTTAATGTCTAAAACATTTTGGAAGCTTATTACCCCAAGTTGTATGTCATTTATTCTGCAATGTATTTATACCAAATGGCAGTATATTCCTGAGTACATATTCACTATATTCTTTACAATTTCTATATTTGGCATATGACAATGTTCTAACATCAAGATTATCTCAGCAAATTGTCAAGGATTAAGAGATATTTACAAATGAACAGATGTTTTAAATTTTTTAGCTGATAATGGCCCGGATAATCTCTGTCTACAAGACACACACTGGTTAACTGATGACCAAAAATTTATTAAAAAACTGCGGCCAGGTGAATTTCTTTTAAATGGTACAAGAACAAATGCTGGGGGGTTGCAATTTTGATAGGAAAAAATTTTTAATACAAAATTTTGTCGATACAAACTGATGACTGTGGTAACTTCATTTCTGTCCTTCTAACTTTGAGTGTAGTTAGTATTAGAATAGTAAATATTTATGCACCAAATATTGATTCCCCCAACTTTTTTAATTTTGTAAAAGAGAAAATTCAAATACCATATCATGATTACTGCATCATTTGTGGAGACTTTAACCTTGTATTAGAACCAACAATAGGCTGTCGCAATTATAAAAACATAAACAATCCAAAATTCCCTGATTCAGTCAATGATTTCATTAGACTTGAAAGATGCTTTCCGTTATTTTAATAAAGATTTAAAGCACTACACATGGCATCAAAAATATCCAATGAGGTGCGTTCGGCTTGATTATTTCTTGGTGTCTGACAACCTCATAGATTTGATTAATAAATGTGATATCAAACCAGGATACAGGTCAGACATTTAACAATTTATAAATTTAAGAGGTAGAGGTCTGTGGAAGTTTAATTGTTCACTTTTAAAAGACAAAGACTACTTGATTTGCATAAACAATTTAATTGACAGAGAAAACTATGCAGTCCCTGTCTATAATCCAGACTCGATCATGCAAATACATGATTCCTCAATTAATTTTGCTATTTCGGATAGCAAATTCCTTGAAACATTACTGCTAAAAATAAGAGGTGAAATTATAAAATTTGCTTCAACCTTAAAAAAGGAAACCTGAAAAGAGGTGTAGAAAAAAGAAAAAGAAAAATTGATTTAAAGAAAGGAAAAGAATCATTAGAAAATAACGATGGTAGTATGGACTATTCAGAACTTGATATAAAAAAGAAAGAACTTTTAAGAAAGGAAAAATTAAAAGGAATTATGATAAGATCCAGAGCCCAGTGGCTAAGTGAAGGAGAAAAGCCTTCAAAGTACTTCTGTTCTCTTGAAAAACACTATTACACTGAAAAAAACGATAAAAAAATAGTAACTGAAGATGGTAAAATATTAAATGACCAAACAAAGATAATGAATGAATTAAAAGGATTTTATAAAACCTTGTTCTGTAGCAGAGATGCTAAATTTCTGATTACTGTACAAAGGATTTGGACACACTGACTGGTCTAACCATGCTGACTGATAATGAATCAAGCCTTCTAGAGGGTTATCTTACAATCAAAGAAATAACTAAGGCATTAAAATCTATTTAAAATCAGAAGTCCCCTGCGGTGGATGCATTTCCAATGGAATTCTCTAAAGTTTTTGGGGGGAAACTGAAATATTTCATCTTGTGATCGTTGGACAAATGTCAATCTCATTAAGGCAATGTGTAATTTCTTGTCTCCCTGAAGGTAACAAGCCAAGGCAATTTTTAAAAAACTGGAAACCAATATCCCTACTATCAGTCATATATAAGATTGCATCTTCTACTCTTGCTTCAAGATTATGAATGGTTCTAGAAAATATCACTTCAAACACACAATCAGGATTTATGCCTGGTTGCTTTATTGGGGAAAATACAAGATTAATTTATGACATAATACACAATACAAAGGAAGAAAACATCCCTGGCCTATTAATGCTAATTGACTTCCAGAAAGCTTTCAATTCTGTTTCTTGGAAGTTTCTACATTCTGCCTTAAATTTGTTTGGATTTAAAAAAGTCTTTTGTCAATGGGTTATGGTTCATATCACTAGTGTAAAAGCTGCTGTTCTTCAATGTGGTGTACTTTCTGATTACTTTGATATTGAACGTGGATGCAGACAGGGTGATCCAATATCACCTTATTTATTTATCATCTGTGCCCAAGTTATCAATAATAAATGAAAAAAATGAAAGGCATATATGTAAATGACATAGAACATAAGATCACACAGTTTTTTTTTATATTTTTATTTTCTTTTTCATAACAGGTGCAAAAAAAACATTTACATATAAAAAAATTAAACACATACTTGTCACATTTAGGCAAAGAAAAAAAAATACACAAAACAAATGAAGCATAAAGAATTATCCCTGATATAGGGATCAAGAGTAAGTTTTCACACACCACAATTTATTATAGTAATTAAAGCAATGCCCTATACATCTTCATTTTGATCAATTTTTTTTTGTAATTCTAATGCACACTCCTAAATACAGATGCCCATCGATCCCAAACGTGAGAAAACTCTGTTTCTTTTTCATTTAATTTGGCACAATATTCCTCGTCTCTTAACAGGCTATTCAATCTATGATTGGAATATGATTCTGGTCTTTATTAATATATCCAAAAATGATTGTAAAACAAGAAAATTTTATTTCTAAACTTATCCTCTCTTTCAATAGTTTTTCAATGTCATTCCATAGTTTGCTTGAATTTGGACATTCATAAAAAATATGCAGTAGGGATTCTGACTGTTGACAGAAATGACAATTGGGACTATTTCTTATGCCTAGTTTATGCAGATAACTATTGGTTCCTAAGATCCTATAAATCAATTTTAGCTGAAACCATATTAGATTGTTATTAGTCACTGTTTTAAAACATATACAAAACAACATTCTCCAGGTGTCATGGTCAATGCAAATTTCAAACTCTTGGTTCCATCTGGATTTCATTTTGTGATCATTTTGAAAATTGGTATGAAAAATTCTATAAATTGTTCCAACCCCTTTTTTGCTTTTTAAAATATACTTAAGATTGACAGGAACAAATGGCCTCTCCAATATAATATTTTCCAATGCATACCCAAATTTTGTCAAAAGTATATTTATTTTACATTTCACTGAAAGGTAATTCAGATAGTTAAAGCGGGCGGAAAACTTTTGACAAAGTTCTTCGTAACTGATCACCTTGTTATAAGATACAACATCTGCAACTGTTATAACTCCTTTCTGGTACCAGTCAGGAAGATATAATGGTTCGTCTGAGATGAATGGGTTATACCATAATGGAATTGTCAATAAGTCAATACTGTTGTAAATTCTTAAGTTAGCTGACATGGCAATCCACCCCTCAAAGACATCTTGCCAAAAGGGGTTAAAAGTTCTTATCATTTCTGACAAATATTGTGGTCCAAAGTGAAAGATTTTGGTTAAACAAATTGAAGTTTCAACTTGTAGAAGCTTAATCCAAGGGGCATTGTTGTATCTAAACAGTCTCCTTATCCAAGTAATTTTCAACGATTTCATAAATACTTCGACATCTATCATTTTCGATATCCAAATATGCCAGTCTCATCACATCCCGATTAATCTTATCTGGTTTGTTTGACCATATAAATCTGTAAAATATGCTGTTAATCTTTTGAAGTATAGAGGGTTTAGGATTTGGGAGTGATAAAAACAAATGGTTTAGCTTAGATAACAAGAAAGTCTTTACAATAGTGATTTTACCAATAGGAGTTAAATACCTTTTGTTCCAGTTATTAATAATCTTACAAATTTCTGTTATTTGTTTTGAAAAATTGATTTCAGTGCATTCTGTCAGATCAACTGAAAGTGACAATCCCAACATATTGAAACAAATAGTATCCCACTAGAGATTCAGCCTTAACAGTTTTTCTTTACAGTATTTTTTCTTTCCTATCCATACCACTTGAGAGTTTTCAGTGTTCACCAGTAGACCTGATAATGATCCAAAAACTTCTAAAACATTTAAAGCAGCCTGCAAGGACTGATATGTTCCATCTAATATTAATGTTGTGTCATCAGCGAACTGACTTAGCTTGATTTCTGTACTTCCGCAGAAAATACCCTTTATTTTTTTATTATTTAATATAAGTATTGTCAAGACTTGGGCAGCAATAATGAACAGATATGGGGAAATAGGGTCACCCTGACGACAGCCATGTTCAATATTAATAAACTTGATAAAAATCCACACTGAATAATGGTAGCTTTGATGTCTGTATTAAATAATTTTATCCAATTGTAATTTGTAATTTACTAAGATTAACTGAGATTTAAATGCGTCTGTAACATTCATGTAGTTTTTTACAGAAATAATTGTACACCACAGAACAGACGGTAAACTGCATAAGAATATTTATGTTTGAAGCAACATCAAAATAACAATCATGTTAATGAACTCACCATACTAATACTATTAAGATAATTTATAAAATGTACTGTTGTAGATCACAGAGAAACAGCCGATTTCATGTAGATTATATATATGGCAAATATACAATAGAATTTACACCAATTGTCGACGATACAACCTTAATCTTAGATGGAAGCAAAGATTCCCTAATAACTGCCTTAAATGTCCTTGAGGTCTTTGGCTATATATCTGGACTTCAGATAAATACTGAAAAAAACCCAAGCTGATTTGGATTGGAAAAAAACGATACTCTATAGTGACAAAATTGACATTGAGAAGAATTTGGATTGGGGAGCCACCACTTTCACTCTCTTGGGTCTTAATTTTTCAGTAAATCTCGGTTCTATTGTAGAGTTAAATTATACACCAGTGATTCAAAGCCTGGAACGACTTTTTCATGTTTGGAGCAAAAGATACCTTACACCACTTGGAAAAATAGCAGTTATAAAAACATTAGCCTTGTCAAAGCTCAATCACCTATTTCTGTCAATACCATCACCAGGAAAAGATATTTTCAAAAAAAATAGAAACATTATTTTATAAATTCATTTGGAATGGTAAGCCAAAGTGAAAAGGACAATTTTGACAAAACAGTACTGTGATGGTGGCTTAAATATGATAGAATTAAATAATTTTAATTGTGCACTTAAAATAACTTGGATACGCAGAATCTATTCCAGCTGCAACACACCTTGGTTAAAGGTTGCAGAACATTACCTTAGATCTATAAAAAAACTTCTCTTGCTTGGATCAAGCTATTCTTCATATTTAGAAGAAAGAATAGGGGATGGATTATTGAGTGCAGTATAATCCAAATAATAGCCATAAATAATCATACAAATTGGTTGATGCCTGATGGGGCCAGATAATGTAATTTGAATATCCAGCACAACTCAGTGCGCATTCGTATGGAAGTGCAGGTTGATTCAAATTTTGGTATACATTCTTCTAGCAGAATGAACTGCGTCTTTGTGTCCATCATTTTTGAAATGACGTGAAACTGGTGTGATTTGTCTATCCTTTAGGATTGAAGTTTTGTGTTCATACACCCTTTTCCTAAGTGCCTTGGGGGTTTCATGTGTTAATTAGTTTGTTAATAGGGATGGGTTCGTCATAACTACTTTGTGGTTCAGGGGTGACATTGTCTCTAGACATGGAATCATGGAAGTTAGTTTGACTAGCAGTTGTTGAAGGAGCACTCATAGTGACAAAACTAAAAAAATCTGCTTCCTACTATATGTCAAACTAGGCAGTAATAAAGTAGTATATGCCTGATATAATTAACTCTATTAATTGTATTGTCAATTGTATTTCGACTGGCAACATATTTCTCAGTCTCATCAGAGGCTATGAGGTATCTAGGCCTTATGCTAGTCCCTGAAGTACTTTTTGGGATCCTGTGGTGCACCCCCGGTTCTACCCGGTTTAAAACCAGTTCAGAGCCGGTTCTGCACCTCTAAACCTGTAGATGGGGTGGTTCTGGAGTTTGTGTTCAGGTATGAAGGCCCATATGATTATCAACTTTGTGGCTTATGTGTTTTGCTATAAAAGTCTGTTGTAACTAAAATATTGTCTGCATATCGAAAGATGTAGAGTTAAAAACTCTTTGCCTTGCCCTTAATTGGGCCTTTTTAAAGGTATATCATCAGATATGAGTGTAGTTGTTATTTATTATAATTTTATAATTTATGTTTATTTGATGTATTTATAATTGTTTATTTAATTATAAATCGCCAATAAAACATATCACTTTATATTGGGTGTATTCTTACTGTTCCCTCTTACTGTGCTTCCATCCATAAATCAAAGGTCCATTTTAACAATAGTTTTTCATGTGATGCCCCTAAGTTATGGAATGATCTTCCATATGATATACGCAGTGCTCCAAATCTCTCCAGTTTCAAAAGTCGACTCAAAACCTACCTATTTCAGAAATCATTCCCACCATAGCTTCTTACTACCAAACACCAGACGACCTCTCTAGGAACGACTCAGAACATGTCTAATGTCTTATGACTTATGCCTTATGAATTGGATGGTGTGCCTTAGAATTTGTTGATATGGAGATTAAGCACGTGGACAACTGATTGATTCTTTTATTTATTATAATAAATTTATTAATTTTATTTTTTTAGCAAGCTGCTGACTCACTTAAAGCTAAACCTAGTATGACCTCACAACAAATCAAAAGAAAAGGGCTAGAGTCTAGTGAAGACAAGAATAGAAGTAACTATCCTCAGACAAGGAAAAATATTTACCTTAAGACTAAGACTTTAAATCGAAGAAAGCTTAGTCTTGCTACCAATATACACCAAATCAAAACACTGTTAGCAGAAAATAAATTTCCACTGCAAGCAGATTTTAATAGCAGAACCTAGCATCACCTCACAACCAACCAAGAGAAAAAGGTTAGAGTCTAGTGAAGACAAGAAAAGAACTAACTCTCCTCAGACAAGGAAAAGTATTTACCTTAAGACTAAGACTTTACATCGCAGAAAACTTAGTCTTGCTACCAATATTCACCAAATCAAATCAAAAACTGTTAGCAGAAAACAAATTTCCACTGCAAGCAGAATTTAATAGGAAAATCCCAATGAACAGGGATCGGGCTTTCAAAGATCAATGGGTGACCATCACCAACAGATGTAAACAAGAACTGACATCTCTGATATTACAAGATTTAAATAACAAATATCAGGCAACAAAGTCTGAAATTCAAACTTAGCAGAGTTACAGGAAATGCTAAACAACACTCAATTTATGGAGATTAAGGAATTTCTACAAACTAAATACAGGCAGGCAATGAACACTACATTCACCAAAACAGCCTTTCGCCTTGAGAAAAAGAAGGGAGGCAACAACCCAATATGGAAACAACATGGAGCAAGGAGGGGACACCAACCCCACAAGCCAGATAGACAGAATCAAAGCAAACCAGACATTAAGTCATTACTTGCCAGTCTGCTTAAATCACTGTAACATTAACCCATCCCAAACTTAACACCAGTGATTCCTCACTTTCATCTTACAATGCCAAATAAATCAATACCATATAATTGTTGTTTTACTGTTGTTTGCCAGAGCTGAAAACAGAACCTTAACACTAAGTTAACCTTACACTTAGTTTCAAATATGTCTCAAATAATTACTAGTCCTATAGCTACTGTGGTAGTTATGAGCATCAAAGACTACCTAAGAGAGGGTTATAGACAACTGAGTGACATATCCTTCTACACACAAATTCAGAAGCATCACACACAGCATCTCAAAAAGTCACAAACACCCTCACATCAATGAAAAATAAGGGTTTGATTAGCAAGGACAACGTAGACTACTTGAACCCCACTAACACAACTATTAGGCACTTCTATTTGATACCTAAAATTCACCAAAAGGGCATACCTGGCAGATCAATTTGCAGCTCTGTCACACATCCAACTTCAAAAATCAGTAAATTGGTAGACGCACATGTCAAGAAATATGTACCAGTAACCCAATCTTACATCAGGGACATACAGAACTTTATTAGTGAAATCAAACTAATAGGAAGACTACCTGAAGGAGCATTTTTAGTTCCTCTGGATGTTAGCTCACTGTATACCAACATCCCAAATCAAGAAAGGATAGTAGCAGTGGCTGATCAGCTCAGAAAGGACCCTACCAAACAGGGGATCAGTACTTACATCCTAGAGTTATTGAAATTAGTACTACATAACATGTACTTTGAGTTTAATGGTGACTTCTACCTTCAAGTGGGTGGCATTGCAATGGACAAGGCATTAGCACCCAACTATTCCAACTTATTCATGGACAAATTTGAAACCAAAGCTCTGGAACAATACCCACTTAAACCCCAAAAATGGAAAAGGTTCATAGATGACATTTTTATGATCTGGACACATGGAGAACAAGAACTCCAAAAATTTGTTGAGTATTTAAATAACATACACCCAATAATCAAATTTACACATGAGTTCAGTAAGACTGATGTTAACTTCTTAGACACCACAGTCAAAATCAACCAACATCACCATTTATACACAACACTATACTAAACCAACTGACACCCATCTATACCTACATTACTCCTCAGCCCACCCACACAGTGTCACAACAAATGGCCCATATGGACAATTCCTCAGATTACGAAGAATTTGTACCCTAGACAGTGACTACCAAACTTATGGTCATGCACTAATCAAATTTCACTAAGATAGAGGTTACCCCCTGAAACTCCTACAGGCACACTATAAAAGGACAGCTAGATTCACACAAGATGACCTATTGGAAACCAAAAATAAGAAAGATAGAAAACTGAAAGGTCCACAGGTCATGGTGACCAAATTCAACTCAAGAAATCCAAATATAACTAGATCTATGCATCGGTGAACAGATGCAAATTTGTATCAACCAAAAAGACAACTCACCAAAGCCAGTGAACCATCGTTTGACCTTGAAGGGGGACCCAAGGTCAAATCTGAAAACATCAGAAGATTCCCAGCCCATGACCACCTATAAGTTGGTTTCATATTACAAACCTCTAGGACCAATAATAAGCGACCTATAAGCACTTCTAAGTTTGGGTATCCTTGTTTGACCTTGAAGGTCAAATCTGAGCACATGAAAAGATTCCTAGCCCATGATTTCCTATAGGTTGGTTTATTTTGCAAACATGTAGGAGCAATAATAAACAAGTTATAAGCACTTTTAAGTTTGTCTATCCTCACTTGACCTTGAAGGAAGGGTCCAAGGTCAAATCTGACAACACCATAAGATCCCCACCCCCGGATTTCCTATTGGTTGGTTTACCATTCCAAACCTGTACGACCAATAATAAACGAGTTAGAAGCACTTTTACTTTTGGCTATCCTCATTTGACCTTGAAGGAGGGGTCCAAGGTCAAATCTGACCACACCAGAAGATTCCCAGCTCATGATTTCCTATAAGTTGGTTTACCATCCCAAACTTTTACAACCAGTAATAAGCAAGTTATAAGTTTGGCTATCCTTGTTTGACCTTGAAGGAGAGGTCCAAGGTCAAATCAGACAACACCAAAAGATTCCCACCCCATGATTTCCTATAGGTTGGTTTAAGATCCCAAAACTCTAGGATCAAGCATATAAGCACTTTTTATGACTGACAAAGAAACATTCGTGGTGGCCATCTTGTTTTTCAAAATGAGGCCAAACATATTCCCAGTCAAGACTTTGTAATGAGGAACATATGCTGCGAATTTGAGATCTCTATCTGTAACACCCTTTGCTCTAAAGGGCCACCAAAAGTCCTTGCTGAAAGTAAAAAAAACGCCTGTGGTGGCCATCTTGTTTTTCAAACTGAGGCCAGAAATATTCCCAAGAAAGATTTTATGGTTATGAATATATCCTGCAAATTTGAGAAAACTAGCTATAATATATTTTTCGTTAGAGTGGTAACGGTGAAATGTCTCTACACACTGCAGCAGCGACGGCGTAACGGAGCGAAATCCATAATATCCACCAGATGCTATCCAATATTTGTATCCACCGAATGGTATCCTGTGGATACAAATAGAATTATAAGGGACAATTGGGACATCTTTGATAATACAGAAGAGTTACAAAAATTCTTACCTGAAAAACCGCTTATTGGTTTTAGGAGACTACCTAATCTAAGTGATCTATTAACCTCTAACAAAATCTCATACCCACCAAAACCACTAACAAACACCAAAAACAGCACACCACCAGTGTGCACTAGATTAGGTAAATGCACACGTTGCCCTAGACTACACAAACTTAACAGCTTTATCAGTTCACACACAGAAAAAACATCTGTGTAAAAACTTACCACCAAAACCTTGACTCACATGTGAAATGTACAATGTATTAAATATATTAATGTGACAAAAAATGTGACAAACAATACATTGGTGAAACAGGGAGGCCTATCAGAAATAGGATCTATGAACACATTGCAAGTGTTAAAAATAATAAAAAGACACTCAGCACCCCTGTGTCCAAACACTTCACTTCTGGGGGAGATTCTCACAAACCCATGATATTCAGTGCAATACAATGGTTGGGCAATGATACAGGACCTGAATACATGAGCAAACGCAAAAGACAGGAGCTCAGATATATCTGGGATGTACCCACCATTGCCCCCCTTGGCATCAATCAATATGTATAATTTCCTCTCATTGGTATATTGTATCCATGTACCACCCCTTCCCTCCTTTGTATTTATATTGGGAATCGAGTTTTAACCTTAAACTCACAATTACATTACAATAAAGATCCTGTTTTGGTAAACATGTTGAAAACTCTCAACTATCATTTTAATATTGCCAAAATATCATAAAACTTTGTCCTAACCTTAAACTGAATGTAAGTCCATGGAAATGTTAAGAGTTTAAGGTCATGTTAACCATGTAGACTCTGTTCAAGGTTACTAAAAGCCAAAATTTAAATGTGCTTAAAATCTATCACACATAATTTAAGATATTATCCAAATTTTAAAAGAAAAGTAATTATAATTATGCCATTACTGAGAGTTAAAGGTCACCTCAATGTATTCTTAGGGCATTTCTGTAACATCAGTTACATGTACCTGCAAAATATAGATCAAATATGTCATGCCATTTTGTGCTTAAAATCTATCACACATAATTTAAGATATTATCCAAATTTTAAAAGAAAAGTTATTATAATTATGCCATTACTGAGAGTTAAAGGTCACCTCAATGTATTCTTAGGGCATTTCTGTAACATCAGTTACATGTACCTGCAAAATATAGATCAAATATGTCATGCCATTTTGGTATTCTTTGTGGAATCATAAAAAAATTTGAGCTCAGTAACATTCTTTTATACATGGGAGTTTCAGGTCACCTTAAAATATGGCACACCTTCAGGACTAAATACATCAACATACCAAATTGAAATTAAATCTGTCATACTGCTTTGAAATACTCTCCAAAAATTGAAAAATTTAAATTCAATATAGTTGTTATTACTAGGTGTTTAAGGTCACCTTAAAATAGGCCACATTTTGAAGACCAGTTACACCCGTGTACCAGTTTTGATTTGAATCTGTGAAGCCACCTTTAAGCTATTGCCCACAAATCGCAAAAGTAAAATTCAGTAAAAATGTGTTATAAGTGGGAGTTTAAGGTCATCTTATAATAGGGCACATATTGGTGACTGGAACAACCACATGCCAAATTTGAATTTCATGCCAAATTTGAATTTCATCAAGTGTGATGACGATGCTGGTCCTATAGGTGATCTATCACAGCTGAGTGACACCAAACTGTTACAAACTTAAACTCATAAGTTTCTAAAATATCAGCATTGATATTATTGTAACCTTACAAAGGAGACCTTTTTCTTTTTGTCTACATATATGTACATGATGAATATCGATGAAAAAATCTCAGGTAATCAAATACCTTCCAAACACAAAAACAATTATCCCAACCTTAAAGTCAATGTTAGTTTAAGGTAACTAGTTTAAGGTAATCTTTTCCTGAAGGTTTTGTTCAAGGTTTGTTACATCCACAACTCAAAACATGTATAGAAGAGCACAGTATTTGAAATACTATTCAAAAATTGTCAAACTTAAAGTGAATATAACTCTGTTTTTACTGGGGGCTTAAGGTATTAAGGTTAGCTTATACTCCATGGAAAAATAAACAATGTAAACTCAACAAATAACTTTTTAATATAGTGGGAGTTTAAGATCACCTTAAAATAGGGCATATCTTGAAAACCAGTTACAACCACATGGCAAATTTAAATTGAATCCATCAACCCATTTTTGAGATACTGTCTGGAAATGAAAAACATTAACCTCAATATAAATCTGTTACTACTGGGAGTTTAACGTCACCTTAAAATTAGGCACACCTTGAGGACCAGTTACATGCACATGCTAAATTTGAATTTAATCCATCTTGCCATTTTTGAGATACTCTCTGGAAAGGAAGTGTGACAATGACCCTGACCATATTTGTCTTCCAGCATAGCTGCTAGTGACACAGAAGTAAATATCAAATATCTTTCAAACATAAAAAAATTGTCCCAACCTTACACTCAAAGTTAGTTTGCAGCTGTGAGGGAGTTTAAGGGAATCTTTTCCTGTAGGGTTTGTTCACGGTTTGTTACATCCACAACTTGAAAGATGCTTAGAATTGCACAGTGTTTAAAATTGCCAAACTTAAAGCGAATACAATTCCGTTATTACTGGGAGTTTAAGGTGACCTTACTTTTCCCCTCAGACTTTTGCATTTTGTTCCTTTGAAATTTTTGAAAACAAATAAACAGTGTATATGTTATTTACAAAAAAGTATTTGCTTAACAATCACCAGTTTTAAGAGAACAAGAGAGAGTAAAACATATACACTTCTTCTACATCAATGATAATCTTTTTATTTTTGCTTCCAGTTCTGTTAGTATTTAGGCTTCTTTTTTAAAGAGAAATAGCAATGTTAGCTACATGGAGTAATTACACCAAGGTTACCATCATTGAGTTTTCCTTTTCTAAATTTACTCTCATGCATTAAAAATATATTATTTACCAGATTCATAGTATTGTACATTTGAAATACAATGTAAAATTAACTCGACCAGGTTAACTACATTTTTCAAACTACATAATTTATATATACTGACATACATTTTTAGATTTGATATAATTCCTTTTGAAAAGCTATACCCAGACACACAAGTTCATTTTTGCTGCTGACCCATTCTCTAAAGATACAGTATTGAACCACTACAATTGCCTAGTCAATAATTTTATTTTGGGACCCAAGTATCTGAGATTTCAAACTGCGTTCTATGTTTAACACAGAGTAAATTTTCACCCACATAGCTTTCTTGTATGTACATAGAAAAAGAAGGTGTTCGGCTGTTTCTATTTCTCCACACTGTCTGTATCTATCATCTGGTATTTTCCCCCATTGATAGATTTTTTTTTCGACAAGGTAGTATATTACTTAATAGTTTATAATTATATTTGCATAATTTTTTGTCTAGGATGCTTTTAAACTTTAAAACATATACAAGGAAGTAATTATAATTATGTAGCTTCAAGAGTTTATTGTTAGTACTCCCAAGATTTTGGTTGGACTAACTTTTTCTGTATTATCTTTTGATAGTGCTGTTTGGTAGATGCAAAGTTCAGTGCAATCGTTTCAGTATTTGGTATCTGGTTTTTTGGACATGAAGAAAACTTGTTTGTTAGGAGTTCTCTCAGTCCATATATGCGACCTGGTATAATTCACTTAAATAATTTGATTTTTTGAATAATTTGTTAAAAATATATGAATTACAAATTTTACCTTCAACAATCTTTATGTTACCTACTGTGATAAGTCCACTTTCAATCCAGATTTGGAAATACAGTATTTCATTGTTTTTATTTAAAATATGCTTATTTCCCCAAATACAAATTTCCTTTGTCATGTTAATATCATCATAATTAGTTTCATGATTGATATTTCATGAATGTATCCCTCTATAACTTCTTGGTAAAGAGGTGGCACCAAATTAAAACATTCATATTTCTTTATGTCAGGTTCAGAAAGTAGATCAGTTACTTCTAGAACATGCAGTTTACTTAAAATACAGGTTGGAATAAAGGCCCAAGTGCTGTCTTTGCTTGTGTTGCACAGACGTCTAATCCAAGAGGCTTTAATGCATGCAAATAAGAACCTATATCAATTATATTAACCTTATTCACCTTGGTGAGTATTACCTATTATTGTCTCTCTTTTTAATTTTGGCCGTGTTACCCCATAAAAACTTTTAAAAATAATTTATTCACAGTTTTAGCAATCCAATCTAGTGTAATGCTACAAAAGAAACAACAGGAGCTGCCAAAGCTTTAATAGTCAATATTTTACCTAAAAGAGATCTTTCCCCATATTTTAACATACTTTCTATTTTATTTATTTTTTATTCCAGTTCTTTTTAATGCAATATTCTGTGTCATGTCCAACATAGATTCCCAAACTTTTTCTGTTATCAACACATTCCAGACTTTTTATACTATTATGGCTACCTTTCAATGTCCCTAATAACATAATTTTTGTTTTCTCTTATTTTAATTTTAATCCAGCTAACTGGCCAAACTGCTGCATTTTATCTAATAAAGTAGCTACTTGATTAATATCTTCCAATATTATTACTGAATCATCTGCATATTGAGAGATTCTGTACATTTTTGTATAAGAATGCTGTTTAATTTCAATCCCTTTTATAGATTTATCATCTCTCAGGACGGTAGACATAATCTCTACTGCAAAAATAAAAAGCAGAGCTGACAAACCCAGATAACATTCCGCCGGTGGCCCACCGGCGTATTGTCAGCTGATTTTGCCACTGGTGGGCCAACGTTGGCCCACCGGTGGTTTTTGGTTGTATAATCGGCAGTTTTCCAACGTTGGGCCAACGATGGCTTTCCACCAGTGGGCCAACGGTTTTTTTTGTTCAAGATGGCAGTGAGCAATAATAGGGGATTTTTGGAAACTTGGTAAAAATTTATTCATAAGTGTGTGTCTAATAATGAGATTTCAGTGAGCCCACAAGTTTTAACTCACTATTTAACAATTTTAGACATACAAACAGTATTTTTATTATAATTTTACAATACAAAAGTTGTCATTGGACATACTATAATTATTATTACAGAATTTCAACCAGCGTATTTCCACCGGTGGGCCAACGTTGGCCCAATGGACAAAAAGACGGTGGCTCACCGGTGGAAACCTCCGGTGGGCCACCGGATTTACCGCTGGTGGCCCACCGGTGGGCCACCAGCAGACTGTTATCTGGGAAGGGCCTCCTTGTCGAATACCTCTGGACATTTTAAAACTTTCAGATAACCAACCATTGTTTTGTATAACTGCCTCTGGTTCTGTACATAGAATACTAACCCATTTTTGGAAAATTGGATCAAAGTTGAACCTCTCAACAACTTTTGGAGAAATTTCCATTCTATTCTGTCAAAAGCTTTCTTGAAATATAAAAATAATAATACTCCTTTTTTGTCAAAATTGTTACAGTATTCAATCAGATCTTGTATAGTTCTTATGCTAAAACCTATGAATCTATTCTTAATGTAACCAGTCTGATCATTATTTATAACACTGGGCATAACTTTTTGTAGTTGTAGTGCTAAAACAAAAGCTAGTAATTTGTAATCTGTATTAGTCAAACTAATAGGTCTATAGTTTTTTATCTTGTTTCTGTCACCATTTTTGAAAATCAATGAAATGATTGCTCTCTTTTGTGAATATGTTAAATTTTCCTGTTTGAAAACTTCTAAATAAACTTGGACTAAAAATGGACCAATAATTTAAGAGACCAAAACATTTTATAAAATTCAACTGGAATTCCATCTAAACCAGGTAATTTATTTGGTTTCATACATTTTTCAACAACATGAGTACATTCTTTCAGTGTAACGGGTTTATCACAGAAATCTTTTGGATTTTTTATTAGGTAATTTGATAACTTGCATTTACTTATAGGTATTTATTGATGTCTTGTATTTTAGGTTTTGAGGTTGTATATAGGTCTTCGTAGAATTCAGAACATTCTTTAAGTATTCCACCACTGTCTTTGATACATCCCCCAATTGTTTTCAACGTTGTGAATTTTTTTGTTTGTTTGTCTCTGTTTCTCTAATCTTAGAAAGTACGCCCTTCTATATATTTTGCACGGGATCTTATTTGAGCACCATTATAAAACGGAGAGCTGCGCAGTCAACAAAAACGCGTCTCTGCGCATTTCGTGACAGTCCATTATAGAGGCATAAATGTACGCTGTTCCATTCAGCAAACATGGTTACGCAACATAATCTCGAAAATAAATTTGAAAACAAACAAAATCAGGAAACATTGGATAAAATATTAATAATCGTTTTATAATAGAAATGAACAACTTTTGCTTGGACTTTATTGGCGATTCAATCACAAAAATAACCTCTTAATAAAGGACTCGGGCCTTCGGCCCTCGTCCTTGATTTGAGGTTATTTTCTTAACTTTCTGTTCCTTTCAAGCTGTCACTGAGAATGAAGTTCTTAAGTTTATCAAGGAATCCCCTTCTAAAACTTGCTCCCTTGATCCATGCCCCACTCACATTGTGAAACAATGTATTGACATTCTTCTCCCTTCATTGACTAAACTAGTTAACTTGTCCCTCAAAAACGGCATTTTCCCTAATCCTTTCAAACAGGCTATTGTCACTCCCCTCCTCAAAAAGTCCACCCTTTCAAAAGAGGATTTGAAGAGCTACCGACCAGTGTCCGGTCTTAGCTTCTTGTCAAAATTGGTCGAGCGAATTGTGGCTGCCCAAATTAGATCTCACATGGATTCTCATGATCTTGGTAATACTTTCCAGTCAGCCTACAAGGTAGGCCACTTGACAGAAACTGCCTTGTTGTGCATCAAAAATGAGATTCACTTATCTCTGTCCAAGGGCATGCCTACAGCACTAGTGCTACTCGACCTATCTGCGGCATTCGATACTATCGATAATGACACACTCCTATCCTGTCTGTCGTCTAGATTTGGTTTTGCTGGATCGGCATTAAAATGGTTTAGATCCTATCTCCAGGATCGTTTTCAGTCAGTCAAGATTGGTTCTAGTCTTTCAAATTTGTTCAAATTGAAGTTTGGAGTTCCCCAAGGTTCTGTCTTAGGTCCCCTTCTGTTTTCCCTCTACACAACACTTCTGAGTCAAGTCATCAGAAAATATACCGGAGTCCGTTACCACTTCTATGCGGACGACACTCAGTTGTTCATTCACTTATCCCCTGATGATAGTCTCAAGTCTTTTGACCGTCTTAAATCATGTTTGAATGATATTCAGGTCTGGATGTCTGAAAACAAACTCAAGCTAAATCCCGATAAAACAGAATTCATAGTCTTCGGTGCCAAAGACAAACACAAATGGCTCAGTGACTCACTACCTGTCAATATCCTGGGAAATTGTCTCTCTCCCGCAGATGTTGTACGCAATCTGGGCGTTCTGTTTGATGCAAAGTTTTGTTTCACCAATCACGTAAATTCTATTATCAAATCCTGCTTTATCAGCCTCAGGGACCTTCATCGAATCAGGAGGTTTCTTTCTGTGGATACATCAGTGGTGATTGCAAATGCTCTGGTCAGTAGTCGTTTGGATTATTGCAACTCTCTTTTTCGCAGTTTGTCATCCCGATATGCTACAAGGCTCCAATATGTTCAAAATGCGCTTGCACGGTTTGTCACTGGTGCTTCAAAGTACACTCACATTACATCCACCCTTAGGACACTCCATTGGCTACCCGTTAGACAATGTATTATCTTCAAAACCCTAGTTTTGGTCTATAAGTACCTCACCACTGGCCAGCCTAAGTATTTTGCACCATATCTCCCCTTGTACAAATCTGCCGTGAATACAAGACGTTCCAATCCCAAAAATTTGTTCCTTCTGGTTCCCTCTTACTGTCCTTCCATCCATAAATCAAAGGTCCATTTTAACAATAGTTTCTCATATGATGCCCCTAAGTTATGGAATGATCTTCCATATGATATACGCAGTGCTCCAAATCTCTCCAGTTTCAAAAGTCGACTCAAAACCTACCTATTTCAGAAATCATTCCCACCATAGCTTCTTACTACCGAACACCGGACCGCCTCCCTGGCAACGACTCGGAACATGTCTAATGTCTCATGATTTATGCCTTACGGATTGGATGGTGTGCCTTAGAATCCGTTGATACGGAGATAATCGCCATTAAAGTCCGCGCATACGTAGTTTATTTCTACAATAGCATCCTCACGCGGGATTGCTTTTCCTCAAAAACAAACCTTCACAGAAACCATCCTCACGCGGGATTTCTTTTTTCGAGAGGAAAAAGTCTCGCGAGAGAATGCACCAATAGCTCTCTTGTTTAAGAGACTTAACATTTGTTTTCTTTTTTTTTTTTTTTTTTTGATTTGAAAAGAATATTGCCTGTTTTATGTATTGCAATCAAGTTATTTTCAAGTGTCACTGAATCACTATATTCTAACATGACACGGATGTGTCCGTCATTCTGATTGGTCGAGAGCAATTTCTAAACCGTCTAAAATTCAGGATCAACAGTACGGCTGTTAACATGGCGGCGATAATTGGATAATTTTGTAATGTTACAAGTGTTTCAAGTATTTTATTTTCAACAGTCATGTTAGAATAGGAATATAGCATGAAAACGCCATCTAAACGCAGAATTTTAGACGGGTTGACATGATCTAAGCACTCAGGCTTCGCCTTCGTGCTCATACCACGCCAACCCGTCTAAAATTCTGCGTTTAGACGGCTTTTTCATGCTATATTCCTATATTACCAGTTTGCAATGCATTACACCCAAAATGACGTCACTTTTACAATCTGATGACGTCATGAGCATAACCATTATTTACCTCACCAACATACCTGGTAACTAACTGGTCACTTAACAACCATCAGTATAGCTTTAAAATTTTAAAAATTATTTAAAAATATTGGTTGATACATATAAAGTCTTAATACTAATTTTGAGTATATTGCGTCAATCCGTGACTAATTTACCATATATTCATATGATTTTACCGGTAATTTTACCACAACGTGGATAATGAGCAAAACAAATTAGTCCACTAAAACTAATTTGTAAAATGATTTATTAATCACATTAGCCGTCTTTATTAATATTTAGAGTATAAATATATTATTACTGCATAATATGCATATCTTGTATTATTTTACTGTATATGTTAAGAAAAAACTACTCTTGAAATATTAATTTCGATCTTTTTAATTATTCTCATAATAAAATAATTCCTAACTTCACCAAACTAAATTCACATATACTATAACCCACGTATATTTTCAAATTATAATCGCTCTTGATTGTATTAAAACAATAATTATGATTATTACATTAAATATTCATATTATTTTGATAATCAAACAACCCTTTTTAGGTTGCCATTTTATAGCTGTCACTTCTGCCATAAAAGTTTCAGCAGGATTTTTATACCCTTTTAGAGGAATTAGAGTCAACACTACCTAGTGCAACCCAAACAGTCAGTACCTCTGAGACCCCAGCAACCATGGTAACTCAGTACACACAGACACACAATACTATGATGACACCCAACACAAAAAATCAGTACCCAAACACATGGTAAATTAATTACCAGTTGCACTACACAATACTAAACATCAGCATACCAACACTCCATTCATCAAACAAATAGACAAATCAACTAACACTGATCCATTGGCATTAATCCATTCAACCATTGAATACCCATACTAGGATCCCATGCAGTGGTGTAAGCACCACCACTACCACCACTATTTCCCAGTCACACATAAGTTGTGCCACTACCACCATAACAGCTACACATACCCTCACTGCCAACATACACTCTCAACCTATCCAACAGACCTCACTGGATAATACACACTAAATTCTACACTAAATACAACAAGCCAGAAACAAGCATTGATCTCAACAACACTGCTCAACCACACAACCAACAAACCAAACCTAACTCACTACTGGTCAAAAAACACGTTCAGTGGAATTCTGACAAAATTTCAGAACTCCCAAAAACCCAAATGAAGAATAAATGTGATGTGACAATTAAGAAACTGCCTGGGAAGCAGACCTGTCAACCAGTTCACACCAAAACAAAATTGAACAAATTGGTAAACAGATATTTCCCTTGTGAAAGAGACCAGTCCAAAATGTGGTATATGAGCAAGTCGCCGACAAAACAACTCGCAGACAGCAACTCGCCGACAAAACTCGCCGACAATTTTATCCATTTGAATAAGAGGGTAGTATGTGTACTTTAATACTTTAAATGGACGTTTTTACAAAGATAAAATACCTTAAACTACAGAATTAACTCACGGACATAGCACCCAAGTCCTTAATATTCATGAGAAGATATGAAGTCACGGATTTCCCCTGGCATTTCCTTGCAATGCTTTATAAAATAGAAGCATAGACGAAAATCAAATATTTTAAACTACAGAACTCACGGCCATAGCACCCAACTCACTATATTTTATAAAATAGAAGCATAGATCTATGTAAGTCAGGAGTCACATCAGCACCATCATCAACAGACACCCAACTTACCACAGCTGTCAACATTGATGCCAATTTCCAGTAATATTTGAAGGTGTCATTTGGGGATGTCTCCTCTTCAGAGAATAACAGTGATTAGTTAAAAATAAGGACTAACTTCTTAAATGTCACACACTTTATTCCTTTCAGAAATATAAAGATATATGATAATATTTATTATTTTTATGATGTAACATTGTTAATTATTAATTGTACATACCAGACCAATTAATCTATACATTAATAAAATACTATGTTGAAATCAACATTGTCTGGTTCAATACCTAATAGTTGACCATAACTGATTAAATGGTATGTGAACCAACTTGACCAAAGCATAAAAACTTTGGTATGTCATGGTAACCACCTTTCCACCTTAAGGCGCTAAGAGGCACTGGGTTTGAGCAAATGCAAGAGTTACCATAGCAAGCATACTTACCTGAATAACCTGTATTTACTTTACACCCATATGATGAACATTGGGTCCAATTTGGACAAAATAAGCAATATACCAATTTTACAAATCCAGAACAGCAACCAAAAATTGATATCTTGCGGGAGCAATTTTTGTACTTCACGAGGTCAAGTTTTCTAAAAATTCCAAAAGCCTCTGATGAGACAACTCCTACATTGGAAGTCGAAATATAAAGCATACAAATTAGGCTCTATATCGGGCTACTTCACACTTACACCACAAGCACTTCCTCTTTTCAATAAGAAAATCACTTGTCAATAGCAGCATAAACCTAAGCTCTTCAGTTATAACATTTTATCACTCTAAGAACACAATAACTCAGTGGGGTCATGGAGCTCATCAGTACTCCTTGCTTTACTCACTCCTAGGTCTGTCACCAAAACTAATTACTGACAGGCCCACACACTAGGGAATGTTTACTCTTTCTCAATAGCATGGAGTGTGCTGGTCTATTTAGTCCACTCTTTTGTGGTCAAAGTTGAAAACTAATTAAGCTGGGGCAACAATGTAAGAGTTACTTACATAGCAGTTCCTTTCTAATTACAATGTCTATTTTTAATATAATATTTCATAAATTTGACTGGGTAAAATAATTAGACACAGAGAATGTCATGTCATAAATATTTAATTTGTTTAAATATATTACCAAGAATTCATCAGATTATTGAACTTGGATTATCCTATTATAGGAACATAAAATAATGGATATCTAGCTGAAAAATACAAAAGTCCATAATATAAAACCATATACTGAGTGATGAATGCATGAATTAAATGAAAATAATTACTATTTCACCTATTATTTTGAACATTCAGCTAGCCACATGAGAACCAGTGGTTTGAGCTACTGAATAAGAAATAAAAAATATGAATGGAGGGGTATAGGGGCACCACCTATACCAATAAGAGGAATTATTACTACACAAATTGGTGATGCCAATCGAGGTAATGGTTGGCACATCCCAAATTAAGTATTATTCTTCGTTGTGCACCTATATTGGATATCTGGGTTGGTTATAGTGTCTAGCCATTGAATCACAGTGAATCTGTCATTATTTTTGAGAGTGGTCTTCTAAGTGGGAATGTTAGGATCGGTTTATCGCAATGTGCCAATAAATCTTTTCTATAAATAAAATAGCTGTTCCACCAATTTCTTGGTACTGTACATTCACAAATTTTGTGTGTGTCTTGCCTTCTGTTTTATTTCAGTTGGCTGGCTTAATGTCTGTATCGCTGGCCTAATGCCTTGGCTGCTTATTAAAGCAGTTGTAGAGTGTCATCACTTAGGGCAGAATGGGTATATGAATGTCCAATGCAAGGGTGATGCTATTGATGGACTGTGTTCCCCAAGTTTTCTTGGCAGTAACAATAGACTAACCAGCACTTAATAGACATTGTAGTGCCCATAGATAAAACTGAAAAGAGTCGCCATGTGCTAGTTAGAGGTAAATGCCTGATATATTGCTGATACTTGTTAGCATATATTTCAACCCTCTTGGGTAAGAGTATGGTCTCATCAGAGGCTGAGGTAATGTTAAATCTGACCCCCTAAGGTACAAATTATAGCTCTGGCAAGTTCTATCATTATAGAGCCCTGCACAGTACTAGTATTGTATCCACCAGAGGCATTCGGTAGATACTTTGGTTTAGCGTTCGTTACACCGCCACCGCCATGCATAGAGAGATTTTCGGCATTAATGCTCTAAGAGGAAAACTACACAAAGTTAGTGACCCATGCGTCAATATCGCCATTCAGTATTAAAGATTGTACATTAATATCAAACTGTTTCACAAAAAAATTAATAATAACGTAATAATAACAATGTAATATTGCTGATATTACAGCAGGGGTGGAGGTGGAGGTTTACCCTTGCTCAATTGCATGCATGGTGTTTACTTCTTTAGGTCTGTTTTTTGTGGTCAGAACTGACAACAAATAAGGTGGGAGTAATGGGTGGTTCTACAAATGTGGCTATTCTTGTGGGGTTTTTTTTCAGTTTATATCACAAAGCTGTATGAGACACATTCATCTGAACTGAGCATTGTGGCTTTGCTCCATGATTACAGCTTCTTTATAATTACAATATTGTATCACCAAATTAATAAAGCATTTAAAAGAAACTCATTGGATAAAATACTGAAGATATAAATAATGTCACAATTATTTGTTTTTTACAAAGTAAAAAATTATTTAAAATTTCACAAAAAGAATTTCAATTGAATAATACTGGTCCTATTAATAACATAAAAATGGATCTCTAGTTGGAAAAGATGGATTTACATATCTTAAGCAATTATATTTCAAAGCTGATGCAAATTTTTGTGTCATTACAATATCATCAGAAACTGAATATTGAATATACAATGATTTATGAAAACATGTCATCTTGGAAAGAATTAATTACTTTGAAGTTGTATCCAAACTGTAAAATATGCATATGGTAGTTATTGTATAATATTATCAAGAAGTTATAATTATGACACACAAGCTAAAATGATTCAAATAAAGAAGACAGTGTAAATAACCTGATCTTACCCATTGAATTCAATCCTATTTCATACATTGGATCCAACCAAAATCTGTTTGCAAAATCTATATGTATTTCAACCAGATTTCACCCATAAATACAACTAGATTTCAACAGTTGGTTTCAACATGATTTCACCGGTTGGATCCAACCAAAAACTGTTTGCATAGTCTACACGTATTTCAACCTGATTTCACCCATTGAATTCAACCAGATTTCAACAGGTGGCTTCAACATGATTTCACCTGTTGGATCCAACTAAAAACAGTTTGCAAAATCTACATGTATTTCAACCGGATTTCTAGATTGGATTTAACCTGATTTCAAAGTTGCGTGCTTGCTGAGTATTACTGAATAATACATTTAGATGATGTGGTCTTAAAGCAAGCTGTCATGAGTACACTTGGTGTTTTACAATTGATTTTCTGTCTAGAAAGTTATATGACTTTAAAGGAAACCCTCCGGATAATTTAAATGTGGTAGCAAAAAATTATGTAAGTAAAAGATTTAACATCACAGATGCATCGTGCATAGGCACCTATGGAAATGCACACTTCAGTAAGTGTTGAAAATACATACATCAATGTCAGGATCGATTTTTAACACTAAATCAACATGTTTTCAACAGTCTCTGCCTGGTGGTTGTGCTTTGCTGGGTACAAAGTATACCCTGTGGGAAACATCCATTTCCCGATCCACTCCCTAACACACCAACACCATGTCTCATTCAGAAAATCCTGTTAATCTCTGCTGCTGGCAACTGCGATTTTGTTATTGTGTAAATATGAGGTAAATTCACCATGATATTTCCTCAACTGAAATAGAAATTTGTTGTACTTGCGATTCGGAAGTTTTCCATAGAAATCGTATAAAAAGTTTTCTTTAGAAATCACCACACCGATTGCGTAAACAAAACAAGTTTCACGTGTGTTTTGTCATCAATGTTTTAAACATTTCATTGGTAGAAATTAGCCAAAATGGTAAAGTGTATCGAAGATATGGATACATATTGCTTACAAACAAAAGTACTGGTTTTAAATACAAGTAATAGTTTCTGTTATCTCAACATTGCAGTATCTTGTGAGCGATAAAATAGGCCTAAATACACGTGGGGGCCAATAAAATACGGCTACCCGGTAATAAAATAATCTTGATCTTCCTGATACTGTCCAACTTCTTTGGGTAGAAGACTTGACAGACTTGATAATAATAAATAATAGTTTATTTCTAAGCCAGCAACACATAATAATACAATTTGTATATAAAAAATTGATTACTATATACGTCATATATTTCTACAGTTAGTATGAGTATCAATCTCTTATCTTTTTTGGTTAAGCTTATTTTTGAAAGGAAAGTGACAGAAGCAAATATTGCTTATACTAACGCCAATCCCCACTTCCAGTTAGGTACTTTTCACCAATTACAATTTTAATTTACTATTACTGTTCTTTACAGTTTAATATTCTAATTAATTCATGACATTATTTGTGTCAAAATTTTACGACATATTTACACCACGGTTGTGTACATAAGGGTATTTCAGTTCTTTATGTACACCATGGCTGTCGAGTAATGCAATAATACACTACAATAATATAAAGTAAAACAAAAGCTGTTTTATCAGTGTTAGTTTGAAAATAAATGCAATTTCTCTCTTTTACAAGAATATATTTGATTAAAGCTTATAAAGTTGAAACAGAAAGGCCAAAAACAAGTTGACATTGTCCTGTTCACTCTCCATGGATATGTATTTAGTGAGAAATATAGAATCTTAAAAAGAATGTTTTTCTTTTTGTATTTTTGCTATATATCACTTTTTTGTAAGGTGTGTAGATGGCCGTGTGTAGAGGCTTTCATAGAATAGAATAGAATAGAAACATTTATATAGCGCAAAATTGATGCAACATCCTCTAATGCGCTTGACATCAAAAAGGGAAAGTCGAGGGACGTTTGAGGTCATGATCCAAGGTTAGCGCCCGCCAGGGAGATGTACTATGGTGGAGGATATGCTAATCTAAACAAGTAGGTCTTTAGCTGGCTACGGAAACCTGTTATTGTTTGTTGTGATCGTACTGATTGTGGGAGTCTGTTCCATTCTATGGGGGAAGCCACTACAAAACCTCTCTTACCGATGGCCTTTTTGTGAGAGGCTGAGGAAAGAGAAAGACGATTTCCACGTGTTAGACAACTGGTTTTGATCAAGGATGATAGGTATATGGGTTGAGAGAAATTTATAGCCTTGAAAGTAATTAGATTGTACTTAAACAATATACGGTAAGTGATAGGAAGCCAGTGTAGTTTTTGAAGAAAAGGAGTGACATGGCTAGTTCTATCAAGTCTAAAAACAATTCTACAAAGGGCATTTTGTATCTTTTGGAGTTTAGCAACATTGTACTTACTGATGCCATAAAGTAGGGAATTGCAGTAGTCAAGTCGACTACTGATCATTGAGTTTGCAAGCAAGGCTGCAGTTTCCACACTGAGGAATTTACGAATACGTCTTAGGTCCTTAAGGTGGTAGTAGCAGGCTCGACACATATTAGTTATGTGGTTGGAAAAGGTGTTTCCAGAGTCAAAAATTACACCCAGGTTCTTGACTGTATCAGTAGGGGAAATAGAATTTCCGAGAAGTTGAGTAGGGAATTTATTAATGAGGGACTCTCTGGCTTGTCTATCACCTATTATAATAAATTCAGTTTTCTCGGGATTGAGTTTCAATTTCACGCCAGCCATCCAGTTTTGGATACATGTGAGACACTCTGTAAGCTCAGCGAAATTGGAATCAAAATTCCTATTGTCCAATGCTAGATATACTTGGGTGTCATCAGCATATAGATGGTGGGTGACATTGAAATTGGAAATGATATTACTGAGAGGGGTTGTGTAAAGGGTAAAAAGGAGGGGGCCCAGGACAGAACCCTGAGGCACACCATACGGAAGTGAGAACACATCTGAAAAGCTATTTCCTAATTTAACCTTCTGTTTCCGGTTTGAGAGATAGGATCTGATCCACCTCAACACAGTGCCATCAACCCCAAACCAATCTCTTAGTGTCGAATGCCACTGAGAGGTCTAGCAGTGTGAGTGCAACAGCCTTACCAGAGTCCAACGAAGCAGCAATGTCATTCTGGATTTTCAGCAGCGCTGTTTCTGTGGAATGGAGTCTCCTGTAAGCGGATTGGTTGACATTGGAGAGCCCCTCGCTATCGATATAATTATTTAACTGTTTGGCAACTACTTTTTCGATCAGTTTGGATAAGAAACTAAGGTTGGATACCGGTCTATAGTTTTTTAGGAGATTTCTGTCTAAGTTTGGTTTCTTGAGAAGAGGGGTGACATATGCTGTTTTGAAACAGTTTGGGAAACTCCCTTCTTTGAGTGAATAGTTTATAATATTGGTGATTGGAGTGACCAAAATGTCCGCACACTCTTTGACTAGTGCGGTAGGGATTGGGTCCAGGTCGGATGATTTGGTATTGGATGACCTTAGGATTTTGAGGATGTCATCCTCAGATACAGGCTCAAAAGAGGTCAGGGCACTGCTATTACTCTTCGGTATTGTGAGGGAAACAGGCACTGATGACTCTAAAGCAACTCTGATTTTCACAATTTTGTCACTGAAAAAATGACCGAAAGTGTTAGCTAAATCAGTAGGACTAATATGATCGGGTAGGATGATAGTTGAGGTTTTGTGCA
Source organism: Sabellastarte sp. h YS-2021 (assembly GCA_964017235.1). NCBI lineage: Eukaryota > Metazoa > Annelida > Polychaeta > Sabellida > Sabellidae > Sabellastarte > Sabellastarte sp. h YS-2021. The sequence goes on along the minus strand of OZ024931.1, from coordinate 17,325,307 downwards.
AGATTTTCTTGAAAGTGCCATTAGAACCTGGTACATTTGTAATGTATGTTACTTATATGATTCTTGTTCCATGTGTATAATGAATAAATAATGAAACAATAAAAAATCACATCTTCACTGTCTTTGTCATCTAAGTGTCATCCAACCCAAGTTAAGCCACAACTATTTGACCTGTGGGGATCAAAAGGCTAATTATGTAACAAATTTTACCTGGCTGGGTACACAACAAGGTGTGTATAAGAAATTTAATTTAGTTTCCACAGGACAATAGTGGGGAAGACTAATCATCCCATTTCTAGGGGGACTGACATAGCATGCACAATAAGGTGGTGTAGAAGACCATGTACATTAGCTTACCTACATTTTAGTGGTACACAAAATATCCCAAATATCTTGCATATGTACACAAGATATTCAATCTAGCTTACATAAACAGCGGTGGTGTACATAAGGGACATTATCTGGCTAATATACACAACGGTGGTGTACATAAGAGACATTATCTGGCTAATATACACAACGGTGGTGTACATAAGAGACATTATCTGGCTAATATACACAACGGTGGTGTACATAAGAGACATTATCTGGCTAATATACACAACGGTGGTGTACATAAGGAACCATATGTAGCTTATGTACACAGCGGTGGTGTACATAAGACGACTTTTCGGCATTGCGTACACAGCGGTGGTGTAAATATCCTCTGCCTTAATAAAATTGTCTTTAACATCACTTTAAATTTACATATGCTTGAATAGACCGAGTTTCTGTCCCGTCGTGTATTGCTGTTGATATTTCTGATGGTACGCACTGACAGGGACAGAGTTCACATGTACCTGTTTTCTGTGTAAACCTTGAACTGTGGGGAATTATTGCATTCACTTTAAAAAGTTAATGTTATGTCGATTATAACTGTATCCAGTTTCCAATACATATGTTGTTCAATCGAACTACTTTTAGAAGCCAGGAATTTCTTTTGTGCAGAACTGTGTAATGTTGGAGGTTTGTTTACTAAGGCTGAAAGCGATTTGAATTTTAACTATCCAATTAATTGTTCTGTAAAATCTACGATTTTCCGATTAATCAGTTATAGTGTATACTCACCTGCAATGCCCGAAATCAGACTAATACAGCTTGTCATTTTTATTGACCCTTTTGTTAAATAAGGGATAAATTGGGCACAATGTAGATGTCAGCGATCTTTTACAGTAACAAAAATGATCAAAATAGGAAATATTTAGGCATAATAATGCTAATCAATGATGGTTTCTTTCTTTTGGTAGTTTTTATCAATTAATTGAATTGTCATTTTACTATTCTTATTCTATGGCCATGCTAAGGATAATGATTATCTGGTATTCGTGTTTCAGCCTTATTGTTTACAATTTGAAAATAGGTTGAAATATATAAATGCAAGTTTGATTGGCATTAAATATAAGTGAACCGCACATGTACATACCTTAAAGAAACCAAATAACACTTTATGCTTGTGGTAATATGTGGACAAATATGCCGTTCAAAATTTACACAGAAAACAAGTACATGTGAGCTCTGTCCCTCGCCATTGTGTCCATCAGTATATCAAGATTTACGCTTGACTCGCGACCACGGAAACTCGCGACCACCATCTCGCTCGAATAACTCGATAACGTAAACTCGCTAACACATAACATACAGGTATTTCTGATGTTTTTTGTCATAATTTCGCTGTGTAACTAAATTTACTTTATCATTCTTGCTAACAAGACACATATAAGAGTCAATACAGGCATTTGTGTTATTTTTTTGTCAGTTTCGCTGTGTAACTAAAATTGTAATTTATATATTCTCAATAAAACGGCTTTGGCAAGATATTTGCCTGTAGTGTTTGGTATCATATTGTTTGATATTTTACACTCTCTTCAGAGAAAGATTTGTATTTGCACCAAAAAATTTAGAATTTATTAGCAAGCATGAATAAATAAAATGCCCTTTGATGTAACATCAATCACTTGACTGAACCCCCCTCTACCCTAATTAAGCGTCCCGCAAGGGACGCTTGTTTGTGTATGGGAGAGCTTCAGGCTCCGCCGGCTCCGCCGGCTCCGGCGGCTCCGCCGGCTCCGCCGGCTCCGCCGGCTCCGCATTTTGTTTTCCTTATAACTCTGTAACCGTTAGGCGGATTCTTTTCAAATTTGGCAGGTTTAGGCAGTAGCCTTGGGGAATTTTTTTGAATATGCTGCAGTGACATTTCAACCAATCAGAGAGGTCACATGACCAAAAATGTCTTTTTTCGGTGGGGAAGCTTGTCCGGATGATAACTTGAAAGGAATTTTATCAATTCACCTGAAACTTGGCAAATACATTCATTCTATTAAAATCTGGAAATCATTAGATTTTGGCATTGATTGGTCAAGAAATGGCCGAGTAATTAATGATTAATTAATCATTACGAATTTTCCAAATAAGGAAAACACAAAAATGTTTATATCTCGAAAACCGTGCTAGATAGAGCGATTTCGGCGAAATTTTTGACCCGCAGGGTATCTCTGCGGAGTAGTTTTCCCAATTTTCAAAAAATTTTTGTCTCGCCCAAAATGGCGGCCATTTTGAATTTTCGAAATTTTCGCAAAAATTGCAAAAGACAAAAATGCTTATATCTCAAAAACCGTGCTAGATAGAGCAATTTCGACAAAATTTTTGACCCGCAGGATATCTCTGCGGAGTACTTTTCCCAATTTTCAAAAAATTTTGGTCTCGCCAAAAATGGCGGCCATTTTGAATTTTCGAAATTTTCGCAAAAATTGCAAAACACAAAAATGCTTATATCTCGAAAACCCTGCTAGATAGAGCGATTTCGACGAAATTTTTGACCCAAAGGGTATCTCTGCAGAGTAGTTATCCCAATTTTGAAAAAAATTTTGTCTCGCCAAAAATGGCGGCCATTTTGAATTTTCGAATTTTTCGCAAAAATTGCAAAACATAAAAATGCTTATATCTCGAAAACCGTGCTAGATAGAGCGATTTCGACGAAATTTTTGACCCACAGGGTATCTCTGCAGAGTAGCCATGCCAATTTTCAAAAAAATTTTGTCTCGCCAAAAATGGCGGCCATTTTGAATTTTTGCGCAAAAATTGCAAAACACAAAAATGCTAATAGTTCGAAAACCATGCTACATAGAGCGATTTCCACGAAATTTTTTATCTTCAGGGTATCTCTGCAGAGCAGCTATCCCAAAGAGCTTTCACTTGGTGAAGTTTCAGACCCATAGCTAATTACTCACCTACTCAAAATGAGTAAATGCGAATTATCTCTAAAAGTATTGCAGATAGCCAATTTTTCTCAAATAACTCATTCACCTACTTTTGGGAGAGCTTTCACTCTGTGAAGTTTCAGACCCATAGCTAATTACTCACCTACTCAAAATGAGTAAATGCGAATTATCTCTAAAAGTATTGCAGATAGCCAATTTTTCTCAAATAACTCATTCACCTACTTTTGGCAGAGCTTTCACTTGGTGAAGTTTCAGACCCATAGCTAATTACTCACCTACTGAAAATGAGTAAATGCGAATTATCTCTAAAAGTATTGCAGATAGCCAATTTTTCTCAAATAACTCATTCACCTACTTTTGGGAGAGCTTTCACTCTGTGAAGTTTCAGACCCATAGCTAATTACTCACCTACTCAAAATGAGTAAATGCGAATTATCTCTAAAAGTATTGCAGATAGCCAATTTTTGTCAAATTAATCATTCACCTACTTTTGGGAGAGCTTTCACTTGGTGAAGTTTCAGACCCATAGCTAATTACTCACCTACTGAAAATGAGTAAATGCGAATTATCTCTAAAAGTATTGCAGATAGCCAATTTTTCTCAAATAACTCATTCACCTACTTTTGGGAGAGCTTTCACTTGGTGAAGTTTCAGACCCATAGCTAATTACTCACCTACTCAAAATGAGTAAATGCGAATTATCTCTAAAAGTATTGCAGATAGCCAATTTTTCTCAAATTAATCATTCACCTACTTTTGGGAGAGCTTTCACTTGGTGAAGTTTCAGACCCATAGCTAATTACTCACCTACTCAAAATGAGTAAATGCGAATTATCTCTAAAAGTATTGCAGATAGCCAATTTTTCTCAAATAACTCATTCACCTACTTTTGGGAGAGCTTTCACTCTGTGAAGTTTCAGACCCATAGCTAATTACTCACCTACTCAAAATGAGTAAATGCGAATTATCTCTAAAAGTATTGCAGATAGCCAATTTTTTTCAAATAACTCATTCACCTACTTTTGTGAGAGCTTTCACTTGGTGAAGTTTCAGACCCATAGCTAATTACTCACCTACTCAAAATGAGTAAATGCGAATTATCTCTAAAAGTATTGCAGATAGCCAATTTTTCTCAAATTAATCATTCACCTACTTTTGGGAGAGCTTTCACTTGGTGAAGTTTCAGACCCATAGCTAATTACTCACCTACTCAAAATGAGTAAATGCGAATTATCTCTAAAAGTATTGCAGATAGCCAATTTTTCTCAAATAACTCATTCACCTACTTTTGGGAGAGCTTTCACTCTGTGAAGTTTCAGACCCATAGCTAATTACTCACCTACTCAAAATGAGTAAATGCGAATTATCTCTAAAAGTATTGCAGATAGCCAATTTTTCTCAAATAACTCATTCACCTACTTTTGGGAGAGCTTTCACTTGTTGAAGTTTCAGACCCATAGCTAATTACTCACCTACTGAAAATGAGTAAATGTGAATTATCTCTAAAAGTATTGCAGATAGCCAATTTTTCTCAAATAACTCATTCATCTACTTTTGGGAGAGCTTTCACTTGGTGAAGTTTCAGACCCATAGCTAATTACTCACCTACTCAAAATGAGTAAATGCGAATTATCTCTAAAAGTATTGCAGATAGCCAATTTTTCTCAAATAACTCATTCACCTACTTTTGGGAGAGCTTTCACTTGGTGAAGTTTCAGACCCATAGCTAATTACTCACCTGCTCAAAATGAGTAAATGCGAATTATCTCTAAAAGTATTGCAGATAGCCAATTTTTCTCAAATTAATCATTTACCTACTTTTGGGAGAGCTTTCACTTGGTGAAGTTTCAGACCCATAGCTAATTACTCACCTACTGAAAATGAGTAAATGCGAATTATCTCTAAAAGTATTGCAGATAGCCAATTTTTCTCAAATAACTCATTCACCTACTTTTGGGAGAGCTTTCACTTGGTGAAGTTTCAGACCCATAGCTAATTACTCACCTACTCAAAATGAGTAAATGCGAATTATCTCTAAAAGTATTGCAGATAGCCAATTTTTCTCAAATAACTCATTCACCTACTTTTGGGAGAGCTTTCACTTGGTGAAGTTTCGGACCCATAGCTAATTATTCACCTCAAAATGAGTAAATGTGAATTATCTCTTAATAGTATTGCAGATAGCCAATTTTTCTCAAATAACTCATTCACCTACTTTTGGCAGAGCTTTCACACACGAAAATGAAAAATTGTGAATATCTCTGAAAAGCTATTTCTTTTGCTTTAATGCTCGGCGGGAGATACATACCGCGGCAGTGGTTTTGACAAAAATTTTTGTCTCCCCAAAATTGGTGGCCATTTTGAATTTTCAAAGTTTTTGCAAAACACAAAAATGCTTATATCTCGAGAACCGTGCTATATGGATCGAACTCAACAAAATTTTAGACCTGCTGGGTATCTCTGCAGAGTAGCCATGCCAATTTTCAAAATATTTTTGTCTCGCCAAATATAGCGGACATTTTTAATTTTTTTATTTTTTGCAAAACACAAAAATGCTTATATCTTGAAAACCGTGCTAGATAGAGCAGACTGCGCTGACTTTGGTTGCCACAACAGTATAAGGCTAGAAACGAAGCATTTTCTTAATACTTTAGCACTCACCTTTATATCCTTTTCGGGACGCTTTGTTTTTGCTATGCAAAAACATTATCTTTTTTTTTTGCGAGCGATCCTCTAGTTACACTTGTTTGTTAGGATCACAATACCCCTCATGATACAAAGGTGTTTCATTGCCCATTACATACTGCCACTTTGGGAGCCCCGAATTTATATATCATTTATATACATGTGTATGTTTAGCGATAATGATAAAGTAAATTTAGTTACACAGCAAAACTGTGACAAAAACGTCACAAATCATGTGTTAGCAAGTTTACGTTAGCGAGTTGTGGTAGCGAGATGGTGGTCGCGAGTTTCCGTGGTCGCGAGTTCTATGACTTCCGTATATCAAAACCAATTGGCGACGGGACAGAAACTCGGTCTAATGCTTGAAATGCTTGACAACTCATCATTTAATCCATTCCATAACTTAATCCCATAAACTGAAACATATTTATATTTTAAGTTTGTTCTCACATATTTATAATTAAATTTTCCATACTGTCTTGTACAATAACAATTATCATTAATCTGGAACAGATCCTGTATATTTTTTGGTAGCAAGTTATTCTTTGCCTTGAACATAACAACAAGAATATTGAAATCAAAAATATCATTCAGTTTTAATAACTTACATTTTTTAAAAAAAAAAAGAGGGGCTGTATGTGCTTTGTAGTTACATTTACATATAATTCTAACTACCCTCTTTTGCAATATCACAACTTTTTTGAAGCAATTATGATCAGTACCATTGCCACATATTTCACCCCACGTGTTTTCTAAATTTCTTTCAAAATCTAAAATTTAAATTTAAGGTCTGTGTCAAAATTTATTTGGTAAATTGAACTACCATAGCAAAACAGTGGCTATACACTTTGAAACTTAACAGATTGGTGAAAGAAAAATTTGGGTGGCCATAATTTTTGTTGTGGCCATAATTGCTTGGTAAGCAGTATTGACTTGGCATAGCTTTTATAATAAAAAAAACTTTTTAAAATATTTTGGAGAAATGGTCGAAAAACCCTGGTAAATCAGGAAATGTCATTTATTTTTTGTCAAGCATGTTTGCATGTTGGCCGATTGTTGAAGAAAATGAAACAAAGTAGTTGTGGGAACAGATATGTGTTCACATTTTTATGATATTTGTGTTTTCTACAAATCTCCAGTTCTATGTGGGGTTGTGCCACAGCTCTACATGCAAGTAAAGTAGAGCCGAGGTAACCACGTCTAGCGATGGCCAACTGGTCATTATCCGTGTGCATGCCCGCATCCGTAGAGATTTTGTGTTCAACCTACAAGCCACATTTCTTTTGGGATTTCTTTTAAACTTTACAAGTGGCTTACCGTGGCAGAGATCTGGCCACCCTATTGTTTTGGTAGGCCAGGAGTCAAAATTAGGCTCTGGGGAGTCAAAAATGTCTCAGATTTTGACTATTGCTTGTGTTCAAGCTGTAGGGCACAGTTTCAGATTTATTTTATATTTAGTGCATGAATTGGTGGGTATGACATCTTGCCACCTTATCTTCTTTTGTAAACCTAGGACCAAAATCAAGCGAGTAATAGCTATTTTAAGCCAAAAAGTCAAATTTATGCTCTGTGGAGTGAAACATCAATAATTGGGACTTGTAACTTGAAAACTATTGCATTTAGAGAATTTTGTTATTTAAATATGTTATTCAGCCACTTTTGGGTCTGCTATAACGTGGTAAAATTGCAGACCTGTAGCTCCTTGCATAGCCTTGGGCCCCTCCTTCAAGGTCAAACGAGAAAAGCCAAACTTAAAAGTGCTTATAACTCGCTTATAATTGATCTTAGAGGTTTAAAATGTGAAACCAACCTGTGGAAATGATGGGCGAAGAATCTTTTGATGTGGTCAGACTTGACTTTGGGTCCCTCCTTTAAAGTCAAACAAGGATAGTCAAACATAAAAGTGCTTATAACACGCTTATTATTAGGGGTGTGACGAGTAAAAATAATTCGGGTCAATTGGTCACAGATAAAAACTCGACTCAACATCAAGCCCTTGCAAAGTTTAGTATCCACCTTAACAGGAAACGACATCCAATATGGCGACTCCTGAAAACGATAAAATTATAAAGATAAAAAGCTTTGAATCACTTGAATTAGCTATTGTTAGCACATAGTATCCATGATATTATGTTGAAAATGGTGGATTATGTGATTTAATGTAAGTAAGGCTTGTTATTTATATGTTATTAACTGAAAAACGTAACCAGTTCTATAGGTTGTTATATATATATGAACATTCGACCCTGAATTGGAATCGAATTTTCGTGAAATTTGCCTCGCTTGGCAAGTATCAACTGCTCAGTCGCACCCCGACTTATTATTGGTCCAAGAGATTTGCAATGTGAAACCAACCTATAGGAAATATTGGCTACAAATCTTCTGATGTGGTCAGATTTGACCTTAAGCCCCTCCTTCAAGGTCAAACAAGGATAGCCAAATTTAAAAGTGTCCTATAACTCGCTTATTATTGGTCCTAGAGGGTTGCAATGTGTAAACAGCCGACAGGAGATCGTGGGCTGGGAATCTTTTGGTGTGGTCAGATTTGACCTTGGGCCCCTCCTTCAAGGTCAGATGAGAATAGCTAAACCTAAAAATGCTTATAACTTGCTTATTAGTGGTCCCAGAGGTTGTCAATGTGGACTAGGAATCTTCTGATGTGGTCGGGTTTGAACTTGGTCCCCTGTTTTTCAAAAATGTGGGAACTTTTCCAGGTTTGAACTTTCCAGGGATTTCTATACATTTTATCCTTTTTATACTCCTCCTTTAAGGTGAAACAACATTTCTAAAACTCTAAACTGCCTTGATTTCTTTTGTTATTGCTTCTACAGGTTTGCTATGTTCGGGATACACCGCCAGCTCGCAATAAAAAAAGTGGCCGTTTTCTAGTTTTATTTGATTTCATCCTCTGTAGCTGGATTTTAAGACAAGGGGAACAACTCCTCTTGAAATAAAATGTTCCTATTGTTTACTCTATTTCTCATGATATAACCAATATACCGACCTATCCTCTTCCAGATTTGAATCACATGAGGCCAGGACAAAACGTATACAAATACTTACAAAATGAGTTCACAAGTTTATTGTATCCCCGGACGAAAGTCGGGGATACTTAGGATTCAGTACGGTCACGCCGCCGCCGCAGAGATTTCCTTTTGGGCACGATAACTTAAAAAAATATTTCAGAACTTTCAAATTTGGTATGTGGGTATATATGGGCAATGCCACGAACACTATTGTTTTGTGACCTTGACCTTCAATCTCAAGGTCACTGGTGGCCTCTTAAAGGTCAGATTTTGGCCTTTTTTCACTTTTTGGCCCAGTTCTCCTATACAGAAAGTCAGATCATCCTATGGCTGGTATATATAATACATATATATGTCCTCTGTAATCATGCAGAAATTTGACCTTGAAGCTCTTCATTGAAGGTCATCCACAGACCGCCAAAGTACCTGACCGAGGGTCATTTTTGGCCTTTTTGGAGATATTTTCACACTTAATGCTGACTATATTGCATGGAAACTATTGAAAATGGCTTTGGAGGTTGAGTACATGATGGACTTCTACCATCCAGGCTTACTGGTTACAGATCTTCATTTAAGGTCATCCACTGACCGCCAAAGTACCTGACCAAGGGTCATTTTTGGCAAATTTGGAGATATTTTCACACTTAATGCTGACTACATTCTATGGAAACTATTGAAAATGGCTTTGGAGGTTGAGTACATGATGGAGTACCAGCATCCAGGCTTACCGGTTACAGATCTTCATTTAAGGTCATCCACTGACTGCCAAAGTATCTGACCGAGGGTCATTTTTCGCCCTCTATTTGTTTGTTTGTGAACAAGATAACTCAAAAACTGACAGATGGATTTTGATAAAATTTTCAGGATATGTCCAAAATGGTAAAAGGAAGATATGATTAAATTTTGGGAGTGATCCGGATCACTGTCTAGATCTTCTGGATCCATGAAATTTAATTTTTAAAGACAGATAACTCAAAAACTTATGGGTGCATTTTGATGAAATTTTCAGGAAATGTCCTTAATGGGGCGAGGAACAAGTGATTAGATTTTGGGAGTGATCTGGATCACTGTCTGGGTCATCCGGATCCAGGCTGCCAGATGTGTTTGTGTACAAATATAGCTCAAAAACTTATGGATGGATTTTGATGAAATTTTCAGGATATGTCTGAAAAGGTAAAAGGGTGAAATGGTTGAATTTTGGAAGTGATCCGGATCACTATATGGATCTTCTGGATCCATGAAATGTAATTTTTAAAGACAGATACCTCAAAAAGTTATGGATGGATTGTGATGACATTTTCAGCAAATGACCTAAATGGTACAAGGAACAAGTGATTACATTTTTGGAGTGATCTGGATCATCTGGATCCAGGCTGCAACATAATTTTAGGATGAATTTTGATGATATTTTTAGGATATGTTACAAATGGTAAAAGGAAGAAGTGGTAAAAGGAAGAAATGGTTCAATTTTGTGAGTGATCTGGAACACTATCTGGATCTTCTGGATCCATGAAATATAATTTTTAAAGACAAATAGCTCAAAAAGTCATGGGTGGATTTTGATGAAATTTTCAGGAAATGTCCTAAATGGGACAAGGAACAAGTGATTAGATTTTGGGAGTGATCTGGATCATCTGGATCCAGGCTGCCAGATGTGTTTGTGTACAAGATAAATCAAAAACTTATGGACGGATTTTGATGAAATTTTCAGGATAACTCTGAAAAGGTAAAAGGATGAAATGATTGAATTTTGGAAGTGATCCGGATCACTATATGGATCTTCTGGATCCATGAAATGTAATTTTTAAAGACAGATACCTCAAAAACTTATGGATGGATTGTGATGACATTTTCAGCAAATGACCTAAATCGTGCGAGGAACAAGTGATTGGATTTGGGGAGTGATCTGGATCACTGTCTGGATCATCCGAATCCAGGCTGCCAGATGTGTTTGTGTACAATGTAGCTGAAAAACTTATGGACGGATTTTGATGAAATTTTCGGGATGTGTCTGAAAAGGTAAAAGGATGAAATGGCTGAATTTTGGAAGTGATCCGGATCACTATATGGATCTTCTGGATCCATGAAATGTAATTTTTTAAAGACAGATACCTCAAAAAGTTATGGATGGATTGTGATGACATTTTCAACAAATGACCTAAATTATACAAGGAACAAGTGATTACATTTTTGGAGATGATCTGGATCATCTGGATCCAGGCTGCAACAGAATTTTAGAATGAATTTTGATGATATTTTTAGGATATGTTAGAAATGGTAAAAGGAAGAAGTGGTAAAAGGAAGCAATGATTCAATTTTGCGAGTGATCTGGACCACTAGAAAAATGTAATTTTTAAAGACAAATAGCTCAAAAAGTCATGGATGGATTTTTATGAAATTTTCAGGAAATGTCTTAAATGGGACAAAGAACAAGTGATTAGTTTTTGGGAGTAATCTGGATCACTGTCTGGATCATGTAGCTCAAAAACTTATGGATGGATTTTGATGAAATTTTTAGAATATGTCTGAAAAGGTGAAAGGATGAAATGATTGGATTTTGGAAGTGATCCGGATCACTATATGGATCTTCTGGATCCATGAAATGTAATTTTTAAAGACAGATATAAGTGAAAGAACTAGTGACTAGCTTTTGCGTGTAATCTGGTACTATGGAGAATCCTGACCTGGTGCTCCAAGAAACAGGCTCAAGACCGACATATTCACGCCTTAACTATGTCCCGTCCGGGGATACACTGCGTCGAGACGGAATCTCTAGTTTACTTATAATATCTCATGAATACAATAAATGTTTCAAATCATTTTTCATATACACTTGCAGTTAAGGTATACTACATCAGTGGAAGGTATACAAAGTACCAGATTTTGTTCAGTTTCAAAGCCCTGAAAACCAGATTTCATATTTTAGAACTGATCAGACCAAACCTTAGCTGAGTTTATAGTACAAATACCTAATGATACATTGAATGATTTCAATCTAATTACACCTATATGGTGATCACACATGCACACCAGTAAAATAATTCTATAAATTCACAATTGTATTTCATCATGTTTTAAATTATTACTCATGTACAATAGTGGTCCAGTCTCACCATAAAAAAGAAAACTGGTAAAAATGCATTGGTAAATATATTTTATATACTCTAAGGACAAGAAAGAAAAGAAACGGAAGCATAAAGTGGAAGATGATGACACATTGTGTTCCAAAAAAGCTAAAGAGTCTGAGGATATTGACAAGCAGTCCTTGAAGAAGAAAAAGTGTGACAGAAATGATGACATCAGCTTTGTGAATGATGTTGAGGAAGAGACTCCAAAAAAGTCCAAAAAGAAGAGCAAAAAGAAAAGCTTGAATGGAACCTTGGAAAGCAATGGTGTACTGAAGGAGGGAAAAAGTGACGACAGTAAATCCCCAGAGAAAATGGAGAGTAAGAAGAAAGAGAAGAAGAAAAAGAAGAAGAAAAACAAGCAATCAGCTTCAAGTGATGAGAGTGAGGAATCGCCAAAGCAAAAAAAGCCAAAGAAAACTATAAATGCTTCACTTGAAGAAGACAGTGACAGTATCTCTGATACAGATAACAAACGTAAAAAGACAAAGGAAAATGGCGTTCCGAATGTGAAATCTGCAGAAGAAAAACTGGATGAAGTCAGTGTCCCAATAAGCAATAACCCACTGGAAGTTGCTGGAGATTTTTCCAAGTTTAACATTCAGCCATCTACTATAAAGAAGTTAAAAGGTTAGTTTCTACACATCGGGCCATATTTTGTAATTGGAAAATAATATTTAATATTTTACTGTTTGATTACCTTTATAAACTTAACTATTGTTGAAAAAAAGTTCTGTTAACAGCTCCATTGTGTTAGAAGGAATGTTTACAAAAAGTTTATATGTTCAAAATAAAGAGATAAATCTAGCTCCAATAAAATGGCTAGTATGGTGCCATGTATTAAAAACTTGTTCTTCTTTATGCTGTTTCAGAAAGGAACATAAAATATTTGTTCCCTGTCCAAGCTGCAACCTTCGACAGTGTTTACAATGGAAAGGATGTTGTGGCACAAGCAAGTGAGTGCAAAAACACAATCCCTATGTCCTATAAGTCTCAGTTAAAATATAACAAATTAGTTTAAAACCTGAACACACTGTACATTACATTATTAAACCCTTCCAAGTTTTTGAAAAAAAAAAGAAAAGAAAAGAAAAAAAATATTAAGTGTTCAGCCTGGTTCAACCATTCAATTTATACATATATCATTCAATTTCAGGTGTTTTCAGGTTTATTATCATAATGTTCACTTGTTATTGTCTGTAGCAGTGTAAAAATACAAGAAAATTTTTGTAGTGCAAACATTACAAATAGAAACTGACATAGAACAGTACATCTCAGTGAAATGACTTCTCAGAATTAAATTTGAGAAAGTATATAATTATGGCCGTTTGAGCAGTCGAGTATCATACAGCTAGTCCTATAACTTGTATAACCTCATTAAGGTGGCAGGTTTCTTGTGTGGAACATATTTGTTTTGATGAAAATTATATTCACAGATTTATAATCATATAACTTTAGAGTTTCAACTGCTGGTATTTCACAGCAAAGTTTTGTAAAACTTAAAGCTAAAATTGTGTATGCTTTCATTCTTCATGTAAATGCCGTGATGCATCCATGTAAATAATGTTTTTTTTATTTGACTTTTTATGTTATTTTAGGAACGGGCACTGGTAAAACTGTGAGTATTATGTATATATCATTATGTTTGAGAGTATGGGCATCAGTGTGAAGCAGGTGTTGGTGTGGAATATATGAAATTGTCACAAAAAATACAATCCAGATGTTCTGCATCAGGCAGGCTTTCATTTGAAGTAAATATTCATTTAACTTTGATCGTATTTTTTTTAATTTTATAGTGATATAAAAGTTGATTTACAGATCTCAGTGAATACTTTCTGAGTCAATTTAGTTTTCAACAGAAACTTGAAAAACTGCTTAACAAATGAATTTCAAATAATGTTCAGCTGTTAAATTATCTGTGGTTGCCTTGCAAGTGTGAATATATGACACATGAAATGCAGTATCAATGGGTAACAGATTTAATTGGACATATTGAGTAATAATATAACAGTGATGCTGCAGTATGAACAAAATACATTATTTAACATAAACAGCATGTACTGATGCGTGTAAGGTATGTAAAATAGGGATGGGTCGGTACCAAAAAAATATGTACATCGGGAGATCGCCATTGAAAAACCGTACCGATTTTGTGACTGTGTTTTAGACTTTTAGTACACCCCAACCACACATGGCCATTTCATCAATGACATTGCAATGAAAGTCCCCATATGCATAAAATATGACATAAATGTGTATAATTTCTTGCAATATTTGATTTTTTTACCAATTTTTAAGTTTTTACCCCACAGCCCTTAAGGGCTGTTGGGGTATTGTTTTCACCCATGGTGTCTGGATGGACAGGCGGGCGGGTGGGCGGGCAGCGGGAAATAGTTTGTCCGGGCTGTATCTCAGAAACCGTAAGGTGTAGGAAGTTGATACTTGGTAGGGATATTGGTTAGGGGGTGTAGGTGTGCAACCTCATGGTGTGACCTTGATTTGACCTTGCCGTAGTGACCTTGACCTATAAAATGTTGTCCGGGCTATATCTCGGAAACTGTAAGGCTTGGGAAGTTGATATTTGGTAGGGACATTGGTTAGGGGCTGTAGGTGTGCAACGTCATGGTGTGACCTTGATTTGACCTTTGACCTTGCCGTAGTGACCTTGACCTATAAAATGTTGTCCGGGCTATATCTCAGAAACTGTAAGGTGTAGGAAGTTGATACGTGGTACGGATATTGGTTAGGGGGTGTAGGTATGCAACGTCATGGTGTGACCTTGATTTGACCTTTGACCTTGCCGTAGTGGCCTTGACCTATAAAATCTTGTCCAGGCTATATCTCAGAAACCGTAAGGTGTAGGAAGTTGATACTTGGTAGGGATATTGCTTAGGGGGTGTAGGTGTGCAGCGTCATGGTCTGATCTTGATTTGACCTTTAACCTTGCCGTAGTGACCTTGACCTATAAAATGTTGTCTGGGATATATCTCAGAAACCGTAAGGTGTAGGAAGTTGATACTTGGTAGGGATATTGATTAGGGGGTGTAGGTGTGCAACGTCATGGTCTGACCTTGATTTGACCTTTAACCTTGCCGTAGTGACCTTGACCTATAAAATATTGTCCGGGCTTTATCTCGGAAACTGTTAGGTGCAGGAAGTTGATATTTGGTAGAGACATTGGCTAGGGGGTGTAGGTGTGCAGCATCGTGGTGTGACCTTGATTTGACCTTTGACCTTGCCATAGTGACCTTGACCTATAAAATCGTCAGGGCTGTATCTCGGAAACCGTAAGGTGTAGGAAGTTGATACTTGGTAGGGACATTGGTTATTGGCTATAGGTGTATATTATCATGGTGTGACCTTAATTTGACCTTTTACCTTGCCGTAGTGACCTTGACCTTTAAAATCTTGTTGCACCTTTGGGTCTGTCTTTTGATGCAGATTAAGCAAAAGTCATATTAGAATTTATTAAGAATTTTACTTTCATAACTTCCCATTGTAAGAGATAGAATTTCATCAAGTGAGCCGCAGATTTTACTCCAACACCACACATAAGCATTCATTAAATGTATTACCACTTCTGTATGCATGGTAATATTCAAACCATCTAAACCATAATTCGGAAATGCAGATGTATATAAAGAGTGTTGAATTTTAGTTTACTGATTAATGCTGTCATCTTGTCATTGAATTATTTTGTTTTAATACTTCATGTTTATACGCATTATCTTTCTTTTAAACATTATTTCTCCATTTAAACATTGTTTGGACCTTTATATAACTGACAGTGCTCTGAAAGTATCCTGAAGTTTGTACTGGTACAGTACTTCTATATCTCATGGTGTTGAAAATATTTCCCAAGGCTGTGGGGTACGGGCATCTCTGATGCTATTTTCCTTCCATTTTATGTGTTGACAAGTGAGATTTAGGTTATAATATGCTACAACTAAAACATGGTAGTTCTGCTCAACATATCGCTGTAAAAGTCTGTAAATGTAGGAAAATATGGGATAAAAGTGTTTAATGGACTTTAGACACTGAACCAGAAAAAGACCCACAGATATTGTGAAAACTAACACCAGATTGCCTCCCTGGGTACGACTTGGAACATGTCTAATGTCTTGATGATTTATGCCTTACGAACTGGATGGTGTGCCTTAGAATCCATAGATACAGAGATTAAGCACTTGGACAACTGATTGATTGAACCTGAATCATGGTCGCATTTAAGTGTGAATTAGCTGGAAGTTAATAGTAAAATACTTTAAGCAATCAATGTTAACAAGTTTATCAAAAATGAAATGTAAAATATCTGAAACTAAGGAAAGTTGTGTTAAAAACAATATTCATCTGTGTTATTTATGGAAAGTATGAATGAGCACTTTGTTTGCTACAGTGCACTGGGTTTGTCAACATGCTGGACATGTTTTTGAGGACTCAAGCATCCTGTTACAGCCCTAATGTTTGCACAAGATAGCACTATATATAAAGAAAATTTCTTTAAACATCTTAAAGTAAGTTTTCCTATATTTACATGTATCGTGAAGCTGGACGTGTGAAGTTATAAAAACAACAATATTACTTTAAACTGCCATAAAGATCTGTTTTGAAAACAATGTTAAATTCAAACTGTAGGTATTATTATTGATATGCAAATGACTGTGTCAGTCATGTTAAAATCTCAGTTGTGTACTCTGTGAAAATCAATGTTTAATTCATTTTATTTTGTAGCTTTCCTTTGCACTTCCACTTGTTGAAAAGTTGCAGACAAACATTGAAAAGCCAAAGTATGGACGATCTCCAAAGGTGAGTAGTATTCTCAAGTCATCAGGTATGCTGTTAATCTAAAACAAATGAACTTTTCTTATATGGTTGAAATATTTTACACACCAGAAGATCTAGATATATGTTTTACATAATCTGCATTACAGATGCAAAACATTTGTAAACAAAAATTTGCAAAAGTACTCTGAAATGTATTATAACAAAAAATTGTGTTTGTGATGTTAATTTAGTAATATGCCATGTATAAGTAATTCTTGTTTTTCTACGAGTTAGAACTTGTACAATTTGACTCGTTGCAGTAGGAAAGTTTTAACTTGTACAGTGTAATAATGTATGTGTGTTACAAGTATATTCTCCTTTTCACCATGTATTCTGTGTATTTGCAGGTGTTGGTGATGGCACCAACCCGTGAGCTGGCCAAGCAGGTGTCAGAAGACTTTGAGTCAATTAGTGAGGGTCTGTCGGTGCTGTGTGTTTATGGTGGGACTCCGTATGGTCCTCAAGGTGAGTGGGTCACCATAATATGTGCAAAGAACACCATTGCATTCTTTTCTTTTGGTGTTTGGTATTAATTTTTGCTGGCCTGCTGGGGAGATTTTAAATGCAGCTGAGCATGTGTGATTGTCATGATATCCACTTTATGGTAAACCTCAAATCCTAAAGATAACATTAGTATATTGATTATAACTTCTCCACTAATAGTTGACAAATATTCCAAAACAACATGATGGGTTCTGCTTATATTTGCTGGATTTCAAAAATTGTAAAAACTTGTCATTGATATACTTGACTTAGGGTTAAAACTGTAATGTAACTGAGTGGAAGATCTGTTGGGCAATCCAGGCTCTGTATAATGGTGTGTTCAGGAGACAGTTAATGTTACTGGGTGTACAATTACATGTCTTTCATTAATGGTCAGTGACAGTGTACTGTCGTGTTTGAATGTTCAGCAGATACCTTTTCTTACTCCATTTAATAAAACACCCACACTCTTGTCCAAAATTTTAACCTTTTCTTGGATTAAACTAAAAGAGAATTGTCATTATTTTATATGCTTATATCTGCCACCATATTTACAAGAAGTGTTTATCTTTTGGTAAATACTAAACTTCAAGAATTTTGAAATTATATGGACAGTAATTGATTATGGTTTGATAATCAATCATAAAACTGGATGACCATTCGAGCTAGATAATGGAGGATGGTTCCCCAGACTAGTGAATGGTTTGTGTTGTCTGTTCTAGCTTACTGTTCAATATGTCATGCTTTACAGAGCAGCAGATCCGTGCTGGTGTGGATGTGATTGTTGGTACACCGGGCCGTATGCTGGACTTTGCAGAGAAGGGTACGCTGAAGCTGGACATGGTGAAACATGCAGTGCTGGACGAAGTGGACAGGATGTTGGACATGGGATTTGCAGACATTGTGGAACAGGTCCTTAATTATGCGTATATGAAAGGTATGTTTTATTTTACTACAAGGTTTGTTTTGGAAAAATAGCATGTATCCAATGTTCCTACTAGAAACAAATGTATTTTAAATATTCCAAACATTCTCTAATGTCAGGAACTTTTTTACTCTGGGAACTAGTGGTATGACTTGGAAGGAAAAACCTGGCTGGATATCCATGTTATTAACAAAAAAAACTAAGGTCAGGAAGTAGCATTTGGTATGAAGTACCATTGAAGTAAATATGACATTTGATGCAAAGCAGTTTATTGAAAATAAAATTTCCAGTATATGTGAAAACATCAAAATTATATTGCTGGGGATTCCATATATTTAAGCCTGCTTGACCTGAATATACTTCTGTGTATGAAGGATTGTTGAGTCTTGTTTAAAGTTTTATGCTGAAGTCTTGTAAATGATTAATAATAAGTTATTGTTAGTGTTTTAAAAAGTATAAAACTGGTTTTGTACAAACTAAACTCCTCTGTAGCATTCAGGCTCTAGGATTATGTTAATGTTCTAGGCAGTCTGTAGATGAAAATAGACTGTAACATTTGTTATAAATCTACTTTAAATGTGTCAATAATGACAGAATAATTAATTGCTTCTCAGCTCACCAGAGTGAAAGCAAGTGTTATGATATTTCCAAATGTTTTGTCGATACAAAATGGCCAGTTGCATTTCTATAAATGTACCTGAAAACTGTTAGTATAGACACAGTTAATTAATGCCTCTTTATTTTATTAGATGGAGAGCCAGTAACGTGCAAGCCCCAGACCCTGCTGTTTTCTGCTACCCTCCCAGATTGGGTTCACACTACTGCCTCAAAGTTCATGGGTGAAAACAGGGTAAACTTAGACCTGGTGGGAACTGCTGATGTAAGGACATCCACTACTGTACAGGTGAGACTGTTACATTTATTTATGTATTTATTTACAGTCTAACCCACTTATCCCGATCTCTGAAATATTGACTTCCTGCTTATCTTGACACTGTATCTATAGCCCTAGCTCATTTAAACCAAAAACATAAGGAAATTTGGGGATATTTTGATGATGGTATTTGATGGTTATTTCGAGGAATTTTCATTGGGATTTGTTTACATTAAGTCCATGGATGAGGGGGGATTTTATAGTTAAATAAACACACAAGAACAGCTATTCTTTGTTCAACTTACATAAGGCTGACAGTCAAACAAAATTAAATTCTCCGGTCCCAATATATGACACACTGTCCATATTTTCATTGAGAAGCCACATTGTTTAGCTTTGCACCATTTCTATCAATAGATGTGAATTTGTCTGCACACTAGAGATTAGGAGTGACTTAAGGTACACAGCTAACAGATTGCTGGCTGATTGCAATTAGTGCAGGAGCTACTCTATATAAACCCACACATTTGTCACAATGATATCGGTGTTCAATTGATATTATTCACACACATTATTCATTTGATTAATTCAATGAAAATATGGCTACAAAACGTAAATTGAACTTGAAATGAATTGAGGACAAGTACAATGCTTTATGTGCAGTAGAAAAAGGTGTCAAATCAAAATTAGAGATAGCCAAGGAATGTGGGTTCCTTCTAACACTTTGTCAACTTGGTTAAAAAATGCAGAACAAAAATGAAGAAAGCTTATGAGAGTGAATATTTTGAAGCTTCAAGAAAAAAAATGAGATTGGCAAAACATGAAGATGTTGAGAAGGCTCTGTATCAGTGACTGCTTGTATCAGCTAGAAGTGATAATATCCCCATTTCAGGAGAAATTCTCAAAGAAAAAGCTGAACAATTGGCTCTGAAACTTGGTAAAACATACATTAAGTGCAGTAATGGGTGGTTGTGCAGATTTAAGGAGAGACATTCTGTTTTATACAAGTCTGTGCAAGGAGAAAGTAAGGATGTGAATCAGTATGATGTGAAGGAGTGGCATTCCAGTGTTTTACCAAGGATCCTGAAGGAGTACCAACCCAAGGATATCTTCAACGCTGATGAGACTGGGCTATTCTACAAGCTGTTGCCAAACAAGACCTACACATACAAAGGAGATCAATGCAGTGGAGGGAAGAAGTCCAAGGAGCGACTTACTAGAGCTGAAACGATTATTCGTACTAATCGATTAGTAGGTTATCAAAGCACTAGTCGACGCCAATATTGTGAAATCAATTAACTGTTTTCTTGTGTATATCCCCACATAGCGCATTTTATGCGATCGTTGAAACTATGAGTATCTTGAGTTACGACCTTAAAACATATCATATTAAAGCGTTTTATATGCCTTTTATTTTTAAAATATCAAAATATTACATCATTGGCCAATTTACCCAACAATCTGGTGAATTCTTTGCTTTTCAGCATCTCGCGATCTGCCATTTTGTTTGTTTACATCCAGAACACATATACATATGACGTTTTCGGTATTTCTCATACATGCTAAACCTCGCAAACAGCTAATCGGCTAGTCGACGGTTAATGCAAGCAACTACCTGGCCAGCAAATTTTGCTAATCGTTTCAGCTCTACGACTTACAGTGATGGTGCATGCAAACATGGATGGCTCTGAGAAAGTTAAGCTGCTGGTCATTGGCAAGTCCTTGAAGCCTCGCTGTTTCAAAAATGTGAACACCCTGCCCACAGACTGTATAGCAAATACAAAGGTATGGAAGACTTCAGAGATCTTCACTGAATGGTTGCATAAAATGGACAAAAAATTCTATTTTCAGAAGAGAAAGGCGGCCCTGATAGTGGACAATTGCCCAGCCCACCCTCACGTGAAGGATTTGAATGCCATCAAGCTGTATTTTCTACCACCCAATACCACTAGTGTGACCCAACCTGTGGATCAGGGTGTCATTCAAAATTTGAAAGTTCACTACAGGAAGTTTGTAGTGGCTTCACATCTGAAGGCCATAGATGAAAAGAAGGATGTCCAGCTGAATATTTTAGATGCCCTTCACTACATAAACACGCTTGGGATGCTGTGAAGCCACAGACAGTGTCAAACTGCTTCTTCCATGTAGTTTATAATGACGAGCTCCATGATATAACTGAAGATTCTGTTCGAACTGAAAGTGGGATTAGTGAAGAAGACTTTCAGGAGTATGTGGCTGTAGACAGTGAACTCAAAATTGCTGAGCAAGTGACAGATGACACCATAGTTAAAAGCATTAAAGACACTGATACCAGGGAAAATGACAGTGACAATGAAGATGACCAACCTGAAGTCAAAATCCCAAGTTTCAGCCATGGTCTGTCAATTAGTGATGAGCTGAGACTTTTGATTCAGTCAAGAAAAAACAGTTTTGAACAGTACGAAAAATTGGCTGACATTGAGGGCTGAAATGGCCATTAGGAAATCTCAATCCAAAATTGATAAGTTTTTCATGCCCTTTAGTGATTAGTGGTGTGTGTCCTGTAAAGTGATATTGATGTTTTATTACTTCCCGAATCCTGCAATTCAGCCATGGTCTGTCAATTAGTGAGGAGCTGAGACTTTTGATTCAGTCAAGAAAAAACAGTTTTGAACAGTACGAAAAATTGGCTGACATTGAGGGCTGAAATGGCCATTAGTAAATCTCAATCCAAAATTGATAAGTTTTTCATGCCCTTTAGTGATTAGTGGTGTGTGTCCTGTAAAGTGATATTAATGTTTTATTACTTCCCGAATCCTGCAATTCAGACTCTTTTATAGCTAGACCGTAAATAGGTTTGTGTACAAAGTTAAATTTGTTGTTGTGTGTGTTTTATTGAATATTATTGAAGAAATAAAATATATTTCAGGTAAATACTCATTCATTCATGATCTATTCCACGCACATTCATTCTAAATGCATTTGTAAGGTATTTGTTTGAAAACCTTGATTATCGCCCACACACTCGATCTTCAGACCGGGTTTTCAGCCTCCCCAGTGTCCAAATTGTTATTTTGACTTCCGGATATGTCGAAATAGTTTATATGGTCCCTTGATTTTCGACATAATGAGGTTACACTCTATTTGGGGTTTTACGTCGCTTTCAACACTACTGTACAGATCATGTCACGAAGGATAGTTTTGTGGGCGAAGGAAACCAGTACAAATAGTTGGTCAATGTTCTGTTCAGAGGCAGGAGGTAAGTGTGTTACCACTGCACCACCATGGCCCCCATGAGACTCCTGTAGATTTAAGTAAAATTTATTATGGAACCCTTGGAGAACATTTCCCATTCACATTTGCCAATAAACTAGAATTCCTGGTTAAGTTTTGGTTCCCTTGGCCAACTTAACATGGGTTAAATTAACTTTTTAGTTTTTAGGCGGGTTGCGTGTAACCAACCCGCCTATTAGATTGATGTATTCGACGTCCGTCTGTCTGTCCAACATTTTCGTTTCCAGGCTCTAACTCGAAAAAGCTTTGTCCAATCAAATTCAAACTTGACAGGGAAATAGAACCCCCTTTTAGCTAGGTTCTTTTCGAAATTGGTGTAATTCCGTCTGATTGTTTGTCCATTTTTTGTTTGTCTGTCCGTCAATATTTCCTTTTCCAGACTCTAAATCGAAAACGCTTTGTCCAATCAAATTCAAACTTGACAGGGAGATAGATCACCATCATAGCTAGGTTCCCTTTGAAATTGGTGTAATTCCATCCATTTGTTTGTCCATTTTATGTCCGTTTGACCGTCCGTCAATATTTCTGTTTCTGGACTCTAATTTGAAAACACTTTATCCAATTGAATTTAAACTTGATAGGGCGATAGATCACCCTTACATCTAAGTTCCTTTCGTTTGTTTGTCCGTTTATAGCATAGATACAATTATGGAACCTAGATTATAAGTTTTACATTTTTAGCACGTCTAACACATTTACCTTTACTGGGTGACCTAACATTTCTTTGCTTGTTTCTAAATTTAATTACAGCAGTCACTAACCTTATTGCTGCCTGCGCAACCCGCTTTTTGGGGCATCTTTGACCCTCTTTTTCAACATTTGGTCATCGAGCGTTGTCACTTTGGCTACAGCATAAGATTTATTAAGAATATTAATTATTATTTTCGCCCTTTTTTAGCATTTAGCCATCAAGTGCAGTTACTTTGACCGTGCGTCCACTATTGGGGATATCCTGTCGGTTTATAGTGGTCAGCATGGCCGTGCCATGGTGTTCTGTCAGACCAAGCGGGATGCGGATGAGCTCACACTGAGTACGGCTATCAAACAGGAAACACATGTGATGCATGGCGACATTCCCCAGGAGAAGAGGGAGAAGGTGCTCAAGGTGGGTGTATCAACAAGACAAATTACGAAAATGGATTTGTACTTTGTACTGTAGGATTTATGTGTACATGAAGGAAGTAGTTAGGTTTCAGGTTAAAATTTATTAAAATGAAAAGTTACCATTTGAGTGTGCTCTGAAAATAAGTGATGGATGTGTAAAGAATTTAAAGAGGTGAAATTTGATTTTACTATTGGAAATACTCGAGCTGGGTTGGTGAACTTGATAACTCAGATGTATTAACTATTCTGAAGATGTTTTTATGTCCTAAGCTGAAAATATTGGTCTTTCTTGTGGGGAATATTATTGAGAACATGCATGTGCAGTGGGTTTGTATATTATAACAGAAAAAAATGTCATTATTCTATGTCTGCACCTCGCTAATTCTGAGTAAAGCGAGAAAATAAAATTAAGGTTTCTGTATTGTTTTACACATGAAAAATCAGAACATCGACCCGTAGTTCACATTAAAGTGTATTTGTCAGTGCCGTGTCAGTAATCATGCCAGTATGATTTCAATATTTTGCTTCATCATTGTGTCATTAAAACTCTAGATATAGTGGATTTTGTTTCAAGCCTTTTAATTATAAGGATGTCATGGATGATGAGGAAGATGACTCATGGTGTTTGTTGTAGGCACTAGTGGTGTCTTTAAACTCTTCACACCAGAACATCCTTTGGTATAGCTGAATACTGTTCCATTGGTGGTGAAGGGGTTAAAAGTCTCCTAAAACGATATACATTATTTCCTGTGCAGCAGATCATTTGGTGACTGTACATTGCAGCAGCCTCCTGATTATCACCTGTTGTTTCAGAGTTTCCGTGAGGGCCGTTACAAGTGTCTCATCACAACAGATGTGGCTGCCAGAGGTCTGGATATTCCTGAAGTGGACCTGGTAGTCCAGTGTTCTCCCCCCAAGGTAAGCTGGATATTCTGCCAAAATGCTTCCATTATTTAAATTAGCAAGGCAATTGTCCTATTCATGGTTCTCACTTGCCAACAGCTCTGCCAAATATGTCACCAAATTGAATTGTATTTTTCACATACTTAGAGTATAAAAAGCATTCAACCTTATTTCAGTTGTGAAGGTTTAAAATGATGTCATAATTAGTAGAGACATGGTTTCTTGTATCTGTATATCCACACTTCTAGAAATATAACTTGTGATCTTCATCACTAACATATGATAGTGATTGTAACCAGGGATGGGTCGGTATGAAAAGTATGTACATCGGGAGGTCGCCAATGCAAAACCGTATCGATTCCGCGGTTTAGTACACCCCAAACAAACATGGACGTTTCCTCTTCACGATATCACAATAAAAGTGACAAAATGCATTGGGGAGAAAAGCTTATAATTATATCCCCAGACGAAAGTCGGGGATATATTGGATTCAGGTCCGTCGCGCCGCCGCCGCCGTAGAAATTTCCTTGTGGACGCGATAACTCAAACACAAATTAATATTTTTTTTTCAAACTTGGTACACATGTTAAGGGTGCCCAAAGGAAGATCCCTATTTTAAGGTGACCTTAAACTCCCAGTAAAAAAGAACTTATGGCCACCTTAAGGTCAGAAATTGGACTTTTGGCCACTTAGAGCCCTGTAGGTCACAAACTATGATGCTCAGCTGGCTGAAATTTTACCTGACAACACATTGATATGTTTTTAGTACATGTGCCGAAAATCACGACTTTAAGTTGAGGAGAAAATTGTGTTTGAGGCCCATAAATACCCCCACTTAGGGATTTTTTGCTATACTTTTCACATATTTTGCCCTATAATTTGGAAGTGGTAATTCTGATGAGTCTCAAACTGCGCTAGGTATAACTTTGATATGTAATCCTTGTCTGTAGAAAATTTTAGGGCTGTAGGTTTACCCAAAGGGGTCGACTTAAGGTCTCAAAAGTGCCCACAGAGACCCAATTTATGCACTTTTTGCCACTTTCAAGCACTGTAGCTTTCAAACTATGTCTCTCATCTAAGTTAAATATCATCTGGGAATATATCTATGTGTTTTCTTATATGTGCCCCAACATTTAGGCCTTTAATAGACAGTTAACCTGTGTATCAGGACCATAAACACCCACCCGAGTGACCCTTATAAGACATTTTTCACATCTTTTTCCCTGTAACTTGGAAATGGTAAGTCTGAGAAGTTTCAAACTGTATTAGATATATATTCTTTGTGTAATCTTAGTATGTAACAGATTTTAAGTCTGAAGCTTTAATTTTGAAGGTCAAATTGAGGTCTCTAAAAGGCTCCCAAAGACCCAATATTTGGACGTTTTGCTACTTTTAAGCCCTGTGACTGTCAAACTATGTGACTGATAGAGCTCAAATCCTATCTGGGAAGGTATTAGTATGTTATTTATATATGTGCCAAAAATTAAGGCTTTAAGAAGACATTTAACCTGTGTATGAGGATCATAAATACCCACCCGAGTGACCATTTTTAGACATTTTTCACATATTTTGCCCTGTAACTTGGAAATGGTAAGTCTAAGAAGTTTCAAACTGTATTAGATGCATATTCTATGTGTAATCTTAGTATGTGACAAATTTTAAGTCTGAAGCTTTAATTTGAAGGCCACATTTAGGTCTCTAGAAGGCCCCATAAAGACCCAGTATTTGGACTTTTTGCCAATTTTAAGGCCTGTGACTGTTAAACTATGTGACTGATAGAGCTGAAATCTCATGTGGGAATACATTATTATGTTCTTTTTACATGTGCCAAAAATCAAGGCTTCAAGTAGACATTTAACCTGTGTATGAGGACCTTAAACACCCACCTGAGTGACCCTTTTAAGACATTTTTCACATATTTTGCTCTGTAACTTGGAAATGGTAAGTCTGAGAAGTTTCAAGCTTTATTAGATACATATTCTATGTGTAATCTTAGTATGTAACAAATTTTTAGTCTCAAGCTTTAATTTGAAAGCCACATCGAGATGTCTAAAAGGCCCACAGAGACCCAATATTTGGACTTTTTACCACCTTTAAGCCCTGTGACTGTTAAACTATGTGATTGATGGAGCTGAAATCCCATCTGGGAATGCATTATTATGTCCTTTTTACATATGCCGAAAATCAAGGTTTTTAGTAGACATTTAACGTGTGTATGAGGGCCATAGACACTCGCCCAAGTGCCTTTTTGGACATTTTTTCCGTATTTTGCCCTGTTATTTGGAAATGCTTAGTGTGACAAGTCTTAAACTGTATTATATATAATTTTGTTTGTTATGTATGTCCCCCCAAAACTTTCAGATCTGTAGTTTAATTGCTAAGGTCTCTTTAACAATTGTAAAATGCCCACAGAAACCCAATTTATGGACATTATGCCACTTTAAAGCCCAGTAACTGTCAAACTATGTGGGTTATAGAGCTGAAATCTTTGAATTTTTAAAAGGAAATGCCTGTCTATTTAAATTTTGAATATTAATAATGTTATGGCTATCTTAGTCTTTTAAGAACTTATTTTTGTGTGTTATACCTCTGCTTGCTGAGTTTTTAACTTTTTAAAATGAAACTGGTTAAACGCCGGTTAAACATATTCAAGTAGACAAAATGGACACTTTAAGTGAGCTTCAAGTCCCAATATTAATGAAATTATATCCTTATGCAGTAAAACTAGGGGATTTTTAACCCTCAACTAGCCCAGTTTTATTCAACTTGCCTCAGTTAATTTTGACACAGCTCCTACAGTTATGAACTCATTTCAGTTGATAATCACATACTAAAAATTCTCAATTCTTTTTGTATTTGAGTACCCCTTTTATATTACTCCATTTCTTTGTAGTCCCAACCCACATCCCCCACCCGGATTCCCCCCACCCACCTCTGGGACCTCCAGCTATATTGAGTGACACTAAATAAACAAAGGTATTTAATGATATCAGATGAGAAACAAAGAACTCAATGGGGTTGCAGATCTTGTGTAATAGTGAGAGAGGTGTGGAGAAGGGGTGGGGGTGGGAGGTGGTGGGCTTCATTACATATAACACAAAGGGGAGTCAGAACTGAGATTGTGTCACATATTTAGGTTGCATATATATGGACCACATATATATAGGTATAGAGGAAATGAATAACTGAAAACAATTTGCAAATTCTAAAAATAATATAATAAAATAATAATATAAATAATTTTTTTTTAAATAATATTTTATTTGTGAACAAATATAGAAACAGATATGCGCTTTTGGGATTATGAATTTTAGAATGGACATTGAATCATCAATCATTTAAATACTTTGAAGGAAGATTGAGAAGTATGATGAGTTGAGTTAAAAATAATATTTTATTTGTCAACAAATATAGAAACAGATATGCTCTTTTGGGATTATTATTTTAGAATGGACATTCAATCATCAATCATTTAAATACTTTGAAAATAGGTTTAGAGTTATCATTGCAGGAAGATTGAAAATATATAATTTGAGTTATGTATTCGGCGTCTGGGGATACACCATCTTCCTTGGGAAGATATAAACAGAGTAGATTGATGTGCTGAAGTTCATATAATAATGGGTAATTATGTTTTAAAAAATTCCCGATCAAAACCTGTGGCGTGAGTGATGACCTGTCTGGGGATATGTTGGCGCCGAGTTGGCCCAATCTAGTTTCTTCAGATTCTGAGTATGTTTCTAATATTTTAACTCTTCCATCCATTATATGTGCTGACAAGCGAAGTGGTGGTTGTAAAATTTTATCACGGTATTTCAGTAAAATGCTCTCGATACCGAGATACCGGACCTACCGACCCATCCTTAATTGTAACTGTACAAGTCATGGGCTTTTTAAAAGGATAAATATGGGATTTGGTGTCATTTCACAGTATTTATGTGTAATTCTGCAGGGTTTGTGCGGTCCAAAAGTAAATGAAGGGCTATTTCAGAGCATATATGGATCTCTTAACATTTCTTCATGTTCAAAAATACAGTAAAATTTTTTGAACCTTTAAAGTGTTTATCTCATTAATATACTCTTTGCAATTGCACAGGATGGGGGCTATTATAAATGGATAACCTGATGTTGTGATGTTTGTCATTACATAGTGTGTAAACTCATTCAGTGGGCATGATTCTGTAAATGTGGTGTTTCTAATTGCACAGGATGTGGACTCGTACATACACAGGTCAGGAAGGACAGGGCGGGCTGGAAGGGAGGGCATGTCAGTACTTTTCTACAAACCCAAAGAAGAATATGATCTGCAGTGTGTGGAGAGGAAAGCTGTGAGTTTGCATCTGTGTGAAGTTTTACTGTTTTCACTGTCTAAACGTTAACCTGTCTTAAAGAGAGGAAAACTAGGGGTAATGTACTGAACTGTCCTGTAGTATAGACTGCCAATAACTGTATCCTTTCATATCTTTGTTCTAGTTATGACTAACTTCCACTTGCCAAAATGAAGTTCTATCAGATTCTGTGACCTCAAAAATGGTTCCAGTTATGCCTGTTTCAAATACAGCGCAGCCTACTTCATATAATTTTCTCTTCTCAAGAATAAATTTTAAAAATGTTGGAAAGCAGTAGAAAGCCTTCTACAACCCTTCTGTTTAATATGTGCTTCTAGAGGCAGTAATTCTTATTTTTTCCATTTTTGAAAGGCAGAAATGTACAAATATAAGAAAGTTCAACATTCTTATAAATGCTCAAAACCATTTTCTAGATGTATCTTGCATTTGACAAATATACAGATTGTGTATGCATTACGTGTCTGACTTCTTGTAGGCTATAAAATTTAAAAGGATTGGACCTCCCACTGCGCAAGATTTGATAGACGCAGCTGCTAATGATGTCATCAGGTATATACTTCAAATACACTTGTAATATTGAGAAGAACTGCCCCTACAACATACTTTGCTACAATATTTTTGGTAAATAGGACACTACTGTCAGGGTATGCTGAAGCTTATTCAGGATTGATACCCCAGAAATTGTTAGCAGGTGCAAGTTTTCAAATTTGTTAATTCCAAGACCAAAGTTGCAGTGTATGCAGAAGTTATAGTCAAATGACAGGATGGTATGAAAGAATAGAAAAAAAAATACTGATAAAAAGAGATTATTAATTAGATATTTGTATTAAAAAAAAAGAAATACATCCTTGACTTTCACTGTGTCTCATCATTTCAGCTTTTATTCTGATATTGTGAAGTTAAAAGTGACTTGTTACTTCATGTGTAGTTATTGGATGGTGTCTAAACCAAGACATTTAGAGTTCGGTATTTACCTTCACCAAGGAAGTATTATTTTCATGACCATTTGTTTGTTAGCAGGATTATGCAAATACTACTGGTTGGGACTTCTGATCTGGATCATTGTCTGAATACATAAAAAGTGGATTTCCCCTATCTAGTTTATTATGCAAAAACTACCAATTGGAACTTATGAAAAAATCAGAAGGGTCTAGGTCCAATTTAAATCCCATTAAATTTTTAGAGCAATCTCGATCACTGTCTGGATACAAAAAAATCCGGATTTTCTCATTTACTTATTATTACATGCCTTAAGCCTCTCTTACATCCCATCCTACGTGTATATACACGCAAGTGTGCTGCAAATATTGTTGAAAAATATGAACGTAGCCTGGTTTTGCATGTGCAAACAAGAGATTTGCATGTGCAAACAAGGTGTATTCTTGCAGCAACAGTGTGACAGCTTGAAGATCAAAGAGTAAACTGCTACTGGCTACAGGTCGTATAGTGGGTTTATATACATGCAAGGTACATGTGAGTGTATTATACGGCATGTGCAAACCCTGCAAGTGAATGGGGAGATCTTGCAACACTTGCAAGGGAAATGCACGTGTGCAAGTCTCGTAAGTTACCCTTGAGAAATGGATGTGTTTATGGCCATACTGCATGCAGGCAGAGAAAATGTGCATGTCAATTTTCATTGCAGGGCCTGTGCGACCTTTTCTGGTATAAATAAATTCTGTTATAAAATCGCAAGTGTACCTTAAGTATGCCTTGCAAATCAGCCGATTTTTCTCTGTAACCAGGATGTATGTGCACATACAACGGGATGTAAGAGAGGCTTTAGCTGAAGTTTGTACTCTCTGAGTGCTCTTGTATATCCCCAGACGAAAGTCAGGGATATACTGATTTCACCTCCACTGTGCTGTACATTTTGACTGGTGTACGAGATAACTCAAAAAACACTTTCAGGGATTTAATTCAAACTTGGCACACACACATATTTTGTGTCAGGAGAGGCACTCTATTTTAAGGTGACCTTACACTCCCAATAATAAGTTATAGCCACCTTAAGGTCAGAAATTTGACTTTTGGCCACTTAATTATATCTAGGACAAAAACTGTGTGGCTCATCTGGCTCAAATTTTACCTGGGAACACATTAATATTTCCTCTTACATATGTCAAAAGTCAAAAAGTCAAGACTTCATGTTGAGGTTGAAATTTTGCCCATTAAATTGGAAATTGTAGGCCTGACAAGTCCAAATCTGTATTAAATAGAACTTTTATATGTAATCTTTGTCTGTGGAAAATTTGAAGTCTGTAGCTGTAATTTTAAGGTCTTCTTCAGCTCTTTAAAATACACATAGAGACCCAATTTATTAACTTTTTGCCACTTTTTAACCCTATAGCTGTCGAACTATGGGAGTGATAGAGCTGAAATCTCACCAGTGACCTTTTTTGACATTTTTCACATGTTTTGTACTGTAACTTGGAAATACTATCATACAGTCATACTATGTGACTGATAGAGTTGAAATTTCATCTGGGAATATATTTTGTTCTTTTTACATGTGCCACAAATCAAGGCTTTAAGTGGACATTTAACATGTAAATGAGGCCCATGAACAATTACCTGGAGTCACCAACCACCAACATGCTCATTCTTACCTTGTCTTACCCCTGTCTTAGTTTGTGACAGAAGAATCTTCAGAGCTCACATTTCATTCTCACAAATCCGTAGCTAAGTCTCCAAAAATCTTCACCAGTTGGCAGGGTATTTCCATTACAATCATGCTTTGTTAAGATTTTATCCCAGCATACTCAAAGAATGTCAAATATCATAGAAATTTGGAACATGTTTTGTCATGTGACTCCAATTTCCCACCTCATTTTCGGGTCTTAAACTTTGTGGGTGTTTCACAGACTAAAGCCCTGCACGGATATTCACCAAATTTTTCAGGGTATGTCTATCCCAAGAGGATCTAGAGATGAATAGGTCTTGGAAGGTATCCAGTAACAACTGTTGCCATGGCAACACTTTTAAGATTTTCGGGTCTTAAACTTTGTGGGTGTTCCACAGACTGAACCCCTGCATGGATTTTCACAAAATTTTCAGGGGATGTATACCCCAAGAGGATCTAGAGCTGATTAGGTTTTGGGGGGTATCTGGTAACAACTGTTGCCATGGCAACACTTTTAAGATTTTCGGGTCTTAAACTTTGTGGGTGTTCCAGACTAAACCCATGCATGGATTTCACCATATTTTCAGGATATGTTTACCCCAAGAGGATCTACAGCTGATTAGATTCTGGGGGATATCCAGAGGCAACTGTTGCCATGGCGACACTTTTAAAATTTTCGGGTCTTAAAGTTTGTTCTAAGATCTTAAATGTTTTCTGTAACCTAAAATATTGCAGCTAGCTTCATCAGATTTGCGCAAAATGCAAATGGATAGGAAAGCTTGCCTGAGAGTAATTGTGTCCTTGTTTTGGAAACAAAATGGCCACCATATCAATCTTTAATGGCAAATAGGAGCGTTATCATATCAAAAAGGCCTTATATCTCCCTTATAATTATATCCCCAGACGAAAGTCGGGGATATATTGGATTCAGGTCCGTCGCGCCGCCGCCGTCGCCGCCGCCGCCGTAGAAATTTCCTTGTGGACGCGATAACTCAAAAACAAATTAATATTTTTTTTTCAAACTTGGTACACATGTTAAGGGTGTCCAAAGGAAGATCCCTATTTTAAGGTGACCTTAAACTCCCAATAAAAGAGAACTTATGGCCACCTTAAGGTCAGAAATTGCACTTTTGGCCACTAAGAGCCCTCTAGGTCACAAACTATGATGCTCAGCTGGCTGAAATTTCACCTGAGAACACATTAATATGTTCTTAGTACATGTGCCGAAAATCACGACTTTAAGTTGAGGAGAAAATTGTGTTTGAGGCCCATAAAGACCCCACTTAGGGATTTTTTGCTATATTTTTCGCATATTTTGCCCTATAATTTGGAAGTGGTAACTCTGATGAGTCTCAAACTGCACTAGGTATAACTTTGATATGTAATCCTTGTCTGTAGAAAATTTTAGGGCTGTAGGTTTACCCAAAGGGGTCGACTTAAGGTCTCAAAAGTGCCCACAGAGACCCAATTTATGCACTTTTTGCCACTTTCGAGCACTGTAGCTTTCAAACTATGTCTCTCATCTAAGTTAAATATCATCTGAGAATATATCTATGTGTTTTCTTATATCTGCCCCAAAATTTAGGCCTTTAATAGACATTTAACCTGTGTGTGAGGACCATAAACACCCACCCGAGTGACCCTTATAAGACATTTTTCACATATTTTTCCCTGTAACTTGGAAATGGTAAGTCTGAGAAGTTTCAAACTGTATTAGATATACATTCTATGTGTAACCTTTGAATGTGAAAGATTTTTAGTCTGAAGCTTTGATTTGAAGGTCACATTGAGGTCTCTAAAAGGCCCACAGAGACCCGATATTTTGCCTTTTTGCCACTTTTAAGCCCTGTGACTGTTAAACTATGTTACTGATAGAGCTGAAATCTCACCTGGGAATATATCATTATGTCATTTTTACATGTGCCAGAAATAAAGGCTTTAAGTAGACATTTAACCTGTGTGTGAGGACCATAACACCCACCCGAGTGACCCTTTTTAGACATTTTTCACATATTTTTCCCTGTAACTTGGAAATGGTAAGTCTTGAGAAGTTTCAAACTGTATTAGATATACATTCTATGTGTAACCTTTGATTGTGAAAGATTTTAAATCTGAAGCTTTGATTTAAAGTTCACATTGAGGTCTCTAAAAGGCCCACAGAGACCCAATATTTGGACTTTTTGCCACTTTTAAGCCCTGTGACTGTTAAACTATGTGACTGATAGAGCTGAAATCTCATCTGGGAATATATTATTATGTTCTTTTTACATGTGCTGAACATCAAGGCCTTTAGTAGATATTTAACCTGTGTATGACGACCATAGATACTCACCCGAGTGACCCTTTTTAGACATTTTTTACATATTTTGCCTTGTAACTTGGAATGGTAAGTCTGAGAAGTTTCAAACTATATTAGATATACATTCTATGTATAATCTCTGATTGTGAAAGATTTTAAGTCTGAAGCTTCAATTTGAAGGTCACATTGAGGTCTCTAAAAGGCCCACAGAGACCCAATATTTGGACTTTTTGCCACTTTTCAGCCCTGTGACTGTTAAACTATGTGACTGACAGGGCTGAAATCTCAACTAGGAATACATTATTAAGCGTCTTCTTTTTCCATGTACCGAACATCAAGGCCTGTAGTAGACATTGAACCTGTGTATGACGACCATAGACACTCATCCAAGTGACCTTTTTTGACATTTTCTACTGTATTTTGCCCTGTAATTTGGAAATGCTTAGTGTGACAAGTCTTAAACTGTATTATATCTAATTTTTGTTTGTTATGTATGTCCCCCAAAAAGTTTCAGATCTGTAGTTTAATTGCTAAGGTCTCTTTAACAATTGTAAAATGCCCACAGAAACCCAATTTATGGACATTATGCCACTTTAAAGCCCTGTAACTGTCAAATTATGTGGGTCATAGAGCTGAAATCTTTGAATTTTTAAAAGGAAGTGCCTGTCTCTTTAAATTTTGAATATTAATGATGTTATGGCTATCTTAGTCTTTTAAGAACTTATTTTTGTGTGTTGTACCTCTGCTTGCTGAGTTTTTAACTCTTTAAAATGAAACTGGTTAAACATATTCAAGTAGGCAAAATGGACACTGTTATTTTCTGGTGAGCTTTAAGTCCCAATATTAATAAAAGTATATCCTTATGTAGTAAAACTAGGGGATTTTTAACCCTCAACTAGCCCAGTTTTATTCAACTGGCCTCAATTAATTTTGACACAGCTCCTACAGTTATGAACTCATTTCAGTTGATAATCACATACTTAAAATTCTCAATTCTTTTTGTATTTGATTACCCCTTTGATATATATCAGATTGTTTGTTTACCATTTATGCTGTAGTCCCAACCCACATCCCCCACCCACCTCTGGGACCTCCAGCTATATTGAGTGACACTAAATAAACAAATGAGAAACAAAGAACTCAATGGGGTTGCAGATCTTGTGTAATAGTGAGAGAGGTGTGGAGAAGGGGAGAGGGGTGGGGTAGGAGGTGGTGGGCTTCATCATATAACACAAAGGGGAGTCAGAACTGAGATTGTGTCACATATTTAGGTTGCATATATATGGACCACATATATAGGAATAGAGGAAATGAATAACTGAAAACAATTTACAAATTCTATAAATAATGTAATAAAATAATAATATAAATAAATTTTTTTTAAATAATATTTTATTTGTGAACAAATATAGAAACAGATATGCGCTTTTGGGATTATGAATTTTAGAATGGACATTCAATTATCAATCATTTAAATACTTTGAAATTAGGTTAAGAGTTATCATTGCAGGAAGATTGAAAAGTATGATGTTGAGTTAAAAATAATATTTTATTTGTCAACAAATATAGAAAGAGATATGCTCTTTTGGGATTATTATTTTAGAATGGACATTCAATCATCAATCATTTATTAATAAATACTTTGAAAATAGGTTTAGAGTTATCATTGCAGGAAGATTGAAAATATAATTTGAGTTATGTATTCGGCGTCTGGGGATACACCATCTTCTTGGGAAGATACAAACAGAGTAGATTGATGTGCTGAAGTTCATAATGGGTAATTATGCTTTAAAAAATTCCCGATCAAAACCTGTGGCGTGAGTGATGACCTGTCTGGGGATATGTTGGCGCCTAGTTGGCCCAATCTAGTTGTTTCTTTGGCTTCAAAA
Organism: Sabellastarte sp. h YS-2021; assembly: GCA_964017235.1. NCBI lineage: Eukaryota > Metazoa > Annelida > Polychaeta > Sabellida > Sabellidae > Sabellastarte > Sabellastarte sp. h YS-2021. The sequence continues at coordinate 17,289,668 of OZ024931.1, read as the reverse complement.
TATGAAAACTACTTGTAAGAAATCATGGCCTGTGAATCTTTTGTAGAACATCTTGTGGGTTCTCTGTACTTCTTACAACAGAAGTTGTCCTAAGATTTTCCCAAATCTCAATGTTGTTGGCCATTTAGCTGTACCTGCCTATTTTTCGTATTTGCTTCATCAGCTCACTTGAATGAATCAGTGCTGAGATGTTAAAGTTTTGTATTTGACTCTACATGGCACCCAGTTGTACCAGTGTAAGAGTTTGTCACTTTTTTTCACAGATCATTAGATGGTATCAGCGTGGAGACATTGGCTCACTTTGAAAAGTCTGCTGAGCGTCTGATTAGCCAGAAAGGTGCAGTGAATGCACTATCTGCTGCTCTGGCAGTCATCTCAGGCAACATAGAGATCAAATCCAGATCTCTGCTCAACTCGTATGAGGTAAGGGCCATAGGTTAACATAGCAAATGGGAAGGATTTAAAAGACCTTATAACAGTGGAATAGGTCATCTTTGAGTTTTTATCTAGATATTAACCTAGAAGGAACAATGTTAGGTTGTTTATTGAATAATATCATCTTTCTTTCAATAAATATCTACTTGATTGTAGCTTAATATTATGGATACTATTGTACCAGAAAGATAGTTCTTTAAACTTTAATAAAAAAGGGGGTTGGGGAGGGAAACAAGTGATCTCTAAAAGTGCGACCCTCGCAAGAGCTGGAACTTTATAAAATGTATCCTTCATGAACCAAAATCCAGTCCATTCCACATTCCGATCAGTTTTAATATCAGACTTATGAATGTTTCTACCCAAAAATATTAACAGAAGCTACATATTCTCAAAATAGAAGTTTTTACCCCACAGCCCTTAAGGGCTGTCCGGGTATTGTTTTCACCCATGGTGTCCGGATGGGCAGGCGGGCGGGCGGGCGGCGGGAAATAGTTTGTCCGGGCTGTATCTCAGAAACCGTAAGGTGTAGGAAGTTGATACTTGGTATGGACATTGGTTAGGGGGTGTAGGTGTGCAACGTCATGGTCTGACCTTGATTTGACCTTTCACCTTGCCGTAGTGACCTTGAGTTTGAAAATCTTGTCCGGGCTATATCTCGGAAACCGTAAGGTGTAGGAAGTTGATACTTGGTAGGGACATTGGTTAGGGGGTGTAGGTGTGCAACGTCATGGTCTGACCTTGATTTGACCTTTAACCTTGGCGTAGTGACCTTGACCTATAAAATCTTGTCCGGACTATATCTCCGAAACCGTAAGGTGTAGGAAGTTGATACTTGGTAGGGATATTGGTTAGGGGGTGTAGGTGTGCAACGTCATGGTCTGACCTTGATTTGACCTTGCCGTAGTGACCTTGACCTATAAAATCTTGTCCAGGCTATATCTCGGAAACTGTAAGGTGTAGGAAGTTGATATTTGGCAGGGACATTGGTTAGGGGGTGTAGGTCTGCAACGTCATGGTGTGACCTTGATTTGACCTTTGACCTTGCCGTAGTGGCCTTGACCTATAAAATCTTGTCCGGGCTACATCTCGGAAACCGTAAGGTGTAGGAAGTTGATATTTGGTAGGGACATTTGCTAGGGGGTGTAGGTGTGCAGTGTCATGGTCTGACCTTGATTTGACCTTTGACCTTGTCGTAGTGGCCTTAACCTATAAAATCTTGTCCGGGCTATATCTCAGAAACCGTAAGGTGTAGGAAGTTGATACTTGGTAGGGATATTGGTTAGGGGGTGTAGGTGTGCAATGTCATGGTCTGACCTTGATTTGATCTTTGACCTTGCCATAGTGACCTTGACCTATAAAATGTTGTCCGGGCTATATCTCGGAAACCGTAAGGTGTAGGATGTTTGTACTTGGTAGGGACATTGGTTAGGATGTGTAGGTGTGCAACATCATGGTCTGACCAGGATTTGACCTTTGACCTTGCCGTAGTGACCTTGAGTTCAAAAATCTTGTCCGGGCTATATCTCGGAAACCGTAAGGTGTAGGATGTTTGTACTTGGTAGGGACATTAGTTAGGATGTGTAGGTGTGCAACGTCATGGTCTGACCTTGATTTGACCTTTGACCTTGCCGTAGTGACCTTGAGTTCAAAAATCTTGTCCGGGCTATATCTCGGAAACCGTAAGGTGTAGGAAGTTGATACTTGGTAGGGACATTGGTTGGGGATGTAGTTGTGCAACGTCATGATCTGACCGTGATTTGACCTTTGAACTTGGCGTAGTGACCTTGACCTATAAAATCTTGTCCAGGCTATATCTTGGAAACCGTAAGGTTGAGGAAGTTGATACTTGCTAGGGACATTGGTTAGGGGCTATAGGTGTGTATTATCATGGTGTCACCTTAATTTGACCTTTGACCTTGTCGTAGTGACCTTGACCTATAAAATCTTGTTGCACCTTTGGGTCTCTCTTTTGATGCAGATTAAGCACTGTTAAAGTCCTATTAGAATTTATGAAGAATTTTACTTTCATAACTTCCCATTGTAAGAGATAGAATTTCATCAAGTGAGCCACAGATTTTGCTCCAACACCACACATAAGCATTCATTAAATGTATTGCCACTTCTGTATGCATGGTAATATTCAAACCATCTAAACCATAATTCGGGCCTTGCAGATGTAGATAAAGAGGGTTGAATTTTAGTTTGCTGATTAATGCTGTCATCTTGTTATTGAATTATCTTGTTTTAATACTTCATCTTTATATGCATGATCTTTCTTTTAAACATTATTTCTCCATTTAAACATTGTTTGGACCTTTATATAACTGACAGTGCTCTAAAAGTATCCTGAAGTTTGTACTGATACAGTACTTCTGTATCTCATGGTGTTGAAAATATTTCCCTAGGCTGTGGGGTACGGGCATCTCTGATGCTATTTTTTGTTATAGAGACGATTTTGTGGGACAGGAAACGTGCACTAAAATATAATGATATTATATATGTAGTGTATGAGACACGTATTGTATGCAAGTTACAACTTGTACAACTTCATTTGATAGAATTACGTGTAAATACTGTATGGTTGTCACTGGCGATTTTGAAGATAAGAATTCTGAAAGAAATATACATCCTTTGATTTTCTTTTCACATTTTCTACAGGCGAATCTTGTTGGTTGAAAAAATTACTTGAATATTCACTAATTGTTTCATGCACCCATACATTGAGATTAACATATAGGTCAAGGTTTTGAAAATTTGTAACAGTTTGTTTTGGCTTCATATTAAATGTTGGAAATGACATTCCAACTACCTTGGTAATCTTATTTTTGCATATTTCACTTGGTTAAAGAAATTCAATTCCTCTTGTCCCATTGGCATTCACTACAGTCACAGCATGCATCTAAACGTCAAGGTCATAAGTGACAAAACTCTGTCTCTGTTGGCTTGTGTTTGATGGTAATAATACTTCATTGAAGCTCAATTGTGGGAAAGACGAGGGTGAAGTGGCAACATAGTCGCTTCCTAATCATGCAGTTAGGTTCAGTCCCAGTATAGCCCACACCATAAGTGGTGAGTTAGTAGTTGCTTCCAGATATCTGATTAATTAAACTGCAAATTTATGAGGAACTAATATATGCTGCCTTCCTGCATGTCGCCATCAAAAGACTTTGCATGTGACAGTCAGTAAAATATCTTTTGTGAACATGTCATGTGACTGGTGTGAAACTGTAGATTCATAGACGTGATATTGTTGGGCAATTCCCTTGTTAAGTGGTTAATCCTAGCTTTTAGATTTTACTCACAAACACAAAGTGATGCAGACCCTTCATAACCAGCTAACCACTATAAGAACTCAGGTTCAAATCAGGTAATAATTAAAACCAAGTAAAACATATGCAAATGTGCACAAATAAAACCAAAACAACTTTCACCAAATCGAATGCTTTAAAGCTTTTCACACACTTCTGATTTTATACAAAAGTTTTTACCCCACAGCCCTTAAGGGCTGTCGGGGTATTGTTTTCACCCTTGGTGTCACCCATGGCGGGTGGGCGGCGGGAAATAGTTTGTCTGGGCTGTATCTCAGAAACCGTAAAGTGTAGGAAGTTCATACTTGGCAGGGACATTGGTTGGGGGGTGTAGGTGTGCAACGTCATGGTCTGACCTTGATTTGACCTTGCCGTATTGACCTTGAGTTTGAAAATCTTGTCCGGGCTATATCTCGGCAACCATAAGATGTAGGAAGTTGTCACTTGGCAGGGACATTAGTTAGCGATTATAGGTGTGCAACGTCATGGTCTGACCTTGATTTGACCTTGTCGTAGTGACCTTGACCTTTAAAATCTTGTCCAGGCTATATCTCGGAAGCCGTAAGGTGTAGGAAGTTGATACTTGGTAGGGACATTGGTTAGGGGGTGTAGATGTGCAACGTCATAGTGTGACCTTGATTTGACCTTTGCCGTAGTGACCTTGATTTATAAAATCTTGTCTGGGCTATATTTCGGAAACTGTAAGGTGTAGGACGCTGATACTTAATGAGGACATTGGTTGGGGGTAGTAGGTGTGCAACGTCATGGTGTGACCTTGATTTGACCTTTGACTTTGCCGTAGTGAACTTGACCTATAAAACCTGGTCCGGGCTATATCTTGGAAACCGTAAGAGGTTTAGGAAGTTGAAACTTGGTAGGGACATTGGTTAGGGGGTGTAGGTGTGCTACGTCATAGTGTGACCTTGATTTGATCTTTGACCTTGCTGTAGTGACCTTGACCTATAAAATCTTGTCCAGGTTATATCTCAGAGACTGTAAGATGTAGGAAGATTATACTTGGTAGGGACATTGGTTGAGGGTTGTAGCTGTGCCACGTCATGGTGTGACACTGATTGACCTTTGACCTTGCTGTATTGACCTTTAAAATCTTGTTGCACCTTTGGGTCTGTCTGTTGATGCAGATGAAGCACTGTTAAGTCATATTAGAATTCATTAAGAATTTCCTTTTGCAAGTTCCCATTGTAACAGATGGAATTTCATCAAGTGAGCCACAGGCTTTTCTCCAACACCACACATAAACATTCATTGAATGTATTGCCACTTCTGTATGCATAGGTAATATTCAAAACATCCAAACCATAATTCGGCCATTTTTGGTTTACTGATAAATGCTGTCATTTTATTATTGAATTGTCTTGTTTTAATACTTCATCTTTACATACATTTCTTTTCCGTTGATATTATTTTCTCTACTTAAGCATTATTTGGACCTTAATATAACTGACACTGCTCTGAAGGTATCTTGAACTTTGTACTGTTACACTGCCTCTATATCTCATGGTGTTGAAAAATATTTCCACAGGCTGTGGGGTACGGGCATCTCTGATGCTATTTTTACTTCTGCTCACCAACCATTGGCCAGTTTCTTGATCACCTTAGCAACAGTGGGAAATACCCAAGATTTGTGTGTTTATTGTATTGTTTGCATTTATAGCTAATATTGTAATTTTAATGGACTAATGTAATAAATTAAATTTTTCTAGTTGGCATTTTATCGTGACAGAGTTTCTGAAACAAAATGCCAAGACTCAATTAGGCAATTTAATTTTTCAAACACTTCAAAATGAAACAGTTGTCAGAATAATACAAGCATTTATTTGATTCATTTCTTTTTAGAAAGCACTCTTTTCCTATAAAATCTTGTACACTACATTTATACATTTGTCTATCTGCAGGGAGCGACAACCTACCTATTCCGTACCTCAGTGAATATGAGTGGCAAGGGTTACTGCTGGAGTGCACTGTCCCGCTGTCTGCCTTCAGAGGTTGTTGATAAGGTCAAGGGCATGCGTTTCTGTGAGGACAAGATGGTAAGGCTGGATCAAAGACTCAATGTTTACTCCAGTATTCTTATACTAGGGCCTTTTGGACTGAACATAATGATACTTGAACAAATTTGATACCTTAGCACAATGTGCCAAATAGTACTGTAAGCTGCATATTTGTAAAGGGTACTTTATGATTTCTGCTTATAACTGATGCCTTTGGATTGTTAAACTAGTTGGTGATCCCTCTAGTTGCCCAGATTACTTATCCAGTTCCTCAGCCATACAAAAGATTGTATATGAAGCGTGTTTATTTGAGGATTTTTTTTCAGGGCTGTGTATTTGACATCCCGTCTGAACTGGACTCTGTCATAGAGGATCGTTGGAAGGATGGTAAATTTGACACGTTACAGAAAGCTACGGAACTACCTGCCTTGCTGGAGGATGAATATAACAGTGGCTTCAGCAGTAGTAATAGGAGTTTTGGGAGGGGCGGGGGTGGTAGAGGTGGTGGCAGAGGGGGAAACTCACGGGGAGGAGGAAGTAGTTGGGGGCGGGGAAATAGTAGAGGAGGGAGGGGGTTCGGGAGGGGAGGAGGGAGAGGAAGAGGAAGTTATAGAAGGTGATAAATGTAATGAATGCCATTACAGTAGGATTCGCATAGGTAGAATTAGTTTTTAACTAGAAAGATATTTTGACCTTTTTCTTGTTGGACCTCTTTCATTGAAATTTACTCTTCAGTTTCAGTCAGTTCAAGACTACTCTTGAGGAGTAACCATAAATGAAAGGATATGTAATGTGCCAATAATGAGAACACCTTGGGGGGTGGTGGGGATGATTTCTGTATTGCATTAAAATGACAGCAATTTTATGAAACACTGTTGGAGTTTGTTGCATTGTTCTTACCACAAGCACAGAGGTACAGAGAGTAACAGTCATGGAGTGTTAAAACACTGGTAAAAGAGGTTTGGAGCATAGGGCATATATGTAAAAAACTTCTATATAAGTGAGATTAAGAAGCAATTCTAATTGTAAATGTCAATAGCTTTATTAGTGATACCCTGGATTATTTAGCTTAATTTTTTTTTTTTTGTTTAAAGTAATAGTGCCATCAATCTGGATGGGAGGTTTTTTAAAATACAGCATATTTGTACAAACCTTTCATATTGTACAGTGTTCATGTCACCTTTTGGAATATTTATTCTGTATATTCTTATTGCATTATTAACGGCATATTTTGTTAGGGTGTACAGTTTATTATGGATAGGTTAGTAGGATAGTTTCTTTATCGGCACCCTGGAAATGTAATACAGCCACAAGTTTTAATTGCATGCTGACAGAAAATTGAGTTAATGAAAAAAACTTGCCCTTTAAAATTTATACAAAAACTTTAAAAAATACAAAAAAAAACAAAAAGTACAGGATGAAATGTGTAATTTATTCAGATTTAGTGTCAGTAAGTTATCCCACAATTTTGTGTGTGGACAAAATAGATGCCATAAAAAAGTCCTTGTCATTTCAGTAAATTGGTCTTTGTACGGGACACACTGGCACCATGTCCTATACCTGCTTGGTATATTGATTGCAGTTTCTTTATTGCACATTGCACAGAAAATGGTATGGTTATGGGTATTGTTATTCTCTGCACCAAAAAAAGTAAAAATTTTTCCTTTCCACTCTGCAATTAATTTCCCGGATTTATGGACTGAAGTGAAATTTAACCTTCTACTTTGAATAAGTTCAGGTAAATTGGAATAACAGGCAGAAAAGTACATGGCATTTGCAGAATCATATTGCATTATAATTGATTATCCCCCCACCCCCCGCCTCCATATCTCTCCTCTCTAATTAAGTGGAGTGATCTCACCTCTCTAATTAAGTGGAGTGATCTCACACAGGGCAATCTCTTATCAATTTCCTTATCTAAACCGAATAAATGCACAGAGTTTGCACAGTTTCGCAGTAGCTGCTCCCACAGAGTGGAACAAGCTCCCTCAAGCCATTAGAACTCTGGAAAGTACCTCTGGATTCAGAAAAAAGTTAAAAACATATCCTTTCAGATTAGCCTATCCTCCACCATAGCCTATCTCCCCTATTGGATGTTAATATTGATACGGACCTCCTTTTTGGATCTGGACTACCCTTTTTTGACATCAGCGCCTTAGAGGATGTTTACTTCAATTTTGGCACTTTAAAAAATGCTTCTTACTTACTTGTATGGTACTTACCCACTTCATGGTAACCTTAAAGTCCCAAAGATAACTTCATTCTAGCAAATTTAAGGTTATAGCTCTAATGGCTAAAAAAAATGTTGCTTTTTCCGGCGTCCGGACGCTTGGTTTCCGCTCATTTGAAGGAAAAGTATTTATTCTATCTTTACCAAATTTGGTATGGGTGTTTATTGGGTTAATAGCTTGCATTGGATTGCTTTGGGTGAAGATAGGTGTATAGCTAACTGAGTAATAGCTACTTAGCTACTTTTGTGTACTTCTTTTGTTTCCGGGCATTTTAAGGAAAAATATTTGACATATCTTTACCAAATTTAGTATGAGCATTACTTAACTCGATAGCTTGCTTGGGATTGCTTTTAGTGATAACAGCTATATAACTGAGTAATAGCTACTTTGCCAAAAATGGAAAAACACAAATTTGCTTCTATCTCCTTAACCGTGCCACATAGAAATTTTCGACCACAGGGTAACTGGGTAATGTACTCTTGGCATTTTTCAAAAAATTTTCCCCTCCCCAAAAATGGCGGCCATTTTGAATTTCCGAATTTTTGCCAAAATTGGCAAAACACAAATTTGCATCTATCTCCTTAACCGTGCGAGATAGTGCGATTTCGTCGAAATTTTCGACCCACAGGTTATCTGACCAATGTACTCTTGGCAATTTTCAAAAAAATTTCCCCTCCCCAAAAATGGCGGCCATTTTGTATTTTTGAATTTTTGGCAAAAATGGAAAAACACAAATTTGCTACTATCTCCTTAACTGTGCGAGATAGAGCGATTTCGTCGAAATTTTCGACCCACAAGGAATCTGAGAAATGTACTCTTGCCAATTTTCAAAAAAAATTTCCCCTCCCCAAAAATTGGCGGCCATTTTGAATTTTTGCCAAAAAATGGAAAAACACAATTTTATTGCGTTAATACATAGTATCCAATGGACAATTGCTAATCCGGTCAGCGCAGACCGGCCCGCCAAACCACAGAAAAAGTCATCTTATATGAGCGCATAATGCCCTCACAAGCTGGCCGGTCCCAGTGTGCACTCGCCAGGTGGCGCGTAGTACTTCCTTGCTGCCTAGACAACGTGACGTCATAGCATCTTTTTCGTTTGGCGCGTGCACAGTTCAGACGGATTTTATTTGATTAAATATTTCTTCAAGTTTTAAAGTGGAGGTAACTTTTATTTCATTGTGTGTCACTTAAATATATTGCATAGATCTCATAGAACTAGTTATGTCTTCCCCGGGACAAAAACATGGTGGTTGTGGCCATTTAATGGCCAGTTTCGATACACACAGTTTTTGTGCTAGATGCAGGGAGAAAAGTAAGGGACCTGATCCCTGCGTTTCTAAGAGTGAATGTCATGCTTGCGGATTATTAACAGAGGATCAACGTATTCAGTTATCCACCCCAAGCTATAGAATCAAGAAAGAAAAACGAGATTTGAAGAAAACAAGTGACACTCCACAAAAGAACTCTGACAGTTCCTCCCTCATCGACCCGTCCTCTGTGACGGTAGTGGGGGCTGTGGACGACCAGGGGAACTTGCAGTCCCCTGGTTCGAGTTCTGGATCTGACAAGAAGAAAAAGGACAAGAAAACCAAGCCTAAATCTTCAGATAAGCCCTCTAAGTCGCTTGACAAGCCCTCCAGATCCTCTACTGATACAAGGATCGATGAGTTGGATAAAAAATGGGCTGATCGTTTCAATAGGCTCGAAGCTTTACTTCTCGCCAAGTCCATTGACCAGCCAGAGCCGACCTTTCAGGCTCCTAAAGTTGCACCTACCCACCCACCTCCAGTTGGTGCCGTTAAGTCTTCTGCTCCATTCATCCGACCTCCAACCGACCAATGCAGATTTGTCTGGTACCGGCCACTCAACCCCACAGGGACAGGCTACCAGCAGATCGCCTCAGGATATGAAGACTAAGCGTACTTCGGATACAGACTTGTCTTATGCTCAACATTCCTCCAAGAAACAGTTAGCTAGCAAGTCATCTCAACACCAGCTTCCTACCGGCCGACCTTCAGATTTGTCTAGCACCGACCCCCCTGCTCTTCAGGTTACCAGCAAATCGACCTCAGCACCGGCCAGGGACCAGAGTCCCTCATCTATGGATACAGGATCAGACAGTGATTCCTCAGACCGACCACCGGTCGACCTCTTTGTTGAAGAAGGGGAGCTTTCTGATCCGGACCAGGACCCTAATAGTGACCCCGACCAAATTTTATCTGAGGAACAGAACTATAGAGAGACCTTAAGAGGCGTTCGTTCCTACATGGGGTGGAATCAAATTCCTGACATAGAATCCACAGCTTCAACAGGGGATGACAACCCCTTTGCTGGACCTCGCTCACAGCCAGTTGGTAAAGTGTCCGTACGTTTACCCACAGATGACTGGCTATGTAACAAGATGGCCAAGCTCAATATCACACTAGTGGAGGGATATCCATCCTGCAGCTCTGAAGCTGGAGGTCTACTAAGGGACCAGTTTGTACGCCCACCCAAGTCCCAGTCGAAGTGGTATGGGTTATTCAGTGACCAAAAATCTCCTGCTGCCACCAGAGATTCGGTTATGTCGTGGAGTACAGACGCCTCCAAGCTTAACAGTTCATATAGCAGAATAGCCAGAGCTGCCGGCATTGCTGCAACTCCTCCTCCCTCCAGGCAGATTACACATGATAACTTGAGGAGATGGGAGAAATCAGCACGTGAGGCATCGACATACTGTAACCAAGCTGCTGGGTTTAACAGATGCCTGTTGAAGGTGCAGGACAATATGCAAGGCCAATTAAAGTCTATCAGAGCTGAAATCAACAAAGCAAAGCAAGACAGACCTGCTTGGAAGAATTTGGGATACCGTGGCCAGAGTAAGAGAGGCAGGGGCAAGGCCTCCCATTACTCCTCACGACCGGCCAAGGGGCAGCAGTCCTACAAATGACAATCAATTTGTAGTTTCACCAGTACAGGGACTGCTGCCCGGGAGCTTAGAGACAGTAAAATATGTTCAGGTTATACAGCCTCCCAAATGTACCAACAAGACAATGAACAGTTTAAGTGTAAACTCAAGTGTTGTAAAACATGTACTTTTTGTCAAAGGGCAATCGCAAAAGAAAGATGTAAGTCCCGTTACTGTAACACCTTGTCAAGAGAAATTAAAATCTGTGAAAAATGCTTCTTTTGTCACTTACTTGTTTTGTGTTCAACCTGTAAAAAATGTCAAAAATGTTGCAGCAAATCAAGCTGTAGGGGCCAGACTTCAAAGTTTCTGGCAAATTTGGCTGGATCTGGGTGCGGGTCCGAAGGTAGTTCAGATCCTAAAGGAGGGCTACACTCTTCCCTTTCGGGTCCGACCAAAACTATCAAGGTACCCCACAGTCATAAGCCGTTATGTAGATCCTCACAGGAACAGCTACCTGTTAGAGGCATTGCATCAGCTTATTGACAAAAATGCAGTGGAACTAGTACAAAACCAGGCCTCCCTAGGGTTTTACAACCGCCTATTTTTAGTCCCAAAACCAAACAACAAGTGGAGGCCCATCCTGGACTTGAGCAAATTAAATCTTTTTCTCAAGGTGGAGAAATTAAAGATGGAAACACCGGAAACCATCAGGACCTCCCTTCAGACAGGGGAGTGGGTCACCTCTATAGACTTCAAGGACGCCTACTTCCACATTCCTATACAGGAACAGTCCAGGAAATACCTAAGATTTCATGTCCAGGGCCAAACATACCAATTCAAGGCCCTGCCCTTTGGTCTGTCCACAGCACCCTTGGAATTCACAATAGTAGCAAAGGAGGTGAAACTGATGGCTCTATACAAGGGTATAAGGATCCACCAGTACCTAGACGACTGGTTGGTGAGAGCCACATCCCACCAGGTTTGTCTCCAGCATACCAAGTTATTAGTGCAGATCTGTCAGGACCTAGGTTGGCTGGTAAATTTAGAGAAATCAGAACTGGAACCCAAACAGGTCTTCGACTTTGTAGGTTATCAGTTCGACCTTCAGTCAGGTCGGGTCCGACCCACATCAGAACGCTGGCAGAACCTCCAGCAGAAAGTACTGGGGCTGCTATCCCTACCGACCTGTCCGGTCTGGGAGTTCATGTCCCTAATAGGGTTGCTAACAGCCACAGAAAAACAAGTTCATCTGGGACGTCTCCACATGAGGCCAATTCAGTGGCATTTGAAAAACAATTGGAGAGTACCAGAATCTCTGGAGAAAATTATTCCAGTTCCCAGGTCCCTGCACCCTCATCTACAATGGTGGTTGGAAGACGTAAACGTACTCACAGGCCAACCACTACACCCTCTGAAACATGCTCTGCAAATTTTTACAGACGCATCAAAAGAAGGGTGGGGCGCTCACTTAGACGAGCACACTGCAAGAGGAACCTGGTCCTGGCCAGAAAGTAAACTGCATATAAATTACCTAGAACTCAAGGCAGTTTTTCTAGCCTTAAAAGAGTTCCAAAAGCCTTGCTTCAGCAATATTGTTCTGATAGCTACAGACAACACCACAGTGGTGTCATACATAAACAAGGAAGGAGGCATGAGATCGGGCACACTTTGTGCCCTACTGTGGAGGATCTTGACCTGGTGTACCAAAAATCAAGTCACCCTCAAGGCCTGACACATCCCAGGCCGGCTGAATGTGGTAGCAGACAAGCTATCCAGGCTAGGCCAGATCATTCAGACGGAATGGTCCCTCCTTCCAGAGGTATTTCAAACAATTTGCTGCAGGTGGCACCGGCCTCAGATAGACCTGTTTGCCACAAGGTTCAACAACAAACTACCTCAGTTTGTGTCTCCAGTACCAGACTCCATGGCCATTGCAGTGGATTCCCTCAGTTTGCCATGGGAGGATCTGGATGCCTATGCCTTCCCACCAATAGCTCTGTTGAGCAAAGTGGTGGAGAAGTTGCAGGACTCCCCATGCAAGAGCATCATCCTGATCGCTCCGGGGTGGCCCAACATGCCTTGGTTCTGGGATCTGGTGTCCATGTCCAGCCAGATACCCTTAAGTCTGCCATTTCTGCCCAAACTTCTGACTCAACCCTTCAATCAGACTCCACACAGAAACCTGTCACACCTCAATCTTCATGTTTGGCTCCTAGAGCCACAACAATCAAAGAACAGGGCTTCTCTGAGGCAGTGGCGACAAGAATTGAGGCTCCTCAAAGGCAGTCAACCAGATCAGTCTATGAAGCAAAGTGGACCATTTTTAAAAAATGGTGTATCACTAATCAGGTGGACTTCAGGGCACCCCTTGTGAAGTCGGTTGCTGACTTCCTTATGTACCTTTTCCAGGACAGGAAGTTACAACCCAGTACCATTGATGGGTACAGGTCTGCCATCACTGATAAGCTGGGAAATTCATCCACTAATATCAGCAAAGATGAAAACCTCACCCGTCTCCTGGATAGTTTCCACAGAGACAGGCCAAAGGGGCGGAGAGGTATCCCCTCTTGGAACCTCTCTTTGGTCTTACATCAGTTGACCAAGGCCCCTTTTGAACCCCTTAAAGAGGCTTCCTTGAAACATCTAACTTTCAAGACAGTGTTCCTATTAGCCCTGGGTTCAGGTAAACGCAGAAGTGAGATTCATGCTTGGCAGAACAAAAACATCAGACACCAGACTGACTGGTCAAAAGTGTCCCTGTACCCCTCACCCAGCTTTCTCTCAAAGAATCAGCTGGCCAAGGAGGGCCCAGAGAGTGTGGCCCCAGTGGTTATCCCAGCTCTGGCCCCAACTCTGGACAGGTCCCTCAAGTCTGACAGGTCCCTTTGTCCAGTCAGAGCCTTGCGCTACTACCTGGATAGGACCTCAGACCTCAGGCAGAACAAGGAGTTAGTCTTTATCTCCTTTAAGAAAGGTTTCGATAAGGACATATCCCCTGCCACCATCTCCTCATGGATCAAGCAGACAGTGATCCTATGTTATGAGCTCTCTGACCAGGAGTCACACACTCTCCATCAGGTCAAGGCTCATGATGTCAGAGCCTTTGCAGCTTCTAAGGCCTTCCAGTCGGGAGTCTCCTTGGAACAAATTTTATCAGCCTGCCACTGGAAATCACATAACACCTTCACACAATTCTACTTGAAGGATGTGGCTTGGGCTGATTCAGAGCTCTACCATTTAGGCCCGGTAGTGGCTGCTCAGCAGATCCACCAACAGGCCAGTACCTAGAGGAGATCTGTACATATGTAAATAGTTGTACATATTTGTATATGTGGTACATATAGTTAAGAAGCATCAAAAAAAAAAAATGGCGTGTTTTCCTTCGGGAAGTTTATTCTATGGGACTGAACTCATCCCTCTCTTCCCTTACCTCAGAGCAGGTCTGTTCAAAAGGGGGGGGGGGAAGCAGGGTCGATTCTGACGGTTCAACCCCGGATAACCGGATGATGATATTCGACCATAGTCTTAGGGTTATTGACCATAAGGTCTACCCAGGCTTGAAGGGAAATGTTATTTTTTATTGCGTTAATACATCCTATCCAATGGACAATTGCTAATCCGGTCGGCGCAGACCGGCCCGCCAAACGCCAGAAAAAGACGTCCTGTGTTGCCACCGGCTGGCCGGTCCGTAGTACTGTGCACTCCCCAGATGGCGCCTCGTACTTCCTTCCTGTCTAGACAACCTGACGTCATAGCATCTTTTTCGTTTGGCGCGTGTACTGTGCAGACGTGTTTTCAACATCTCCAGAGTTTTAAAAGGAAAGTGTGCATTATGACGGATTTTCGACCCTTTTGGGAAATATTTTAGTGTAGAAATGTTATCTTCATATCAAGCACGGATATACCTTAAGAAATCTGCTGGAAACGCTCCCTAGCTGACTCAATTTAGTGTTGATGATAGGGCAGTAATCGACGAGGAATATGAAGGCAGCCATTTTTTTCTAGTTTCCTCCCATTCAACCATGGTGTTGTTAGGGGCAGATCGACTATATTAAGGAAATAATGGATATACTACTTACAGGTATTTTTATCCGTGTTCATTTGTTGAATGTACCCTCTGTAACTTTCAGTTCTATCACCATAGACACGTCTTTTCTAGTACTACGTATAGTATTCACGGAAAACTTCAATCTACGTAGTTTTGAACACTGCAAATAGAAGGAAATCCCCAAGAGGTGCATTCTTCAGAGCGCACTGGTACCGACTTCTCTGCTGTAAGTATCAGTCACACCAGCCTAGCTCGAGTATTTAGTGTTTTTTCATCAGAAGCAATAGGTGAATTCTTCAGATTTCTTCAGAGCGCACTGGTCCAGACATCTTTGCTTTAAAGCATTAGTCGACCGGTAAGCTTATATATGTACATCAGCAGCAAGAGATGAATTCTTCAGATTTCTTCAGAGCACACTGGTCCAGACATCTTTGCTGTTAAGCATTAGTCGACCGGCAAGCTCATGTTCAGCCGACCTCACCCAGTATGTACATAGAAGGAACTTCATCTTTAATCACTCTCAGTCCCTCCCTTGTGGACCCGGCACTTGTGTCGGTAGTAAGGGAGGTGGATGGCCAGGAAACTGGTTTGAGTGTACAGCCGGCTGAAAAGAAGAGTCGACTTCAGACCGGCCAGGACTTCATCTACAGAGCGCACTGGCCCAGACTTCTCTGCTTTAAAAGCATCAGCCGGCCGGCCAGCTCAAAAGAACGCGACCTCTGACGTCATATCCAGTCAGCCAATCGCGTGTCTTTCCGACCAATCACGAAGCAGGTCACGTGTTTTCACCGACCACGAAGGTCGGAAGTGCGTTCTTCAGAACTCACGTCTACTGTGACTACAGTCCCTGCTTTACAGACCCGACCTTGTTGTCGGTAGTGGGGTTTTGTGGGCTGTAAACATGCATATTTAATTATCACAAAAGAACGCGGCAAGTGACGAACTCCAATCAGCCAATCGCGTGTCCTTCCGACCAGCAGGCTGGTCACGTGACACACCGAATACCAAGTGTTTCTAAAAATAGATTACAAGGGCTTTCCCAGCAACTGTCAAATCTTCGAACAAGACGTGCGATTTAAGAAATACTTTAATTAATGGAGGAAACCTTCAGCAAGCTGAATTCAACACAAAAGATAGTTGTAAAATTGCTTTAGCAATGGGTTACAGAGTGCACCGACTACGCAGCCTTGTACACTTGCTTCATCAACTGGTTACAGAGTGCACCGACCAATACTGGCTACACAGCCTTTATACCCTTGCCTCAACAACTAGTTACAGAGTGTACCGACCTGTACCGGCTACACAGCCGTGTACACTTGCCTCAAAAACTGGTTACAGAGTGTACCGGCCGGTACCGGCTATACAGCCTTGTACACTTGCTTTAGCAATTGGCTACATATGGCTTCAACCTACCGGTTACAAGTCTACCGGCAGGGCACTGGCTGGACAGTCGTTACTGTGCTGTTTTTCACCCAACTAGTTACATAAGCTAACTAAATATAGTCCAACAACTGTTACAGAGTGTACCGGCGGGTACTGGCTACACAGCCGTGTACACTTGCCTCAACAACTGGTTACAGAGTGTACCGGCTGGTACTGGCTACACAGCCTAGTACACTTGCTTCAACAACTGATTACAGTGTACCGGCTGGTACTGGCTACACAGCCTAGTACACTGGCTTCAACAAAAAAAAAAAAAAAAAAAAAAAGAGGGCTAAATATAGACCAGTAGCTGTCAAAATTGATTGGTCACCCCAGCCTGCCAGTTTTTTGCCGGTTACAGAGAATTGCTGGTTACAGTTAAGTACCGGGTATGGAGTCCTGGTACCGGACAGAGTTGCCTAAGGTTAATTTGGTTACAGAGAATTCTTAGACCGGTCAGTGGTCTTGGTGATGTGGCATGCCAGTGTCCCAAGCTACTGCCAGGCAACCTTCCCTTATCACATCTCTCAACAACCTGTTATCAGTGCTGGACTTGGCTGGAGAGATAATAAATTTGGTCATGTCCGGCCAGGGGTCAGACATCTCACGAATGACAATTGCTCTGTAAATGCTGCACCTTGCAGGCTGCTGGCCCGGGGCGAAGAGTCTATTAATATGAAAAGTTGTGTCAGTCCCACCAGACCACAATAAGAACAGAGAGACTGTTAACCTGGATCATTGTCACTAGACCGGACCAGTGTCCGGAGGGACAGGAAATGTTTATCAAAATACCAAATGTCCCAAATGTGGCACACAATCGGCCTTTAGGGTCCAGACTAAGCCCCTTTTTGGGAAGTTAGGAAGCCTTGGGGGCTGGACACTAGGTATTACAAATGTTCAAGGAGGGATACCTACTCCCATATACCTATACAAGAACAATCCAGGTAATGCCTGCTATTCGGTTTTGTCCACAGCACCTTTGGAGTTCACTGTGATACCAAAGGAGGTAAAACTTGTGACCATATACAAGGACTTAAGAAGCCACCAGTACCTAGACGACTGGTTGGTGAGAGCCAGATCCCAGGCTGGTCTCCAACATTCACAGGAACTAGTAAATAATGTGTCAGCCACTGGGTTGGCTGATGAACTTACAGAAATCAGAGCGGGAGCCCAAACAAGACCTTGATTTTGTAGGCTACCAGTTCGACTTCAGGTCTGATCGGTTCCGACCGACTCTGGACCGGTGACAACCTTCAAGAGACTAGGTTAAAACTGCTATCCCTACCGGCTTGCCCGGTCCGGGAATTCATGTCCTTGATAGGTTACTGACGGCTACAGAAAAGCAAGTTAATCTAGGTCGACTCCATATGAGACCCATACAGTGGCATCTCAAAACAACTGGAGGGTACCAGAATCACTGGAAAAGGTGATCCAAGTCCCCAGGTCCCTGCACCCCCATTTACAATGGTGGCTGAAGGAAGACGATGTACTGACAGGCCAACCATTATACCCAATAAAGTATGCTCTGCAAATATTTACAGACGCATCAATAGAAGGGGGGGCGCTCACTTAAACGAGCACACGGCAGGAGGAACCGGGTCCCTCCCGGGAAGCAAGCTGCACATAACTATCTAGAACTTAAAGCAGGCTTCCTGGCTTTAAAAGAGTTCCAAGAATTTTGCTCAAACAAGATAGTACTTGTAGCAACTGACAACACCACAGTAGTGTCATACATAGACAAGGAAGGAGGCATGAGGTCGGGCCCACATGTGCCCTACTATGGAGAATCTTGACCTGGTGTACCAGGAAACAAGTGACTCTAAGCCCGACACATTCCATGTGGTAGCGGTCAAGCTATCCAGGCTAGGCCAGACCATCCAAACAGAGTGGTCTCTCCTTCCAGAGGTCTTCCACTCAGTCTGCAGCAGGTGGCACCGGCTCAAATAGACTTATTTGCTATGAGGTTCAACAACAAGTTGCCTCTGTTTGTGTCACCGGTACCGGATCCCCTGGCCACAGCAGTGGATACACTCACTCGGCCATGGTAGGATCTGAAAGCATACACCTTCCCACCATCAGCCATATTGGGCAAGTGGTGGAGAAGTTGCAAGACTCCCCATGCAAGAGAATCATTCTGATTGCTCCGGGGTGGCCCAACATGCCTTGGTTTTGGGATCTAGTGGCCATGTCCAGCCACATCCCGCTGAGCCTGCCCAATCTGTCCAGCCTGTTCACAGCCATACGATCAGATCCCTCACAGAAATCTGACAAATCTTAATCTCCATGCAGGGCTCCTAGAGCCTCAGCAATCGAGGAGCAGGACTTGTCTGAGGCAGTGGCAGCAAGAATTGAGGCTCCTCAAAGGAGGGGTCAATCAGATCAGTCTATGAGGCAAATGGGTCATTTTTTACCAAGTGATGCATCATTCATCAGGTGTACTTCGGGCTCCACATGTAAAGTCAGTTGCTGACTTTCTTAGGTACCTGTTTCAGGACAGGAAGTGGCAGCCCAGTACTATTGTTGGTTACAGATCAGCCATTGCTGATAGCCTGGAAATTGGCCCAGCAATGTTACTAAGGATGAAAATCTCACTCGTCTCCTGGATAGCTTCCACTGAGACAGACCCAAAGGCCGGAGGGGAACCCCCTCCTGGAACCTCTCCCTGGTTTTTGCACCAGCTGACAAGGTTCATTTTGAAAAATTAAAGGCTTCCTTGAAGCTTTTGACCTTCAAGGCAGTTTTCCTCTTGGCCCTGGGTTCGGACAAGCATAGAAGTGAGATACATGCTTGGCAAACAGCCCAGCACCATTGATGGTTATAGGTCATCCATTGTTGATAAATTGGGAAATTCACCTTTCAACATCAGTAAAGACGAAAATCTCGCTCGTCTCCTGGATAGTTTCCTCAGAGACAGACCCAAAGGCAGGAGTGGCATACCCTCCTGGAACTTCTAGCTGGCCGTGCACCAGCTAAGACTCCATTTGATCCAATCAAGGAGGCCCCCTTGAAGCATTTGACCTTCAAGACGGTATTCCTCTTGGCCCTTGGGTCGGGCAAGTGCAGAAGTGAGATTCATGCTTGGCAAAACTGATATGTTGGACACCAATCCGATTGGTCAAAGGTGTCTCTGTATCCATCACCCAGCTTTCTATTCTAGAATCAGCTGGCCATAGAGGGTCCAGACAGTGTGGCCCTGGGGTTATAACAGCCCTGGCCCCCAACTCTGAATAGATCCCTCAAGTCTGACAGGTCCCTCTGTCCGGTCAGAGCACTGTGCTACTATTTGGACAGGACCTCAGACATCAGGCAGAATAAAGAGGTGTTTTTTGTCTCCTTTAAGAAAGGTTTCAACAAAGACATCTCACCTGCCACTATCTCCTCTTGGATCAAGCAGACTGTGATCCTATGTTATGAGCTCTCTGACCAGGAGGCCCACTTTTAACATCAGGTTAAAGCCCATGATGTCAGGGCCTTGGCTGCTTCTAAGGTCTTCCAGTCGGGAGTCTCCTTAGATCCAATCTTGTCAGCCTGCCACTGAAGTCACAATACCTTCACACAGTGATTTCTGAAGGGTGTGGTTTGGGCTGACTCGGAGCTTTACCAATTGGGCCGGGTGGTGGGCTGCTCAGCAGAACCACAAGTGGCCCTTAGAGTGAGGAGATTTGTATATATGTACATAATGTAACAGTTCTACAAGCACATAGTATAAAATGTGATGTGCTTCCTTCGGGAGGTTTATTGGCTTTCTGGGACTGAACTCATCCCTCTCTTCCCCTACCTCAGAGCAGGTCTGTTAAAAAGGGGGGGGGGGGCGACGTCGGTATAGCCCCGGGTAACCGGCTGTTGGCAACCGACCAAGGTCTTACAGGGTTTCCTGACCTTAGGGTCAACCCAGGCCTGGGCCTATAGGTCTCCTGACGAAGTCAGCCTAGACCATAGGTTAAAATTTGCTATTACTTGTGAGTTCACATAAGTCCCTAGTAACTTACCCGTCGACCAAGCGGTAGTTATTCAGCAATTGTCCATTGGATAGGATGTATTAACGCAATAAAATTGCAAATTTAATAAGTAAATTAAATTTTTATAAGTTAATACCCTATCCAATGGACACACAAGACCCTCCCACCGACCCCGCTATCAGCTTACTAGGGGTCTAAGAGGTTTAGACAACGAAAAAGATGCTATGACGTCAGGTTGTCTAGACAGGAAGGAAGTACGAGGCGCCATCTGGGGAGTGCACAGTACTACGGACCGGCCAGCCAGTGGCAACACAGGACGTCTTTTTCTGGCGTTTGGCGGGCCGGTCTGCGCCGACCGGATTAGCAATTGTCCATTGGATAGGGTATTAACTTATAAAAATTTAATTTACTTATTAAATTTGCAAATTTCTGAGCATGAGTTCAAATTTTTAGTCCCTAGTAACTTACCCGCCAACCAAGCGGTAGTTATTCAGCAATTGTCCATTGGATAGGATGTATTAACGCAATAAAATTGCAAATTTAATAAGTAAATTAAATTTTTATAAGTTAATACTAGTGTTCTCAATATTTACAGTTATGTGGGACCGGGTGGGTAATAATTTTAACGGGCGGGTACCCGGGTACTCGTTCCGATGGGCGATAATAGGTATTAAAACAAAAGTCTCCACATTTACAAACTTAAAACTCACATAAAGCACGGGATCCAACCATTTGCTTTATTTCTTATCTGCCAAGCTTTTTATTTGACAAATGACAAAATAATCGTGTATATTAGGATAATATTGTTTTTTGCTTCACTCGTTGGTGCATTCAAAACACCAGGAGACGAAGAAATGTTTATAAAAAGACTTTTGTAAATTCAAAACACGGTTGATTATGCCATAAAATGGAGTCATATGACCAAAAAGTCAAACATTAAACAAAGCTCGAATGTAGTTTCGGAATCGCAACTTTTATTTTTTTTTCTCAGATCAATAAGTTAATTTTACTGATTAAAAGTGTAAAATACTGTGTGAAAACACTGATGTTTTATTTATTGAAGTAGGACATGCCACTATATGGACAATATACAGCAATTTATGTTGTCGGAATTAGATAATTGTTTTAACATGCTGACGAATTTCAAAGCGTTCCTGCATTTGGCAATGTATAAACAACAAAAATAAAGGATAAATATGATGCTATAAATGGAGCAAAAAGGTGAGAAAACAATATTATTGTACAAATTGACTGAACAGTTTCCTTTTGAAGTGACTTTATGAAGTTTGGACATATCGAGACTCGGTCGGCCAACATGGGCGATATTGGAAGCACTTAAGCTTAGATGAGGGTACTCGGGTATATGATTTCAGATTCGGGTAGATATTCAAAGTTCGGGTACCCGGATATCCGGATACCCGTTGAGATCACTAGTTAATACCCTATCCAATGGACACACAAGACCCTCCCACCGACCCCGCTATCAGCTTACTAGGGGTCTAATAGGTTTAGACAACGAAAAAGATGCTATGACGTCACGTTGTCTAGGCAGCAAGGAAGTACTACGCGCCACCTGGCGAGTGCACACTGGGACCGGCCAGCTTGTGAGGGCATTATGCGCTCATATAAGATGACTTTTTCTGTCGTTTGGCGGGCCGGTCTGCGCCGACCGGATTAGCAATTGTCCATTGGATAGGGTATTAACTTATAAAAATTTAATTTACTTATTAAATTTGCTACTGTCTCCTTAACTGTGCGAGATAGAGCGATTTCGTCAAAAATTTTCGTGGAAATTTTCGACTCCCAGGGTATCTGAGAAATGTACTCTTGCCAATTTTCAAAAAAATTTCCTTAACCGTGCGAGATAGAGCGATTTCGTCGAAATTTTCGACCCACAAGGAATCTCAGAAATGTACTCTTGCCAATTTTCAAAAAATTTTCCCCTCCCCAAAAATGGCGGCCATTTTGAATTTTTGCCAAAAAATGGAAAAACACAACTTTGCTGCTATCTCCTTAACCGTGGGAGACGGAGCGATTTCGTTGAAATTTTCGACTTGCAGGGTATCTCTCAGAAATGTACTCTTGGCAATTTAAAAAAAATTTTCCTCTCCCCAAAAATGGCAGCCATTTCATATTTTCGAATTTTTGCCAAAAATGGAAAAACACAAATTTGATTCTATCCCCTTAACCGTGCAAGATACAGCAATTTTGTCGAAATTTTCGACCTAACCAGTGCAAAAAGGCATGAAGCTGAAATAATTTACATGTACACTAATAAATATTTAAGCAGCATTGATATATTTTACAAATGAAACAGGGTCTTGTAAGACTACTGTACAATTTTTGCAAAAGGTTCATAGGGTGGACATTACACATGATAATGTGTGTTCTTCTATGCTATCCTGTTTCTATTCATATGTCGCAGCTGCTATCAACAGGGTGTCCTATTTCTAGTTTCATTTAGATTTCCTGGATTTGGAGTATGGAAATACCTGGTGGCAGAGAACTTTTACTGTCGTGTCTTATCTTATTTTGCGAAGAAACATCACTACTACATTGTGAAGTGTTTTCTGTGCATTTACATTTATAGTGCTAATAAAATGAAGTGACTTGAAAAATTGCTGTTTCTTATCCCTATAATAGACTGTTGTCTTTGGTTGGACATAAAAGGTGTCATTCCAAGTTTTATAATGTAGGAAAACTTGATGGTTGATACCGTCAAAACTCGTTCAAAAAAAACTATATATAGATATACCAATGATAAGTTTCGAGCAATAAATTAAGGCAAATATTAGGTTGATGTCACTAAAAAGCCAAGGTCACATCTGGGACATCAGACAAGCTGCAAGTGAATCTCGCATGTTGCAATTAGCTTGACTTGAACACATACAATGACCAGAACAAAGTGATTAAATGCCAAAATTGTAGACCAATTACCACGCAAGGAATGACCCACTTTAAAATGGTACCAGCATTGTATTGAACCAAAATATTTCTCACATATTCTGCCTGAGAAAATCGAATAAATGAAAAAATGAAAAAAAAAATAGTTTATTAGCATAAATTTTTCTGAAAAGATAACACTTTAAAAGAAAACAGTATATCACATTTAAAATAAGTAAAGACATGTATTTAGAAAGATATTGCTTAGAAGGAGATTCTGCCTGAGAAAATACCACAGATAAACCAGTGTTTTTACAGAATTTATTCATTTCATGAAAATACATGTATGGGTATCTTAACTCGGATAGAAATAGAAGAAAAAATAGCATCAGAGATACCCGTACCACACAGCCTGGGGAAATAATTTCAACACCATGAGATAGAGAAGTAGTGACACAGTACAAAGATGGGGATACTTTCAGGGCATTGTCAGTTATAAAAAGCTCCAAATAATGTTTAAGTTGAGAAAATAACATCTAAGAGAAAGAAAGTATTAAAACAAGACAATTCAACAGCTAGATGACAGCATTAATCAATACACTAAAAATTGTGAAGCTGTAAAACTTATTAATTGGAGAATAGCTGTCAATGGAAAAAGCACAATTATGTAAAAGTGCATGTAATAATCAGTTGCAGCAATCCAGATATCTTTGTCAAAAGAAAGACGTCGCAAATATGGCAGGCGAGCACACTTTGGCAGAGCCAAAGTTAATGGTCACACCATGATACATACCTACACCCCCTAACCAATGTCCCTACCAAGTGTCAACCTTCTAAACCTTATGGAATCAAAGAAATAAACCCGGACAAGATTTTAAAACTCATGGTCACTAGTACAAGGTCAAAGGGCAAATCAAGGTCGCATCATGACGTTGCACACCTACACCCCTTAACCAATGTACCTACCAAGTATCAACTTCCTACACCTTATGGTTTCCGAAATATAGCCCGGACAAGATTTCATAGGTCAAGGTCACTATGGCAAGGTCAAAGGTCAAATCAAGGTCAGACCATGACATTGGACACCTACAAACCCTAACCAATGTCTCTACCAAGTATCAACTTCCTACACCTTACGGTTCCTGAGATATAGCCCGGACAAGATTTAGCAGACTTTTTGATAGGGACAGAGGACTGATCTTCCTCTGAAGAAGATGACTGAGACTAGTACTTTGCCTGAACCTTTTGTTTTTTCTTGTCCGAGTGCTTCTTAGCTTTGGAACACACCCTTTTAGGTTGCTCCGAGTGGTACTCAGATTGAGGATCAGAGTGGTCGGATTGAAGATCCACGTGTTTGGAAGCATGGTCGGACTGGACACTTTGAGTGAACTTTGGTGGAAGTGGAGGACCATATACATCCGTGTCCATCCGTTGAGCATCTGAGTGGACAGATGCCCGAGTAGTCAGATCTAAAGCCCGAGGGGTTGGGTCTTCTTGTTTACTGGGTCCAGCTTTTGATAAAGAGGCAGATGTCTTGTCTACCTCCGCCTCGGAGGCTTTTTTCATTGATTGCATTTCATCTCGAGAGATTTCAGCATGGACACTTGAAAGACCCCCATTTGTTGCTGGAGTTAGATGTTAAATTGATTACCCAGGGATTTTTCCAGTCTACTATTTTATTCTGCAAGGCAGTAACCTGGGCTTGGTGGGACAGTGGAGGGTTGGGGACGTGGAGGAGAAGAAAATTATCAGCAGCACCCTCAAGGTCTGCTTGAGAGTCAGAAAACGCCTTTTGTTTCCTTACATACCTACGTCTGTGCTTGATTTTAATTTGTTGTTCTTCAGTGAAATTTGCATGTAGGGCAGTAATTGAAAACGCCTCCATGTCATCCCCCAATAAGTCCAGATCATCTTTACTAGTATTGCAGGGATCTGATGCCTTTTGTTTCCTTACATACCTACGTCTGTGCTTGATTTTAATTTGTTGTTCTTCAGTGAAATTTGCAGATATTGCATGGAGATTGATTTGTGACGCAGGGGTCATCCCCTTTCCCAGAGTACCTACATTTAAGTAATTAAAATTTTCAATTTTATAGGTCAAGGTCACTACGGCAAGGTCAAAGGTCAAATCAAGGTCACACCATGACATCGCACACCTACAACCCCTAGCTAATGTCCCTACCAAGTATCAACTTCCTACACATTACTGTTGCAGAGATATAGCCCTGAAAAGATTTTGAAACTCAAGGTCACTGCGGCAAGGTCAAATCAAGGTCACAGCATGACGTTGCACACCTGCACCCCCTAACCAATGCCCCTACACAAGTATCAACTTCCTACACCTCCTGCATCCCCTAACCAATGCCCCTACCAAGTATCAACTTCCTACACCTTACGGTTTCTGAGATACAGCCCGGACAAACTTTTTCCTGCCGCCCACCCACCAGGACACCATGGGTGAAAACAATACCCTGACAGCCCTTAAGGGCTGTGGGGTAAAAACTATACCACAAAGCAGAATGTTTTGTATTGTGTATTTATACTCCGTGCAATATCTCCATATACTACAGGACTCAAAGCGCTTTTAAGCCCATCCAACTGCACAGGTACAGCCCCAACTGACAAGTAACTGACATTCCCCCAACTGGAAGACAGAGGCTCAAGGATGATCATTTATCAACGTCCTTGAGGTTCTTTAGCCTGCCACTGGGTATAGGACCCAATGACAGAGGACCGCCATTTTAAGTGGTCATCCAAGCCACTATGTATCTGCCTGTACCTGGGTTTGAATCCACGTCCTCTTGAGTTCCTAGACAAGTGTGCTACCTGCTAGGCCACAGTGGCACAAGTTTTCTGGCCAAACTGTTGTCCCCTCCCCCAAAACTTCTTCAAAACTACGCCACCTCATCCCCCACCTATCCTTGGTCAAAATACTAGAACTGCTCCTTTCTAATGACCTTGTTTTATCACTTCATTTGTTATGCAGTGGAATTCATTGGTATATTTTAGCATAATGTCTTGTACTCAATTCAGATAGGAATACATAAGTATATCACATAGCGGAATGTATTGAAGTTTTCTGGCAAAACATCAAGGCAAGAAATGTTTAATACAGCAATCTAGATTTTTAAAGAAGTCTGACAAGACTGTAAGCCTTCACAGTAACACACTCCTCATAATCCTGGTATGTTCAAGGCATGAACAAAATGTGAGATTAAACTATTCAAGCCAACCATGTAGTTTTCATCAAACTGGTCATCTGGGCATACGTGTGCAAAGTCAATCATTTTCACCAGTGTGTATTTATCACAGTTTTCACAAGTGCTGGATGAAATCTGTTGGAGCACACCTGCAGTCTTTTCCGTTGTGTACATGGAGTTTCCTGTAGAGTATAAACTGTCGCTTCTCACAGTATCCTCGCTACTGATCAGATGGTCCAAGTCATGCTTCAGGTTATTTTGGTCAAAAAGCAGACCACATGCATCACAGCTGTAGTTTTGTTGAACAAAATCACCACTGTAAACCATGAGCAGAGAGGTTGCAATGAACCTGAACTTTCTTTGACTCAGAAACCATTTCTTCACCAACAGAAGTCTCCGTAGAAATGACACAGTGATATGACGGTTTAAACATTCTGGAGACTGGTTGAGGAATGTCACAAAACCTACAAACACAGATTTGTCTTTAGAACATAAGGTTATTACTCCTCATAGACACAGAAATGTTTTGTATAAGAGCACAGAAATTTATGTAAAATTGGATAAGCAGTGAAAATTTTTCCACACAGCAAATGCAAGACTTTTTTTTTTGGACTTGAACTTAAGATGTATATTCATATTTTTAAATTGCTCCAAGTATGCTTGCATTGACAACTGTATATTATACCGACAGAAGTTTAAAAGTTTGGAAAAAAAGCTTGTAAAAATATAAACAGAGGTTTTTAGGCGGGTTGCGAGTAACCAACCCGCCTATTAGATTGATGTGTCCGACGTCCGTCTGTCCACATTTTCGTTTCCGGACTCTAACTCAAAAACGGTTTGTCCAATCGAATTCAAACTTGACAGGGAGATAGATCACCATCATAGTTAGGTTCCTTTTGAAATTGGTGTAATTCCGTCCGTTTGTCTGTCAAAATTTCCATTTCCTGACTCTAACTTGAAAACAGTTTGTCCAATCGAATTCAAACTTGACAGGGAGATAGATCACCATCATAGCTAGGTTCCTTTCAAAATTGGTGGAATTCCGTCTGTTTGTTTGTCCGTTTTTGTCCGTTTGTCTGTCCGGCAACATTTCTGTTTCCGGACTCTAACTTGAAAATGCTTTGTCCAATCGAATTCAAACTTGACAGGGAGATAGATCACCATCATAGCTAGGTTCCTTTCAAAATTGGTGTAATTGTGTCTGTTCGTTTGTCCGTTTTTTGTCCGTTTGTCTGTCCGTCAACATTTCTGTTTCCGGACTCTTAACTTGAAAATGCTTTGTCCAATCGAATTCAAACTTGACAGGGAGATAGATCACCATCATTGCTACGTTCCTTTCGAAATTGGTGTAATTCCGTCCGTTCGTTTGTCCATGTGTCTGTCCGTCAACATTTCTGTTTCCGGACTCTAACTCTAAAACGCTTTGTCCAATCGAATGTAAACTTGACAGGGAGATGGATCACCATCATAGCTAAGTTGCTTTTGAAATTGGTGTAATTCCGTCCTTTCGTTTGTCCGTTTATAGCATAGATACGATTATGTAACCTAGTTTACAAGTTTTACATTTCTTAGCATGCCAAACACATTCACCTTAACTGGGTGACCTAACATTTGTTTCCTTGTTTCTAAATTTAATTACAACAGTCGCTAACCTTATTGATGCCTGCGCAACCCGCCTTTTGGGGCATCTTTGACCCTCGTGTTTCAATTCTTCTCAAAATCTGGGCCGACAAATGTAGATAGCATCTTTAGTGTTGTCTTTTTTTTATCAAAACAACACAGAAGAAGTAATTACTTCATTTTAATTGACAGGTTTTGTTCATTGGCAAAGTATGTCATTACCTCTCTTGGTGGATTGTAATGTAAAAGGGGGAGGTTGTAAATGACATGTGATATGATTAAAGTTGACCAATATTACAAAATATAGGTTGTCTTCTTTAGTTAAGTGCTTTTTGAACATTTGTAAGGTTTTGACAAGTCAAAGTAAAGTGAATATTTTGGTTGTACATAGTACTGTCATTCTAAGTGAACTTTGAAATTTGACCAAAAATTATGAATATATGTTAAGGCAAACTGTGTAATCAGGCATTTCATGAAATACCTCATCACACAGTTGGCCTGTAACATCTCCACCTTTAATGATGCTTGAAAGACAGTAGAATGTGCTTATTCACTCAGAAAAAGTTACTTTCACTGAAACCACACTCTTAAATACCTTTGTTGAAAATTTCTTCCGCTGTAAATAATTTCAGATCATCTTTATCAATTTTCTCGTATGCTGAAGTGTTCCACTTGTATACCTAGAAAATATAAAAAGACTGGGCATTTTAACATATTCAAAATACGTAAAATATTATTTTAGCTGCTCAACACTCCATCTGATGCAGTTTTCCAAGTAAACTAAACTAGATTGGGCCAACTCGGCGCCAACATATCCCCAGACAGGTCATCACTCACGCCACAGGTTTTGATCGGGAATTTTTTAAAACATAATTACCCATTATTATATGAACTTCAGCACATCAATCTACTCTGTTTATATCTTCCAAGGAAGATGGTGTATCCCCAGACGCCGAATACATAACTCAAATTATATTTTCAATCTTCCTGCAATGATAACTCTAAACCTATTTTCAAAGTATTTAAATGATTGATGATTGAATGTCCATTCTAAAATAATAATCCCAAAAGAGCATATCTGTTTCTATATTTGTTGACAAATAAAATATTATTTTTAACTCAACTCATCATACTTTTCAATCTTCCTTCAAAGTATTTAAATGATTGATGATTCAATGTCCATTCTAAAATTCATAATCCCAAAAGCGCATATCTGTTTCTATATTTGTTCACAAATAAAATATTATTTAAAAAAAAATTATTTATATTATTATTTTATTATATTATTTTTAGAATTTGCAAATTGTTTTCAGTTATTCATTTCCTCTATACCTATATATGTGGTCCATATATATGCAACCTAAATATGTGACACAATCTCAGTTCTGACTCCCCTTTGTGTTATATGTAATGAAGCCCACCACCTCCCACCCCCACCCCTCTCCCCTTCTCCACACCTCTCTCACTATTACACAAGATCTGCAACCCCATTGAGTTCTTTGTTTCTCATCTGATATCATTAAATACCTTTGTTTATTTAGTGTCACTCAATATAGCTGGAGGTCCCAGAGGTGGGTGGGGGGAATCCGGGTGGGGGATGCATAAATGGTAAACAAACAATCTATATAAAAGGGGTACTCAAATACAAAAAGAATTGAGAATTTTAAGTATGTGATTATCAACTGAAATGAGTTCATAACTGTAGGAGCTGTGTCAAAATTAACTGAGGCAAGTTGAATAAAACTGGGCTAGTTGAGGGTTAAAAATCCCCTACTTTTACTACATAAGGATATAATTTCATTAATATTGGGACTTAAAGCTCACTTAAAGTGTCCATTTTGTCTACTTGAATATGTTTAACCAGTTTCATTTTAAAAAGTTAAAAACTCAGCAAGCAGAGGTATAACACACAAAAATAAGTTCTTAAAAGACTAAGATAGCCATAACATTATTAATATTCAAAATTTAAATAGACAGGCATTTCCTTTTAAAAATTCAAAGATTTCAGCTCTATAACCCACATAGTTTGACAGTTACTGGGCTTTAAAGTGGCATAATGTCCATAAATTGGGTTTCTGTGGGCATTTTACAATTGTTAAAGAGACCTTAGCAATTAAACAACAGATCTGAAACTTTTTGGGGGACATACATAACAAACAAAAATTATATATAATACAGTTTAAGACTTGTCACACTAAGCATTTCCAAATAACAGGGCAAAATACGGAAAAAATGTCCAAAAAGGCACTTGGGCGAGTGTCTATGGCCCTCATACACAGGTTAAATGTCTACTAAAAACCTTGATTTTCGGCATATGTAAAAAGGACATAATAATGCATTCCCAGATGGGATTTCAGCTCCATCAATCACATAGTTTAACAGTCACAGGGCTTAAAGGTGGTTAAAAAGTCCAAATATTGGGTCTCTGTGGGCCTTTTAGAGATCTCGATGTGGCTTTCAAATTAAAGCTTCAGACTTAAAATTTGTTACATACTAAGATTACACATAGAATATGTATCTAATAAAGTTTGACACTTCTCAGACTTACCATTTCCAAGTTACAGAGCAAAATATGTGAAAAATGTCTTAAAAGGGTCACTCAGGTGGGTGTTTAAGGTCCTCATACACAGGTTAAATGTCTACTGAAGCCTTGATTTTTGGCACATGTAAAAAGAACATAATAATGTATTCCCAGATGAGATTTCAGCTCTATCAGTCACATAGTTTAACAGTCACAGGCCTTAAAATTGGCAAAAAGTCCAAATACTGGGTCTTTATGGGGCCTTCTAGAGACCTAAATGTGGCCTTCAAATTAAAGCCTCAGACTTAAATTTTGTCACATACTAAGATTACACATAGAATATGCATCTAATACAGTTTGAAACTTCTTAGACTTACCATTTCCAAGTTACAGGGCAAAATATGTGAAAAATGTCTAAAAATGGTCACTCGGGTGGGGATTTATGGTCCTCATACACAGGTTAAATGTCTTCTTAAAGCCTTAATTTTTGGCACATATATAAATAACATACTAATATCTTCCCAGATAGGATTTGAGCTCTATCAGTCACATAGTTTGACAGTCACAGGGCTTAAAAGTAGCAAAAAGTCCAAATATTGGGTCTTTGGGAGCCTTTTAGAGACCTCAATTTGACCTTCAAAATTAAAGCTTCAGACTTAAAATCTGTTACATACTAAGATTACACACAGAATATATATCTAATACAGTTTGAAACTTCTCAGACTTACCATTTCCAAGTTACAGGGAAAAAGATGTGAAAAATGTCTTATAAGGGTCACTCGGGTGGGTGTTTATGGTCCTGATACACAGGTTAACTGTCTATTAAAGGCCTAAATGTTGGGGCACATATAAGAAAACACATAGATATATTCCCAGATGATATTTAACTTAGATGAGAGACATAGTTTGAAAGCTACAGTGCTTGAAAGTGGCAAAAAGTGCATAAATTGGGTCTCTGTGGGCACTTTTGAGACCTTAAGTCGACCCCTTTGGGTAAACCTACAGCCCTAAAATTTTCTACAGACAAGGATTACATATCAAAGTTATACCTAGCGCAGTTTGAGACTCATCAGAATTACCACTTCCAAATTATAGGGCAAAATATGTGAAAAGTATAGCAAAAAATCCCCAAGTGGGGGTATTTATGGGCCTCAAACACAATTTTCTCCTCAACTTAAAGTCGTGATTTTCGGCACATGTACTAAGAACATATTAATGTGTTGTCAGGTAAAATTTCAGCCAGCTGAGCATCATAGTTTGTGACCTACAGGGCTCTAAGTGGCCAAAAGTCCAATTTCTGACCTTAAGGTGGCCATAAGTTCTTTTTTACTGGGAGTTTAAGGTCACCTTAAAATAGGGATCTTCCTTTGGGCACCCTTAACATGTGTACCAAGTTTGAAAAAAAAATATTAATTTGTTTTTGAGTTATCGCGTCCACAAGGAAATTTCTACGGCGGCGGCGGCGGCGGCGGCGGCGGCGGCGGCGCGACGGACCTGAATCCAATATATCCCCGACTTTCGTCTGGGGATATAATTATATGGACAGTAGTGATAACACTGATAATAGGATTGAGTGTGCTGTTCCAATTTCTTACAATTTTTCCCATAAATGTCGTCAACAAGATGTAAGATCTGATAAGTGCTAATGACATTGTGAAACTATGACATTATAGAAACTACATGGATTCCACTCTGAACATGTATCTACTATTGCCATACCCTCATGCCGGAGAGCCGGAAGCGCACTTTAACAAGGTCCTTGAACTTCAGTAGCTCATACTGCTTTTTCTCTGGACTGGCATCTGGGTCATATGTGATTGGCCCAATCTTGGCATCTGCTATACAGGGATGACTGATTCGCTTTGTAACATCCTCCATGCAAATGTACTGGACTGAAACACAAACCGTTTGAACTAGCTTTTGGGTCAAAAGTAATGCAGCTAATCTTGGCATCATCTGTACATGTACAACTAAAAACTTTGTTACATCCTCCATATGGTTAAATACAGAGTATTTTGTCAACAGATTCAGGTTTAATGTTGCTTTCAACACACAGTATTGGTCTTATTATCATAGGCAGGTATTATTGTGGAGAAAAGCAGCAAGTACAAGTTTTCACTCACATTCTTTCAAAAATTTGCCTTGTACTTTGCAAATCCCCATCACGCCATAGATGTACTATATAATGCAACTGTCAATACCTTTTAGTTTTATAAACTGAATTTTACATGAATTTTTCAATATATTTTAAACTGAAAAGAAACATGTTTTGATGGTTCCCTACAGGATTTTTGCAGTATAAATTCAAGGGATAGAGCTAAATACACCACCAAGTACATATACATACAATTTATGCCAAAATTCTCAAGTATTCATACTTCAGAAAGTTATATAGAACAGGTATGACTACATGTTTAAAGGTGTTTTTAAGCTGTATTATTACTAGCATTAAACAATACTCATGAAAAGTAAAACTTAAAACTTTTATAACCTTAGTTTTCTTAAATTGAGACCGAGGTCCTCAGTGGCCTAGTGGTTAGCAAATTTGGCATCTAATCACAGGCTGTCATCTCTGTGTGGATCGAATCCCAAAAGTGACAATGCTGAGAACCTGTCCCAATATGACCCTAGCTGTTGAACGGGACATAAAACCCCAACTATGACTCTTAAATTAAGACATATTGCTTGGATGGAAAAATACCCCCAAAGCATGTTTTGAGAAGTTCTCTGCAATAAACAGTGAAAAGAATATAAAACATGTTGCTAACCTATTGGATTCATTAAAGAAAACTTACTCATTTATTACTGATAAAAGAAGTTTTGGTTTACTTAAATAATTATTTTCTAGTTTCAATCTGAATACCATTTGGATGTTCAGGTGTTGACCATGTTCCTAGAAATTGAGGTAGGAATTCTCGCAGGTGGACCAGCTGCTCATCTCTTTGCTGCGGATCAAAAACACACTGGTAGAACTCAAGCTCTCGCAACCCACGGGGAGGTGTCTGGCAGGGCTTTAATATAGAGCCATTCGAATGCTGGAGAAAACCTAAAAATATAGGGAGGCTTAAGCATGGCTTGTCAGGATGTCAGAAAAACCCACTTTGATAAAAGATTCCACAGTAAAAGAAAAACTCCATAAATATTCTGTGTTGATATTGCGAAAACAACTGCATTTTTAAAACAAAACAGAACAATAAATCCAAGGCAAGTTTTATGGTTACATAGCTTCTTTCTTTCTGTCTCAGATCAATTATTGCCCTTCCTTAAATTACACTGTACTCCAAACAATTCTACCCACAATGATTCACATTTTTTAAGTTATCCCACTACAGACTGACAAACAAGATCCACAACATTACATTTACCACAGGTTAAGAAAAACCTATTCACGAATCACTACCATATTTAGTTCTGCCTTCTCCGAAAAAGTGCCCAGCCACCTGATGCTGTAACAATGTAGTCCCATCCGGTAATGGTGGGGTTTTGCACTTCACATTTTCCATGGTACAATGGTGTCTGTTATAGTAAGAGACCAATGCCTGTCAATGACCAAAACATACCTTATAATTACATATACACAAACAGAAGGTAACCATTTACTCCTTTGGTGCAAAATCCTTACAGAAGCGAACACAATCACAGCTTCTGACCAAATGTTCAGCCTTGAATACCAGCAGAAGTATTTAATCTTAGATCCCAGGATAATTTAAGTCGTCCCTATCCCATCCCGACAGTTACAAGTAGTAATGAATTTTCTAATTGAGACCGAATAATGTGTTGTTTTGATGTACACAAAGAATTTATTTCAGCAATGAAATAAAAACTAGAGGAATGCTTTTGCTAACAAAAGCGAAGCGTCCCTTAAAGTTTAAAATGCTTTGCGGTTTTAATAAGCATGCTGTAAAGCTAAGAATACACAAAGCTGCACCGTATGCTTTCCCAATACCTCTTAATACATTCTGAAGCTATAAAAGCAACAATAAAGGAGATATAAGGCAAAAACTCCAAAGCAGCTATTTATGGCCCCAGTTTGGCCCATAAGGGAGGGTCGGGGGTAAAACTGACCGGCTATTTAGACTCTCCACATATGCTTTCCCAATACCTCTTAATACATTCTGAAGGTCTAAAAGCAACAATAAAGGAGATATAAGGCAAAACTCCAAAGCAACTATTTTATGACCCCAGTTTGACCCATAAAGGGGGGTCGGGGGATAAAACTGACCGGCTATTTAGATTCTCCACATATGCTTTCCCAATACCTCTTAATACATTCTGAAGCTATAAAAGCAACGATAAAGGAAATATAAGGCAAAAACTCCAAAGCAGCTATTTATGACCCCAGTTTGGCCCATAAGGTGGGGGTCGGGGGGTAAAACTGACCGGCTATTAAGACTCTCCACATATTCTTTCTCAATACCTCTTAATACATTCTGAAGCTATAAAAGCAACAATAAAGGAGATATAAGGCAAAAACTCCATAGCAGCTATTTTATGACCCCAGTTTGACCCCATAAGGGGGGGGGGGGGGGGGGGGGGTAAAACTGACCGGCTATTTAGACTCTCCACATATGCTTTCCCAATACCTCTTAATACATTTTGAAGGTATAAAAGCAACAATAAAGGAGATATAAGGCAAAACTCCAAAGCAACTATTTTATGACCCCAGTTTGACCCATAAGGGGGGGGTTGGGGGATAAAACTGACCGGCTATTTAGATTCTCCACATATGCTTTCCCAATACCTCTTAATACATTCTGAAGCTATAAAAGCAACAATAAAGGAGATATAAGGCAAAAACTCCAAAGCAGCTATTTATGGCCCCAGTTTGGCCCATAAGGGAGGGTCGGGGATAAAACTGACCGGCTATTTAGACTCTCCACATATGCTTTCCCAATACCTCTTAATACATTCTGAAGGTCTAAAAGCAACAATAAAGGAGATATAAGGCAAAACTCCAAAGCAACTATTTTATGACCCCAGTTTGACCCATAAAGGGGGGTCGGGGGATAAAACTGACCGGCTATTTAGATTCTCCACATATGCTTTCCCAATACCTCTTAATACATTCTGAAGCTATAAAAGCAACGATAAAGGAAATATAAGGCAAAAACTCCAAAGCAGCTATTTATGACCCCAGTTTGGCCCATAAGGTGGGGGTCGGGGGGTAAAACTGACCGGCTATTAAGACTCTCCACATATTCTTTCTCAATACCTCTTAATACATTCTGAAGCTATAAAAGCAACAATAAAGGAGATATAAGGCAAAAACTCCATAGCAGCTATTTTATGACCCCAGTTTGACCCCATAAGGGGGGGGGGGGGGGGGGGGGGTAAAACTGACCGGCTATTTAGACTCTCCACATATGCTTTCCCAATACCTCTTAATACATTTTGAAGGTATAAAAGCAACAATAAAGGAGATATAAGGCAAAACTCCAAAGCAACTATTTTATGACCCCAGTTTGACCCATAAGGGGGGGGTTGGGGGATAAAACTGACCGGCTATTTAGATTCTCCACATATGCTTTCCCAATACCTCTTAATACATTCTGAAGCTATAAAAGCAACAATAAAGGAGATATAACGCAAAAACTCCAAAGCAGCTATTTATGACCCCAGTTTGGCCCATAAGGGGGGGTCGGGGGATAAAACTGACCGGCTATTTAGATTCTCCACATATGCTTTCCCAATACCTCTTAATACATTCTGAAGCTATAAAAGCAACGATAAAGGAAATATAAGGCAAAAACTCCAAAGCAGCTATTTATGACCCCAGTTTGGCCCATAAGGTGGGGGTCGGGGGGTAAAACTGACCGGCTATTAAGACTCTCCACATATTCTTTCTCAATACCTCTTAATACATTCTGAAGCTATAAAAGCAACAATAAAGGAGATATAACGCAAAAACTCCATAGCAGCTATTTTATGACCCCAGTTTGACCCATAAGGGGGGGGGGGGGGGGGGGGGGGTAAAACTGACCGGCTATTTAGACTCTCCACATATGCTTTCCCAATACCTCTTAATACATTTTGAAGGTATAAAAGCAACAATAAAGGAGATATAAGGCAAAACTCCAAAGCAACTATTTTATGACCCCAGTTTGACCCATAAGGGGGGGGTTGGGGGATAAAACTGACCGGCTATTTAGATTCTCCACATATGCTTTCCCAATACCTCTTAATACATTCTGAAGCTATAAAAGCAACAATAAAGGAGATATAACGCAAAAACTCCAAAGCAGCTATTTATGACCCCAGTTTGGCCCATAAGGGGGGGTCGGGGGGTAAAACTGACCGGCTATTTAGACTCTCCACATATGCTTTCCCAATACCTCTTAATATATTCTGAAGCTATAAAAGCAACAATAAAGGAGATAAAGGCAAAAACTCAAAATCAGCTATTTTATGACCCCAGTTTGACCCATAAGGGGGGGTCGGGGGGTAAAACTGACCGGCTATTTAGACTCTCCATATATGCTTTCCCAATACCTCTTAATACATTCTGAAGCTATAAAAGCAACAATAAAGGAGATATAAGGCAAAAACTCAAAATCAGCTATTTTATGACCCCAGTTTGACCCATAAGGGGGACGGGGGGTAAAACTGACCGGCTATTTAGACTCTCCACATATGGTTTCCTATTGCCTCCCAGTACATTTTATAGCTCTAAATGCAATACTTAAGAAGATAATAGGGGGGTTGGCCTAAATTTAAGGCTTTCAGATTGGAAGGTGTCAGAAAATCACTCATAAATGAGACATTTTTCAAGGGATTGCTCCCAAAATCTAATCAGCTCGCGTTTTCGATAGTATGAACAGGTGTGTCAAATTATAAGGCTCTGTAGCAAGTAGTTTTTCCTGAACTGTGATGACGGGGGGGTGTACTTCAAAAAATAGTTTTTGATCATGTGACCTTCATAAAGGTCAAAGGTCAAATTTAAGCATGCAGAAAAATTTTCCCACGCCTAAGGTTTATAACTGCCAAATATGGTGTGAAACCTTCTAATAATAAGGGAGACATTCAAGGGAGACCATAATGCGGCGGCAGCGAGGAAACTGAGGCGAAAACAAATAAGCGCCCTTTCAGGGACGCTTAAAAAGATTACCTGTCACTTTATGTGACTTTTCTTACTTACTTAAGCTACCTGTACTCAAGATCTTATAATCTACAAGACCATAGCATTCGAATGAGAAGTTTTCAACACCGACTTCCATGAGAGCACTCACAGAGCAGTGACCACTGAAATGGGATAATTAAGATTTAATTTTCTTTGTCAACCCAAGATAGGAGTACAGGATATTCAAGCCGTTGAGGCCCCAGAGAACCAAAATGTAGGGATGTCACAACTCCAAATATCTCATGTCAGCTAATCACTAAGTACTATTTGTGTTGAGACCGAATAACTGTTAATTTAAACTACCAAAAATCTTAAGCTTCATAGTCTAAAAGGCAATGACAACAATAAATAGATTAAATGAAAAGAAAATTTATGTCCATAATCTGTAAAATTAATTAAATTTGCTATTTTCCTGTGACTTCTTATGCATTTTCCTTATACAGGAAGTATTCGATATAAGAAGTATATGGTACTTCCGGTTTTACAAGAATGCATCAAAAATACAGAAAACATGGCTGATGTTTATTTTATGTGACAATATGTATGTATTTGATGGATTCAGACCTTTTGCCATCTTTTACTACACCGAGTGATTATTCATACTGTAAAATATGGTACCAAAATGTATCAGTATTCAAACTGTCATCGATTAGTCAGCTAGTCATGACTTCCCCACCAGGATGACTACTGCTGTTGACAGATTAACTCGCAGAGACTCACAACAAGTGCCCCAGATACCAGCACAGAACTAGAGATTGCATCTCGACACAGTGTATCCCAGTATGGGACATGGTTGAAGCGTGACATACAGCATATGTCAAATGTGACCCCACCAAAAGATTCCTCTTCACATCCAAAACCTCTACGACCAATAATAAGGGAGATATGGACCATTAGAGGTATCAAGGACCACATTTAACCTTGAAGGAGGGATCTAAGGTCAAATCTGAGCCCACCAAAACATTTGAGGCACATGATTTCCTACAGGTTGTCTTCACATCCAATACCTCTACGACCAATAATAAGGGTGATATATGCTTCTTTAAGTTTGGTCACCTCAGATTTTCAAATCCGTTGCCATAGCAAACACCCAAATTGAACAAACTGGACCAAATGTTAGCCAGGCAAGATTTCATAGCAGGAAAGATATCTTGAAACCTTGATAAGGATAGGTGCAACAGATTTCCAGCTATAAGTGATTTACTCAATGGTGAAATGTCAAAGTAGCTATTACTCAGCTATGGACCTATAGCTCTGAAAATTTGCCATGAAAGAGTTTTAGGCTGTGGAACACCCACAACTTTAAGACCTGAAAATATTAGAAGTGTTACCATGGCAACAGTTGTTACCGGATACCTCCAAAACCTTATCAGCTCTAGATGCTCTTGGGGTAAACATACCCTGAAAATTTGGTGAAAATCTGTGCAGGGGTTTAGTCTGTGGAACACCCACAAATTTTAAGACCTGAAAATCTTAAAAGTGTTGCCATGGCAACAGTGGTAGCCAGATACCCACCAAAACCACATCAGCTCTAGATCCTCTTAAGGTAAACATACCCTGAAAATTTGGTGAAAATCTGTGTAGGGGTTTTGTCTGTGGAACACCCACAAACTTTAAGACTTGAAAATTTTAAAAGTGTTGCCATGGCAACAGTGGTAATCAGATACCCACCAAACCCAAATCAGCTCTAGATCCTCTTGGGGTAAACAACCCCTCAAAATTTGGTGAAAATCTGTGCAGGGGTTTAGGCTGTGGAACCCCCACAAGCTTTATGCCTCACAGTCTTATATAGGCATATATATGCAGTAAAAGGTACCATTTTGAGTCATTTTAGCAGGCCTAAGGTGACCTTGAAAACAATAGCCAAGGTCAACAAACTGGATGCTGGTACTCCATCATGTGGTCAACCTCCAAAGCCATTTTCAATATATTCCATGCAATATAGTCAGCATTAAGTGTGAAAATATCTCCAAAAAGGCCAAAAATGGCTCCAGTGAGGTACTTTGGCGGTCTGTGGATGACCTTCAATGAAGAGCTTCAAGGTCAAATTTCTGCATGCTTACAGA
Source organism: Sabellastarte sp. h YS-2021 (assembly GCA_964017235.1). Classification (NCBI taxonomy): domain Eukaryota; kingdom Metazoa; phylum Annelida; class Polychaeta; order Sabellida; family Sabellidae; genus Sabellastarte; species Sabellastarte sp. h YS-2021. The sequence goes on along the minus strand of OZ024931.1, from coordinate 17,249,953 downwards.
GGACATATATATGTATTATATATACCAACCATAGGATGATCCAACTTTCTGTACATGAGAACTGGGCCAAAATGTGAACAATGGGCAAAATCTGACCTTTAAGAGGTCACCAGTGACCTTGAAATTGAAGGTCAAGGTCACAAAACAATAGCATTCGTGGCATTACCCATATATACCCACATACCAAATTTGAAAGCTCTAACTAAAATATTTTTAAGTTATACCATCTGAAAGGAAATCTCTGCTGTGGCGGCGTGACCGTACTGAATCCTAAGTATCCCTGACTTTTGTCTGGGGATACAATAATATGGGACTATTCCAGGTTACCCAGAGTCAAAGGAAATGCAGAATAGTTCAGGTGGTTTGTTGCAGTTAGCCAGGTTACAACCATCCTTCCCTAGGACAGCTGGTCCACCTTCATGATTAGTGAACTGGATCCGCAACTTGAGTAAAAATCAGAATCCCGGGAGGAGTTAGTTAAAACTAGTTAATTCCTTACAGATGACACATTTTGTAGGGATGGATCAGTATTAAAACCGTGTAGATGACACCTTTTGTAGGGATGGATCAGTATTAAAACCATGTAGATTGGGAGGTTGCTCCGATTCTGTGACTCTGCCTTTTAGTACATGCCAATCAAACATGGACGATTCCTATCAATTTAACACAATAAAAGTCCCCAACTGCACATATATTTTACCCTTTATCTAAAAGCAGTGCACCGCTGTTAGTATGCAGAAAGGCAAATTTACTCACAGACTACTTCACGATATCCTGTGAAATTTGTTCCTTATACCCATTACTACGCTATTGCTTGTGTGCAGAAATGGTTGTATTATCAGCTGAAAAATCGAATCTTTAACAAAATATTCATCGTATTTCTGTAAGTTATCATGGATCAAGTGAAGAAAGAGGCACATTCAGTCCAAACGGAGTTAAACATGAGTTGAGTCAAGGGGGGAGATCTTCCATCAGTTTTCCGAGTGGCACCTCTATCTTCCCATGTCCCATTACTACCATTTATCGCCGGGTACCAATTATTGCCACCGATAAATAAAATGTTCCTATTTCAGTAATGACCACCTATTTTGAAAGTTTGTAGCTGTCTATTAATTTGTTCTATTCATTTTGGAAATAGCTTTACCTTATCGGCTAGACTTCGGATGCTACTTTTGTTCAAATTATATCTGTTTGGATTCTGTCTGCCAGACAGACAGTGTCTAGCCATAATTGGTAGTAAGCTCAGCTTCAGCTGCCTCCTTTTCAATAAGCCAGTATTATTATTACTATTTTATATAACTATTTTATAAATCTGTATTTATTTTACTTTAAGTGCTGTTGTTTGTAATATCTGTAGTATTCTGTCATTTAATGTTATGCTTGGCTAAAATAAACAATTATTTAAGGCAGTATCGATATTTGTACATATCACTGTGTCCAGTGGATTCGACGGTTCTTACTAAAACTCGGAAAACTGCAGTGTTAAGTCACATAATTCACGAAAATATATTTTTAAAGTGAGAAATATTGTGTACTAGTGGTGGTGGACCAATTCACGCCTGTGTACCTATTCACGCCCACCCCTAAATTTATCCAAAACAATCACAGTTAAACAATAAATTACAAATGTAAATGATCCATTTGATGATTATCTATGATGTGGTAAACATATTCTCTATGAAAAATTATAAATCTTCAAGAAAATTGAGGGTGGGCCTGAATTGGTACCCGGCGTGAATTGGTCCACCACCACTAGTTGGAAGGGCAGAGGAAACCAGTACATACAGTTCGTTAGGGTTCTGTACTGTAAACTGCCGACCAACGGCAAGCAACTACCAGCTTTCCCACTTGAGGCCATGCTGGGGATCGAACCCCGGCCTCAGAGGTGGGAGGCGACAGTGTTAGTGGTGGTGGACCAGTTCACGCCCGGGTACCAATTCACGCCCACCCCTAAATTTATCCAAAATAATCACAGTTAAATAATAAATTACAAATGTATATGATCAATTTGATGATAATCTATAATGTGGTAAACATCTTCTCGATGAAAAATCATAAATCTTCAAGAAAATTGAGGGTGGGCGTGAATTGGTACCCGGGCGTGAACTGGTCCACCACCACTACCACTCTGCCACCGTGGCCCCTCTATGGCCACTTTCGGTATGGCAGATATTTGTAGGTTTCGGTTACGCAGCGCTTTAACAGCCACGTAACTAGTATCGCCTTATATAATATGGAAAAGATAAATGGGATAAATGTACATACCTTTTATTCAAAACTTAAAAGCTTTGGACAAAAAAAAAATATAAAAAGAAAGCACTTCCTCATTTTTTCGGCCTATGCTAAAGCTAAAATATACCAAGGTCGTATTCACAAAAGATGCGTATTTCACAACCATAATCCATTAGGCGTATTCCACAACTTAAGATCTGTGTGATCTTTGTGATCCAGATCGAGATCGAGATCCTTCAGATCAGTAGAATCTGTGAAATGCAAAAATTGCAGAAATGATGATCCAAGATGGGAACTGAAATGGCATGCTTTGCATCTTTGGAATTACTCTTTTATCTTTGGAATTACTTTTTACTTTTTCATCTTTGGAATTACTTTTTTATCAACAATTAAAATTATAAATGGAAATTTCAAATCTCGTGTTTTCCGCCATGTTTACAAAGAATTGTGGGATACCTCACAGATCTGATCTCTCGAATCCACCTTTTCATGAGATCACTCAGATCATGATCCAGATCAGTCAGATCAGGTTCTTTTGACCTGATCCGTTGATCCGTCGAATCTGGATTCTACAGATCACGGCTGTGGAATACGCCTACTGATTCTAGATTCCTAAGATTAATGGATTCGCTTGTGCTGTGACTAGAATCTGAATCTGGGGCCGGATTCACGAACATTACTTAGGCCATTCCTGACTTAGATTTTAAGTATTACTTAGATTTCAAATAAGAAATAATGAAACCTTATTCACAAACGTTCCTAACTCTAAGGTGACCTTAAAACCCATACTTAGATTTTAAGTTCAGTTAAAAGCTACCTTGGGAGGACAGGATGTTGATATTACATGATTTAGTTTGTAAACATTGTGCAATAATAGTGTTGTTTTTGGATGGGGAGGTTTATTTATCATGCATGTGGTTAATGTATAAGTCAAAATTTTAGTAAGAAGAAGTTTTAACTAATTCTTCAGAAATAATTTCCACTGATGGCTAAATTCTACTTGAAAGGAACAGATTAAAATTTTTACTAGGAATTAATTTTACTCTCCAAGTTCATCAGCTAAAATAGTTAAAAATCTCACTTTAATAGGCTGTGACTAATATTCTTTGCAGAGGGTCATTATCATAAACAATCAAATGTGTAGACCAAAATTTTCCATCCCTCTTGGCCAATCAGATTCACAGACACAACCATAACTAAAGAGTTAGGAGAGGTTTTTTCCTTACTTAAAATCTAAGGTGACCTTATCTAAGTATTGTTTCGTGAATACCAATTCTAAGAAAAACTTAGTCAAGTGAAAAACCTTCCCTTACTTAGATCTAAGGTCACTTTATCTAAGTATTGTTCATGAATCCGGCCCCTGGATTATCAATCCATTTATCTACCTTGGGAGGTAGATCAGCCAATGGATTCAGATTCATTGGATTACTCATAACCCAGCAGGCACCCGCCTTGAAATATTGATTTAGAGTTGATTTATTTATTTATTTATTTGGGGTTTTACGTCGTTTTCAACACTGTACAGGTCATATCACGACGGGTAGTTGGAAGGGCAGAGGAAACCAGTACATAGAGTTCACTAGGGTTCTGTACTGTAAACTGCCGACCAACGGCAAGCAACTACCAGCTTTCCCACATAAGGCCTTGACGGGGATCGAACCCCGGCCTCAGAGGTGGGAGGCTAGAGTGTTACCACTCTGCCACCGTGGCCCTGATTTAGAGTTGAAAACAGGTCCTGACATTGAAATCCGCATTATCAACTACTAACGATTATGTGTGCATGCATGTACTTGTACATTTTTATCCATTCTCCTTATTAATTTATAGCAACAACAAAACTGATGCACCCAAATATAATTTTTATAATTTGTAATTATATTTTGTTTAATGCAATTCCTGATAATTAAAAAAAAAACACATTTTGAGGTCAAACTTATCTTAAATAAAAAAAATAAATTCATACTTATTCATCAAAACTTAGTAATTTGAATTTATTTATCAAATGCTCCCATGCACAAAAAACGAGGTTTCAGTTTGCAAGTTTACACTGAAAAACTAAAGTATAATATTTTACACTGAAAACTTCCTTAGGACCTAAGGTATAATATTTTATCACACAACAGTGAGGTCATGGGGTTCCTGGTTTTTCCTATCTGTACCCTGCTATACAGAATATTCGGCTTGTGACTATAAAAGTAATTAGATAACACAGCAGGGGTGGAAGTGGGGGTTTACCCAGGCTCAATTGCATGCATGGTGTTTACTTTTTAAGGTCAGTCTTTTTTGTGGTAAGAACTGACAATTAATTAAGGTGGGGAGTAATGGGTGGAGTTCTACAAATTTGGCTATTCTTGTGGGGTTTTTTTCAGTTTATATGACAAAGTTGCATGAGACACAAGCATTTGAACTGAGCATTGTGGCTTTGCTACATGATTATAGCTTCTTTATAATTACAATATAATTATAGCCAAGTTAATAAAACATTTAAAAGAAACTGATTGGATAAAATACTGAAGATATAAATAATGTCACAATTGTTTGTTTTTTACAAAGAAAAAAATATAAATTTATTTTAAAATTTAAAAAAAAAGAATTTTATTTGAAGACATTGAATAATACCAGTGTTATAAGTAACATAAAAATGGATATCTGGTTGGAAAATATAGATTTACATATCTTGAGCAATTATATTTGAAAACTGATGCAAAATTATGTGTCATTACAATGTCATCAGAAATACAATATCGAATATACAATGATTCATGAAAACATGTCATCTTGGAAAGAATTAATTACTTTGAAGTTGTATTCAAATTGTAAAATACTGTTATAATGAACTATCTGTTCATTGCATTTTGGTCATATTATTCATGAAATACTCCAGGCGAACAATGATAATGATATACTGGACACATGGAGGTGTGTGTAATATTAATAGTTATAATTAACTATCCTGTCAGTGCTAATACTGATATAATTTGTTACAATTTTCTACTTATTTGTGAAATACTTGAGATAACAAGCAAATTGCTAATAAAATAAGTATAATTTAACTGATACTTTGGTATCGATTGTTTACAATAAGATGATAAATGCTACTCAACTATTGGAGATGATGTATGTTACTGAGGTTTTGTGGATAGAGATAAGACTGCTATAGTTAATTTTTATGGTCATATCATCTTTTTTTATGGGAAATACTTCAGGGGAATAATGATAATGAAATGCTTGAGATGATGTATAGTACTGAGTTATGTGTAATATCAATACTGTCATAAAAATAATTATACAGTAAAAAGTATTGGTGCATTTGTGCATAATAATAATGGTGTTATAATTGTTCAGTCATATCCTGTTTTACATTCTTTGTATATTTTACATATATATATCTTCTGAGAGTAAACATAAATCAAATTATACCTGGAAAAAGGTTGAAATAAAACCACAGTTTGTAATCAAGATTTTAATTTTCTGGAAAAAGAGCAACCAATCTCAGTATACTCATCTTATGGGTATTGTTCACTGGCACCACACTCTTGTAAGATCAAGTTGGGGTTTCATATGTTCATGTTTCTTTCTAAATTCTGTGATAAAGATACTGTTGAAGACTTACCTGTATTAGGGAAAACCTCTCAGCACTACCACTTCACTTATCAGTAGAAGGGCATTCAATAAGGTCCTATTTCTATTTCTTTAATGTACTTCAAGCTAACTTTAGTCATGTCAAACAAGCTTCATGTATCCTTTGTTTTAGTTCTAAGAGTCGAACTCCGTATACAATAGGTGTATTTCACAACCATAATCTGTCGAATCTAGATTCGTCAGATCAACAGATTCGCTTGTGTTGTGACTTGAATCTGAATCCGGATTCAGATTGCTTGGATTACCCATAATTCTTTGAAAAATAATTGCGGCAACATGTGGCAGGAAATTTTAACATTTGGCAAATTTTTATTATACTGTGATATTATAATATTATATTACTGCATCACAATTTATAATAATATACGATATTCATGTTTGTTTATGTTCAGATCTACAGAAAGTTGTATTTCACAAATCTAGCTAATCCAAAGAATCCAAATCTGAATCTAGATTCGACGGATTACAGTTGTGAAATACACCTACTGATTAGAGTACTGTATTCTTTGAGCATCACTACACATTTTGCAATTTTTAAGAAAAGGGGCATGTTTTTTGTATACCTCTCAAATGACTAACAATGTAAAATTTTATTCATTAAATGTACATGGGCTATCGGACAGGAAAAAAAGAAAAGATGTATTTGCTTGGTTAAAGCAAAAACATTTTAGTATTTACTGCTTGCAAGATATACATGTTGGACCATCAAAAGAGACTTACTTTCAGCAGGACTGGGACATGATGTATGTTTGAATACTGTTTCAAGTGAATCAATAGGGGTTGCTATTTTGTTTAATCCAGACTTTGAATACAAAATTATACACACAAGTAAAGATAAATCAGGAAATCAGCTTATTTTAGAGCTGCAATTGTCTGAATATATTCTTACTCTTATTGTAATTTATGGCCCAAATAAGGATGACCCAATTTTTTATGAAAATTTAAAGGATAAACTTAAGAACAATGAAAATAAACCCTTAATAATCTGTGGTGATTGGAATTTAGTTTTAAATCATAGTATGGATACAGTGGGTTATATAAGGGAAAACAATATCAAGGCTCAAGATACAAATTGAAGTAGATACTAATAATGGCCCTCAGTATTCCATTTCAGCGCAAGACATGTTTCAAATATTAAAATTGCGTATACGTGGAAGGACAATTCCTTATTCTATTCGTAAAAATAAAGAAAAAAGGCAAAAACAAAAACTATTGGAAGAAAAAATAGAACACCTTGAAAATGAATTAGTTAAAGTTGTTGAAAGCTCCAATACAGATACACATATTCAACAAATAATGGATCAATTAGTCTATGAAAAAGAAAACACTTTCAGGGATAACATTGAAAAGGGGCCCATTTAAAACGCTTGGAATTTTTTTTTTTTTTGATAGATATACACTGATGACAATTGACAAAACACAAAATAGGACAGTTGAATAACACTAGATAGAAAAAAAACCACAAGTACAATAGACATTACATTTTCAACAATGATAGACTTTTAAATGGACCGGTGTGACAAGACTAATGAATATAAACTAATTTTACTACTAAAGTGTGCACAAGACAGACTACATTACACCAAAGACAGCTGATCAAATTAATTTCTCAATGAGTATAATAAACTGTGATATATTAATGTTATCCTTCAGTATCAGTTTAAAACGCTTGGAATTTGGTTTTCTTACAATGAGGCAGAGATGATTTAAATTTCAATGAAAGAATTGGAAACATGAAAAAACAATTAGATATCTGGAGGTCAAGGAATTTATCACACAAAGGTAAAATAGTAATATTGAAAACACTAATATTGCCTCAAATTTTATTTCTCTTTAACTTAATCTATGTACCAAAAAGTGTGCTTGACCAAATTGACAAACTATTTTTCAGTTTCTTATGGAATAGTAAACCTTCCAAAGTAAAAAGAAGAACAATCATTGGATCAATAACTTCTGGAGGTTTAAAAATGGTTGATATATATATCATGCATAAAGTTGCGAAAGCTATGTGGATTAAAAGTTTAAGCAGTATAGACCAGTGTCATTGGAAAACTTTATTTTTGAAATTGTTAGCAATGAAAGAAACTTTGCTAAATAAAAGGTTGGATAACACATTTTTTCAAAAGTGTGTGACAGCATTTCATAAACAGGTTTTAGAAAGTTGGACAGAAATATATTGTTCCAAATCATTTACTTATAAGGAGATTTTAAATGAATACATTCTTTACGGTGGCAGAGTGGTAACACTCTCGCCTCCCACCTCTGAGGCCAGGGTTCGATCCCCGTGACGGCCTTAAGTGGGAAAGCTGGTAGTTGCTTGCCGTTGGTCGGCAGTTTACAGTACACAACCCTAGCGAACTGTATGTACTGGTTTCCTCTGCCCTTCCAACTACCCGTCGTGATATGACCTGTATAGTGTTGAAAGCGACGTAAAACCCCAAATAAATAAATAAAATAAAGAATACATTCTTTACAACAAATATATCACCATAGCCAAAGGAACAATAAGTGTGGAAAGGTTTCCAAATAATCTAGGGCATAATGTGAAAATAATTGACATGTTGGATAATAGTGGGGACCTTTTAAAACGAACCGAACTAAATAAAAAGCTTGGTTCAAATCTTTCTCAGATGACGTATAATTCACTTGTTAGTGCAATACCAAATGAGTGGAAAATCAAAATTAAAGAAAAATCAGTGAATATGACAGACAGGCTAACAGACGATATAAGACTTACTTGTAATAATGTATTAGTATCACTTGAAAAAATAACATAAAAAAAAATTGTACAATGAATTAATCGGAAGAATTGCAAAACCACCAATAGCTATTGAGATTTGGACTGAACTATATCCACTTTTGGAAAATCATGATTGGAAATGTACCTTTATTCTGCCACATAAAATTGCTCAAGAAACTTACCTTCAAAGTTTTTAGTATAAAGTAGTCACTAGGATATTAAATTGTAATTATAATCTACATAAATGGGGAATAAAAGACTCACCAGTCTGTGAATATTGTAATGGGTTGGATACAATAACACATCACTTGTTTGAGTGTCAGGTAGTAAAACATTCTGGAATGAAGTCGAATTATGGATCTATGACCAATTGGGGGTTTTGTTTAACCTTACCGTTTGTGAAATTATTTTTGGAATACGTGAATTGGATCAATTAATCAGGGGCCTGTAAATCGAAGCATTCGTAAAAATGTGAGCTAACCAATACTTAACGAACAATATAATGACATATTAACTAAAAAATTCAGTGGGTAAATAGAAAGCACTCTTTATGTTTTCGTTACATTATGCTTTCGTTTGGTGACTATAGAGTAAATGCATGGCTGTATTTGGTTACTTGTGTGCTTGTGTGTAACAGTGTGCTATATCACAGTACCTTATTTGGTAGACACACAAGAGTGGGGTTTAAATACTTTAATCAATAACACAGAAAAAATCTGAAATACCACTTACATTCTGGTATAATGAGAAATTCAGACCACCTTAATAAAAGTATATAAACATTTTACCTAATCTATATTGAGAATACTGACATATATTAGAGATAAATTAACATAGCAACATAGATTAGGTTAAGGTGGCCTTAACATAGCTCGGCCCCATTTGTTGTTCAGTCTTTGTAAGTAGTGGGCAGGATGACATTGAGATTGAAACTTAAAGTGAAGGTAATTTTTGAGGAAATTTACTTTACCAACATAGATTTTGGGCCAAGCTAAGCATACATATAATTTGCTTATGGTAATAATAATTTAGATTTTCTAATTAAGTAGAGTGGGCAAATGAGTAAATACTATGGAGAAATATCTAATAAGAAACCCCATTGTCATGTTGTTTACAAAATGGGCAGATTAAAGTGATGAGTATTTTTAATATGTATAAATGTAAATGAACTAGTAAAAGATGTAAACATAAAAGACGAGTAAAATGGTAAGATCTCCACTTAAAAAAAGATAGTCAAAACTTATAAAAAGAATTAGATAATCATTAAAAAAGTCTTAGCATCTTAAACCTGTGAGATACTATCTGGGAAAAGTTGACCAAATATCTTAAGAAAATGTGGTATTTATCTAAAATTGATTTGGGATCCCAAGAATATTTTAGAAGAGATCCCCTTCAATTCATAAATGTTCACTGAAATGTATTATTCACTAGACCAAATCCAATGTAAATTACCAATTATATTCACTTTAACTTTATGTACAATATTCAGAAACTTTGTTTTCTACAGCAATTGTAACTTCATATTTATTTGGAAGTAAAGAACAAATATTTTAATGCAACTAACAGTTAACAACAGGGTCTGAGTTGTCGTTAAATTTGAGGGTTTTTTACGAAAAATTAACAAAGACTAAACTAACTAAGGGTTTGATTTACACGAGAGTTTGCTAACTTAGGGTTAACTTAGAGCTAACCAATTAGTTAGCAGAACGAAGGCTTTGATTTACAGGCCCCAGGCTTGTTAATTATATTATCCTCTATGGTAAATTTTATATCAATAAACAACGAACATATAGTAAAAAATTGACTCCTGCTGAATTTTTTAGTAAATTAAAGGACAAAATTATGGTTAATCTGACTTTACTTAGAATAAATGAATGTGACAAATGTACAATACCATTGCTTGAATCTTTAATTTCATAAATTATCTTTTTGTAATAAGTTTTAATGCATGGGATATCCTTTAAATAAAGACAGTTTCATAAATGTTTTTGTCAAGGTGTGCAAGTAATGTCATGTTCCTAGTACTTGTTGATGTATGTTTAACTTTGTCACCAATTGCTAAATACATGTGTGTGGTATTTGTACTCTTTGTATTGTATTTGTATTGTAATGTCTTCTTTCTAGTACTTGTTTAGCGTCTGTTTTAAATGTGTAATAAGTTAAGTATCTGTGTGTAGTATTTGCAGTCTTTGTATTGTATTTGTGTTGTACGTGTATTTGTTTATGAACAATAAACTATTAAAAAAAAAATCTATGACAAAGAAAAAAAAATCTTTTTTTTTGTTGGTCACTAATAATAATACAAGGAGCAATCAATGCTTACAATCAATTGGTACACTATATATCTCACAAGTACACAAGTAGTAAAAGGCAATACACTAAGAAAAAAAAACAGCAACAGTTTACACTAATAAACACACACAAGTAACAAGTATCTCTGGAACCATTCAGTCCTCTCTCAAATATCTCATGATTAAATTTATCCCATCTTTGATTTTCACATCAACTCTTTCCTTCATTCCTAAACTTTCAATTAACCTTTTATATACATTTAGTTTACTTTTAATAAGATTTAAATAACTTTGCATCTGTAGTGGCTTATTGAATGATCTTTGTGAATTAATATAACACTTTCCAAGCAGAATTATGAGGTTTTTACAATAATTATATGCTGTAGCTTGTTTTTCATTGATAGCAGTTCCAAACAGAACTTCACAAACAATTAGATCTTCATCATTTGCCATCCCAAATATATTATTTAACCACTGTGAAATCTGAGGCCAAAGTTGTTTGGCAAAAAACAGAAAAAAAGATGATGTTCTATTGTGTCTATGTTGTTACAATAACAACATATAGGGGAATCCTTTAATTTCCATTTATATAAATAAGTACCACAATTAAGTATTCTATTTACAATTTTGTACTGAAATGAGTGCAAATATGGCTCTGGTGAAATTCTATGCATCAATTTAAAAATTTTATGACAAGGAGCATTTCCAAGAAATGGATAGCTGGCTATCCATGTTTCAACAGCAATTGGTTCTTCAAATATCTTATCTATTACAATCCAGTATAATGCCTTATTACTGACTTTAGTGACATCTTTCAGTTTTCCTCTTGCCCTTATTGTAGTAGTTTTATGGATAGTTACCGGATTTTGTCTCAATTTAAGTATTTCCTTCCACGATTTTGGAATAGCAGCAGTCATTCTGTTATAACTTAGAGTGTCTATAAAAGTATCATATTTCATACAAAATTGTTCAATAGAAAGTATATCACCCTCGTTTCCCAAAATATCATTGATACTCATGTCCTTGAAGATTCTTGTATTAGGCAGTTTTAAGAGTTCCACCTGGAGTGGCTTATTATTTGAACATATGAATTTGTTGTTAAAAATAAATTCATTACAAACTTCTTCTACTGTAAAAGGTTCATCTCCATGAAATTCTCCCCAGCACTCCAAAACCTGTTTATAAAATGGTGTCAAACCTTTATCTTTTACTTTCTGTGGCAACATGTGTTTTAGTAAAGTTTTGTCAATATTCAAGAGATATAGAAATAGGCATTGCCAGTTACCTTGATTTCTCGGATTTGCCAACAACATTTTTATCCATTTTATCTTTGCTACAGTATTTACAGAATAAATATCTGGCATTTTAAGGCCACCACTAGCATAATTTCCAACAACTGCACTTCGTTTTACCTTGGGGGGTTTATTATTCGATAAACTGAACTATTATTTTGTTTATCTGTTGTAATAAGTGCTGTGGGCAATAAATATTAGACATAACATAATTTATCTGTGGTAAAAGTAATGATTTTACTATAAGTATTTTCCCTTTTAAGGATAAATTCCGACTTCGCCAAATACTTATTAACGATTTCATTGTGTCTAACCTATTCTGATAATTTAATTTTATTACTTCATTGATGTTGTAGGCAAACCATATGCCCAGAGTTTTAAAGGGACCTAAATTAATGATACTTTGTGACAAGTTTTATGTCCTTTCTTTTACAAATTCCCACTGGTATAACTTCAGTTTTGTCTAAATTTATTTTCAAGCCAGAACAATTCTCTCTCAACGATTCAATATCCTCCAAAAATAATGTGGTATCATCTGCCAGCTGGCAAATCTTGTAAATCTGTTTTTTGACATTGATACCCTTTATTTTACCTTTATTTCGGATGTGAATTGCCAGAACTTCAGCTACAAGGATAAAGAGTAAAGCAGATATTGGGCACCCTTGTCTGATACCCCTACCTAGTTCAAAGTATTCAGAGAAATATCCATTATTACTTATGCAAGATTGTATTTTGGTATAGAGAATAGTAATCCAAAGAATAAAGTTATTACCAAAATTAAAAGCTTTCAAAGTTTTCAATAAAAAAGGCCACTCAACACTGTCAAAGGCCTTTTCAAAGTCTATAAGAGTAATAAAACCTGGCTTTTTCCTCAGGTCTGTGTAGGACATGATATCATTTATAATTCGAATATTTTCCATAACCTATTCTGATAATTTAATTTTATTACTTCATTGATGTCGTAGGCAAACCATATGCCCAGAGTTTTAAAGGGACCTAAATTAATGATACTTTGTGACAAGTTTTATGTCCTTTCTTTTACAAATTCCCACTGGTATAACTTCAGTTTTGTCTAAATTTATTTTCAAGCCAGAACAATTCTCTCTCAACGATTCAATATCCTCCAAAAATAATGTGGTATCATCTGCCAGCTGGCAAATCTTGTAAATCTGTTTTTTGACATTGATACCCTTTATTTTACCTTTATTTCGGATGTGAATTGCCAGAACTTCAGCTACAAGGATAAAGAGTAAAGCAGATATTGGGCACCCTTGTCTGATACCCCTACCTAGTTCAAAGTATTCAGAGAAATATCCATTATTACTTATGCAAGATTGTATTTTGGTATAGAGAATAGTAATCCAAAGAATAAAGTTATTACCAAAATTAAAAGCTTTCAAAGTTTTCAATAAAAAAGGCCACTCAACACTGTCAAAGGCCTTTTCAAAGTCTATAAGAGTAATAAAACCTGGCTTTTTCCTCAGGTCTGTGTAGGACATGATATCATTTATAATTCGAATATTTTCCATAACCTATTCTGATAATTTAATTTTATTACTTCATTGATGTCGTAGGCAAACCATATGCCCAGAGTTTTAAAGGGACCTAAATTAATGATACTTTGTGACAAGTTTTATGTCCTTTCTTTTACAAATTCCCACTGGTATAACTTCAGTTTTGTCTAAATTTATTTTCAAGCCAGAACAATTCTCTCTCAACGATTCAATATCCTCCAAAAATAATGTGGTATCATCTGCCAGCTGGCAAATCTTGTAAATCTGTTTTTTGACATTGATACCCTTTATTTTACCTTTATTTCGGATGTGAATTGCCAGAACTTCAGCTACAAGGATAAAGAGTAAAGCAGATATTGGGCACCCTTGTCTGATACCCCTACCTAGTTCAAAGTATTCAGAGAAATATCCATTATTACTTATGCAAGATTGTATTTTGGTATAGAGAATAGTAATCCAAAGAATAAAGTTATTACCAAAATTAAAAGCTTTCAAAGTTTTCAATAAAAAAGGCCACTCAACACTGTCAAAGGCCTTTTCAAAGTCTATAAGAGTAATAAAACCTGGCTTTTTCCTCAGGTCTGTGTAGGACATGATATCATTTATAATTCGAATATTTTCCATAACCTATTCTGATAATTTAATTTTATTACTTCATTGATGTCGTAGGCAAACCATATGCCCAGAGTTTTAAAGGGACCTAAATTAATGATACTTTGTGACAAGTTTTATGTCCTTTCTTTTACAAATTCCCACTGGTATAACTTCAGTTTTGTCTAAATTTATTTTCAAGCCAGAACAATTCTCTCTCAACGATTCAATATCCTCCAAAAATAATGTGGTATCATCTGCCAGCTGGCAAATCTTGTAAATCTGTTTTTTGACATTGATACCCTTTATTTTACCTTTATTTCGGATGTGAATTGCCAGAACTTCAGCTACAAGGATAAAGAGTAAAGCAAATATTGGGCACCCTTGTCTGATACCCCTACCTAGTTCAAAGTATTCAGAGAAATATCCATTATTACTTATGCAAGATTGTATTTTGGTATAGAGAATAGTAATCCAAAGAATAAAGTTATTACCAAAATTAAAAGCTTTCAAAGTTTTCAATAAAAAAGGCCACTCAACACTGTCAAAGGCCTTTTCAAAGTCTATAAGAGTAATAAAACCTGGCTTTTTCCTCAGGTCTGTGTAGGACATGATATCGTTTATAATTCGAATATTTTCCATAATTTGCCGCCCTTTAATGTAACCTACTTGGTCAGCTGCAATAATTTTTGTCAGTAAAGGTTGTAATCTATTTGCAAGAGCTTTATTTAGTATTTTGTAGTCTGTGTTAAGTATTGTCACAGGTCTCCAATGCTTTAAATATCAAAGATCTTCATTAGGTTTTGGAATGAGATTCAAAATTCCCCTACGTTGATCACTGGACAATAGGTTATTTTCAAACGAATGCCTGAAACTATCAAACAGAAATAATCTAATATCGGACCAAAAAAATTTGTAGAAATTGGCACTTAACCCATCATTCCCTGGAGATTTATCATTTTTTAATTCTTTTACAGCTTGCACTAATTCTTTAAGCTTTAATGGGGCATCACATAATTGTTTATCTATTTCATTTAATTGTGGCATGCTTTCAGGTTTCAAAAAGAACTGACAAGCATCTTCACACTGTTTAATTTTGGAAGTATATAGGACTTTATAAAATTGTTTTTCTTCATCAAGTATTTGGTCAGGTTCTGTTAGTTCTATCGCTTTATCTGTAATTAATTTTTTTATATATTTTAAATAATAATTTCTTTTTTCAAGATTAAGAAAATACTTGTTATTTTTTCCCCATGTTCCACCCACTGTGCTTTTGATCTCACTATTGGTCCCTCCGAAAGTTGCACATTCTCCCATTCACTTTTTACTTCATTATATTTGTGAGTATCTAAATCCAAATTTTTTTCCAAAGATTCTAATTTACTTA
This sequence comes from Sabellastarte sp. h YS-2021, assembly GCA_964017235.1. Classification (NCBI taxonomy): domain Eukaryota; kingdom Metazoa; phylum Annelida; class Polychaeta; order Sabellida; family Sabellidae; genus Sabellastarte; species Sabellastarte sp. h YS-2021. Next base: position 17,234,264 of record OZ024931.1, on the reverse strand, counting down.
CTATTTCTAAAATTTCTTCTCGTTTTCTGTTTCACCTAGACAGAGCTGTGCAACATTTATCCTGAATATCTTTATTTGTAGCAAGCATTTTTAGCTCCTCTTTAATTAACTGTACATAGGTTTTGTCATGTAACAGGCTATTGTTAAATTTCCAATACCCTTTACCTCTCTTTTGAGTATGTAACAGATCAACCACTAATTAGGCTATGGTCTGATTTAAACCCAGGTTTAAGGTTGCTATCAGAAATCTGGTAATTGAGATGTCGAGATATTAGGAAAAAATCAAGTCTTGATTGTACAATTCCTGCTCGTGTGTTATCACATCATGTAAATTTACATTCAGTTGGATTATTTGTTCTCCAAATATCCAACAAGTCAAATTCTTCACAGAGTGAATTTAGCTGTTTAGAAGATTTTGATTCAGATCCAATGCTCCCTCCTTTTTTATCCAACTTATAATTTAAATATGTATTGAAATCACCTGCCAAAATTAAATTTTTCCCCTCATGTTGCTGTAATAAGATCCCCAAATAGTCTAAAAATTGTAATTGTTCTTTCTGTTGATCTTTAGTTGGAGCATATATATTAATTATAGTAAATGAATTAAATCTTCAATTTCACAGTCAATGATTAAAGCTCGACCATTCCGATCTGTCTCAATATCTTTAATTTTACAAATTTCCATCATGCTTTTAGGCAAAAGAACAGCAACAGTTGAAAGAGTTGATGGTCATAACATCCTTCATAGTATCCATTTTACTGCTGTAGTTATTTTATTATTAAAATGAGGACAAAGAATATCAAATTGTTCCAGATAACTTGTTAAAACTTTCACAGTTACAAAGGACAACATTATACAGTTCACATGAATACTACAAGTAACAAACAATAAAACAAATAAAAATACAAAAGTTGTCTGAGATAGTGTAAAAGCTTTTTTTCAACTAGTGTTTTCTGGCTTAAAGGTAATACCTCTTTTTAGTCTTTTGATATAAAGTAAATAGAATTATTTAGGTGTAATCATTTCAACATTTTCTTCCTTTTTTAGTAGAAATCCCATTACAACAGGAGGCTCTCTTATAGAAATTTAAGCATGTATCTTATACTGCAAAACACTGAATTTATAATTCTTCACTATACATTTTGACAGCACCTTAAGATAATTTTACATTTTTACATCTACAATTTAGAACCTAAATATTAGTTTAGCATTTGAAAATCGATTATTCACTATACTATATTGTCATTTAAATTAACTACACTATACTGTCATCCCTGTCACATTATAATGAATTAACCCTTTTTTACTATCAAGTTGCTACATTTTTATGTGATTCACACTCTAGGTACTGCTTCCACCTTAAGTTGTAATTTTGGAGCTGTTAAATATGTGAGACACTAAGTGCTTTTAACATCTTTTTAAAAAATACCTATATTATAAAAATACCTCTGTTATAAAAATAGATTTTTTTTTCAGAAATGCTGTCAAAGTCATATACAGGTTGTTGCTAAAATTTGTGTCAAAATTACTGATGTTTACCATCTATCTATTATCTAGCTTCCAATGCATTAATTAACATGGTGTTGCTAAGCATGTGACACAGTAAATCATTTTTACAAAATTAATGTTCAAGCAAAATATATTTAATATTTAAAAAGGCTCTTTTGTAGACATTTTTGTCAAAGTCACATAAAAATTATTATTAAAAATTGATATCAATCTAAATTTTTTTTTTACCATTTATCTATTGTCTAGCATACAATACATTAATTAACATTTAGCTTTATAGCTTTATAGTGTATAAAGTTGTACCAGTACCTTAAACACTAATTTTGCGATTTTGATTCCTAAACATGTGGTACTGTCATTACATTTTACATCTATTAATGTCGAACTCAGATACTTCCATTATATATTATCAGTAACTAAAGGTAATATTATTTAATTAACATGTTTAAACCAGCTACAAAAACAGTCAAGGTTCATATCAAGGTTCATGACATAGTCCAAGGCTAAAGTAATAGGTAGAGAACATTTAAAATGTACATTTAAACCTCTAAATACTTAAAGCAACCGCTTGTTTTTACATTCCATTTTTTAATTGGCTTCGCACATCCATAAGTGCTTGCCCCATCCTGTTGTCTCCTCTCCACTTCTCCGGACTCCATATATCTTTGTCTGACAATGATAATCCAATGCCATATTTTGAGTCAAACTGATTAGCCTCTACAATGACATTGTCTCCTGTGGCCATGAGCTTTGACTGTAGAGAAGGATTCTGTTTGAACTTTTCCAGCAAACCTTTCTCGAGAACACCATTAACCTTTGAATTCCATAACACCATATCAAAGTTCTTGATTTTCTTTCCCAAGCTCTTAATCTTCACTGGGTCATTTTCCTTCTCAACCAATTTCTTAGTATCATGGTCCCCAAACAGTTCAGCAAGAGTGGCAAATAAATACTGCTCCATGCTTGAATACTGTTGCCCATCAACCCTAAATTCACAAACATAGTGATTGGACAAGACATTATTTCTTGTGTAGAATGCTGTTATGTTGTTATGTGTAGGTGTAAACAAATTATGAGCATCAAATTCACTAGGAAGTAGGTGAAGATCATTGACTCCATAAGCCTTGCCTCGAAGGATAAGCTGATTCTCTTTCAGTCCCACTTTAGATCTATCCTCTCCATACATTTTCTCTTTAATGGCCTTCATAACAGGACATAACTGTGTTCTCTCTTTCTCTACATCAGTTGGATAATCATCTGAAATACTAATATTTTCACTGCTTTTCAACTGCTGCCTGAGTTTGAGGATGTTAACTTTCTCTTTATAATTCATCAATTTTGCAATCACAATCCTATTCTTGCCTTTCAAGTTAGGTCCCAACCTGTGTATTCTTTCAAAAGACCTGGTGTTCAGCGCACAAGGTGAGGGTAAGTATTTGTTGCAGATCTCACACATTTTTTTATCCAAATCTTCATTGTTATCTTCTTCCACATTGAAGAATCTGATGTTGTTTCTCCTCTGGAAGCCCTCAAGTCTTCTGATCTGCTTATGTAGCTTATCATTCTCAACTTTTTACATCTTTTGCATGTGACTCCTTTAATTCCTTAACTTCTTTCTGCAAATCTGTTATGTTCTCCTGCACCGGTTTCAAATGTTGGTTAAACTTTTCATCCAGTATCTCTCTCAAGTAGCTCTTCAGAATGTCTTGGGGTGGATTTTGGATCCCTTCACATTGCTCCGGTGAAAATAACATGTCTGTACAAGGTCTCTTAGGTGTTTGGAATGACATCAATGTGTTGTTTCCTTATAACTACTTTCAAATTGATAACTAATTTTTTGTTCTGTAATCCTTTTTACTGCTGTGATGAAATGATGCTTGTTAAAAATACTTATACTTTTCCAGCACAGAGAAACAATCCCAGTTTAATGGACAATAATAACTTGTTTTCATCTAGCACAGGGCAAAATTCTAGTACACATAAACAGACCAAGCTTGATTGATAATAAAAATTGATAATTTGTTTACTTTTGTAGCCTGACCTTGACTTTAGTTGTTTCACTGATTCTGTCCTAAAATGTATTGTCCCCTGTTTTTATTGTTCTTGTTCAATGTTTAACCTTTAATCACTATAGTTCTATTTCCAATACACTGCCAACAATGTTTAAGTTATTTTGTCATCTGATTATACCATCAAAACTAGCCTATTTCAACACCTTGTCTTTTTATTGGTGTATAGGTTGGGAAAACACTTTCACAAACAGGTATTGTTCTTTTTTTTCCCTTTTTTCAAAGATATTGTGCTAGCATTGATTTTACACAACGTTTATTCTTGTCAGCCTGTCACTTCTGTAGTGCTTAGAACTTTGGCCCACTTCTGTTACTATATTGGTTTATACAGTATTAATCCATTATATTTCAAATCCAGATCCTGCTTTAGGGACTATGCTTTCAAAACCCTTTTATTTATCATCATATTCTATATAAATTTATCTTTCATTACATATATAATTCATCCTTCAAGTTGCCAATTGAAAAATTACAATTGTTGAGGAATCAGAACTTACAAGCAGAAATTATAAGAAGTAAAGCACAAATTTATGAACAGAATGAGAAGCCAACAAGATATTTTTGTAACCTAGAGAAGAAAAACTATGAAACAAAGTTAATCAAGAAACTGAACATTGGCAATAAAATTATACTAGATCAGAAAGAGATATTAAGTGAGATACAACAATTCTATGAACAACTGTATAGCTCTAGAATAAAGAAGATAATACATTACAGTTACAAAACTTTCTCAATTACCGAAATATACAAGCCTTAAATAAAAATTCTAATAACATATGAGAAGGCCCGATTTCTGAATATGAGGTTAAAGCAATTTTGAAAGACATGAAAAATCAAAAGTCAACTGGGACAGATGGATTCCCAGCAGAGTTTTTTTTACAATTTTTTTTGGCCTGACATTGGGGAATTTTTAGTAAATAGTTTTAATGAGGCTTTTAATAATGGGCAACTCTCTCTTACACAAAAACAGGCAATAATTACTTTGATACCAAAAGGAAATAAACCTAGTGAATTTCTTGGTAACTGGCATCCTCTATCACATTTGAATGTAGATTATAAACTCCTGGCTGGAGTATTGGCCAAACGATTAAAGACAGTTCTTCCAGAGATTATAAGCTCGGAACAAAAAGGCTTTTTAAAAGGCAGATATATAGGGGAAAACATTCGAACAGTCTATGTCTTGATGGACTTTCTTTCAAAACAAAGCAAAGAAAAGTTGTTGCTGTTAATTGACTTTCAAAAAGCTTTTGATTGTCTTGAATGGAGTTACATCATTCAAGTACTGGAAAAATATAATTTTGGATCAGATTCTGTTAGTTACAGTGGTCAGGTCAGATAGGTTTCATTATTGTATCATTGTATGTACTATTGAGAGCATACCAGTTGACTGTAATCATTATTTTTAATTGTTAAATAAATTTGTTAAGTTAAAATTTTTGTCTTTTCCTGTTGCAACTTAAAAGCAACCGATTATTAATATCGTGTTTGCCCCGTGACTGTAACAGGAAAATTGGGGGCTTGCCCAGGATCTGACCATTTGATTCAATTATTCTGTTAACATTTTGAAAATTCATTTGATTTGACAATTTGTTACAGTCAACAGTGCTCAAAATGGCTAGTGGTAAAGAGTTTTACAGTCACTATCTATGGAAGTTCTAGAAACTTTTAAAAAAGATATGTTAATGCAGATAGCACAAGAGTTACAGTTAGAGGTGAAAAGGTCAACACACATAAGCATGAACTTAAAAGGCTTATTGTTGAACAGTTAGTTGATAAAGATGTTTTACCGAATAGTTGTTTAGAAGTGTATAAACCTCTTCCAATGGAATTTTCTGAGTAATTTGAAATCAGGAGGTTAGAAATCGAAACTCAAAGAGCTTGAAGCTCAAGCTCAGCAACGAAAACAAGAGCTTGAAGCTCAACAATGAAAAGAAGAACTTGAAGCTCAAAAGGAAAAGCTTGAGGCTCAACACCGAAAAGAAGAGCTTGCACTTAAACATGAAAGAGAAATGAATGCTTTAGAACTCAATGCCCATAGAATTGCCCATGAAGAGTCCATTGCTCTCAAATTTGATTTGGGTAAAAATGTGTCACTGGTACCATCTTTTAATAAATCAGAAGTTGATAAGTACTTTCAACACTTTGAAAGAGTAGCTCAAGATTTGAAATGGCACACAGACCAGTGGCCATTATGGCTGCAAAGTGTTTTGAAGGGAAAAGCCCAGGAGGCATATACAGCTTTGCCGATTTCTGAATGTGCAGACTATAAGTATGTCAAAAATGCTATTTTGAAAGCATATGAGTTGGTACCAAAAGCATATTGTCAAAAATTCAGAAATTATCATAAACAAGAAAGTCAAACTCATGTTGAATTTGCCCATGAGAAAGAAGTGTACTATGACAGATGGGGTAATTCTAAGGAAGTAGGCACAGACTTTGAGAAACTCAGGCAAATTATTTTGATTGGAGAGTTCAAAAGGTATGTTCGTGATGACATTAAAACCTATTTAAATGAACAGAAAGTTGAAAACTTAGCAAAAGCAGCAGCTTATGCTGATGACTATGCGCTAACTCAGAAGTCTACTTTTAACAAGAATAGATCTTTTGGTTCAACCAAAAAGTCTTTTCCTGAAGTAGAAAAAAAAAATCTGAAAATGTAGCCCCAGAAAAGAGTTCAGATAAGGGTCAAACCTCAAACAGACTATGACTAAGGATAGGAAACCCAGATCCTTTGCTCCTGTGTGCCATTATTGTAAAAAAACCTGGGCATGTTACGTCTGACTGTTGGTTCTTAAAGAAAAGGAGGCAACACCCAACGCCTTTGTGTCTAGCAAATCTAGCTGGCATTCAAATCCCAATAGAACAGAATCTAGTATTGGTTTGGACAAGTGTGAGATTATTAGGGAAGAATTCAAACCTTTTGTGTCTGAGGGTTTGTATCCTTAGAAAGTAGTTTCAGCCAGGTTCCCATCAAGATATTGAGAGACACTGGGGCCACTCAGTCCTTACTTTTAGAAGGTGTATTGCCATTGGGTGTAAGCACTTCTACTGGTGAGAGTGTTATTGTTCAAGGTATTGAAGGAGGCTGTGTGAACATTCCCTTGCATATAAGGTCAATTTAGTGTCAGACTTAGTTACTGGTTCTGTTGTGGTGGGTACCAGGCCCACTTTGCCCATTAATTTATTTGGGGTTTTACGTCACTTTCAACACTGTACAGGTCATATCACGATGGGTAGTTGGAAGGGCAGAGGAAACCAGTACATACAGTTGGTCAAGGTTCTGTACTGTAAACTGCCGTCCAACAGCAAGCTTAAGCAACTATCAGCTTTCCCACTTTAGGTAGATCCTAGAACAGAACCCCGGGCCTCATAGGTGGGAGGCGATAGTGCTACCACTCTGCCACCATGGCCCCCTTTGCCCATTAAAGGTGTATCTTTGTTATTGGGAAATGATCTAGCAGGTAGAAAGGTGGTTGCTGATCCTAAGGTTACTTCTAAGCCAATCACTTTGGTTAGCACTGAGGTATTAGAAGAGATTATTCCTGGTATTTTTCCCTCATGTGCTGTGACTCGAGCTATGGCTAAAAAGGCCCAGGAATAACCAAAACATTGCAAACAATCTACAGATGTCTTAGTTGATTTGTCAAATACATTCTTGAACAACTATGACCATGATGTGCAGAATTCTAGTGATACTGACCCTAAGGTTAGGATAGATTCTGAGAATCAAGACACACAATAGATGGTTCAGACGTATCACTTTCAAAATCAAAATTGATTTCAGAGCAGGAAAATTGCCCTGAATTAGATCCTTTATTCAAGTTGGTCTTACCACCAGTAGAGCTAGATAAGGTCCCTGTAGGCTATTATGTCAGAAATGGTGTGCTTATGGGAAAGTGGAGGCCACCAAATGTCCCTGCATCTGAAGAATGCTCAGTAGTACACCAGATTGTTATGCCAAAAGTGTACCAAAGTGAAATATTGAAATTGGCTCATGAGTCTTCAATGGGTGGCCATTTAGGCATCAACAAAACCAATATAACCAAACACTTCTATTGGCCTCAAATTCGGCACTGTGTGGCAGAATTTTGCAAGACTTGTCACACTTGACAAAAAATTCCTGTAGCTCCTCGTAAACCCATTCCAACATTTGAGGAACCATTTAGTAAAGTGATAACTGACTGTGTAGGCCCCTTGCCAAAAACTAAATCCAGAAACCAATATCTTTTGACCATTATGTGCGCTTCAACCAGATTTCCAGAAGCCATACCTTTGACCAACACAACAGCAAGGTTTTGGTGGTATTGCCTGTCCAAGGGAATTCATTACAGGCCAGATATCATGGGCTGTACAAAGTGTTATACAGAGTAGGTGACCTAAACTATGTCATTGAAACCCCTGATAGAAGGAAGTCAACCCAACTGTGTCATGTAAATATGGTAAAACCATACTTTGAAAGGGGTGCGAAAAAGCCTGTCATGGTTACTGGCAGTGGTGTAGACAATGATCTGATCTTGATGTTGAATGTAAAATCAGGTTGAGTAATTCTGCGATCCTTGCTGATCTGGAAACCACCAGATAAGAGGATCCCACTTGTTGAGTTACTCCTGAAGTTCAAGTCAGTATTTCCAGATGTCCTGAACAGGACCAATGTACTCAAGCATGCTGTTGATGTTGGCAATGCCCGTCCAATCAAACAGCATCTGTATCGGGTAAACCCTATCAAACTTAAAAAATTAAGGCATTAATTGGAATACATGTTGGACAAAGATATAATTGAACCAAGTCAAAGTAGTTGGGCATCTCCATGTGTTTTGGTCCCGAAACCAGATGGTTCAATCAGATATTGCACTGACTACAGAAAAGTCAATCTTTTGAGTAAAACAGATTCATTCCCTATCCCAAGAATGGAAGACTGTATTGATCGGATTGGTAATGCCAAATATATCACGAAGTGTGATTTACTGAAAGGATATTGTTGTGTACCACTTACTGAGTGGGCTAAAGAAATATCAGCCTCTGTAACACCAGATGGTCTATATCAGTACAAGGTAATGCCATTTGGCATGAAAAATTCCCAAGCTACTTTTCAAAGACTGATGAACATGTGCTTAAAGGACTTAGAAGGTATTGAGGTGTATGTGGGTGATACTGCCATCTTTAGTGCTACTTAGGAAGAACATTTGAAAAGGATTGAGCAAGTTTTGTTTCAGCTACAACAGGTAAACCTTACTGTAAATTTGTTAGAGTGACTTTGTAAAAGCCAAAGTTATTTACTTAGGGCATGTAGTAGGTCACCAATCAAAGCAAATGTCAAAAGCCTCATTGACTACCCCATTCCTGAAAATAAGAAAAGTTTAATGAGGTTCCTTGGAATATCTGGGTATTATAGAAAATTTTGCAAAATTTCTCAGAGGTCATTGCTCCACTGACTGAGCTACTGAAAAAGGATGCAAAATGTCACTGGTCAGAAACTTGTCAAAAATCATTTCACAAAGTAAAACAATCTTCTCTGTTTGGAGTCCATACTAACTGCTCCAGACTTCAGTAAGCTTTTCCAGCTGGCTGTGGATGCCAGTGATGTGGGTGCAGGTGCAGTTTTACTGCAATCTGATGATGAAGATATTGAACATCCCATTTGCTATTTTTCAAAAAAAATTAATGTACATCAAAAGAACTACTCTACACTAGAAAAAGAATGTTTAGTCCTCATTTTGGCCATTCAACATTTTGACATCTACATATCTTCATCATCAAAACCCACTATTGTATATACAGATCACAACCCTTTAGTCTTCTTGTACAAAATGAAGAACAAAAATAGAAGACTATTAAACTGGAGTTTAATGTTGCAAGAATACAGTTTACCATGTTAAAGGAAATGATAACATCTGTGCAGATGCCTTGTCCAGAAACTGTGTTTAAAACATAAATTGTATATTTTTGATTAATAAATTTGTAAAAGTTATATATGGTATAAATGTCACTTTGCAATTAGATAAATGTGCTTTGTGAAATGTTATTACCTGTATATATATGTCATGGTAGAAAGTCCAATCTGGTAGAATTTCAAATTCTACCGGTAAAAAGTCCAATTGGAGTTTCTACCAACATAAACTTGGTAGAAAGTCCAATTGGAGTTTCTACTGGTAGAAAGTCCAATCAAGGAGATTTGGGTACTGCCCTGGGGTCCGAAATCTATTAAATTTGGTAGACAGTCCAACTGCTCAAAATCTGGATGAGGAGACAGTACTGCAAGCTTTACATGCTGGGACCAACAACTGTGCAGTTGTGACAAAAAATGCTACTGTAGAAGCATAGGTCTTAATAGGTCAACTAAATGCAATGTTGAAAGTGACTGCTGTCAAAATTTAATTGGCTAAAACTGTACTTCCCTTGAAAAATGGTGATGGAATTTGACGATGATTGTAAAATTCTTAAAATAGACGTAAAATTTCAGTTTCTGTCATATCTATATCAAATCTGTGTTACAGTAAAATATTTTCTTAAAAAAGCGTTTTCTTTATTTATGAAAGTTGCACCTTGCTTAGATGACAGATTTATATGGATAGAAGGCCCACTGTTTTGTGTTTTAGTTGGACTTTCTTTCAAGCTTATATGGAGTTTATACAAAGATTACATCTGGTACAAAGAGCAATACCTAAATCTCTGAGATTAAAATATTAAATAATTTTATTAAATTTTGGACTCCCGAGCAATACCCAAATCTCCTAGATTGGACTTTCTACCGGTAGAAACTCCAATTGGACTTTCTACCGGTAGAATTTGAAATTCTACCAGATTGGGCTTTCTACAATGACATATATATCTATAATTGTCAAAAAAATCTTGTATAATATTGTAACCCCTTGGCTTCCAAAATTTTCTTTAAGAGGGGAGGTGTTACATATATTGGCACTGTGTCTGTGCATTATTTAATCTAAGCTTTATATGTATGGATCAACATTTAAAGTAAGGGAGTTGATTTTTGTGTTATGTGCTGCTGATGTTTATTTATCTATTTATAGACTTGAGGAAATCCCTTCTATAATCTCAGTAGTTCTACTATACTGACCTATTAATAGATTTGGGGAAACCCTTAAATTAGTTTCTAGAGCTTCCTCACTGCTTCTGGTGACAGCTGTTATGTTCTATAAGATTCTAGAATTTCCATAATAATATGTAAGGACTGTGCATCTGACCACATGTGAACATATCATTCTCTGACTATAAAGAAGGCTACTTGTGTCTTAAAACCAATAACAAGTGGATTTAAATTACTTGTGTTGTTGTGAACTTTTGCTTGAGTGAACTTTCTACAGTGTCTGGATAGATTTGCTGTACTTTGGATATTACTTATTATGTACAGTGTATGATTCTACTAGAGACTGGATTTACTGCATTTTGGACATTGTCCATATGTTAGAGTAGACAGTACAGTTGTGCAAACTCTCTGAATATCTCTATACAGGCATTCTGTGTGATTGGATATCAAAAGGATCACAGGATAAGGACATTTTGTGTTATGGAACATTGAACAGATCACAGGATACAGATATCTGTGTGTCAGTAGACATGGGAAGGATCACAGGACAGATCACAGGACAGATTGCTGGATACAGTGGATAAAGTTAACTGTCAGTTACAGTGGTCAGGTCAGATAGGTTTCATTATTGTATCATTGTATGTGCTATTGAGAGCATACCAGTTGACTGTAATCATTATTTTTGATTGTTAAATAAATTTGTGAAGTTAAACTTTTTGTCTTTCCTGTTGCAACTTAAAAGCAACCGGTAATTGCTACCATGTTTGCCCCGTGACCATAACAGTATATGTTTACCAATAGTGATTTGATGTCAGATTTGCTCTGGTTGGTCTTGGTAGGTCTCTTGTTGGGTTGTTGTTTGTGAGGTACTTGTTGGCCTCTTCTTGGGGTTGCCTGTTCTTTGGCTTCTCAAGTTTAGCTGCAGTTTTGTTAAATGTAGTGTTCATTGCTTGTTTGTACTTTGTAGAAAGTTCTTTATTTCTACAAACTGGGAGTTGGTCAACAGTTCTTGTAGTTGTACTAAGTTAGACCCAATTTCTAATTTTGTGGTCTGGTATTTAGTACTTAAGTCTTGTAAGATCAGATTGGTAAGATCCTGCTTGCACTTATTGATGATACTAATCCATTGATTACAAAATTTTTGCTCCCTGTTCATATGTACTTTGCTGTTGAAATCAGCCTGTAGGAAGTATTTGTTCTCACCTAACATACTCTTGATTTGATGTATATTGGTGGCCAAACTGAGCTTCCTTCTATGTAGGGTTTTGGTCTTTAAGTAGAATCTTTTGCTTGCTTGAGGGTAGTTGGCTCTCTTGAAGTCCTCATTGGGTTCTAATCTGTGTCTTTTATTGGGTTAAGCAGTGACACTTTCTTTGGGACTTAAGGCTGCAGCTGCTTCGTCCAGGAGCTGCAAGATTTCATCACTAACATTTGCCGTAGGTAGAGGAGTGTCCATACCAGATGTAATGTTGGTGGCTGATTTTACACCAATGTTGCCGAAGGCAGTCACAAGTGTTTCCTGACTGGCACTATTCAACAGAGGTGTGTCCATGATTGAAATTAAAGGTAAGTTGTGTGCTAGCAAGGGGTAAGTTAGCAACTTACCCCTTACTAGCACACCACTTACCTTTAAAGACTACCTTACAGTGGTGTGATAAGTATTTTTAAATTAATTTTAGCCATTTGAAATTCCGGAGTATGGTAAATGTGACTAAGTCAAATCTTAACTGGATTTTCCTTGAAAGTTATAGAAACTGATTAGAGCTGAAGATGACTTTACTATATGTTCATTGGATTTGTTTTCATTGTTGTAAGCATACTTCACCATTCATGTTTTTTACACATATTGAAATAATTTATGCGAGTTTCTTTGACTCTTTCATAAAATATTTTGTTTTATTTATATTAGTTTTTTATCTGTGTTATCTGTTTCAATTACATTAATTTAAATAACTCATTTGTTTCATATAATGGCCGATTTTTAGCGTAAAAATTTCCTCATACGAACGAATTTTCATTTTGGGTTTACCTGTACCCGGTCAAAGTAAATAAACAACATGGCGGTTGTAGGATTTGTGATCGCAGGAATTATTTTCTGCTTGTGCTTAATATTGTATTATGTGCAACCTAAAAACAAAAAAGAACTGATAGATAAAATCCCAGGACCCCCAACTATCCCCATTTTAGGAAATGCCCACATGTTCAGGTCTGGTGGCGGAGGTAGGCTATTTAGATTGAGTGTGCAGGGGTTAAAATTTGGAACACAGTATAGTATCGCTATGTGCGGTGAATTCGACGTTCAGGTGGATTCGACGGTTCTTACTAAAAGTCGGAAAACTGCAGTGTTTTGTAACAAACTTCACGAAAATATATTATAAAAGTAAGAAATATTGTGTACTGAACTTTCAATAATATTTCCCATTATTTCTTCATGATTCAAATGAAAAAATGTCAGAAATTCGATCTGGTCAAATAGATTTCCAGTAAAATTTATGGAAAAGATGAACACGTGGTTACCCTCCATCTTTCTTGAATTTTAATCTTTGAAATGAAATTGCATACTTTAAATGGTAATCTTTAAAAATACTATGAATGTAATGTATGATATTTTCTCAAATTGAATGTATTTTATTGCAGTTTATTGCACATTTGATAAAATGTCTGAAACGTGTTGGGTATACCATATATATAGTTAAGAAAGTAGTTGTAAAATCAGACTGTACATTCAATAATTTCCTTCTTGAAAGATTTTAATGCAATAAAATCAGACAAGAACCATTTCATTGACTTTCCAATGAAAGTATGTGTGTAGGTAATGCAGTTCCTAAAAAATTAGAAATAAAAAGATTTACATTCATTGAGATCACTGTATTGCTCGAATTTGGTTAAAAGTGATCTTGTGTGGGGTTTTCATCTAAGCTACAAATATAATATTTACATCACATCAATCTACTGTTGATTTTAAACTTGAGGAATTAAAGTAAGTTTTATATTTTTAAGATATCTGAGGAACTGTAGCTAGCACCAGAGTAAAGGCATTAGTTGTAAAAATACACTTAACTTTCAATAATTTTTTCTTGCTTGTTTATGTGCTATTTTAATGCAATGAAAATAAACAGATGCACTTTTAAAATACCTTTCCAGTGGTATAAATTTTAAATAACAGGCTAAAAAAGTTTACCATTAACATATTAAAGATCTATGGGTAAAGTAGTGTGTGAAATATTCATAAAAGATGAGAAGTTCTTGAAATCCTTCATCTTGTTTTTTTCGTTATTTAAATGATGGCTAAGTGATAGTCACTTTAAAATGTCTTATGTTTAATATCATTTATCTTACTTTGTGGTGTACACGGTTTTAAAATTGTTTGCTAGTATTTTTGTACCTTAAAAATTTCTATTTTGGATTTTAGTATACCCCATTAATCACCACTGCAAAAGTGAATCTGATTGGTCAAACCCACTGGACATTTCCTTCAAAATGTAAACAGACCCATGCTGAGATTTAACCAATAAAATATCAATAAATAAACTGAAAACTCATAGTTTTTGTGTTGAGTTGATAGAAAAAGGATTTTTCCTGAATAATTGTACGATTTTATAGTGCAAATTATATGCGGTATAACGCATTTCTTAATTTAAACCTTAGATTGTCGAATTAACCGTATGCAAGGATAGATGATCATTATGTCGATATGCTCATTAAGTCGAATGGTCAGCATTGACAGCTTTACCGCACATCGGAAACTTCATTTGAATTTGAAAATAAACAAACACCCTTTTCTTGAATTTGTTGTACAAAAATAGTCGTTCAATATGTTCCAAGTGGACATATTTTTATATTTTCTGAAATAAACACCAAAATATTACCTCATTACAGAAATAAACCATCCAGTTTATTATAATACATCTAGAAGTCTTACTGAGATTTACCTAGAAGTAACTTTAATATAGAACTTTGTGACTCCATATACACATGTTCTGCAAATATGGGGTTCACAAGGGAAGTTTTACTGTATACACATACTAGCAGATACAGTAATCATAATGTTAATTCTCATGACTTAAAATCAGTACCTATTTATATAATCCCAATTAAAAAATATACTGATATGCAGACATAGACATACTGTCCATGAATCAGCTTAAATGCACATTCATGCACATCTAATACTGGTCCTATATGAGATTATGAGTATCTTCACTTTAGAAATACCCCATATAACTGATGAATTTTCCAAAATATCAGAAGCAGAATAAACATGACACTACATAAACTCACAACAATATGACATTTACTTTAAAATTATATACACAATAATAATCTCATTATAATATCATAAAAATATACAGAATAAAATATATGTACAACTGCAAAGCAAACTACAAATACAAAATTAAATTTTACATTTTTATTGTACAAATCCATATTCTTAATCCTAAAATCAATTCCAAATTTATTACCAAGACAAAATTAAGTTAAAAGAACCATTTACCCATTATCAAATAACCATATTTTCAGAACTTATTTGGAAACTTGCTCCTAAGTTCACACACACATAAAAAAATTCCTTCCAACAACTGTCAAAGCTTCTCTTCTTAACTACCTTTTCAAGATTTTTTTTCCTCTCCCAAAGTTTACCATGCTTGCCATATTTATAGATAAAAGACACCTACACAAAAGTATGACTCATCAAATATAACATAGAACTTCCGTCCTTTGGTCAGTCATTTTGGTGACTCCAAAAATTTAATTCCTTATGATTAATACCAAGCTATACACCGGAAGGTCCCCTTAAATTTTACTGTGAATGATACATCCAGTTCTGATTCAAAATGTAGCCAGGCACTAACACAAGTACAAATTTACATTCTTATGAATTTTAATGCAGTTAACAGATTAACATACAATATACCCTATCACAAACTATTATTACAGTGCAATTAACCCCCAAAACACATAGGTAAAATGACACCAATATTCCATATCAAATACAATAAATCCATGTTAAATAAACCATCTGAAGTTTCAAGTTAAAATCAAGTTAAAACAAAAACATACAGAAACAGGCTAGCATACTGCCTGCACAACTTACCCAACTGTAGTGATTTATTACAGTTCACACCGGTACACAGAAATTTACTGAACTAAAAACAAACCAGATTAGTCATAAAAACTCTAAATGTCCAACATGAGGACAAAACAATTTTGCTAATTACTAAAACAACCTACACAATATCAAAGGTGTGACCTTGATCTGGCCTTTGACCTTGCCGCAGTGACCTTGAGTTTGAAAATCAATACTTGGTAGGGACATTAATTAGGGATTGTAGATGGGCAACGTCATGGTGCGACCTTGATTTGACCTGACCTTGACCTGTAAAATCTTGTCCGGGCTATATCTCGGAAACCCTAAGGTGTAGAAAGTTGATACTTGGTAGAGACATTGGTTAGGAGTGTAGGTGTGCAACACCATGGTGTGACCTTTATTTGACCTTGCCGTAGTGACCTTGACCTATAAAATCTTGTCCGGGCTATGTCTCAGCAACCGTAAGGTGGAGGAGGTTGATACTTGGTAGGGACATTGGTTAGGGGGTGTAGGTGTGCAACGTCATGGTGTGACCTTGATTTGACCTTTGGCCTTGACCTTTGAAGGTGTAGGAAGTTTATACTTGGTAGGGACATTGGTTAAGGAATGTAGGTGTGCAACGTCATGGTGTGACCTTGATTAGACCTTGCTGTAGTGACCTTGACCTGTAAAATCTTGTCCGGGCTATATCTCGCAAACCGTAAGGTGTAAGAAGTTGTTACTTGATAGGGACATTGGTTAAGGAATGTAGGTGTGCAATGTCCTGGTGTGACCTTGATTTGACCATTGACCTTATAGCGACTATGTGTTTTAAAATCTTGTCTGGGTTATTTCTTTGATTCCATAAGGTGTAGAAGGTTGACGCTTGGTAGGGACATTGGTTAGGGGGTGTAGGTGTGCAATGTCATGGTGTGACCTTTACCTTTGGCCCTGCCAAAGTGTGTTCACCTGCCATATTTGAGACATGTTTCTCTTATGGCAAATATTTATGGATTGCTCCAATTAATAAGTTTTACAGCTTCATAATTTTTAGTGTACTGATTAATGTTGTCATCTTGCTATTGAATTGTCTTGTTTTAATTCTTTATTATTACAATCATTTTCTTTCTCTTACATTTTATTTTCTCTACTTAAACATTATTTGGAGCTTTATATGACTGACACTGCTCTGAAAGTATCCAGACCTTTGTACTGTTTCACAACTTCTATATCTCATGGTGTTGAAAACTATTTCCCCAGGCTGTGGGGTACAGGTGTCTCTGATGCTATTTTTTATTAACATGCTTTGTATGTTATTGTTATTCACTATTGGAAGGACACAAATGTGTTGTTTTTTCTTAAATTTAAACAAAAAATTTTAAAAGTGTTGGTTAATCCCTGAAAATCTTATCAAAACATTTCTCTCCACTAACATTGCATAGAAAACAGATGAAACCATTGTGGCTTACTAATTAAGAATGTTCAAACTAACCATTTAAAGAATCAAACATATAATCGGAAGATTAAAAATGAAACTTTAAAAGCAGAACCTGCAGTAAACCCATGGTTGATGGACCAATGCTGAAATTTAATTTTCTATTTTCCAGCGAATTTACCATAAAGTATAGAAAGGGAAGAATTGTAATGGTTTCACTCTGACTGATTTCATGAATATGTAGTAAATTCATTATATGATAAATCTACTGAATATTCATCATAGTAATCAAAGCACAATTGATAAAATGAATTTTATGGGTAAAATTGTAAAGTCACTGTAACTTTGTAGCATAGTATTTTATGTCACATTTCAGAGTTTTTAGAGGTACTGATGATGTTTTACTACCAATTCAAAGACAATAAGATATGCAGGCTTTGGCTTGGGGATGAAGCAGTTGTAGTGTTGTATGCACCAGAGACTGCTGAGGTACAACCTAACTTACCCCTCATCAATTAAAAATACTCATTATTTGCTCTTCCTATAACCGTATTCTAGCTATAAATCCAAGATGGCAGGTAATTATTTGGTATGTGTATATATCACAGTAGAAACTGTGGACAACATTGGAATGTCCCAGGACAATCTGCAGTCAGAGTTTCTGTTCTGACTGTAGGTTGTGTTTGGATGTTTTTTTTAGGTTTTGCTCTAGAACAAATAGAGAAATGTACCAGAAGAAAATATAATTGACACAGTCCTATAGCAAAAGTGGCTGTCTGAAATGATATAGTCATCTGTAAGACTGGAAAAAATAGTCATGAATTTGAAACAACATTTTCTGAAAGACATTGTTTATTGTTCTGAAAAATGGCAATCACTGAACAAGGGTGAAGTTAAAAACATTCACTCAAACACCTTGTTGCCCTTAAAAAACTTATGTGTCATTCAACAAAAATGGTGCAAGTAAATTTAATCAGCTGAAAAAGGCTTCAGGAGCAAAACAAATTTAACTTTTTTACTGTTATGGTTACCTCAATAATTTATTTAAGAAATACTTGCCAACAGCCTAATAGTCTAATAATTATTATAGTGTTTTAATACCAGCCCCCTCCCTTTTACCTACCCTCCCCATCCTTTCTCCAAAGATATAATCCTGTGTGCAAAACTACTTTATTCCTGAAGATTATAGATTGTTCACATGTGATAGTCAAAACAGCTTTTGGAATTTTTTGGGTGGCATTAGTTAGCTTTTGATTCAGTATCAAAAACAGCAGCATGTTAATGTCTTTTTTAATTGAAATGCCAAAAAGTCAATGTAAAGAGCAAAATTTGTGGTTGAAACTGTCAAAACAGGTCAGTTGATAAATACTGTATAACTTGAAAGTTTCAGTAGGCATTAATATTAGCTTTTTATTGCGAAAAATACACTTACCATTTCCTGACCAATGCTATTTGTTGGAGCCATCCAACTCACTGGCCATCGTTGAGAAATGTTTTTAAGGTACCTTAAGAAGCCAGTGAGTGAGTGTGGACTAGGAAGCCCCCCAATGGTCATGTGACCATGCCAATAGGCGCCATTCATTGTTTTTGTTGGCCATCCTTGAGTGTGGATGTGTTTGGAATATTTCGTTTTTTCTGGAAGTTATTTGGTGGAGTTATTGTGGAATTTTCGTTCTGTGGTAAGGCATCTGTTGTTACAATGTCTTCTCAGGACAAAGTTAAAAAAGGACCGAGGAAAAGTGCTTTTTGTGGCCATTTTATGGCGGAATGGGATGATCATCACTATTGTCCTAAATGTAGAGATGATTTGAAGGGAGACGATCCCTGTGTTAATTCTTCAGATTGTTCCATTTGTACCTCATTTTTTGATGAGCAGAAGAGGAAAATTGCTAATAGGAACAGATATAAAAGCAAGAAAAAATCAAAATTCTTCTGCTTTTGTGGATAATGGCGGTAAAGAAGGTAGTATTGATGATTCTTTGTTGGACGAAGATGATTCCTTAGTTTCAGTTTCTTTTATTGCACCTGCTCAGAAAAGTAGATCTTTAGAAGATAAATTGGATAGATTTTTCTCTGAATTTGCAAATTTATCACAAAGAATTCAGAATTTGGAACAGAAAGACTCTGAAACTGCCGGCAGTCGTACTAGCTCTGGCAGGGACAGTGTACATGTTGCTAGGCAACCTGTGGCGAAGTCTAAACTTCAACCGTCTTCTTCTGCGAGTGCTACCTCTTCGGGTCGGTTGGAGAGAAGGTCAGCTATGGTCACTAGAACAGAATTCAAACAGCAGTCCACTTCTGGTCAGTTTTCTGATGAATCCAGTGGCTTTGGTTCATCTAGGAAAAGATCTTACTCACAGTCATCCGAGGAACTGGATCCGGATTTGGAACAGGGTGAAATTAGGTCCAAAGAGAAGTCAAGAATGTTGAGTGCTTTGTTCCACCTTCAGTTTTCTCCAGTAGAGATCAGGTGAAGAAGTCAGCTCAACAATCTATGGCTTTACCTCCTGCTCAACCTTTAGTGGACTTGTGGAGATATAAGGAATTTTCAGCATTGGGGAGTAATGAGGTAGACGACAATGATCCTCATCATCCACCTTTATCAAAGGGACAGTTCCTTAATTTTCCAAAGCAACAAATGAAGTTTTATCAGGTCTCTCCGCAGTCTTTCTCCTTGACTGCTCCTAGGATACAGGATGCTTTCAAAAACATTGCAACTTCTCCTTTTCAAGCTCCAACCTCAGTTTCTGCACCTTTAAAACAATATTTGGCTTGGGAGACAGTTTCTAGGGAGAATATTCAGATTTTGAATCATGTGTTTTGGTTCAAGTCAGCTATGGAGAACGCTACCAATGAGATGTTTGCAGAGATAGATAAAATGAAGGCGTCTGTAGATCAAGAGGATATACAACAGAGCATGACTTTTTTACAAAATTGTCTTCATTTACAGTCTACTACCATGGGATGTCTAGGCAAAGCTTTAGATGATGTGTTGGATACCTCCATCACCCTTGCTTCAAATTTGCTGTTGAACAGAAGGGACAATTTTCTCAAACTTTGTCATAGGGATGTGACAGATAAAGATATTGCTAGACTGAGGAATGCTTCTCTCACTAAGAAGGAGTTGTTTAATTCAAAGGTGTTGTCAGAAGTAGAGCAGAATTTCATACAGTGGAGCCAGATTAACCGGGAACCAGCTTTCAAAAAGCACAGAGGTGATTCCTATTGTTCCCGTTCGTTTGCGGATTCTAAGAAGGATCAGTCACAAAACAGATACCAGAATGCCGCTTTTCAGAATTTTCGTCCGTAAAGCAAACAAAATGATCAAAACAAAAGACAATCTAGTTCCTACAACTCCAACAGGGGCTCTGCCTGAGGGGGTAGGGGCAGGGGGACTTGACTACATGGAGGTAAGCACAAAATATCCTGGTGCCCGTTTAGAAGGTTATTGGAAAGTGTGGGAAAACTTCAAGGTGCATCCGAGGGTAGTTCTTGTTTTAAAGCAAGGTTACTGGCTTCCATTCAAACAAAAACCACCCCTGACCCAGTTTCCGGCAGTCAAAAGCAGTT
Source organism: Sabellastarte sp. h YS-2021 (assembly GCA_964017235.1). Classification (NCBI taxonomy): domain Eukaryota; kingdom Metazoa; phylum Annelida; class Polychaeta; order Sabellida; family Sabellidae; genus Sabellastarte; species Sabellastarte sp. h YS-2021. The sequence continues at coordinate 17,213,567 of OZ024931.1, read as the reverse complement.
ATTCGTCTCCAGTAAAACAAAAAGCTTTGCTGGAGGCAGTTCAACAAATGGTTCAGAAAAGGGCAGTGGTTCCCGTTCAAAACAAGAACTCTCTCGGATTCTACAGTCATTAAGCGTCCCGCAAGGGACGCTTGTTTGTGTATGGGAGAGCATCTGGCTCCGCCGGCTCCGGCGGCTCCGCCGGCTCCGCCGGCTCCGCATTTTGTTTTCCTTATAACTCTGTAACCGTTAGGCGGATTCTTTTCAAATTTGGCAGGTTTAGGCAGTAGCCTTGGGGAATTTTTTTGAATATGCTGCAGTGACATTTCAACCAATCAGAGAGGTCACATGACCAAAAATGTCTTTTTTCGATGGGGAAGCTTGTCCGGATGATAACTTGAAAGGAATTTTATCAATTCACCTGAAACTTGGCAAATACATTCATTCTATTAAAATCTGGAAATCATTAGATTTTGGCATTGATTGGTCAAGAAATGGCCGAGTAATTAATGATTAATTAATCATTACGAATTTTCCAAATAAGGAAAACACAAAAATGCTTATATCTCGAAAACCGTGCTAGATAGAGCGATTTCGACAAAATTTTTGACCCGCAGGGTATCTCTGCGGAGTAGTTTTCCCAATTTTCAAAAAAATTTTCTCTTGCCCAAAATGGCGGCCATTTTGAATTTTCGAAATTTTCGCAAAAATTGCAAAACACAAAAATGCTTATATCTCGAAAACCGTGCTAGATAGAGCGATTTCGACGAAATTTTTGACCCGCAGGTATCTCTGCAGAGTAGCCATGCCAATTTTCAAACAAATAATTTCTCGCAAAAAATGGCGGCCATTTTGAATTTTCGAATTTTTCGCAAAATTGCAAAACACAAAAATGCTTATATCTCGAAAACCGTGCTAGATAGAGCGATTTCGACGAAATTTTTGACCCACAGGGTATCTCTGCAGAGTAGCCATGCCAATTTTCAAAAAAATTTTGTCTTGCCAAAAATGGCGGCCATTTTGAATTTTCGAATTTTTGCGCAAAAATTGCAAAACACAAAAATGCTAATATTTCGAAAACCGTGTTACATAGAGCGATTTCGACGAAATTTTTTATCTTCAGGGTATCTCTGCAGAGCAGCTATCTGCAGAGCAGCTATCCCAAAGAGCTTTCACTTGGTGAAGTTTCAGACCCATAGCTAATTGCTCACCTACTCAAAAAGAGTAAATGCGAATTATCTCTAAAAGTATTGCAGATAGCCAATTTTTCTCAAATAACTCATTCACCTACTTTTGGGAGAGCTTTCACTTGGTGAAGTTTCAGACCCATAGCTAATTACTCACCTACTCAAAATGAGTAAATGCGAATTATCTCTAAAAGTATTGCAGATAGCCAATTTTTCTCAAATAACTCATTCACCTACTTTTGTTAGAGCTTTCACATGGTGAAGTTTCAGACCCATAGCCAATTACTCACCTACTCAAAATGAGTAAATGTGAATTATCTCTAAAAGTATTGCAGATAGCCAATTTTTCTCAAATAACTTATTCACCTACTTTTGGGAGAGCTTTCACATGGTGAAGTTTCAGACCCATAGCTAATTATTTACCTACTCAAAATGAGTAAATGCTAATTATCTGTAAAAGTATTGTGGATACCCAATTTTTATCAAATAACTCATTCATCTACTTGTGGGAGAGCTTTCACATGGTGAAGTTTCAGACCCATAGCTAATTACTCACCTACTCAAAATGAGTAAATGCGAATTATCTCTAAAAGTATTGCAGATAGCCAATTTTTCTCAAATAACTCATTCACCTACTTTTGGGAGAGCTTTCACTTGGTGAAGTTTCAGACCCATAGCTAATTACTCACCTACTCAAAATGAGTAAATGCGAATTATCTCTAAAAGTATTGCAGATAGCCAATTTTTCTCAAATAACTCATTCACCTACTTTTGGGAGAGCTTTCACTTGGTGAAGTTTCAGACCCATAGCTAATTACTCACCTACTGAAAATGAGTAAATGTGAATTATCTCTAAAAGTATTGCAGATAGCCAATTTTTCTCAAATAACTCATTCACCTACTTTTGGGAGAGCTTTCACTTGGTGAAGTTTCAGACCCATAGCTAATTACTCACCTACTCAAAATGAGTAAATGCGAATTATCTCTAAAAGTATTGCAGATAGCCAATTTTTCTCAAATAACTTATTCACCTACTTTTGGGAGAGCTTTCACATGGTGAAGTTTCAGACCCATAGCTAATTATTTACCTACTCAAAATGAGTAAATGCTAATTATCTGTAAAAGTATTGTGGATACCCAATTTTTATCAAATAACTCATTCATCTACTTGTGGGAGAGCTTTCACATGGTGAAGTTTCAGACCCATAGCTAATTACTCACCTACTCAAAATGAGTAAATGCGAATTATCTCTAAAAGTATTGCAGATAGCCAATTTTTCTCAAATAACTCATTCACCTACTTTTGGGAGAGCTTTCACTTGGTGAAGTTTCAGACCCATAGCTAATTACTCACCTACTCAAAATGAGTAAATGCGAATTATCTCTAAAAGTATTGCAGATAGCCAATTTTTCTCAAATAACTCATTCACCTACTTTTGGGAGAGCTTTCACTTGGTGAAGTTTCAGACCCATAGCTAATTACTCACCTACTCAAAATGAGTAAATGCGAATTATCTCTAAAAGTATTGCAGATAGCCAATTTTTCTCAAATAACTTATTCACCTACTTTTGGGAGAGCTTTCACATGGTGAAGTTTCAGACCCATAGCTAATTATTTACCTACTCAAAATGAGTAAATGCTAATTATCTGTAAAAGTATTGTGGATACCCAATTTTTATCAAATAACTCATTCATCTACTTGTGGGAGAGCTTTCACATGGTGAAGTTTCAGACCCATAGCTAATTACTCACCTACTCAAAATGAGTAAATGCGAATTATCTCTAAAAGTATTGCAGATAGCCAATTTTTCTCAAATAACTCATTCACCTACTTTTGGGAGAGCTTTCACTTGGTGAAGTTTCAGACCCATAGCTAATTACTCACCTACTCAAAATGAGTAAATGCGAATTATCTCTAAAAGTATTGCAGATAGCCAATTTTTCTCAAATAACTCATTCACCTACTTTTGGGAGAGCTTTCACTTGGTGAAGTTTCAGACCCATAGCTAATTACTCACCTACTGAAAATGAGTAAATGTGAATTATCTCTAAAAGTATTGCAGATAGCCAATTTTTCTCAAATAACTCATTCACCTACTTTTGGGAGAGCTTTCACTTGGTGAAGTTTCAGACCCATAGCTAATTACTCACCTACTCAAAATGAGTAAATGCGAATTATCTCTAAAAGTATTGCAGATAGCCAATTTTTCTCAAATAACTCATTCACCTACTTTTGGGAGAGCTTTCACTCTGTGAAGTTTCAGACCCATAGCTAATTACTCACCTACTCAAAATGAGTAAATGTGAATTATCTCTAAAAGTATTGCAGATAGCCAATTTTTCTCAAATTAATCATTCACCTACTTTTGGGAGAGCTTTCACTTGGTGAAGTTTCAGACCCATAGCTAATTACTCACCTACTCAAAATGAGTAAATGCGAATTATCTGTAAAAGTATTGCAGATAGCCAATTTTTCTCAAGTAACTCATTCACCTACTTTTGGGAGAGCTTTCACTTGGTGAAGTTTCAGACCCATAGCTAATTACTTACCTACTCAAAATGAGTAAATGCGAATTATCTCTAAAAGTATTGCAGATAGCCAATTTTTGTCAAAAGTATTGCAGATAGCCAATTTTTCTCAAATAACTCATTCACCTACTTTTGGGAGAGCTTTCACTTGGTGAAGTTTCAGACCCATAGCTAATTACTCACCTACTCAAAATGAGTAAATGCGAATTATCTCTAAAAGTATTGCAGATAGCCAATTTTTCTCAAATAACTCATTCACCTACTTTTGGGAGAGCTTTCACTTGGTGAAGTTTCAGACCCATAGCTAATTACTCACCTACTCAAAATGAGTAAATGCGAATTATCTCTAAAAGTATTGCAGATAGCCAATTTTTCTCAAATAACTCATTCACCTACTTTTGGGAGAGCTTTCACTTGGTGAAGTTTCAGACCCATAGCTAATTACTCACCTACTCAAAATGAGTAAATGCGAATTATCTCTAAAAGTATTGCAGATAGCCAATTTTTCTCAAATTAATCTTTCACCTACTTTTGGGAGAGCTTTCACTTGGTGAAGTTTCAGACCCATAGCTAATTACTCGTCTACTCAAAATGAGTAAATGTGAATTATCTCTAAAAGTATTGCAGATAGCCAATTTTTCTCAAATAACTCATTCACCTACTTTTGGGAGAGCTTTCACTTGGTGAAGTTTCAGACCCATAGCTTATTACTCACCTACTCAAAATGAGTAAATGCGAATTATCTCTAAAAGTATTGCAGATAGCCAATTTTTCTCAAATTAATCTTTCACCTACTTTTGGGAGAGCTTTCACTTGGTGAAGTTTCAGACCCATAGCTAATTACTTGTCTACTCAAAATGAGTAAATGCGAATTATCTCTAAAAGTATTGCAGATAGCCAATTTTTCTCAAATAACTCATTCACCTACTTTTGGGAGAGCTTTCACTTGGTGAAGTTTCAGACCCATAGCTAATTACTCACCTACTCAAAATGAGTAAATGCGAATTATCTCTAAAAGTATTGCAGATAGCCAATTTTTCTCAAATAACTCATTCACCTACTTTTGGGAGAGCTTTCACTTGGTGAAGTTTCAGACCCATAGCTAATTACTCACCTACTGAAAATGAGTAAATGTGAATTATCTCTAAAAGTATTGCAGATAGCCAATTTTTCTCAAATAACTCATTCACCTACTTTTGGGAGAGCTTTCACTTGGTGAAGTTTCAGACCCATAGCTAATTACTCACCTACTCAAAATGAGTAAATGCGAATTATCTCTAAAAGTATTGCAGATAGCCAATTTTTCTCAAATAACTCATTCACCTACTTTTGGGAGAGCTTTCACTCTGTGAAGTTTCAGACCCATAGCTAATTACTCACCTACTCAAAATGAGTAAATGTGAATTATCTCTAAAAGTATTGCAGATAGCCAATTTTTCTCAAATTAATCATTCACCTACTTTTGGGAGAGCTTTCACTTGGTGAAGTTTCAGACCCATAGCTAATTACTCACCTACTCAAAATGAGTAAATGCGAATTATCTGTAAAAGTATTGCAGATAGCCAATTTTTCTCAAGTAACTCATTCACCTACTTTTGGGAGAGCTTTCACTTGGTGAAGTTTCAGACCCATAGCTAATTACTTACCTACTCAAAATGAGTAAATGCGAATTATCTCTAAAAGTATTGCAGATAGCCAATTTTTGTCAAAAGTATTGCAGATAGCCAATTTTTCTCAAATAACTCATTCACCTACTTTTGGGAGAGCTTTCACTTGGTGAAGTTTCAGACCCATAGCTAATTACTCACCTACTCAAAATGAGTAAATGCGAATTATCTCTAAAAGTATTGCAGATAGCCAATTTTTCTCAAATAACTCATTCACCTACTTTTGGGAGAGCTTTCACTTGGTGAAGTTTCAGACCCATAGCTAATTACTCACCTACTCAAAATGAGTAAATGCGAATTATCTCTAAAAGTATTGCAGATAGCCAATTTTTCTCAAATTAATCTTTCACCTACTTTTGGGAGAGCTTTCACTTGGTGAAGTTTCAGACCCATAGCTAATTACTCGTCTACTCAAAATGAGTAAATGTGAATTATCTCTAAAAGTATTGCAGATAGCCAATTTTTCTCAAATAACTCATTCACCTACTTTTGGGAGAGCTTTCACTTGGTGAAGTTTCAGACCCATAGCTTATTACTCACCTACTCAAAATGAGTAAATGCGAATTATCTCTAAAAGTATTGCAGATAGCCAATTTTTCTCAAATAACTCATTCACCTACTTTTGTTAGAGCTTTCACATGGTGAAGTTTCAGACCCATAGCCAATTACTCACCTACTCAAAATGAGTAAATGTGAATTATCTCTAAAAGTATTGCAGATAGCCAATTTTTCTCAAATAACTTATTCACCTACTTTTGGGAGAGCTTTCACATGGTGAAGTTTCAGACCCATAGCTAATTATTTACCTACTCAAAATGAGTAAATGCTAATTATCTGTAAAAGTATTGTGGATACCCAATTTTTATCAAATAACTCATTCATCTACTTGTGGGAGAGCTTTCACATGGTGAAGTTTCAGACCCATAGCTAATTACTCACCTACTCAAAATGAGTAAATGCGAATTATCTCTAAAAGTATTGCAGATAGCCAATTTTTCTCAAATAACTCATTCACCTACTTTTGGGAGAGCTTTCACTTGGTGAAGTTTCAGACCCATAGCTAATTACTCACCTACTCAAAATGAGTAAATGCGAATTATCTCTAAAAGTATTGCAGATAGCCAATTTTTCTCAAATAACTCATTCACCTACTTTTGGGAGAGCTTTCACTTGGTGAAGTTTCAGACCCATAGCTAATTACTCACCTACTGAAAATGAGTAAATGTGAATTATCTCTAAAAGTATTGCAGATAGCCAATTTTTCTCAAATAACTCATTCACCTACTTTTGGGAGAGCTTTCACTTGGTGAAGTTTCAGACCCATAGCTAATTACTCACCTACTCAAAATGAGTAAATGCGAATTATCTCTAAAAGTATTGCAGATAGCCAATTTTTCTCAAATAACTTATTCACCTACTTTTGGGAGAGCTTTCACATGGTGAAGTTTCAGACCCATAGCTAATTATTTACCTACTCAAAATGAGTAAATGCTAATTATCTGTAAAAGTATTGTGGATACCCAATTTTTATCAAATAACTCATTCATCTACTTGTGGGAGAGCTTTCACATGGTGAAGTTTCAGACCCATAGCTAATTACTCACCTACTCAAAATGAGTAAATGCGAATTATCTCTAAAAGTATTGCAGATAGCCAATTTTTCTCAAATAACTTATTCACCTACTTTTGGGAGAGCTTTCACATGGTGAAGTTTCAGACCCATAGCTAATTATTTACCTACTCAAAATGAGTAAATGCTAATTATCTGTAAAAGTATTGTGGATACCCAATTTTTATCAAATAACTCATTCATCTACTTGTGGGAGAGCTTTCACATGGTGAAGTTTCAGACCCATAGCTAATTACTCACCTACTCAAAATGAGTAAATGCGAATTATCTCTAAAAGTATTGCAGATAGCCAATTTTTCTCAAATAACTCATTCACCTACTTTTGGGAGAGCTTTCACTTGGTGAAGTTTCAGACCCATAGCTAATTACTCACCTACTCAAAATGAGTAAATGCGAATTATCTCTAAAAGTATTGCAGATAGCCAATTTTTCTCAAATAACTCATTCACCTACTTTTGGGAGAGCTTTCACTTGGTGAAGTTTCAGACCCATAGCTAATTACTCACCTACTGAAAATGAGTAAATGTGAATTATCTCTAAAAGTATTGCAGATAGCCAATTTTTCTCAAATAACTCATTCACCTACTTTTGGGAGAGCTTTCACTTGGTGAAGTTTCAGACCCATAGCTAATTACTCACCTACTCAAAATGAGTAAATGCGAATTATCTCTAAAAGTATTGCAGATAGCCAATTTTTCTCAAATAACTCATTCACCTACTTTTGGGAGAGCTTTCACTCTGTGAAGTTTCAGACCCATAGCTAATTACTCACCTACTCAAAATGAGTAAATGTGAATTATCTCTAAAAGTATTGCAGATAGCCAATTTTTCTCAAATTAATCATTCACCTACTTTTGGGAGAGCTTTCACTTGGTGAAGTTTCAGACCCATAGCTAATTACTCACCTACTCAAAATGAGTAAATGCGAATTATCTGTAAAAGTATTGCAGATAGCCAATTTTTCTCAAGTAACTCATTCACCTACTTTTGGGAGAGCTTTCACTTGGTGAAGTTTCAGACCCATAGCTAATTACTTACCTACTCAAAATGAGTAAATGCGAATTATCTCTAAAAGTATTGCAGATAGCCAATTTTTGTCAAAAGTATTGCAGATAGCCAATTTTTCTCAAATAACTCATTCACCTACTTTTGGGAGAGCTTTCACTTGGTGAAGTTTCAGACCCATAGCTAATTACTCACCTACTCAAAATGAGTAAATGCGAATTATCTCTAAAAGTATTGCAGATAGCCAATTTTTCTCAAATAACTCATTCACCTACTTTTGGGAGAGCTTTCACTTGGTGAAGTTTCAGACCCATAGCTAATTACTCACCTACTCAAAATGAGTAAATGCGAATTATCTCTAAAAGTATTGCAGATAGCCAATTTTTCTCAAATAACTCATTCACCTACTTTTGGGAGAGCTTTCACTTGGTGAAGTTTCAGACCCATAGCTAATTACTCACCTACTCAAAATGAGTAAATGCGAATTATCTCTAAAAGTATTGCAGATAGCCAATTTTTCTCAAATTAATCTTTCACCTACTTTTGGGAGAGCTTTCACTTGGTGAAGTTTCAGACCCATAGCTAATTACTCGTCTACTCAAAATGAGTAAATGTGAATTATCTCTAAAAGTATTGCAGATAGCCAATTTTTCTCAAATAACTCATTCACCTACTTTTGGGAGAGCTTTCACTTGGTGAAGTTTCAGACCCATAGCTTATTACTCACCTACTCAAAATGAGTAAATGCGAATTATCTCTAAAAGTATTGCAGATAGCCAATTTTTCTCAAATTAATCTTTCACCTACTTTTGGGAGAGCTTTCACTTGGTGAAGTTTCAGACCCATAGCTAATTACTTGTCTACTCAAAATGAGTAAATGCGAATTATCTCTAAAAGTATTGCAGATAGCCAATTTTTCTCAAATAACTCATTCACCTACTTTTGGGAGAGCTTTCACTTGGTGAAGTTTCAGACCCATAGCTAATTACTCACCTACTCAAAATGAGTAAATGCGAATTATCTCTAAAAGTATTGCAGATAGCCAATTTTTCTCAAATAACTCATTCACCTACTTTTGGCAGAGCTTTCACTTGGTGAAGTTTCAGACCCATAGCTAATTATTCACCTACTCAAAATGAGTAAATGTGAATTATCTCTAAAAGTATTGCAGATAGCCAATTTTTCTCAAATAACTCATTCACCTACTTTTGGGAGAGCTTTCACTTTAACAGCAAAACTATTCAATTTAAAGGAGTTTTGTAAAATATGTTGAATTATCTCTAAAAGTATTGCAGATAGCCAATTTTTCTCAAATAACTCATTCACCTACTTTTGGCAGAGCTTTCACTTGGTGAAGTTTCAGACCCATGGCTATTTATTCACCTACTCAAAATGAGTAAATGCTAATTATCTGTAAAAGTATTGCGGATACCCAATTTTTATCAAATACTCATTCATCTACTTGTGGGAGAGCTTTCACATGGTGAAGTTTCAGACCCGTAGCTAATTACTCACCTACTCAAAATGAGTAAATGCGAATTATCTCTAAAAGTATTGCAGATAGCCAATTTTTCTCAAATAACTCATTCACCTACTTTTGGGAGAGCTTTCACTTGGTGAAGTTTCAGACCCATAGATAATTATTCACCTACTCAAAATCAGTAAATGTGAATTATCTCTTAATAGTATTGCAGATAGCCAATTTTTCTCAAATAACTCATTCACCTACTTTTGGAAGACCTTTCACACATGAAAATGAAAAATTGTGAATATCTCGGAAAAGCTATTTTGCTTTAATGCTCGGCGGGAGATACACACCACGGCAGTGGTCTTGACAAAAATTTTTGTCTCCCCAAAAATGGTGGCCATTTTGAATTTTCAAAGTTTTTGCAAAACACAAAAATGCTTATATCTCGAAAACCGTGCTATATGGAGCGAACTCAAGAAAATTTTGGACCTGCTGGGTATCTCTGCAGAGTAGCCATGCCAATTTTCAAAATATTTTTGTCTCGCCAAATATAGCGGACATTTTGAATTTTTTAATTTTTTGCAAAACACAAAAATGCTTATATCTTGAAAACCGTGCTAGATAGAGCAGACTGCGCTGACTTTGGTTGCCACAACAGTATAAGGCTAGAAACGAAGCATTTTCTTAATACTTTAGCACTCACCTTTTTTCCTTTTCGGGACGCTTTGTTTTTGCTATGCAAAAACATTATCTTTTTTTTTTTGCGAGCGATCCTCTAGTTTGTTTCTGGTTCCAAAACCAATGGCGTCCAGTGATAGATCTCAGTGTGGTAAATACATACAAGCATGTTCCCACATTCAAAATGGAAACCGCGGAAGTCATTCAGACTTCTCTTCAGACAGGCGTGTGGGTGGCTTCCATAGACCTCACCGATGCTTATTTTCATGTACCCATACACCCAAAGTTTCAAAAGTATCTGTGCTTTCATGTACAGGGTCGAGCTTATCAGTTCAGAGCCCTACCCTTCGGGATTGCGACTGCTCCATTGGAGTTCACTCGAGTAGTGAAAGAGGTCAAGTCCATAGCTCTTTCGCAGGGGGTTCGAATCCATCAGTATTTGGACGATTGGCTGGTGAGGGCCAAGGTTCCGGACACTTGTGCTTGAGATGTTCAAAAATTGATCACTCTGGTCAAAAAGTTGGGTTGGATTGTCAATTTGAAAAAAATCAGAACTCTAACCAACTCAGGATCTCGAGTTTTTGGGTTATCGTTTCAACCTTCGAGAGGGTTTGGTCTACCCAAAACAAAAAAAATTGGACAAACTCAAAATGCTGGCAGTTTCCATTTTGTAAGGTCACACTACTACTCCAAGGAAGCTAATGTCACTAATTGGGGTCATGGCTTCCATGGAGAAGACAGTTCCTTTGGGTCGAATCCATATGAGGCCGTTTCAGTGGTTTTTGAAGACCAACTGGCAGTTTCCCCAGTCCCTGGACAAAATTGTCCCAATTTCTCAACTGATAAAGGACCATCTTGCTTGGTGGATGGAGATCCTCAGAACGTACTCAAGGGTTTGAATCTGCATCAGAAGGAACACAATATGTTGATGTTCACAGATGCATCAGAGAAGGGTTGGGGGGCCACTTGAACAGTTGTACTATAAGTGGGGTTTGGCAGCAATTAGAAAGAGACTTGCATATCAATATTTTAGAGCTGAAAGCTGTTTTTCTAGCTCTAAAACATTTTCAAAAACAATTGAGGCAAAAAATCATGCTAGTTTTTTGAGACAACTCAACTGTGGTCTCCTATATCAACAAGGAAGGAGACCCTCACTCCTTCGAAATGTGTGCTTTGATGTGGAGAATTCTGGCATGGTCCAATGCCAGGGAGAGTCATATCAGAGCCAGACATATTCCAGGGAATCTCAATGTGATAGCAGATTCCCTGTCCAGGAGGGACAGGGCCATTCAGACAGAATGGTCTCTGCACCCTCTGGTTTTTCAAGAAATCTGCCAAGTTTGGCACAAGCCAATGGTGGATCTGTTTGCCACCAGCTTGAATGCCAAACTGCCAACTTACGTATCTCCTGTCCCAGACGACAAGGCCTGGCAGATAGATGCGTTGAACATCTCTTGGGAGGCTCTGGACGACTATGCCTTTTGTCCAGTGGCCATCCTGCCCAGTTCAGAAGATGGTCACCTACAGGTGCAGGGTCATTGTAATAGCACCAGGGTGGCCAGGGATGCCTTGGTTTTGGGATCTGGTGGAATTGTCAGCCAAGATTCCACTGAGGCTTCCTCAGGTGCACAATCTCCTAAAGCAACCCTTCAGTCTCAGATTCCACAAGAATCTAGAGTATCTGAATCTCCATGCGTGGTATCTGGACACCTACAAGAAGGTCAAGGAAGATTCTCTGTTGAGGCGGCAGATAGAATTAAGGCACTTCAGAGAGAATCCTCAAGGCGAATGTATGATTCAAGGTGGGCCATATTTCAAAAATGGGCCCAGGAGAATCAGGTGGATGTCTCCAAAACAACTATTCCTCAAATAGCTGATTTTTTAATCATCTTTTTACTGATAAGAACTTGAAACCCAGAACTATTGCTGGTTACAGGACTTCAGTAGCAGATGGGCTAGGCTCAGCAGGTCAGATGGTTTCTCAAAGTTTGGATTTGAATTGTTTGATTGCTAGCTTTCATAGGGACAGACCTTCAGCAAATAGGGCTATTCCCAATTGGGATTTGTCTCTGGTGTTACTTGCCCTCACTTGACCCCCGTTTGAACCTTTGGCAAAAGCTGATCTCAAATTTTGACTTTTAAGACAGTTTTCTTATTGGCTTTGGCTTCTGGTAAGAGGCGTAGCGAAATACATGCTTGGACTTTTGACTCCTTCAGTAGGTAAAGGGATTGGTCAGAAGTTACCTTTTCACCTTCAACTGCATTCATAGGTAAAAATCAGTTGGCTTCTGAGGGTCCTTTGGCTATTCAACCTGTGATCATTCCTGCTTTGAAACCCACATTAGATCCATCTTTGGTGCAAGATAAGTCTCTTTGTCCAGTGAGAGCCTTGAGATATTATCTTGATAAGACAAAAGATCTCAGGAAAGGCAAGAAACTTCTTTTTGTGGCTATTAAGGAGGGCAGCTCAAAAGATATTGCAAAGGCTACTATATCATCTTGGATTAAGCAGTCGATCATTTTGGCATACCAAAAGTCTGATCAGGAGGTTCAAAATGTTTCCCAAGTCAAGGCACATGAGGTTAGAGCTTTGGCTGCCTCTTTGGCTTTTAAGGGAGGAGTTGCTTTGGATGAGATTATGGCTTCCTGTTTCTGGAGAAGTCATGAAAGATTTGTGTTGGCATAATGGTGATGTGATGAAGATTGGGCCTGTGGTTGCGGCTCAACATGTTGTAAATTGTTAACAGGTAATGTCATTACTAATATATATGTATTATACTATACTGTCATTATATTTGGATGGTTTATAGTTGAAGCCTGTATTGGGAATGTGTTCTTATATTTGGCTTCTTGTTTTTCAGATGTGTTCTGATGTGATTGTACAGCTGTAGATACGTTTTGTTACCTGTTAGTTTGCTGTTGATGAGTTTTCAAGGTGGTGGTATTGAACAGTCTTGATATGGAGTATGGGTTTCCACAGCATCACTTAGCAGTTCGGCTTCCTCATGATTGAGGTGAGTTTAAGTCTGAATGCCTGTATGTTTGTTTGTGGTGTGTTTATTAACTGTTTATTTGGTAGTTACTAGGTCTTTTTATTCTTAGTACTGCCCGCCATCCATGAAGGCTGCATTCAGCATTGGTCAGGAAATGTAAGTGTATTTTTTTTCGCAGTAAAATTGAAAAATTTTGTTGTAATTTTAATTTTTATTAGATAAGTACTTACCATTTCCTGACCAGGATAGCCCCCCCCCCCCCTCCCCCCCGCCTCCTCACGGATTCAGTACTAGGGTACTAGGGGTGAGCTTTGCAACAAAAACAATGAATGGCGCCTATTGGCGTGGTCACATGACCATTGGGGGGCTTCCTAGTCCACACTCACTCACTGGCTTCTTAAGGTATCTTAAAACCGTTTCTCAACGTTGGCCAGTGAGTTGGATGGCTCCAACATATAGCATTGGTCAGGAAATGTTAAGTATTTATCTAATAAAAATTAAAATTACAACAAAATTTTTTTAATTTGAGGTATTGAGCTTGTATAGTGAAAATAAATTCCAGTGAATTTCTTAAAAATGAATAACTAATTTTCTTGTAGCTAACCTTTCTGCTCATACAGTATTCATCTCTGTTGATAAGAAGTTAAAACTTCCTGTTATTATAATTATTGTTTTTGTCAACTTTTTTATATGCATACGAATGCGAACTGTTGCCCAACCAAACCTTGCATATCTTGTTCTTGATGAACTTATATGGCTTGATATTTTATCTCTGTGTTATAAAACAATCACAATCAATTTTCAGACACCGCAGCCTGAAAAAGAATCCTTTTTACTCCTTTAAAAGCGAGAAAATATTCTTGTCCAGACTGTATCTCAGAAATCAAAAATTGTAGAAAGTTGATACTTGGTAAGGACATTGGTTCGCGGGTTTTGGTGTACAACATTATGTTGTGACATGAATTTGACCTTGCCTTAGTGACCTACTGCTTGAAAATCTTGTCTGGGTTATATTTGAGAAACCATAAGTTGTAGGATGTTGAAACTTGGTAGAGACATTGGTTGGGAGGTGTAGCCATAGTGTGACCTTGATTTGACCTTTAACCTGTTGTATTGAGCTAGACCTTAAAAATCTTTTCCTAGCAATATCTCAGAAACTGTAAGGTGTAGAAAGTTAATACAAAGTAGGCACACTAGCTTGGAGTTGTAGTTGTGCGATGTCATTGTGTGACCTTGATTTGATATTTGCTGTAATGACCTTGACCTTTAAAAACCTTTCTGAGCTATATCGCAGAAACTGTAAGGTGTGGAAAATTGATACTTGGTAGGGATATTGGTTGTGGGGTGTAGGTGTGTAGTGTTATGGTGTGACCTTGGTATGTTTGACTTTGGCTTGACAAAATGTTTTCTGCTGCCATTTTTGAGACATATTTCAAAAAGATATATGAATTGATACAGCTGGTTATAAAATCTACTTTTACATAATTGTACTATCTCCTGTGACAGCTATACTTCAATTAAGACATGTTACCACTTGTTAACTTTTAGTTTACTAATTAATGCAGTTACTTTGTCTTTACAAAGATAAAGCGCTCTCTTACAGGTTATTTTCTCCTGCACCTTTACATAACTTACACCATCTGTTCTGAAAGTTTCTTGACATTTAATCAGTTTCACCTCTTCTATATCTCATGGTTTTCAATGCTGTTTTCCCAGGCTGTAGGGTACAAGGCATCACTGATGCTATTTTTATATTTCCTGCCAGCATCTAAGATTGGAGATTCTAAAATGTAGCCTATGCGTGTGTGTGTGTGTGTGTGTCACATTTTCATATTTCTCCACTTTCTTCAAAACTACTTCACAGGGTTCAGTCATATGTGATATGTAAGTCTACTTGAGTCTTAGTGAGATGTCCACTTTATGGTAACCGTAAAGTCCCAAAGGTAACTCAGTTCTAGCAACATTAAGATGTCTGTTTCAGTTACCAATATTCAAAAATAGCTACATAGATTATTTTCATATTTGGTATACAAATATACATTCACTCTGGGGAAAAAAACTTATGTTAATGTAACTTAAAACTTATGACAGTTTTTATGCCAAGGTTACCACTTTAGAAGCTTATAATTCTAGTATTCAGAATTTGACATTCATGTTTGGTATGTAGGTCTATTGGGCCTCAGGAAAATGTTAATTTTATAGCAGGAAATATAAAATTGTATATATCTTGTTAATGGAGTGAGAGAGAATAATTTCAAATGAATGTCTTGTAACCCAAAGGTCTAAGAACTGCATGTATTAATAATCAGATAAAATTGATTTTCACACATTTTGGCAGCCATATAAAAATCGCATTTATCTTGCAATGGAACATGATAGAGTCATTTTGAGTGAATTTTGAAACTGCAGGGTAAAAACTATTGCATTTATGAAAATTCAAATGTAATTTATTTTCTATCATTTTTGTGGCCAGCTTGTAGTTATCAAATACCAGAAAAGTTAGATTTATTCATGTTGTGGAAGCTATGCTTGATGTTATTGGAAAATAATAAATTACATTTAACATGTAAACGGGTGAGAGAGAACATTTTTGAATGAATTTTGAACCCATAGGGTTTAAAATAGTACATTTATGAAAAATCAGAAACAAAAATCAGCTGACTCACACAGTTTCTGATTTCTTTTCATTTATGTCTATTTGCATACCTGGCAGGATATAACTGCAGCAGTTGTGATCTTGTTGTTTCATATGTTGTAGATTTCTTGCAACAAATTATGGCATTTTGTGAAGAATATAAAGAGCATGGAATGATAAGGGTTTGGGTTGGGCCAGTTCCCATTGTAGGCATTTACAAAGAAAATTTTGTTGAGGTATTTATCATGTTGTATCAGCATAGCTCATATAATTAACCACTAGCAGTCAATATACAATAGAATAAAGTTCTATTTTACAATTAGCTTTTAGGGCAGGATTATTTTTCAAATTAAAGTATTTATTTAATGCAGGAGGTGCTCCAATGTACAGATTAAAAATAGCAAAAGGCAGTTGTTAGAGAATGGAAACCTGGAAAGTATGTGAGAATTATGATTTTTGAACAGCTGTGGTTTGTTCAACTTTATAAGCCTTCATTAAGAATGACATTGTTATCATTGTGTTAGTGGTCAATTATAAATGCTGTCAAAGTTTCATTCTACTTCCTGTTGATTTTGTTTTGTTAGATATGAACATTAAAAATTTATTAATATAAAATTTACTTAAATTTCTTATCCAAAGTGGCTCAGAGTATGCTTAAATTTAGAAATGTATTTCTATGTGTTGATATTTCCTGTTTCAGAGTTTGTTAAGTTCCAACAAGCATTTGACAAAATCCAATTTATATGATCACCTTCATCCTTGGCTGGGAACTGGCTTACTTACCAGGTAAGTTTTGAATAGCATTTCACAAACTACTTTGATAAGTACTACTAAGATATACAAATAACAGGATTCATCTCTTGAGATAGATTTTTAAAACTGGGAAGTTAATGCAGCAGTCTTATCTCTGCTGAAATTAACCACCAGTCCAGAATTTCTGTATAAATAGAAAATCATTGTATTCTGTACATTTCAGTACTGGCAATAAGTGGCGTAAGAGACGCAAGCTGCTCACACCGTCCTTCCACTTCCGCATCCTGAATGACTTTCTGCAAGTGTTCAACGAACAGAGTCAGGTTCTAGTGGAGAGACTTGAAGATAGAGTTGACAAGGGGCAGTTTGACATCTTTCCTTACATCACACTATGTGCCCTGGATATTATATGTGGTAAGCATTGCACTTTCTGCAATATACTGTGATATTATAAATAACACATGTTATATTAGCCTGCAAGATCTTTACATCTTCTGAGTACCCTGGATGTTATACGTGATAAGTGTATACCCAGTGCATAACACTTTGGGGTTATTGTATCCCCGGACAAAAGTCGGGGATCCTTAAGATTCAGTACGGTCACGCCGCCACCGCAGAGATTTCATTTCAGATGCGATAACTTATAAAATATTTTAGTTAGACCTTTCAAATTTGGTATGTGGGTATATATGGGTAATGCCATGAATGCTATTGTTTTGTGACCTTGACCTTCAATTTCAAGGTCACTGGTTGCCTCTTAAATGTCACATTTTGGCCATTTTTCACATTTTGGCCCAGTTTTCATATACAGAAAGTTAGATCATCCTATGGTTGGTACATATATATGTCCTCTATAAACATGCAGAAATTTGACCTTGAAGCTCTTCATTGAAGGTCATCCACAGACCGCCAAAGTACCTCACCAGGCCCATTTTTGGCCTTTTTGGAGATATTTTCACACTTAATGCTGACTATATTGCATGGAAACTATTAAAAATGGCTTTGGAGGTTGAGTACATGATGGAGTACCAGCATCCAGTTTGTTGACCTTGGCTATTGTTTTAAAGGTCACCTTAGGCCTGCTAAAATGACTCAAAATGGTACCTTTTACTGCATATATATGCCTATATAAGACTGTGAGGCATAAAGCTTGTGGGGGTTCCACAGCCTAAACCCCTGCACGGATTTTCACCAAATTTTGAGGGGTTGTTTATCCCAAGAAGATCTAGAGCTGATTTGGGTTTGGTGGGTATCTGGTTACCACTGTTGCCATGGCAACACTTTTAAGATTTTTGGGTCTTAAAGTTTGTGGGTGTTCCACAGCCTAAACCCCTACATGGATTTTCACCAAATTTTCAGGACATGTTTACCCCTAGAGGATCTATAGCTGATTTGGTTTTGGTGGGTATCCAGTACCACTGTTGCCATGGCAACATTTTTATTATTTTCGGGTCTTAAAGTTTTTGGGTGTTCCACAGACTAAACCCCTGCACAGATTTTCACTAAATTTTCAGGGTATGTTTAGCCCAAGAGCATCTAGAGCTGATAAGGTTTTGGGGGTATCCAGTAACAACTGTTGCCGTGGTAACACTTTTAATATTTTCGTGTCTTAAAGTTGTGGGTGTTCACAGCCTAAACCCCCGCACAGATTTTCTACAAATTTTCAGGACAAGTTTACCCTAAGTGGATCTAGAGCTAATTAGGTTTTGAGGGGTATCCAGCTACCACTGTTGCCATGACAACACTTTTAAGATTTTCGGGTCTTAAAGTTTGTGGATGTTCCACAGCCTAAACCCCTGTATGGATTTTCACCAGATTTTCAGGATACGTTTACCCCAAGAGGATCTAGAGCTGATTAGGTTTTGGGGGGTATCCAGTGGCAACTGTTGCCATGGCAGCACTTTTAAAATTTTTCGAGTCTTAAAGTTTGTTCTAAAATCTTTAATGTTTTCTGTAACCTAAAATATTTCAGCTAGCTTCATCAGATTTGCAAAAAATGTAAATGGATAGGAAACTTGACCAAGAGTAATTGTATCATTGTTTTGGAAACAAAATGGCCGCCACATCACATCTTTAATGCCAAATAGGAGAGTCATCATTTCAAAAAGGCCTTATATCTCCCTTATAATTGTTTCTTTGGCTTCAAAATATGAAAACTACTTGTAAGAAATCATGGCCTGTGAATCTTTTGTAGAACATCTCGCGGGTTCTCTATACTTCTTACAACAGAAGTTGTTCCTAAGATTTTCCCAAATCTCAAATGTTATTGGCCATTTAGCTGTACCTGCGGGCTGGGGTTCTTGCCTGCCGAGGCTGACTATTTTTAACCATGACCAAAATGAGTAAATGATATTTTTCTTCATAACTGTTAGAGTTAAAATAATTTTGTTAAATATGTTGTTAGCTAATTTTTGATGCACAGTGTCATGGCAAATTTTCAGAGCTGGAAATGTGTTGCACCTATCCTTACCAAGGTTTCAAGATATCTTCCCTGCTATGAAATCTTGCCTGGCTAACATTTGGTCCAGTTTGTTCAATTTGGTTGGTTGCTATGGCAACGAATTTGAAAATCTGAGGTGACCAAACTTAAAGGAGCCTATATCTCTCCCTTATTATTGATCGTAGAGGTTTTGGATGTGAAGACAACTTCTAGGAAATCATGTGCCCCGAATCTTTTGTTGCTTCAGATTTGACCTTGGACCCCTCCTTCAAGTAAATAATGGCCTATATCTCCCATATTATCGTAGAGGTTTTGGATGTGAAGACAACTTCTAGGAAATCATGTGCCCCGAATCTTTTGTTGCTTCAGATTTGACCTTGGACCCCTCCTTCAAGTAAATAATGGCCTATATCTCCCATATTATTGGTCGTAGAGGTTTTGAATGTGAAGACAACCTATAGGAAATCTTTTGGTGGGCTCAAATTTGACCTTAGATCCCTCCTTCAAGGTCGAATGTGGTCCTTGATACCTCTATTGGTCTATATCTCCCTTATTATTGGTCGTAGAGGTTTTGGATGTGAAGACAAATTTTTTGGTGGAGTCACATTTGACATAATATTCTGTATGTCACGCTTCAACCATGTCCCGTTCGGGGATACACTGCGTCGAGATGCAATCTCTAGTTATTTGTGATAAGCATGCTCCTGTATTTAATACTGTAAAATAGTTCGATACATTATACTAGCACTGTGTGCTTTGTAAGTTATATGCAGTAAGCATATTCTCTCTACGTGAGACCATGATATTATATATGGTAAACATGTATTGTGTACATTATACTATGTGATGTTCACTAACATAAAATGGTGTTATCATCCACCCTATACAATTTATTGTAAAGGTTTCCCTCACATAATACTTTGTTCCCTGGATATTGTTTGCAATAAACACGAACCCTCCACATGTCATTTATATTATGGTTATTATGTACTATGGACCTACTGAATAATACTGTAAATTGTCAATTTCTCATTATATCACAGTAAGTTCCCTGGATATTACATGTGGTAAGTATGCACCTTCTGCATGATTCTGTAAAATCTGTATAACACTGTGTGCCCTGGGTAGTATATGTGGTGAACATGCACCCTCTACACAATACTGTTTAATCCTCCTGCACTACACTGTGCCCTCCACATAATATCTAGGGCACCCTTTGCATAGAAATGTGAAGTCTCTTCTTGTATTTTACAGTTTGCCTTGGATATATCAGGTGGTATACATATCCCCTCTATATCTCTTTGTTACATTCTGTGCAGTTAACATATTCACCTGACATAATTCTGTGAATTTATAATTAGGTACATATCCTGTATATTGTTTATTTGTTGTATGAAAACAGTATTTCCTCACTATTTGATCTTTCAAATATTCATAAATAGCACACCTGTAAAGCTTTCTTTATATTGATGATATAATCAGGGTTCTCGCCTGGAAAACTTGGAAAGTGGAAACTGACATGGAAAAGTCATGGAAATTCAAAACTTTAAAATGTCTTGGAAAATGTTAAACTCCAATATTTTACTTAGTATGTGATTTATGTTCTTGTAAAGACACAAGAAATTGGTTTTGCACTTCGGAAAGTCAGGGCATTTGGACAGTAGAATAAAATTTAAATACTTTGTATTCTTACATTTTCTGTGAATGACAAATGCCTTTCCCTAGTTTTAGCTTTTTTGTGTCTCATATTCAGTATATCTTTGCAGAGACAGCAATGGGCACCAATATTGCTGCTCAGAAGAACTCCAATTCAGACTATGTTCATGCCATTTATGAGTAAGTGGTGCAACTCCTCTGAAGCTTTTTTGCTGAACATGCTTGCAGCATTATTTGTTTCATACATTTATTTAATTGAAGCAGACATTAATTTTTAACGGCTAAAATTGTATCAATTGTTTCCGTAAACTTGGCATCATTTCAAAATGTATTTTGAAATATTTTGAAAATTCACAGTTTTTATTGTAAGATTTATAACAAACCATTAGTTTATAAGATATGTATGCAGTATACAAATCATGTAACTGTCATTTCAGAATAAGTGAAGTGATACACAAGAGACAGAAGTCCCCCTGGTTGTGGCCACCAATTATATTCAACCACATCAATGCAGGCAAGACACATAAACAGTGTCTCAGTGTATTGCACAGCTTCACAGAGAAGGTGAGACATAAAACATACATAGTCTTGTGGAAAAGGTACAATGAGATGGTTACAGTAGACTCGACTTAAAATGATAACTGGAAGTTTCACTAACAGAAAGTATCTACAAACAGAAGCTAATTTGATTGGTATCAGGTATCCATTAATATCTATTTTCTGTGTATGTCTAATGAGGGATGTTTACTTTTATTACCCTTTATTTTGTATGATGTATGAGTTAATTAGATCAATATTAAATGAGAGAATGTGAAAAAGGCTGTCAGAAAACATCTTTACCAGTAAATATAAAAACTTCAATCTTTAATTTGCAATATCTCAGTCATTTCTGTATGAATTTCTATGCAACAAAATGAGCAAAAAAACGCTGTAAAAAGACATTTCTAATGATATATAATACATTTTTATTGCATAAAAACGTACTTACATAATCCCAACAAATGCTTACGTGACCTACCGTTCGGTCAAGGACACAGACAATGTGTCTCGCCATGTTTTTTCTACTGAAAGTACACACGTAAACCCCAGGGGGCACCTGCTGGAGGTTATCTCCACTATAAGTTGCCATTCTAATTTTGACCGCCGTAAAGTGCACACGCGTTCTTTTGTACGATTCAAGATGTCCGAAAAACAAAGGAAATGTTCAGTTTGCTTGGGTGATATGCTTCCATGGGATAATCACCAAGCTTGTTTAAAATGCAGAAACGACAAGAAGGGAAAAGACAAGTGTGTTGTGAGTAAAGAATCTGATTGCTCTATTTGTGCTGGGGCCTTAAAAATTCCACACAAAAGAAAAGCTTCCAAGTCCAAAAGTTCTGAGAAGTTTGATGACTCTCTCTTGGATGAACCAACACCTTCAAAATCTTCACAGCCTTCTACTTCCAAACCTGATTCCTCGCTTCAAGACATGATTAAAGCTATGAATAATCAGTTGGCTTCCTTGGCTTCCCAGTTTGAAGAGTTCAAACGCAGTGACAAACCTTCAGCCTCTAAGAACAGTCTTCCTCTCTGTCAGGAGCAGGGTATGAGTGCCCCTGTCTCCCAGACGAGAACTCAGCCTTCAGAAGGAGAGCTATCTGATGAGGACTCCTCTTTGCCTGCCAGCAAGAGACACAGATCTAAGTCTCCTCAAGGGGATGCAGACTCTCATTCACAGGAGTTAGATCCCTCTTATGTTGAGATGCTCAATGCCATCAGAGGTCTACTGGATCTGGAGGTACCACAAGTGGAGTGCCTTGTGGCCCCTTCTGCTTTTTCCAAGAAACCCTCCAAGCAGGTGGTGAGGAAACAAAATTTGGCTTTACCTCCTGTCCAAGATATTCAGTCCATGTGGGACTACAGGTTTAGGAAGGCCTCTGGAACCTCAGTCAAAGACAAATCCAGCTCTGAATCATTGTCCCAGGGACAGTTTTTGGCCTTTGAGAGGCCCGACATGATCTACTACACTACCTCTCCACAAAATACGCCTTTGAAAGCTCCTAAACTACCTGACTCCTACTTCAACATAGCTAGAGTGAAATCATTGTCAAATTCCATCTCTGTACCTTCCAAACAACATATTGTTCAAGAGACAGTTTGCAGGGAAAATGTTCAAATTTTGGGCCATGTAGTGTGGTTTAAAATGGCTATAGAGGAGCTCAACAACAGAATCCAGGAGTTGGCTACTGAAATTAGAGGGTCTGAAGATCTGGATACAGTCAAGGAGTCAGCAGACCTCATGATAAAATATTCTCAGCTACAGGCTTCAGTTACCTCCTCTCTGGAGATAGCCCTGGATACGGTCCTCAAACAAAACATGACTCTGGCATGCAATATGCTCCTTCAAAGGAGGGATAGCTTATTGAAGGACTGCAGCTCAAAATTAGGTCCAAAAGACTTGGCAAGCTTGCGTACAGACCATTTTGACCAACAGGAGGTCTTCAACTCGGATATTTTATCCCAGGTTGAGGATAACATGATCAAAAGATTGTCAATAATGAAGGAATCTGATTCCAAGTCATACAGAGACTCTGTGAAGAATTTCGATTTCGGGAGGTCTTCACATCCAAAGCCCTCACAGGAAGGTAACAGATCGTTTCGTGACAAACGAACGCAGCCAAACACCTATAACCACTTCTCTGCGCGCGCATCGCGAGGAGGCAGAGGCGGAAAGAGGAAGTGACTTTCCAGGGACAAGATTGCAGGATTTTTGGCAGGTATGGGCAAAAAATCAAGCACATCCCAGAGTAGTAAGTTTACTACAACATGGTTATCGCCTAGCTTCAAAATTCTACCCAAATTATCGAAAATTCCGCTCATTTTGAGCAAATATCACAACAAAAACAAAGATGGCGCTCTACACGAAGCAGTTCAGGCCATGCTTGCAAAAAAGGCAATAACTCATGTCAGGAAACCTTCTACTCTGGGATATTACAGCAGACTGTTTCTGGTACCCAAACCCATGAAAAGGTGGAGACCAGTGATAGATTTAAGTATGTTAAACAACCATTTACATGTACCGACATTCAAAATGGAAACAGCCGAATCTATCAGGAAGTCGATTCGACAGGGGGAGTGGGTCACCTCGATAGACCTCACAGACGCTTATTTTCATGTTCCAATTCACCCACAATCTCAAAAATATCTGAGATTTCAAACGAAAAAAGGGGTTTTCCAATTTCAGGCTCTCCCTTTTGGTGTCGCAACAGCTCCCCTAGAGTTTACTCGCATTGTGAAAGAGGTAAAACTCATAGCTCAAGCCAGGAACCTCAGAATCCATCAATATCTGGACGACTGGCTTCTTCGGTCACCAACAAAAGATCAATGTCTCAAAGATTCGGAAAAATTAGTGAAATTGGTCCAAGAACTAGGCTGGCTCATCAATTTCCAAAAATCGGAATTGGTTCCCACACAAAATCTAGATTTTCTGGGTTATCACTTCGATCTTCACAGGGGTCTGGTTTTTCCAACCCAAAAGAAACTCGATCGGTTGAAAGTTCAGACTGTTTCCATCAGAAAGTCATTAGTCTTGACTCCAAGAAAGCTCATGTCACTCATAGGGACATTAGCTTCCTTAGAAAAAACAGTACCTCTAGGAAGGTTGCACATGAGACCTTTTCAGTGGTACCTAAGGTCAAACTGGAAGTTTCCCCAGTCACTGGACAAAAACATTCCAGTAACAAGGAATTTCCTCAATTATCTCAAATGGTGGGAGGATCTACAAAATCTTATGGCAGGTTCTCCCCTCCATCCTCATGTTCACAACACTTTGGTGTTCACAGATGCCTCCCAAAAAGGCTGGGGAGCTCACTTGAACGAAATAGTCCTCAGTGGCCTCTGGTCAAACAAGGAGGCTCAGCTTCACATCAACGTATTGGAGCTGAAAGCTGTTCTTCTGGCCCTAAAGGGGTTTCAGGAGCACTTGCAAGGTCAAAGCGTGCTCATCTGTTCAGACAACAGTACAGTAGTATCTTATCTGAACAAAGAAGGAGGCACACATTCCATAGAAATGTGTGCTCTTATCTGGAGAATTCTTGCATTCACAAATTCCAGAAGAATCCAGATAAGGGCAAGACACGTACCTGGATCCCTAAATGTCATAGCAGACTCTCTATCACGAAGGGACAAGGTCATACAGACGGAGTGGTCACTTCACCAACAGATATTCAACCAAATTTGCAAAGTTTGGCACACACCAATGGTAGATCTATTTGCAACTCATCTAAATTACAAACTTCCAATTTATGTATCTCCTGTCCCAGACAAAAAGGCTTGGAAAATAGATGCATTGAATATCTGTTGGGAAGGCCTAGACGGCTATGTCTTCTGTCCAGTAGCCATCCTGCCACAAGTAATTCAAAAAATAATAACATACCCATGCAGGATGATAGTACTGGCTCCAGGGTGGCCAGGGATGCCATGGTTTTGGGATCTGGTGGATCTCTCGACCAGGGTACCCCTACAGCTCCCTCACTGGAAGACACTTCTGAAACAGCCACATTCCAACAGGTTCCACAACAACGTGGAGTACCTGAATCTACATGTGTGGCTTCTGGATTCCAGGAATCCAATTCTGGAAGATTCTCATCTGAGGTGGCAGAAAGAAT
Source organism: Sabellastarte sp. h YS-2021 (assembly GCA_964017235.1). Lineage (NCBI taxonomy): Eukaryota > Metazoa > Annelida > Polychaeta > Sabellida > Sabellidae > Sabellastarte > Sabellastarte sp. h YS-2021. Next base: position 17,188,300 of record OZ024931.1, on the reverse strand, counting down.
TAAGGCACCTCAGAGGGAATCCTCAAGAAAAGTCTATCAATCAAGGTGGACCATTTATGGGCAATGGTGCACAGAGAATAAGGTGGACATCACCTCAACAGCTGTTCCCCAGGTAGCAGAATTTTTAAACTACCTCTTCACAGTCAAAAATCTCAAACCAGCTACAATCACTGGTTACAGAACAGCAATTGCTGATGCTTTGGGTTCACAGGGTGAATTCATTTCAAAAAGTCTAGAACTGAATAGACTTATTGCCAGCTTCACCAGGGATAGACCTAAACCAAATAGGTCCATACCTACATGGGACCTCTCATTGGTCCTCTTAGGTTTGACAAAACCTCCCTTTGAGCCTTTGTCAGAGGCTCCTTTGAAGTGGCTAACTTACAAGACAGTGTTCCTGTTGGCTTTAGCCTCAGGTAAAAGAAGGAGTGAGATCCATGCATGGACTCACTCTTCTGTCTCTTCAAGGAGAAATTGGTCAGAAGTTACTGTTTCTCCTTCTCCAGCATTCCTGGCCAAAAACCAGTTGGCTTCGGATGGCCCTGATTCCATTAAACCAGTAGTTATACCAGCTCTTACTACCATGTTGGACAGTTCACTGGTGGAGGACAAGTCACTTTGTCCAGTTAGGACCCTCAAGGTCTATTTAGAGAAGACCAAATCCATGAGAAAGGGCAAGGCCCTGCTCTTTGTATCCCTTAGGGAGGGTTATTCTAAGGATATCACAAGAATAACCATTTCCCAGTGGATCAAACACACCATTCAAACTTGCTATCAGTCTTCAGATACGGCTGATCAACAGGTCACTCAGGCTAGAGCTCATGATGTTAGAGCTATGGCTGCATCACTTGCATTTAAAGGAGGTATCTCTTTAGAGCAGGTCTTGAGCTCCTGTTACTGGAAATCCCACAATACCTTTACAAACTTTTATTTGAAGGATATTTGCTGGGAAAATGATGATATCTTTAAGTTAGGTCCCATTGTGTCTGCACAGCATATAGTGAACAATTGAGACTTAATAGTTTAATCAGTCTTTATTTTTTCAGGATATATGGAATTGGACTGGAATGTAGTAGGACTTTGATTTTTGAACACGACTATGGATAAGATTTCATGTTATGACTGCTTGGCTTGAAGGACAGCTGCACTCTGACTGCTGGAGTTTTATTCAACTGGGCACAGCTGACCTTTGACCCCTGCACATCAGTACAGATACGGTGACGGGATTCATAAATATCATACTATGTATAGTACAACATGCTGCTTTCAAAAGTGGGTGAGTACTTTGCAGTTACTTTATTACAACTACTTTTTCACTTTATCAGTACTTGTAATAACAATAATATAATTACAGTTTTAACTATATGTACTATGTTACAGTTGTTTGTAGTATAACATATGGTGTCTATGCATTTTTTGTATCTGTATAACCTCAAGAACTCTCCTATAGCACTTGACAGTCCTCAGAAGTCTACCCACCATGGACCTCAGGGCTGTATTCAAGCATTTGTTGGGATTATGTAAGTACGTTTTTATGCAATAAAATTGGTTAATTTTATTGTAATTGGAATTTTTATAAATAAAAATACTTACATAATCCCAACAAGGAGAGTCCCACCCTCCTCCCCTCTACCATCTTCTGAGGGTTAGGGTCAAAATTTTAAGAATGGCAACTTATAGTGGAGATAACCTCCAGCAGGTGCCCCCTGGGGTTTACGTGTGTACTTTCAGTAGAAAAAACATGGCGAGACACATTGTCTGTGTCCTTGACCGAACGGTAGGTCACGTAAGCATTTGTTGGGATTATGTAAGTATTTTTATTTATAAAAATTCCAATTACAATAAAATTAACCAAATTTGTCAGTTACACAGTGCCTGTTGTATACAAAAAACATGTATCCCGTTCCGTATTGTCCTCCTTTCTCCCAATGACTGAAAGCCACGCTGAGCTTTAATGAAACAGCTGTAGCCAAATGGAATTTTGTTATTGACTATTAGCTCAGCTTATTGTATATTATATGTACAGTGATTGAAGAATGTCTGTTACCAAGTAACCTAATTTAGAAACACGACTGTTTATGTGCCAGCTTGTCCTGGACAGTATATCCCCTATATAGGTCAAGTATGGTGGATAATAAGTCATTGTCTTATTAAACCCCTTACACCAAACAAATGGCTTGTCCAGGTGACAAAGTTCTCAGGAATTTGGTGTGAAGTGAATTGAATAAATCTTTAAAATTTAATATCTATCAAAGTTGTTTAGCCATAAGTAGTAATAAACTGCTTACATTTTGTAACCTGGACAAAGAGCAAACCAACTGTATACAGTTTCACTGAGAAGGTAGAGTCAGACAATCATGTAAAACTTGCACTGAGTTTCACAGAAAAGATGAGACATATGACATATACAGAGTTTCTCTGAAATGCTTCAGTGAGATGGATAAAAAATGTGAAGTTCTGTGTAACTGCAGTAAAAACCTGGCAGCTGTGCGATCACTAGTACTGTAGGTTGCTTGTTTATTTTTTTATTATTATAACAAATCTCTGTGATTAAATACCACATTTTATCTGCCAGTGTCTCAGCTTAAACAGGTCTACACCTGAGATTACACAAAGTATCACTTGCCACGTTTTAAAAAATCAATTTTCTTGATTCTTATGTAGTCTGCCATTCAATAAATTTTTCATCAGTTTATGGTCCCCATAGGCAATAACATAAACACTATGTTTTAAAAGTGAACACTTTCCTTGTGTTTTCTGTCACAGTTCATACAAGTACTTAAAATTAATCCAAGTTAAGTATTTGACCATGGCCACTCCAGCCATGCATGGAATATACTCAACAAACTTTGTGTTGTATTCCCTTATGAACAATAAGAATTATCCACTAAGAATTATCCTCAAAGTCAAAAACAGAGTCAGGCCTTTGAATAAATTAAGCAGCAAAGACATTTATTGGGAATTAATCAATAGGAAGTCAAAATGTCCCACATCACTTGAAACATGGATAGATCTTTTCCCTTTTTTGGAAAATATTGATTGGACAGACATTTTTAACTTGTCATACAGAATTACACATGAACCGCCCTTGCAAACTTTTCAGTATAAAGTGTTAAACCGAACGCTAAACTGTAAACACAATCTACACAACTGGAAGATAGCAGTTTCAGATTTATGTACGTATTGCGATAATAATTCCATTGACACTCTAGAGCATCACCTAGTACTTTGCCCTGTCAGTGCTGATTTCTGGGAGCATCTTAAGCTATGGTTGAGTACCAACACTGAAATAACTTTACAATTCTCCATCTGCGAAATACTTTTGGGGATACCATATGCAAAAAACTTAGACCTCCTTTTGCCTAATTATCTTTTTCTTTTGGGAAAATGGTATATAAACAAAAGAAAGACAGAAGAAAACCCAATTCATTTCCAGGATTTCCTTTCCCAGCTCAAGTGCAAAGTCGCTATTTTAGATGATGTTTACTCAAAAAAAGAAGGAAGTGATATTGTCCAAAATGTTTATCAAACAATTTTAAACATACTTTAATTAAAGAACCATATTTGCATATTACCCGTCTGAAAATATTGTTTTTCTACATGCCACTTTTATGTTATTTGTCTTTCTAAGTTGTTGTCATTGTCATTTGTAATGTCTTTTGTCATCATTATATGTAGTAAATAAAATATAAAAACAAAAAAAATTATCCACTAGAGATTTCTTTAACTCGCTTGTAAATTCTTCAAAAAGCTTATTTTTCAAAAGCACTAAATACCAAGCCTCTGATGAGTCTCTCTGACGAAACTATGCACCTTTCATTTTGCTTATATAATGTTGTGCATCCATTATATCGTGTTTATTTAAACCAACCATTTAATAAACACATGTACAGCAAAGTGTGATGTTACAAACACAAAGTTGTCACATCACAAACGTTATGACATCACAGTGACCTCAATCACTACGTTGTCTAGTGACAAGCATAATGTTACTGCCTCTATAAAAGTGAAATTCAAATCACTTTAGCACAGTCAGGCATACAGTGTACATGTGCAGGGGAGTAAGAATTGACACCTTGCCTTGTTTACAATAATAGGTTACTTGTTTATGTTCATTTAAACTTTCAACAGAAACACTTTTAAGTTTGCTTTTAAAAAGAGTACATAATGTAACCCTTATTCAAATAGTGTAATTCTTTATCATAGTGTTGAAGACGGTAAACTGGAAACCAAAAGACACTGATGTGGTTACGTTTCGGTTTCTTCTAACCAAAATCGGTTTCATGACATATTCATTATGTTTACCAAAATATTAATCTGTAACAAATATTTCACAGTATTTTATAATATTCTATGAAAATATAACACATTTTGTCCTCGAAAGTCTTCAAAAAGCCCATTGTGGTTCATATTAATATTTGAGTTAAAGCTGATGTATGCATTTGGGAACTTATCTCTACGCATTTGATAATAAGTCAAACGTACCACGGTTTTTCACCGAATTTCTGCTTTAGGAAACCGGTTTGAAAATTCGCATTCAACTAAATACTACTCATATTTCCACATGTTGCACTTTCCTTTCTAAATAATAGCTCCCTAAAGGGTGATTGCATAAAAAAATCCCAAATTTTCAACAGTCCCAATTTCAGTTGTCATCATGGTCGTGCTATATGATCATGATAGGTCCTCGGTGGCCTAGTGGTTAGCAAGTTTGACATCTAATCATAGGCTATCAACTCTGGGTTCGAGTCCCACAAGTGGCAATGTTCAGGACCTGTCCCAATATGACCCTGGGGCCGTATTCACAAAAGGGATCAAGCTCAAGTTAAGCTGATTTTTGGCTCAAGTTAAGCTAAAAAATGGATCAGGATCAAGTTAGTATTCACAAAGAAGTTGAGCTGATTTTTGGCTCAACTTTTGGCTTAACTGTGATCCACCTATGTTGATGGATTAAGTTTTGGATCAAAGTTTGTAGCTTTATAATTAACTAAAATGGCAAATATATAAAAATTAAATCATTGGTAAATAATCTTCAATCCTTTATATTGTTAATTAATAAGTTTTTAATACTTTTTTTCTGTTTTAAGTATGCTTATATTGACGTATAAAATAGGTCAGATTTTGTTGTTTTTTTTCTGGATCAAAAGTGGGAAGAGCCTAAATATTTGGATTAAATATCAAATATTTAAAAATTCTTCTGTGAAAAAAATAGTGAACCAAATTTATATTAATGTATATTTTGTGGAAATTCAGGCATAAAAAGGCTGTTTAAAACATATAAAAGTAATTAAATTATGCGTTGCTATGTGAAATTTTTCAAAATTTTTGGCTCAGCTGATCCTTCCTTTGTGAATACAGACTTGAGCCAAAGATCAGCTGAGCCATTTTCCTTGATCTTGATCTGATCTTGAGCTGATTTTTCGCTCAGCTTGATCCATGTTAGTGAATACGGGCCCTGGCTGTTGAACAGGATGTAAAACCCCTACTTTGACTTTGCTATCTGATCATGATAGTTAAAAGAAAAAACTATTTATTTAGCTGCTTTTGGTTGAAGTCAGTGCTCTACGAATGCTTTCTAGTTGTCATTATGTTTTTTATGAAAACACAGAAATTCAAGGACAGAATTGATCACTATTCCATAAAGGCCAGGATGATAAGTTCTAGTCAAGAAATGCTGAGAATATAAGGTAGCATTTTGTAAATGTCTCTATTAATATCATTCTATAAGTATGAAAGTGCAGGTATTAGAGGACATAATTGCTGAATTCAATGAAATCCAGAAAATAAGGTCAAGTCAGAGAGTGTTTTCTGATCCTGTTTCTGTTTGTAAATACTGAATGTTTTTTGTTAAGATAATACTATTACATAACACATATGATGGAAACGCAGGTAATCAAAGACAGAGGTGTTGAGTTTGATGAGGCCCAGAAGAATAAAGCCCAGTCTGAGGGTGTGAAGGATAAGCCAAGCACTGAAGAGGAGGAACTCCCTGCAGCAATAGGAAAGAGAAAGCGCCTTGCTTTCCTAGACATGTTGCTGTATGCCTCGAAGGAGGAGAGTGACTTTGGTTTCCATGACATCAGGGAGGAGGTGGACACTTTCATGTTTGAGGTGAGACTCGTTGATGGTATGAATTACACATAGTTTTTTGAATAATTGCTTTACTTGTTTGAAAATAACGTTGATTATTTTTTGTACATTTCTACATTAGTGACTAAAAGTGAGACCTATCTATATATGTAGGCAACATGTTCATATTTGACATATGACTCATTTATATCTGAGTCTAAAATAAATCCAAACATTATTTTAAAGCGAAGAACTAAAATTACCATCATTAAAAATAAAGCACATCAATAGCCATATAAAAATGAGAATCTGCGGGTAGAGAGTTTGTAGAGAGGGATCAGAAAATAATTTGTAGAGTTTACAGCACTTCAGTGCTACAGACTTACAGTAGTACTTGGTTTATTGTTGTCCCTGTAGTGTGAGGTCCCCCAGTGTGGTTCAGGCTGTGTAGCACTTGGTTTAGTGTTATCCCTGTAGTGTGAGGTCCGGCAGTATGGTTCAGGCTGTGTAGTACTTGGTTTAGTGTTATCCCTGTAGAGTCAGGTCCCCCAGTATGGTTCAGGCTGTGTAGCACTTGGTTTAGAGTTATCCCTGTAGAGTCAGGTCCCCCAGTGTGGTTCAGGTTTTTGGTCCAGATTTTGGTGGACATAGTTACAAGGTCACCACCTTATAGTGGTGCAATGAATCACCTTGAATGTCCACGTATTCATATGTCACCAGACAAAAGTCAGGGATACTGTATATAAATATAAATATTAGCTTGAAAAGGTATTACTTATTCTCAAAATTTAATTTAATTTTTGCTAATGGTCAGTTACTACTTTATATAGATTTTAAGTGTCATTGAGAATTAAGTCTCACTGTTCAAGCTCATAAGCTAAAGTAGCTGAAATTGATGCCTAGTGAAATTTCCTCTTTTACAGTATAATATTGGATTTGAGCTACACACACTGTGACTACTGCAGAGATTTGTTTTGAGACATGATAGCTCAAAAATATGTCCCCCGGATCTTTAAATTTATGTGGGGGTATATTTGGCAAGGGCAAGAAGCCTTTCATTGGAGCCTGATTTCCCTTTTAAGGTCATTTGTAGTCATACAAAGGTCAGTGTTTAGCACTTTGGCGTGATTTTCATATATTCTAACTTGGATCATCTGTGTCTCACCAGGGTCAACTGTCAATGTATTGCATGGAATTTGTCCCACCTGGGATGCTCTGTGTTGATATGTAATGGCTGGTGCATTCATTGTGCTATCAGTAATGTGTTGAAAGTGACCTTTAACCTAGTTTATACTCTGTTCAGGGCCATGACACAACAGCAGCTGCTGCTAACTGGGCGACCCACCTGTTGGGTGCTCATCCTGAGGTGCAGAGGAGAGCACAACAAGAGATAGACGCTGTCATGGGTGAGTGGGATCAAGTAAGAAATGTGTAAGTCACTACAGCATATAAGAAGACATCACAAAATGTAAAATACATCAAAGTGTGTGAACTTCCCACAGTTTCTGAAATACATGAAATACACCACAGTATGTGAAGTTCACTTGTGGTGCCAGCCATTAAATTGAACAAAAGTGAGGTAAAATTGACTGAAATTGTACAGGTAATAAATAACCCAAAACTTCGCATGAATCACGATTTTGACAGGAGTGTCTCAAAGTGAAAGTGAAAAGGGCTTCTCAGTGACCATTGCAGACCTGGAAGAGTTGGTGTGTCTGAAGTGTTTGTTGTGTTTCTGGTCTGTGAATTGCGAAAAAAAGAAATCTTTTTTTTCTGTGCAGGTGACACTGATCGCCCACTAACCACTGAAGACCTGAAAGAGCTGAAGTACCTGGAGTGTGTGGTGAAGGAGGCTCTGAGACTGTTCCCCTCAGTGCCCATATTTGGACGTACCCTCGTGGATGATATTGACATAGGTGAGAAGGCCACGTGCAGTTCTAGTACACACTACATGTTATTTATATTGCAACAATACATTTATAATGTAGATGAGAAATACCTAGTAGTAGGGTTGGTAAAAAATTATAGAAACCCAAACCCTAAACTGATTTTTAAAACTTTTAAATGTGACCTAGTTTTCACTGTGGTGATAAAAAGCTGTTTTTATAACAGTAAATCGTGTGTTACGATGATTCACAGAATGAACAGAATGAAGAAAAAAAACACAAGACTTTATTCACATCATGTGTTATAAACTCAGTTTCAGACAACATTAAAACCTTAAGTATTTTATCAAGTATATGTAAAAACAGGCACAAAATACACAAGCTTAATCTAATTTTTAATAGGAAAACTAAAATGCAGTTGATTTAATTTGAATCTAACCAATATAGTCACAATTAAAATGAATATCTGACTCTGAATTTAGCACTAGATAAGTTTAATGAAAAAAAAATTGTTTGTAGGGAAAAAGTTTTTACAATAACAGCAAAGTTAATGTTTGAGATTTTTAATCTCATCATTTAGGACGATCAATACAGGGAGTGACAATATTAATGAAACAGCAGAGCCTTCGATTTTATTGTCAAGTGGAATGAAAACCTGCTTGGGAGTGTGGAATAGGTTACAAAACTGGCACATGTTTATACATTTTGAAATTGCCAAAATTGATAAAATATTTCAGTTCTAATGCATGGTTGGTACAGATTAGCTGTGAAACATTTTGGCATCTCTCATAATATTAGTCATTCTAAATATTTGTAGGTACTACAGGTACATAAAACTAGAACAGTGACAGCTAATGGAAATATTGGGTATAACCCCTTAAAACCAGTTTAATATTTGGATCTAAAAGGCATATGGCCAAATACATCGAATAAACTTCCAGTAAATTGATAAGGTAAACATTCTTTGCGAAATGTGTTGGCATGGTACAACTTTGTTCTGACCAATGGGTTTGTAATGTGCCGGAATGTCATTAATAACCTTTCGGTTTCTCCAGGTAGACAATATTTTGGTAGATTACCATCCTTTGTACTTATTTTACACCATGCACTATGCATTTGACTCACAGAGTGGGAGATAAAGGCCAGTAGATATTAAAGTATAATACGTATTTTTAGTAAATTTCTGTAACAATTTTAGAATTATGTTTAAAATGAAATCATAACTTACAAAGGAGTATTGAAAACCAGTGTATTACACAAGTAATACACTCTTATGATAAATGATTTTTGTTAACTAGCACACTGAGTCCCCTTAGTGGGGAACATATTGCACCTGCAAAGCAGTAGGTTGATTAGATTAGGTATAAATGTTTATTAAAATAGTTAAAAATTATATACCAAATGAACTGTTCAGTTTGCTGGAATTCTTTGTGAATTAGCAGTGTGATAATGGACCAGTGAGATACATTGGTGTACAACAGGTATAAAGTCCTCTCTACTGTGACTTCTATATTACCAGGAGGTTACAAAGTGCCGAAGGGTACGACTGCGTTGGTGCTGACACATGCTTTGCACAGGGATCCCAAGCACTTCCCAGATCCGGAGAAGTTTGACCCAGAGAGATGGATGGCTGACAATGCAGTGGGCAGACACCCGTACAGCTATGTCCCCTTCTCTGCTGGACCCAGGAATTGTATAGGTCAGTCCACTTGATGAGATCAGGCATAGGTTTATATGTAGCTTAAACAACTATTGGTCCTGGCCATCTGTATTTCACAGACCACTGAGGTGAGACACGTAAATTGAGCTTATACTATTTAGTGTATATCACATTTTATTCACCACTGACGACCATTTTCTTTATTTTTACCCATTGTAGTATCTTGTGGCTCCCTCTGTAGTTGAACTGTCTGTTTTGGCTTTACTCTTAATCACCATGCATGTTTTATTTTGGTTGACTGTCATTCTAGCAGTCTATAGACATAACAGTCCACAACCACTTACACCTGATCCATAGACCTCAGTCAGTAACTCGATAACATCATCTGTTCACCCAACTCTCAATCTGAACATCGCCTTTTTGTGCTGATGATTACTGTATCTTAGGTCTTGAGTGTATTTTAAGCCAGATGTTTACTGTATTTAGCCTTTCACTGTGTATTAGCTTTTTACTGTATTTTACATGAGATTTTACTGTATTTTAGCTCTTTAGTGCATTTTAGGTGAGATGTTCACTGTATTTTTCTTCCCACTGTATTTTAGCTTTTTACTGTATTTTAGGCCAGATGTTCACTATATGTTTTTCTTCCTACTCTATACTAGCTTTTTACTGTATTTTACATGAGATTTTACTGTATTTTAGCTCTGTGCTGTATTTTAGGCCAGATGTTCACTGTATTTTTCTTGCCACTGTATTCTAGCTTTTTACTGTATTCTAGGCCAGCGTTTTGCCATGATGGAGGAGAAGGTGATACTTTCATACATCCTGAGGAAGTTTAACATTGAGTCCTGTCAGGAAAGACATGAGCTGCGTCCTGTTGCCGAGATCATCCTCCGACCTGAAAATGGAATCCGTGTTAAGCTGACACAGCGTGTTAAATAAGAAAACGTACACAAAACTGCAAAAATATACAGGAATATCAGAAATGCAGAAAATCCTATAGAAAACTCAAGTGATTTATTCATGTCAAATTAAATGCTTAAAATAAATGATGCAGTATGCATGTTCATAAAGGTAAAAAAAAATCATGCTTATTAAATGCTTATGTCGTCATTTAATTCATGTTCTTGGAAGAAAACCTTCCTGAACAGTGCAGAGAATATATTGGAAAATATTCTGTAAAACTACTGTTGAAGACCTGACTAAAGTGCTTTCTTTGTGTCAGCTTTAATGAATGAAATACAAAAGCAACTTCTGTGATAGAATTTGTGCTTTATATTAAATGTTTGTGTATTAAATTTTTGTCACTTTATAACAGTATCAGTATAAAAATTGAAGTTAATATACATTTGGCTATACAAATAGAATAAAAAAACGGTAAAAGCATCGTCACTAAGTTGACTAGTTGTTTAATGTTTCAGAAATAATAATTGCTGAAGTTCATGATACCATGGAAGGCTACTCTCATGCATTATTTCCAGTAAAATTGATAGGTAGAAACTCCATATCACTCACATTAACAGCTTATAATTGTGGTGGCTTTTTTCTGTTATTGCTCAGGAAATATAGATGTACGAAATCAGTGAAGCTGCATGCTTTTTTTGCAGCTTTGGACAAGATTTTTAATGCATATTTAAAACCAGTTCATAATCGGTTTTTGCTGGTTTTGGAAACGAATATAAAAGTTTTTGGAAAGCAAATGGAACTCTAGTCAGGTATCTTACGGGTATTGTCTGTAAACCTTTTCCAGTACTTAGTGAAACCTGGATGATGTTAAGAGAGGAGTCATATTTTTGGGTCATCCTAAAAGACGAAAACAGCTGTTTTTGTAAAAACTAATGAAAACTGGCCATTTTCTGAAGAAAATGACTTTAAAATTGCATTCAAACTATTGGTAACACAGAGAAATAATTAATCAGTTGTTCAAGTGGGCAGATTTGAAATATGTGGTCTTCAAGTAAATAAATGATTCAAAATAAAAAACTTAATTTTTAAGATGAATATTTGTTGTTTTCATGACAGATTTGTAAAGGAATTCAAATAATGCGCAATTACACATATCTGTTTAGTAAAAGAATTGTATCTGTAAAAGAAATAGTATGTTTTTCTAAAGTTGTATGCAGGTTATTTGAACGTCGTTTTTGTCAGAAATGTGAGGTGTTTCATCAGTTTTCATCAAAATTAGTGCTGTCACTCGCTTCTGCAAATTATCATCGAATATCGCACATGTTGGCCGACCGAGTATTGACATATGTCGACTTCATAAACTCACCTCAAGACGAAACTATTCAATTAAAATAAACAATTATATTGTCTTCTCACCTGTATATGTTACAGTCAATCTGTGAAACCAGTCATTACGCGTAATGACTGAAAGTTTCAGTCATTTCACGTAATGACTGAAATGGCCAGTCATTACGCGTAATGACTAAAATTTTCAGTCATTTCATGTAATGACTGAAATCTATGGTTCATTTTTACACAGATTGACTGAAAAGATTTCAGTCAATCTGTGTAATTAATTTAGGAGTTGTTTTTCATTGAAACATTTTTATTATTCAAAACCTTTGTACATTGTTCCCCTGCACTGTGAACATTTGTGTGGTAGAGAACTGTTATGGGTATTAAATATTGAACTGTTTTAATCAAATTAATAACTTTGGAATTCTCGCAAACTTTCTGAATTTATATTCAGAATTTTCAAACCTAAACCCAGAATGGTTAGATGTATTTAATTACTTTTTAAATTTTATGTGGTTTTTAAAACTAAACTCATTATGTCATAGAATGTAAAATAACTCTTTGTGATCAATGAATAAAAATGAACTTTATGTCTTGTTTGAAGACTAATACTCATTTATCCATCATAATTTATAATACAATTTTGCCTTTTATGTTATTATTTAAAGGCTCAATTCTATTGGTCAGGAAACCATGAACTCTTTGAAGTGAATCTTGTCCACTGTTACCTGTCCTAATTGCAATGCAGGTCTTTTCATGTTATTTTGTTCTTTGGGGCCATGTTACTGTTGTTTGACCTCTCTACATAAACAGCCTGGGTATCAAAGGTGGAGTGACCTTTAGTGTTTTAAAGTAACAACTTAATCCATTCTTGTAATAGTTAATAAAGCCTGAGTGGGGTAATTTCTAAGCTCTAACTCACACCTGAGTACCATTGTAACTGTATTTTCATATTATTAAATAACCCTCAAGATACATGATTTATTGCAAGTCCTAGGTGATGTGTTGCATTGACTACCAGACAATTTGCTCCCATTCATAAATCCTCCTCAGCTTTTGGCTGATAGATTTATTGAATTTGTTACAGAAAAAATTGAGAATATCCGCTCAACTTTCCTTGCTTCCTTCAATTCGCAACACATCTCCCCTGACTCTCCTCCCCCACACTTTCCACGTCTCTCCACTGTTACAGAGGAATGAGAGGATCAAGTTGTCAAAATCATCATGAACTCTCCAAGTAAATCATGTTTCTTTGGCTCACATCCTCATCATCCTCATCACTTCAATAATCAATGCCTCACTTGAACAAGGTAAGTGTCCTGTGTTTTTCAAGCAGGCCCATGTTACTCCAATCCTCAAAAAATCAACCCATCACTTCAATAATTAATGCTTCACTTGAACAAAGTAAGTGTCCTAAGTTTTTCAAACAGTCCCATGTTACTCCAATCCTCAAAAAATCATCCTTAGACAACTCCTTCCTGACTTCCCAATCAATAATCTTGGTAATCAAAGCTAATTTAAAGCTATTTATCTCAATTCAGCCATTACACGTAATGACTGGACCTTATTTTCAGTCATTACGCGAAATGACTAAAAATTTTAGTCATTACGTGTAATGACTGGCCATTTCAGTCATTACGCGAAATGACTGAAACTTTCAGTCATTACGCGTAATGACTGGTTTCACAGATTGACTGTAACATATACACCATTTATTACGTCATATTTGTCTTTTTATTTGGTTGTTTTATGCATTGTCAAATGCCGGAACCCTTTGAAAACCGTCAGTATATTAAAAGAATGATTTAACTCTGACAACATAAAGTGTTGTATATTGGTTATATCATAGCATATACACATCAAATAAATGAAACTACAATGTTTTCAAACCATATTTGAAAGCTTTAGGCAATTAAATTACCAACTCGAAAAAAATAGAGATGGAAATTCTGAAAATATATTCGAGCAGTGGTTCAATGCTTCCTGGCAGGTCATGTGACTCCATTTATATGGACTGGGTTGTCAAAAGACCAAAAATATATTTGAAAATGCTGAATAATCCTTCACTTAAAAAGACTTTCTATCAATATTATATAAATATGCTAATATCTTTGTAATCGGATTGAAAAAAATGCCTCTGATTATAGCTTTTAATAGAAATAGCAAACTATAGTATCGGAAGTAGCGAGTGTCGCGACAGCACTAATCAAAATGTCCATTTTCGTATTTTAAGGAAACTGCATATTTTATCACAAGATGTATACCACATAACACAGCTGTTGTAGAATTTTTTTTAATTAATAAATATATATACATATATATACACTGGGATTGATCATTGTTACACCAATGGGTGATAAAGACAGATTTTTGCAAAAGTGGGGGGTTGGGTGTTTAATTGATCATAAGTAAAGCAATAAAATACTTAATTTCAGAATTTTTTTGATGTAGTTTGTATTTTCCGGAGTTTTAATAGCTATTTCACCTTTTGTTAAATTGATTGTGTTTTTTTTTCTTTTGCAAAACATGTGACCAATTATTTATATCAACAGGAAGTGAAATCGGTAATGTTGTTAAGTGGAGATCTGAGGCAAAAGACGTGAAAATTTATGTGTTAATTTCAACTTGTTTGTTGTGATTTTTATAAAATAGCATGGCTTACATTTGATTTGGGTGTTTGGATCATCTTATTTTTCCATACATTTTCCGAAAGTTTGGGACGGGCATTTACTAGAGTGTAGATGTAATGGTGGTCGATCCCAGTATGTGCTTTCACTGATGCATTGATTGATTGGGTATAGGTGTTTACAATTTGTTATCTAGACATGGTTATACGTTTGTGCTTCAATTTTACATTCATTTTGTTTCTTATATTATTGATTGTATTGCCGAGTGGTGCTTGATTTAATGCATTTTTCAAAGTAAATAAACCATTTAGTTTTCCTTTTGTGCAATCCTTTTCTGTATTCAGGTCCGCCACACTGCCACTAAAAACTTCCTTGTGATCTTATATCTGATTGTGGCCTTGCAGTTCAGCAAAGCATAGAAACATAAAATTAATGCAATTGGCATTTTTAAAAATAAATAAAATATAAGATTAGTCCATTTGATGCAAAAAGTTAGTATGGTAAATCTTTCAACATCTTTATATTCCTCTGTACACACATACTCAAGGATAATGGTAAGCTCAAGTCTTGTGCACCAGTTTCCTTTTTTTAATATGCCTATATCAAAGTTTGAAATGGCAAAAAGTAAATCCACTAATTCTTTTTATGCCATAGACAATATTTCAAACCGAATTTGTCAGTAACACCTGTTATAACCTTTACTCAACAAGCTGTGCAATATATACTTGACCTGACACAAGTCACTGTTCTTCAACTGTTAATATCCAAAATTATAACTAAATATCTATATTCAACTCTTAATAGAATAACTGAATTAGGTAACATAGCCCAAACCCAAAGCTGATGTGTTTAAATGTTTTAATGCTTCAGAGATTTCTGCAGACTTTTAAAACCACAGATGCTGCATGAGGAGTATTGCCTAAGTAAGATCAGCTAGCATTGCTTCTTCAGTTTCTGTATGCCTGTATGTTCTCCAAAGAAACTTTGTTACTAAATGCAAGGCAGGCTCCACTGCATCTGAACCCATGGAACCCATAATTACAGGGCTAAAGAGCCATACTTTTAACCAATGAAGCCAGAACTAATCTGACTTGAAGAGTATCATATTATTACCTTATGGTATCACAATTAAAGGAGAGTTGTGAATTTGGTTCCAAACCTGCATCTTACAGAAGGAGCAACTTGATGGCGGTCAAAATAAGAATGACAACTTACAGAGGATCTATAACCTCCAGCAGGTGCCCGCTGTGGTTTACGTGTGCAAATTAAATTTAAAAACGCCGATACACATCTGTGTCCTTGACCGAATGGTAGGTCACAAAAGCATTTGTTGGGATTATGTAAGTATTTTTATTTATAAAAATTCCAATTACAATAAAATTAACCAATGTAACAGACCTTAAAGGAAACAAAGTGGCATCTTACAGAATCAACAACTACAGTATCTGGTTCTCACTGGTTGATTGGAAGTTGTTTTTTTTTTGCATCTTTCATTGCTTATGTAATCCTTGTTCACCAAAAATCGTCTAGAGTTGGCAATCTACTTTATAATACATACACACTAAATTGGTTACTACAAAAGTCAGCCTATGAAGGTCACCAAAATAGTGCCTGATAAATCTTCCCATTTTTCAATCCTTCAGTGAGTCTAATGTCTCAATATAGGCAGTGTGAAAACACCCCTTCACTTTGTCTTTAGGTGCATCAGTTTGTGCTGACTTCAAGAGCAAAGGCATGTTTATTCCACAGAGGCCAATTAAAAATATCAAATTTAGAGTGGACAGATAATTTCTCAACAAAGTGGACCTTAGTTTAGACTGGACCAAAAATTCAAGGTACAACCAGACATTATTCTCACGAGAAGAAAGAACCAAGATCATATAAACCAGAAATCCCAGGTTGAGGTTGTGCATGCTGTGAAAGGTAGTTGAGTTCCTGGTTGAATGGTTGAGACACCAGATTGGGCAGGTTGGGCAGACACAAGGGGATCTGACTGGACATTGCTACTAGATCCCAGAACCAGGGCATATTGGGCCACCCTGGTGCGATCAGAATGATCCTGTTGCATGGGTAGTCCTGCAACTTCTCCACCACTTTGCCCAAGATTGCTGCTGGTGGGAAGGCATAAGGATCCAGATCTTCCCATGACAGGCTGAGTGCATCCACTGCCCATGCCTGGGGATCCGGAACCGGTGACACAAACTGTGGCAGTTTGTTGTTGAATCTGGTGGCAAACAGGTCCACTTGTGGCTGGTGCCACCAGGAGCATATAGCTTGGAAAACCTCTGGGTGAAGGGACCATTCCGTTTGAATGGTCTGGCCAAGTCTGGATAGCTTGTCTGCTATCACGTTCAGCCGGCCGGGGATGTGACGTGCCTTGAGAGCTACCTGTTTCCTGGTGCACCAGGACAGGATTCTTCACAGTAGGGCAAACAGGGAGCCCGACTTCATCCCCTCTTCTTTGTTGATGTAGGCAACCACTGTTGTGTTGTCTGTGGCTACCAGGACTATGTTGTTTGAACAGAGGTCTTGGAACTCTTTTAAGGCCAGAAAGACCGCTTTTAGTTCCAAGTGATTTATGTGCAACTTGCTTTCTGGAACTGACCAGGTTCCCCTTGCAGTACGTTCTTTTAAGTGAGCGCCCCACCCTTCTTTTGATGTGTCTGTACATATCTGCAGAGCATGTTTTACTGGGTGTAATGGTTGACCTGGAAGAACATTGCTTTCCTCCAGCCACCACCTTTACATAGCCACTCATCTACCGGTAACTTGACAGACACTTTACCGGTTGGCTTGGCTCGGGAACCGGCAAATGGATTATCATCCAGGGAGGAAGATGTGCTGTCTTAGTCGGGGATCTGATGCCAGCCCATGAAGGATCTGACCCCTCTGATAGTCTCCCTGTAATTGGCATCTTCAGAGAGGTCCTGGTCAGTTGAATCTTGCGGCAGTTCACCCTGGACGTTGACACTAGTTGGTGAAGCCGGTTCCCCATCCATCTCTGCCTCACTCTCAGATTCACCGGCAAACTCATCAGGTCATACACCGGAAAGTGACTGGTTCAACTGCGTAGAATCAATACCGGTTGGCAGCACTTCAGGACCTGCACCGGGAACCTGTGTAGGCTGGGTGGTTGTCCCTGCACCGAGAGCCTGTAAAGGCTGGGTGGCTATCTCTGCACCAGGAGCCTGTAAAGCCTGGGTGGCTACATCAGAGGTACCAGGACCCTGAACAGGGCAGGTAGCACTCTTGCTCACATCCCTCACAGCATTTCTACCGGGAACCCCCACCGGAGGTTGGGTAGCAGTCGACTGGGCAGCTTCACCGGTGGTCTGGACAAGACTGGAAGCGGTACCCTCAGTGACCAAGCCAGTAGACATCACACTGGAAGATGCACCCGGATCAAAGAAGGGATGTTCTCTGGTCACAACAGCAGAGGGATTCACAGGTCTCACCGGCACAGCAAACGACTTGTTAAGAAGCAAAGCTTCAATTCGTGAAAACCTCTCACTCCACTTGTTATCTAACAACTTGAGATCATCAGAAGTAGGTTTACTGCTGTGTCTTCGTTTGCTCGATTTAGGAGATCCATCAGAACATTTCTTCTTCTTGGGTGTAGATTCGACAGCAGATGGCCCAACAGAGTGACCTCTGAAGGGTCCACGAGAGTGGGGGTCGCATCACTAGAAACTTCGGGGTGGCCAGTTGTTGTACTTGAGCAGGCATAAACGCCTTACATATCTGGCAATCAAGTTTCTTAACCCAGGGATCATCTCCCACCCCCTTCTCACGACATCTGGCACATTTCTTGTGGTTGTCGAACAGAGCCATAACGTGCCCGCAAGAACCTCGTTTCTGTCCAGGAGACGACATGATGATCAGTAAACCAATAGAATTAAGTAATACTACTTGAAATAAAATAAAAAGGTAAAGTTTGTTGTAAAACTTCAAAAATGTTTCTATGTTGAAAACATGTCTGCACACTCCACGCGCCAAACGAAAAAGATGCTATGACATCACGCTGTCTAGACAGGAAGGAAGTATGAGGCGCCACCTTGCACACTCTGTGACTGGTCCTGCCGGTAGTATATACAGGACGTCTTTTTCTGGTGTTTGGTGGGACCGGTCACGCCGACCGGTAAAGCAATTGTCCATTGGATAGGATGTATTAACAATAAAAACGCTATTTTTAAAAGACTATTTCTCCCAGGAGTGGTCTCAACATTTTTTATTTACATCAGTAGTACTGTATATGTAGAAAATTTCGCTTGAAGAAAATTTCTCTAATTCTTAGTTGACCTGATTCGAGCCTAGGAACCCATCAGTCCATCACACCTACCTTTCCACATGGGCCGAAGGTTCTACTGTCAATGTTTGTAAGTTTTATTCTTATACAAATTACATTACCTTCTATCAACTACTACCATGAGCATTGGCCAAAAGCAAAAAAAAGCTCCCAGATTCTTGACCAGTTCTGTTGGCTGGAGCAGACCACCCAGAATGTCAACTGGTGGTGTGCCTTCTTGCATATGAAGTAAAAGTACAGAGCGATAAAAACCCAGAAAATTCAAAATGTTTTTAAAGTCCACAGTGCATGAAAAAACTTTGTATGTGTATGCCAGTGAGTAAGACAATCCCAACAATGAAAACTAGACATCAGAGCATCCCCCACTGATATACAGCCTCTCTAAGTGGCATATAGAATAACATCCCTGAAAACATGTGTGGAGGTGTTGTGACGAAACACAAGGAACACAAGTGCAGATTTGCTGTGGTTTTTGTTATAAATGTATTGGGAAGAATTGGATGTAACTGAATATGTAGCTGATTTAATTGCATTTGGAAGTGACTTTTTTTTTTTTGAAGTTTACTTTAACTGAACAAGGATAATTTTGTTTGAAAAGTTTTTATAATTTTATATGATAATTAGCATTTATTCTTCAATATGAAAACTCTCAATCAGACTCCATCTAAAACTGTCATTGATAGAGTGTGAGGATTCTGTACGGATAACATTTTAAATATTAACCATAAGTAATGTAATTGAAAGAGCTGCTTGGGTTACAGTCATACATTTATTAATGTGTACCAGTCATTGTTAGTAAAATGTTTTTTTTTTGGCTTGGGTTGTAAAACGTTCAACGAAATTTTTGAGTATAGTCTTTAACTTGGTTATTTCTTGCATACAATTCAAACAAAGTACATTAAAATGTTTTATAATCAACAAAATACTGGTACACTACTCTTCTCGTCTATGACAAACAAGAATTTCATCAAAATTCATACTTTCTTGTTGGAATAAAATTATGGAATATATTAGATGATTCTTTTAAATGTGTAGCTACATTATCTAGTACAGGTGATAGACATTGGAACTTGATACACTCAAAAATGCGAATAAACTGTAGTCCTCTTAAAGAACATCTTGCACATAATTTACATGTTATAGAAAATTCAACTTGTGACTGTGGCTTTTCAGTAGAATTTCAGTAGAAAACAATTTTTGTTTTCTTTTAGAATACAAACTACATACTCAACATAGGCAGTCAATGTTTATGAGTTTTACCGACAATAACCACTGATTTTCATTTAAATGGAGATTATAATTTGACTTTTGAACAAAAAAAGGTAGTTTTTGAAGCAGTACAAGAATTTTTAAAGGAATCAGGGTGGTTTTCATAGTTTTATATTAGTCACATGTCCACAACTTCATCATCATTATCATCTATTCATATTCTTTTGTAAATAGTTCTTCCTGTGAGAAGGCTTTGTTGATTTTGCCTAATTGCTTCAATAAAATATTGTTTATGAAAAAAATTCATACTTCAAAAGTACTAACTTTCAGGTGCAAATTTACGTGAACATTGCAATCTGACCCCTACACAGCTATTAAAGTAGATATCATGAAAGACACCCTGTTGTCAATAAAATGTCAGAATGTGGTCAGAGTGCTTAAACATTTGGTCATTTCATCCTGCTTACTGTTTTAATATTGGCAGCAGTGTACCCCAATATAAAAGAGCCTAATACACTGAGTCTTTTACAGTGTGTTTTGACCAGCTGGTTTTACAAATTGCACTAGCGGATCCAGGAGGGTTCAGGCGGTTCGAACCCCCCTCTTTGAAAAATAATGTAAAGGTGTTCAACCCAAAGTACAAAATTATTTCTTGAGAGTGGTGTTAAATTTACAGGAAATGCACTATATTTTTACCAAAAATTAATTTTTTTCCCAGGTGGGTGAGGGGGGACAAGTCCTCCGACCCCCTTAGTTATGGTATGTCTGATGTGAACCCCCACCTTACTTAAAGGCTGGATCCACCCCTGAATTGTCACTGTCAGTTCTTAATGGTCAACTAGAACTAGTAATGAATATTGTTTTGTTCATAATAACTAATACATTGTAACATTGATTATTGAACTTTGGGGCTAACTCTTTCTGTTCTGATAGTAAGGAGTTTGGATAATCAAGGGTGCCTTAAAATTTTAGCACATTTTGAGAAAATGTGGACAAAAACTGGGTGAAAAACTTGCTTATCAGTTTATTTAAAAACTGACACACTATCAGAAGTTGCATTGTTACACTAAAAGCTGCACACTTGTTCACTATTTTGAACACAGTTTCAGAGAAGGATCTGTTTTGTTTTTCCAACTGTCAGTTTTAACTGGCTTTAATGTGCTTTCTAGTGGGAGTTTGAAGATGGGACTTGGCAGGTGTGTTGCTACACACATAATCTGTACAATAATGTAAAAAAAAATTTTCATGCACTGTGGTCTTTAATGAAAATAATAAAGAGAACTAATTCTTTCTTTTCTTTCTTTTTTTTTTTGAAAAAAAATTCTTTATCATTATTATAGTGAGTTGCTCTAAGCAATTTGTTGTTTTTACATATACCTTTTCAGTGAACCAGAATTCAATGCATTTGGCCATATAAAGGCACTTTCATGTTTTGGTCAATTGAGTAGGGTTAATACAGATTTAATCTATGTTTCTTGGTGCTACAATAAAATGGCTGGTAGAACAAAGATAACATAAGCTATGACTGTGTTCTATATTTGCAGATGTGTTTGGATGGCGAGTTTTTCAGATTTTTCTACAATACTCCATTATTGTCCAAAGGAGCGGGCCACAAGTAGGGAGACATGGTGTACAGTTAGTTACAGAGGAGATTCGGAAAGGCAGAGGTTGAAGAACCAGGGTTCTTCTGTATATCTAAGGATGATACCAACACATAATAATACCCAGGATTACTACAAACCTGGTATTTTAATAAAAAAATAGTAAAAAAATATACCAAGAAAAACTGTGTCATCTTTATTAGTAGCAGTTTTATCCTTATATTATTGTACAAAAAATATTTTCAGTTATTGATTACCCATTACAACACGGATAAAGTAATTACAATACACAAATGCAATATTCTCAATTGAATTTATCTTCTGGATCTGTTTTCTATAAGACCATGTATGTTGGCACTCGTGACAAACCAACATTTCTCTGTCTAATCCCCAGTACAAAACGGTTTTAACATAATTTGTTGACAATCAATAGTTGTTTTTTTCTTATTAATTATACTATAAGGCAAGTCTAGTGACACAGTTCAAAAGCAAACTCATCAGGGTAAACTGTTCAGTGAACATCCATAAACTTGGGCACCAGAAAGAATTCTAATTTCTCAACATCTCCCACACTCTCATCACTGAGGCTTTGTATACAGATATGAAATTCAGTTTTTTAAATGTGTTCTGTAAGGCTTGTGTATCAAAGTGTAATTCAGAAATTCTTGTTGCGTCTACATTGTGAAAATATAAATAGGCAGACTACAGCCATTTCCATGGTTAACAATGACAGTTCCCTCAATAATATTACAAGACCACCACAAGTCTGTCTCTGTGAGTTATTTCTGCATCTGCTGGTGGATCCAGGGTAAGAACTCATTCACTTTAGCATACACCCCTGGAGCATATGCCTCTGCACAGCCATTACCCCAGGATGTGATTCCCAGCACTGTATTGGCACCTAATGGAATGAAAAGTATGCCACATTTACCTATAAATCAATTAACAAAGCATGGGCTTTAAATACCCAGTAGAATATTCAAATGCAGTTTATGAGTCCAAATAATCCCAACTATTCACAAAAATCAACTTCATATATTACATTTCTGTAACTTTTGAAACAAAGGATTACTAATTCTAATTACTTTTGTGCCAAACAGATAACACTTGAAAGGGGAGTGTAGTTGAAGTATAAAAATAAACTTTAGTCTGGAGATGGTTAGGTTTCTCATACACAATACCAATTTAAATGTTCTCTATAAATAATACTCTGTGATAAAAATGACCACTCACTGCAGTCCCACTAATGCCAACTGATAATGTATACTTACCATTAATTCTGCAGACCAGTGGTCCCCCTGAGTCCCCCTGACAGGAGTCTATGTTCCCCTCTACATAGCCTGCACAGAACATACGGTCAGTGATGGAAGATTTGTACAGACGTTTGCACAGGGGCCTGTCTATCACTGGGATAATGGCAGCCTGCAAGTGCTCTGGGTATACTGTGAAAAGTACAAGAGTTTTTATAAAACAACACCACATATTAAACCTCACTAAACTGGAGCAGATAGGACATGGTTCACGAATGATGTCTTGCAAGTTAAGTCCACACATTCCACATCTCTAGGAGCAAGAGGCATTGATGAAATAACATTGAATTAAATATATACTTTCAAGGGCCCGGTTATGACTCACTTATGGTCTTCTCAACCTCAAATCAGAACGGCCAACAGAATACTGTCAGAACTCTAAGTAGCAATATGCCAAAACATAAATAACAAGAGCTTTGGTAGGGCACTTTGGTGATCTGTGGATGAGCTTCAGTAAAGAATTTCAAGGGCAGACTGTTATCACACCCCAAAGCAAATTACTATAGTGTCACTTACATGACTGCATAAAAACCATAATGACTTTGGCTTTGACCCAGAAACACAATTAAAGATACCTCTTCTGATTTTGTCTATTAACACAAAACACATTATATTGGCAGCAAACAGCCTCAGTTGGTAGCCTATACATGAAATATTTCAATAAAGACATACTGTTTGCCAAGGTTACCTCTCATGCCAAGCAGGTTCCAGCCTGTGGACCCCCATCCAGAGGCAATACACTTTGTGCTGTTTGTGTACGGAAGATCAGCAGTAGGAAGGCAGGCTGGTTGTACCTTTTCATTGAACTGAATGTTCTGTCCACTTGCAGGCCGAATCTTCACCACAGCAACATCATGGTCATAAGTGGTGTCTGCAGGAAAACATATAAATGTACAATAAGTGCTTCCGAATGGGCTGTGAGAGTACATAGAGAACATGTTAACAGGACAGTGGTTTTTGAATTTAACCAACTCTCTGGTATAGTCGAAACCACTTCTTTCATTAAAAAATATGTTGCAAATAAATAACTGTCATTATTTTACTAGACCATGGACCAATGCCTTTTTGACATGTGATACTTAAACATTTCTTCTTTAACCAACTTTTATTTTGGTTGTTCTGGTAGAGATGGCACAAGAAATAACCATCCAGATAAAAGGTTCTTGGAGGTTCCTCAATTCTGCCCATCTGTACATAAATCAAACAAGCAATCAGTGCCCCAGAACAGGCTCTGTGTCAGCTGACTATGTGTTTTGCGTTGAAGAGTAGAAATGACAGAAGAAAAGGACACAAAAGTTGTGCCCTGCAATGTTATTCATTATAAAGTAACAAGGTAACTGTTTAGGTGTAAAAAGTAGGTGGAAAACATATTTAAAGAAAAAACTGCAAATGCAATAGTGTTCAAGTTACAAGTGATTTACTCAACAGTGAGAATCTCAAAGTAGCTATTACTCAGCTATGCAATCAGTGAAAGGGCTGCAACTTTAATATGGTATAGCTCACGCAAAAGTATGTGAAAAATGTATTTAAAGAAATACTGTAAACGAAATAGTTTTCAAGTTACAACTGATTTACTCAACAGTGAGAAACTGAAAGTAGATATTACTCAGCTATGCAAGGAGCTACAGGTCTGCAATTTTACTATTTTATAGCTGACCCAAAAGCAAGTTAACAACTTATCTAAACAAAACACTGTAAATGCAATAGTTTTCAAGTTACAATTCATTAACTGAACAGTGAAAATCTAAAAGTAGCTATTGCTCAGCTATGCCATGAGCTACAGGCCTACAATTTCACTATGTTATAGCTGACCCATAAGTATGTGAACAACATATTTATAGAAAATACTTAAAATGCAATAGTTTTCAGGTTACAGATTTACTAAACAGTGAGAACCTGAGCATGGCTATTACACAGCTATGCCATGAGCTACACATCTGCAATTTTACAATGTAGTAGCTAATTCAAAAGTACATGAATAAGATATTTTAAACAAAATTCTCTGAATGCAATAGTTTTCAAGTTACAACTGATTTACTCAACAGAGAAAACCGCAAAGTAGCTATTGTTCAGCTATATGATTAGCTACAGGTCTGCAAGTTCACTATGTTATAGCTGACCCCAAGTAGGTGAACAAAATACATAAACAAAATACTCTAAATGCAATACTTTTCAAGTTACAACTGATTCACTCAACAGCGAGAACCTGAAAGTAGCTATTCCTCAGCTATGCCATGACATACAGGTCTGCAAGTTCGCTATGTTATAGCTGACCCCAAGTAGGTGAACAAAATACATAAACAAAATACTCTAAATGCAATACTTTTCAAGTTACAACTGATTCACTCAACAGTGAGAACCTGAAAGTAGCTATTCCTCAGCTATGCCATGACATACAGGTCTGCAAGTTCACTATATTATAGCTGACCCCAAGTAGGTGAACAAAATACATAAACAAAATACTCTAAATGCAATACTTTTCAAGTTACAACTGATTCACTCAACAGTGAGAACCTGAAAGTAGCTATTACTCAGCTATGAAATGACATACAGGTCTGCAAATTCACTGTGTTATATTACTCAGCTATGCCATGACAATTTCACTATGTTATAGCTGAACCAAAAGTAGCTGAACAACATATTTAAACAAAATACGCTAAATGCAGTAGTTTTCAAGTTACAACTGCTTTACTCAACAGTGAGAACCTGAGAATAACTATTACTCAGCTATGCCACGAGCTACACAACTGCAATTTTACTATGTTATAGCTAATTCAAAAGTAAATGAATAAGATATTTAAAGAAAATTATCTAAATGCAATAGTTTTCAAGTAAAGCACAACTGATTTACTCAACAGAGAAACCCTCAAAGTAGCTATTGCTCAGCTATGCAATGAGCTACAGGTATGCAACTTTACTATGTTATAGCTGACCCAAAGTAATATTTATAAAGTGTTAAAATGTTCACACTTTTGGTGGGGGTACCTCCCTTGTAATGTCTCTAGCAAACACCTGAACAGACAGATCGGCATGCCTTGAACAATTTTTCATCCTCGATAGATAAGGTATCTTTTAAAAAAACAGCATATCTCTAGGCCTTGTAGTTTAGGAGGAGAAGTTGTTCACGCGGACGCAGATGCCGAAAGCTGCACTATATCCCTCTTGAAAAGGCTTTCCCACCTTAGCATATAAACTACCCGGTGTACCTGTGGTATCAACCTGGCTATGTCTATGGAATAAAGATTACTGAATAGGTTTCTGGTGTTGTGCCTTAGAGTCTGCCTTGGCAAACAGAGATTAAGTGGTGTAAAAGTCTATAATAGAATAGAGTAGAAGTGATTTTACACAAATGCAAGATAGAATCTTTGTGGATATAGGTATCCTTAGTTGGAGTATGTA
This sequence comes from Sabellastarte sp. h YS-2021, assembly GCA_964017235.1. Taxonomy (NCBI): domain Eukaryota; kingdom Metazoa; phylum Annelida; class Polychaeta; order Sabellida; family Sabellidae; genus Sabellastarte; species Sabellastarte sp. h YS-2021. The sequence goes on along the minus strand of OZ024931.1, from coordinate 17,161,992 downwards.
ATAATGCTATTTGATATCACTAATTAGCTGTAGTACTGTTAAATATCTATCTTAATACCAGTGAACAAACTGTGTGCGTAGATCTCCTCCACTTCAAACTCCTGTTCAAACGCATCTTGTGCCTCATTGTCCCAGTCACCTGTACGCACACGGAACTCCTCTTTGGGTTTTCCTCTGAACAAGAAAAACAAATTTTTTGACGTTAAATGAAGAAGTCACTGCCATAATGTCATGGTCTTGTGACACTGGTGTCCTTGAAACTACAACATAATTATACAGAGATGCTGATTGTTTTGTCTAATTGTATATATACAAAGATTCAATTTAGAAACTGTTTGTTGCACTTGCATCTGTCCTTGTGTCTGTTTGCCAGAGCTACTTAAAGTGAGGTATACGCCCCACTCACATTTTTCTGATCAAACACTTTTTCACCAGTTTCTTACTCCCCCAGCAAGGGATTTTTGTGACATCTTATGTTTGGCTAATTAGTGATTGATAGCCAGTAGGTTACAGCCTTGAATTGTGTTAAATCATTCCTTTTTAGATATTTTTAGTAAAATTTTCAATAAATATCGACAATTTGTAACCATTTTTTCTGTCAATACATATACAACAGATTTGTCTGATGTTGTTTGTATGCATAATACTCTGGTTACTAAGCAGTTTAACTTCTTGGTGAAGAACATATGTCATTCTTGTATTCATTTCATTGTAATTGGATCTTAATGTTACCATAAATGCATATGTATGGTTTTAAAGGAATCTATCAACAAGATTCTTACAAATTGTAACAAATTTTATTGTAATTTAACTTTTTGTAAGCTAAATACTTACCTTATCCTCACAAATGCTTACTTGGTTTTGTGGAGGCAAAACGCGGCAACCAACAAGAATATTTAAAATTTATTCTTTTTCGAGAGGTGAATCCCGTAGTTAGTGGCAGGCGTGCATGTGCACTACTCATTGTCGGTTGGACTTTGTCGAGAGATCTTTAATTTTTGGTCCCCTGTAAAACAAACTTCTGAGGGGAGGAAGGGTGGGTCTGTCCTTGTGAGGATAAGGTAAGTATTTAACTTACAAAAAGTTAAATTACAATAAAATTTGTTACATTTTATTGCGCAAAATAGCCTTACCTTATCCTCACAAATGCTTGAGTCCAACCGTAACAGGAGGAGGGGTTTGTTTTGCAACCTGCCTGTTAAAAGTACATAGGGTTCACCATGAAAGCATTTGATTGAGAGGATAAGATAAGCTTAAGCATGCTACAACAGAATTTTTGATCACTGTAAAATATTTGTAAAGATAAGTAATGATAGCTAACCTCATGAATATTCATGATGTACTGTTGTAGTTGACACTTGTCCAATGTAGCATAAGTAGTCTTACATGTAACCATCACCCATAACTGTGTGGTCGGGGATGGCTTTCTGGGTCCATCGAGCTGGGAGCTGTCATCCAGCAAGAAGGCATCCCCAAGCTGGCTTCTGTGTTTTGCAAAATACAGTCATGAGGCCATCTGCAACATATGTCCATACAAGATACTGGTATGGAAGGAAGAGTAAAGTATGTAAGCCATATGAAATACACAAGAACATACTCAAAGTTGACCACATGCTGAGCAGAAACCACTGGGCCTAATTGTAATCTGTTTGGTCTGTGGACTGCCAAGACACATCGCTTAAATAAAAGGTAGAAAACGTGTTGTGGCTCTTCCAATGGCAGGAGCCTAAAATCTGCTCTAGGGACACCCACCCTTGAATGCTAAAGAAGCAGACATGCACCTAACATCATGGGCCTTAACCTGTAGGTCCTGTGCATCAAAAATGGATGACTGATAAGCCAATAAGACAGTCTGTCCGATCCAAGAAGAGATAGTAGATCTCATGAAACCTTTGTCAAAGCCTTCCTTAAAGGATATAAACAAGAGATTCTTTCCCTTCCTTAAAGCACTAGTTCTGTCTAGATAGTATCTAAGTGCTCTGGCAGGGCATAAAGTCATATCCTCAGTCAAGTCTGAGCTCAAAAAAGGTTTAAGAGCTGGAATGACCACTGGTTTGAGCGAATCTGGGAAATCAGAAGCCAACTGATACTTTGCTAAGAAGGCAGGAGAAGGAGAAATAGTGACCTCCTTCCAGTGAGGTTTATGCCTGAGGGAAGAGAATGTCCAAGCGTGCACCCCCCCTCCTTTTGCCAGATGCCAAAGCCATCAGGAAAACAGTCTTGAAAGTCAAAATCTTAAGACTTGCATCCTTCAAAAGTTCAGAAGGAGCCTTAGTCAAAGACACCAAAATGGACCACCTTGACTCATACAATCTTCTAGATAGGGTCTTTGAGGTGCCTTAATTCTATCTGCCACCTGCTCAGAGAATGATTCAAGTGATTCTGAGAGGTGTCTAGGTGCCAAACATGCAGATTCAGATACATGAGATTCTGATAGAACTTCTGACTGAACGGTTGTTTTAACAGATGAGGCCAGTGAGGTAGTTGTAATGGGGCTTGGTTGACAGATTCACTAGATCCCAAAACCAATGCATTCTGGGCCACCCTGGTGCTACTACTATCATCTTGCACCTGTAGGTGTTCATTTTCTGTATGACTTTTGGTATGAGTGCTACAGGACAAAAGGCATAGCCATCCAGACCCTCCCAGGAGATGTTCAATGCATCTATGTTCATAGCATTTGCATCTGGGACTGGTGAGACATAGATAGGTAGTTTGTGATTCAATTTGGTGGCAAACATGTCCACCATTGGTTTGTGCCAAACTCTGCCAAACTAGGCTGAATATTTGCGGATGAAGAGACCATTCTGTTTGAATTATTTTGTCCTTCCTGGAGAGACTGTCGGCTATGACATTGAGGCAACCCTGAATGTGTCTGGCTCTTATGAGTATGTTTTGAGGATTGCAGTAGGCCAAGATACGCCAAACCAGGAGACACATGTCCCAAGAGTATGTTCAGATAACTGACTACAGTGGCATTGTCTGTTGCTATCAGAACCCTTTTGTCTAGAATTTTGTTTAGAAAGCTTTTAAGGCCAGAAACACTGCCTTTAACTCTAGGACATTGATATGAAGTAATTTTTCTTGATCTGTCCAATTGCCACTGACTGTCATGTTTTCTAAATGAGCTCCCCAACCCTGATTTGATGCATCTGTGAAAATAAGGGTATTGTGTTCCTGCGGATGTAAAGGACAACCCATTTTTAGATTTTTTGGATCTTTCCACCACTGAAGATGCTTTTTCAGAAGATTTGAAACAGGAATCTTCAGGTCTAGAGACTGGGGATACTGCCAGTTTGTTTTTAGGTACCATTGGAAAGGGGGCATATGTAACCTATCCATTGGTATTGTCTTTTCTAGGGATGCTAGTACACCTATCAGGTACATAAGCAACCTTGGGGTTGTTTGTGATGCGATCTCCATGTCCTGAACAGACCTTTCTAGAATTTTCAACTTCTTTTCGGTTGGAAAGACTTTTCCCTGTATCAAATCGAAATGGTAACCCAGAAAGTCAATTGTGTAGGTTCGAGCTCTGATTTTCCTAAGTTTATCACAAAGCCGAGTTCTTGAATCGTATGGATAAGTTCTTTTGTCTGGAGCTGACACTGGTGTCTGGTATTTGCTCTTAACAACCAGTCGTCCAGGTATTGGTGAACTCAAATTCCGCGAGACTGAAGCATGAGCCTTGCTTTTTTTACAATCAGCGTGAACTATAGGGGTGCAGTCGCCAACCCCAATGGCAGTGGTTTGAACTGATACGTTTGTTTGTCTACATGGAAACATAGCCAATGTTGAGAATCTGGGTGTATGGGCACGTGAAAGAACGCATCTTTCAGGTCTATCGAAACTAGCCATTCACCTTTTATGACCGAGTTTCTGATTATCACTGCTATCTCCATTTTAAAAGTTGGAACTAGCAGGCTTTTGTCCAGTACACTGAGATCTATCACAGGGCGCCATATATTGCCGGGTTCTGGTACAAGAAACAATCTGCTGTAAAACCTGGAGTTGTGCAATCCTTGAGATGGTAAATTGTGCTTTTTGAAGCATTTGCAGCACGCAATCTTTTAGGTAGCCATGTTTCTTCCTGTCTGTAACCGCTTTAAATTATGGGATGGACAGACATGGGTGGATTCGACTGAAGTATTATTTGATAACCCCGTCCTAAGATTTGCACAACTTTTGAATCTGGTATACAGATCTATGGAAACTGGCCATTAACCTTTTGAGACCGAGTTTCTTCATAAAAATTGTCGTCTCCATTTCACAGCTTGGTGAGACGTACGCATGTTCAGGACACAGAGATCCCCACTGGCCAATGATATTGTACGATTAATGCAAAGAAAATGACAGGAATGGTCATCCATCCACGCAGTAACCTTGCCCAATGCTGATTAACTTCCTTGAATAGACTAAACGTCTTGTGTAGGCTATCCGTACTTTACATTTTATAAAGCACAGAACACACTCAGATCCATGTCTTGAAAAAAGCAAATGTTTCCATCTAAAACAAGCAGCATTGTGTCAGATATGATAAAGGAAACTATTTTACTGAGAAAATCCTGCGACTTGTAGTCTTTTACAGAAGAAAGTGTGTGTAAATAACACAATAAATGCAACACAATATTTCAGCAGCATGGTGGATTGTTTCCTGTCTGTAGCACCTGCAGTAGAGCTACATGAAAGGGGAGTTTTGATTGGAGGGCTACAAAGTACCCATTCAAAAACTGCACAACTCTGAGATGGCAATAATATTTTCATATAACATAGCTATTTATACGTATTTCTTCTACTACACCAGCATCCCCCATTTCATTGAGGATAATGGTGGGAAAACTTATGTGTTATCTTCTCTGTAATGAACTATGTAAATGGTCCACAAGCCAGTTGTAGATTTAACACAAGGCTATGGAGGAATGAAACTGTCTTGATGCCTGGTTTGTAAGGCGAAAGCAAACCTTGGTAAAACCTCTGTAGCAGTAGATCTTCTAGGACTGACTGTTTTTCAGGCTAAAGAAAATCTGCTAAATACCGTTATGGTAGAGTACTATTGAACTCCACACTAAGAAAGCAATTTGTGTTTCTTAGAGAGGAAGGTCCTTCAGATAATAAATGTTTTACTGCTGGCTTTCTTCATAAACTTCACCAGGACTTCAATGAGGGGGCTTCCCATTAGCAGCACTGATAAATGTTTTGGAATAGAGATGAATGGTCATCTTCTTTGTCTTTACCAAATGGAAAAGCTACTAGCCTTCTGGAGGTTAAATTACTGACCCCAGAAAACGAATTTTAATCTGCCCAGCTATCAGATCTTAACGTCATCTGGTGTTGTAGAAAGAACCTCTAGTAGATCTTTTACTGTTGGCTGTTTTACAGTCGCAGGAGACCTCTTAATGCTGTCATTTTCAGGAAAATGTGGCCAGTTCAAAGACTTCTGTTGGACATCCCTCATAAATGAAGAGGTAGGTAGCTTGAACTAAAAAAATGAAGAATCTTCTGTAGTAGATCCTCTACCAAAGGCTGTTTTACAGCCAAGGGGGATCTGAAAATGCTGTCATAGGATTACTCAACCCTCAGCATGTAATATTGTACTTCAGATCTGTAGAATAGGAAGTCTTAAACTTCTTTCTTCTTGGTTGGAACTCTATGAATTCCGAAAAGAACGCATCTGCCGTTTAAGAAATGGGCAGAATGTTAAAAGAATTCATGTGTTGCCTCCTCGACGACCAAAAATTGAATGAAGATCTCTCGACAAAGTCCAACCGACAATGAGTAGTGCGCATGCGCGCCTGCCACTAACTACGGGGTTCACCTCTCGAACAAGAATAAATTTTAAATATTCTTGTTGGTCGCCGCGTTTTGCCTCCACAAAACCAAGTAAGCATTTGTGAGGATAAGGTAAGGCTATTTTACGCAATAAAAATACTGAACTGATTTTAATAAAAACTAGAGGATCGCTCGCAAAAAAAAAAGATAATAGCAAAAACAAAGCGTCCCGAAAAGGATATAAAGGTGAGTGCTAAAGTATTAAGAAAATGCTTCGTTTCTAGCCTTATACTGTTGTGGCAACCAAAGTCAGCGCAGTCTGCTCTATCTAGCACGGTTTTCAAGATATAAGCATTTTTGTGTTTTGCAAAAAATAAAAAAATTAAAAATGTCCGCTATATTTGGCGAGACAAAAATATTTTGAAAATTGGCATGGCTACTCTGCAAAGATACCCAGCAGGTAAAAAATTTTGTTGAGTTCGCTCCATATAGCACGGTTTTCGAGATATAAGCATTTTTGTGTTTTGCAAAAACGTTGAAAATTCAAAATGGCCACCATTTTTGGGGAGACAAACCTTTTTGTCAAGACCACTGCCGCGGTGTGTATCTCCTGCCGAGCATTAAAGCAGAAGAAATAGCTTTTCCGAGATATTCACAATTTTTCATTTTCGTGTGTGAAAGCTCTTCCAAAAGTAGGTGAATGAGTTATTTGAGAAAAATTGGCTATCTGCAATACTTTTAGAGATAATTCGCATTTACTCATTTTGAGTAGGTGAGTAATTAGCTATGGGTCTGAAACTTCACCAAGTGAAAGCTCTCCCAAAAGTAGGTGAATGAGTTATTTGAGAAAAATTGGCTATCTGCAATACTTTTAGAGATAATTCGCATTTACTCATTTTGAGTAGGTGAGTAATTAGCTATGGGTCTGAAACTTCACCAAGTGAAAGCTCTCCCAAAAGTAGGTGAATGATTAATTTGAGAAAAATTGGCTATCTGCAATACTTTTAGAGATAATTCGCATTTACTCATTTTGAGTAGGTGAGTAATTAGCTATGGGTCTGAAACTTCACCAAGTGAAAGCTCTCCCAAAAGTAGGTGAATGAGTTATTTGAGAAAAATTGGCTATCTGCAATACTTTTAGAGATAATTCGCATTTACTCATTTTGAGTAGGTGAGTAATTAGCTATGGGTCTGAAACTTCACAGAGTGAAAGCTCTCCCAAAAGTAGGTGAATGAGTTATTTGAGAAAAATTGGCTATCTGCAATACTTTTAGAGATAAATCGCATTTACTCATTTTGAGTAGGTGAGTAATTAGCTATGGGTCTGAAACTTCACCAAGTGAAAGCTCTCCCAAAAGTAGGTGAATGATTAATTTGAGAAAAATTGGCTATCTGCAATACTTTTAGAGATAATTCGCATTTACTCATTTTGAGTAGGTGAGTAATTAGCTATGGGTCTGAAACTTCACCAAGTGAAAGCTCTCCCAAAAGTAGGTGAATGAGTTATTTGAGAAAAATTGGCTATCTGCAATACTTTTAGAGATAATTCCCATTTACTCATTTTGAGTAGGTGAGTAATTAGCTATGGGTCTGAAACTTCACCAAGTGAAAGCTCTCCCAAAAGTAGGTGAATGAGTTATTTGAGAAAAATTGGCTATCTGCAATAATTTTATAGATAATTCGCATTTACTCATTTTGAGTAGGTGAGTAATTAGCTATGGGTCTGAAACTTCACCAAGTGAAAGCTCTGCCAAAAGTAGGTGAATGAGTTATTTGAGAAAAATTGGCTATCTGCAATACTTTTAGAGATAATTCGCATTTACTCATTTTGAGTAGGTGAGTAATTAGCTATGGGTCTGAAACTTCACCGAGTGAAAGCTCTCCCAAAAGTAGGTGAATGAGTTATTTGAGAAAAATTGGCTATCTGCAATACTTTTACAGATAAATCGCATTTACTCATTTTGAGTAGGTGAGTAATTAGCTATGGGTCTGAAACTTCACCAAGTGAAAGCTCTCCCAAAAGTAGGTGAATGATTAATTTGAGAAAAATTGGCTATCTGCAATACTTTTAGAGATAATTCGCATTTACTCATTTTGAGTAGGTGAGTAATTAGCTATGGGTCTGAAACTTCACCAAGTGAAAGCTCTCCCAAAAGTAGGTGAATGAGTTATTTGAGAAAAATTGGCTATCTGCAATACTTTTAGAGATAATTCGCATTTACTCATTTTGAGTAGGTGAGTAATTAGCTATGGGTCTGAAACTTCACCAAGTGAAAGCTCTGCCAAAAGTAGGTGAATGAGTTATTTGAGAAAAATTGGCTATCTGCAATACTTTTAGAGATAATTCGCATTTACTCATTTTGAGTAGGTGAGTAATTAGCTATGGGTCTGAAACTTCACCAAGTGAAAGCTCTCCCAAAAGTAGGTGAATGAGTTATTTGAGAAAAATTGGCTATCTGCAATACTTTTAAGAGATAATTCGCATTTACTCATTTTGAGTAGATGAGTAATCATCTACGGGTCTGAAACTTCACCATGTGAAAGCTCTCCCAAAAGTACATGAATGAGTTATTTGATAAAAATTGGGTATCTGCAATAGTTTTAGAGATAATTCGCATTTACTCATTTTGAGTAGGTGAGTAATTAGCTATGGGTCTGAAACTTCACCAAGTGAAAGCTCTGCCAAAAGTAGGTGAATGAGTTATTTGAGAAAATTGGCTATCTGCAATACTTTTAGAGATAATTCGCATTTACTCATTTTGAGTAGGTGAGTAATTAGCTATGGGTCTGAAACTTCACAGAGTGAAAGCTCTCCCAAAAGTAGGTGAATGAGTTATTTGAGAAAAATTGGCTATCTGCAATACTTTTAGAGATAATTCGCATTTACTCATTTTGAGTAGGTGAGTAATTAGCTATGGGTCTGAAACTTCACCAAGTGAAAGCTCTCCCAAAAGTAGGTGAATGAGTTATTTGAGAAAAATTGGCTATCTGCAATACTTTTAGAGATAATTCGCATTTACTCATTTTGAGTAGGTGAGTAATTAGCTATGGGTCTGAAACTTCACCAAGTGAAAGCTCTCCCAAAAGTAGGTGAATGAGTTATTTGAGAAAAATTGGCTATCTGCAATACTTTTAGAGATAATTCGCATTTACTCATTTTGAGTAGGTGAGTAATTAGCTATGGGTCTGAAACTTCACCATGTGAAAGCTCTCCCAAAAGTAGGTGAATGAGTTATTTGAGAAAAATTGGCTATCTGCAATACTTTTAGAGATAAATCGCATTTACTCATTTTGAGTAGGTGAGTAATTAGCTATGGGTCTGAAACTTCACCAAGTGAAAGCTCTCCCAAAAGTAGGTGAATGATTAATTTGACAAAAATTGGCTATCTGCAATACTTTTAGAGATAATTCGCATTTACTCATTTTGAGTAGGTGAGTAATTAGCTATGGGTCTGAAACTTCACCAAGTGAAAGCTCTCCCAAAAGTAGGTGAATGAGTTATTTGAGAAAAATTGGCTATCTGCAATACTTTTAGAGATAATTCACATTTACTCATTTTGAGTAGGTGAGTAATTAGCTATGGGTCTGAAACTTCACCATGTGAAAGCTCTCCCAAAAGTAGGTGAATGAGTTATTTGAGAAAAATTGGCTATCTGCAATACTTTTAAGAGATAATTCGCATTTACTCATTTTGAGTAGATGAGTAATCATCTACGGGTCTGAAACTTCACCATGTGAAAGCTCTCCCAAAAGTACATGAATGAGTTATTTGATAAAAATTGGGTATCCGCAATAGTTTTTGAGATAATTAGCATTTACTCATTTTGAGTAGGTGAGTAATTAGCTACGGGTCTGAAACTTCACCAAGTGAAAGCTCTTCCAAAAGTAGGTGAATGAGTTATTTGAGAAAAATTGGCCATCTGCAATACTTTTAGAGGTAATTCGCATTTACTCTTTTTGAGTAGGTGAGCAATTAGCTATGGGTCTGAAACTCCAAATGAAAGCTCTTTGGGATAGCTGCTCTGCAGAGATACCCTGAAGATAAAAAATTTCGTCGAAATCGCTCTATGTAGCACGGTTTTCGAAATATTAGCATTTTTGTGTTTTGCAATTTTTGCGCAAAAATTCGAAAATTCAAAATGGCCGCCATTTTTGGCAAGACAAATTGTTTTTGAAAATTGGCATGGGTACTCTGCAGAGATACCCTGTGGGTCAAAAATTTCGTCGAAATCGCTCTATCTAGCACGGTTTTCGAGATATAAGCATGTTTGTGTTTTGCAATTTTGCGAAAAATTCGAAAATTCAAAATGGCCGCCATTTTTTGAGAGAAATTTTTGGTCTGAAAATTGGCATGGCTACTCTGCAGATATACCCTGCAGGTCAAAAATTTCGTCGAAATCGCTCTATCTAGCAGGGTTTTCGAGATATAAGCATTTTTATGTTTTGCAATTTTTGCGAAAAATTCGAAAATTCAAAATGGCCGCCATTTTTGGCGAGACAAAATTTTTTTGAAAATTGGCATGGCTACTCTGCAGATATACCCCGTGGGTCAAAAATTTCGTCGAAATCGCTCTATCTTGCAGGGTTTTCGAGATATAAGCATTTTTATGTTTTGCAATTTTTGCGAAAAATTCGAAAATTCAAAATGGCCGCCATTTTTGGCGAGACAAAAATTTTTTCAAAATTGGGATAACTACTCCGCAGAGATACCCTGCGGGTCAAAAATTTCGTCGAAAACGCTCTAACTAGCACGGTTTTCGAGATATAAGCATTTTTGTGTTTTGCAATTTTTGCGAAAATTTCGAAAATTCAAAATGGCCGCCATTTTTGGCGAGACAAAAATTTTTTGAAAATTGGGAAAAGTACTCCGCAGAGATATCCTGCGGTTCAAAAATTTTGTCGAAATTGCTCTATCTAGCACGGTTTTTGAGATACAAGCATTTTTGTGTTTTGCAATTTTTGCAAAAATTTCGAAAATTCAAAATGGCCGCCATTTTGGGCGAGAGAAAATTTTTTTTGAAAATTGGGAAAACCACTCCGCAGAGATACCCTGTGGGTCAAAAATTTCGTCAAAATCGCTCTATCTAGCACAGTTTTCGAGATATAAGCATTTTTGTGTTTTCCTTATTTGGAAAATTCGTAATGATTAATTAATCATTAATTACTCGGCCATTTCTTGACCAATCAATGCCAAAATCTAATGATTTCCAGATTTTAATAGAATGAATGTATTTGCCAAGTTTCAGGTGAATTGATAAAATTCCTTTCAAGTTATCATCCGGACAAGCTTCCCCATCGAAAAAAGACATTTTTGGTCATGTGACCTCTCTGATTGGTTGAAATGTCACTGCAGCATATTCAAAAAAATTCCCCAAGGCTACTGCCTAAACCTGCCAAATTTGAAAAGAATCCGCCTAATGGTTACAGAGTTATAAGGAAAACAAAATGCGGAGCCGGCGGAGCCGGAAGCTCTCCCATACACAAACAAGCGTCCCTTGCGGGACGCTTAATGAGGTAAAGGGATCCCTTATATATGATGTTTTGTTATATGAATACTCAGAGTAATGATTGCAGGTCTATTATAACAAACTGTCAATTTCCTGCTGTTGTAGCCAGTTTATTGGGGAAGCATACGTTTGAAAGTGTATCTTCCTTAGAGCAAGTAAATTTTGTGGCCTAGTGCATGTCAGTTATTTCTATGACAATGCAGAAATTAATTTGTATACCTATTTCTTCTTTATGACCATAGCATGCTGTCTGTGTGATAAAAATACCTACACAGCATAAGTAACATTTTTGGACATGGCCAGCATGCATGTACATTGTGCTTTAGGATGTAGGAGAGGCTTCAATGCACTTACTCAAAGCAGTGGGCAGCACTGAGTATCCAGCGGTCATTAAGAATTGTGCCTCCACACCAGTGTCCAAAGATGCCCGTGTTCTGCATCCTCCGGATCCCTGCCTGCCACGGGTACGATCCGTACAGTGCCTCAAAGCCCCCAATTATACGCCCAACTGCCTGATTCATGTACCGACGTCCACACAGCAGTGGGGCATTTGTACTAGGAGGCTCTGAAAGACAGAAAATAACACTGCCTGCAAGGAATGGACAGTACAATGAGTGAAACCCAGTTGAAATATGACCTACTACCTTGTTCCTGTACTGAAACACTTCTAAATATTATATTTATTAGCCACTATTTCTTTATATCACATAAAGAGGAATGCAGTGACACACCTGTGGCGTTTGGATGGTACAGGGTGTTATTTACTGAATGTAATGGATGAAGAGACTTTTAGTGACACACTTTTGATAGATGGGTAGAACTTTGTGTTATTTGCTGACTTTATTTTTTCATAAACAGGACTGCAGTGGCATACCTGTGCGAGTTGAGTGGAAGTCAGTTTTATCTACTGATTTTACATTAATTTTACACAAAGGAAATGATCAAGAAAACAGAATTAATTGTGCTAGTGCGAAAGTGTCATTTATAACCTTCACCAAGGAGGAATTAAATTCACGACTGATTATCTGTTTGTTTGTTTGTTTGTTTGTTAGCAGGATTAAGCAAATACTACTGGTAGGATCTTCATGAAAAAAAATAAGAAGATGGGTCCTGCTCTTAGATTCCAATAAATCTTGAGACTGATTTGGATCACAGTCTGGATACAAAAATACCAAAAAATCCGGAATTTCCCATTTAGTTATTATTACGTGCCTTGGCAGAGGTATGCACTCTCCAAATGCTCTTGTTGATACTATATCTTTATATAGGAGAATGTAGCCTATACCTGTGGTGGTGGTTGAGGTGGTGGGGGGTGTGGTCATATCGTCAGTGAAGCATCTCACCCCTGCATCCTCACTGTGCATACAGTTGTGGGAGGACCAGCCTCTATGTACACAGTCGCTTATTTCTGCCTCCCGCCCAGAACACTCCAAGTCATCCAGCCAGACAGGGCCAGAACCAGGACCATAGAATCCACCCCCCACTGCCATGGCAACACCACTGGAACATAAATACAGCTACAGCATTAACACAAGGCATTAACACAGATACTACTGGAACCAGAGCAACAGGAGCTACCCATTCCTACCATGAAAACAACAATAGAAAACAAAGTGGATTAGAGGTTCCAGATTTCTCCCGTCATTCTGAGAAATAGTTACAGCCTGATGTAACATTAATGAAATATTAAGCTAACAATCTAGAGCCATGATATTATGAGATGATCCGAATGAGCAACCACAACTGAAAGGTTTTTATGAAATTGTCGACATATCTGTTTTTTAATCTGTCACCACACAATAACAAGAATTCAGACGAATTGTACTGTGTCACCAGCTTTGGTTAAAGACTGAAAAGGATGAAATTCAAAAGGACAAAAATTGTGCTGGACATAAATAGTTGGCAGACTGGCAGTATTTTTGCAGAACCAGACAATCCTCGAGAAGTACTGAGCCATGGTGTGGCTCCAACTTGTTGAAAAATATAACCTAGATCCAATGTACAGTATATGACAAATGGACGCAGGCAGACAGAGAGGTAAACACAATAAGTTATCACTTACCAAGTTTTTACTAGATGTCAGCACTAAGCAGGAAATTCAGGAAATTCAGTTGCCATGGGGTTTGGAATGCAAAGAACCCACAAAAAGATTTTTAAACCCAAGAAACATGAGAAAATGTTGACAAGTACCCACAAAATCACAATTTGAAAAACAATACAGAAAAAGTATTGCCATGGCAGCAGCTGTTACATAAACTTGCAAAAAAGCATCATCACTACTCTTGTAGTTTCCCTGCATGAAATATATCCTGAAAATACTAGTTAAAATCTGTGCATGGGTTTTATTTATAAAGATCCCACCAATTTAAAAGTGAAAAACAACAGGAATAGTGTTGGCAAATGTTGCCTAAAACCAAATCACAAGTTCCTCTTGTAATGAACATATTTTGAAAGTTTTGAATAATGTTAAATGCCCACAAAATGAAAGACCAAGAAACAGAAAAAGTGTTGGGATGAAAACACTTGTTGCAGAAATTGCTAAGAAAGCAATCACATACAAGTTCTCATGCCATTAAACCTGCACAGTTATATATACATGCAAAATTTTAATGAAATTTCTCAAGTTATCTTCAGTATACTCTATACTAAAAAAAAACTGAAACTCAACATAATTCTTTTACACATTGGAGTTTAAGGTCATCTTAAAACAGGACACACCTAGAATACCAGTTACAACCACATGCCAAATTTGAACTGAATCCGTCAACCCATTTTTGAGATACTGTCTGGAAACGGAAAAACCTAAAATCAATAAAAGTTTGTTACTAGTGGGAGTTTAAGTTCATCTTAAAATAGGGCATACTTTGAGGACCAGTTACATCCACATAACAAATTTGAATTTAATCCAATATGCCATTTTTGAGATACTATGTGGAACGGAAATGTGACGATACTGACAATGTGTTATTACTGGGAGTTTAACGTCAACTTAATATATGGCACTTACCTATGGCCAGTTACATATACATGCAAAATTTCAAGGAAATTTCTCAAGGTATCTTCAGTATACTCTATGGAAAAATTAAAAACCTAAACTCAACATAAAACCTTTATAAATGGGAGTTTAAGGTCACCTTAAAATAGGACACACCTTGAATACCAGTAACAACAACATACAAAATTTGAATTAAATTTGTCATCCCATTTTCGAGAAACTGTCTGGAAACAGAAAAACTTAAAATCAATATAAGTATGTTACTAGTGAGCGTTTAAGATCACCTTAAAACAGGGCACACCTTGATCACCAGTTACATCCACATGCCAAATTTGAATTTAATCCATCATGCCATTTTTGAGATACTGTGTGGAAAGGAAGTGTGACGACGACACTGACAATGTGTTATTACTGGGAGTTTAAGGTCACCTTAATGTATGCACTTGTCTATGGCCAGTTACATATACATGTAAAAATTTGAATTAATTTTCTTAAGTTATTTTCAGTATACTCTATGAAAAAAATAAAAAGGTTAAACTCAGCATAATTCTTTTATACATTTTAAGGTCACCTTAAAATAGGACACACCTTAAATACCAGTTACAACCACATGCCAAATTTGAATTGAATCCATCAACCTCTTTTCGAGATACTGTCTCAAAATGGAAAAACTTAAAATCAATATAAGGATGTTACTAGTGGGAGTTTAAGGTCACCTTAAAACAGGGCACACCTTGAGTACCAGTCACATCCACATGCCAAATTTGAATTTCATCCATCATGCCATTTTTGAGACACTGTCTGGGAAGGAAGTGTGACAACGACACTGACCATACCTGTCCTCCAACATAGCTGCTAGTGACACAAAAGTAATGCAACCTTAAACTCATAAGTTTATGAAATATCAGAAATTTACTATAACCTTACAAAAGAAACTTTTTTGGTGTAGACAGATGTACATGATGAATATCAAAGAATAAAGTCTGAATTAGCACATCAAATATCTTTTTAATACCAAAAAATTGTCCCAACCTTAAACTCAAAGTTAGTTTGTAGCTGTGAGGGACTTTAAGGGAATCTTTTCCTGTAGGTTTTGTTCACGGTTTGCTACATTCACAACTTCAAAGATGCTTAGAATTGCACAGTGTTTGAAATACTGTTGAAAAATTGCCAAACTTAAAGTGAATATAATTCTGTTATTACTGGGAGTTTAAGGTCACCTTAATGTGAGGCACTTATCTATGGCCAGTTACATATACATGCAAAATTTGAATGAAGTTTCTTAAGTTATCTTTAGTATACTTTACGGAAAAGTAAAACATTTAAACTCAACATAACTTTTTAATACATGAGAGTTTAAGGTCACCTTAAAATAGGGCACACCTTGAAAACCAGTTACAACCACATGCCAAATTTGAATTGAATCCGTCAACCCATTTTTGAGATACTGTCCGGAAATGAAAAACCTTCAACACAATATAAGTATCTTACCACTGTGAGTTTAAGGTCACCTTAAATAGGGCACACATTGAGGAAAAGTTACATCAACATGCCAAATTGGAATTTAATTCATCAAGCTATTTTTGAGATACTGTCTGGAAAGTAAGTGTGACGACAACACTGACCATGTATGTTTTCCATCATAGTCACACAAACTAATGCAACCTTAAACTCATAAGTTTATAAAATATCAGCAATTTACTATAACCTTACAAAAGAGACCATTTTTTGTGGAGATATATGTACATGATGAATATCAATGTGAAAAGTCCTAATTAGCATATAAAATATCTTCCAAACACCAAAAATATTGTCCCAACCTTAAACTCAAAGTTTGTTTGCACTGCTGTATATTGTAGCAACTTTAAGGTAATCTTTTTCTGAAGGTTCTGTTCAAGGTTTGTTACATCCACAACTAAAATATGCCTAGAATTGCACAATATTTGAAAGGTCCTCAGTGGCCTAGTGGTTAGCAAGTTTGGCATCTAATCATAGGCTGTCACCTCTGTGGGTTCGAGTCCCACAAGTGGCAATGCTGAGGACCTGTCCCAATATGACCCTGGCTGTTGAACGGGACGTAAAACCCCAACTTTGACCTTTGACCTTTGGCACAATATTTGAAATACTGTTAAAAAATTACCAAACTTAAAGTGAATATAATTCTGTTATTACTGGGAGTTTAAGGTCACCTTATTGTATGGCACTTACCTATGGCCAGTTACATATACATCCAAAAGTTGAATGAAATTTCTGAAGTTATTTTCTGTATACTCCATGGAGAAAGAAAAAACGTAAACTGGACATAACTTATTTATACGTGGCAGTTTAAGATCACCTTAAAATAGGGCACACCTTCAAAACTAGTTACAACCACATGCCAAATTTGACTTGAATCCATCAAGCCATTTTTGAGATACTGTCCAGAAACGAAAAAACTTAAAATGAGTTTAAGTATCTTACTAGTGGGAGTTTAAGGTCACAAAACTATACAGCACACCCTCAGGACCAGTTACATCCACATGCCAAATTTGAATTAAATCTGACAAGCCATTTTTGAGATACTGGCCGGAATACAAAGTGTGACTCAACGCCACAAAATTGGATGACGAAGCAATCCCTATATGCCACGCAGCATAAATGCTGGTGACACAAAAACTGGAAAAAGTTTTGCTCTGGCAAAAACAAAACATACCATTCAAGCAGGCTTGAAGCTTTGTCAAACTTGGTAAAACAGATGATATCTCACACAGTGGAAGAATAATTCTTTGAATAACTTGCAATGAAAATTATATTGCAAATTTAATAAGTAAATTAAATTTTTATAAGTTAATACCTATCCAATGGACAATTGCTTTACCGGTCGGCACGACCGGTCCCGCCAAATGCCAGAAAAAGACATCCTGTATATAATACCGGCAGGACCGGTCAGTAGTGTGCATTTGCTAGGTGGCACATCATACTTGCTTCCTGTCTAGATAGAGTGACGTCAGTTCATCTTTTTCGTTGTCTAAACAGATTTAGACCCCTAGTAAGCTGGTAACGGGGTTGGTAGGGAGGGCCTTGCTATCCATTGGATAGGGTATTAACTTATAAAAATTTAATTTACTTATTAAATTTGCAATTTTATTGCGTTAATACATCCTATCCAATGGACAATTGCTGAATAACTACCGCTTGGTAGGAGGGTAAGTTACTAGGGACTTAGGTGAACTCATAAATGATAAAAAAATTCCCTCTGGCCTAGGTTGACTTTTAGTCAGAAAACCTGTAGGCCTATGGTCGGATACCAGTGCCCGGTTGCCGGGGCATGTACCAATGTCCCCCCCCCCCTTTTAAACAGACCTGCTCTGAGGTAGGGGAAGAGAGGGATGAGTTCAGTCCCAGAAGGCAATAACCTCCAGAAGGAAGGCATGTAGTTAGTTCCATGAACTATTAACACTACATATATACAAATCTCAATATAAGGGCTAATTGTGGATCTGTTCAGCAGCCACTACTGGGCCCAACTGAAGGGGCTCTGAACCAGCCCAAGCCACATCCTTCAAAAAAACTGTGTGAAGGTGTTATGTTATTTCCAGTGGCAGGCTGAAAAATTGTTCTGAGGAGACTCCCAACTGGAATGCCTTAGAAGCAGCAAGGGGCCCTGACAACATGGGCTTTAACCTGACGTAGGGTGAGGGCCTCCTGACCAGAGAGCTCATAACATAGGATCACCGTTGCTTGATCCATGAGGAGATAGTGACAGGTGAGAAGTCTTGTCAAAACCTTTCTAAAGGGAGACAGACTAACTCATTGTTCCATTTGAGATCCTGTCCCAATAAGTAGCACAGTGCTCTGAACAGACACAGGACCTATCAGACTTGAGGGACTTATCCAGAGTTGGGACCAGGGTTGGTATAACCACTGGGGCCACACTGTCCGGACTCTCCTTGGCCAGCTGGTTCTTGGAAAAAAAGGCTGGGTGCTGGGTACAAAGACACCTTTGACCAGTCTGACTGGTGTCTGATGTTTTGTTTTGCCAAGCATGGATATCACTTCTGTGTTTGCCAGAACCCAGGGTCAAGAGTAAAACAGTCTTGAAGGTCAATGCTTCAAAGAGGTCTCTTTAAGGGGTTCCAATGGAGCCTTGCCAATTTGTGCAACACCAGGGGGAGGTTCCAGGAGGGGATGCCCCTCCGACCCTTAGGTCTGTCTCTGTAAACTGTCCAAGAGACGAGCAAGATTCTCATTGTGCTGAAATTTATTCCTGAATTACCCAGTTGTCAGCAATGACTGATCTGGTTGATCCTCTTTGAGGAGCCTCAATTCCTACTGCCACTGCCTCAGAGAAGCCCTGTTCATTGATTGCTGAGGCTCTAGGAGCCATGTATGCAGATCTAATTTTGACAGATTCCTGTGAGGAGTCTGATTAAATGGTTGAGAGAGCAGGTTGGACAGGTACCAAGGAATCTGACTTGACATGATCAAGAGATCCCAGAACCAGGAATGTTGGGCCACTTTGGAGCATGGGTAGTCCTGCAACTTCACCACTTGCCCAAGATGGCTACCAGTGGGAAGGCATATGGGTCCAGATCTTCCCATGGCAGACTGATTGTATCATTGGGGGATCAGGCCCCAGTGATACAAGTTGAGACAGTTTGTTGTTGCGCCAGGTGGCAAAAACAGGCCCACTTAGGGCTGGTGCCACCAGAAGCCTATTGTTTGGAAAAACTCTGACAGGAGGGACCATTCTGTCAGCTCTGTCTAGTTTGTGTGAGACTGGATAGCTTGTCTGCTATGACATTCAGCCGCCTGGAATGTGCCGGGCTAGAGTCACCTGTTTCCTGGAATACCAGGTCAGGATTCTCCATAGTAGGGCACAAAGAGGGCCTGACTTCATCCCCCCTCTTTCTTCATACAGGCAATCACTGTTGTGTTGTCTGTAGTTATGACAGCAATATTGTTCAACCAGAGGTCTTGGAATTCTTTAAGGGCCAAATGACCGCCTTAGTTCCAGATAGTTTAATGTGTAACCTGCTTCTGGAAGGGACCAGGTTCCCCTTACAGTGTTCTCCTAAGTGAGAACCCCACCATTCTTGATGTATCTGTAACAATTGAAGAGCATATTTAGCAGGTGTAATGGTTGACCTTGACGCACATTGTCTGCCTGCAGCCACCATTTAAGATGGGGGTGGAGGGAACTGGGGTCACCTTTTCTAGTGATTCTGGTACCCTCCAGCTGTTCTTCTAGTGCCACTTTATCGGCCTCATGTGGAGGTGAACTAGGTGCACTTGCTTCTCTATGGCTGTCAGTAACCCTATCAGGGGCATCAGCTGCCAGACCGGGCATGTAGGTCCGGGGAGAAGTTTCTGGATAAGCATTCAAGGTCTACCAATGCTCTAGGGTGGGTCTGACCTTACGCTCTTCCAAGCTAACTGGAAGCCTACTAAGTCGAAGACTTGCTCGAGGTCCAGTTCTAGTTTTTCATGTTTACTTCATATGAAGCTGCCTTCTTCCTGTCCACAGTGGTGGTTCAGCAGCTTTTCTCTGCAACCAACAATCTCTGTAACCGGTCAAACCGGTAGGCTGGTGTCTCTCTGTAACCAAAGTTTTCTTGGAGAAAGCTCTGTTACCAAAGAATTGGGGCAGCACAGGTCTGTACGTGGTTACTTCACCAGTATCTCTAATTCTTGTGAAGCAACGGTCACTGAAGGTTGTGTAAGCCGGCACCCGGTCGGTAGGCTCTGTAACCGGTTGGTTAAAGGAATTTTTCTGAAGAAACTTCCTGTCCAACTAACTTGTCACCATCAATTCTCTGTAGCCGGGAAACCTCTGTAACCGGTGAACCTGTTGTCAGCACTGGATTTGAAGCTGGTTCCTTGCCAGTAAGGATGGGAACAGCAGATTTCTTTGTAACCGGCAATACTCTGTAACTGGTAGACCTGCTGTCCTCGCTTGACTTGTTCACTGTAGCTGCCTTCTTGCCAGTAATGGTGGGAATAGCAGATTTCTCTGTAACCGGTAATTCTCTGTGACCGGTAGCCCTGCTGTGTGTCACCAGCAAGTCTCTGTAACTGGTAATCCTGTTTAACCGGTAGCCCTTGCTTGATCTCTGTGACCACAACCGGCAGTCTGAGCAAAACTGGTGCCGGTAACCCTCATCACTGGCTGGCTAGAGACCCTACCGGTAGCCTGAACAGGACTGGTACCAGTCAAAAATTCTGCAATGGGGAGAAGGGTCTCAATGGTCACAGCAACTTCTGGTAGGTGAACCCTCTGAGCAGCCTCATCGGTGGTCTGAAAAAGACTGAAACTGGTACCCCCAACAGTCACACCAAAGGACAGGCAACTGGTGGAGGTTCCAGGATCAAAAAGGGCTGATCACTGGTAACCACTGAAGGGGGTTTCTTCACAGGACCACAGGAACAGCACCCACCGGTGGTCTGAACAAGACTGGAACCGGTACCCCCAACAGTCACACCAGAGGATAGGCCATTGGTGGAGGTTCCAGGATCAAAAAAGGCTGATCACTGGTAACCACTGAAGGAGGTTTCTTCACAGGACCACAGGAACAGCACCCACCGGTGGTCTGAACAAGACTGGAACCGGTACCCCCAACAGTCACACCAGAGGACAGGCCACTGGTGGAGGTTCCAGGATCAAAAAGGGCTAATCACTGGTTTCTTCACAGGACCACAGGAACAGCACCCACCAGTAGTTTGAACGGAACTGGTACCAGTAACACAGCCATCAATTCTTGTCAGCTGAACCGGTCACACTTGGGGATCTACTTGCTGGTAGTTGTGTTGAGATCTGTGAAGTCACATGACCAGCACCGGCAAAAACTCACAGATTTCTGTGGCCACTTGTCGTCTAAATCTTCAGGCCAACAGACGAGTTGCTGGTTTTCTTCTTGCCAGTTAAAAATGGGTGTTGAGTAATAAATGGTCGTCTTCTTTTGATGAAAACTTCTGTTGAAAACACAATTCCTCCATTGTTGAATGCGTATCACATGACCAGGTCCATGTCATGTGACAAGCATAAGCTGGAAGTGATGACGTCAGACGATGCATTCTTCTTTCCTTCTAATTTCTTCTCATCGACATACATGCAGTGTTACTCGACAATGTAGAATTAAATGGAGGGTGAATCGTGGTAAACAAACACTTCTGAACAGAAGAAGGAATGCTGCAGGGACGACACACAACCTCTCACCCACGACTTCGTCTCGACGACAAGCACAAAGAAAATCTTCAAAACTGGACATAAAATGCTGGATACTGCCTCGTTTAAGGAGGAGAGGCCATGATATGTAAGTATCATGGCCTGATATGATATGTAAGTAACACAATATTTATATTTTCAGATGAAAATAAGGTTAAATTCGTAGAAAAATCCATCTTTTCTTCAAACTTCAAGATCACTTCAAAAACACGTCTGCACACTACACGCGCCAAATGAAAAAGATGAACTGACGTCACTCTGTCTAGACAGGAAGCAAGTATGATGCGCCACCTAGCGAATGCACACTACTGACCGGTCCTGCCGGTATTATATACAGGACCTCTTTTTCTGGCGTTTGGCGGGACCGGTCGCGCTGACCGGTAAAGCAATTGTCCATTGGATAGGATGTATTAACGCAATAAAATAACAGATTCATTGTAAATCTTCTTGCAATGATAAGTTTTATCCTTTGACAAAGGTTTCACTGGTTGACTGTACATTCAAAAATAGTAAATCAAAAGCAAACTTATCTGCTTTCTTTCCCTTAAATATGTCAGAAGAATGATGAAATATTAAACAATATTAAACTGTTTTTTATGTCAACAAATGTGACACGGTTCCCTTCAAACATGGAAGAACAAAAAGAAGTACATGAGAATTGCTTTTACTTCTAACAGAAATCACTGTATATATTTACATCACTGACACAGGGGACACTTAGAAAACAAAAACAGGAGTAAAAGGCAAGAGGGGGCAGACAATAGTGGGATTTTGTTGTAAACAATTCAACAAATTATATTATCTAACTACTCATGTTGAGGGGACTGGGTGGCTGTTAAATTGAAAGAGGGCACCAGCTCTGGTGCTTTGATTATATTGACACTTTACAGTTTCTAAGATATGATCGACAAGATTTTAAAGGTCAAGGTCACTACAGCAAGGTAAAAGGACAAATCAAGATCACATCATGACATTGCACACCTACATCAAGTGCCAAGTATCAACTCCCTACACCTTATGGTTTCCGATATATAGCCCAGACAAGATTTTAAAGGCCAAGGTCACTACAGCAAGATCAAGGCTCAAATCAAGGTCGAACCATTACACTACACACCTACACCCCCTAACCAATGTCAATATCAAGTATTAACTTCCTAGAGAGTATGGTTTCCGAGATATAGGCCGGATAACATTTTAAACTCAAGGTCACTACAGGAAGGTCAAAGGTCAAATCAAGGTCACACCATGACATTGCACACCTACACCCCCTAACCAATGTCCCTACCAAGTATCAACTTTCTACACCTTACAGGTTCTGAGATACAGCCTGGACAAATATGAATCTTAAGTTTAAGAAACTGAAAAGTTAACATATCCTTTCACAGCACTCTATTGTTGATATTTCAATTTAAAATTCACTAATTTTAATTTTTTTTATTGCTGTTGTTTCTTTTTGCACATTAAGTGCTTTAGAGAAATATATATGTAAAGTGCTATATAAATCTGTCATAATTATAAGAAGAATGATATTTTGTCATTGAAGAATCACACAAAAATTTGACTTTTGAAAGATAAGAATGTATCTATTTCTCAAGATACATACTCAAAACCCAGCATTCTGCAGACCACTTTTGCATCATTATCATCAAAGGAATCATCACACACTGTTCCTCTTATTCCGTTTCTAATGAGTTCCACTCGACCTTCAAACTCACTGTGTCCGTCCACTAGCAGTACTTCAACAGCTAAAATGGAACCAGACAAGTACTGTATCACAGAGCAAATTAACCTTGAATAATCACAGTCATACCCTTCCTCTGCTCACCATCCTCAGGCTACCTGACAATTCTGTAAATTAAACGCTGACACAGAACTGATTAAACAAGAGGACATATGTATCAATGTTACATACAACGATTGCCAAATACTGTGCAAGTCAGAAGAAAATCAGATTTGATAAGATCTGATGTCCAAGGCAAAAATACCGTCTTATTTGAGATTTGATGGCAGATGCTGAGGTCAAACCGTCAACTTGTATACACAAACAGATACTCAGTTGAGACCAACCTTACACCACTCCCAACTGTTTGCAATATAAACAAACCAAATTTACACAGTTCAAATATTTACAAGTTGTGAAAGAACAGGAAGTAATTGTGAAAATTTAAAACAAAATTTAAACTGACTGAAAACCTTGCCAGGTATATTCATCAGTCCATATCTATTGACTAACAGTTGATACCTCTGTATTCTAATTCTAATTCTAATAGTACTTTTATAGCGCTTAATCTCTATCTAATGATAGACTCTAAGACGCAGAAAGCCAAAATCAGAGATCGTAATCGTTAAATCAGGGACATTGCAGGGGTCGACACCACGGAGAGACAAAATGAAAAACTAGGGATAATCTAGGGTGGGTAAGCTTTTTCAAAGAGGTACGTTTTCAACTTTTTTCTGAATGAGGAGAGAGATTTAGCTGAGCGTACATCATCAGGAAGATCATTCCAAATCCTTGGGGCATCGTATGTAAAGCTAAGGCCAAAATGCTTTTTAGACTTATATATTGAAGCACAATGTGGGACCTCAAGCAGCACACCATCAGATTGACTTCTGCGTGTTCTATACACACTATGCCTGGGTTTAAGGAAAGGTTCAAAGTATTTTGGATGGCCACTATGTAGAAACTTGTACACCAACAGGGCTGTCTTGAAGACAGAGCGATGCAAGACAGGCAGCCAATGAAGACTCTTTCTTACAGGAGTGATATGTGAGTATTTGGTGGTATTAGCCACAATTCTTGCTAGACTGTTCTGAACACATTGGAGCCTCCGAATGTCTAGAGCAGAGAGACCTCTGAACAAGGAATTACAGTAGTCAAGACGACTTCCCACCAAGGCATTTGCAGCTAAAAGAGCAGCTTCACGTGTAAGATATCCTCGGAGTCGCTTTAAATCCCTGATATGAACAAAACTAGCCTTACAGGTATTCCTGACATGGCAAGAGAAGGAAAAATCAGAGTCAAACCAGACACCTAAGTTCTTAATTGCATCAACAGGTGAAAGGAGGTTGCCAAGTATATTAACTGGGAAAAATTTCCTGAGTTTTGTGCGGA
This sequence comes from Sabellastarte sp. h YS-2021, assembly GCA_964017235.1. Lineage (NCBI taxonomy): Eukaryota > Metazoa > Annelida > Polychaeta > Sabellida > Sabellidae > Sabellastarte > Sabellastarte sp. h YS-2021. Next base: position 17,137,408 of record OZ024931.1, on the reverse strand, counting down.
CATTTCTTGAGCCAAACAGAATAAATTCTGTCTTGTCTGGATTTAGTTTAAGCTTATTTGCAGAAAGCCACTTTCTGACATCATCCAAGCAGTTTTTCAGTCTATCAAAGGCCTGAGTGGCATGGTTCTGTGTGAGATGAACATATAACTGTGTGTCGTCTGCATAAAAGTGGAAACATATGCCAGGATGATTTTGAATAACTTTACTGAGGGGGGTAGTGTATAATGAGAACAAGATCGGCCCCAGGACAGAGCCCTGGGGCACACCGTACAATAGCCTTTTAGCATCGGATAAAACAGAACCAATCTTGATGCACTGATAGCGGTCACAGAGGTACGACTTGAACCAGTTTAGAACCACGCCTCCAACACCAAACCAGGAACTCAAACACTCAATAAGCGTACCATGATCAATGGTGTCAAATGCTGCTGATTGGTCCAAGAGAACAACAGCAGTAGCTTCACCTCTAGCAAGAGCAAGGTGGACTTCATTTTTAATAGACAGTAGTGCAGTTTCGGTCGAGTGACCTTGCTTATAGGCTGATTGACTGACATTTTCAAGTCCGTTACAGGCAACATGGACATTTAACTGCGAAGCAACTACACGCTCAACAAGTTTGGAGATGAAACTCAAGCCAGAGACAGGTCGGTAGTTTTTTAATTCATCCGGTGGTAGTGAAGACTTTTTAATCAGAGGAGAAACAATAGCCTTTTTTAAACCACCCGGGACAGCACCTTCAGTTAGAGAACAGTTGACAAGTTTAGTAACTGAGGGGAGGAGAATATCCAAACATTCTTTAACTAGGAAAGTAGGCCATGGATCGAGGAGGCAAGATTTGGTTGGTGACTTGGTAATTACTGTATGGTTATTGTACCTAACTTCAGTACTATATAATTAAAAACTCTTAGTATACTGAAGTTCATTGGTTAAATTAATATATAGAAGGGTGTTACAGATGACAAGAAACATTCGGTTCCTCATTAATTCCAGTTGAATACTGCTCCATTGATGGCTATGGGGTCAGCAATTTGTATAGACATATTTGTTTTTGTTTTTTTCTGGATTGTTGCTATGCAGTCAGAAAACATTTTAAGTTATAAAAGTGTCAAAACTAAGGTGCTTTTGAAGTAAAAATTGGGATTACAAATGTTCAGAAACATTTGGTGCATAAATTTCTACCAATTGTCAACTATTTCTACTTTATTTTAAACCAAAAACAGTAGAAAATATTTTTTTCAATTTAGAAAAATTGATGCACCAAACTTTTTCAAAATACCTAAGAAAAAAAGTATAATTTGAAAATTTGAAGCCTTATCCGACTAAAAATTGGTTTTCCTCTTGAAAAGCCACCCAGCCTGAGACCAAAAGGGTCTTAACTTTAGCTTGAGACACAATTTGATCAGTCAGTTTATAGATATTGGCCCTGGCCTGCTGGTACATTCAAACAGCACTTTCTACACTCATGACATTTTCCGGGACTTACTGTCACATGACCTTTCATCGCTGTTATCAGAGCAGTCATTTTCTCCATCACACACAAATCCAATAGGAATACAGGTCATGTGTGCAGCCTCACCACATGGGAACTGCTCATCTGTGCACACTGAAAAACAGATAATAAACTTGTGTCAAATTAGTAGACTCGGTACAACTAGAATCTCAGTTATCCAAACCAACTGGCGTTAATGATGCTTATGTCCACTTAGGCATTTTCTGACATTAGGATCCCACAAATTTGTTGCCACTTAAACCTGCATTTGAAAAATAGAAAACATAATGAACCATAAATACCCCAGCATCAAACTATTCCCCTGCACATAGATATTACCATCATCATGTATTTATTTACTTTGCTATATTTGTACAGTAATACAGTCCTGTGTTATATATATTTTTTGCAATTATTTAATCTGCATGTGTTTATAAAGTTTCACAAAGCAGACTAAAATAAGAGTTAAAGAGCAGATACAGTAAAAACCTCAGTTATCCCACTTTATACTTTCCTTATTTAATCTCATGAACTCATCCCTACTCTTCCCAATTTGTGTTTCCTAATTATTTTCCACTGAAATGTCTGTTCTATTTTATGAACCTTCTTTTATCTGAACATAATCACTCTCAGAATGACCAGATAATGGATGTTGTCCTTTACCTTAACAATTAATACTTAACTTATCTTCACTCAACAAAAACATATGAAAACAAATGAAATACTTCCATAAGCTGACTTTACCTTTACCCACTCTGCAAACTACACCTGCAGCTTCAAAGGATCTACAATTGTGATCCCTCCAGTCGCTATGGCTACATTCATCCAGCGATGTCTCAGTGCCATTACATTCCACATCGTCAAGCAAAATATTCTGGTTGTTACCAAATCGTGACATCACTGTTGCCTCAATAGCTCCCCTGGAAAAAAGGATAGAACCTCTATTACCCACCTTTCTATTATCCACATAAACTATTCCTGCCCCAACAATAGACCAGGTATGACCCGCTACTAATTGCAATAGTTTGTTTCTGTGGTTTATTTTGTTTGTAAGGTTACTTAAATGATATACTAAAAGTCTAGAAAAATCTATTTATGGGAAGATGGTGTTTAACCATGTAATGTAAAATTGAAAGAGTCAGCACTTTTCATTTCCTCAAAAATTCCCATTTTCGTCAAATATATGCCCATTATCTGAATATATTTATCACTTTTTGTTGTAGAAGCATAAATATTCCTGCTACAACAAGATTGAATATTCTAAGTTCTGACAGCATCAGACATATAAAACTTTTGACACCTACTGATTGTAACAAATTTTATTGTAATTTAACTTTTTTACAAGTTAAATACTTACCTTATCCTCACAAGTGCTTGTTTGGTTTTGTGGAGCAAAACGCATCGACCGACAAGAATTTTTTAAGGAAATATTCTTGTCACAAGAGGTGACCCCTCGTCTGCGCATGTCCACGCTTGCGCAGTAGTCGTTGTCGACAGACGAATGTCGAGAGTTCTTCATTGTCTTTTTGGTCCCCAGAAAACAAATTATGCGGGGAGGTAGGGAGGGTTTATCCTTGTGAGGATAAGGTAAGTATTTAACTGGTAAAAAGTTAAATTACAATAAAATTTGTTACATTTTATTGCGTAAAATAGCCTTACCTTATCCTCACAAGTGCTTGAATACAACCATAACAGGTGGAGGGTATTTGTTTTGGCCACACTGTTAGATGATTGTCAGACAAGGGGTCACCAAATAAAGCACTTGATAAGAGGATAAGATAAGCTTCCATACGCCACATCTTAAGTTATATATTACTTCTTCATTTACAGATAAGTAATTTGCTAACGTCAACAAGAGATCCATGATGTGGTCGTCATTGTTGCTGCTGTTACTGTTGTAGACAATTTTACAACAAATCCTATAGCAGTATTAACCATCACCCGGTATTGGTGGAGATGTCTGCCCGAAACAAGATGTCATCATCTGACAACGAGAATATCTCCAAGCAGGCAAACTGAACTGCATAAACTGTAGATATGGGGCCATATGTAAGTCAAGAAAGACATATGTCAGTGACACAACACTTATATCACTGGAGAGAACATAAATATGTGAGTCATATCAATAACATGTATAAATACACAAAAATTGACTACATGCTGAGGTGAATGCACAAGACCCAATTTGTCCATGGACTGGTCATGGGATTGCCAAGCTACATTTTCGAGTAGAATGTAGTAAAGAATTGTGGGTCTTCCAATAACAAGAGTTTGATATCTGCTCAGGTAAGACCCCACTCTTGAAAACTAAAGATTCAGCCATGGATGTAATATGTGTCTCAATGTATAGATTCTGAGAATCAGAATTAAAGGACTGGCAATCTAATCATGCCGCCAGGTTGATCCAGGAAGAGATAGCAGAACTCAAGATATCCCCATCAAGCCTTCCTTAAAAGATATGAGCAAGAGATTCTTCCCCTCCTTGAAGTACTTGTACTGTCTTGATAGTAACCAAGTACTGTAAGAAGGCAGAGTGTCACAACATCAGTCCAGTGTCAGCTCAAGAAAGGTTTATGAGCTGGAATGACCACTGGTTTGAGCCATCTGGGCCATCAGAAGCCAACTGATTCTTGCTAAAAGGCAGAAGGAGACTTTCCCTTTTCTCCAAGCAGTAGTCCTGTCCAAGAAGGATCTAAGTACTGTAAGAGGACAACGGATCATGTGTCCAGGCAATTTGAGTTCAGGAATGATCTAGAGCTGAAGTGACCACAGAAGCCAATCTAGACCAATTGAGGCTAATGGGTCCTTGTTGAAAAGATAGGTAGGAGGGAGAAACTGTAACCTCCTTCCAATGAGGCTTGTGTCTGAAGGAGCCAAAGTCCCAGAATACACTTTACCTTGTTTTTGCCAGATGTCAATGCCATTGCAACAGTCTTGCAAGTCAAACTTTTTTAGACTGACCACCTTTAAAGGTTAATAAGGAGCCTTTTGTGAAAACCAACAGAAGCAAAGGCAAATCCCTTGATGCTACACCTCTGTTAGCAGTGGGCTTCTCTCTATAAACACTTGCAATAGGCCTATAAAGATCCAGACTTTTGCTCAACTCCTGCACAAAAAGATATAAATGATCAGCTCCGGCTGCTGTGAAGCCAGCAATAGTGGCAGGTTTCAGATTTTTGCAAGTAAGTGGATCAAAAAATCTGGTATATTTGAGACAGTAGGCTCTGAGATGGCCACCTTATTCTGTTGGTACCAGAGCTCAAAATGGCCCAACATGACTCATACATTTCCAAGATGAGGGTCCTTGAGATGCCTTAAATTTCTCTACCCCTTGCTCAGAGAATGATATAAGAGATTCTGAGTGGTGTTAAGGTGCCAAGCATGAAGGTGCCAATGCCACTGATTCTGATGATATTTCTGACTGAGTGGCTGTTTCTGAGACCAGTGAAGTAGCTGTAATGGAGGTGTGGTTGATTGATTCACCAGATCCCAAAACCAATACATCATGGGCCACCAAGGAGCCACTACAATCATTTTGCACCTGGCGTTCACTTGTTCAATGACTTTTTGGAATGAGTGGTACAGGACAAGAGGCCTAGTGGTCCAGACCCTCCAACAAGATGTTTAATGCATCTATGTTCAGAGCATTTGCATCCGGGACTGGCAACATGGAGTGGAAGTTTGTGATTCATATTGGTGGCAAACATCTCTACCATTGGTATTTGCCAAACTATGCAAATCAAATGGAACATTTTAAGATGAAGAGACCACCCTGTCTGTATTATTTTGTCCTTTCTGGAGAGGCTGATTGTCATGACATTTAGACAACCCTGAATATCTCTGGCTCATATAAGAATATCTCGAGGATTGCAGTAGGCCAAGATGCAGCATACCTGCATAAAAAACCTATTGTTGATTTGTGCCAAACTTGCACATTGTCTTGAACCAGAAAAGAAGTAAGAACCATTCTGTACGGATTACTTTGTCCCTTCTGTAGAGGTTATTGACTATGACATTTAAGCAACCCAGAATATGTCTATCTCCAATGAGTATATTTTAAGAATTGCAGTAGGCCAGGATGCGCCAAGCCTTTGAAGAAGTTCAATTCAAATTTTGAGAAATTATTATTCTCAGAAATAGAAAAATTAGAATTAGGTGAAAGCACCACTGATCTTGAATTACTGGAGTTAAAAAAGCAAGAACTCCTTGAATTCCGACAAAAAGAAATGCAGGGACATATGATAAGGTCAAGGACACAATGGGTTATTGAGGGGGAAAAGCCTTCAAAATATTTTTGTGCATTGGAAAAAGGTAACTATGTGGACAAAACAATAAAGCATCTTCAAAAACAAGATAAAAGGTACACAAGGGACCAAAATGAAATTTTGAATGAAATAAAAATCTTCTATGCGGACTTGTTTAGAGAAAATACAGAAACTGAAAGATTCAATCTCGATAACCATTTAAGAAAATACAATATTAAAAAACTAAACAAGGAGCAAGCTAGGGAAATGGAGGGATATCTCTCCATTGACGAACTTGGTATGACACTTAAAAATACTAAAAATAATAAAGCTCCTGGGCTGGATGGATTCTCATTTGAATTTTTAAAAGTATTTTGGAAAGACTTGAAATTTTGTACTACCTATGCGATCAATGACAGTTTTGACAAGGGTTTACTTCCACTGTCGTTAAGGCAGTGTGTTATTACATGCCTTCCCAAAAAGGGTAAACCGCGAAATAATATTAAGAATTGGCGACCCTTGTCAATGTTGTCTGTCATATATAAGTTAGCATCAGCTGCGATTGCTAATAGAATAAAGCCTCATCTCAGCCAGATTATCGATAACACACAGTGTGGCTTCGTTCCAGGTAGATACATAGGTGAATGTACCAGATTAATATTCGATATAATGAAATTTACCGAAGACAAACAATTACCTGGAATGCTAGTCTTGATTGACTTTGAAAAAGCATTCGACTCCATTTCTTGGTCTTTTATCTATCAAACTATGGCTTACTTAGGTTTTTCTAAAGACCTAATAAAATGGATTAAACTGTTTAACCATAATATCAAGGCCACTATAATTCAATGTGGTGTATTATCAGAATTTATAGATATCCAGCGTGGTTGTAGACAAGGAGACCCCATTGCACCATATTTATTCATAATAGTAGCACAAATTTTAACAATTATGATCAAAAACAATAAAAAAATAAAAGGTATCTCAATTGAAAATGTAGAAATCAAACTAACACAGTTTGCTGATGACACAACTTTGATACTAGATGGTAGTATAGAATCATTACATGCAGCATTTAATACTCTGGAAATTTTTGGCAGCATTTCAGGATTAAAAGTCAATACAGAAAAAACACAAATAGCCTGGATTGGAAAAAAGAAACACAGTAAACATAAAATTAATATTAACAATTGCAGTCTTGAAGCAATTTCAAGTTTCAAGTTACTTGGTATTCTTTTTTCTGTGAATTTGGACGACTGCTTGAAAATGAATTTTGTTCAAAAGATGATAGAAATAAAGGAACTAATTTGTAAATGGAACAAAAGGTATCTGACACCATTAGGTAAAATAACAATAGTTAAGACCTTCCTATTAGCAAAACTGAATCACCTCTTTACATCCTTGCCAAATCCTGACGACTCTTTTGTCAAAGAAATAAACGAGCTTCTATTCAAATTTATATGGTCCTCTAAACCAGATAAAATAAACAGATATACAGTTATGTTGGACAAGAAAATTGGAGGTTTAAAAATGATTAATATTAAAGATTTTGTTACATCTCTGAAAATATCGTGGATCAGGCGGTTATTTATGGCCACAGGGAAATCCTTGTGGATAACTTTATTTGAAAGAAATTTTAATGTTGATATAACTAAAGCAATAAACTTTGGACCTGGCTATTTTCAATTGTTAAAAAATAGAACAACTGACAAATTTTGGATAAACGTGTTTGAGGCTTGGCAAAAATTTTCAGATAAAATTGCAGTTAAAACAAACTCAGACCTATTCAGTAGCCCATTGTGGTACAACAGTAAAATGTCTTGTCATGATATGTATATTCCTATTTGGTTTCAGAAGGGTATTAAAACAATATCAGATATTATAAACCCCAACGGGTTAATAATGACAATGGATGAAGTAAAACACCAATACTCGTTTAGTACTATTAACCCATTGCATTATCTTAGAGTAAAGCACAATGTAAAGCAATATATTAAAAAATACAAATTTGATGAAAAGTATATAGTTCAGAGACCTTTTGTCCCATCTCATATTGTACCCATTTGGAAAAATAAAAAGGGTGTTAGTGCCTTTTACAAAACTCTTACAAAACACAACGAAAATGAACATACAATCAAGTTAAAATGGGAAAACGAAATGCAAGTAACTATTAATAAAAGAGAATGGAGTTCAATATTTAATGTAACTTACCAAAGTGCAAATAATAATTTACTAGTGTGGTTTCAGTTAAAACTTTTGTACAGAATCCTTGGTACAAGGGAGTACTTGAATAAAATCAATATTGTTAATAGCTCAGACTGTACCCATTGTCATGAAAAAGAAACTATAGTCCACATGTTTGTTGAATGTGATAGGGTTAAAGTTTTTTGGAGGGAAATTGAAAAATTGATTTATGAAACAAATGGGCTGAAGATTCATTTTTCAAAATTTGATATATTATTTGGCTACCAAAATTTAGACAGAAACAGAGTTCCATTGAATGTGTTTTTGCTGATTTCTAAAAAATACATCTATGACATTAATCGTAATAATGGCATCTTAAATCTAATGGCTTTAAAACACAAGTTTCAGCAAACATACTTTGATGAGTATTATTTAGCTATGTTAAAAGATAAACAAGACTTTTTTACAAAACTATGGGAAAAGTGGTGTCCTATGTTGTGTGTGCAGTAACACTTTCAGCTTATCAAAAGCTATTGATGTATGTCAAAGTTATGTATGTAAGATTGTTCATTTATTTTTTGTTATAAACCTATGTAATATGCAGAAATAAAAATATACAAAAAAAAAAAAAAAAGCCTTTGTCCCTTCTGAAGAGGATGTTGGCTATAATACTTAAGCAACCCACAATATGTCTGTCTCTTTTGAGTATATTTCAAGGATTGCAGTAGGCCAAGATGCGCCAAACTAGGAGGTACATGTGCCCCCCCCTCTTTTGTTTGTTCAGATAACCGAACACAGTGGTGTTGTCTGATGCTATCAGAATTCTTTTGTGTAGAAATTGTCTTGAAGGCTTTTAAGGGCTTGTAACAACTTATTTCGTATCAACGACTTATTTTGTATTACCTGACTTATTTTGTATCAATTTTTGACTTATTTCGTATTACCAACTTATTTTGTAGTAAAATTGCTTTATTTTGTATTACTTGGCCGACTTATTTTGTACCAACAGTTGACTTAATATGTTACAAAACGGTGCACAGAATTTTGACAAGATTTCAGGGTGATACAAAATAAGTCGATAATACAAAATAAGCTGCTCTATAGACAACTTATTTTGTATCACTGACTTATTTTGTAATAATTTCAATTCACCTTTTATAGTGGTTTGTATATCAAAAGATGGACTCAAAGGAATTTAATCCTTATTGGATTCAATCTTGTAGTCCATTTACCATTTGCCTGATAGTAATTCTTTTTTTCAGCACTGACATTCCACAGAGATATAATTAATTAGACTAGTTAGTAGTATATTGAAAATTATATCTGCATCCGTAAATGAACTTGAGTTTGGTGTTAAATCTTGGACTGGAATATATTTGTGGAAGTATAAATGCCCTTGTTGGGTCAGATAAAATTTACATATAGAGAGCTCAGATTTGGTTTATCGGTTAGAAACACTAGAATAAAAGGGTTAAAATGCTGCAACTGGTTACAACAAACAATAGTATCAGAGATAAAAAATAGTATCAGAGATGGCCAGATCCCACAACCTTAGGAAAATCAATGAAATTGATCAATGAGATTAAATGTTAAAATGTACACTTCATACACTCAAGAAACATCTGCCTAAATATTATATTCATGTTCAACGTTACATTATGCCTTACGAACTGGATGGTGTGCCTTAGAATCCGTAAATACGGAGATTAAGCACTTGGACAACTGATAGATTGATTGATTGATTGATTGATACAGAGTAAAGGTTATAGGGAGCATTGATGTAAGACTATGAAGTTGAACAATACATCTGCCCCCTGGCCAATGTTCATGTGAAGTAACAACCTTTTAAAAACTATAAGGTCAGCATTGCCATGACAATCTCATAGGTCAACATGTTACACTGCACATTGCTAACCTATACTTCCTAACCAATATCCCTACCAAGTATCAACATCCTACACCTTACAGTTTAAAAGATATGGGCCGGATTAGATTTTAAAGATCAAAGTCACTACTGCACAGTCAAAGGTTAAATCAAGGTCGTACTATGATACTGCACACCTACACCTCTTAACCAATGTCTCTCAATGTCTCTATCAAGATTCAACATCCTACCCCTTATGACTTATGAGATACAGCAAGGATGAGTTATTACTGAAGCCAGCCCATCCACTTAGCCGAGAGACTGCCTAACTGCCCAGCCTGACACCAATACCTGGATGACAACAATACCTGAACAGCATAAAAGCTACATATGTCCAAAATACTGTTTTGCAAAATGTCCAATTCTATAGACAACAGGCAAATGGTAATCACATGTCAGCTCAGCATTATTCAATAGAATATAAAGAAGGTGGCAGATCTGTTGATCCATTTTTATGTGGGTGTTCCACCACACGACTAAGGCTCCCAATTAAGGGTTTTGGGGGGTCGGTTTGAAATATTTGCTTAGTCCCAGGCTTCCTGTAAGGGTCGGTTGTGGTCGGTTGGGGCCGTGTGAAAAATCAAACATGTTTGATATTTCACACGACTACAACCGATTCATATTTCCCGCCTTCAACAAAATGTCCAGTCCCAGGCGTCCTCAGGCCTCCTCAGACCCAAATTTACACAGTCGTGTGTTGTCCCAGGCCGCCTGCGACCCTTAGTCCCAGACCTCCGTAGCTTAGTCCCAGGAGGCCGGGTTGTTAATCCCAGACTCAAATATGATGCGTTTGAATTTCATGCGTCTGAAAGTGAATCGGTTCCATTAGTCCCCGGAAGCCTCAGACCGTCTGCGGTGTCCTGGGACCCAAAAATCAAGGTCTGGGACTAAGAACCGACTAAGGGTAACCGACCCTAACCGATCCAAACCGGCCTCCCCAGGACGCCTGGGACCACACATTTTCAGTCTGCGGCGGCCTGGGACTAACAACCGATTAAGAACCGACTGTTTTCCGCGCGTCGGAAATTAAAACGAGGCAATGAGGGGGTCTGGGACTATATAAGCGACCGCGCACACATTCTCGTTGTTACTGACTGTTTGGCTACTGAGAGACGTGTGTCACTGATTTGTAGGGGTTTTCAGTTTTTATTTTATATTTTATATACTTGAGTTTAGGGCAAATTTCACAGTTAGGAGACACATTTTACTATTTTTTTATTATTTTGACGACTGGATTATGAGGAAAGAGAAAGGAGGGAAGAGAGGAAGGAAAAAGATGGATGAGAGGGAGAAGGAAAGTCAAGTAGAGGAGAGGAGTGAAGTTATTACAGAAGAAGGAAGTGAGAGGAGAGAGGAGGAGGAGATTCAGGAAGATCCAGCTATTGGGGAAGCTGTGGCAGAAGAAGAAGAGAGGTGTGAGGAAGATCCGGAGTGCCATTCTTCAGCCAAGAGAGCCAGGGTGTGTGCCACTTTTACAGACAGCCAGGAAGTTTCCATTGTGGAATTTGTAAAGCTGCACCCTGAACTGTATGACAAGGAACATTCACGTTTCCACGACAGGACCAGAAGAGAGGCTCTCTGGGCAGAAATATCTGCAGAACTCAAGCTCCAGCCCTTTGATGTGAGACGTTGGTTCGAGTCCCAGCGAACCCATTATTGGAAGCTGTCTAAGCTCCAATCTGGCCAAGCCCCGAGGGAGATGACCAAGAGACAGTCCTGGGTGTACCAACAGATGGGTTTTCTTAAAACCCACATCAGAAGAAAGGGGGCCAATAGAAGTTCAGGTTTTGAGGCCAGTCCAAATACCAGCAGGCAGGACGAATCACGTGGCTCAACTACTGATACAGAACACCTCGAGTCCAGTGTCCTGAGGGAGAGGAGTCAGTCCATCATTACATCAACGCCCGTTTCAACTACAGACTCCAAGATTCTCGAACACTTTGAGCAGATGAGGACACTTATCTCAGGTTTTCTGCATCAGAAGTCAGACAGGCAGCCCTTCTTTGACTACGTGGCATCAGAGGCCGAAAAGATGACTCAAGAAGAATTTGAAGAATTAAAGGGCAAGATATTTAGAGACATCAAAACTATTAAGAGTAACCGCAGACGTCAGCCATTGCCCAGAAGATCAGCCACTGTTACCACGGAGTCCCAGAGGGTCGGCCTACTGCCAACAACCACTCCACAGGCGTCTAGTTCCACTCAAGCAGCAGCTAGCAGCAGTTTTGTGTACTATACACCAAGCCCCATTGGCTTCAGCAACCCGACATCTGTCCTAACTGTACAGGACGAAGGGAGCAGACACAATCTGAGTGGAATCTTAAGCCAGCTACCAGATCTGACATCAACACAGATCGTCGAGCAGCCTCAGCGGCAGCAGCAGCAGCAACCGCAGCAGCAGCTCTTTACTATCACCACTTCAGCACCGCCTCAACAGCAGCAGCAGCCTCCTCAGTAGCCATCCAGTCAGGGCGGGTCTTTGACCTGCCAGGCCCTTTTCAGGGCCACCAAATCTTCCAAAAACAATTATTCAGCTACATGTTATTCCAATTCCCCTCCCAAAGCAAAAAAGTTCAGTACAAATACTTATCACAAGAAAAAAAAAGTTCAAGTCCAACACCTACACCACCCCAAACATGAAACAAATAACCCATGGTACCACACATAACAAAAAAGGCCACATAAAAAAAAATAAAAATAACTCCCAATATGGCCATTAATCAGCCCATTTTTAGAGTAAAATCCATGGGATAGTTTAAAATGTTTAATTCAAAAGTCCAACACTTACACCTTCCCTAGAGTTAAAAGGCATTATTACATACTTGCCAACCCACAAACAGACAAACCCAATACCAAACATAACCCCCAAATAACAAACCCAGTAAGAAACCCAACATCCAACTACCAATAATAAACCCAACCCCAGTAACCACCAACCAAGAAACACAAAAACCCAAAATTAAATAGAAGCCATGCCAACGAACTGACAAACTATTTTGCAAACACAATCCCCCACTATTGAAAACAAAACTTGTTTTATGGTTATATTTTCCACATTTTTGTGATTAGAAGTGAAGATTTAAAATTGAAGATTTCCATGAAAACCTTTCTGCTACAAATAAATTTCCAAGCCATGAACAAAAAAAATTGGTGAAATTATGATGTGGATTTCAAAATATATAAAAAAATAATTCAATTTCGGATATTATGTGTGACTTTGTGTTTGGCTTTTGTTTAACAGTGGGTTTGTCTGTTTGTTGAGTGAGTAAGTTGTGTTTGTCTGTTTGTCCGTCTCTACAAGTTATGTTTGGCATGGGGTTTGTCTGTTTGTCCGTCTCTACAAGTTATGTTTGGCATGGGGTTTGTCCGTCTGTAGCAAACATAGCTGATTAATTGTTTTTGGAATAATTGGTAGTCCTGAAAAGGACTGTTAAAGTTAGTCCTGAAAAGGACTGTTTACTGCATCAGGACTTATATTCTGCCATCTTGCCAGGCCACTGCTCCCTCATTGTTGAAGTAGTCCTTCAGGTAATCCCTCTGTCTCTTGGCTTCTCTGGCAGGGTTTCTGTCTTGGCCACCACCAGCAGCACCCCCAATCAATCCACAATCATCAGGTACATCATCATCATCGTCCTCCCCAGGCTGCTGACCACCAGGTTGACCTTGATACTGGCTTCTCAGTATGTTGTGTAGAACAACACAGGTCAAGACCACTTCCCTGACTGTTGCTGGGGGTAGTTCAATGGTTGTCCTCATCACCCTGAATCTTGACACAAGGATGCCAAAAGCATTCTCCACCACTCTTTTGCCCCTTGAAATTCTATAATTGGCAATCCTTTCCTCTCTGGTTAACATCCTTCTGCCATAGGGTTTCATGAGCCAGGTCTTCAGGGCAAAAGCATCATCTGCCAGGATGAAGTAGGGGACATCTCTCCCACCCTGGGTTATAGGAGCTGGGTCAGGGAAGCCTATCCTGCCATCCTCAATCCTCCTCTTCAGCTGAGAGGCATTAAATATCTGGCCATCCGAGCAGGATCCTTCAGTACCCACATCCACCCATCTAAACTTGTACTGTCCATCTACCAGGGCCAACATCACAATGGAAAAGAACCCCTTGTAGTTGTGGTAGAGGGCTCCAGTGTTCTTGGGCTTCTTCAGGGCCACATGCTTCCCATCCAGAGCTCCCAGGGCATGTGGAACATTCCACCTGATCCTAAATTCCCTCTCCAGTTCTTTCCACTGATCTGGGGTAGTAGGACACTTCAGGTACTCCCTGGTGAACTCATCCTGGATGGCCCTGCAGACCTCTGGTATAAACTTAGAGATGGTGGATCTTCCAACCCTGAACTGACAGGACAATGATGTGTAGGACTCTCCAGTGGCCAGATATCTGATGGGTGAGGGCTAACTTCTCCCCAACACTGATTGGTGCTCTGTAGTTGGTGGCCTGCCTGGCTAGGTGTGGTTCCAGTCTGGTCTTAATCATTTCAAAGAATTCTGGGGTCATCCTCATGTAGTTGGTGAATCCTGGAATGTCTGTGGCATACAGATCAGCCATAATGTTGTGGTAGGCCCCCCTCTCCTCTCTCTGCAGTAGCCATGGCCTGACCCACATGTTGTGCCTTCTTCTAGGTCTCTGTATGGGTGGTGGTGGTGCTGGTGGTGGTGGTGGTGGTTGCTGTGCTTGACGTAAAAATGGAAATACATGATTATTTGTAACTGAATAAAAACCAAAAAAGCCCTAAGTTGTTGTTGAATCTGTCTTCCATTAAAAGGTGGCATCCTGCTGTGTTCCTAGAAAAGCAATGGTGATTAGATTGCGAATTTTATATATATATACCCAGAAAATCCAGCAACTTTGCAAAACAATAATCGGGGATCCTGGTCTGGGGAAGACTGAGGAGGCCTGAGGACGCCGGTAGTTAATCGTGGGTTAGTCGGCTCTTAGTCCCAGGAGGCCTGAGGCGTCCTGGGACCCAGTCGGTTTGTGTGCGACAGGATCGTGGTTGAAACCGACCAGAAAACTGGCTTAGTCGGTTCTCAGTCCCAGACCAGTCGGGGACTGTCTGCGGCCACCTGAGGCGTCCTGAGGTGTCCTGAGGCGTCCTGGGGACGATCTGTTCTTAATCCCAGACTTCAGTACCGACCCAGTATTCCCACCCATTTTTGTTATTTTCCCACCGACTGTCCACGATTAAGGGTCGCCGACAGGATCGGGGCTTAATCGTTTGGTGGAACAGGGGCATTCATATTTAGCATTTTTTATGTATCAGAAAGAAAACAAGAATGACTTTGTATCATTTTAATAACCAAAAACTTTGCAATACTGAAATTTCAGGGATAAATACAATTTTTCCAATTCTTATGTGCTAATTACCATTGTAGGAATTCCTCGTTCTACAAAATTATCATGAAAATTATATGAAAAGGATGAAAAAATAATGTCAAGTTTGGCACATTGATTATGATTGCTATATTTTTTGATATATTGCACCCGTTGTAATTTTTGAGATGTCCAAGGATCTTGAATTTGCAATAGGAATGGCTACACACCCAAGGAAAATTGCATGGTCTTGCATGGAATGGCTAATAAGAGGCAAATATTTGAAAGTTATAACAATTTGGATGTATTTTCTAACTTATGATCTATGTTTTAGTGTAATCTATGCCAAAGTGTTAATGTAACATTAAAAAATGAATAAACAAAGAGTTCACAGTTTAAACACAGTTTTAAAAACAAAATTCCTTACACAGTTTGGAGTATTATAACCTGATAATACAAAATCAGCCAGTGATACAATATAAGTTGTCTATATTGCAGCTTATTTTGTATTATCAACTTATTTTGTATCAATGTCAGTGCTGAAAATAAGAATTACCATCAGGCGAATGGTAAATGGACTACAAGATTGAATACAGTAAGGATTAAATTCCTTTGAGTCCATCCTTTGATGCAGACAAACCACTATAAAAGGTGAATTGAAATTACTACAAAATAAGTCAGTGATACAAAATAAGTTGTCTATAGAGCAGCTTATTTTGTATTATCGACTTATTTTGTATCACCCTGAAATCTTGCCAAAATTCTGCGCACCGTTTTGTAACATATTAAGTCAACTGTTGGTACAAAATAAGTCGGCCAAGTAATACAAAATAAGGCAATTTTACTACAAAATAAGTTGGTAATACGAAATAAGTCCAAAATTGATACAAAATAAGTCAGGTAATACAAAATAAGTCGTTGATACAAAATAAGTTGTTACAGGGCTGAACACACTGCCTTCAGTTGTAGGACATTGAAATGTAATATATACATTTCAACTGTCCAAAAGCCACTGACTGTAATGCTTTTAGATGGGATCATCAACCCTGGTTTAATGCATCTACGAAAATAAGGGAATTGTGCCCCTGTGTATAGAAAGGGCATCCTATTTCCCATTTTTTGGCATTTTCCACCACTGAATATGCTTTTTCAGAAGGATTTGAAACAGGAATTCTCACAAGTAGTGACTGGAGATATTGCCAGTTTGTTGTAGATACCGCTGAAAGGCACACATACGTAAGTGACCCATTGGTATAGTCTTTTCCAAAGATGCTCGTACCCCTACCTGGGATATAAGCAACCTTGGGGTCGTTTGTGATGAGATCTCCATTTCCTGAAAAGATTTCTCAAGTTTTTAAAATTTATTTGTGTTAGAAAGACATTTCCTTGTACCAATATGCAGTGGTAACCTAGGAAATCGATCCTTGTGTGGACTAGAGCTTCGATTTTTATCAGAAAATAATCACGAAGCTGAGATGTTGAAGAATTTGGATGAATTCTTGGTCTGAAGCAAATACTGGTGTCTTTTATGTACCCTTAACAACCGTGGTCCAGGTATTAGTGAACTCATATTCCGCAAAACTGAAGAATGAGTTTTTGCCTCTTCTACTACTGGTGTAGAGGGGCGGTCGCTAACCTAACTTCAGTGCTTTGAATTGGTTTGACCGTGTACATTAAACTGAAGTAGATGTTGAAAATCTTGTGAGTCGGTACATAGAAGAACGCATCTTTTGTAACCAAATTTCTAATAATTTCTGCTGCCTCCAGTTTAAATGATGCGACAAGCAGGTATTTATTGACATAGTAAACAAACTTCACTCGTGGGCAGTGACCGTTGGAAGTCGTAGTTAGAAATCAATTCAGGACACTGAGATCTATCAGAGGTCGTCATTAGCCGAGTTTCTATACAAGAAATAAACTGCCATAGAAACCTGGAGTTCTGCAATTCTTGAGTGGATAAATTGCTTTCGTTTGAAGCATTTTCCAGCAGTATTTAAGCGGTATTTACTGTAGCCATGTTTTCCTGTCTGACGTCATCGCTTTGCATTGTGGGTAGTAAGTAAGTAAGTAAGAAACACTTATATAGCGCCGAATTTGATGTAAACATCCTCTAAGGCGCTGATGTGCAAAAAGGGATAGTCCAGTTCCAGAAAGATGTCCATTTCCATATTAGCGTCCGGTAGGAGAGATAGGCTATGGTGGAGGATAAGCCAATCTAAAAAGGTATGTTTTCAACTGTTTCCTGAAACCAGAAATGCTTTCTATGGTTCTGATGGCTTAAGGAAGCTTGTTAGTACAGGCATTGGTGAATTCAATTGGGGAATAATTTGACAATCCCAACTGAAGATTCGCACAACTCTGGGATGGCAATAAAACCTCCCATACCTGCCAGTAACACTGCAAAAACAGCTTCCATTGTGATTTGCATATATATGTAGCCATGTTCATCTGTATCCACCTCTCCTGGTATTCTAGGAAGAGTGGTACGATGATATTTTGTAGTTAGTAGGACAAATAAATACTGGACATAGCCCCTGTCCTGTATAAACCATGCAAAACACACTCGTAAAGGTTGGAAGCAAGGACTTCAACACCATATCTCATCTAGCCAGTTTGATCTTTGTTGAGTTTGCAGAAGAATTAACTCAAAAGTCACAGTATTCCTTCCATTGGAGACATGGTCATAGGAAGGTTTTATTATCTAGAATATAGTTATTGCAATTTTAACAGGGCTGAAAAGACAAGCAGTGCACATACTGCCCCAAAGATGTCTGTTGGATCTTCATCTAAATCTACAGCAAAGGAAGGTAATCTGTCTCTATTTTCATGTCTGAGAAGCAGGAAGTTCACTGTACCTGCTGGGAAGCAAAATAATAACTGCAAGGATAAGTGGATACGCTTCTGTAGTCGTTCTTTTGGAGGGAGACCTGTTACTGTACCAGAGTGGCGCTCCACCTCCAGTAAAGAATCTACGACCTCCGTTGCAAAGCCAACTGCATTCTTTCTTCTTTGTTTTCCACTGAAAACTTTACAGTAAAATCTTCTCTGCATCCCTTTCATCGACAAGGAGGTAGTTCCAGTCGAATAATGGGCGAGTACAGCGGAAGATATACACGTCTTCCACTGAAGCCTTTACAGCAACATCTTCTTGCACATCTTATTCTGACCCTTTTCAGGACAAGGGAGGCAGAATTAGTGGTAGTACCAGTCGAATAATGGATAACTACAGCTCGGTGCACACTTGCACGCTTCAAAACTTCATAGATTTTCATCTGAAAATGGGCGATAATAAGAAAAAAATACGTGTTGCTCCCATATCGACCAAAAATATAATGAAGAACTCTTGACATTCGTCTGTTGACAACGACTACTGCGCAAGCGCGGACATGTGCAGACAAGGGGTCACCTCTCGTGACAAGAATATTTCCTTAAAAAATTCTTGTCGGTCAATCCGTTTTGCTCCACAAAACCAAACAAGCACTTGTGAGGATAAGGTAAGGCTATTTTACGCAATAAAAAAACAGTGCACAAAAGGTTACTTTGGCAATGAAAACATTAGTTCTCATGCTTCAACCACCCATTGGTAAGCATGTTCAAGCTTTTAGGCACCAAGTGAACTTACAATAAGAAAGAACCATTCCTAATCATTATTCAATCACTTTTGGCAATCATTTCACTAGAAGGAAATTAACTTCCCAAAGATATCTTTACAGGCTCAAACCCAGCTCTAACAATAACCACTGACAGTTGGCAGTTCATGGTGTCAAGTGCAGAATTATATTATTTCTAAAAAAACTAGCTATTTTGATCAAATTTATGTTGTTGTTTTTTTAATTTCTACATCACAGTTACATACATACTCTATCCAGGCTTATAAAGGTATAATATTTCTCTGTGGCCTCTGTGTGTAGGTTTTGAGATTACTGGATTCTGTCAATCTTGACATATTAATTTTGCTGCTTGTTGCCTTCCACCAAGACATCTGGCAGGTACTACTTCTGATACTACTCTGTCTTGTAGTTTGTGAGGCAATCTATCACTTTATTATCCACTGCACTCTGTATCTTGAGCTAAATGCCGGGATACAGAGTTTGTAATCATTTTTTATTTCCCGGTGCCTTTACTGTTTTGCTGATTTTGTGTAAACATGTGTAGATTTTTTCAACAGAATTTCTGAACGTGTGTGAGCCACAAACATGTTGTATATATCATTACAAAGATACCTGTGCTTGTTTTTGTTGCATTAAAATAGATACAGAAATGGTGGAGTAATCTGAAGTCAAAAATGAATGTTTTATACTCACTGGTGCCTCTTAATATGCATACTTCTCACAGCTAGTTTTTCATAAACAAGAGCAGTAAAATAACATTCTTTTCAGTAACTACATCCTTATGTTTCTTATTATTCAAACAAAATTCTAATTCTAATAGCACTTTTATAGCGCTTAATCTCTGTCAAAAGACAGATTCTAAGGCACATCACACAAAAACATTGTTTAATATTCAAAAACCAGAGACATTGCAGGGGTCATGGACAACAATGGTGGATAATAAATGTGTTTCACTTAAAAAGTACAAAATGCTTGCATCCCCATCCTCTGGATTTGGACTTTGTTATTTCTTTCTCTTTACTCGGAAAACTTTATATTATACGTTATTTGGGTAGTTTTTGTACTATATTTTTTACTAGTTTGAGACAGTACTTGTATCCTAGCTGTCTGCACACCACATGGGCATCCTGTATGTCCCAGCTGTCATCACACACTGCACCCCACTCATTCATGTACTTCACCTGTACCTGGCCTTCGTGTTCTGCAGTACCTCCCACCAGACGTATCTCCAGTGGGGCAGGGGTGGCTGAAACAATATGCATAAAAAAACTAACAGGACAAATAATAACATGTTACTCACAACAGTGGCTGAAACAATTACAAAAAATAAGCCTTGAAATACTACTCATAAAGAGAGCACAGTGACATGTCAAATATGCTAAACATGTTAAAAATGGAACAGAAAGCTACTAATAACAACATCAGAAATAACATGTGACACACAGTGAGACTAGCTATGATTTCTCAGATTTACCTTAAGCTCACTCTCTTGAGATGGCAGACTGGTGTTTAATCTAATAGTAAGTGTGTGGCAATCAACAGCCCTATAATAACTCAATAAGCCATCATATACTTTAAGGAATCATGAGAAACCATTAACATTAGGTTCAGCCTTTGTACAGGTCTCCTTCCGGCTGTAACAGTTTATCCACAAAGGTCCTTCACAGGCTTCTACTCATTGCTGTACTTTGACCTTTTTACGTAACTTTTGGAATACCGAATAATGAATTTGGCTTGTTGCAAATCTGTCACTACAGATATCAAACACCACTTCATGACTAACCTGATGTACACTTAAACATATAGTTACCAGTATTCTACTTAAACCGATTCAAATATCCTTACGTACTGCAGTGAATTTCAAATGTCTGATTCCAGTTTGTTCTGTCTAATAACGCTTGATATAGTTTGTTCTGTCTAATAACGCTTTATATTTGTTTTGTGCAAGACCCAATAACTACAAAATATTGCACTAGAACCCCTCTTATTTAACCTTTATTTATCTAAATATTACATTCATGAATTCACTTTTACTCTCCAAAATTTGGATTCCCTATCAATGCATACTAAAAAGCCTCTTATGTTTGACAAACCTTCTATTATTTGAATGTGCTGAGAGAGTAATCTTTATAGTATCAGAGAATATTCTGTATATTTACCACATCCAGCTTCATCAGAGAAGTCATGGCAGTTGTCTATGTCATTACACTTCAGGTGCTTTTGGATACAGCGACCATTTCTACACTGAAAGTGACTGTTGTCTGTACACTGGACTGTGAGGATCAAAAAGTAACAGAATGTGGACTGTTTAAAGAGCAAAATTAACATAGTATAGACTCTGAGGGGCAAAAAGTAACACAGGATGGACTGGGGGGCTAGAAGTTACATTTATTATTCAAAAAACATAATTGTGTTTTGTCCAAATGTCTGTTTACTTTTTATTTTTACCACACGGACCTATTACTTTGTTTTCTGTTGCCAAATATGTTAATGCAGGTGTTCCACTGGAGCCGACCCTGTAACCGACTCTATGACTCTAGGGTCAGTTACAAAAGTCGTAGAGTCATGAGAAAAAGTGTGGGAAAATGGTGGGTCGGTTATGAAATCCCCGACAGGATGGTATAGTTACAGAGAGGCCGTAATGACCTTCCTGACAAGATGTAGGGTCGGGGACGTTTTTTACACGGCCAGTCGTAGAAGTACTACAACAAGCCCTAAACCCCTAACAGACAAGCTGGATTACAAACAGACAAGCCGTAAAGACAAACACACAGGCCTGGAGCATGTTCCCGACCCTTCCCGACAGGACTGATTGTTTTTGTGGGTCGGGATCCAGAATCGGGATCCATATCACACTATATAAACCCTCCTCCCCTGTGATATGCCATTCATTTCACACTTCAAAGATGTCAGGAACACATCAAGAGTAACTGATAGATCACTTGAGGGTCTTTTTGGTTTTTATTGAGTTTAATTTTTTATTGTACATGATATTTTCAAGACACAGAAGACAGCAGAACCCAGCACCTGCCCAGCCAGCATCACCATCACCCCCACCCCCACCACCCAGAAGGAGAAGGAAGCCACAGAATCCATGGGTCCTGCCCTGGAAACTCCAGAGAGAGGAGAGAGGTTGCTACTCTTGCGCGAGTTAATCACTACTGACATACCAGGCTACAGAAATTTCACCACGATGGAGCCAGCATTTTTTTATTTGATTGAAGAAAGAATCATCCCCCCCACCTCAGGAAGTCAATTACCAACTTCAGGAAGCCACTGGAAGTCGGGTTGAAACTGGCAGTTACTTTGAGACACGTATACACAGGGGAAAGCTACACCTCACTGCAATACCAATGGAGGGTTGGAAGAACGACCATCTGCAAATTTGTCCCCCAGGTCTGCAAAGCAATTTTGAAAGAATTTCAACAGGAGTATCTGGTGTGCCCCACTGATCCTGGAGACTGGAAGAAAATTGAGGAAAGATTTAGAAACAGATGGAATGTCCCCCAATGCAGTCGGTGCATTAGATGGAAAACACATTGCTATAAAGAAGCCCAAGAAGTCAGGCAGTGAATATTTCAACTACAAGGGCTACTTCTCCCTGGTACTTTTGGCTTTAGTCAATGCAGATTACAAGTTCCTGTGGGTCAACGTGGGGGCCAATGGGTCATCATCTGATGCACAGATTTTCAACCGCAGCAAACTGAAAAGAAGAATTGAGAACGGAACCTTGGGACTACCACCACCGGAACCACTTGGACCTGGGGGGCCAGATCTACACTACTTCCTGCTGGGGGATGACGCCTTTGCCCTGATGCCTTGGCTGGTCAAGCCTTACAGTAGACGCCAACTGACCAGAGAAGAGAGAATAGCCAACTACAGGATATCCAGGGGGAGAAGGGTGGTCGAGAACTCATTTGGTATACTTGTCAAGCAATTCAGGGTGCTGTTGACCACCATGGAGCAGAGGCCAAAAGTTGTGAGAGACATTGTGTTAACATGTGTGGTACTACATAACATGCTGAGAAGCCATCAGGTGGGAGCAGACAGACCACCCACACCAAGTGACGACATACAACTACCACAGGCAGACCAGGGGGAACAGGGACATCATGTGAACTTAAGAAACACATTGAGGGAGGCCAAACATCAACGAGACCTACTGAAAGACTACTTTAATCACGTGGGGGCGCTGGCTGGGCAGGAGGACAGAGTTTAAGAAGACTGAGGGGAGAAGACTGAGCACAGAACATGCTGTCATCTATCAGTCCTTCTCAGGACTACCCAAATAATCCAAGAACTTTTATTTAGCAAAGTGTTGCCTCCCAAAAAATAACCCCAACTTTACAACAATTTAATTCAAATTCAGTTTCACCAAATACATTCCCCATCACAAACACCAACACAAATCCATCCCAAACTCAGTTCACAAAAATAAATTTCAGCACTGAACCCAGGTCCTCAATTTACAAAGTTGACATCCCACTCCATCATGACCTGGCTTAATTCTCAGAAAAAAAATTACAAAACAAGGGGAAAAAATTTACACAATAAATACATGAAAATATTTTTTGTCAAGAATTAAAAAAGAATTGCTAGGGAATTTGCAAGACAAAATTATACAGGTTTGCAGTCCCAGTTTGATAAAAATTTTTTATTCAGTTTGTCAGTCCATTGCCACTCATATGTTTGTATATTTTGTTAGGGCTTGTTTGTTTGTCTGTGAGTGTGGATGTGGCATTTCATTTCACGTTTGAGTCTGTATCTTGATTTTGGGGGACTTGGGTTTGAGTCTGTATCTTGATTTTGGGGGACTTGGGTTTGAGTCTGGATTATGTTTTTTGGGAGGTGGGGATTGTTTATCTAAAACTGGGTTTTGTTTGGGGGTGGGGTTGGTTTTACTTTGAGTTCTTAGGGGAATATTTTTTCTTATGGGAATTTTCTTTAATTTTTTTTTGTTTTTTTTTTTTTTTTTGTGGTGGAACTTTATTAATATTTAATGTTTAACATTCACTCATTCATTCACACAGTTTTTTTTCGTGTACTGTGGGAGGTGTGCTTTTTATGCTTTTGGGCACAAACGTGTAGGTTGTTAATTGTTTTTGGACGATTCGGGTGGCCCTGAGAAGGGCCGGGTTTGGTGTGACTTGTGCGGGCTAATCCGCTGATTTAGGCTGACTCTGACTCTGCTGGCTGGACTGGCTGGGAGGTCTTGACTGTTCCTGATGAGTGGAAGATGGCACTGGTGACGGTGCTGGTTGAAGTTGAGAGGGTGAAAATGGCTGTGGTTTGTCCATCTGCTGATGCGTAAGCACACTGGGAATCACTGCAAAGAGACTGGATAATCCAGAAATGTTGTGCTGACTTTCCTCCTGTTGTGAAGGTGCAACTGAAGGTGGGTTGAAAAGCAGGCCCAGGCTGTTGGTCATCCACAACTACATAAGAAGTTGGCTGTGCTGACGCTGATGAAGGCCTAGATGGTTGCTGTACTTTGGCAATCACTGTAACAGGTTCTCCTGTGGCTGTCTGTGTAGGCTGCACAACTGGAATGGAGACAGGTTGAGTTTCCGGGATGGTGAGTACGTATTCCCATCCTGCTGAGGCCTGTGATGCTTCTGGAAGTTGATATGTGGTGACCTCTTGACTTTTGGTGACCTGTCTCTTGCGTTCTTCGGCCTTGTACTGTATTTCATTGAGAAGCTTCACTGTCTCATTCCTGAAGGTTAAAAAGTCCCTTTCTTCCAGGTTTTCAATCTCAGAGTGGAGATAGTTGCAGAATGACTGTCTAGGACTTGGAGTGGGGTCCTGACGTGCACCCAGAAATGTGGAAATCATCTACCTCATCTGCTGGAACTGATCTAAGACTGGATCTGCAGACGTGGTGGCAGTCGCGACTGGAGGCTGTCGTCGCTTGGGACTGGTGCTCGAAGGCTGATGAGTAACATCTGATGCAATGCTGATTTCCATCTCAGATTCTGAGATGTCCATGGATGTATCTGGAACTGAAGCTGAGGCTGCGGCTGCAGAAGGCCTCTGGGGTGACTTGAATGCAGAAGACTTGGAAACTCCCTTCCTTCTGATGTGACCTCATAGAAAACTGAAACTGTCCTTCAGCCAGGTCTGTCGTTCTGTACTCTTCTCAGCTCCTTGCCCTGACTTCGTCTGAGTGAGCTTGCCATATCTGGTACGTTGAGTATCGAACCACTTCTTCACAGTCTTGACAGGCAGGTTTCTGCTAGCTGCTCCCAAAGTCTTTCTTTCTTCTGCTTGTCTTTGAAACTGTCGTTGGTCTTGTCATACAGTTCCTCATGCTGTTTAATGAACTCCACAATGGCTTCTTCGTCTGAATCACTCAGGAAAATGGACTTCATCTGGCCCTTCTTCTGTCTGGACTGAGTTGATTCTACATCAGTACCCGTGTCAGTTCGCACTCTCTTCTCTCCTCTTTCTGGGCTCTCTTCCCTCTCTCCATCCTCTCTCTGTCCCTCTCCTCCCGCTCTCTCCTCTCTCTCCTCTCTTTCCCTCCTCCTTCTTTCTATATCCGCAGCTGTATCTCCTAACTCAAACTGTGGTTGAGTGTCAGCTGGTACTTCAATCTTTCTCCTTCTGCCCCTTCGCATGCTGATCAATCAATCAATTGTACATCTTGTTTAAAAAAACAAAAACTTGACAGGCACAAAACAGATTTCACTCCCAACCAGTCCAGCCTAGCTCAAAACTTAAGCTAATTTCCAAAAAATAAAAAACCTAAAATCAAAGCTGCACACCAGTTGTCTCGAGACAAGTCAAAGCCCAAATATACGCAGATTGTCTACCGACTCGCCTTTTTATACCCACAGACTTTGAAGCCGTAAGACGCAAAAATATTGCCGGCCTGTCTGTTACTGCGGATATAGAAAGCAGGAGAAGGGAAAGAGCGGAGAGGCCTGTTGCTAGGGGGCTGAAATTAGGGTCGGATACAAGGGTCGGCAACGGTCATAGAAATATCAAACATGTTTGATATTTCACCGACTCTCCCCGACAGGCTGGTAACTTGCAACTGACCCTAACCGACCATGTAAACATTGTTCCCGACTCTCAAAAAATGCATAGTTACCGGCCTGTCAGCTCCAGTGGAACACCTGCATAACATGTAAATTAAATCCCATAAATCTAGCCCACCTTTACAATTTATTAATTAAATAACTTATCTGTGTACACACAATAGAATCCAAGGTATGGTGTTACAACTGAGGTTTTCCTGCACTAGGAAATTATAAATCATATTATCTAGAACAAACAACTAAGTAAACCACCAACTGACCTGCCTGTGAGATGAGTTGATAAAACTGCAAGTTTATGCTGACAGTGAGTCCCACCATCCCAGCATTCGCATTGTAGAGGATACAGTTCTCCTCATCAGCCTCATAATCAAAACCTCGACAGATGAAAGAATTCATCTCCAGGCAACGCTTGGCACACTGAACCAAAAATAACATAGCAAAATTATACATTCTGTTATCACTTTCAAACATGAATCCTCAATGTCTGAGTTATTTAATATGTGTATTATCATATTCATCCTAGGATGGGATAGGATGTTATATTATTAAGATGGCAGGTTGTGCAGTATTCTCTAAAACAGATGAACAAGAGGAAATATTCCAGGCTTCACTTAAGGGAAAGACAACTGTGTAAAAAACAAGTAATCAGACATGGTTTAAAACCCAAGGCATATCTAAGCCTTAGCCTTAGTGTTATCCTTTTAGATTACTTGCAAATGTATGCCTTACGGTTGAAGATAAAAAAAAAACACATTTAACAGCTTATGAGAATACACAAGTGCTGTTAAAACATCTTTCTAGTAATACATATTATGTACAGAAACACTACAGAAACACTTTTCAATTGAATTGTTTGCAGCTTCCATCTTGCTGCAGTGAAAATTAGATAAGAAATTGGCTAAGAAATTTCATTTTTTTTAAATATCATTACATGGATGAAATAGTCATAGCTACTAGGAGAAGAGATTGAATCAGGTCTGGTAAGTGTTCAATTTATATAATATTATATGATATCAATACCATTTTGAAGGTAAATTACTGAAATTTTTGGCAATTTTTATTTGAGGAATATGATTATACATTTACCAAGATATTGGATATAATATTGTGTACACCAATGGTTACAACAATCAGGTAAGTAGTTACAGAAACAAACTTTAGGTTATTATTTTCTTCCTTCTCTGTCCATGGATTTTTAATGCAAATAAAAAGGAAAAGCGTAATTCATATACCTTTCTAGTGACATATATTGCTTATGTGTAAAGTACAGTAAATATACATGAAAAATGGGCAGTTGTGTACTGTGAAATAATTTTTTACACCGACTTAAAATGAAAATTTCTTCCTTATTTCTAGGATTTTAATGCAGCAAATAAAAGCAGACATGCTGTCAACACATCTATCCAATGATATATCCTATGTACATCTGTGAGTTCAACCTAAGAGATAAAATCCTATGTACATCTGTGAGTTCAACCTAAGAGATAAATTGCAGTGTAATGTATTTTGATCTCTAGTCTCTATGAGCCCTAATTCTAATACACTGACAGTGTAAAGCATTGATACCTCCTTCAGGCTGGTGAACATGAACTTGACTTGATGAAAAGTTTGTTCATCCACATTTTCTGTATTCAGCATCTTGCCTGGGAAAGCCTCAAACATGTCCAACACATTAGCTGAAAGGAAAAGTAAAAACAAAGGACAATGTAAAAACCAAGAATATACTACTGGTCACCTTGAAATAATAAGAATTAAGTTTCAATTGTAAACTAGAGGATCGCTCGCAAAAAAAAAGATAATGTTTTTGCATAGCAAAGCGTCCCGAAAAGGATATAAAGGTGAGTGCTAAAGTATTAAGAAAATGCTTCGTTTCTAGCCTTATACTGTTGTGGCAACCAAAGTCAGCGCAGTCTGTTCTATCTAGCACGGTTTTCAAGATATAAGCATTTTTGTGTTTTGCAAAAAATAAAAAAATGAAAAATGTTTGTAAATATTTGGCGAGACAAAAATATTTTGAAAATTGGCATGGCTACTCTGCAGAGATACCCAGCAGGTCCAAAATTTTGTTGAGTTCACTCCATATAGCACGGTTTTCGAGAACCGTTGAAAAACGTTGAAAATTCAAAATGGCCACCATTTTTGGGGAGACAAAAATTTTTGTCAAGACCACTGCCGTGGTGTGTATCTCCCGCCGAGCATTAAAGCAGAAGAAATAGCTTTTCCGAGATATTCACAATTTTTCATTTTCGTGTGTGAAAGGTCTTCCAAAAGTAGGTGAATGAGTTATTTGAGAAAAATTGGCTATCTGCAATACTATTAAGAGATAATTCACATTTACTCATTTTGAGTAGGTGAATAGTTATCTATGGGTCTGAAACTTCACCAAGTGAAAGCTCTCCCAAAAGTAGGTGAATGAGTTATTTGAGAAAAATTGGCTATCTGCAATACTTTTAGAGATAATTCGCATTTACTCATTTTGAGTAGGTGAGTAATTAGCTATGGGTCTGAAACTTCACCAAGTGAAAGCTCTCCCAAAAGTAGGTGAATGAGTTATTTGAGAAAAATTGGCTATCTGCAATACTTTTACAGATAATTCGCATTTACTCATTTTGAGTAGACGAGTAATTAGCTATGGGTCTGAAACTTCACCAAGTGAAAGCTCTCCCAAAAGTAGGTGAATGATTAATTTGAGAAAAATTGGCTATCTGCAATACTTTTAGAGATAATTCGCATTTACTCATTTTGAGTAGGTGAGTAATTAGCTATGGGTCTGAAACTTCACCAAGTGAAAGCTCTCCCAAAAGTAGGTGAATGAGTTATTTGAGAAAAATTGGCTATCTGCAATACTTTTACAGATAATTCGCATTTACTCATTTTGAGTAGGTGAGTAATTAGCTATGGGCCTGAAACTTCACCAAGTGAAAGCTCTCCCAAAAGTAGGTGAATGATTAATTTGTGAAAAACTGGCTATCTGCAATACTTTTAGAGATAATTCGCATTTACTCATTTTGAGTAGGTGAGTAATTAGCTATGGGTCTGAAACTTCACCAAGTGAAAGCTCTCCCAAAAGTAGGTGAATGAGTTATTTGAGAAAAATTGGCTATCTGCAATACTTTTAGAGATAATTCGCATTTACTCATTTTGAGTAGGTGAGTAATTAGCTATGGGTCTGAAACTTCACCAAGTGAAAGCTCTCCCAAAAGTAGGTGAATGAGTTATTTGAGAAAAATTGGCTATCTGCAATACTTTTAGAGATAATTCGCATTTACTCATTTTCAGTAGGTGAGTAATTAGTTATGGGTCTGAAACTTCACCAAGTGAAAGCTCTGCCAAAAGTAGGTGAATGAGTTATTTGAGAAAAATTGGCTATCTGCAATACTTTTAGAGATAATTCGCATTTACTCATTTTGAGTAGGTGAGTAATTAGCTATGGGTCTGAAACTTCACAGAGTGAAAGCTCTCCCAAAAGTAGGTGAATGAGTTATTTGAGAAAAATTGGCTATCTGCAATACTTTTAGAGATAATTCGCATTTACTCATTTTGAGTAGGTGAGTAATTAGCTATGGGTCTGAAACTTCACCAAGTGAAAGCTCTCCCAAAAGTAGGTGAATGATTAATTTGACAAAAATTGGCTATCTGCAATACTTTTAGAGATAATTCGCATTTACTCATTTTGAGTAGGTGAGTAATTAGCTATGGGTCTGAAACTTCACCAAGTGAAAGCTCTGCCAAAAGTAGGTGAATGAGTTATTTGAGAAAAATTGGCTATCTGCAATACTTTTAGAGATAATTCGCATTTACTCATTTTGAGTAGGTGAGTAATTAGCTATGGGTCTGAAACTTCACCAAGTGAAAGCTCTCCCAAAAGTAGGTGAATGAGTTATTTGAGAAAAATTGGCTATCTGCAATACTTTTAGAGATAATTCGCATTTACTCATTTTGAGTAGGTGAGTAATTAGCTATGGGTGTGAAACTTCACCATGTGAAAGCTCTCCCACAAGTAGATGAATGAGTTATTTGATAAAAATTGGGTATCCGCAATACTTTTACAGATAATTAGCATTTACTCATTTTGAGTAGGTAAATAATTAGCTATGGGTCTGAAACTTCACCATGTGAAAGCTCTTCCAAAAGTAGGTGAATGAGTTATTTGAGAAAAATTGGCCATCTGCAATACTTTTAGAGGTTATTCGCATTTACTCTTTTTGAGTAGGTGAGCAATTAGCTATGGGTCTGAAACTTCACCAAGTGAAAGCTCTTTGGGATAGCTGCTCTGCAGAGATACCCTGAAGATAAAAAATTTCGTCGAAATCGCTCTATGTAGCACGGTTTTCGAAATATTAGCATTTTTGTGTTTTGCAATTTTTGCGCAAAAATTCGAAAATTCAAAATGGCCGCCATTTTTGGCAAGACAAAATTTTTTTGAAAATTGGCATGGGTACTCTACAAAGATACCCAGTGTGTCAAAAATTTCGTCGAAATCGCTCTATCTAGCACGGTTTTAGAGATATAAGCATTTTTGTGTTTTGCAATTTTGCGAAAAATTCGAAAATTCAAAATGGCCGCCATTTTTTGCGAGAAATTTTTTGTTTGAAAATTGGCATGGCTACTCTGCAGAGATACCCTGTGGGTCAAAAATTTCGTCGAAATCGCTCTATCTAGCAGGGTTTTTGAGATATAAGCATTTTTATGTTTTGCAATTTTTGCGAAAAATTCGAAAATTCAAAATGGCCGCCATTTTTGGCGAGACAAAATTTTTTTGAAAATTGGCATGGCTACTCTGCAGATATACCCTGTGGGTCAAAAATTTCGTCGAAATCGCTCTATCTAGCAGGGTTTTCGAGATATAAGCATTTTTATGTTTTGCAATTTTTGCGAAAAATTCGAAAATTCAAAATGGCCGCCATTTTTGGCGAGATAAAAATTTTTTCAAAATTGGGATAACTACTCTGCAGAGATACCCTGCGGGTCAAAAATTTCGTCGAAATCGCTCTATCTAGCACGGTTTTCGAGATATAAGCATTTTTGTGTTTTGCAATTTTTGCGAAAATTTCAAAAATTCCAAATGGCCGCCATTTTTGGCGAGACAAAAATTTTTTGAAAATTGGGAAAAGTACTCCGCAGAGATATCCTGCGGGTCAAAAATTTCGTCAAAATCACTCTATCTAGCACGGTTTTCGAGATATAAGCATTTTTGTGTTTTCCTTATTTGGAAAATTCGTAATGATTAATTAATCATTAATTACTCGGCCATTTCTTGACCAATCAATGCCAAAATCTAATGATTTCCAGATTTTAATAGAATGAATGTATTTGCCAAGTTTCAGGTGAATTGATAAAATTCCTTTCAAGTTATCATCCGGACAAGCTTCCCCATCGAAAAAAGACATTTTTGGTCATGTGACCTCTCTGATTGGTTGAAATGTCACTGCAGCATATTCAAAAAAATTCCCCAAGGCTACTGCCTAAACCTGCCAAATTTGAAAAGAATCCGCCTAACGGTTACAGAGTTATAAGGAAAACAAAATGCGGAGCCGGCGGAGCCGGAAGCTCTCCCATACACAAACAAGCTTAATTATTGTTAATTAAGATAACCAGTCCTCTTACTGTTATCTTACAGGTAACGCAGCTTATACTGTACACATTACATATGTTCAGTCAAAATATATTACGCAAAATATTACCAATTGGGTGAAAGAAAATTTGTAAGCCAAATAATCATTCAATAAATTTGCAAACTATTGCAGAATATTGCTTTCAATCACAGATTTCTGCAGGCCGTGCTGGTCCATTTGCTGAATGATTCAGCAAGAATCATTTTAAATTATGTGCCTAACAATTTGCCAGCTGTAAAAATTGATGAGCAGATAAAACACAGCAGATTATAATCCATCAGCAAAGTTATCAAATGCCACAAAACATGATTAATTGGTATTGAACAATATTAGATTCAATAAAATTGGATCAAATTAGATCAGATTTTAAATAGATCACATGATAAAAGAATAAAGCACACTATTATTCCATCAGATTAGAGTAGAATTGACTAGACAAGACTTGATCAAATAACACAAGAACAAATCAAACCAGATTTGGCTCAAACCAGATAGTTACCAACTGCGGCAAACATGATTGGATAAGATTAGATAATCTGTCACTAGGATGTTAAATCAAATTAGACTATATTGCGTTGACTTGACGTCAACGTATCCCCAGACAGGCCATCTTTCACACCTCAGGTATTCACTGGGTAATTTTTGCAGCACCCATTTTATGTATGATTCACAATTATTATAAACTATTTTTCTTTTTTTTTCATTTTTTTTTCGAGGGGGGGGGGGGTCAAACTTTTTTTTTCATTTTTTTTTCTTTTTGGTCAATTTTAGTCCTCGGGGTATATTTTTCATGGGTCTTACAACAGAAGCTACCAAAACACGTGGCCAAAGAGAAAGTAGAAAGAGATCTCGTAGAGTACCACGAGAAGGAAACCTGAGGCTACGGCCAACTATAAATGTCTATTTTCTTAGACGTTGGCCGGATGCCTGCGGCCATCCGAGATCAGCATTCAGTCCCACATGGTAAGCTATTATAGTGCAATAAAATGTCTAATTAAAGCCTCAGTTTTTGGCACATGAAAAAAGAACATATGAATATATTCCCAGATGAGATTTCAGTTGTCACATAGTGTGGCAATTGTAAGGCTTAAAATGGTAAACAGTCAATAAATAAGGTGTCTGTGGCCACTTAGAGACCTTAAGGTGACCTTAAAATTAAAGTTACAGACTTAAAATGTTTCACAGACACAGATTACATGTAGAAGTTACATCTACTACAGTTAGAGACTTGTCAGACTTGCCAATTCTAGGTTACAGGATCAAATATGTGGAAAATGTTACAAAAGGGTCACTCGGGTTGGTTTTTATGGCCCCCATACACAGGTTAAACGTCTATTTAAAGCCTTGATTTTTCTCACATGTAAACAGACCATAAGCATATATTCCCAGATGAGATTTCAGCTGTATCACTCATATCATTTGACAGCTCTAGGACTAGGCAAAAAGTCCATAAATAGGGTCTCTGTGGGCATTTTAGAGACTTTAAGGTGACCTTAAAATAAAAATTTCAGACTTAAAATTTTCACAGACAAAGATTATATCTGCAAATTATATCTACTACTGTTAGAGACTTGTCAGACTTACCATTTTTAAGTTATATGGCAAAATCTGTGAAAAATGTCAAAAAAATGTCTGTATGGTCTTTATGGGCCTCAAAGACAATTTTAACCTTAACATAAAGTCTTATTGTATATTGGGGATACACTTATATCACAGCATTACATTAAGACTACATCAGATTAAATAAGACTATTTCAGATCAGACATAATCAGAATACATACCACATCCATCCTCGTCACTGGCATCCAGACAGTCGGCCTCCCCATCACAAACAAACTGTTCGGGCACGCAGTCCAGTGAGCCGCAAGTAAACTCATCAGATCTACAGGTGACTGGGAGTGTGGGGGGTACAGTCCTGTCTGAAAACCGAAAAGAAATATGTAGGAACTCCTATACTTTGTAGTGCAATCGTGCATACTGAAAATATTGAATTACAACCTAATTACAACGTACTGTTATGGCTACACAAATTTCTGATGCCAGAAAATTACCAACTAAGTTAAGATAATTGCAGAATAATAACTTACACATGAATGCCATACAAATTCCCTGGAGTGTTGCCACTGCAGTCCTGTTGTTCTGATAACCAAAACTTTTTTAAACACATTTAAACTCACACCTATAAAGGAAAAATTCTTTCCCAATGTAATGCTGATACTGTTTTACAATATTCTAAAAACATCAACAAATATTCTTTGGTCATTTTTATTTTGAATGAGGTGTCTTTCCAAACTACAATGTCAGAGTGCAGACTTTATCCATCTCCAAGTACATCACATGTAAGACAACTAAAATTCTCTATTAAATCACAAAATGAACAGCAGCACAACAATATACTGAGAACAAATATTTTATTCCATTTGAGATAAGTTTAGCTTTTGACTTATAAGGCTGAAGTATGACAGACCTGGAGTCTCTCCACAAACTGGAATATCACAGTAGCCAAAGATACCCGGAGCCACCCAACACCAGGGTCTGGCATCATTGTCAGGGTTACGGCAGTAGTTGTGGTTTCCTAGACCCTAAAACAACAGAATCAGTAATGAATTTCATAGAGCTAGTGTCTGACAGATTTTCAACCTGAAATGCATGACTCATACTTAAATCCATATTTTACTGTATTGTATTTATGCAAAGTGCAATATCCCCTTTACAACATGACTCAAAGCACTATTTGACCCATCCCAACTGTACAAGTACAACGCAAGATCTCTAGTGACTGACATTCCCCATGCAATGGCCACTTATCAACATCCCTTTGGTTCTGCAGCCTGCCAATGGGAACAGGACCTATTGGCTGTGGACCACCATTTTAAGTGATCATCCCAGCCTCTATTTATCTGTCTGTATATGGGATTGAAACCAGGTCCTCTGTGTTCCTATTTAAGTGTGTTACCTGTAAGGCCCCGGAGGCAGATGTCAGTGACTGTTGAACATGTGCATCTCAAAAAATCATTATTCATGAGGGTAATTTTTTTCAAAAGAAAGAATTTGACTTTATTGATTTAGGGTTTTTTAGAATTTTTCTCACATGTAATATCTGTAATAATGGGGGATTTTTTTTAAATAAGAAGGGAATAACAGAATTCTACAGGTCATCAAAATTCAATATATATGCTCACAAAAACATTTTCCACAGTATAAAATTACTTTATTCTGAAACCATGCACCCTTTTTGTGACCCTGGCCACAGTAATGAGCTTATTAGACTCGTGGTACATTTCACCTTGGATGGGTGTGTTTCAGGGTTGACATCATCAGCCAGCAGCCAGTTCATGCACTGAGTGCCCTTTTCTGTGTATTCTGCAATGCCTCGGTAATTCTCACCATCTCCCTCATAACAGGTCGTGGTTGGCATCTTCCCATCTGAAAACACGAAGCACTAAGGCAGAGCAAAGTGCTCAACTTGATGTGGCCTGACAAGAGCAGATATGGGTTATCCACAAAAATAGTGTGAACTCTCTACTTCCTGCAAAACGTCAGCTGACACAGTGCCCAATGGGGCACTCTTTCATAGTAGGAGCTAAAAAGGTGTAAAATTTGTATCACTTATTATGTGAAGAAACTTGAAAATTGGGATTTTAACATCTTGAAGTTGCGTATATTCCAGTATTGCAAGGTTAGTTTTGGGTTCTAAAGTCTAGCTTCTATTATCACCCATTAGAGATTTTAGAATGTTTAAACTATGTGGGAGTACTTCACTTTTTAGCTGTGTAGGGGATACTTTAAAATACTTCAATACTTAAAAATAATTTTAAGGGTAGATTTATATAGATAGCAAATATATTGCAAAAAGTTCGCAAAAGCCAGTAGTGACCAGGGACCGTATTCACGAAAGGTCTTAGCCAAGTCTTAGGCTTAAGTTGGCTATATTTTTATACAAAAGTTAAGCCTAAGACTTGGCTAAGACCTTTCGTGAATACGGCCCCAGAAATGTGATGTCAAAGGTTTGCAAATTTTGAGGTTAGGGGTCATCTTAAAGTTTGTAAATACCCAGTTGTTATCTTGGTTTTGAAGGGGTAGGACATGAAGATACAATCAAGATTAATAAGTTTATCCAATAACAATGTAACCATTTGGATAATATAAAAGTATTTTATTTGGATATTATTTTTAGATAGGCGTGCAATACTAGCACATTAACAATACTTTATATGTGTGGTAAAACAGTATAATTTAAACGTAACTAAATTCAATTAATTTAGACTTTTTACTTAATTTAATTTTAACTTTTTTACACTTAATTAAATTTCCACTCTCACTTCAAATTTTCAACTTAAGCAGAGCCTGAATGAGTAAATATTTTGTGTTTGAATGTAGCTCATGAGGGCAGCAGGGACCAGTATGATCTAGGTCTAATAGTACAATAATGTGATTTTGTAGGGCATTATAGGTTGTTACAGGCACGCCATGAATCATTACAGCCCGAGGGCTATTAGATATGCATTTATCATTAGTATTCATCTAAAATCTCATAAATGATATTATTAACATTACAATGACTGTTACAAGGGGTGTATGTATCTGCTCATTTTCCGTAAATTTGCAAATTTAATAAGTAAATTAAATTTTTATAAGTTAATACCCTATCCAATGGACAATAGCTTATCCGGTCAGCGCAGACTGGCCCGCCAAACGTCAGAAAAAGATATCCTGTGTCTCCACCGGCAGGTCGGTCCCTAGTACTAGTGCACTCGCCAGGTGGCGTGTCGTACTTCCTTCCTGTCTAGACAGAGTGACGTCATGGCATCTTTTTCGTTGTCTAAACCTATTAGACCCCTAGTAAGCTGATAGCGGGGTCGGTGGGAGGGTTTTATGTGTCCATTGGATAGGGTGTTAACTTATAAAAATTTAATTTACTTTTTAAATTTGCAATTTTATTGCGATAATACATCCTATCCAAAGGACAATAGCTGAATAACAACCGCTTGGTCGGCGGATAAGTTACTAGGGACTTAGTGAACTCATAGAATAAATAAACAAATCTCAGGCCTGGGTAGACCCTGGGGTCAGGAAACCCTTGAGGCTCTAGTCGGTCCACAGATACCGGTTAACCGGTCCAACCGACTATACTCCCCCCCCCCCTTTTTGGATAGACCTGCTCTGAGGTAGGGGAAGAGAGGGCTGAGTTCAGTCCCTTGAGAAGAAATAACCACCTCCCGAAGGAAGCACGTCTGAGTTGTTTTTTTTTTGTTTTTTTTGCTTAACTGTATGTACATTATTTACATAATTATTTACAAATTTCCTCTAGGTCCTGGTTTGTTGGTGGATCTGCTGAGCAGCCACTACCGGACCCAAATGGAAAAGCTCTGAATCAGCCCAGGCCACGTCCTTCAGATAAAACTGTGTGAAGGTATTATGAGATTTCCAGTGGCAGGCTGCCAGGATTTGTTCTAAGGAAACTC
Source organism: Sabellastarte sp. h YS-2021 (assembly GCA_964017235.1). NCBI lineage: Eukaryota > Metazoa > Annelida > Polychaeta > Sabellida > Sabellidae > Sabellastarte > Sabellastarte sp. h YS-2021. The sequence continues at coordinate 17,100,508 of OZ024931.1, read as the reverse complement.
CCGACTGGAAGGCCTTAGAGGCAGCAAAGGCCCTGACATCATGGGCTTTAACTTGATGCAGGTTGTGGGCTTGATGATCAGATAGCTGATAGCATAGGATCACCGTCTGTTTGATCCATGAGGAGATAGTGGCAGGGGAGATGTCTTTGTCGAAGCCTTTCTTGAAGGAGACAAAGACTAACTCCTTGTTTTGCCTGAGGTCTGAAGTCCTGTCCAAATAGTAGCGCAGGGCTCTGACTGGACAAAGGGATCTATCAGACTTGAGGGATCTATCCAGAGTAGGAGCCAGGGCTGGTATGACCACTGGGGCTATACTCTCCGGACCCTCTTTAGCCAGCTGATTCTTAGAAAGAAAGCTGGGGGATGGAAACAGAGACACCTTAGACCAGTCAGACTGGTGCCTGATGTTTCTGTGCTGCCATGCATGGATCTCACTGCTTCTTTTGCCAGAACCTAAGGCCAAAAGGAAGACAGTTTTGAAGGTCTAGTGCTTCAGAGATGCCTCCCTAAGGGGTTCAAAAGGGGCCTTTGTCAACTGGTGAAGTACCATAGAGAGGTTCCAGGAGGGTATTCCTCTCCGCCCTTTGGGTCTGTCTCTGTGGAAACTTTCCAGGAGATGAGTGAGATTATCATCCTTGCTGATATTCACTGTTGCATTACCCAATTTATCAGCAATGGCAGATCTGTATCCATCAATGGTACTAGGCTGCAACTTTCTTGTCCTCAAAGAGATACAATAAGAAGTTTGCTACTGATTTCACAGGTGGTGACCTGAAGTCCACCTGATTAGTGACGCACCACTTTGTAAAAACGGCCCACTTTGCCTCATAGACTGATCTGGTAGATCTTCTTTGAGGAGCCTCAATTCTTGCTGCCACTGCCTCAGAGAAGCCCTGTTCTTTGATTGTTGCGGCTCTAGGAGCCATGCATGGAGATTTAGGTTGGTCAGATTCCTGTGAGGGATCTGATTGAAGGGCTGAGTCAATAAATTGGGCAGACTGGGCAGACTGAGAGGGACCTGACTGGACATGGTCACCAAGTCCCAAAACCAAGGCATGTTGGGCCACCCGGGAGCAATCAGAATGAGTCTTTTGCATGGAGAGTCCTGCAGTTTCTCCACCACCTTGCCCAAAATGGCAGTCGGTAGGAAGGCATATGCGTCCAGATCTTCCCATGGCAGAGTAAGTGCATCTACTGCTAAGGCCTGTGTGTCCGGCACTGGCGATACAAACTGAGGTAACTTGTGGTTGAACCTCGTCGCAAATAGGTCTACCTGAGGCCGGTGCCATCTGTTGCACAGCCTGTGAAAAACTTCCGGAAGGAGGGACCACTCTGTCTGGATGGTCTGACCCAGCCTGGACAATTTGTCCGCTATCACATTTAGGTGGCCTGGGATATGTTGGGCTTTTAGTGTCACTTGTCGCTGGGAACACCACGTCAAGATTCTCCAAAGTAGAGCACATAGTGGGCCCGATCTCATGCCTCCTTCTTTGTTTATGTAAGCCACTACCGTTGTATTGTCGGTTGCCACCAAAACTATCGTGCCTACGCAGAGATCTTGAAACTCTTTTAAGGCCAGAAACACTGCTTTTAGTTCCAGATAGTTTATGTGTAGCTTGCTTTCTGGTACCGACCAAGAGCCTCTTGCAGTGCGCTCATTTAAGTGAGCGCCCCACCCTTCTTTTGATGCGTCTGTAAAGATTTGCAGAGCATGTTTTAGAGGGTGTAAAGGTTGACCCTGGAGCTCATTGCTTTCTTTTATCCACCACTGTAAGTGAGGATGCAGGGACCTGGGTAGAGGAATGATCTTCTCTAGAGACTCCGGTATTCTCCAATTGTTTTTGAGATGCCACTGTATGGGTCTCATATGTAACCGGCCTAGGTGAACTTGTTTCTCTGTGGCTGTTAACAGGCCTATCAGGGACCTGAATTGTCGGACCGGACAGGCCGGTAATGACAATATCTCTGAAATCTTTTCCCCAAGACTTTGCCACTGGTCCGGTGTTGGTCGGACCCGACCGGCCTTGAGGTCGAATTGGTAACCTACAAAGTCGAAGATTTGTTTGGGTTCTAGTTCCGACTTGTCCAAATTCACCAGCCAGCCTAGGCTTTGACATAATGCTACCAGATCTTGAGTATGTTGAAAACAGACCTGGTGGGATTTGGCTCTGACCAACCAGTCGTCTAGGTACTGGTGGATTCTTATACCCTTGTGTATGGCCATTAGTTTTACTTCCTTTGCTACAACAGTGAATTCCAGGGCGGCTGTTGACAGACCGAACGGTAGAGCCTTGAATTGGTATGTCTGGTCCTGGACATGAAATCTCAGGTATTTCCTGGATTGTTCCTGTATTGGTATATGGAAGTAGGCATCTCTGAAATCTATTGAGGTCACCCACTCCCCTTGTTGGAGGGAAGTCCGGATAGTTTCGGGTGTTTCCATTTTGAATTTTTCTGCCTTGAAGAAAATATTCAGGTTGCTGAGGTCCAGTATAGGTCGCCACTTGTTGTCCGGTTTTGGGACCAGGAATAGTCGGTTGAAAAAGCTCAGAGATGTTTTGTGTTTTACCAGTTCTATTGCATTTTTGTCCATAAGCTGATGTAATGCCTCTAACAGGTAGCTGTTCCTGAGAGGATTGACATAACAGCTTACGACTGTGGGAAATCTTGCAAGTTTCGGCCGGTGTTGGAAGGGTAGGGTGTAGCCCTCCCTTAGGATTTGAACTACTTTTGGACCGGCACCCAGATGTAGCCAAGTTTGCCAAAATTTTTGGAGCCTGGCTCCGACAGGAGGATTTGGTACAACATTGCTGACACTTTTGACAGGATTGACACAAGGTAATTGAGTGACACAAGAAACACCTTTCACATATTTTAATGAACTCTTTCTTACATGACACTCTGACACGCCGGGACTTACTCCTTTCCTTTGCGAATGCCCGGGTGCAGAAGGAACAGATGTGACAACATGCAAGTTTACATTTAAATCTGAAATGTTCATTGAATGTTCTGTTGGGTGCTCCCGGCCAGCAGCCGTCCTTGTGGTCTGTTGTAACAGTGATTGTCATTTATATGGCTGCTGGCCCTTGGCAGAACGGGAGGAGAAGTTTGAATTCCTGCCCTTGGGTTTCCTGAACTGCCTTTTACTAATGCCAGCCTTTCCTGCTTGGACTCCGACCGACCCTCCTGTTTCCGGTCATGTCTTTCATAATCGGGATGAAAGCGTGCCTTAGAACGTGAAGATGAAGCAGCCGGTTGGCTCTTACTATCATAGTGGGCGATCTCTTCTTCGGCCCGTTTAATAGCTGACTCCGGGAATAAGGTTGCAATGTGGAGTGGGCCAGTTCTAAGGGCAGCAAATGTGTCTGGCTTAATCCCATTTTTAAGTGGTTGAGATAAGCGTCTCTTCTGGCAAGAGTAAGGTTACCCATGGTAAAAAAATACAAATTCAGTCAAATGCTCCATCGCTTTTGCGGCGGCTTGGGTGATGCTTGCGTTAAAGTCCATCAAAAATTGCAATTCCTCTGTAGCCTCTGACACTTTGGATGAACCTTTACCCTTGCCTTCACTGCAGATAGTCTTGATCTGAGATTGTATGTCCGCTTGTACCTCGAAAAGGCACCGGTTGAAGCTCGCGGCCTGATTACAGACTACAGAAGCCTCTCTGGCGGTCCTTTCCCAACGTCTTAAAGAGTCCTGGGAGATTCTGTGGGATGCAGGAGGTGTAGAAGCTAAGGCCGCTTTGCGAGCTATCCTTCCAAAGCTACTGTTAAGTTTGGAGTGTCCAGTATTCCATGAAGTAACTTTGGTTTGATCAGTCTGTTGGTCGGAGTGTAACCCATACCATTTCGATTGAGAGCGCGGGGGTCTCAGAAAGTGGTCCATAGGAAGACTACCGGCCTCTGCAGTGCGGGAGGGGTATCCCTCGACTAATGTAATGTTCAGCTTGCTTAACTTCTTGCAGAGCCATTCCTCTGTTGGCATGTGAACCGCTATCTTGCTGGGAGCCGGAGCCTTGGGTCCGGCGAATGGGTTGTCATCTGATGGGTTAGAACTGTCTATCTCTGGCACATGCGACTAACCCATAAATGAGCGTATGCCCCTCATGGTCTCACGATATGTCTGATCCTCTGAGGTCGGTGTATCCTGTTCTGCTAACTCCTGATCATCAGAGAGCTCACCTTCTTCTACAAACAGTTCTAAAGGTGGAATGTCAGACAAGTTACTCTCTGCATCCGACTCCATGCTGGAGATACTGTCCTTACCGGATGATTTGTGAAGGGCCGGTGACTCCGAACCAGTGTGACTGGCAGAGGAAGGTCAGTCAGAGACGGGTCGGTCGGTGATAGACTTGTTGCTTTTCTGGACCGACGATGAAGCTGGTCGGTGAGGGTCTGTGTGTGGCTTGCCGGTCGACTTATGCTTACTTGAAGCGACGTCTGGACCAGTGCCCCCTGATGCAGTCTGTGAAGGTTGAATCTCCAAACTTGGCTTACCGGCTGACTGTTGCTTGTGAGCAATAATGTCTGGGCCAGTGCGCGCATCAGAAGAGGGAACTTGAGAGCTCTTGTCAGTAGGTAGCTTGCTGGCCGACGGCTGCGTAGCAGCAACAGTGTCTGGGCCAGTGCGCTGAGAAGAGTCTACAGGTTGATTAGACGGCTGAAAGAATGGTTCTGCGTCCTTAGAAACATTAGCCGGTGGTGAGTGCATAGGGGTAACCCTAACATCAGCAGAAAAGGACGGTTCCAGAGATTTAGCCATTAACAACGCCTCTAATCTGTTGAATCGTTCGGACTATTTGAGGTCTAAAGCTGAAATCCTATCATCCGAACTGGAGGCTGATTTCTTAGCTTTTGAAGTGGGCTTGTCCTTCTTAGCCTTCTTTTCAGGTGGAATAGATGTTGAAGGGGAAGCAACAGATTCACCCACAGCCCCAATGACAGAGACGCTAGCAGGGTCTACAAGGGCAACTTCCTCTGTGGGGGTAGAGGTATCCAAACGTTTAGCTTCCCTTTTTTCCTTCTTAAGTTTGTAGGAAGGCGTGGATATCTGGGCATGTTGTTCAGGGGTAAACAAGTTACAGAACTTACAGTCCGTCGTTTCCTTATTAGCAATGCAGGGTTCCTCCCCCTTTCCTTTCTCCCTACAGCGGGCGCAAAAAGCGTGCCCATCAAATCCAGCCATGGCATGCCCACAACTGCCTCTCTTTTGTCCAGGAGATGACATAGTATGCTATAAGTATGTAGGATCCCAATTGTAACAAATTTTATTGTAATTTAACTTTTTACAAGTTAAATACTTACCTTATCCTCATAAGTGCTTGGTTTGGTTTTGTGGAGCAAAACGTATCGACCGACAAGTATTTTTTTAAAAGAATTTTCTTGTCGGCAGGTGACCCCTTGTCTGCGCATGTCCGCGCATGCGCCGTACTCATTGTCGACAGGCAATTGTCGAGAGATCTTCATTGTATTTTTGGTCCCCAGCAAAACAAATTATGCGGGGAGGTAGGGTGGGTTTATCCTTGTGAGGATAAGGTAAGTATTTAACTTGTAAAAAGTTAAATTACAATAAAATTTGTTACATTTTATTGCGTAAAATAGCCTTACCTTATCCTCACAAGTGCTTGAATACAACCATAACAGGTGGAGGGTATTTGTTTTGGCCACACTGTTAGATGATTGTCAGACAAGGGGTCACCAAATAAAGCACTGATAAGAGGATAAGATAAGCTTCCATACACCACATCTTAGGTTAAAAGTTACTTCTTCATCACAGATGAGTAATTTGCTACCCTCAACAAGAGATCCATGATGTGGTCGTCATTGTTGCTGCTGTTGCTGTTGTAGACAATTTTACAACAAATCATATAGCAGAATTAACCATCACCCAGTGTTGGCCGGAGATGTCTGCATGACTCCCCAAACAAGATGTCATCATCTGACAATGAGAATATCTCCAAGCAGGCAAACTGAACTGCAAAAACTGCAGATATGGGGCCGTATGTAAATTAAGGCATATGTCAGTGACACAACACTTGTATAACTGGAGAGAACATAAATATGCGAGTCATATGAATAAGATGTATAAATACACAAAAAATTGACTACATGCTGAGGTTAATCCACAAGACCCAATTTGTTCATGGACTGGTCATGGGATTGCCAAGCTACATCTTCGAGTAGAATGTAGTAAAGACTTGTGGTTCTTTCAATAACAAGAGTTTGATATCTGCTGAGGTAAGACCCCACTCTTGAAAACTAAAGAGGCAGCCATGGATGTAATATGTGTCTCAATGTATAGATTCTGAGAATCAGAATCAAAGGACTGGCTATCTAATCATGCATCCAGATTGATCCAGAAAGAGATAGCAGAACTCAAGATATCTCCATCAAGCCTTCCTTAAAAGATATGAGCAAGAGATTCTTCCCCTCCTTGAAGTACTTGTACTGTCTTGATAGTAACTAAGTACTGTAAGAGGGCAGAGTGTCACAACATCAGTCCAACGTCAGCTCAAGAAAGGTTTGTGAGCTGGAATGACCACTGGTTTGAGCCATCTGGGGCATTGTAAGCCAACTGATTCTTGCTAAAAGGCAGGAGAAGGAGACTTTCCCTTTTGTCCAAGCAGTAGACCTGTCCAAGAAGGATGTAAGTGCTGTAGAAGGACAACGAAGCATGTGTCCAGGCAAGTTGAGTTCAGGAATGATCTAGAGCTGAAGTGACCACTGGAGGCAATCTAGACCAACTGAGGCTAATAGGTCCTTGTTGAAAAGGTAGGTAAGAGGGAGAACTGTAAACTCCTTCCTATGAGGCTTGTGTCTGAAGGAGCCAAAGTCCCAGAATACACTTCCAATGTCATTGCAACAGTCTTGCAAGTCAAACTTTTTTAGACTGACCTCCTTTTAAAGGTTAACAAGAAGCCTTTTGTGAAAACCAACAGAAGCAAAGGCAAATCCCTTGATGCTGTACCTCTGTTAGCAGTGGGCTTCTCTCTATAACACTTGCAATAGGCCTATAAAGATGCAGGCTTTGGTTCAACTCCTGCACAAAAAATGTAAATGATCAGCTATGGCTGCTGCAAAGCCAACAATAGTGACAGGTTTCAGATTTTTTGCAAGTAAATGGATCAAAAAATCTGGTATATTTGAGACCGTAGGCTCTGAGATGGCCACCTTATTCTGTGGGTACCAGAGCTCAAAATGGCCCATCATGACTCATACATTCCAAGATGAAGGTCCTTGAGATGCCCTAAATCTCTCTATCCCTTGCCCAGAGAATGATATAAGAGATTTTGAGTGGTGTTAAGGTGCCAAGCATGAAGGTGCCAATGCAACTGATTCAGATGGTATTTCTTACTGAATGGCTGTTTGTGAGACCAGTGAAGTAGCTGTAATGGAGGTTTGGTTGAATGACTCACCAGACCCCAAAGCCAATGCATCATGGGCCACCAAGGGGCCACTACAATCATTTTGTACCTGGTGTTCACTTGTTCAATGACTTTTTGGAATAAGTGGTATAGGACAAAAGGCCTAGCAGTCCAGGACCTCCAACAAGATGTTTAATGCATCTATGTTCAGAGCATTTGCATCTGGGACTAGCAACATAGAATGGAAGTTTGTGACTCATTGGTGGCAAACATCTCTACCATTGGTATTTGACAAACTATGTAAATCAAATAGAATATTAAAGATGAAGCCTCTCCTGTCTGAATTATTTCGTTCTTTGTGGAGAGGCTGTCATGACATCTAGGCAACCCTGAATATATCTGGCTCATATGAGAATATTTCAAGGATTGCAGTAGGCCAAGATGCAGCATACCTGCATAAAACACCTATTGTTGATTTGTGCCAAACTTGCACGTTGTCTAGAACCATAAAGGGAGTAAGAACCATTCTGTACATATTACTTTTGTCCCTTCTGTAGAGATCATTGAGTATGACATTTAAGTAACCCCAGAATATTTCTGTCTCTTAAGAGTATATTTCAAGGATTGTAGTAGGCCAGGATGCGCCAAACCTTTATCCCTTCTGGAGATATGTTGAGTATGACCTTTAAGCAACCAAGAATATGTCTGTTATGAGTATATTTTCAAGGATTGCAGTAGGCCAAGCTGCGCCAAACTAGGAGGTATACGCTCCCCCCCTGTTTGTTCAGATAACCGAACACAGTGGTGTTGTCTGATGCTATCAGAATTCTTTTGTGTGGAATTTGTCTTGAAGGCTTTTAAGGGCTGAACACACTGCCTTCAGCTGTATGACATTGAAATGTAATATATACATTTTTAACTGTCCAAAGCCACTAACTGTGATGCTTATAGATGGGATCATCAACCCTGGTTTAATGCATCTACGAAAATAAGGGAATTGTGCACCCGTGTATAGAAAAGGCATCCTATTTCCCATTTTTTGGCATTTTCCACCAGTGAATATGCTTTTTCAGAAGGATTTGAAACAGGAATTCTCACAACTAGTGACTGGAGATATTGCCAGTTTGTTGTAGATACGGCTGAAAGGCACACATACTTAAGTAACCCATTGGTATAGTCTTTTCCAAAGATGCTCGTACCCCTACCTGGGATATAAGCAACCTTGGGGTCATTTGTGATGAGATCTCCATTTCCTGAAAAGATTTCTCAAGTTTTTAAAATTTATTTGTGTTAGAAAGACATTTCCTTGTACCAATATGCAGTGGTAACCTAGGAAATCGATCCTTGTGTGGACTCGAGCTTGGATTTTTATCAGAAACTAATCACAAAGCTGAGATGTTGAAGAATTTAGATGAATTCTTGGTTTGAAGCAAAAACTGGTGTCTTTTATGTACTCTTAACAACAGTGGTCCAGGTATTGGTGAACTCATATTCTGCGAGACTGAAGAATGAGTTTTGCCTCTTTTACTACTGGTGTGAATACAAGAGGGGTGGTCGCTAATCTGAAGTTCAGTGCTTTGAACTGATAGGTTTGACCGTGTACATTAAACTGAAGTAGATGTTGAAAATCTTGGTGAGTCGGTACATAGAAGAACGCATCTTTTGTAACCGAATTTCTAATAATTTCTGCTGTCTCCAGTTTAAATGACGCGACAAGCAGGTATTTATTGACATAGTAAACGAACTTCACTCGTGGGCAATGACCGTTGAAGTCGTAGTTAGAAATCAATTCAGGACACTGAGATGTATCAGAGGTCTTCATTAGCCGAGTTTCTATACAAGAAATAAACTGCCATAGAAACCTGGAGTTTTGCAATTCTTGAGTGGATAACTTGCTGTCTTTTGAAGCATTTCCAGCAATATTTCAGCGGTATTTACTGTAGCCATGTTTTCCTGTCTGACGTCATCGCTTTGCATTGTGGGTAGTACAGGCATTGGAGAATTCGATTGGAGAGTAACTAGACAATCCCAACTGAAGATTCGCACAACTCTGGGATGGCAATGAAAAAATATCCCATCACTGCCAGTAACACTGCAAGAAGAGCCTCCATGGTGACTTGCATTAATTAATACAGTTCTTCTGTATCCCTCTGACCTGGTAAACTAGGCAGAGTGGTACGACGATCTTTTGTGGTTAGTAGGGGAAAATTACTGGACATAGCTCCTGTCCTGAATATACTGTGCAAAATACACTGTAAAAGTTGGAAGCAAGGACTTCAACATATAATATAACATAAAATCTCATCTAGCCAGTTTGATCTTCGTTGAGTTTGCAGAAGAATTAACTCAAAAGTCACAGTATTCTTTCCAATGGAGACATGGCCATAGGAAGGTTTTATTATCTAGTAAATAGGTATTGCAATTCTTCAACAGGGCTGAACAGACAAGCAGTGCACATACTGTCCCAAAGATGTCTGTTGGATCTTCATCCAAATTTACAGCAAAGGAAGGTAATCTGTCCATATTTTCATGTCTTGATAAGCAGGAAGTCCACTGTACCTGCTGGGAAGCAAAATAATAACTGCAAGGATCAGTGGATATACTTCTGTAGTCGTTCTTTTGGAGGGAGACCTGTTACTGTACCAGAGTGGCGCTTCACCCACAGTAAAGAATCTACGACCTCCGTTGCAAAGACAACTGCATTCTTTCTTCTTTGTTTTTGAGCATACGCTAATACTCATGTTCTGCCATCAATTAAGGGACAATAAAGCAGTTTTCCACTGAAAACTACGGGAGCTCTTCTCTGCATACCTTTCATCGACACGGAGGTAGTTCCAGTCGAATAATGGGTGAGTACAGCCGAAGATATACACGTCTTCCACTGAAGACTTTACAGCAACATCTTCTTGCACATCTTATTCTGACCCTTTTCAGGACAAGGGAGGCAGAATAGTGGCAGTACCAGTCGAATAATGGACAACTACAGGTAGGTGCACGCTTGCACGCTTCAAAACTTCATAGATTTTCATCCGTGAATGGACGATAATAAGGAAAAGTACGTGTTGCTCCCATATCGACCAAAAATATAATGAAGATCTCTCGACAATTGCCTGTCGACAATGAGTACGGCGCATGCGCGGACATGCGCAGACAAGGGGTCACCTGCCGACAAGAAAATTCTTTTAAAAAAATACTTGTCGGTCGATACGTTTTGCTCCACAAAACCAAACCAAGCACTTGTGAGGATAAGGTAAGGCTATTTTACGCAATAAAAACAATAATCAAAAAAGTTGAAATCTATCAACGACACAATATAATCCACAAAAAACTGAGGAAAATTCAAAAGCTTGTGCACTAGCTCGCGCCAAACGAAAAAGATGCCATGACGTCACTCTATCTAGACAGGAAGGAAGTACGACACGCCACCTGGCGAGTGCACTAGCACTAGGGACCGACCTGCCGGTGGAGACACAGGATGTCTTTTTCTGACGTTTGGCAGGCCAGTCTGCGCCGACCGGATAAGCTATTGTCCATTGGATAGGATGTATTAACGCAATAAAAAATTCCCGTTTTTATGATAAATATTTTCAAAACTGTTTAACCTACTAACATATTTCACATGTCTTTAGAAAAATATTTTTACACTGCTTCTTCTCATTTATATTTGATCAAAGCCCATGCAGAAATAAGGGATATAACGTGAGCTGCAAATCTGAAGTGAGAGTAAAATATTTGTACACAAACACTTGATGACGTCAAGAGGCGAACCATTAATAGTTCAGCACTCTCATTAACGGCCCGCCACTTAGTGAAGACATATAAAGTACTGTAAATGTGTTAGTACTGCATGCCTATCTAATGATAATATAGAATGCAATATAACAAAGTTTACCAGGATATAGTGTAATATGAAAAAATGTAATAGGACATAATGCAAACAAACAGAATGTAGCAGTGAGAATGCCATACAACAGCATTTGACAGGCTAGGGTACCACAGAGCAGAATGGAACATGTAAGAGTGCAATACATGAACACACTTACCAGGAGGTGAGCAGGCATACACCTGGAACTTGTCTATTTCAAACTGACTGCTCTGTCTGCGGGCAGTGAACAGAATGGAGAGTTTAAACGTGGGGTGCCCAGCACCACTGGGAGTAAAGGACTCCTCCATAGTCCAGCTACTTTTGTTATTGGGTCTTGTTACCTTAAAAATAGTACAGAAATTTCACAAATTTATTTTACAAATAAATTTACAGAAGATATCCCCAAAGATAAGCCAAAAATCAACCCTAGTTCCCCATGAAAACCTACATGATACAGATGATATTTTATTGATCTTTTCAGCGAATAAAACCTCTAGTTCACAAGTTCAGTATCAATTTACAAGATAATACCAGACACAACTAAGGCTACAATGTACACGGTCTGACAAACTCAGTAGAGTAGTTGGAATTCACTTGAGGAATCCAACCAATTTTACTTTTGATTACACAGCAATCTTATTACTTTGTGATAATATGACAATTCTTTTGGCCATTTAATCTGTTATAGAATTTAGTGCGTTTTGCTTCTCATTGCTAAAATAATGTACCAAAGAGTAATCACGTAATAAATATAAAATTCACCAGACTGTGAAATTCACCTCATAGGAAACCCAATTATATAACTTTATCTTACCTGATATTCTTATAGAATTTGTGATATTTGCATCTATTTTAAAAGAATGATTTAGTATACATCAGAATTCAGTGAGTATTGTGACTTGTTGTTTATTTAAAGGACCCACCAGAGAATTTTACATTTTTAACTCCAAAACACAACTCACTATTCTCTCCCTGTTGCCGCCATTCATAAAGTGGTAAATTATCCTCAGACTGTCTACATTTGTCATGCTCAGGCTGTAGTAACTCAATGGCAGTTTGTCAGTCACCCACACAGCAATCTCCAGGGCATGAGATGGGACGTCTAAAGTGTAGGCCCCTCCAAGTAATTGTATGATCTGAGTCACATCCGAGTGGCGGCGATTGCCATTTACAGCTACAGCTAGGTTGGGGTAACCTTCTCGTAACTGTGCAGGTAAACCACTGTTAACTGGACAGTTAGTATCTGAATAGAAAGAAAGAAAAAAGTCGCAAAAATTGAAACAATTGGTGATAACAATGTTCAGATGATGCAATGAATGGTCATATCATTTTAAAAATCTGTACTGAGGTCATTGACACATATGTGCCTAGATTATTACTGAACAAACTAAACTCCCTTGGCTGCATGAGAGGTTGGGATGCTGGGACATCTAACAACATACAAATATAGTTGAGGACTGTCATGTGGAACTCGGGAATTTCTGCTAACTAAACAATTGCTTCAACTATTCAAAGTGCAATTTTTCAGGGATCAAGGTGCAAATAGCAGTGATATACACAAGCATATAACAGTGAACTGTACAACTGGTACCTCCAATATCAAAAAGATCTGGTTCTAGTTATGGTTACCTTCTATAATAATTTATACCTACACACAATCAAAATGATTTTTCAAAGTTCCATAAAATAACAATTTGACCAAATTTGGATTTGTTTAATTTAGTATTAGCTTTGCCATAAAATGTTTCATTGATGTACATACCTACATAGTGTTACACATAAAATGATTTTTCAAAGTTCCCGAAAACAGGAATTTGACCAAATTTGAATTTGTTCGGTTTAGTATTAGTCTACCCATAAAATGTTTTATGGGTGTACTGGTTCCACTTCTATATGCCAAAATATAACTTTGTACTCTAAATTGGTCTGTGTTCTTTTGATAAAGTTCACCTGTGGTCTAATGCCCTGCCTTTCTACTGACTAGAGAGAACAATAACTCAATGCACCTACTCTGATCTTTGACCATGCATCCATACACTTTAAGGTCCACCAGACTAAATGAGCCTCCTCCATTGTCCACTATGATGGCCAGCCCACTAACCGTTATACCATTACTGTTCCGTGACAACATCTCCTCCACAATCCAGGGTCTGTCTCTATTATGATTCTTCCTCGGTAAAATCTGAAACTCAAAAATTAGGATAAACTAGACTGTGCTGATTCAATGCCAAGATATCCCCAGCAGGAAATCTCTCATGCCACAGCCATTGATTGGATATTTCTGTGAGACCCATTTTCGATTAATTTATTTTGAATCAGTTTGCATTATTTTATTTGTAATAATAAATTTGATCTTTTTTCAAAGTATTTAAATGTACATTCAAAAATTGTAAGCCCAAAATAGTTTTATAGTCTTGTATGCCTTTAACCGGTACATTTCTGAGGTTAAGGTGTAACTATTATGAGTTTAAGATAATCTTAAAATAGTTTTCTCTCCTTGCACAAACAGATATTTGTATTAATTTTGAATGAAATCCATACAAGTGTTTTTGAGTTATTGTGCACACAAGTCAAAACATATGATGCTGGCTGCTGAGTCAGTATATCACTGACTTTTGTCTGGGAATATAAATATTTCAGTTACATATCTGATGTACAAAGAGTGTTGAATAAGTAATATATTTTGGATCTGGAATTCATAAATGGTCTAACTAATCTCCAAACTAAAACTACCTGCATCACATCCCCAGATGGGATAAATTCAGCAAAATAGACAGAGAATTTCCTCAAGTGAGGTTCAAAGGTTCAAGGTATATTGCTGTCATTTGACCTTGAAGGACATGTCACAAGTACAGTATGATGTTGCCAAATGATCAACAACTTGTGACTTCCTGCAAGTTGTTTTAATTCCTAACCAGTTGGATCAATAATAAGGGTTTGTTGTGGCCTATGTGGTATGTGGCCTATTGTTAAATCTGATCCCATCAAAAGATTTCAAGCCTATAATTTCTTGTAAGTTGTTTTGTATTACAAAATCCATTAGAACAATAAAAGGGAGATAGGCATTTTTGGTACATCTACCCGGTCTGACCTGGAAGCAGTGATCAAAGGTTTATGTGATTCAATGAAATGGTTTCAGCCCATTATTTCCTATGATGCGTTTTAACATTCCAGATTCAAAGGACCAATAATAAGGGAGATACAAGATCATTAAAGTATGTACACCCTGTTTTACCATGAAACAGGGGTAAAATGTTAAATCTGACCCTGCCAAAAGATTAACAGTCCATGATTTCCTGACTTTTGTGCCATGTTCCTAATCCCTCGGACTGACAATAACGCAGTGAATTCACCCCAATTGAACTTTGACCATTTTACATTCTGTTATACAAATATTGAATTAAAGAACTTGTTTTCACTCTTCCAAATTTTGATTTTCCTACTGCATTATACTACAATGCCTCATTGTGCATTTGTCTCTATTGGTACTTTCAACAAGAAGCTTAAACCCAACCTCTACACAAAGGCCTAGTCACCTTAGTCTCAATATGTGCCTGGCATTCTATGTGTTGCTTGACACTTTTATTTCATCCCTGGATACCAAAATTGCTTGTCTGTTTTTGTGCTGTTGTTTCTACTGGAGTCCACTTAATAACGGAGAGATTAAGGGTGAAAGAGGTATAAAACTAGATTTAGATTCTATTTTATGAAGCTTCTATTATCAGGTGTTAGTCTACTTATGTAATCTCATAGACCTTGCGACACAGAGGCAAGATTTCCTAACAATGCCAGTATGACACTATACGCTCTAACATTTGCAGACAATTCTGTTTACCAACTCTCAAATACCAGTCTTCCAGATGCTACAAACCAGGAAATAATCTAATGGTGAAGTCACCTAGCCTGGTATGGAGAGAGTTGGTTCGGCATCTAGAAGATCTCTAGTTCAACTAAAGGTGAAAGCACCCATTGTCCAGGCATCCGCACTTGTTGCCTGTAGTTACAACTTTGCTATGGTTTACGATATCTTCCTTTGGAGAAATAAGAGTGGCTTAGATCGGGAATAGCGATCTCAGGCCATGTTGTGTATTTTGAAGTAAAAACATTCTTTGCTTACATTCAAAGTAATTTTGTTTCAAATATTCCAAATACTTTTAAATGACAGGGACTAATATAGTTTGTGCTCACTATTTTACACTGGAGTTGTAAAAACTCCAGTGTTAGGATCTGATAACAAACACCAAAGCTTCATATTAAGCATATCAACAACATTATAATGATTAGAGAGTAGCTCCAAGCCTCACCGCTTTATAACTATGAGTGTTGTCTCTATAGTTGACAAACATCCAGATTTTCTTCACATTCACCACAGTGATTTCCACAAAGGAAAGCTCTGTCTGATCCTGCAAGTAAACAGAGCTACATTATAAGTTTACTCAACCATTTGATATCATTTAACTTATATACACTTCACCTGCCAATACCACAAGTCACACAAGCCAATAGTTTAGTCATTTGTATCTCACATCTTTCAATGCAAGAGGAGAATATTGCATTTAAAGATGATTGAACAATGCACACTGACATACGTGACTTTACATTTTACATTGGCAAACCCGTCTCGGTACCATCTTAGTTCTCTCACAATCATACACCTCTTTGACTTAAATTGTAGTCCAAACAATGGATTTCATTAATGCAGTTCCAATCTCCTGACTTACAGTATTTTCTGATGTTTATATAAGCATGCCACTTCTATTGCATTAACCTTTTATTATGTATTAACTTGTGCATTATATGCAATACATTCTATAAAACAAGCAATCAGCAGTAGCCACATCTTGAGAAATGGCAAATGGTGCTCACAAAAAAAACTTGAAGTGTTTTCTCTCCGATTTTGATCAGTTTTATATAAATTAAACAAAATATGTAAAAATAAGATCACCTAGATAGTTTGAGGGCAAGATCCAACATTTACATTTAAATAAACAAGCCAAGATATAACATATTTTACAGAGTTAAAAGTATAATAATATAGATGTGAGCCATTGTGTAGTTGCATGTGCAGTTGAACCTACATTGAAATAAATAAAAAAACAGCCTCACCAGGCAGGAACCCCGACCTGTAAGCACAACTTAATTGGCAGTAACATTTAGATTTGGGAACATCTGAGGAGCAACTTCAAATATAACAATTATACAGAACCCATGAACTGTCAAATGCAAGAACATTCATACAGTTGAAGAAGGAGGAAAAATGACAGATTTTATTCATT
Organism: Sabellastarte sp. h YS-2021; assembly: GCA_964017235.1. NCBI lineage: Eukaryota > Metazoa > Annelida > Polychaeta > Sabellida > Sabellidae > Sabellastarte > Sabellastarte sp. h YS-2021. The sequence goes on along the minus strand of OZ024931.1, from coordinate 17,084,004 downwards.
CTGGGGATGAACAGTTATGTATGGATTTTATAGGCCAATAAACTTTCAGACCCCAAAAAACATAAAAGCATTGCCATGACAACCAGATACTCCCATAAAAGTAATCAGCTCTAGATCCTCCTGGGTTAAACATATTCTGAAAATTTGGTGAAAATCCATGAATGGGTTTAGGTTGTGGAACACCCGCAGAGTTTAATATAAAACAAGAGGAGAGTGCCCGTGAACGGGCACTGTGTCAGCTGACTGAGTGTTTTTGATTTGTGAAGGTGATTAGAGGACAGAATAATTATCAGGAAAAGGGCTGTACAGAAATACAGTAAATGGTAACTGAACAGCAAGTTCGAAAGAAATTCCGAAGCTGACAGAAGAAAAGGATAAAAAAGTTGTGCCCTGTAAATGGTATTATGAAGGAAAATAGCAAGGTAATTGTTTAAGTGTAAAAAAATAGGTTAAAACATATTTAAAGAAATACTACAAATGCAATATCCTCGTTCGACCTTGAAGAAGGGGTCCAAGGTCAAATCTAACCACACAAATACATTCCCAGCCCATGATTTCCTATGGTTTACCACTCCAAACCTCTAGGACCAATTATAAATGAGTTATAATCACTTTTAAGCTTGGCTGTCCTCATTTGACGTTGAAGGAGGGGTCCAAAGGTCAAATCTGACCATACCAAAAGATTCCGAGCCAATGATTTCCTATGGGATGGTTTACCATCCAAATCTCTGTCACCAATAATAAGCGAGTTGTAGGCACTTTCAATTTTCGCTATCCTCATTTGACCTTGAAGGAGGGTTCCAAGGTCAAATCGGACCATATCAACAGATTCACAGCCCATAATTTCCTGTCTGTTTACCATCCCAAACCTCTGGGACCAATAATAAGCGAGTTATAAGCACTTTTAAGTTTGGCTATCCTTGTTTGACCTTGAAGGAGGGGTCATTGAAGGTCAAATCTGACCACACCAAAAGATTCCCACCCCATGATTTCCTACAGGTTGGTTTATCATCCCAAACCTCTAGGATCAATAATAAGGGAGATATAAGCACTTTTCATGACTGACAAAAAACACCTGTGGCGGCCATCTTGTTTCTCAAAATGAGGCCAAAAATATTCCCAGACAACATTTTATGGTTATTAATATATAAACTTAAGAAAGCTAGCTATAATATTTTTTTTCATCAGAGCAGTAATGGTGAAATCTCTCTACACACTGCGGCTATCCAGTGGATACAATGATTTACTCAACAGTGAGAACCTGAAAGTAGCTATTGCTCAGCTATGCCATGACATAGAGGTCTGCAATTTCACTATGTTATAGCTGGCCAAAAATTCTGTGAATAACATATTTAACAAATTACTCTAAATGTAATAGTTTTCAAGTTACAACTGATTTACTCAACAGTAAGAACCTCAAAGGAACTATTACTCAGCTATGCAATGAGCTACATGTCTGAAATTTTACTATGTTATAGCTAACCCAAAAGTAGGTGAACAACATATTTAAGCAAACTACTGTAAATGCAATAGTTTTCAAGCTACAACTGATTTACTCAATAGTGAGAACCTGAAAATAGCTATTGCTCCGCTATGCCATGAGCTATAGGTCTGTAATTTCACTATGTTATAGCTGACCCAAAAGTAGGTGAACAATATATTTTAACAAAATACTCCAAATGCAATATTTTTCAAGTTATAGCTGATTTACTCAACAGTCAGTACCTGAGAATAGCTATTGCTCAGTTGTGCCATGAGCTATAGGTCTATAATTTCACTATGTTATAGCTGACCCAAAAGTAGCTGAATAACATATTTGCACAAATTTCTGTAAATGCAATAGTTTTCCAATTATAACTGATTTACTCAACAGTGAGAACTTCAAAGTAGCTATTACTCAGCTATGAAATGAGCCACAGGTCTGAAACTTCACTATGTTATAGCTGACCCCAAAATAGGTGAATAACATATTGAAACAAAATACTCTAAATGCAATAGTTTTCAAGTTATAAGTGATTTACTCAACAGTGATAACCTAAAAGTAGCTATTACTCAGCTATGCCATCAGCTACAGGTCTGAAATTTTACTATGTTATAGCTGGCCCAAAAGTAGCTGAATAACATATTTATACGAAATTCTCTAAATGCAATAGTTTTTAAGTTACGTGATTTTACTCATGATGGAAGTTACTGAAAAGCCCAAAAGTAGCTATTACTCACTTAGCTATTGAGACAGACACCCAACTTACTCACCATATTGTAGCTATGAAAAAAGTAGCTGAATAACATATTTATACGAAATTCTCTAAATGCAATAGTTTTCAAGTTATAAGCGATTTACTCAACAGTGATAACCTAAAAGTAGCTATTACTCAGCTATGCCATGAGCTACAGGTCTGAAATTTCATTATGTTATAGCTGGCCCAAAAGTAGCTGAATAACATATTTATACGAAATTCTCTAAATGCAATAGTTTTTAAGTTACAAGTGATTTTACTCATAATGGAAGTTACTGAAAAGCCCAAAAGTAGTTATTACTCACTTAGCTATTGAGACAGACACCCAACTTACTCACCATATTGTAGCTATGAAAAAGTAGCTGAACAACATATTTTCACAAAATGCTGTAAATGCAACACTTTTGAAGTTATAAGTGATTTAGTGCATGATTTCATGAATTTTAATGCATTAAAAATTATTAAAAAAATTTATTTAAAAAAAAGTAAGACAGATCCAGGTCTCATACTCACACAAGAGAATCTACCTCTGGCCTAGTACATATATGCAAAATATGAGAGAAATCCCTGCAATAGTCACTGAGAAAATTGTGATAAAAAGTTGAAATTTTCACACTTTTGGTGGGGGTACCCCCCTTGTAATGTCTCTAGCAAACAGACAGATTTGCATGCCTTGAACAATTTTTCATCCTCGATAGATAAGGTATCTTTTTAAAAAAACAGCATGTCTCTAGGCCTTGTAGTTTTGGAGAAGAAGTTGTTCATGCGGACGCGGACGCAGACGCCCACGCCGCAGAGTGATGACATAATGTCAGCTGACTGACAAGTCAGCTGACATAAAAATAGCCAGCCTTGGCAGGCAAGAATCCCAGCCCACAGATACAACAAAATGGGCAACAACAATGGGAAAATCTAAGGAAAGGAACAACTTCAGTTGTAGAAGCATGCAGACCCCACAAGATGTTGTCAGATATAAGAATTTTCATGCAGTTAAAGAAGGGGAAAACATTACATATTTGTTCATGATGTGAGTTCCAAGCCAAGAACCAATATGTACGAGATATATGGCTGTTTTAGTATGATGACCCTACTTGACCTTAAAGCAGGGGTCAAAGGTCAAATTCAACACTTGCAAAAGATTCTCAGGCCCTGATTTTCTATAACTTGTTTTCATTTTTGAAAGCCCTGGAAGCAATAATAAGTGAGATAGTAGGTCTTTATGATATAATTACCCCCTCTATTTCACATTAAAGATGTGACACGGTGGCCATTTTGTTTTCAAAACAAGACCCAAATTACTCTCAAACAAAGATTTGGCACTCGCTAAAGATTTGCAGAGCATGACTTCCTATAGTTTAAGGGAGATATAAGGTCTTTTTTATAATGACCCCACTTGATCTTGAAGCATGGTTCAAAGGTCGAATTAGACACTTGCAAAAGATTCACAAGCCATGATTTCTTGTAAGTTGTTTTCTCATTCCAAACCCCTAGGACCATGACAAATGAGACAGTAGACCTTTTATAAATGACGACCCCTCTCTAAATCATATTAAAGATGTGACATGACGGCAATTTTGTTTTCAAAACAAGGCCAAAATTACTCATACGTAAGCTTTCCTAGCCATATACATTTTGTGTAAATCTGATGAAGCTTGCTGCAATATTCTAAATTTTAGAATATATTGATGATTTTCAAAAAATTGCCTATGGCAGTCATTTTACTTTTTTTAAACTGAGGACAAAATTTTTTTACAGACATGTTTTATAGCAATAAACATTCTCTATAAATTTGGTAAACACATCTTCCAAAATGAATGAGTCATAAAGGATTGTGTAAAAATGTGAGAAACACACATGCATGCACTGGGCACACACACCCATGCATAAAAGGCATTTTGTAATCTCTACACTTCAACCTTTGGCCAGCAGGAAATAAAACTGTAGTAACATCAGCTTAATAATGCCTCTTTCTTATGAAGGTGTTTAAGACTGAAAAGTATTTTAAATGTTGGTATCGTAACAGCTTTTACCAGATACCCCCAAAAACCTAATCAGCACTAGATACTCTTGGGGTTAACCTATCCCCAAAAATTAGTGAAAATCCATGCATGGGTTTAGGCTGTGGAACACAAACAAACTTAAAGACCAAAAAAAATCTTAAAAATTGTTGTCAGATACCACCCTAATCAGCTCTAGATCCTCTTGGGGTAAACAGATCTTGAAAATTTGGTGAAAATCCATGTACAGGTTTATGCTGTGGAACACCCACAAACCTACAACCACCTGGACAGCACAGGGGACAATTGTACCCCCAGGCTTTATGGGCTATGGTTAAAAATCTTAAAACCATTGCCAGACAACAGAAGGGACTACTATAACCACAGATACCAAAAGAAATGATTGCAATTTCTAATACATTTTTAATTTGAAGAAAACCCATTCAGTACTTCTAGCAATAAAATCTATTTCATAACACCCACTAGAAGCCTCAGTTTATTTGTCAAATAATGACATACTGAATCATCATATAACCACAGAATAACTATACAAATAACCACATATTTATCTACATCTATTGGCCCAGTTTGATTCTATCTGCAGTGGAAACCAGGAATGAAGTACAATCAAATATCCACACACTGACCCATCATAAAAATACTAGCCTAAGGGATGGGTCGGTATCAAAATTTGTGCATTAGGAGGTCGCCAATGCAAAACCATACCGATTTCAGGACTCCGTGTTTTAGTACACACCAAACAACATGGACATTTCCCCTTCACGACACCGCAATCAAAGTGGCCAAATGCACAAAATAAGAGATAAAAGCTTATAATTTCTTCAGATTTCTTGTTTGTTCCCAATATTTTAAGTTTTTCTTCAATTATATGAGCTGGCAAGCGAGATTGAGGTTATAAATTGTTGTAACCAAAACATGGCAGTTCTGCTCAATGTAATCACTAATAGTGTATAAAATCTGCAAATGCATGAAAATTCAAAATAAAAACTTGTCATTTCTTCAGATTTTGAGTATGTTTCTAATATTTTAAGTTTTCCTTCCATTGTATGTTTTGACAAAAAATGAAGTGGCAGTTGCAAAATTTCATCATGGTATTTCAGTAAAATGGTCTCGATACCGAGATACCGGGCCTACCGAACCATCTCTAATAAGTACACATTTAGTTGCATCTAGATGCAGCCCATCATCAGTGGACACTAGGGGTGAGGTACCATCCAAGAGCTCTCTCATAAAACAACCACACAGGCTCATGACATAACCACACACTGACTCATCATATAAGCACATATTTACCTGCATCCATATGTCCAGATGCACTCTGTCTTCAGTGGACACTAAAGGTGAGATGCCATCAAGGAGCCACCTCAGGTTAGCCACTAGTGGGTGGTCAGGCTGTCCTGACACTCCCAGAGACAAGCTAGGAGTGGATGCCATCAGCAGACCTGGTTTCTGGTGCTCTGGACACTGCCCTGTAACTGAACACATCCAGGTGAAATAACAAAAACAAGGTCAAAATTTGAATTTTTTGTGTCTTTTCTAAGAGATAAGGTCATATAACGACAAACCATCAGTGAATCCCTCATATTAGTATGATAAAGATAAAAGAGAGGAGAGAGTTAACCACTCTACAATTAAGGTAAAAAATGTAAAATTTTACCTCCTCTAAGAAAACAAATTTAATTTTTTTTTTTTAATTTACTACTTCTGCTGGCCATATATTAAGCTGTTAACTGTGTATGCCATCTCTAAGAAAGCATTCACCTGTTTACTGTATTTAACATTATAAGGTGTACATTTGTCAGTAACAAGTCTGTTTACCTTCATAAGGCATATATTTACCTGTACTTGGTCTATTTACCTGTGTCCATTTTACACACTAGCTGAGCAACCTCAGTGAGTTTCCCACAATTGTGGTCAGTGATGTATTCACAGTCCTGTACTTTGGCCTCATTTCCTTCACACTCTATGTCATCCATTACAATGTCCAAGTGTCCATACCCACTGAAACGTCCATCTTCCACTAGCTCTGCAGCACCTCTGTAAAAATAATCAACATCTGAACTCTATTATTGCTTTGAACAGAACAAATATATCAGAGCACCCACCGGAAACAGCATTTTCTTTTGACAGGCACGAGAATTCACATTCCCTGTATTTTATGGCTGTGGAACTCTAGCTAGTAAAGCCAACAAGGGGCCTGGTGTGGCCATTACATATTTTTTTTTATATTTCAATTTATTTATTTATTTGGATTTTAACATCACTTTCAACACTGTATAGGTCATACCATGAAAGGCAGTTTAATGGGTAGAGGAAACCAGTACATACAGTTGGTCAAGGTTCTGTACTGTAAACTGCCGACAATTGGTAAGCAACTACCAACTTTTCCCACACAGGGTCCAGAGTTTGGCGAGTGTGTTACCACTGAGCCACCATGGCCCATTTTTCAATTTTAAATGACCAAGTCAATGTTATAGACTCTCCTTTCAATCTGAGGAATACTGAATTGTGTACTGAATGAATACTTAGAGGGTTATATGCTTAGTTATCTGAATCTGAGTGGAGGAGATCAGTGTCCAATTGATCATTTGGACTGTGGACTGAGTATCAGCAAGCTCCCATTAGTTTCCCAATTATTGTCGAGATAGAGATTTGAACCCCTAATCTAAGAGGTGAGAAGTGAGTATGTATATTGTTCACTCCATCAGATTTAATCATATAGTCTTCAAAGAAGGCTCTATTATCTGTGATATTTTGGTAAACTTATTGGTCTCAAGCACTTTACTGATAAAAATACATGGCAGGATTAGAAGCTATATCATTTAATACATTAAAGGTTTCCTACCCTTACCCAGAAAATCCAAGTTGTCTGCAGATCACACTTGCATCAGTCAAGTCAAAGCCATCATCACAGAGAGAACCCCAGTAACCATCCACATAGACCTCCACACGACCTTCATGGGCATGTGACCCATCCACTAGTCTATAACAATAAATGTACAATGTCTACATATGTAGTATAGCACCAGTAACCATCCACATAGACCTCCACACAACACTCATGGGTGTGTGACCCATCCACTAGTCTACAACAATGAGTATACTACCTATACATACATGTGTAAAATAGCCCCAGTAACTATCCACCTAGACCTCCACATGACCTTCATGGGTGTATGACCCATCCACTAGTCTGCAACAATGAATATACTAATAAGAGTATATATGTGTCTGTACACAGCCCCAGTAACACCATGTTGTGGTGTATATTTAGTTATTTTCGGTCAAGAAATGTATAATGTTAAAGTAATCAAAATGGTCATCTGAATATGATTCTGCCAGCAGAACAATGTGCTCTGTAACACCTTCTCATAGCCCCCACCTTTAAACCCAGGTGTTAGGGCCCATAGGTTTGACTTGAGACCAAAATATTTCTAGTGCAAATCTTAAAGATTACAGTCTTGGGCAAAATACACTCCCCAAGTGGGGACCACATTCATAATTTCCATTAGGCTTTGTAATGTCAATTCATTTTATAACTTTCAACTTGAAGCTCAATAAAGTACTCCTCTAAAGTCTTTTTAGCCAAAAATACAAAAGATCAGCAGACCTGACCCAGGCTCCTTCAGGTACAGGGTCTGGCTCCCTCTCCTCATCACCTCTGTTAACCTTTGGTCTCCTGGTCTTGTGTTTTGTCTTGTGCCTGTGCTTACTACCTTTATGTTTGCTCTTGCTCTTGCTACGACCATTGGGTGTCTTTGCTAAAATATACACACAGGGTGAAGCATGGATGTGTTGTGTTTACATTGTCATTGTATTACAAGGCTGCATTCTGGTGACAATTTCACCATAACAGGAAGTGGAGAATATTGATAATTTAAAGCATAAGAATTCTGATTGTTAGTCTGAATAATGAGGCATTTCTGTAACACATTGTGAGAGGATAAAAGCTAGATCACAGTCATGAAGTCTTCTAAGTGACATACTCGGATTTTTAAATACTGAGGTGTATACAGCACAGAAATAGACAACAGGGGAAGTAATTTTACTCCAATGATTTTGAAGACTCAAAGTATTAATATGCAACAAATTTCTTTCACAATTTGGCTAACTCAATATTATAACCTTGTAAGAACCACAAAAAAACTGATTTCAATTTTGAAGCTTGCAGTACAGTTAATTTTATTCTAAAGTATATAGTTATTCAAATATTCAGATGCAACATTTTCTCCTGACTTGAGAAGTAGAATAGGCAGGAATTTAAGTGTAATAAATCAGGAAACACAAAGGCACAGCATATTCAAGGAAAAGCTAACATCAGGGACCATACACCAACTTTCTTATAACAAGTTACAGACAACATTCCGTGACTTTTATGACAAGCAAAACTGATCCGTAGAGAAAATAGGTGAAAATACTTTTTACAAGTATATGCATTTTACACAAACTATATTAAAAGCATAACTTGCATCTGTTATACTGACTGAAAATAAATGTATAACTTTTAAAGAAGAAATTTTCACCTAAAGCTATATTACTATAATATTAAAGCTTCTTATCACTTCTATTATGTTGTGTAAAGCAGATTTTTCACAGGTGGAAAACATTCTTAATAGACCTTTGTTAATTGTAAATACTTAAGGCTGTTGTAAATGCTTTAACTGATTTACATAAATATCTTGACTTATACAATGCATCTGTTGTTTTTTTCATACATACGTTTTTTGGCTCTGCTGCTTTGCAAGCCTACAGCATCTACTCGTCCTCTCTGCTGTTCATTGCTTTTGTTTCTAATCAAAATACAACCAAACCACAACTAAAGTTTGAGTCACAACCCAGAGTATCAGGACACAGGACAATTACATAGATGTTTCCCCAAGTTAAGAGGTAGAAGAGCTCTTTGGTATTTTGATTGCATTTAACCTAAAAAAGATGTTTCAGGTCAAATCTAACATCACCAAAGCATTTGCAGCCATTGCCAAAAGATTCACAGAAAACTAATTTCCGGTAAGTTGTGTTAGTATTTGAAGCTTCTAGGACTAATTAGTATTGACTTAAAGGAAGATAAAACATATTTTCTGTTTTCAGATGCCATTTGACCTTGAAAGGCACAAAAATGAGTCAAATCTGATATCACCAAGACATTTTTAGCCATGATTTCCTGTAAATTGTTTCGACATTCCAAGTCTTTGGTAACAATAATAAGGGACAATTGACCATAAAATTACAAGTCAAGATAACTGAACAATAGCCTTCATCCCCTTGCCCATATATAATCACTTACAAAATTTTAAAACTCTTATCATTTCCATTAGCAAATCTCTGTGACAGGCTTACATGAGCTTGAACCAATAGATCACCATCTGAGGATATGAACACTAACTATTGTAACAAAAACATAACCACACTGCAAACAGTCACTGTCATCAAACCATGGCTACTAGTCATGTGATTCTGTATCACTTAGTAAGATTCTACTCATTAAAATCTTTAAACTTGTTTCCTATATTACACATTACATACATTTATTTAAAAGGTTAGATGTTGAATTTATGCAGCCCTCTAATTGAGCTGCTTTTATACATGTTTGAGTCAATACTCCTATTTAAAGAGCCATTTGATGAACTGATTTCAGCAAATCAAATTCACAGATTAAGTTTTATCACATACTTTTTTGAACTGTAAATATAAATCCCAATGCCCAGGCCACATTTTGTAAGGATCCAGCACTTTTTACATGATCCCTAGCCATAGGGAAAACAATCACAATATTCTTCTCTCAGGGCTTTGAATATGCTAACAACTGACAAATATGCAAAGTATCAGACAAATTTATAAACTTTATGTCACAAACATGCACTTACATCATATACAAATAAAACAGGTATTTCCATTCTGCAACACAAATGCACAATTATAAAGTAACACGGCAAGAAGTAGACTCTGCTAACATCACACACTTTTCCAGGATATAAATTAGACTACCAAGTATTGTCTTTGGTAGTGTAATAATGGAGGTATTGATTAATATATGACACAGCAAGAAAAGACTAGAGTTTAAACAATACAAGAGCTAATATTATGACTTAAAACACAATAGTTTCCATCACAGTAGTTTAAGTAAGCTGACCTTGGGGTCTTTTCCCGAGCATGGATTCTTCTTCCCATCCTGCCATTATCTGTTTCATCCTCATCCTCTCCGTTGTTCAGACCTCGCTGCTGATGTGATGACCGCCCTGTTTCGTGTCCACGCTCCTTCTGCTTCTTGGCCTTTCTCCGTTGTCGTATCTGAAGTGAAGGCTCAACTTCTCCATCATATACCTCTGCATTTCTGGTCTCTATAACATGCTGTGACTGAAACAAATGATGAGCAGTGGTGTACGTTTTTATTCTTTTCAAATTTTAATATCATATAACATCCTATTATCTACACATTTTACCTTTGGATACGAGTACCACAGAGACATTTTCTGATTTGGTATTTCACAATTGCTAGATTATTTCTCTCTCTACTTCCTCACATGAGCTTCTGAATTATGTGCCCTCGCTGTATCTAATTATTATCTGTACTTTTTCCTTGCCATTTTACATTTTTTGCTCAGAAAGGTTCAAATAAGAGTTTAGATCTGAAGAACAGACAATGGCACTTACTATGCAATATTGAAGAGAACACTAGTACTTCTGACATGTAAATTTTCTCATATTACAACCTTTTTCTTATGGTTTCATTATTTTATAAATAGGTGAAAGTGTGGCGTTGGGTGGTCTTTCATATTCCTATCCAGATTGTGTTTCTGTTCAGGTTTTGTAAATTTTTCTTTATTACCTACTTATTTAGTTTCCTTTTTCTTCCTCTGTTTAATACTTAAATAGTAAATTAATTTTGCTTTTTCCTATTAAATAAGGGTTTTGGTTCCCTCACCCAACGAAATACATGTATATTATTTTTACCAGAGTTATATTGTGTTATATGTAATTATTGTAATTTGTATTATTATTTTTTACCTGTTTATACAGTAATTTATAAAGTCTCTGAGAGATGGTTGCAACCTCCCACATCTGTACACGGTGTCGGAAAAAGTTTTAATAAAGGGAATAAAACCTATATTTAAAAAAGACCTTGGAATTTTAACACTTTACTTGACATCTAACACCTCTGTGACCAATACCTTTTCAATCTAGATATTACTAGAGTGTTTTTATAAGTAAATACTTATATTACCTGAAAAAAACACAACACCGTTACCTTGACTTCAAACCTAAGATCTAACATTTTACGATAAATAAGACAAAGAGAACATGGACCTTCATAACATTGATATAAACATTGTCAAAGATATAATATATTAACAAATTTGCGAAATTAGATGGCCAAGATGTTCATTGTATGTGTGAGATTAATTGCTCTAATTGTGTGATTGGATAAAACCTGAGTTAAAAGGAGAAAACATGACCCATGCAAAAACACAGGCTACAATTTTTTATAACTAATTAAATGACAATCAGATAATTGCAATATTGTGAAGAACATTAAATAAGCAACGGATCATGTTCAATGATAGTGCAACGGACAGTCTGACCAGTGAAATACTTTAATTTAACGAGTAATTCTATACTGCAGGAGAGATTTGGGTGAAAATGGCCCACTCTTTAGACCTGTCCATTTCTACTTGGAAGAGACCTTTCACTCTACAATGACCCTCAGAATATCATGCAGAATACAATGAAAATGCTTTACTTTCAGATACAAATACTGTTTAAGCTAACATGAGGAATCAGTGTGTACAGAGAATAATTATAGTATCTGTCTTACACTAGGATCCACTTCTTCCTGTACTTCCACTGCAGTTTCTGTAAAAAAAGGTCAAGCATTTAGAAATATTAAACTGAAATTTAACTAATTTTTTCTGCATTTTACAGTCATTTTATTTTCATTAAATGAACAACTTCACACCTTATGCAAGATCTTGTCCAACAGATTTCCAAAGTGCAGATCTAGTGTAGTAATAAATAATATGTCATATAATCACAATTGCAGTTACCTTGCACTTTCTATTTTCTTGCATTTGTTTTAGCCATGTTTTTTGGGTTAATGAATAAATTTTTAACACAAAGTTTATTTTTTTCAAAAAAAAAATTATCAGACTGTCTTAATATTTAGGTCAAACAGATTTAAGATGTTTTGAATCAATTCAGCAATTATTTTCAGACTCCTCTGACATATGCTTTGAAGTTGCACTATGGGAGATACTAAATCTGATTTTTCAGTAACAACTTAGCTTCAGTAACAATAATAGGAAGTCTCCTCTCAGATTAAAACAGACATGAAGGATTCTAAAGATGCAAGAATAGCATTCAAGATGCCCATACCCCACAGCCAAGGGAGATAGTTTTCAATAACATTAAAAATAGAAGTAGTGAAATAGTACAAAGCAGTGTCAGTTACATAAAGGTCCAAATAATGTTTAAGTGGAGAAAATAACATCTAAGAGGAAGTAAATGTACGAAAAGATTAAGTATTAAACCAAGATAATCCAGTTAACTAAAAATTATGAAGCTGTAAAATTTATTAACTGGAGAATAGCTGTCAATGGAAATATCACAATTATGTAAAATAATCAGTTGCAGCAATCCATATATCTTTGTCATAAGAGAACTATATTTCAAATATGACAGGTAAACACACTTTGGCAGAGCCAAAGTTAAAGGTCACACCATGATGCAAACCTACACCCCCCTAACCAATATCCCTACCAAGTGTCAACTTTCTACCCCATACGGAATCCAAGAAATAGCCCAGACAAGATTTTTAACTCATGGTCACTACGACAAGGTCAAAGGTCAAATCAAGATCAAACCATGATGTTGCATACCCACAACCACTAAGCACTGTCCATACCAAGCATCAACTTCCTACACTTTAATTTTCAGAGATATTGCCAACAAAATTTTAAAGGTCAAGATCACTACAGCAACATCAAAGGTTAAATCAAGGTCACACCATGACGTTACACATCTACAACCCCCAACCAATGTCCCTACCAAGTATCAACTTCCTACACCTTACAGTTGCCACGATAATGCCTTAACAAGATATTATAGGTCAAGGTCACTATGGCAAGGTGAAAGGTCTTTCTACACTTTACAGTTTCCAAGATATAGCCCGGACAAGATTTCATAGGTCAAGGTTATTACGGCAAGGTCAAAGGTCAAATTAAGGTCACACCACAACGTTACACACCTACAACCCCAACCAGGTATCAACTTCCTATACCTTACGGTTGCCGAGATATGTCCCGGACAAGATGTTATAGGTCCAAGTCATTACTGCAAGATCAAATTAAGGTCACACCATGACATTGCACACCTACACGCTCTAGCTAATATCCCTACCAAGTATTAACTTCCTTCACCTTATGGTTTACAAGATATAGCCGGGACAAGATTTTATAGGTCAAGGCCTTTACCAAGGTCAAATCAACATCACACCATGATGTTGCACACCTACACACCCTGGGAAATGTCCCTACCATTAGAATCAACTTCATACACCTTACGGTTTCAGAGATATAGCCCGGATAAGATTTTATAGGTCAAGGTCACTACAGCAAGGTCAAAGGTCAAGTCAAAGCCACTCCATGATGTTGCAAACCTACACCCCCAACCAATTTCCCTACCAAGTATCAACTCCCTACATCTTACGGTTTCCGAGATATGGCCCAGAAAAACTTTATCCCACCGCCCAGCCATCCACCCACCCGCCCATCCAGACACCACGAGTGAAATAATATCCAGACAGCCCCTAAGCTCTGACAAAGTTAAGTTTGTATGCAAATTTGGCCTACTCTTAGAAAATATACAAGGATAGTTTGTGATAGTTAGATGAAGTGAAGTAGCTGAGGTCAATTCTTTACTTTACACTGGGTTTTACGGTACACAAAAACTCGAACTTTCAGGATACAGTATTCCTTTGCTACATTTTCTTTCGTTTTTTGAAGGGTTGCTGAGATAATATCACCTATCTGTGTTGGTGTCAGTTTCATGTAAAATAACAGTGACATCAGATTGACACATAATATACAGGAAATATTGACAATCAAATTCGATTCTTTTGATGAAACTTCACCGTACCTGGCCATGAACAGGTCAACAGTGAAAATAAAAGTAAACCTCAATACAGCTTAGTCATTACATTCTCAAGACTTATGCATATTTTACTTTCAACCAGGATCATGCGTTGCCATGGTAGTTTTCTTCTGGCTGATATTCCTATGGCCGGAACTCAGGAAATATAACTGAATTTAATTATGTAATTGTGGAACATATAAGAGGGTAACCATAAAGTTGAATAAAGTCACAATAATAACTTTAGGACTTTAAGGTTACCATTAATTGGACATCTTTCTTGAGTCTAAGTACACCCACATACAAATTATAAATGAAATCCACCATGTAACTTTTGGGATACTAATCATTGAAGCAATAATATAAAAGTAGTTATATAATTATGTTTGGAACTTTAAGGTCAACATAAAGTTGTCATCTTTCTTGGGCCTAGGTTTACTCACACACCAAATATAAATAAAATCCACCATGCAGTTTTGCAGATGGTCTAAATAAGGAAATGTGGCAAATGCATGCATATGAATATATAGACTGTAATTTTAGTCTCAACCCAGCAGGCCAGCTAAAGATAATAAAATATTACAGCACTTACTTTTTTCTTAGACCAGCTAAATATAGTTATTAAAAAGACATAAAAAAGAATTGTCTGGTCCGTTTTCTTTTTTAAATATGTTAAAGCTAAATTGCAGAGGACTGTTTGCAGGGATCTATTTGATCTTACATAATGTGTCCAAATGTATTCCATTGTATTTTTATGACAATACTTACATTATACTAAATAATGAAATGAAAAAATAGCACACACAAAATTATGACCAAGCAAACAATTTTAAGTTTGAATATTGTTCCGTCAAACATTAAATGTGAAATGATTTTTAATACCCAAATCTTCAAGAGGTTAAAATAATTGTAGGTACCAAATCAGTGCTGGTGATAATATTTGCTCACATTTCTTCATAACAAAACATTTGATTTGTGATATTCACCAGATAATAAAACAAAAATGAATCTTAATTGTGTAAATGCAATGCAAATTTTTTAAAAAAATGAAAAGCAGTTACAATATAAAGAGATTTCCTTTATATATTAATAGTATAATTTTGGTTGATGTCAAATTTACAAATGAGAAAGAATGGAGATAAACAACTCACTCACCTGGATCGTTTCTTGAAGCAAGACTAACACACAATGCAATAAAGGTTATAATTAAAACATAAACCAGATTAACAGTAATTGGTTTCATATTGCTCCTGTGTTATATCTTCATATCCTCATTTACATTCCCTGCAAAAACTATGATCATTCAAGCACAAGTGAAAAAGAGTAAGAAACTTTGCAAAGACAAATAAAATTAGTTTTCCAGGAACATAAATATAAACACTGATGTAAAAACATTGTAATCAGCAGATCTCTGCTTAAATAGAATGATAAACTGCTGTCTTGTGAAACAGGATGCTGTTTTTGTTTACTTTCAAAGTTCAACTGTTACAAAGAAAAGACTCCTTTTAAATTGACATACAGGGCATCTTTATCTCTGTGTTGTGCTAACATTGCTGGATATCACTGCAATACAAAGTGTTTTGCACAGGGTAGTTTACACAAAATGCCAGAACTGTGATGTGTTGTTTTTATACAAAATCTAAAGTTCATTGAGAATAATATTTAATACATAATAAATAAATATCATATGCAGTTAGCTTTTACACCTCATAGTGCAAGTTAAAGTTACGTAGTTAAATAATTTAAAGTAAATTAAATGTTTACTTTTATATTTGAAGAAAAACATTTTTTACATTAACTTGGCCTTTCATGAGCTATTAGATCTGTTACTACATGAAAATTGTATTTTGTAACTTTCATTTTGCATATGCCTTCTATATTTAGTTGATAATATGGGAAAAAACCTTCCTGTTTATCACGATACAAACTCCATTTAATAAATTGGTTAAACAATCAAATATGTTAAGCAATACCCATCCCTAGGGCCCTGGGATATTTTTAATGCTCATCATCATGGTGAGACAAATGAATCTGAGAGGAAACAAAGCCTGAACCTGAGCCTTAAATAACCAGTCCTCAGGAATAATAAAATAGCATTGGAGATGACTGAACCCCACAGCCCTGGGAATTAATGTTTGACAGCATGAGATATAGAAGAAGTGAAACAAAAAAGGATTTGGAGACTTTCAGAGCACACAGAAAAGTAAAAATTATGAAGCTGTAAGATTTATTAATTGAGTATAGCTGTCAATGAAAATAGCGCAATTAAGTAAAAGTAAAAATAACAATAAGTTACAGAAATTCATATATCTTTGTGATAACACAAATATATCTCAAATATGGCAGGTGAAGACACCTTGGCAGAGCCAAGGTTAAAGGGAACACCATGATTTGGCATACCTACACCCCCTAACCAATGTCCCAACCAAGTATCAACTTCCCACACCTTACAGTTTCTGAGATATGGCCCAGACAAAATGTTAAAGGTGAAGGTCACTGCAGCACGGTCAAAGGTCAAATAGATGTCATACCATGACATTGCACACCTACATCCTGTAAAAAATGTCCCTATCGAGTATCCACTTCCTATAGATTACGGTTTCTGTAATATAGCCAAGACAAGATTTTAAACGTCAAGGCCACTACAGCAAGGTCAAATCAAGGTCACACCTACAACCCCCAACCAATGTCCATTCCAACTATCAACTTCCTACACCTTTTGGTTTCTGAAATATAGCCCAGACAAAATTTTAAAGATCAAGGTCACTACAGGAAGGTCAAAGGATAAATCAAGGAAACACAAGGATGTTGCGCACCTACAACCCCTAACCAATGTTCCTACTAAATATCACCTTTCTACATATTATGGTTTCTGAGATATAGGCCGGACAAGAACACCAGTTGATATAGCTGCATTTTCAAGAAATAATACAAGGATATTATAGATACCAATAAGGAGAATATAGATAAACCAGAATGAGCTGAGGGACAAGGAAGATTCAGATTCACCAGAGGCACAAATACCAACCAGGATGGAATAACAAACAAAATAAAAGAAATGCACTGCACTGGCGATGTGTGCTTTGATGTGAATAAAAACCAACTCAGAAAGTGTAAACAATAATCTGAATTCTCCAGATCTCTATGGAAAATGCAGCCCTGAGCAATTTTTTTGTCATTTATTTTTCCCATGACAAGCTATTTAGCTGGGGTTTTTTTTATTTTTGAAGTGTATGGGTTGAAGTCCACATTAAGACATTTTGATGTGTCTGGGTTTGATTCTTGTGTGGGGCATGAAAGTATCTGGGTTCCAGCCTCATTTGTTATGTTCTTATGAGTCTTGGTTTGAGTCTGCTGTGGGAGAGTGAAATATATGGGTTTAGCACCGATGTACTAGAGTAAGGTATCTTGGTTTAACATCCATTTACAAAGAGATGGCATTACTTCAAATTTTAAATGATATTTCCTTTGTAAATTTTTTATGGAATTGGGAGGTATGTGTGAGTGGGAATGAACTACAAATGTGTTTTGGGGTTAATGAGTGAGGTTTGGCTTTGAACACCAGCTTAATGTAAGAGTTCTTGCAATATTCGGCAGTCCTGAAAGATCTTTTATTTTTCAGAATAGGACTGGTAATAGCCTCAGGCTCTGTTTCACCTCAGATTCATTTTTCTTGCCATGGTACAACTCCAGTCACGAATTCACAAAATAGTCGATGAGTAGATATCATTGCTTTTTCAGTCAGTCTTCTCAGTCATCAATATTTCACAACTTTGTGCAACCTTTTTGATACGCAGGCCCCAGTCAAGGACATACCAAAACATCCCCACACTGGCTTCATAAATGTTGACATCCTTCTGCCAAACGTTTCAAGAGGAAACATGAGAGAGCAGGACGGCATGAAAACTCGGTCAGGAATCATAGTGGATACCATGTTGCTGTTAACCATTTCAATTTCCTTCTTGAACAGGCTAAAATTGAAAATTTTAATTCTCTCAAATGTAGCTTTTATAAGCTACAAGCTTACCATGTGGAACTGAATGCTCATCTCAGATGGCCACAGGCATCCGGCCAACGTCTAAGAAAAATAGACATTTATAGTTGGCCGTAGCCTCAGGTTGTACTCTCGTGGAACTCTTCTCAACTCTACCTCCTTTTCTCATTGCAATTTTGAACCATACCCCTCAGCTGTAATACAGCGGGGAGGCAGGGTGGGACTCTCTTCAGTTCCACATGGTAAGCTTGTAGCTTATAAAAGCTACATTTAAGTAATTAAAATTTTCAATTTTATTGCGATACAATAGCTTACCATGTGGAACTGAATGCTGAATCCAACCGTCCGGTGGAGGGATTACAGCTGAGACTGGAAAAAGTAGTCAATTTTTCTTAGATTAGAATTAATAGATAGAATGAATGTTTTGAAATGCCAGTCTGAGTCCCGTTTACAGAGCCCAGTCACGGGGACTGAGTCTGCAATAAGCCAAAAACCAAAAATAATAAATGACAGTGCTAAAAACTGCCTGGATGTTTTGATTGGAGGAGAGAAGTGCAGCCCACACTCACTTGAAGAGTAAAGCCCCTAGAGGTAAGCCACGATGAAAACAAGCCCTAGGCTTGGGAATCTCATAATTTTTGCCACCCTGAAATGAGATTAATGACAACCTTAATAAGTCCTTAATACATAAGTTTGTGCCATCTCTCTTGAGTGGGTTTTACAAGGGCTGAATCTAGGTGGTACTAGTAGCCCACGAGCAGGTCTTAGTTCAGATTTCTCCTGATTTATTATCCACCCTAAGGACTGAGTCAGGTCTCCCACTGCCTGAGTGTTCACTTGTGCTTCTTCCTGAGACTGAGCCCTGATCAGCCAGTCGTCCAGGTATTGGTGAAGTCTGAGGGTCATCAGCTTCACCTCCTTTACAATTGTTATAAAGACCTGAGGGGCTGTGGCTAGTCCGAAAGGAAGGGAGGTGGACTGGAACACCTGAGAACTGTGGCAAAACCTTAGGTGCTTCCTTGAGTTTGGGTGGATGGGGATGTGAAGGTAGGCGTCTTATAGATCTATCAATGACACCCATTCCCCTGGAATCAGAGAGGCCCTGATGGACTCTGGAGTCTCCATTTTGAACCTTTCTACAAGTAGGAATGTGTTGAGCCTGCTTAGGTCTATCACAGGCCTCCACCTTTGGTGAGGCTTGGGGACTAGAAACAGGCGACTGTAAAACCTACATTTTCCACCCTTTCTATTGCGTTTCTATTGCTGGACGCAAGAGGACAGAGCTTGTTCTTTGTGAAGGGCCTTGTATCCTGAATGAATCAGGGGAGCTCTGACCAATTTTGGTTTTGAGATGAATCGCAGAACGCAGCCATTGGTGATAATGTTTAATACGCTGTCTGAACATTTGTTTATGTTCCAGTCTCTTCTGAAAGAACGGAGGCGACCTCCTACTGGTGGACTGAGGGAGGCTTTTGAGGAATCATTGGGGGGAGGGGTTTCCACGCCCTTGTCCCCTGTGGTGGGGTCGAAAACGACCCCTGGAGCCTCTGAAATTCGGTTTCCCCCTACCTGAGGAAAATGATTGGTTACTGCTTTGAGAGGAGTTGCCCCCATAGGGGCATTTCTGCAGGAGCCTCTTTTCTTATTGTGGGGACCACAAAAGGGCTTGTTCTGATAGGGTCCAAAACCCTGAGCATCTTTAGAGGTGCCTTTTTTGAGGAGGAAGTCTATACCCTCCTTAACTAACTGAGAGTTGAACAGCGAGGGAGGCCAAAAAGGCGAATTTCTGAGCTCTTGGCATCTTGTATCCCCTAGTTGAGGTTGAAGTAGGGTCATCTCGGCCTCGCGCCTTAGCAGGCCGGTGTTACCCATGGTGTAAAGTTCCCTCTGGAGGATATGGGCCAGGGATTTGCTAAGGCAGGCAAGAGCTCTTTGTTGGATAAGAACGGTCTTATTCCAAATCTCCAAATATTCACAGGCCTCTTCGTAACCACGCCTGGCTGCTTTTTCAGGATTGGCACCTTTTTGAATCTGACATTTAACTTTCTTGAATGAAGACTTCAGACTGTGTTGACACTTCTCTAAAGTGGAATTACAGGAAGATGAAGTCTTTGCAAAGGCAGCCATGAAGTTAATGGTGGAGAGGTTTTGCCTAGCTTGATGTTCCAGCTCCTTAAAAACTGGAACGGGAACCTTGCCCATAGGTGCTCCAGAGGGTTTAGGAGAGATGCAGATCTTCGAAAAATCTGTGTTCAACTCCTGGATTTTGTCTTCATAACAAGGCGGTCCCACCTTGTACCACTTTGCAGTGGAGGGAGGGGGTTTAATATATTTACCCTCAGGTAAGTTAGAGGCCAAAAAATCATGTTCAAACTTATCAAAAGCATCTTTGATGTGAGAACTAAGTGGGAGCATAGCAGAAGGGCCTCTTGGCCTAAGCTCCTGTTGGCCTTTTTGATTGTCTAGACCCAGAGCAGAGGTGGAAGACTTGGGCATAGTTTCCCTGGGGTCAGGGAGATTGAGAATATGCCTAAAGGTTTCCACTTCCTCAGCATATTGTGAGGGTAAGTCAGCCATGGCTACTTCCCTATAGAAAAGAGGATCTGGGTTGTGTTGAGGTTGGTCTTGATTAGAAAGGGCCCTAGAGGGCTTGGAAGACCTATGTTTGGGTACAGGGGACTGATCTTCCCCTGAAGATGAAGATGGGTATCTGGACCTAACCTTGTGTTTTCTTTTATCTGCATGTTTTTGGGGTCTAGCTGAGACTACCCGAGAGGGTTCTTCCGACTGACCTGAATGTGCATCTGAGACATGTCTCAGGTCAGATTCATGCACAGATAGTTGATCTCCGAGATGATGTCTCGGGTCAGAGTCCTGAATGGACTGTTTACCTCCAAGATGAGGAGGAAGGGATGGACCATATAAGTCCACATCCATAGCCTCATCCACCCGAGAGGAAGATTGAGTTCTCAGAGGGGTTGGGTCCAGGTTCTCGGGCTGTTTAGTAGTACCAGGCTTAGAGGCAGAAGAGGAGGTCTGATCCACCTCCCCTTTAGACGTCTCTTTGAGAGACTGGAATTCGTCTCGGAGAGACTTCATTGCCTCAAGCTTAGAAGCCTCGAATACACCCATTTGTTGTTGTAATTGGATGTTAAAGTGAGAACCCAGGGATTTTTCAAGTTTGGATTTGATTTTCTGCTGTAAGGCAGTACCAGGGGTAGGTGGGACAGATTTGGCTGGAGTTTTAAGAGACAGTGACTCGAAACAAGGGGCTGAGGACGTGGAGGGGATGCAAAAAGTTGTTCAGCAGCACCCTCAAAGTCTGCCTGAGATCCTGTAAATGAATCCACGTCCTCATCACCCAGCAAATCAAGTTCATTGTCTCTAGAAGTGTCAGCTTTCTGCTTCCTTATATAACGTTTCCTGTTTTTGATTTTATTTATCTGTTCATCCGAGGAGCTAGCACAGATCTCACATGGAGATTTGAGAGTAACACAGGGATCATCACCTTTATTTGCTTCTCTACAGGAAGGGCAATAGTTATGGCTATCAAAGTGGAGGCAGAAATGCCGGCACTTAACAGATCTAGGTTTATCTTTGCTTGTTCTTTGGGAATTGGAAGACATTTTTATGCAATAAAATGTACGCGTACAAGCAAGCCTGAACCGAGAAAACTCACAAAAGGCAAAAAAGTGAGGAAATACTTATCCTGTCGAAACGGAACTTTCACAGAATAATCTAAAACATTAAATAAGCAAAATAGCAAAGTAATAACATCCACCAATACGTAAAACCTGGGAAATACAGTAACATATGACTACAAATAGTAGAAGCTTCCAAATCACGTGGCCAACGAGAAAAGGAGGAAGAGTTGAGAAGAGTTCCACGAGAGTACAACCTGAGGCTACGGCCAACTATAAATGTCTATTTTTCTTAGACGTTGGCCGGACGCCTGTGGCCATCCGAGATGAGCATTCAGTTCCACATGGTTAGCTATTGTACGGCAATAAAAGCAGTCATTTTTCAAGGATTGTAGCCAAAAATGAAGGAATATCAAACTCACTGTGGAACAGTTTCAAAAAGATCCTGCATAAGTCTTCAGATGTAACACTAAACGATCATACAAATCTTGCTGACCTGGCAAATATGTTTGGATTTTTTTAAGTAAGAAATTTTCAAAATCAATTTCTGGTTTACAAACTAAACATTCTAGCATCCTCTAAAACTAATACATGTGACCTTGAATCCTATTCCAACTTCACTAGTTAAGGAATGTGCTGATATACTCAAAACTCCTATCAGTAATATTGTAAATACTCACACAAGGAGGGTAGTCTGCCCAACTTCTTTAAAACTGTCACAGTGAGCATTGCTTTACGCAAAATTTCAAATGACTGCCAAAAATTCCGGGAAAATTATTTTTGGCAAAAAATGGCAGATGTCTGCATATAGCTTGCAGTCAAAAATTGTGTCCAAATCGCTCTATTTTGCACCGTTTTCCAAGATAAATGCGGTTTTGCATTTTACGCAGAAATTTAAGATGGCTGCCAAAAATGGTGGGAAAACGATTTTTGGCAAAAAGTGGCAGATGACTCGGTACATAACCTGTGAGTTTAAAATTTCATTGAAATCACTATATCTCACACCGTTTCTGTGATAAATGTGTTCTTGTGTTTTACACAGAAATTCAAGATGGCTGCCAAAAATGGGGGAAAATGATTTTTGGCAAAACTTAGCAGATGATTTTGTGTGTACCCTGCGGGTCAAAACCTTCATCAAAATCACTCTATCTCGCATCGTTTATGAGACAAATCTGCTTTGGGTTTCACACAGAAATTCAAGATGGCTGCCAAAAATGGGGGAAAATGATTTTTGGCAAAACATAGATGATGACTCTCCATATACCTTGGGGATCTAATATTTTCGTCGAAATCCCTCAATCTCGCACAGTTTCCCAGATAAATGCATTTTTGGGTTTCCGCAGAAATTGAAAAAGGCTGCCAAAAATGGTGGAAAACGATTTTTGGTACAAAAATGGCAGATGACTACCCTGGGAGCAAAAATTTTGTCGAAATCGCTCTATCTCACACCATTTCTGACTCCGATAAATGCGTTCTTTCGTTTTATGCAGAAATTCAAGATGACCACCAAAAATGGTGGGAAAATAATTTTTGGCAAAACATAACAGATGACTCTGTGTATACCCTGCCGTTCAAAATTTTGTCGAAATCGCTCTATCTTGCACCGTTTCCAAGACAAATGCACTTAAGGGTTTTACACAGAAATTCAAGATGGCCACCAAAAATGGCAGGAAAATGCTTTTTGGCAAAAAACCTACAATTCTAAGCTCTGTATTCCCTGCAGGTCAAAAATTTTCTCAAAATCTCACACCGTTTCTGAGATATTAAAGCTTTTTCATGTTCATCGTTAACAAAAATTGTAATGTTTAGTTAATCATAAATAAGTTAATGATTTTCAGACATCTACATAACAAACCTACTTGCCAAATTTCATGCAAATAGGTGAAGTGTTGTTTAAGTGATCATCTGGACAAGCACACCCCTTTTAAAAACATGTTTTTAGTCAGGTGACTTCTCCAATTGTTCGAAATGTCACGACATGGCTGCTGAGCTATAGCCAATAGAAAATGCAAGAGCCATCAGACCCTCTCTCTCTCCCCCTTTTTCCTGAATACAAACAAGCGGGATGCTAAGAGACAGATTTTCTAAGACTTTTCATCTCCCTTTTGGCATCCCCCAAGATTCAGTTCCAGGTCCCCTTGCTTTCACTCTTTATAATGGCCCCTTAGTCCAGTCATTTTAAGTTTTAAGGTCACACACCATATGTACACTAATGACGCCTAAATACATATGGCAATAGAATCTAGGAATTTGACTCCAGTAGCGCAGAGCTGACCGAGTGTGTGTGAGGAGTGCATGGACTGGTATGTGGTCGGGGCTGGGAATTTCATAGTGTCAGATACTCCACTTATATGTACAAGCTGTGTGGTACAGCTTGTGCTGGGGGTACTATGAGTCAATTCCTGTTACGGTGTCAAGGATGGACAACTGCTACACAGACTGGTTTACTTTTTGGGACTGGAAATTTCATAGTGTTGAATACTCACTTGTTGTCTATAAGCTGGCTGACAGCTGGTTTGGGAGTACTATGAATATATTTCCTTGTTTGTATAACAGTATCATCTACTCTGGACTGGTTATTTAACGAAACTGGGATACTGCATGTTATTATTTCTGCATTATGCTTGCAGTGTGTGAGTACATCCCTGGATCAAATGGACAGTTAGGAGTGCAGTTCCTTGGAGTCCTTTCCTGCCTAGTACCTTCCTCTAGTATTTTCCAGTGGCCCTGGGTCCCTGGTCGCGCCCCCCATGCCTACCACCTGGGGGTGTCACCTGCTTTTGGATTCCCCCGCCATGGACACAATATGTTCTAAATTTGTTAATATGTTGCTACGGTACCCACTGGATCCCAGAACTGTCTGTAACTGTTATGTATTATGTTTATAAAGATGGGGTGTTTGGCTTTCACCTCTCTTTGCAAATTTGCAGAGCTTTGACCTCTGTGACCTCATTTAATTGGGACCTTTCAATCTGGGGGTGACAACTTGTAGCAACATCTTGTGGGCTTTGCAGTTTCTTTCAGTGACCGTGACTAGATTCAGGTCACTGCTTGTGACCTTTGACCTTTGGTTGACCTTGAATTGTGGTGCTGTCACCCTTTGACCTTGGCATTTGACCTTATGACCTTTTATACATGTTATATCTTAATGGTTTATCTTGTTTTACATTTATGCATTGATTAACATATGACTGTATATTGGAGTGCATTATGATATATATAATTTGTTATGATAATTACATTTAATAATTTTTTAGTAGTCTGTATAATCATGAATGATAAACATTATATATCCCAAACATTTATTGTCTTGGGTGGGGGCTCGGGAAATGATTTTAGCTTTTTCCTGAAACAGGCAAGAGTCGGGTCAGAAGGAACATACCCGGTAAGTAAATTATTCTAAACTACAGGGGCATCCAAAGCAAAATTGTGACCAAAGAGTTTTTCTAATTTATATACAAATGGGTAACATTGGGGAACCTCCAGGAACCTTTTATCTGGATGGTTGTATATTGTGCCATATCTTCCACAATGAAGACAAAAGAGTACCAAAATAGCTTGGATGACCATTGTGAAGAAACTTATAAACCAAAGTGGCAGTTTTGAAGATACAGCGAAATTCTACTGGCAACTAATGGAATTGTCGGGGAATAGGAGATGCCCCTGTGTAACAGGCTGTGTTAATCTATTAGAGTATGTAACAATCCTAGCAAGTGCGTTTTAAATACACTGCAATTTGCACATGTTGAAACTGGACAGACTTCTGAAGAGATAGTTGCAGTAGTCAAGATGGTCAACTAGTCTCAACAGTCAAATACTGCCTGACCCACCTGAGATCATGCATTTGAATGGAGCAAGTCTTACGAATATTGCAGACATGATCGGTGAAGGAAAAAATTAGCAGACACCAAGATTCTTACAATTGCTGGATAACAGGGAGGTGGGAATCTAATTTCTTGAGCCGAGCACGAGACCGAAAGATGATGAACTGTTTTATCAGGGTTTAGTTTAAGCATACTTGACATCCACTGTTAAACATCCTGAAGGAAAGGATTCAACTTATCAAAAGCCAAGGGTGCATTTTTGTGAGACACATGAACAACTTGATATCATCAACATAAAAGTGGAATTTGATATTGGGGTGCCTTCCAATAACCTTACTCAAAGGGGTGATGTATAAAGAAACAGCAGGGAACCAATCACTGAGCCTTATGGTAAACCAAATAACAGCTCGAGCAATGTATAGAGAGTTGACCCAATTTTAATTGCTTGCAATCAGTGGCTGAGATAAGTGGTGAACCACTTTAAGGCCATGCTACAAACATCAAACCATGACGCAAGACAGTTGAGAATAGTATCGGGGAAATTTGTATCAATGGTAGCCGAAAGATCAAGTAATACAAGTGCAGTAGGCTCACCATGTGACAGTCAGAGATCAATCTCATTTTTGATACGCAGTAAGGGAGTTTCAGTGGAATAACCAGTTTTGTATCTAGATAGCTGAGGATTTTCAAGATTATTGCTATCATATGTTGCATGAGCTGTTTGACAACTACCCACTCCACCACTTTAGACATGAAACATAGTCCTGAAACTGGAACAGATGCTTTCTTTATAGAGGGGTTTTAATTTCCTTCTTCACATCTTTTGGAAAAAGACCCTCAGCCAAAGACAAATTGACGAGTTTTGTAATTGATGGAAGTAATATATCCACACAATCTTGAAGAAGGAAAGTAGACACTAGATCTAAAAGACATGATTTGGTTGAGGGATGGAAGTAACATATCCGCACAATCTTGAAGAAGGAAAGTAGTCACTAACAGACATGATTTGGTTGAGGAATTTTTGATGATTTTAAGCATCTCACTGTATGTGACCTCATCAAAGTGAGGCAGGTTAGGAGGTGCACACATAGGTCGTATTACTGTTGAGAAAGATGCTGGAAACATATCACAGATGCTTATGATTTTTTGATTGAAGAAGCAAATTGATTTGCCAAGGATTTGTTGGACTGATGAGGAGGAAGAATCATCTCATAGCCCTTATCAAGAATTTGTCAAAACTAATGTCACAGTTTCTTTGGGTCATGGCAACTGGACTGATCCAAGGCTGAGTCATGTCCCCAGATTGTTCCAATTTGGGGAGTGAGTAAGCAAAGTTACCACCTTTTCCAAAAAAAGTAAATATGTTTGAAATCCTTCTTGATCTTGCCTAACTTTCCAATTTTGCTTCCAGACCTATACGAACTGTGGAAAAAAATGGTCCCTACTTCAAAATCGGTAAAAGTCAGGACCAAAGTTGGGAATATGGACCTACTACTTTAGAATCTTACCCTGTGTACATGACTAAACCAAAAGTCAAAAGTAAGAATTTTTGTACAAAGTGTAATGTAAAACATGTCCCTCCTATTTGGAAGAAATGTGATAAGGAGCAGTAACCAGAACTGAAACTGCAGAAAATGCCCACTAGAAGACAATATATCAGCTGTCTATCTACATCTGAAGATCAGCATATTGACATAAATTATACTGACAAGGAACATAAGGGTAACAGCAGCAGTAACAGAAAGGTCACACAGTAGATTGATTGCACTGTTCAGAAGGTTTTAGCCTTGAACCAGCACCCCAGCGACCATTCAGTGAATGATCAGCCATAGTCTGATCAGGAGTCTTCAACAGAAGGCATCCAGTCACACATTCTGAAAGAGCTCTGCAGGATGAATTACAGGCTGGATGCAGTTGAAGAGATAGAGAGCAGGAACCAACACATCAGGTGTAATAGAAAAATAGCAAGTAAATGCAATTGGCTATCAGCAGCTCCTCGTAATCGGTTATGCAGCTATCATGTTTGTCAGTACTTGTCTCTTGAAGTACAAAGAAAATTGATAGACGGGTAACTGAAATCATTATGGAAAGAAACAGTGTGAGTATGAAGGTAAATAACAAAATTCTAAAATTAAATCCAAAAGTGGAAAGGGGTGGTTGATGTCCTTGTAACTAAAAGACTGGCTTGGCCACACAACACAATCCTTGACAGAGTTACAAGACAAGAGTGAGCTGTGACCAACTCTCCATAACAATTTCTGCAGGGGTTCACCAAGAACATTTTAATCAATCCTGTTGTTATTGACCATAACTTCTTTATCATTGGGAGGTTAAGGTCATCTTAAAACACGGGTCCTCTCCTGACGCAAATGTATGTGTGTGCCGAATCTGAATAAAATCTGTGAAACACAAGTCAAAACATACAGTGGCAGCAGTGGCTGTGTGACTGACATGAAACCAGTATATCCCCAACTTTCACCTTGGGATATAATAAAAGAATACTGTTTACCAATATTTTATAAAAAATTACTTTTACTTTTGTTGTGTCAATGTTATTTACTTTCTACGTTTGGGCACCATTTTGTCGTGGATTCTAGAACTTTTATGAAAACTAAATTGCGTCGACTCAATGTCAACACAGAGGCCATCTCTCACACCACAGACATTCAATTCTGCATGATTCGCTATTATTATAAACCACTAATTTTCATTTTTTTTTTGTCAAACCATTTCTGTTTTTTCTTCTTCCAGCAATGACAAAATAAATCCGCTTTAAAAGCAATTTGAAAAATTTTGTTGTAAT
This sequence comes from Sabellastarte sp. h YS-2021, assembly GCA_964017235.1. NCBI lineage: Eukaryota > Metazoa > Annelida > Polychaeta > Sabellida > Sabellidae > Sabellastarte > Sabellastarte sp. h YS-2021. Next base: position 17,055,362 of record OZ024931.1, on the reverse strand, counting down.
TTTAATTTTTATTAGATAAATACTTACCATTTCCTGACCATTGCTATATGTTGGTGCCATCCAACTCACTGGCCAACGTTGAGAAACGTTTTAAGAAACCTTAAGAGGCCAGTGAGTGAGTGTGAACTAGCATGTCCCCCTAGTGGTCATGTGACCACGCTAGTAAACAACCTTCATTATTTTTGTTGCAGAAAATACTCCCCTAGTACTGAATCTGCGGGGAGGCAGGGGGGGACTATCCTGGTCAGGAAATGGTAAGTATTTATCTAATAAAAATTAAAATTACAACAAAATTTTTCAATTTTATTGCGAAAAATACACTTACCATTTCCTGACCATTGCTGAATGCAGCCTTCATGGAAGGAGGGCAGTACTAGAATTTAAAGACCCAGTACACCACTCTGCACAGCTATCATACACAGCACAAACCTATAGGCATTCAGATCCAAACTAACCTCCCAGATGAGGCAGTGGAACTGTTGAGCACTACAAAACAACACAGCCTTGTTGTTGTTGTTGTTGCTGTTGTAGGAAGGAAGTAATCATAACAGAGACTCACTACCTAGCCTACAACTAAAACATTATGAGAAGTTTACATTGAAATTTACATGCATACCACAACATATAAACTTCCAACAGTCACCACATACCATACAGATCCCCTAAATCATAGTATGTAGTTGAAGTTCTCACAAACTGACAGTCATTGTCACAGTTGAATGCTGTATCTAGACAAACATCCAACACCCACACAGGTGACACAAATATTGGAAGTGTCATCAGCATATTGTGTAATTCCAAGCCTGAATGAAGTCAACAATTCTGCCTAATAAAAAGACAGATAGTATGACAGACATACAGATGCAAATGTATACTAAAGTATCAAAATAAGTATCACACATATACTTGTAAGATAACAAACTGTAGGACACAATATCAAAGTCTGACCACAAGCAAACCAAGCAGGTGAGACTGAAAATTGGTGAAAAAGTTATGGTTTCCAGTAACTGGCATCTGAAAATTCATATACAGAAACACTATCCTAAAACCTAAAGATTCTTGCTTTGACTCGCTGCTGTTGAGAGTCAGAATTTGACTTCTCCTCAGTCAAAATGCTAGCCTGCCTACAGCAAGAAAAGATAGTTGACCTGAAAATATCTGCTGTAAAGCCTTCTTAACTAGGCACAGACAAGACATAATAATTCCTCATTGAATCCTTTGTCCCAAGTAAAAGTATTTCAAAACCTCACAAGACAAAGAGATCTATCTTGAGTAAAACTGCTGTCCCAGTGATTGAGAGCTGGCATATCGACCGGCTTAACTGAAGTAGGCCCATCCGAAGCCAACTGAATCTTGGCTAATAAATGGCCAGAGCCACTTGTGAGCAATACTCATTCAAAGTAAGGGAAGACAAAGCCAACGAGAATACCCTTCTTCCTTTGCCTAATGCCAAAGTCAAAAGAAAGACTATCTTGAAAGTTAATAACCTCCAAGAAATCTTCCCCAAAGGCTCAAAAGGCTGTCTGGTGAGACCAAACAAGACCAGAGACAAAAGGAAAAGAAGGCTTAACCTATTGGCTACTGGATTGTCTCTATAGAAATATGTCAACAATCTATACAGCTGAAGAGTTCTAGAGACTTATTCCCCTTCAAGGAAAGCAATCTACCATTGTTATTCTATGACCAGCAATAGTAGATGGCTTAAGATTCCTTTCCTTAAAGAAATAATTAAGGAAATTTGCTACATCTAGAAAAGTAGTATCTGAGAAGTTCACCACCAAGAAGCCTCAGATGTGCATAGATTTACCAGGTCCCACAACCAAGAACATCCACCATGACCATCATGATTCAATCATGATGAATCTGCAACTGAAGGTGGTCATCTTCTAAATCACCTGAAGAATCTTTGGCTATCCTGGTGCAATCATGATGATTCTGCACCTGTAGGTGATCATCTTGAGTCACCTGAGGAATGAGAGCCACTGGAACAAAACACAAAGCTGTCCAGATCCTCCCAAGAAATGAGAAATGCACCTGTTCCCCAAGCCCCACAGTCTAAGAAAGGAAACACATACACTGGAAGCTTAAGATTCAGGTTGTTGGATACCAATGGCATAATGATTGAACTCACCAGCAAGGGAAGCCTTAAAAGGAACCTTTGTGGAACAGATCCACCAGATCCCAAAAATAAGACATCCCTAGCCACTCTGATGCCATCCAGATGATTCTGCACCTAAATCTTGGAGTAGCCCTTCTTAATAGGTACAAAAAGAATTTTCTTGCCTTTCCTGAGATCTTTGACTTATCCAGATAACCTCTCAAGGCTCTCCCTGGACAAAGAAACCTATCTTGACCAAAGCAAGATCTAAAGAAGGTTCCAAAGCAGGAATGACTACAGGTTGCAAACCAAAGGAGCCTTAGAAGCCAAATGATTCACCTGCATCACCTGAAGAATCAAGGTCACAGGACCAAACAAACTGTCCAGTCCATCCCAAGAAAAGTTGAAAAAGACAAGCTTGTGGTTCAAACTAGTTGCAAAACAAACCCATCATTGTTGATTGTAATCAAAGACAGATTTGATTGAACACCTGAATCAGAATAGAAGATTCAAAAGTCATCCAAAAACACATTCAATTTGAATCATCTTGACTCTCATGAACAAAGAATTTGTTGGAATATTGTATACCCTGGGAAGTGATATGCCTGAATCTGAACCCATGGCATTCGTCCAAAGAATGATTCTTCAGATAAGGAAACACATTCCTGAAAGCGGGTACCTCCCTACCTGTTCAGATAGGAAACCATATATAGATAGAAATATCTGTGGAAATCAACAGATTCAAAATCCGAATCAGACTTCCAAATGATTCTAAAGGTAGTAGCCCTGTTAAGGTGGAGTCTTGACCCCTCATGATACAACAGACCACTGGCTGTTTGATGCCATAATTGTGCATCCCAACCCTTAAAGAAAGCATCTAATAACAGAAGGAGATTGTGCTCCTTCTGATGAAGTAATGGAAGCTCCTGCAAATTGAAAAGTCGTTCCACCACTGAAGATGGAACCTGAGAACAGAAAAACTGGTACATTATCTGTGTATTATGTGTGGTATCTGTGGTACATTAGCAGATAGCCTTGGGGTTACCTGATAAACAAATAACCCAATGGCACTGTTTTCTCCTATGAAGCCATACCGCCACCAAAGAAATGGCTTCCTTAGAAACCATTAGCCGGAGAAGATGTACCCTAAGGTGTAATCTGCAATCCAAACTAAAAATCCTGGTGTATTAGCCAAGAAGTTTTTTTTTTTTTTTTTTTTTATAAGCTGGTGAAACCCAATGCCTTCTACTGCAGCCATCAGGTTCAGTATCCGTTGATGCCATAGTAAAGTCGAAAATAAACCATTTTCAAGCGCAAGCAATGAAATGGTCTGTACTGGTAAAGAATGATGCATTCTTATAGATCCCACATTCTCACCATGGACTAACATAGCAAACAGGCAGTGAACCGGTGTGAATTGTCATCAACAGGGAAGTGAAGATAAGAATTGCGTGAATCCGGCTACGAAAGAATGCAACTGTAAGGAAACGAGTGGGCACACCCATTTACTTACTAGTAACAATTAATTGCGAAAATCCCAACTATGCGAAATTAAGGTACATGTAAAGGTTTATTACCTGACCTCAACTATTAGTGGTAGCCATCTCTTCCCAGCTTATCACAACCAATAAAGTGTAAAATTGTAGCGATATCACCATCTCACTGGTGTTATCACCCTTTTGTCGATCATTCCATACACAGCTTTATGCAAACTGATGTCTCCCGCATTTTATTCATTTATTCTTAACACCCATGTCCACAAACTGCTTTAGGAACATGAATAAGCAATCCCTCATGGTACTGTTGCCTCTGTGAAAGGTAAAGAATGGTTGAAGATTATCCTCTTACTATGTTGAGATGTAAGGTGTAGAATATCTGCACTAGTGGACAAACACTACTCCTAAAGATTACTCCTAACCCCTCTAAATCTTCAGAGGAGAGTTTTGTAACAGAGTTGGAGGATTAAGTATCATAATGGGAAGAAAAGTCCCCTGGGCACTAATCCCCTTTCTAGCCATGTGTAGGAGTTTGCTCCTTCCCAGACAGAAGAAACACTATACACCTGAGATCACAAAATGAAGTTTTCCTGGACATCTGACCAAAAGTTCAGCAGGAGAAAACCTCATTAAGAGTGAAAAATGCACTTTTAATTCTACCAAACTCATCTAAGAGATAAGATAGAGAAAAGTACGACTTGTAACACTCTTGTTGAATAACAAGTTGGAGAACTGATCCCAGCACTGCCCAACAAAAAATTCCTGATCACTGAGGACTGTAATTGCAAAAAACTCTGCACACAGCCCAAGGCAAAAAATAAACTCTGTGAGCTCCTGTTAATCCTTAGCTCCTTGAAGACGTCCTGCCAAAGGTCCTGCTAGACCACTTCAAAAAATTATCCAGGCCTTAACATGCTCTCTGTAGCAGAAACCAGAGAACCTGTACCCTGAATAATAAATTGACAATGGTTACAAGTTCATATGTACCGGTGACGGTTTCAGACCAGCTGAAAAACCGGTAAAAAATCACAGAAACAAAAGCCAATTACTGAGATGAATCACAGCTCCGGGAAACTGACAAACCGATTTCTGACCTTTTGGGAGGTATGGAAACTCGATTGTCTTCGGATGACGTCATGCAGGTATTTTCCTCCGTGAAAAGTTCCGACTGAACCTCACCGGAGGAAAAGAACGGTGAAAAAGATCAAATCTCCATCCGGAACTTGCCCACGATGTAGTATCCAAGAAAAACAATGATGTCTGCCACCACGGGGAATTTCAACCGGTGACCTATTCGGTAGAGCATGATGTGGTGAGATCTTTGCTACCAAACGCCTGGCTATACGAACCCGACGTGTGATAAGCTTTGTGACAATCGAATTGTCTCCATCGTTTCCTTTGTCGCCTAGCAACATGTAAACTGTCCCTGCCGGAGCTAGTATGACTGCCGACAGTTTCAGTGTTAATAAAAGAAGTAAATCTTCAAAATTGCATAAAAAGGAACTCCCATATGATGTAATACGAGAGTTATGAAGAAAAAACAGGCATTCTGAGCAGCAGAAGATCTTCATCCAGCGACAAACTTCCCTGTCGCCATTTTACAAAAAGTGGTAAACAATCCATGAAAAAATGTCTACAAAAGCACTTTTCCTCTGTGCTTTTCCTCTTAATTTGTCCTGAGAAGACATTGTCAATACAGACGTCTTATAACAGAACTCAAATCCACAAAAAGTCCAAATACTAAATAAAAATCCGAAAAGAAAATAAACATCCACACTCTAGGATGGCCAACAAAAATAATGAAGGTTGTTTACTAGCGTGGTCACATGACCACTAGGGGGACATGCTAGTTCACACTCACTCACTGGCCTCTTAAGGTTTCTTAAAACGTTTCTCAACGTTGGCCAGTGAGTTGGATGGCACCAACATATAGCAATGGTCAGGAAATGGTAAGTGTATTTTTCGCAATAAAATAAACGGTTTTCAGTACTTTCTAAAATAGTTGCACAAAACTTTTGTAAGACGTATATGCCTTTAATATATTAGTGGAGAGATGAAATCATAAAATACTTTGACAGATCTTAGCAGATTCACTTGTATCTCAAGAATTTTGCATTTCTTTCTGATATATAGAAAAAATATATGTACACTCAGACATATATACACACATAAGCATCCCCCTCCCACATTCAGATTTATCACACACAATGCCATATCTTGAACCCACTATTGATTATGCAAACAGAAAGTCCACTTACTGAGGGCCATATCCTAATGGGAGAGGAGAGGTGGGTAAGGAAATATTGAAGGAAAAAGGCTGATAGAAAGATGCTGGTATTTGTACAGAGATCAAGTTCTGGAAGTTCTGGTTTAACCTCCCCCACCCCCCACCCCCTAATACTCGATAGGTGTTGCAGCTAAAGAGCTTACACTAGGTAAGATAATATTGATATTTGTTTGCTTGGGTGGCAAGTGAGGTGCCACCTAATTCAGTGCTGTCCCTCGAAAACTGTTCTTGTTGGGAATTGACCTGTAAAGTCATTGGTCACCCCTGACCCAATTAAAGGGAAAATTTCCCGCCTTGGGGTGGCCATATTCATATGAAATTCTGAAATCAAGCTGGCAACACGCCATTTTTTAAAAATATAAATTTTTGTGTTAATTCTATTTGAAACTTGCGAGTTTCACAACACTGAAACTCCCAAGTTTCAGTGTTTTTCAGAGCCAGGCGTCACCTCTTCTATCTGCATAGAGTGGCTGGGATTACCTCTGGCTGTGGATTACCATCACATATTGCTCTTTTGAGTCATGCTCGTATAGCTCACTTGTGGAGCTCAGGCTGAGGGCTGTTTTTACTTTTATTTTAGTCATTTTACATCATTTTATCAGTTCTTAACACAAAATTTTTACCATTTTACCCTCTATTATTATACGGGCACGTATCAAAGGAGATTTGAAATTTGTGTATAGAAAATGCCGAAGAAACTGCTGGACTGTGTAAAGTGTGGGGGCGTGCATGAAAGGCCCATAAATTCAAAATGTAGAAATATTATAGAGAAGGACACTGCCTCTATAAGTGAAAGTGAAATGAGTATCCAGGATTCAAATGCTCTGATATTGCAAGAACTCAAGAGTTTGAGCAGTCGCATGGCGGTAATGGAGAAGAAAGCTCAGGACAAAGACTCACAACAAACTTCACCAAGCGTCAAATCGAGCGTCAGCCTAGTACAAGACACAGAAGATGACTTTTTGCTGCCTTCCATTTCAACGTTAAAGCAGTCGCACCAGATCCAAAGGCAGGTGGATGAAAGGGTGAAGCAGTTACAGACTATCAACGAACAAGGCAAGTTTAAGTCCCAAAGGGGGGGCAGTGAGACTGTTTATGTAAAGAAAGAAGTTCCTTGGCCCCATAACTTTGTACTAGGGGGGTCCAAGAAATCCAGAATCTCATATGACGCCCTATCCCTAAGCCAGTGGGTTGCAGGTTTTAGTCAAATTATAAGGGAAGAGTCCAACACTGACACTAGAAATCAAATGCTTGACTACTTAACAGATCTGATGGAGGACAGTCATGACTTCGGGTGGCAGGCAGCCAAGGGAAGTCATGCTGTCCTCCTATGTCGAATGGAGGATGGTAAGATCAATTGGGACGAAACTAGCAAGATAGACAGGGTAAGGCGAGCTCACGCTCAGAGAATGACCAGTGGTCACTCACAGAATGTCCAGACCAAAAAAGGTGAACGCAGAGATAGGGCTGTCCCCTGTAAATTCTACCAGAAAGATTCTTGCTCTCATACTAAAGACCATGAGACGAATGGTCAATTATATTTGCATGTATGTAGTATCTGTCATTCACAAGGCAAGTCACTCACACATACCAGCTCCACCTGTAGAAATCGCACAAAAAACGAATGAGGCACTGCCCAAGGGCAGTGCTTAAAAATGGTGTTATTGAACAGGAAATAGGCCATGTTAGAACTAGAATTTTTCACAATAGTAACAGTAAATGTGTACCCAGTAACAACTGGAAGCGTGACCATGTTACAAATGTTAAAACCTATGCAGATATGGTTAAGAGCAAAAATTCTTGTGTTTACAGTAAAACCATGTTGCATAATATCACAAATGTCGAGAGACAATACAAACCACTTGTTGATACAAAACGTGGAAAAAACAACCAGTGCATAAACAATATGTATCAAGGTGTTAATGTTGCTCTTGACCACGGTGCCAAAACATGTCATATTGGCGAGTTTCCTCACATACTGCCAAATCAAAACAATGTTAGAATTGTCAAAAAGGGGATTCAGAGGGTTTCATTTGAAAATAGTCGGGAGAAAGCTGGCACAACGTGGTCAAAGGCTGGAAAATTTCATTCCACCAGCAGTCCTGTTCAAGTAAAAGCAAAAGGTAAGATTAGTTGTGATGATTCAAATGATTTTGTTTCAAAAAATAAGTTTTCTGTCTTAGCTGATCTTGATACTGACGTTAATACAAGTCAAAAGCAAGATAATTGTATGACTGCTGGTGAGAATGTCGACAACACCAAGGTGAGTACCAAACACAAAAGTACAATACCCTATGTGAGTGAAGGCGTCGTTTCACGCGTCGTATCCGCATTTCCTCTCACTGAAGACAAATATGACTTACAGGCTACGTTTCGACCACGTCATAGGAGCGTCATATCTTCTGCTGGTGCTGTCAAAACGTTTCAAGCTTGGAATAGTCAAACAACTGACAAATATGGATTTATTCCATTAGGGGACCTCATGTTACCTCAATCCAATGACAAGAACAAAAATGACGCATCTATCTTGAGTATTCATGACAAAGTATACAGGTCAGGCCATTTTAACTTCATGCAAGCTCAGATTCAAATTAAATCCCAGCTCAATCCTGACGTTTGGGATAAATATCTCACCAATTACTGGGATAAACAGTTAGGTTTGCTCATTCGTTATGGCTTTCCCCTGGATTTTGACTATCAAACACCTCTTAAGAGCAATGAATCGAATCATAAGTCAGCTGTTGATTTCCAGGACCATGTCGAACTTTATTTGCAAGAGGAAATGGACCATGGGGCCATACTAGGGCCATTTAGACACCCTCCCATCAAACAATTGCACATCTCCCCTTTCATGACCAGAGAAAAAGCTGACTCAGACAAGAGAAGGGTCATCATAGACCTCAGTTTCCCTTTTGGCCATTCTGTTAATGACGGCGTCACTTCAGAAGTCTATTTAGGCACCCCCTTCCTTCTTACCCTCCCCACTATTGATGATATTACTAGTAAAATTATAAAATTAGGGAAAGGCTCACTTCTGTATAAGATAGATGTCTCAAGGGCTTTTCGCCATGTCAAAATCGACCCTAGGGACTATTCATTGTTAGGCCTGAAGCTTCAGGAGTATTTCATTGACACCTGCCTTCCCTTCGGATTTCAGCAAGGTTCGGCCATCTTTCAGCGCCTCAGCGACGCTGTGCGTCATTTCATGAGTCAGAAAGGGTTCCAGGTCACAAATTACATTGATGACGTCATTGGCCACGCCACAGTGAGCCAAGCAGGCCCCTCCTTTCAATTTTTGAAGGCCCTCCTCACAGACCTAGGTTTTGCCCTTTGTAATAAAAAAATGGTCCCCCCAACCACTAAATGTACATGTCTGGGCGTTGATATAAATACAGAGACGTTTGAAGCCTCCATACCAAAGGAAAAGCTTGAAAAAATACTTAAAATATGTTTCCAATGGAAAGACAGAGTCAGCTGTAAGAAGCGTGAACTTCAATCCCTCCTAGGCAGCCTTCTCTATGTTTCTAAATGTGTCCACTCATCTAGACCCTTTCTAAACAGAATGCTGGATCTGTTAAGGGCTTCCAATAAGCAGGAATCCATAAACTTGAATGTCGAGTTTAAGAGGGACTTAAACTGGTTCTGTGAGTTTCTCCCTGATTTCAATGGTTCGGCTTTCTTCAAACATGACCACATCGATGGTGAAATTGAATTGGATGCTTGTCTGGAAGGCCTAGGGGCAATTTATAACAACCACATCTATGCCATCCCCATTCCCAAGGGTTATATGCACATGGGCATAGTACATCTTGAGATGTTGAACATTTTGGTCGCCCTTAGGGTTTGGGCTAAACAGTGGGCAACCAAAACAATCTCGGTCAAATGTGACAACCAGGCTGTAGTTACCATATTGCAATCAGGCAAGACAAGGGACCCTTTATTGGCTGCCATTTGTCGAAACATTAGCATGGAAACAGCCAAGGCTGATATTAGGCTCAGAACTATCCATATACCAGGCAAGGTGAACATCATAGCCGATTCATTGTCTAGGTTTCATATGTCATCCATACATAGAGACAAGGTTCATGAATTGCTCACAGGAGCTCACTGGGTGCACCCTACCCCTGCAGACTTATTAGTTAATTGGCAAATATAACTCTTTTCTGTAGGTCACCATCCCCGCCTCCAGAAGTTACTGGCTTCAGCCTCGCAGCGCCTGGGAGGGGCCTTCAGGGATTCCACCACAAGAGCTTACAATCACATGTTCAGGGTCTTCCTGGCCTTCTCCATCTTCTTCGCCATTGATATCAACCACCTGAATTCAGACCACACACTGGCATTTTTGGAATTCCTGGTCTTTAACCAAGTCTCTCAGGCCAGTATAAATAACTATCTTTCTGCGGTTAAAACCATGCTCCAGCTTTATGGCATCCAGACTGCAGCCCTTAGAGACCATAGGGTCTCTTACTTCACAAAGGCTCTAAAACTTAAGGCTCCTTTACGAGTCTCCCTTAAAACTATTATTGACATTCCAATCCTTACTAACATTGTGTCCACCTGTGATTCTATGTATATGGGCCAGATATATAAGGCATGTTTCCTCACATCCTTCTTTTCATTCCTTAGAATCTCCAACCTGGTCCCCCATTCCCTGTCCTCCTTCAATCCCCTTGAGCAGTTGGCCAGGGCTGACATTTTCTTTGCTCCCCCAGGTGCCCACATTCTCATTAAATGGAGTAAAACCCTCCAGAGCAAAAACACTGTCAGAATCATCAAAGTTCCATCCCTGGGCAAATCACCCCTCTGCCCAGTCAGAGCCTTGAAGGCCATTTTAGCCATTACCCCTGGGTCTGACAACTCCCCCTTGTTTCAAGTCAAAGTTAAGACCAAATGGCTTCCCCTCACAGACTCTAGACTGAGGAAAAATTTGGCCATAATCTTAGCCAAGCTTGGCCTTGCTAAATCCAATATTACATTCCATTCATTCCGACGTTCAGGTGCCACCCTGGCCTTCAACTCCAGTGTGCCTTTGCAGGACATACAAAGTCATGGCACCTGGACGTCGGACTGTGTCTGGTCCTACATCACCCAAGACCATAATGCCTCCCATGTGGTGGCTCAGACTTTTGCATCCCTACTGGCTTCTTAACTACTTTTACCGGGTGTTTGGGGCTCTCTATCTCAACATTTCAAGTAATTTACAGTAAAACATATAACTTACCTGTAAACTTACCTCTAGCCAAGTCAAATGTACCAGTAAGACATCAGATGTCAAAAGCCTTTGATAACAATTTCAAATCCAATCAACCATAGGGTCATCCACAGGCATTACCCTAACCATAAAGTCAAAAATTTAGGGTCACCTTAAGTCACCCATCCTAATCTCAAGTTATAGTCCCAGTAAGGGCACCTTACATTGATGTACCTTTTTAAGTAACCCTAAGATTAGGTTAACATATATGCATATAGTTATACATCACTTTAAGGTCATCTTAAATGACCTCGTTTTGAATTTAGTCAATTATGTAACTTCACTCTGGTATTCACCATAGTAAATAGTGTGCAGTTGTTGAGGTAGATTTCATTACATATATACATTTAGACATACTTACTGTTATCAGCCGCTTTAAGGTGGCCTTAAGTCTGTTGTGTAAATTGTGTTAGTCAAAAAGTATGTAAATATAAAGTTAGAGCCTAACATAGAATAAACTAATTTTATTCCCAACTGTAGTATCATTTATATCTTTGTTATTTCCGGGGGGGGGCACTGTGCTTGGGTGGCAAGTGAGGTGCCACCTAATTCAGTGCTGTCCCTCGAAAACTGTTCTTGTTGGGAATTGACCTGTAAAGTCATTGGTCACCCCTGACCCAATTAAAGGGAAAATTTCCCGCCTTGGGGTGGCCATATTCATATGAAATTCTGAAATCAAGCTGGCAACACGCCATTTTTTAAAAATATAAATTTTTGTGTTAATTCTCCCACCCTCCCATGTAGCCCTGTATGAATGTGGGCTTAGATTAACATGTTAGTTACTGTAGTTTCAGATTGTTGGCACACATCACGATGGCAGGATGTTCCTCCATGTGACAGATGGCTACAGCAGCAACATCTGCTCATGGAATGGAATTGGTGGAGTGTATGCTTATGATGGTTGTAATCTGTTAGTGTGAACAGTCTTGTGTGCCTTCTTCCACCATCAATATACATATAATGCATGTCTTCTATGAAGTTTTATGTTGGCCTGGCTTCACATACTCATGGGCTTCACATATCCTGCTTCACGTTGGTAATGGGAAGCAGATAGTCTTCACAGAAGTCACGTGGCGATCCTCACAGCCAATCATCGTCTCCACACAAAGACAGTCACATACATGGCCTTCACGTAGCTCAGCCATGTGAAGCATCTCCTGCCTTACTTGCCAGTTGTCACAGGGAACTGTAACTATCAACACAGTCAAAAATGCTGGCGTTAAGATACTCACTGTAAAGCCATGTAACATGAACTGCCAAATTTTTAAGCCAGAAATTATTTACACTAATTTTTAATAATCATTATCTTTGCTGCCATAAAAGTGCAACTGTTGTGTTTTTATTATATGTCATAATATATACATTATCTTCACCTATGACCTGAATCTTAACTAGGCCCGAACACTGTATCTATTAGGGTGTTTGGTTTTTGTTTTTAGTTCCCAAGGGGCTGCATTGCGCTAGCCACGTAAGGTGATTTTAGTTTGAGCTAGATGGATACATTGGCCTTGGATTTTATATTTTAACTCTTTTTACACAGGTTCATTGGTCATATGGGTTGGGCTCTCTATCTCAACATTTCAAGTAATTTACAGTAAAACATATAACTTACCTGTAAACTTACCTCTAGCCAAGTCAAATGTACCAGTAAGACATCAGATGTCAAAAGCCTTTGATAACAATTTCAAATCCAATCAACCATAGGGTCATCCACAGGCATTACCCTAACCATAAAGTCAAAAATTTAGGGTCACCTTAAGTCACCCATCCTAATCTCAAGTTATAGTCCCAGTAAGGGCACCTTACATTGATGTACCTTTTTAAGTAACCCTAAGATTAGGTTAACATATATGCATATAGTTATACATCACTTTAAGGTCATCTTAAATGACCTCGTTTTGAATTTAGTCAATTATGTAACTTCACTCTGGTATTCACCATAGTAAATAGTGTGCAGTTGTTGAGGTAGATTTCATTACATATATACATTTAGACATACTTACTGTTATCAGCCGCTTTAAGGTGGCCTTAAGTCTGTTGTGTAAATTGTGTTAGTCAAAAAGTATGTAAATATAAAGTTAGAGCCTAACATAGAATAAACTAATTTTATTCCCAACTGTAGTATCATTTATATCTTTGTTATTTCCGGGGGGGGGCACTGACAGTACACAGATTAAGTTTGGTTAAATAACCCCAATACTTGATAAGTATTACAGCTAAAGAGCTTAAATTTGCACATGACCAAATTTGCACAGTAGAAGGATAACTCTGTATCTTAAGTTAGAAGTTATGAGCAAGATGAGATAAAAAATAGGAAAAATTGTATATAAACAGATAATCAGGGATCATAAAAAACCCACCATAAAAACCCACCATAAAAAAACACCATAAAAAAAACCCCAGTTTTTAGATAACCCTTAAAAAAACCCACCCTTAAAATTGACAGAGGCTTAAAAAAAACACTTTTTATAATTTATTGTCTGCTTCTTTAGAATTACTTTGTCTTCCATATCAGCAGTTATGTCTCATTTCACATTGTTTTACATAAAATAAAAAAAAAATAATCTTTTAAAAATTTATTTTGTAATAATTGTTGAGTTTTACAAATTTAACCATGGCTTGTAAAATCATTATAATGTGGATGATGTCATTAAAAATGTAATATTTCTGTTGCATTAATTGAAATTTAAAAAACTCAATTTAAAACTTAGATTTGAATGGAAGATTTTACTGAGAAGCCACATACACTGTCCCTGTACCCAGACTCTGCTGTTTGTCTTTGTAATCCACTATTTCAGTTATTCTATTGAAGGATTACACATAGCATTATGAATGTTTGTACGTCACAAGAAGCCACATACATTGGTCATACACCAAGACTCAATTGTTTATCTTTAAGTTAGTAATCCACTATTTCCAGTTATTCTATTGAAGGATTAAACATGGAAGGGCTTCCCATTGACCAGCACATGCAATATAAGGTTTGTCTGTTTAATTATATTCACCATTGAATCACCCGTGAAAAAATACTAAGAAACAATATACAATATACTTACTTTCTCTGACGAAATCCAAACAATCCATCAATGTATTGTATTGTCTCCTAAAATGATCATTCTGTTACAGTGGGGTTTTTTATGCGGTGGACGGACGTTTCGGCCTAGGACATTTCGGCCTAGGACGTTCCGGCCACAGACGTTTCGGCCAGGCCATTTTCAAGGGCGGACGTTTCGGACAAATCTAAATTTGTCATGGACTTAAAAAATTTAATTTAATCTTTTTTTTCATTGAAACCTACTCAGGATTGCACTGCTAAGGTGATTGATCTCAAGCTTTGGAGGTAAATCAAGGGAATCTTTTTCACTGAAACCTACTCAGGATTGCACTGCTCAGGTGATTGATCTCAAGCTTTGGGGATAAGTAATAGAAAATCTAAATTGCAATTGAGAAGCCCTTGGAGAATATAAATGGGGGCAATTGTTATTAGACATTAGTATATTCTCATAGTTCAATCAATCAGTTGTCAAAGTCCTTAATCTCAGTATCTACGGACACCATCCAGTTCGTGAGGCATAAATCATCAAGACGTTAGACATGTTCCAATCAATCAATCAGTTGTCCAAGTGCTTAATCTCAGTATCTACGGACACCATCCAGTTCGTGAGGCATAAATCATCAAGACGTTAGACATGTTCCAAGTCGTACCCAGGGAGGCGATCCGGTGTTCGGTAGTTAGAAGCTATGGTGGAAATGATTTCTGAAATAGGTAGGTTTTTAGTCGACTTTTGAAACACGAGAGATTTGGAGCACTGCGGATATCATGTGGAAGATCATACCATAACTTCGGGGCATCATATGAGAAACTGTTGTTGAAATGGACCTTTGATTTATGGATGGAAGCACAATAATGAGGAACCTGGAGGAACAAATTTTGGGGGTTGGAACGTCTTGTATTCATAGCAGATTTGTACAAGGAGAGATATTGTGCCAAATACTTAGGCTGGCCAGTGGTGAGGTACTTATAAACTTATAGTTCATAGTTCATGATACAAGCTTCCAGTGTTGTTCTAATATAGAGTCTTGGATTTCAGTTAACATGGAGATTATTAGTACTAAAAGAGGTGGCAAAAACTTTGCCTAGATGGATATATGTACACAGTCAAAAATATTGCCAAATCTAAAGATGAAGTGTCATGGCGTTGTGTAAAGCGTGATTGTGTATTGAAATGTACTGCTGTGTTAAAAACAAACAAAGAGTACACTGATGCTATGCTAGTGAAAGAACACAGTCATCCAGCTGATGTGACAGGTGTGAGTGTAGAAAAGTGCCGCCATTCAATGAAGAGCACTGCAAGTACAGCCAATGACAAGCCCAACCAGATACTCTCATTTGCTGCAGCTGCTGTTCCTGATGAAGTCCAAGCTAGGCTTCCAGCTGCTGAGACGATCAAGAGAGTCCTGCGCCGTGTCCCTGCCAATCATCGACCAAAAGACCCAAACACACTGCGTGAGCTCATCATTGAAGACCAGTGGAGCCAGACCTCTGGTGAACACCCAACAACATTTCTGAAGTATGACAATGGCCCAGATGCTGATGAACGTGTGGTCATATTTGCCACTGAAGTCCACTTACAACAACTTGCTTCATGTGAAGTGTGGTGTATGGATGGCACCTTTGCTGTTGCCCCTCGGCTGTTTCATCAGTTGTATGTGGTTCAAGGCAAATACAATGGTGTTTTTCTGCCATTTGCCTATGCATTATTGCAGCGTAAAACTCAGACTTCCTATGAAGCCATGCTACGTGTCCTAGAAGAAGCAGGATGTGATCCCTCTGTTGTTATAGTTGACTTTGAAAGAACTGTCGAGCTGGCTCTCCATGCTGTATTTGGTGAACATGTAAACATTCAGTACTCCTTTTACCACCTGACACAGTCAATATGGCGTAAGATTCAGTCTTTGGGCCTCACCAACCTTTATGAAAGCAATGATGATTTCCGTTTGTTCTGTGGACAAATTGATGCCCTTGCTTTTCTCCCACTAGATGAAGTGCCTGAAGGGATGGCCTTCCTGAGAGATCCGCTCCAGAAGAAGCAACACCACTGCTAGAATACTTTGATACCAACTATGTGACAGGCCATCTGCGTCCCAGACATCAGACCCCAGATCTTCAACTCAGGTTCCGGCGCATTGTTGTATTATTTGGATGTTTAATCATCGAAAATGTATAAAAAAATTAGAATTATCCGAAACGTCTGCCCTTGAAAATGGCCTGGCCGAAACTTTTTATGCCCCCAGAAATTTTGAGGGTGGGTTTTTTTATGGATTTTCCAAAATCAGTGGGGTTTTCAATGGTGGTGTTTTTTATAGTGGGGTGTTTTATGTCAATCAGATAATCAGTCACTTTCCACACAATCACTTATCACCTGATTGATCTTAATATTGAATGGGATAATGTAGAAATAGAGTCAAGTTACATAGTTTCTGAAAAAAAGTGGTCCAGAAGGTATAAACTGGGCCATTGTGGTTATTTAAAAACATTAATGTTAAACTACAGAGCTCAAATTTTCCACAAACAACAAGCACATACAAGTTATATCATTAGAGTTTAAGTCTGGTTAGATTTGCTACTTCCAAGTTTTAAGGCAAAATATGCAGAAAAGTCCTCCGGGTAGATTCTTTGTGGGCTTCATATAGAGTTTTAATGTCTCCTTGATTTTTAGTACATGTAAAAAAACATGTTAATATATTCCCAGTTGAGATTTCAGCTCTATCAGTCACACAGTTTAACAGCCATAGGGCTTACTAAAAGAGTGGCAAAAAGTCCATAAATTGGGTGTATGTGGGTATTTTAGGGACCTTAATGTGACATTTAAATTAAAGCTACAGACTTCAAATTCTCCACAGACAGAGACTACGTATAGAAGTTATATCTAATACAGTTTGAGACTTGTCAGACTTACCATTTCCAAGTTACAGGACTAAATATGTGAAAAATGTGGAAAAAAATGTCTAAGTAGGGTCTTCAGGGGTCTTAAACACAACTTTAACCTCAACATCAAGTCTTGATTTTTGACATACCATATTTATTGGAATAAACGCCCCAGGGCGATGCATTTTTCAAAAGGGGCGGTGACTATTACAGATAAACAAAATTAAATCTCGAGTCCAGTGGCAATGGGCGATAATGGACACTTGCTGCCTTGATCTCGCTTGTTAGCATTTATAATGGCGAGGCAGCTTAAAATCTTGGAAACAAACCTTAAATCTGAAGAAATTATATAGTTTTATCTCGTATTTTTGCAGATTTCAATGCCTCTGTGACCAAAACTGCCATGTTTTGTTTTTATTTTCTTTATTTCTTGTAAGCGATATACGCTTGGGAAGTACTAAAACGCATCATTTTTCGGAATCCCGGAATCGCAAAGGTGTTGGCTGTTATGTAAAACCCCAAAATATAAACTTTGCAAAGGTAGAGAAGAGGGGGGGCGATTAATAGGGAGGGGGCATTTATTCCAATAAATACGGTATGTAAGAAGAATATATTAATGTGTTCCCATGTACAAAAAGATGGCCTTTATCATGGCAAATATGTTACTCTGTGTAAACCTGAGTAAATAAACATGATTAAACAGTATTATAGAAATATTATAGAAAATTCGCAGGTAAATCTGTACATAATATTGTCTACATAGATGCTGACACTTGCTAGTGGACAATCAGTCATATGAAACAAACAAATGGGAAGAAACTTCACTTTTAAAATCAAATATGACAAAGATATAAATAAAAGGATGCTTTTATACTGTTTTAACAGTTTTTTCTTGCAGTTTCCTCATTAAAAAGTGATTATTTTATGTTGTAAGATAGCTACAACATTTTAAAGTACTAATGAACTATCAGTAGTAGATGCATTTCAGTGTACAGAGGCCTATTATAGTGACAAAAACTTGATCACATTTTTGCAGTGATCAGGAGAGAGTTCAACAGGAATCAGCTAAACAGTGTCTGATATCTACTGCATCTACTGTAGCTGTCAATGGGAATAGCACAATTATGTAAAAGTACATATAATAATCAGTTAAAGCAATCCATATATCTTTGTCACATGTCTCAAGCATGTCTCCAAAATGGCAGGTGAATAAACTTTGGCAGTGTCAAAGTTAAAGGTCACCACATGATGCATACCTACACCCCCTAACCAATGTCCCTACCAAGTGTCAATCTGCTAAACCTTACAGAATCCAAGAAATAGCCCAGACAAGATTTAAAACTCATGGTCACTATGACAAGGTCAAAGGTCAAATCAAGATCACAACATGATATTGTACACCTACAACCCCTAACCAAAGTCCCTACCAAGTATCAACTTCCTACACTTTACAGTTTCCAAGATATAGCCCAGATAAGATTTCAGGTAAAGTCATACAGCAAGGTCAAATCGAGGTCACACCATGATGATGCACACCTACAACCCCCAACCAATGTCCCTACCAAGTATAAACTTCCTACACCATATGTTTTTCGAAATATAGCCCGGATAAGATTTTATGGGTCAAGGTCACTACAGCAAAGTCAAAGGTCAAATCAAGGTCACACCATGACATTGCCTACCTACAACCCATAACCAATATGCCTACCAAGTATCAACTTCATACACCTTACGGTTTCCGAGATATAGACCGGACAAGATTTTATAGGTCAAGGTCACTACAGCAAGGTCAAAGGTTAAATCAAGGTCATTCATGATGCTGCACACCTACAACCCCCAACCAATGTTCTACCAAGTATCAACTTCCTACACCTTTTCATTTCTGAGATATAGTCTGGACAAAATTTTCAAACTCTAGGTCACCACGGCAAGGTCAAAGATCAAATTAAGGTTACACCATATCTTGCACACCTACATCCGCCAACCAATGTCCCTAACAAAGTATCAACTTCTTACACCTAAGGGTTTCTGAGATACAGCCTGAACCAAGTTTTTCCCACCACCCGCCCATCCGGACACCATGAGTGACAGCAATACCTGCACAGCCATTAAAGGCTTTGGGGTAAAACCACTGGACAGCCATTGTCTTGGTATATATTTAATCCCTTTTATGTGACATGAAATTCACAATTGTGGTTATAAGTATTCTATAATAATGAGGATTATGCCCCTGTTCCACCAAAGCATTTAAGCCCTGATTGGTCCCGCGACCCTTAATCCTCGAGAGTCTGTGCAAAAAAACATGAATAATGAGAGGGGCAATAGAATCAGGATCCAGTTCTGCAATTGTCCTCAGGAAGCCTCAGACCTCCTCATACAACTCACGATTGTTCCCCGACTAAGAGGCAATTAAGCCACGATTGTGAAATGATTCAACACTGATCCTGTCGGGGATACACGGACTGGGTCTCAGACTGGTCTGAGACTTCCTCAGGCCTCCTGGGACTAAGATTTCCTCAAACATATTTGGCCAATTTTTGTTTTTTCTTTTGCATGGTGGGTCGGGAATAGATCTGGGATTAAGCCCAGACCTGAGACTAAAACCAAGCCGACCTGGCATTAACAGTCCCAGGAAGTCTGAGACAACATACGATTAGGTAAATTAGGGTCTGAGGAGGTCTCAGGAAGTCTGAGACTGGAATATTTGTGGGTAGGGGCAATAGTAGATCGGTTACAGTCATGAAAAATATCAAACACGTTTGATTTTTATACCAACCTCAACAGATCCAAACAGACTCAAGCAGACTGTCTAGGACTTTACATTTTTAGGAAACCGATTCCCAAAATACCTTAATCGGGAGCCTAAGTCATGTGGTGGAACAGGGGCATTAGGTGTCTGTAGTACATGAAGCATATTTGATATGCCATTTTACAAAAACATTTTTTTATTGTACACATGTATGTGTATATGCAGAAAGATGTACCCAAACACTTACTCAGAGACTTCCACCATCACTGTTAAATTGAAAAATTTTGTTGTAATTTTAATTTTTATTAGATAAATACTTACCATTTCCTGACCATTGCTATATGTTGGTGCCATCCAACTCACTGGCCAACGTTGAGAAACGTTTTAAGAAACCTTAAGAGGCCAGTGAGTGAGTGTGAACTAGCATGTCCCCCTAGTGGTCATGTGACCACGCTAGTAAACAACCTTCATTATTTTTGTTGCAGGAAATACTCCCCTAGTACTGAATCTGCGGGGAGGTAGGGGGGGACTATCCTGGTCAGGAAATGTAAGTATTTATCTAATAAAAATTAAAATTACAACAAAATTTTTCAATTTTATTGCGAAAAATACACTTACCATTTCCTGACCATTGCTGAATGCAGCCTTCATGGAAGGAGGGCAGTACTAGAATTTAAAGACCCAGTACACCACTCTGCACAGCTATCATACACAGCACAATCCTATAGGCATTCAGATCCAAACTCACCTCCCAGATGAGGCAGTGGAACTGTTGAGCACTACAAAACAACACAGCCTTGTTGTTGTTGTTGTTGCTGTTGTAGGAAGGAAGTAATCATTACAGAGACTCACTACCTAGCCTACAACTAAAACATTATGAGAAGTTTACATTGAAATTTACATGCATATAACAACATATAAACTTCCAACAGTCACCACATACCATACAGATCCCCTAAATCATAGTATGTAGTTGAAGTTCTCACAAACTGACAGTTATTGCCACAGTTCAATGCTGTATCTAGACAAACATCCAACACCCACACAGGTGACACAAATATTGGAAGTGTCATCAGCATATTGTGTAATTCCAAGCCTGAATGAAGTCAACAATTCTGCCTAATATAAATACAGATAGTATGACAGACATATAGATAGAACTGCCACTGTGGCCTAGCGGGTAACACACTTGTCTAGGAACTCAGAGGACGTGGGTTCAATCCCAGGTACAGGCAGATACATAGTGGCTCGGATGACCACTTAAAATGGCGGTCCTCTGTCATTGGGTCCTATCCCCAGTGGCAGGTTAAAGAACCTCAAGGACGTTGATAAATGGTCATCCTTGAGCCTCTATCTTCCAGTTAGGGGAATGTGAGTTACTTGTGAGTTGGGGCTGTACCTGTTCAGTCGGATTGGTTAAATAGCGCTTTGAGTCCTGTAGTATATGGAGATATTGCGCTGAGTATAAATACATACATACATACATACATAGAAAAGCATACTAAAGTATCAAAATAAGTATCACACATATACTTATAAGATAACAAACTGAAGGACACAATATCAAAGTCTGACCACAAGCAAACCAAGCAGGTGAGACTGAAAATTGGTAAAAAAGTTATGGTTTCCAGTAACAGGCATCTGAAAATTCATATACCCTAAAACCTAAAGATTCTTGCTTTGACTCACTGCTGTTGAGAGTCAGAATTTGACTTCTCCTCAGTCAAAATGCTAGTCTGCCTACAGCAAGATAAGATAGTTAACATGAAAATATCTGCTGTAAAGCCTTCCTAACTAGGCACAGACAAGACATAATAATTCCTCATTGAATCCTTTGTCCCAAGAAAAAGTATTTCAAAACCTCACAAGACAAAGAGATCTATCTTGAGTAAAACTGCTGTCCCAGTGATTGAGAGCTGGCATATCGACCGGCTTAACTGAAGTAGGCCCATCCGAAGCCAACTGATTCTTGGGTAATAAATGGCCAGAGCCATTTGTGAGCAATACTCCTTTTAAGTAAGGGAAGACAATGCTAACAAAATAACCCTTCTTCCTTTGCCTGATGCCAAAGTCAAAAGAAAGATCGTTGTGAAAGTTAATAACCTCCAAGAAATCTTCCTCAAAAAGCTCAAAAGGCTGTCTGGTGAGACCAAACAAGACCAGAGACCAAAGGTAAAGAAGGCTTAACCTACTTGCCACTGGATTGTCTCTATAGAAAGTTAGAAACATGTCAACAAGCTATACAACTGAAGAGTTCTGGAAACTTATTACCCTTCAAGTAAAGCAATCTACAATTGTTATTCTGTAACCAGCCATAGTAGATAGCTTTAGATTCTTTTCCTTAAAGAAATAGTTAAGGAAATTTGCTACCTGTAGAAAATTATTATCTGAGATGTTCACCACAAAAAAGGCTCAGATGGAGGTTTGTGGATAGATCTACCAGGCCCCACAACCAAGAACATCCACCATGACCATCATGATTCAATCATGATGAATCTGCACCTGAAGGTGATCATCTTCTAAATCACCTGAAGAATCCTTGGCTATCCTGGTGCAATCATGATGATTCTGCACCTGTAGGTGATCATCTTGAGTCACCTGAGGAACGAGAGCCACTGGAACAAACACAAAGCTGTCCAGATCCTCCCAAGAAAGGTGTAATGCATCTGTTCCCCAAACCCCACAGTCTAAGGCAAGGAAACACATACACTGGAAGCTTAAGATTCAGGTTGTTGGATACCAATGGCATAATGATTGAACTCACCTGCAAGGGAAGCCTTAAAAAGAACCTTTGTGGAACAGATCCACCAGATCCCAAAAATAAGACATCCCTAGCCACTCTGATGCAATCAAGATGATTCTGCACCAAAATCTTGAAGTAGTACCTCTTAATAGCTACAAAAAGAATTCTTGCCTTTCCTGAGATCTTTTGTCTTATCAAGATAACCTCTCAAGGCTCTCACTGGACAAAGAAACCTATCTTGCCCCAAAGCATGATCTAAATAAGGTTCCAAAGCAGGAATGACTACAGGTTGAAAACCAAAGGAGCCTAAGAAGCCAAATGATTCACCTGCATCACCTGAAGAATCAAGGTCACAGGACCAAACCAACTGTCCAGTCTATCCCAAGAAAAGTTGAAAAAGACAAGCTTGTGGTTCAAACTAGTTGCAAAACAAATCCATCATTGGTGATTGTAATCAAAGACAGATTTGATTGAACACCTGAATCACTCGTCCAAGGAATGATTCTTCAGATAAGGAAACACATTCCTGAAAGTGGGTACCTCCCTACCTGTTCAGATAGGAAACCACTGAAGAAATATCTGGGAAAATCAACAGATTCAGAATCCGAATCAGACCTCCAAATGATTCTAAAGGTAGTAGCCCTGTTAATGTGGAGTCTTGACCCCTCATGATATAACAGACCACTGGCTGTTTGATGCCATAATTGTGCATCCCAACCCTTAAAGAAAGCATCTAATAACAGAAGGAGATTGTGCTCCTTCTGATGAAATAATGGGAGCTCCTGCAAATTTGAAAGTCGTTCCACCACTGAAGATGATCCCTGAGAACCTGAGAACAGAAAAACTGGTACATTATCTGTGTATTATGTGTGGTATCTGTGGTACATTAGCAGATAGCCTTGGGGTTACCTGATAAACAAATGACCCAATGGCACTCTTTTCTCCTATGAAGCCATACCGCCACCAAAGAAATGGCTTCCTTAGAAACCATTAGCCGGAGAAGATGCTTTGCTATGAGTAAAGATGTACCCTAAGGTGGAATCTGCAATCCAAACTAAAAATCCTGGTGCCTTAGCCAAGAAGTTTTTTTTTTTTTTTTTATAAGCTGGTGACACCCAATGCCTTCTACTGCAGCCATCAGGTTCACTATCCGTTGATGCCATAGTAAAGTCGAAAATAAACCATTTCCAAGAGCAAAGCAATGAAATGGTCTATACTGGTAAAGCATGATGCGTTCTTATAGATCCCACATTCTCACCATGGACTAACATAGCAAACAGGCAGTGAACCGGTGTGAATTGTCATCAACAGGGAAGTGAAGATAAGAATTGCGTGAATCCGGCTACGAAAGAATGCAACTGTAAGGAAACGAGTTGACACACCCATTCACTTACTAGTAACAATTAATTGCGAAAATCCCAACTATGCGAAATTAAGGTACATGCAAAGGTTTATTACCTGACCTCAACTATTAGTGGTAGCCATCTCTTCCCAGCTTATCACAACCGATAAAGTGTAAAATTTTAGCGATATCACCATCTCACTGGTGTTATCGCCCTTTTGTCGATCATTCCATACACAGCTTTATGCAAACTGATGTCTCCCGCATTTTATTCATTTATTCTTAACACACATGTCCACAACTGCTTTAGGAACATGAATAAGTAATCCTTCATGGTACTGTTGCCTCTGTGAAAGGTAAAGTATGGTTGAAGATTATCCTCTTACTATGTTGAGATGTAAGGTGTAGTGGACAAACACTACTCCTAAAGATTACTCGTAACCCCTCTAAATCTTACAGAGGAGAGTTTTGTAACAGAGTTGGAGGATTAAGTATCATAATGGGAAGAAAAAACTGCCCTGGGGCACTAATCCCCTTTCTAGCCATGTGTAGGAGTTTGCTCCTTCCCAGACAGAAGAAACACTATACACCCGAGATCACAAAATGAAGTTTTCCTGGACATCTGACCAAAAGTTCAGCAGGAGAAAACCTCATTAAGAGTGAAAAATGCACTTTTCATTCTACCAAAATCATCTAAGAGATAAGATAGAGAAAAATAAGACTTGTAACACTCCTGACAAGTAACAAGTTGAAGAGCTGGTCAACACACTGCCCACAAAACATCCAGAATCATTGAAGACTGTAATAGAAATTACTGTACACAGTCCAAGGTAGTACTGGATATTCTAGGAGATTTCTGTTAATCCTTAAATTCTTGAAGACCTCCTGACAGAGGTCCTGCTAAATAAATCCAAAAATTGTAGTGTAAGATTTAACATGATTATGCTGCAAGAAAACACAGAGAACCTGTATTCTTGAACAAAATCTGACAATGGGTACAACCAGGTTTTATGTACCGGTGCCGGTTTCCAGCAGAAACCCTGCATAACACCACAGAAAGAAAAGGTAATTTCTGAGATGAAACACAACTCCGGTCATCTGACAACCCGATTCCAGACCTTTTGGGAGGTATGGAAACTCGATTGTCTTTGGATGAGGTCATGCAGGTATTTTTCTCCGTGAAAAGTTCCGACTGAAACCCACCGGAAGAATTAAATGGTTAGAGATCAATTCTGCATTCGAAACTTATCCACGATGCAGCATCCAACAGAAACTATGATGTCTGCCCCCATAGGGGATTCCAACCAGAGACCTATTCGGCAGAACATGCAGTGGTGAGATCTTTGCTACCAAACGCCTGGCTATACGAACCCGACGGGTGATAAGCTTTGTAACAATCGAATTGTCTCCATGCTTTCCTTTGTCGCCTAGCAACATGTAAACTGTCCCTGCCGGAGCTAGTATGACTGCCGACAGTTTCAGTGTAAAAGATGAAGTAAATCTTCAAGCAAGAGGAAAATGCATAAAAATAAAAAACTTGTCCCATCTGAAGAAATACGTGACTTATGAAGAAAAACCTGCATTCTGAGCAGCAGAAGTTCTTCATCCAACGACAAACATCCCTGCCGCCATTTTACAAAAGTGGTAATCAATCCGAGAAGAAAAGTCCACAAAAGCACTTTTCCTCTGTGCTTTTCCTCTTAATTTTGTCCTGAGAAGACATTGTCAACACAGACATCTTATAACAGAACTCAAATCCACAAAAAATCCAAAATACTTAATAAAAATCCGAAAAGAAAATAAACATCCACACTCTAGGATGGCCAACAAAAATAATGAAGGTTGTTTACTAGCGTGGTCACATGACCACTAGGGGGACATGCTAGTTCACACTCACTCACTGGCCTCTTAAGGTTTCTTAAAACGTTTCTCAACGTTGGCCAGTGAGTTGGATGGCACCAACATATAGCAATGGTCAGGAAATGGTAAGTGTATTTTTCGCAATAAAATAAGGAGATACCACCTGAGCCTTCTCTTACTTCTTGCACACACACCAGGTCATTGCAGAGAAAAGGTCAAAAGATAAAAGACAAAATCATTCTAGTTATAAAAGAAAACGGTTACCATAATGTGATGGCAGTGTTAGAGGCAAAAACAAAGTCAAAACCGTACAAGCCTTTGCATCCTGATGCAGCATATCCCCTGACAGTACAACCCTGAATAACACACACAAAATTTCCCCAGACAGATACCTGTCCCTTGCATAAGTTGTCACAGGTAAAATATGGCATAAGATTTGCAGCCAATGATATGATGCATCTTCTTTCACATTTGAACCTTCCAATTTATAAACAGATATATACAATTTTTTGGAAAGTCTTCTCTATGTTTGACCTACTAAATGAGTTCGAGCTCTCCAATTCTTTTGAGTTGCTTTCACATTTAAAACCCCTGGGACTAATAATTATGAAAATATTAGGAATTTCTGGTTAGAAAATCACCTCTGATCTTGACAAAGTGTAAAAAGTTCAAATCTAACACTGCAAAGAAAGATTCATGGACCTTGATTTCCCATAAGTTGTTTCATTATTTTAAACTCCTATGATCAACAAGGCAGATATAAGAGCTTTAGTTCAGGGATACAAGAAGCCATCTTTTCATGGGGCATTGATTAAAACAGAAACACATCTCCTGATTTTTTTTCAAATGAGCCTACAGAAAACATCAAATTGAACAAGCATATTTTATTCAAAACACATTTCTTGACAAAACAATTAACACAAGTCATCCAATGATGCCTTATCATACTCACATGAGTTTAATGAGATCTGCCAATTGGTGTCAATTGAAATTGTTTCTTCAGGATAAAATAGCTCACACGACTTGGCAAATTCTTGGGTTTGAATATTTGAATGATTTTAATGACATCTACTACCTGATTAACTACAAGTTTTCAAAATTTCTAATTTTTTTTCTGTTGATTTCATCATATCGCATAGTCTTCCTGTCCAAATCACTTTAAACTAGATTGTGCCGACTCAATGCCAACATATCCCCAGACAGGCCATCTCTCATGCCACAGGCATTAACTGGGTATTTTTGTAGCATCTATTTTGTGTGATTCACAATTATTATAACTTATTTTTCATTTATTTTTATTTATTTTCTTTTTGGTCAAACCACTTTTTCATTTTTTGGGGGTCAATTTAAAAAAAATTCCTCTTGGTAGATTGTTCATGGGCCTGATATACAGGTTAATGTCTACTTAAAAGTTTTTGGTACATGTAAAAAACATGTTAATATATTCCTAAATGAGATTTTAGCTCTATCAGTCACATAGTTTGACAGCTTAAGGGCTTAAAAGTGGCAAAAAGTTCATAAATTGGGTCTCTGTGGTCATTTTAAAGATCTTAAGGTAACCTTAAAATTAAAGCTACAGACTTTAAATTTGCACAAAATAAAGATTACATATTAAAGTTATATCTACTACAGTTTGAGACTTGTCAGACTTACCATTTTTAAGTTACAGGGCAAAATATGTGAAAAATGTAGAAAAAAATGTCTAAGTAGGATTTTATGGGCCTCAAACACAATTTTAACCTTAACTTAACGTTTTGATTTTTGGCATATGTAAGAAGAATATATTAATCTGTTCCCAGATAAACTTTGAGCCGGATGAGCCACATAGTTTTTGACCTAGAGAACATTAAGTGGGCAAAGGTACAATTTCTGACCTTAAGGTGGCCATAAATGTTTTATTTTTACACATTTAAGGTCACAGTAAAATAGGGTTCCTCCCTTGATCTAAACACTTGTGTGTGCCAAGTTTGAATGAAATTGTTGAAAGCGTTTTTGAATTATCACGCACACAAGTCAAAATGTACAGCAGCAGCAGAGGTGGCAGAGTGACGGAGGTGAAACCAGTATATCCCCGACTTTCATCTGGGGATATAATTAAAACACAGTTTTCATTTTAATATTCTTCTTATAAGAGTCTCCCAAAATGATCTGATAGTTGTGGAATGATATATCAATATTTCATTATCAATCAATATAGTTTCCTGAATTTCAAAAGTGTTACCATTAGTGTTTATTTCAATATTATGTCTAATACTTCACCACACAGTATATTTCAAATGTTGTTATATTAACTACCTTATATTTTAATCATCAATTTTCATATGACAGAACATTACTTTTGAGAACTTTAAGGAATTTGCTTGTACAGCTGTCCGGTGTTAAACTTCAGATCTTTTTAAATATCTCATATATTTTGTTTGGTACATGAGGTACAAGAAGCTTTCTAGTTTAAAAAAAAAATTTTTTTCTGTCAACTGACACACAAAGTCGCATTCCAGTTTCATATGAATATTGAAATTGCATTTGAATTCTTACACCGATGATACAATCCAATGATACCTTTATTACACTAAAATGACAACACTGACAATTATTTACTGTCTGTGGAAGTGAGTTCCTTTTGGCAGATTTCACCATGTCCTATATGGGAGTCTTACTCTCAGTCGGGAGTTGTGATGATTAACTACTGTCGCGTGAAGTGAGTTTCTTTTTGGCAGATTTCACCATGTCCTGTATAGGAGTCTTACTTTCAGTTGGGAGTTCTGGGATATTGACTGCTCGTCTCACTTTTGGAAACAGTAACACAACATTCTGAGTCAACGTGTACACAGCAGAAGTGGCCCAGTACAAGTAGAAACACTGAAAGTACAAAGCTTGTCTAATCACACTTTTACAGCATTTAATCCTCACCAACAGATTCCCAGATGTTTACAACAAAACATGGTTCCTAAATTATAAAGTCATTCATTAAAGATGAGTCATTAACTGTAACTAAATCCAAAAATTAGAAATATATTTTTGCTAACAAAAATGAAAACGTCCCCAAAGCACAAATGTGATGTCACTCTTAGTGTACGTACACATGTATGCGGCTCACGACATCCGACGGCCGATTTGCGACAGCGAATTTTCCCCTCCTTCTCATTTATGTTTGGTTGTTTACATGTGTCCGACTCCGATTTGCGACATCCGACGTCCGATGTGCGACAGCGATTTTTTCGATCTGGGACCGAAAAAATCGGATGGCAAGTGACTTTAGATGAGTGTCGTCAGAATAATGCGAAGGTTGAAACAAAATTCGCTGTCGCAAATCGGCCGTCGGATGTCGTGAGCCGCATACATGTGTACGTAAACTTAGAAGAGAAAGTAGAAAAGACTGAATTCTGTATACTTTGCAGACACTGTGGACATAACCATGAAGAGGTTGACAAATGAGTGTTAGTGTGTGTTGGGAAAGTAAAAGGAAATAGGGGGAGGAAAGTTTTCTTTAACTGGGAGAATGATTAAGGCTATAATGCACGTGTAATTAAATTAATGACCCCATTGACCTGAAATCTAGGTATTAAAGTGATTTACAAACATCTCAAATTTGGCAGAAATATCTTGAAATAGTCTGACAAAAATATGTAACAGGTACATGTCAATGATAAAAGCTTTTTAGGTCTTGTGACCTAGCTAAAATTAATACTTTCCAACTCCAGATAGCCAGTACCCAGTTCATAGTAAGCATAGGGCTCTGAAAAGTTCATAGCTCACAAACAAAAATGTAGATGAACAACGAATTTCAAAGAAATACTGGAAAATCAATACTTTCTGAGGTATAAGAAACCATAAATTGACTGGCCAGTGCATGTTTTTTGCCAAATCAACATTAAATTTGGCACAATAGCAGATATTATGGCTACAAATGCACAGAGCCATTTAAACTGAGCTAGAGCAAATACATGCAGGTGAAATTTTTTTATTTAACATAAAAATAGAATTTTTGGTCAAAATATTCCAAAAATCTAAACAGCCCAAGACTTTGATAGCATACTACAGTAAATAGTTTTTGCTGAGTGATGATGATGAGTAGGTAGACTAAAAACATTTTTTTTGCTTATGTGACCTTGATAAAGGTCACGTCAAATTTAAGCCTTAATTTTTGCCACATGTAAACAGAACATGTTAATATTTTCTCAGATAAGATCAATTTTCCACAAAGATCACAAACAGAAGTTATAGTTAATACATTTTGAGGCTGGTCAGGCTTGCCACTTTCAAGTCACAATGCAAAATATGCGAAAAGTGTAGAAAAAGTCTCCTTGGTGGGGTCTTTATAGGGCTGTTCCATTTCTGTGAGTGTTGTTTACGATAGGTTTACAATTTGAATAAATAATCTACCATCCAGGGTATAGTTTACGACAGATTTAAGATGTGTATAGGATTTGTCCCCGATGTATTAGATATTTTCCCAATACCTACCCAACTGGTTTTGCCATGGCCTCAGAAAATCTTTCAATAGATTTTCGATAATTTCCTGATCTATCTAAATGGTTTACCCATCCCTTAAGATAGAACATTTAGGTTTATAATCACTAAAAGACTGAAATGATGATCTTACGACGGGTTCACAATGTCATAAATCTGATAAGCCACAGGAGAGGTTTGTGATAATTTCAAGGCAGTTTTGAAATTCTCGTAAACTGTTCCTGATGGACTTCCGAGTGCTATAATCGTAAACCCATCTGGAAGTACCATATTTTCCATACACAACAGATTTAGGATGGCTTTAAGATCATTAAGATTCAGTTCCTGATTCCTGAAAATTGGCAATAGGAAGCAGGTTTTACGATAAATAGCAGAAAAGGAACAGCTCCATTAATGACCTCATACATAGGTTAACTATCAACTTAAAGCCTTGTTTTTTGGATACTGTGTGAGTACAAATGTTTCACTAGAAGAAAATTTCACTAATTCTTCATTTTTAAGAAATTCACTTGAATTAAATTTCACTAATGGCTAGTTTCTTCTTGAGATATCAATGCAAATTTATGCCTTGTGAAAATGTCAACTTTAAATTAATATAATCCAAGATGAGATTTTAACTGGATGAGTGACACAGTTGAGAGCTACAGGGTTTAAAGTGGCAAAAAGTCATACCGGTAATTGTGTCCTTTTTGGCATTATTTATGAACCTTATGGTGCCCCTAAACTTAATGCTACAGACCTCATATTTTCTACAAAGATCACATACAGAAGTTATAGGTGTGAAACTGGTCACATATCATTTCAAAATTATAGGGCAAAATATGTGAAAATATAACATAGAAGAAGGTCTAGATGGGGTCTTTATGGACCTCAAACACAGTTTTGACTTCAACTGAGGGCCTGGACTTTTACTATATGTGACAGCACATTAACATATTCCAGGGTAAAATTTTAGCTGGATGAGCCACATAGTTTGTGACCTAGATGTTTTCAAGTGGCTAGAGGTCCATTTTCTGACCTTAAGATGGCAATAAGCTTTTTATTATTAGCAATTTACAGTCAACTTAGAATGAGAAACCTCTCCTGACCCAAATACATGTGTTGCCCAATTACAAGTGTGTGCTTAGATTAAATTTGTGAAAGAAATTTTTGAGATTTGGTGCACACAAGTCAAAACAAATGACAGTTGCACAACATGGGTGAATACAGTATATATCTCCAACGTTTGTCTAGGGATATAATAAAGACATAAAAATCAAAATACTTACGCTTGGTACATATGCTGCCAATGGTATTAATATGAGCAAGAATCCCCGACCCAAATACTTTGAACCTCGCATTATTCTACTTGATGTGTTGGCTGCTCGTAGTCTTGTCTGTAACTATATAAAGTAGGAAATTTTATTTTAAATGCAGCTTTTATAACAAGTTTAACCCTTGAAATGAAAAGCCAATCAGGAGGTTCACCTTCTGGATGGCCAACCTCTCACAAATGGAGTTATTTCAGTGTACAGGAGCCAGGCTCACCTGATGTCACAATGACATAAGTGTTCAATGATGTTTGTTTAGCTTCCACTCTCTTGTTGGAGCCAGTTCTAATTGATAGGGGGGGGGGCACAGAGGGTATTTTCTGAGTTCCAAGGAAATTATTGCAGGTTTAAAAACTGTTTGAAACTGTCCCCATTTAGAAAGGGAACCACTTTCCTTGCCTTTGTAATGGGGCTTGACTTGATCAGTGCTCCCTTGAACTTCATCTGAAAGCATGGGATTATCCATTTAAGGATCCCTCTGTGAACCTTTACTCACTGATGGGGCTGTTTCTGCATAGCACTATGTTAGCTTGATCCACTGGACCTGATAGTCACAGGCTGACTCAGGCATGAGTTTTGCTTTTGTTATCGTTTAGAGGATTCCTTCTTTAGTATACCTTCTTCCCTGCAGTCACCAGTTGTGACATGAATGAGTTGTTATGCCTTAAGGGGTCATTTTCAACTCTTATAAATGGTTCTGATAACGTTGAAATGGATATTAAGCATTTCAGCATCCCTTTTAATATGGCCAGAATTTCCCATAAGGCTAAGGTCTGTCTGAAGTAAATGCTCCAAATCCTTACACTGGAATATCAAGACCCTTCTATGAAGCGGGCGTTCAGACTAGTGATTCAACCCGGGTTGACACAGATTGAACCAGATTGGAGACTAGTCTGAACGCTCACAATCCGGGTTAACAAGGGTAAATCTCAACCCCACTGAAGAGGTGGATTGAAGCAGATTGAAGCAGATTGGTTCAACCCCCTTTGTAGTGTGAACCCTCTCAATCCGGGTTGACACGGGTTGAGTGCACTGGTACTGTAAACAATTGACTTATTGCCTTGCAGCAATTATATATCTTAATCCTTTGTTAGGGAGGAGCCCTAATTAACACAAAAGCTACCAGGATGGATTGTTGTGTGATTTCTGTATAATTGCAATTTGATTTAAAATGTTTGTAATATAATTTTTGTAATATAATAGGATAATATAATAAGCAGAATAATTTCAAATAATTATAATTGGGCTGTTGGTGACAAAGTGGCGCAATCTTTAAAATATAACATTCAGTTTAAATAATTATCAAAACTTAATAAAGTTTTTAACTATATGATAGATAACATAACATTGGGATTTTTAACAACATGGAAAAAATAATTGCCATTTAAACAATATACATGTATTACATGAAGCTAAATTTAGAAGCTTTACCTTATCCAATTTTTGAGATTTTTCAATCCAGATTAAACTCTGTAGTGTGGACATTCAACCCAGATTGAGATGAATCTGATTCAATCTGTTTCAACCCTCAATCCTTGTCAACACGGATTGTAGTGTGAACAGGGGGAAGATGTACTTGTTTCTGAAAATATCTATATGTGTTCACAAATATCTTTATTAAACTTGTTCACTGCCCTACAGGGAAACTACCCTTTATGGATTTGTTGACAGGATGTAGTGGGCAGATTCTAAATACTGGAAGCCACTCATTCAATTGACACTGAGTAGATCAAGATGCATATATTAGAACATGCTGAATTTTTTGTGTCATTCTTTGTGGGTAGGATGACAACTCAAGGAGACCAGATGGGGTTCTTTATACCAGGTCCTCAGGAATTCCTGGGATCTGATACAGGAAATGTATCTCTCTGGAGCTTCCTGGGATCTTTCAAAGGTGGCATGGCATTTGTGGCCAATTCCCTGAGACTCCCGAGGTCATGGTGGTTTTCCTGGGAAAAGTGGCGAACTGGACTTGGAATCTGGAAAAGCCCTCTCCTCATGTTTCTCATATTTCTTGAATTTTTCAGCCTACTTGATCTGTTTTGGGTGCTCTAGTTCAGTATTGTCTGACGAAATGTGCCCTGAACTTGGGAGACAGGCATGACCTACTATCCTTGGTTTCTGACACAGGGAATGATAGACCTGTACTCACTTGTGACAGCGCAATGGTACCAGAAAGTGGTAAATGTTAAGAGTAATTTGGAGGTTTGAAAATTGGAACAACTAACATATATGAAAGTGTGCTCCAACATGTAGTCAGTGTACAGGAGTTATTCCACATGAAACATTTATATCCTGGCTTAGTTCTCATTCCCAACAAATCATATATAATATATATACCCCACAATAAGTAAGAAATGTCAAAATATATTCGAAAAGAGCAAAATTTATTTACAAAGAATCACTTTTTTAATTTCTAAAGGAACAATTTCTACACACAATGGCAGAAAAATGAACTAGAGATAGATAAACAGACACCACCCAGCACTTATATAAAGGCAAGTCCGAGTAGCATACATTAAAACAAATCTCTTTTCAAGAAGTTTTATCATTTAAGAGGCAAGCCTCTCTATTAGCATTGAGTTCCAAGGGGTCATCTATTACATTAAGTGAAACAGTAATTTAAAACTAGAAAGCACTCCCGGAGTGCAGACATCCGCCAAGGCAGCCGAGTATCCCCATGTTGTTATTTCACCCACATACTGATTTTTTTATTTTAACCCTAATAACTGGGTAGCATAACCATGAAAACCATGGAAAATGGCAAAATTGAAAATAAAATCCTGTTCTATCCACAGTATAAATGCGGATCTTTCCTAAAATTTAATCAATGCTTCCTTTGGTCACGCCATTCCCACATATGAAATTTCATAAAGATGCATTAAATAGTTTTGCAGTAATCACAAACACAGACAAGCAGACAAACAAATAGACAAACACATCCAAAACTATAACCTCCTTGGCGGAGTACCAATTCATGGAGTATATAACTCAGTTGTACAAGTTACGCTTTTTAGAAGCACAAAATCTGTACAAGTTATAACTTGTACAAAATTTGAAAAAAAAAATCAGCTGTACAAGGTATAACTTGTACAAGATTTTGTACAAATTTGAAAAATTTTGTTGTAATTTTAATTTTTATTAGATAAATACTTACCATTTCCTGACCATTGCTATATGTTGGTGCCATCCAACTCACTGGCCAACGTTGAGAAACGTTTTAAGATACCTTAAGAGGCCAGTGAGTGAGTGTGAACTAGCATGTCCCCCTAGTGGTCATGTGACCACGCTAGTAAACAACCTTCATTATTTTTGTTGCAGAAAATACTCCCCTAGTACTGAATCTGCGGGGAGGTAGGGGGGGACTATCCTGGTCAGGAAATGGTAAGTATTTATCTAATAAAAATTAAAATTACAACAAAATTTTTCAATTTTATTGCGAAAAATACACTTACCATTTCCTGACCATTGCTGAATGCAGCCTTCATGGAAGGAGGGCAGTACTAGAATTTAAAGACCCAGTACACCACTCTGCACAGCTATCATACACAGCACAAACCTATAGGCATTCAGATCCAAACTCACCTCCCAGATGAGGCAGTGGAACTGTTGAGCACTACAAAACAACACAGCCTTGTTGTTGTTGTTGTTGTTGTAGAAAGGAAGTAATCATTACAGAGACTCACTACCTAGCCTACAACTAAAACATTATGAGAAGTTTACATTGAAATTTACATGCATACAACAACATATAAACTTCCAACAGTCACCACATACCATACAGATTCCCCTAAATCATAGTATGTAGTTGAAGTTCTCACAAACTGACAGTAATTGCCACAGTTGAATGCTGTATCTAGACAAACATCCAACACCCACACAGGTGACACAACTATTGGAAGTGTCATCAGCATATTGTGTAATTCCAAGCCTGAATGAAGTCAACAATTCTGCCTAAAATAAATACAGATAGTATGACAGACATACAGATACAAATGCATACTAAAGTATCAAAATAAGTATCACACATATACTTATAAGATAACAAACTGTAGGACACAATATCAAAGTCTGACCACAAGCAAACCAAGCAGGTGAGACTGAAAATTGGTAAAAAAGTTATGGCTTCCAGTAACAGGCATCTGAAAATTCATATACCCTAAAACCTAAAGATTCTTGCTTTGACTCACTGCTGTTGAGAGTCAGAATTTGACTTCTCCTCAGTCAAAATGCTAATCTGCCTACAGCAAGATAAGATAGTTGACCTGAAAATATCTGTTGTAAAGCCTTCCTAACTAGGCACAGACAAGACAAAAAATTCCTCATTGAATCCTTTGTCCCAAGTAAAAGTATTACAAAACCTCACAAGACAAAGAGATCTATCTTGAGTAAAACTGCTGTCCCAGTGATTGAGAGCTGGCATATCGACCAGCTTAACTGAAGTAGGCCCATCCGAAGCCAACTGATTCTTGGGTAATAAATGGCCAGAACCATTTGTGAGCAATACTCCTCTTAAGTAAGGGAAGACAATGCTAACAAAATTACCCTTCTTCCTTTGCCTGATGCCAAAGTCAAAAGAAAGATCGTTGTGAAAGTTAATAACCTCCAAGAAATCTTCCTCAAAAGGCTCAAAAGGCTGTCTGGTGAGACCAAACAAGAACCAGAGACAAAAGGTAAAGAAGGCTTAACCTATTGGCTACTGGATTGTCTCTATAGAAACATGTCAACAATCTATACAACTGAAGAGTTTTGGAGACTTATTACCCTTCAAGTAAAGCAATCTACAATTGTTATTCTGTAACCAGTAATAGTAGATAGCTTTAGATTCTTTTCCTTAAAGAAATAGTTAAGGAAATTAGCTACATGTAGAAAAGTATTATCTGAGATGTTCCCCACAAAGAAGCCTCAGATGGAGGTTTGTGGATAGATCTACCAGGCCCCACAACCAAGAACATCCACCATGACCATCAAGATTCAATCATGATGAATCTGCACCTGAAGGTGGTCATCTTCTAAATCACCTGAAGAATCCTTGGCTATCCTGGTGCAATCACGATGATTCTGCACCTGTAGGTTATCATCTTGAGTCACCTGAGGAATGAGAGCCACTGGAACAAACAAAGCTGTCCAGATCCTCCCAAGAAATGTGTAATGCATCTGTTCACCAAGCCCCACAGTCTAATGCAAGGAAACACATACACTGGAAGCTTAAGATCCAGGTTGTTGGATACCAATGGCATAATGATTGAATTCACCTACAAGGGAAGCCTTAAAAGGAACCTTTGTGGAACAGATCCACCAGGTCCCAAAAATAAGACATCCCTAGCCACTCTGATGCAATCAAGATGATTCTGCACCGAATCTTGAAGTAGCCCCTCTTAATAGCTACAAAAAGAATTTCTTGCCTTTCCTGAGATCTTTTGTCTTATCAAGATAACCTCTCAAGGCTCTCACTGGACAAAGAAACCTATCTTGCACCAAAGCATGATCTAAAGAAGGTTCCAAAGCAGGAAAGACTACAGGTTGAAAAACCAAAGGAGCCTTAGAAGCCAAATGATTCACCTGCATCACCTGAAGAATCAAGGTCACAGGACTAAACAAACTGTTCAGTCCATCCCAAGAAAAGTTGAAAAAGACAAGCTTGTGGTTCAAACTTGTTGCAAAACAAATCCATCATTGGTGATTGTAATCAAAGATAGATTTGATTGAACACCTGAATCAGAATAGAAGATTCAAAAGTCATCCAAAACACATTCAATTTGAATCATCTTGACTCTCATGAACAAAGAATTTGTTAGAACATTTGTATACCCTGGGAAGTGATATGCCTGAATCTGAACCCATGGCATTCGTCCAAGGAATGATTCTTCAGATAAGGAAACACATTCCTGAAAGTGGGTACCTCTGTACCTGTTCAGATAGGAAACCACTGAAGAACTGTCTGTGGAAATCAAGAGATTAGAATCCGAATCAGACTTCCAAATGATTCTAATGGTAGTAGCCCTGTTAATAATACAACAGACCACTGGCTGTTTGATGCCATAATTGCACATCCTAACCCTTAAAGAAAGCTAATAACAGAAGGAGATTGTGCTCCTTCTGATGAAGTAGTGGGACCTCCTTCAAACTTGCAAAGTCAGTCCACCTCTGAAGATGATCCCTGAGAACAGAAAACTGGGATATCACAAGACTGAAGATATCCTTTGTACATTATCAGAAAACCTTGGGGTCACCTGATAAACTGTCTTCTCCTATGAAGCCATGCTGCCAACCCAAGACATGGCTTCCTTAGGAACCATTAACTCAAGAAATTGCTTTGCTTTGCATGAAAGATGTACCATAGGGTCGAATCTGCAATCCAAATTAAAAACCCTGGAGCTGAAAATCTGATGTAAAAATCATGATCCAACTCTGCTTTAGTGAAGAAGTTTTTTTTTTTTTTTTTTTTTTTTTTTTTTTTTTTTCAAATGGTGACACCCAATGCCTTCTACTGCAGCCATCAGGTTCACTATCCGTTGATATAATAGTAAAGTCGCAAATAAACCATTCCAAGAGCAAGGCAATGAACTGGTCTATATATCAAGATACATTCTTATAGATCCCACAAACTCACCATGTACTAACATAGCAAACAGGCAGTGAACTGGTGTGATCTGTCATCAACACTGAAGTGAAGATAAAAATTCGCGTGAATCCGGCTACGAAAGAATGCCACTGTAAGGAAAGGGACAAATACATCCATTCACTTACTAGAAACAAAAGCAAATATTCCAATATTGAGAAATTAAGGTACATGTAAAGGGCTGTTTAACTGACCTCAACTATTGGTGGTAGCCATCTCTTCCCAGCTTATGACAACCGATAAACTGTAAAATTGCAGCGATATCACCATCTTACCGGTGTTATCGCCCTTTTGTCGATCATTTCATAAACAGCTTCTATCAAACTGTTGTCTCGCCCTTTTTTTTTTTTTTTTTTTAAAAACTTCAAAACCTATGTCCACAACTACTTCTGCATATGGATCAGAACTACTTCCTGCTACTGTCGCTTCCTTGAAAAAATAGTCCTGTTACTGTCTGAACAAGTAAGGAATTGTATATCTGCGAAAACTGGACATACATTCCTCCTAAACGATTACTCCATTAAACCATTATATTACTTCTAATTCCCCCATGTCTATCTGAGGAACAGAGTAAGTGGAAGAGTTGTCATAAAAGGGACAAAGAAAATGTTGTAGGGCCTTTTATGATGTTTCCAGTCATATGTCAGATTTGGCCCTTCCTAAACATAAGAATCCCAATACACATGAGATTAGAAAATGAAGTTTTTCGGGCATCTGACATATGTCCACCAAGAAACAACTTCATTAACAGTGAAAATGCACTCCTTATCCCACTAAAAATATTTTAAGAGATAAGTTAGAGCAATGAAGAACTGGGTAAGCACTTCCCAACAGAAAAATCCAGGATCTTTGAGGACTGTAATTGCAAATACTCTGGTGACAAACCAAGAAATTGCTGATACCCTATGATATGCAGTAATCTCAAGATCCTTGAAGTACTGGAAGAGGTCCCGCCAGACAACTTCCACAAATTCTTATCCAAGATTTGACATGTTCTCTAGCTGCTGTACTGCTGAATAAAATTTGACAATGGGTACTAGATAATGTGAACCGGTGCCAGTTCCCAGCAGAAACTAGTAAAAATCCACAGAATGAAAAGCCAAGTGGTGAGATAAATCACAAACTCCGGTCGTCTGTCAACCCGATTCCAGACATATGAGGAGGTATGGAAACTCGATTGTCTTCGGATGACGTCATGCGGGTATTTCCCTCCGTGAAAAGTTCCGACTGAACCTCACCGGAGGAATTAAACGGTGTAGAAGCTCAACTCTGCATCCGGAACTCGTCCACTCCGTAGCATCCAAGAAAAAGTATGATGTCTGCCCCCATAGGGAAATCCATCCGGTGACCCATTCGGCAGAGAATGACGTGGTGAGATCTTGCTGCCAAACACCTGGCTATAAGAACCCGAACTGTGATAAGCTTATTTGCGACAATCGAATTGCCTCCATGGCTTCCTTTGTCGCCTAGCAACATG
This sequence comes from Sabellastarte sp. h YS-2021, assembly GCA_964017235.1. NCBI lineage: Eukaryota > Metazoa > Annelida > Polychaeta > Sabellida > Sabellidae > Sabellastarte > Sabellastarte sp. h YS-2021. The sequence goes on along the minus strand of OZ024931.1, from coordinate 17,015,728 downwards.
TAAACTGTCCCTGCCGGAGCTAGTATGACTGCCGACAGTTTCAGAGTTAAAATGAAGTAAATCTTCAATCCAGTGGAAAAACCATAAAAAAAAAAAATAAAAGAAACTCGTCCCAATCTGAAGTAAGACGAGATCTTTGAAGAAAAACATGCATTCTGAGCAGAAAAAGGTCTCCATCCAAAGACGAACATCCCTGCCGCCATGTTGCAAATGGTGGTCATCAATCTGCGAAAAAATGTCCACAAAAGCACTTTTCCTCTGTGCTTTTCCTCTTAATATTTTGTCCTGAGAAGACATAGTCAATACAGATGTCTTACAACAGAACTGAAATCCACAAGAAGTCCAAAAAAATAAATAAAAATCCGAAATGAAAATAAACATCCACACTCTAGGATGGCCAACAAAAATAATGAAGGTTGTTTACTAGCGTGGTCACATGACCACTAGGGGGACATGCTAGTTCACACTCACTCACTGGCCTCTTAAGGTATCTTAAAACGTTTCTCAACGTTGGCCAGTGAGTTGGATGGCACCAACATATAGCAATGGTCAGGAAATGGTAAGTGTATTTTTCGCAATAAAATATAACTTGCACAAAATCCAAACTTGTACACGACATTTACAATGATTGATGTTGGAAGCATGTTTATTCTAATCACACGGTATCACAAAACTAGTAAATTTACAGAGAAAGTTTCTTTCAAGGACATAACATTTACACCTTGACAGGGAATTCTACTCATTAGATTTACTTGTGGAAGCTTCTACTAACTTAGTCTCCGAGACACAGCCCGAAGAACTTTTTTAGGTCAAGGTCACTACGGTAAGGTCAAATCAAGGTCACGTGATGATGTTGCACACCTATAGGATTTTATAGGTCAAGGTCACTATGGCAAGGTCAAAGGTGAAATCAACCTCATACCATGACGGTGCACACATACAACCCCCTACCAATGTCCCTACCAAGTATCGACTTCCTACTCCTCACTACTTGAGTCCATTTGAACTACTTGGTTACTCGCAAGGTATTGTATTATCACCAGCTGAATGAAACATTTGTGTAAAATATGCTACATTTCCGCCACATAATACCAATTAAAGTTGTGGTTTTTGTTTAAAAATGTATAATTTACTCCATATTCTATAATATCTGGTTAAATACAAGACATTTTTCATCAAAAGTTTCGTTACTGGAATCGACTATTCGTGTACAGAAGACTTCTAATGGTAGGTACTAAATCTTACGAGATATAGCCCGGACAAGATTTCAAACTCAAGGTCACTACGGCAAGGTCAAAGGTCAAACCAAGGTCACATAATGACGTTGCACACCTACAACCCCAAATCAATATCCCTGTTGGATTTCAGATGACCTAACTTACCTGCATGTTAATGAGATTGGTGATGACAGTGATGGCTGGTAAGATATACAGTGGGTCAATGAGAAGCAAATTGGAAAACCACAAGACCCCTTCTCTACCAAGGTCTGGTCTGAGGACTGGTACTGCAACAAAAGTAACACAGTGTGCAATGAAAACCCCGAGACCCCTTCTGTACTGAGGTCTGGTCTGAAGACTGGCACTACAAGAAAAGTTAACGTGTGTATCAAAAGCACATGAAACACACAATCTCATCAAACTGGCAATGCAACAAAATTAATGCAATGTGCACGAAAAAAACTGGAAATTTAACAGTAAGGTGAATGGAAAAGCAACTAAAACACATGATCTCATACACCAGCAATGTAACAAAATTAAAAATGGATGTGAATGGAAAGGTATCTGAAAGATTAATACTGGAGTAATTGTGACAAAATAGATGAATGAATTATATATTCAGATTACAACATTCTGAAACAGAGTATTTTGTTCTAACCTGACATCAGCATTTCTTGAATACACTCATAAAATGGAGGGGTCTGATACACCTATTTCTACCCTACATAAACCAACACCACTGTCTTGGCAGTAAAGAAACATGACAAAAACATGCACTGGCTGAATTTTACAATAAGTCAGTGTTCACTGAAAACTTGAATAAAGAAGCAGGTTTAGGCAATTTTGGTCCACTTATTTGTGAGACAGTCAGATACAAAGCTCAATCCTCACCACTTCCTGCTTGCATCAATCCACCACACATGTTCCTCAGAGCAACTGTTAAGGTAATCAACAATGGCAGCTGTAATAATGTACCCACACCCGTCTTATATGGATGGCAGTTGTCACGAATAAACAATTCACTTTGTATTCTTTTCATCTGAGAAAAAGAGATCCATACAAGTACAACTTCATTTCTTTTACTTATTTTTTATTATTGTGCTGTGAGTACAATTATACATGGATAAGTAATCAAAAACACAGAAAATATACCCGGATCAGCAGAGGGTTTCATAATGATCATCTGTGCCCCCTCCTGTACAAAGTTTTCACTAGTAACTCTGTTTTAAAGATTTGTTTATATATTTCCAGTGTTATATTTAAAAAGTAAAAGAATTAAATATTAAAACAAGGTTAACCAGTTAGCATTATTGAGCTAGAGCTCTGAAAATTTGTGATGACACAGAACATGAAAAAGTATCTGAACAACATATTTAAGAAAAATAGCATCAGAGATGCCCGTACCCCACAGCATTGGGAATAGTTTTCAACACCATGACATATAGAAGTTGTGAAACAGTACAAAGATCTGGATACTTTCAGACCACTGTCATTTATAAAAAGGTCCAAATAATGTTTAAGTAGCAAAAATAACGTCTAAGAGAAAGAAAATGTATGTAAGAGTATAAAAACAAGACAGTTCAATAGCAAGAATACAACATGCACTATGACAAGGTCAAATCAATATCACACAGTGATGTTGCACACCTACAACCTCTAATCAATTTCCCTACCATCAACTTCTGACACCTTACCGTTTCAGAGAGGTTGCCCGGACAAAATTTTACAGGTCAAAGTCACTACAGCAAGGTCAAAGGTCAAATCAAGGTCACACAATGACGTTGCACACCTACAACCCCAAATCAATATCTCTACCAAGTATCCACTTCCTACTACTTACAGTTTCCGAGATATAGCCCGGGCAAGATTTTATAGGTCACGGTCACTACGGTAAGTTCAAAGGTCAAATCAAGGTCACACAATGACGTTGCACACCTACAACCCCAAATCAATATCTCTACCAAGTATCCACTTCCTACTACTTACAGTTTCCGAGATATAGCCCAGACAAGATGTTATAGGTCAAGGTCACTATGGCAAGGTCAAAAGTCAAATCAAGGCCACACCTTTGCAGACCTACATCTACAAACCAATAACCCTACCAAGTATCAACTTCCAACACCTTACGGTTTCTGAGATATAGCCCGGACAAGATTTTATAGGTCAAGGTCACTGTGGCAAGGTCAAAGGTCAAATCAAGGTCACACCATGATGTTGCACACCTACAATGCCCAACCAATGTCCCTACCAAGTATTAACTTCCTACACCTTACGGTTTCCGAGGTATAGACCAGACAAGATTTTCAACCACATTTTCCATTTTTGGCACAATTCAAAATGACGGCTGAAAATCAGATAAGTCTACATTTTTCAGAGGTGCTACAGCAGTAGTATTTAGTACCCTGGGGGTCCAAAAGCCGCCCAAAATGAATCCATCTCTTATGGTTTTGAGATAAACAACATTTTCCATTTCCGCCAAAATTCAAGAGGGCGGCCAAAATTCAGAAATCAAAAATTTTTCAGATGTCATAGAGGAGTAGTCGTTGGTACTCTGGGGGTCCAAAATTTGCCCAAAATCGCTCTATCTTTTACTGTTTTCCGGATAAACAACATTTTCCATTTCCGCCAAAATTCAAGATGGCTGCCGAATTTCGAACAAGTCTAAATTTTTTAGAGGTCCTATAGGAGTAGTCCTTAGTATCCTAAAGACAACATATTTTATAGCAAACCTCTAAACTGAATACTTTCGAACTTAGAAATGACTTACTCAGTGGCAAAATGTCAAAGTAGCTTTTACTCAGTTGTCATTACAGCTAGAGCTCTGAGAATTTGTCATGAAACAGAATATCAAAAAGTAGATGAACAACATATTTGATAAAAAAACCTCTAAACTTAATATTTTTAAAGTTACAAGTGATTTACTCATCAGCAAAATAGCAAAGCAGGTATTACTCAGTTAGCTATGGAGCTATAGCTCTGAAAACTTGCTGTTGCACAGAACATCAAAAAGTAGCTCAACAACATATTTGATAAAAAACTATAAATTGAATACTTTTGAAGTTACAAATGCGTTACTCAAAGTAGCTGAAATTGCTATTACTCACTTATCTTTGCCACAAAACCAACAAAATTTTCAAGGGCATGAAAATCATAGGGACAATTAATTGACAAAAAACCTGTAGCTGTAGTAGTTTTGGAGAAATCTGAGTGACACACTAACGCACGCAGGCATGCATGCACACACAGGATGCATTTTATTACCTCCCTCCCGGGCTAAAGAGCAGCAGGAGATAAAAAGGCTTCCCCAGCTAAAAAGAGTTGAATTCCACAGCAATGCAAGTACTTGATATCATGGGTATATGAAAGTATGTAATATGCTACTTCAGTCGCAAGAAGAGAATCTAGTGTATCAGATAAAGAAACCAACAGCGAAACAGCAAAATAAAAATTTGCTGCCAAAAATCACAAAAATCTGTATCCTCTCATCATTCAAGTTCTTTGAATAAACACACATGAATTAAAACTTCATTTAGCCCTGAATTTTCCAAAGAAAAGTAAGAATGGCTTCTAAATTAGTTGTATATGATGAAAGTCCCACAGTGCTCGCATCATAAAATGTGAAAATCTGTATTCCTGAGACTGTAAGTGGGAAATGATAGGCTCTATTAACAAAAGTGTATCACCCTAATATTTGTACCACAAGACTTCAGATCCATTATATTCACCAAAAGAAACACTTTTCAACTGCTTACATCAAGCTCAAGCAATCAACTTACGTTTACATAGAACTCACGCTTTGCTGTTTTTGCACTCCAGCCCTTTGCCACCCTTGCATGATCTACTTCTCGCTTTAAGGTCTCCCTTTTCTCTTTTATCTCAGGCATCAGCTTGGCTAGCCGTGCATGTGTTCTTTCACCCATCACAGCCATTGGAAATGATAGACAAAGATTGACCATCAATGCGGTCCCCATTAGGGACAGCCACCATGGCAGGCCACTGACATCATGAATAGTTGTAAACAAATTCACGCCAGCAGCAACGGGTGGGAACTGAGCACTGTAGAAGTATTCCAAAGAGAATCTTCTCACTGAAGACACATGGCTAGGAGGAAATGGCTCACACTGCAAGAAATATTTGCACTGAGTTGTACTCTGTCCATTAACCACTGTCCTTCCACATATAGCTGGATGTTGCAGGATTGAGAAGCTAGCACAACTTTGATATTTTGTCACAAATTTATTGCTCAGTGAGACAGTCTGTCTAATTTTCTCACTCAGCAAAACTGGTCTCAGTAGCTGGGTCATTTTGAAAGAGTGTTCAGAAGACTGAAGGCTATCTTAATTCATAAACTCCAAAGATTACCACATCAATTTTTTCAGCTCTCTTTAATCATATAAATGGATAAAGAACATGAACTTTGCTGTATAATGAGTTAATCTTCACTGTTGAATTGTGACACAATCAGTGCTGGTCATTTCCATGTGTACTTTCTGAAATACATAATAATAACAGACTTTAAAATATAAATTGACCCAGTGCACCGTAGAATTGGCAGGTCAAGTTGACTGGTCTGCACCAAGAATCTCATTTGTACTTTTGATATTTTGTGTTGTGAGCAGTGGGTTAATTTTAAAGCTGGACAACTGGCATGGTATTACCGAGTATAGACAGTTTTAAAGGTGCAGGATGTGGAAAAAACAGTTTTGAAAATGTTAGAACAGGTGAGGTTTGGCCTTTGATTATGCTTTTTATAGTTTTTGTAGTCAGCTTATGAATGAAAAGGGTATATTGTAGTCCAAAACACAGTAAGTCTACCTTGCTTTTTAATTTACATGTTTAAAACAACCCCTGGGTAAGATGTATTAACACAATAAAAACAAGTTAAATATTAACTTAAACCCTCGATTTTTGGCATGTGTAAAAAAGAAGATAGTAATATATTCCCAGAGGTTTTAGCTAGATGAGCCAAATAGTCTGAGAGCTACAGCCCTTAAAAGTGCCAAAAAGTTCATAAATTGGATCCAAGTGAACATTTTTAAGGTGACCCTAAAATTCAAGGTGCAGACCTCAACTTTTTCAGAGTTTAAGTGTACAGTTAGCTGGGTAACCACCTTCAAGAGAAGGCCTGGTATCAAATTGAGGTCTATGCAGAAGAAAATGCTGTAGATATGCAGGCATCCCAGTGAATTTTAACGGAAAAAAAGGTTTTTTAAAAGGCTATTTTTGAAGAAAAAAAGGTTTTGAATCTGAAAAAAAAGGTTTTTCCCCTATTAATATTGCACTCGCATTGTTTTGAAATACACTGTAGCAGTTCTAAAAGATACACTCACTTTAAAAGTTCTAAGGCCATAAGAATAACTTTTGAAAGAAAGATTCTGGATTTACCTTTTACCAATAAAAAACTATATTGCGACAAGTCGCAATAACAAATATCAAGACAGACCATCTCTCACACCACAGACATTGGGTATTTTTGTAGCACCCACTTTGTGTGATTCACAAGTATTATAAATCATTTTTCATTATTTTGGGGTCAACCTTCATGCAATGATAAGATTGATCCTTAAATGCTTTTCTGTATATTCTAAAACAGTAGCACAACAGTTTTGTAGGGATTGTATTCCTTTATTAGTGGAGAGATTAAATATCATAAAATACTGTGATTAGATCTCAGGGGATTGGCTTATATCTCAAGAATTTTAGATTTCTTTCTTACAGATTGAAAAAATAACATATACATATGCACCAAAGGCAAACACATAAATGTCACAGTATCTACTACCACCCAACATCCCAACCCCCATCCCCATTGTTTATGCAAACAGAAGCACCACTCATTGAGGGATATATCCCTAAAAATATGCATGCTAAAATACACTTCATGCAAGGGGGAAAAGCAGATACTGAAAGGAAAAGGTTGCCCGAAAAAAGCTGATATTTGTCACAGTACACAGGTCAAGTTCTGGTTTAAATTTAAACATACTCAATAAGGATTACAGCTATTTTACATAAAAAGTGGTAAAGTTCACTTGCAAAAAACTTAGTTTATGTTAGTTTAGCAAGACTAAACAAAAATAGGAAAAATTTCACATAACCAAATCACTTTCCACCTTGAAGCAGGGCCCCAAGGTCCAATCTGACCACATCAAAAGATTCCCAGCTCATAGTTTCCTATAGGTTGATTTCATAATGTCAACCTCTAGGACCAATAATCAAAAGATTCCTAGCCCATGATTTCCTATATGCTGGTTTCAAATTGCAAACCTATAGGACCAACAACAAGGGAGTTTAAGCACTTTTAACTTGGGCTATCTTCAGTTGATCTTGAAGGACAGGCCCAAGGTCAAATCTGACCATATCAGAAGATTCCCAGCCCAAGATTTTCTATAGGTTGGCTTTTTATGTCAAACCTCTAGGACCAATAATAAGGGAAATATAAGCACTTTTCATGATGTAAAAGAAACGCTCGTGGCGGCCATCTTGTTTTTTCAAAATGAGACCAAAAATATTTCCAGCCAAAATTTTATAATGATGAAGATATCCTGCAAATTTGACATCTCTTTACTGTAATACCCTTTGTTCTGGAGGGCCAACAAAACTCCCTGCTGAAAGTCGAAAAACTCCTGTGGTGGCCATCTTATTTTTCAAAATGAGGCCAAAAATATTCCCAGGCAAGATTTCATTGTTATGAATACTGGTATATCCTGCAAATTTGAGAAGTTTACCTATAATACCCTAGCCTCTAGAAGGGAAACAAGAAGCACTGTGGCTGCATACTCCTACGTAATCCATAGTATCCATCGGATGCTATCCAGTAGATACAATAAGTTACATGTGGGATCTTTATGGGCTTTAAAAATTGTCTAAATGTCAATTAACTTTGAATTTGCCATATATGAAAAGAAACATCTGAGATTTTAGCTCGGTAGGGCTGCATTAAAGTGGCAAAAAGTGTATAAAATGAGCCCTACTAGGTATATTTTTAATGACCTGAATGTGACCTTAAAATGTAAACTAAAGAGTTAAAATTTTCCAGACAAAGGTTACACATACAAGTTATATTTGTGAAAAAAACAGAAAAAAGTCTCCCAGATAGGGTCTTTGAGTATCATACACAGGTTCAATGTCAACTTAAAGCCTTGATTTTTGGCATATGGAAAAAGAACATATTAATATATTATCAGACAAGATATTAGATGGGTGAGGGGCAAAGTTTGAAAGCTATAGGGCTTAAGTGGGAAAAACCTCATAAAATTTGTCCCTGCTTCCATTGTGGACACCCTTAGGTTATGGTTCATCTCCAAATACATGTTTGTGCCAAGTTGAAATGAATCCATGAAAGTGTTTTTGAGTTATCACGCACACAAAACATACAGTGGCAGTGCAACAAATCTGAAACCAGTATGCTCACAACTTTCTTCTGGGAACATAACAAATGTATATCTTCCTATGTTTTAGGCATTCTTGGAGACTGATTACTGCTGTTTTAGACTGTTAACTCCTCTCTCAGACCAAACATTTTGCTGGTATCACAATGGCAACTTCACTGTATGATCTGCACAGAAGTCAAACAGTCTGAAACACTCAATTATAGCTACATACACATAAAAAGTATGAACAATAAACTTAAATTTTCATCGACAAATTTGACTGCTGGAGAAAAAAAGGTTTTAGCTTGAAAAAAAAGGCTAAAAAAGGTTTTCACGCCATTTTTCAGCTTAAAAAAAGGTTTTTGTTGAAAAAATGAGAAAAAAAGTTTTTTTTAGCAAAAAAAAGGCTAAAACCTTTTTAAAAGGTTCCCCTGGGATGCCTGGATATGACTACTGTTGGAAATTAACATAAAACTGTTTGGCAAAATATTCTTCAGAATTATGAACCAAGGATATTTTTAACTGTGACAAGTGTGGATTACTTTACAAACTTTTACCAAATAAAACACTCTCCTTGAAAGGTCAAAGTGTGCTGGGGAAAGCTTGAAAAGAATCAAATCACAGTGCTGTTTTGTGTAAATATAGATGGCAGTTACAATACCCTTTGCTCTCCATTGGAAAGTCAGAGAAATCTAGATGTTTGAAGAACCAGGTCAAACTACCTACTGAGTACAATGCTAATCACAAAGCCTGAATGAGTGCTGAACTCTTCACAGAATGGCTGAGAAAATTGGACAGAAAATGGTCATAGAAAAGAGCAAGGTTGCTTTGTAAGTAGACAATTGAACTGCTCACCCAAAGACTTCCCTTCTCTGACAGCTGTAGAATTGTGTTTTAAGCGCAAGCTCTAATGAGGCTCACGCTTCTAAAGAACTTTTACAGATCACTTTTTTTTTCCGGACTTTCACGATTTGTGGTAACAGTCGGAGTATTTGTCTGCTCACTGAAGTTAAGCGGCAATGGGCTATACCAGTATTTGGATGGGTGTGGGATGTGTCTTGGTTGGAATTTCTTTATGTCACCAGACTTTCATAAATTCTAGTGAACTACTCATGTCTCTGATGGCTTTGTGCTCATGCTAGGGACCAAAACACCTTTTGGCCTTTTTTTCTTGTCTCCAGACTTTCATCAATTGTGCAATGTGTGACGAGTACCTGTCTCATCACTGATGTAAAGCAGCAATGGGGTACGTTAGTACTTGGATGGGCAACCACCTCAGTGCACTACTCATGTCTCAGGTTTTACAGCTCGCACTAGTAGACTGAAACTCCTTTCGGCCTTGTTCTGCCATTATAAATATTGGTCACATGATCAATGAAAATGTATAAAAGCCAGAAACAGGTTGCCAAACTTGTTTGTGTTTCTATAATATAGGTTTTGCTGGTGTATAATCTTATTATTGTCCATCTGAAGCTGTTCTCAAGCAAACTGCATCTGTGCATTACCATCCGGTAAAATCAAAATATACAAAACTTGGCAAACAGTCCCTTCTAAATCTACCAAACAAGGTATGTAGAATTGTTTCCAAACTAAATGGAATAAATACATAACAGGTGCTCCAAATATATGGCCACTGAAATACAGTGGATTTGGTCTAAGTCGAAGTTGCAAAATGTCAGCCACTTACTTCTACCTGTGGCAACTTCTGTGCACACAAGTTTTATAGGTTCTACTTATACAGCAGAACGTCCATTATCCAAACTCACTGGGGGACATAGAAGCGGATCAGATAATCGAGGGGTTTGGTTACACGAAACTACTCAAAATCCAACGTCTATGGGGTTACCAAGTGGCCAATAATTGAAGAAAGATTGCTTTAAATATGTATATATGTTTAAATCGGCACTAAATATGTATGTGTGGTGGTCACTGATAAAGGAGTTGAATATATTTGTGTAATACAATATAACTGAGCCTCTTATTGTTAAGTATTTGCTTCATTTCTATGGATATTGTCATTTTCACTTGAAGTATTGTGCGGACTTCAGCTGGATGCATTCAGTTGGCAGTACATGTCAGTCTGTGAATCAACCTACTCTGGAAGACTATAAATTGCAAAACTCAATTGAACACGCATTTTGTGATAGGTGGATTTATCAAAGAAGTTGTGCAGTGCGGTTGTGTAAATGAATTGATTGGGGAACCTAAAAAAAAAACACCATAAAAGCACCACCATTAAAAACCCCACTGTTTTTGGACAACCCTTAAAAACCCCACCCTTAAAATTCACAGAGACTTAAAAAACCCCACCCTGTTCACTTCTGAATAAAGGTTTAACAAGTGTAATTTTATGATTACAAATGCTCCATTGGTACCAAAAAGTGTGGTTTTATGATTTCAAATGCTTTGACACTTGTGGGGGTGGGTAAAAATGAAAGAGTGTATTTGTGTTTTATTATTCTTAGATTATTGCAAGGATTGTACTTGTTGTTAGATGACTTCCCAGATGACTGGTGGCCTCTTCCGGTTAAACAAAAATCCATTATTCACTAGACCACTGCTGCGGTGTGTATCTCCCGACGAGCATTAAAGGGGAAGAAATACCTTTTCCGAGATATTCACAATTTTTCATTTTCTGCTAAAATCCAATATGGCCGCCAAAAGTGACAAAAACTGAAATTTTTCCCCTAGGCACAGAATACTGTTGTACTACCCTGGGGGTCAAAAATTCGCTCGAAATCGCTGTATCTCTTACCATTTTGAAGATATTTTCAATGTTTTATTTTCTGCTAAAATCCAAGATGGCCGCCAAAAGTGGCGAAAACTGAAATTTTTCCCCTTTCAATAGGACACTCTTGTACTACCCTGCGGGTCAAAAAGTTCGCTCCAAATCACTCTATCTCGTACAGTTTTCGAGATATTCACACTTTTCATTTTCCGCTAAAATCCAAGATGGCCGCCAAAAGTGGCGAAAATTGAAATTTTTCCCCTTTGCATAGGATACTATTGTACTACCCTGTGGATCAAAAATTCGCCCGAAATCGCTCTATCTCTTACGGTTTTCAAGATATTCAAACTATTTCATTTTACGCAAAAAGTGGCGAAAATTGAAACTTTTCCCCTTGGCATTGGATACTCTTGTACTACCCTGTGGGTCAAAAATTTGCTCGAAATTGCTCTATCTAGAACAGTTTTCGAGATATTCATACTTTTTCATTTTCCGCAAAAATCAAAGATGGTTGCCAAATGTGGCGAAAATTGAAATTTTTCCCCTTGGCATAGGATACTCTTGTACTACACTGTGGGTCAAAAATTCGCTCGAAATTGCTCTATCTCTTACGGTTTGTGAGATATTTGTGATTTTTCACATTTTCACTAAAACTAGCAATAAAGTAGCCATTACTCACTTGTACACTGAGCAATAGTTGTGAAACTTAAATATGTTACAGTTCACAAAAAAGTAGATGAACAACATATTTGAGAGAAATTGTGTAGCTGCAATACTTTTGAAGATATAAGCCATTTACTCATTATGGTTATCATTAAAAATTGACAAAGTAGCTATTACTCACTTAGCTATGGAGATACACTTCCAAACTACTGACCATGTTGTAGCTGTGGAGAAAGTAGCTGAACAACATATTGAACAAAATACTCTAAATGCAATAATTTGAGAGTTATAAGTCCTATAATTATATTAGGTAAAAGTGCTATTACTCACTCAAAAGTAGCCGCCAAAAGTAGCGAAAATTAAAATTTTTGCCCCTAGCATAGGATACTCTTGTACTACCCTGTGGGTCAAAAATTCGCTCGAAATTGCTCTATCTCTTACGGTTTGTGAGATATTTGTGATTTTTTACATTTTCACAAAAACTAGCAATAAAGTAGCCTTTACTCACTTGTACATTGAGCAACAGTTGTGAAACTTAAATATGTTACACTTCACAAAAAAGTAGATGAACAACATATTTGAGAGAAATTGTGTAGCTGCAATACTTTTGAAGATATAAGCCATTTAGTCATTACAGTTATCATTAAAAATTGACAAAGTAGCTATTACTCACTTAGCTATGCAGATACACTTCCAAACTACTGACCATGTTGTAGCTGTGGAGAAAGTAGCTGAACAACATATTGCAACAAAATACTCTAAATGCAATAGTTTGGGAGTTATAAGTGATATAATTATATTAGGTAAAAGTGCTATTACTCACTCAAAAGTAGGCCAAAGTTCACCAAACCAATACTGAAGAGCGTAAAAATTCATTAGGACAAGTAATTTACCAAAAATGTGTAACTGTAGTAGTTTCAGAGAAAACTGTGTGACCCACACACGCACGTACGCACACACATGGTGCAAATTATAATCTCCTCTTGGGGTTAACATATCCTGAACATTTGGTGAAAATCCATGGATAGGTTTAGGCTGTGGAACATCCACAAAGTTGAAGACCCAAATGTCTCAAAAGTGTTACCATGGCAACAGTTGTTGTGGATACTCCAGAAACCTACTCAGCTCCAGATCCTCTTGGGGTAAACATATCCTGAAAAATTTGTGAAAATCTGTCTATGGGTTTAGGCCATGACACACCCACAAACTGTATGTCCACCGCCGCCCAGACAGCACAGGGGACAACAATCAAATTAATGATAAAAATTATGAATCCTGCATCTGATTATGCAGCAACTACAGGAATCAAAGAGAAAAGCAAAAACCACCGGGTATAGCCAGTGGGTTATGGCCAGGTGGCCAGAGTTGAAGCTTGTACAACCAGTGAACTCGTGATGTAGCAATGGTTTAACATTGAGACAGAGAAGTTGTTAATTACTTGATACATATTATCAAAAGTTTGAAACTACGGTAATTTAGAGAAGTACAATCTTAGACACTCTCCAGAGAGGATATAAATGTGGACGAAAATGGCATTTGTACAAATCATAGGCTACCAAACTGAAACCTCATACTGTTGTTTGAAATTTCTCAAGTATCACTGTTATTGTTTCTAATCTATCAATTCATTGGCAACAATTTACCCATGATTCATATAATACTATCCACTAAATTCCATTTCCATTGATATCAAAGAAATAGGAATTACAAATTTCATGGATGTACATTAAAATTCCAAATTAATCTCTTAAAACACACATGATTAATATATAATGCATACATAACTAGACCTACACATTGGAAAACCAATACAAATCTGTATCCACCGGAAAGACAACTAACCAAAGAAAGTGAACCATCGTTTCACGTTGAAGGAGGGGCCAAAGATCAAATCTGACAGCATAGATATCTGACTCCTATTGGTAGGATAACTGTAATAAAAACAATGGTTCTGTCAAAATTTAATCACTTATGTCAATTGTGACACCCCAAAAATTTTTGGATGAGCTAAATAAATTGTTGTTCTTTTACTTATGGGGTGGAAAAACACACAGAGTCAAACAAAAGAGTGTTCGTGCAGACTATCTAAAAGGGGGGGCTACGTATGGTTAATATCTATAACTTTGAAAAATCATTAAAACTTGTCTGGATCAAAAACATCCTATCAAAATTCAAATCACAAATTTGTTACTGCAAGAAAGCTGTAAAAACCTAAAACAGATTATTTATACTGGACCTGAATGGTTTCAGAAACACATAAAAGATGTTAATCCTTTTTGGTATGACGTTTTTGAAAATTGGATACTATTTTGTCGAAATCAAACAGTAAAAAGTGGTAAAGATCTGTTAAGTAGCAGTATTTGGTGCAATAGACAAATATCTTCTGACAATATATTTTATGTGAATTGGTTTAAAAAGGGTATAACTGTTGTGGCAGACTTGCTTAATTCAAGTGGAAATTTTCTTGATCCAGGTGAACTAAAAATAAAGTACAATTTGAAATTCAATATTTTGAATTGCTATACAGTAAAACATCTTGTCACACCATTTATGAAAAATAATAGACTCCTCTCAAAAGAAAAGTTAGAAAGACCACATGTTCCTTTTCATATAAATGTTTTGTTGAATTTTGAAAAAGGAAGTAAAGATTTTTATTCAGTTCTATCTTATTGTGATTACAAGCATCCAAACAATGAAAATAAGTGGTCTCTTGTGCTAAATACCCGATTACATAATGATTCTGGAAAATAGCTTACAAAATATGTTTTAAAACCATTCTTGATAATTCATATATCTGGTTTCAGTATAGAATTTAACATAGGATTCTGGGCACAAAATATTATTTATATAAACTAAAACTCAGTGAATCATTTTTATGTGGGATATGTGGTCAACAACAAGAAAGCATTTACCACTTATTCTCAGGATGTGACAAAGTATTAGATCTCTGGAAAAAATATCACAATTTGGTTCGAATTAAAACTCTCAATTAAAGTAAAGTTCACCAATGACGCATCTGTGGCCAGATGCAAGATGTATCCACCGGCAAAGGCAAAAGTAGCTATTACTCGGCTATGCCACGAGCTAGAGGTCTGAAATTTTGCTATGTTATAACTGACCCCAAAGTAGGTGAATAACAGATTTGCACAAAATTCTCTAAATACAATAGTTTTCAAGTTACAAGTGATTTTACTCATGATGGAAGTTAGTGAAAAGTCCAAAAATAGCTATTACTCACTTAGCTATTGAGATAGACACTCAAGTTACTCACCATGTTGTAGCTATGGAAAAAGTAGATGAATAACATATTTTAACAAAGTGCTCTAAATGCAATACTTTTCAAATTATAATTGATTTAGTGCATGATTTCATTAATTTTAATGCATTAAAAATTATTTTAAAAATTCATCAAAAACTTTAGCATGTGAAAGCTCTCCAAAATGTAGGTGAATGAGTTATTTGAGATATAATGGCTATCTGCAATACTTTCAGTGATAATAGGCATTTACTCATTTTGAGTAGGTGAGTAATTAGCTACGGATCTGAAAATTCACTAATTGAAAGCTCTCCAAAATGTAGGTGAATGAGTTATTTGAGAAATACTGGCTTTCTGCAATACTTCTAGAGATAATTCGCATTTACTAATTTTGAGTAGGTGAATAGTTAGCTACGGGTCTGAAACTTCACCAAGTGAAAGCTCTCCCAAAAGTAGGTGAATGAGTTATTTGAGAAAAATTGGCTATCTGCAATAATTCGCATTTACTCATTTTGAGTAGGTGAGTAATTAGCTATGGGTCTGAAACTTCACCATGTGAAAGCTCTTCCAAAAGTAGATGAATGAGTTATTTGATAAAAATTGGGTATCCGCAATACTTTTAGAGATAATTAGCATTTACTCATTTTGAGTAGGCGAGTAATTAGGTACGGGTCTGAAACTTCACCAAGTGAAAGCTCTCCCAAAAGTAGGTGAATGAGTTATTCAAAAGTAGCTATTACTCACGTACCTATTGAGATAGACGCCCAAGTTACTCACCATGTTGTAGCTATGGAAAAAGTAGCCGAATAATATACTTTAACAAAGTGCTCTAAATGCAATACTTTTCATGTTATAAGTAAGTAGCTACAGATTTGAAAATTCACTAATTGAAAGCTCTCCAAAATGTATATGAATGAGTTATTTGAGAAAAATTGGCTATCTGCAATACTTTTAGAGATAATTCGCATTTACTCATTTTGAGTAGGTGAGTAATTACCTACGGGTCTGGAACTTCACCATGTGAAAGCTCTCCCAAAAGAAGATGAATGAGTTATTTGAGAAAAATTGGCGATCCGCAATACTTTTACAGATAATTCGCATTTACTCATTTTGAGAAGGTCAATAATTAGCTAGGGGTCTGAAACTTCACCAAGTAAAAGCTCTCCCAAAAGTAGGTGAATGAGTTATTTGAGAAAAATTGGCTATCTGCAATACTTTTAGAGATAATTCGCATTTACTCATTTTGAGAAGGTCAATAATTAGCTAGGGGTCTGAAACTTCACCAAGTAAAAGCTCTCCCAAAAGTAGGTGAATGAGTTATTTGAGAAAAATTGGCTATCTGCAATACTTTTAGAGATAATTCGCATTTACTCATTTTGAGTAGGTGAGTAATTAGCTATGGGTTTGAAACTTCACCATGTGAAAGCTCTTCCAAAAGTAGGTGAATGAGTTATTTGAGAAAAATTGGCTATCTGCAATACTTTTAAGAGATAATTCGCATTTACTCATTTTGAGTAGGTGAGTAATTATCTACGGGTCTGAAACTTCACCATGTGAAAGCTCTCCCAAAAGTAGATGAATGAGTTATTTGAGAAAAATTGGCTATCTGCAATACTTTTAAGCGATAAGCCACCTGCCAAATATGAAAGAAATGTGGAAAGAAATGTGGACTGTAGGTCGCTAACAAGCAATATTACACATTTTGGACATTTTTGTCTACCACAGGCCTAATTTAGACATAAACCCTACCAAAAAGATAGGGTGGCGAGTCCTCTAGCATACCAAGCCACCTGCCAAATATGAAAGAAATCTGGAAAGAAATGTGGACTGTAGGTCGCTAACAAGCAATATTACACATTTTGGACATTTTTGTCTACCACAGGCTTAATTTAGACACAAAGCCTACCAAAAAGATAGGGTGGCGAGTCCTCCAGCATACCAAGCCACATGCCAAATATGAAAGAAATCTGGAAAGAAATGTGGACTGTAGGTCGCTAACAAGCAATATTACACATTTTACACATTTTTGTCTACCACAGGCTTAATTTAGACATAAAGCCTACCAAAAAGATAGGGTGGCGAGTCCTCCAGCATACCAAGCCACCTGCCAAATATGAAAGAAATCTGGAAAGAAATGTGGTTTGTAGGTCGCTAACAAGCATTATTCCACATTTTAGACATTTTTGTCTACCACAGGCCTAATTTAGACATAAAGCCTACCAAAAAGATAGGGTGGCGAGTTCTCTAGCATACTAAGCCACCTGCCAAATATGAAAGAAATCTGGAAAGCAATGTGGACTGTAGGTTGCTAACAAGCAATATTCCACATTTTAGACATTTTTGTCTACCACAGGCCTAATTTAGACATAAAGCCTACCAAAAAGATAGGGTGGCGAGTCCTCCACCATATCAACCCACCTGCCAAATATGAAAGAAATCTGGAAAGAAATGTGGACTGTAGGTCGCTAACAAGCAATATTACACATTTTGGACATTTTTGTCTACCACAGGCCTAATTTAGACATAAACCCTACCAAAAAGATAGGGTGGCGAGTCCTCTAGCATACCAAGCCACCTGCCAAATATGAAAGAAATCTGGAAAGAAATGTGGACTGTAGGTCGCTAACAAGCAATATTACACATTTTGGACATTTTTGTCTACCACAGGCTTAATTTAGACACAAAGCCTACCAAAAAGATAGGGTGGCGAGTCCTCCAGCATACCAAGCCACCTGCCAAATATGAAAGAAATCTGGAAAGAAATGTGGACTGTAGGTCGCTAACAAGCAATATTACACATTTTGGACATTTTTGTCTACCACAGGCTTAATTTAGACACAAAGCCTACCAAAAAGATAGGGTGGCGAGTCCTCCAGCATACCAAGCCACATGCCAAATATGAAAGAAATCTGGAAAGAAATGTGGACTGTAGGTCGCTAACAAGCAATATTAC
Organism: Sabellastarte sp. h YS-2021; assembly: GCA_964017235.1. Taxonomy (NCBI): domain Eukaryota; kingdom Metazoa; phylum Annelida; class Polychaeta; order Sabellida; family Sabellidae; genus Sabellastarte; species Sabellastarte sp. h YS-2021. The sequence goes on along the minus strand of OZ024931.1, from coordinate 16,997,541 downwards.
ACATTTTACACATTTTTGTCTACCACAGGCTTAATTTAGACATAAAGCCTACCAAAAAGATAGGGTGGCGAGTCCTCCAGCATACCAAGCCACCTGCCAAATATGAAAGAAATCTGGAAAGAAATGTGGTTTGTAGGTCGCTAACAAGCATTATTCCACATTTTAGACATTTTTGTCTACCACAGGCCTAATTTAGACATAAAGCCTACCAAAAAGATAGGGTGGCGAGTTCTCTAGCATACTAAGCCACCTGCCAAATATGAAAGAAATCTGGAAAGCAATGTGGACTGTAGGTTGCTAACAAGCAATATTCCACATTTTAGACATTTTTGTCTACCACAGGCCTAATTTAGACATAAAGCCTACCAAAAAGATAGGGTGGCGAGTCCTCCACCATATCAACCCACCTGCCAAATATGAAAGAAATCTGGAAAGAAATGTGGACTGTAGGTCGCTAACAAGCAATATTCCACATTTTAGACATTTTTGTCTACCACAGGCCTAGTTTAGACATAAAGCCTACCAAAAAGATAGGGTGGCGAGTTCTCTAGCATACCAAGCCACCTGCCAAATATGAAAGAAATCTGGAAAGCAATGTGGACTGTAGGTCGCTAACAAGCAAGATTCCACATTTTAGACATTTTTGTCTACCACAGGCCTAATTTAGACATAAAGCCTACCAAAAACATAGGGTGGCGAGTCCTCCACCATATCAAGCCAGCTGCCAAATATGAAAGCAAGGTGAAATCTGACCATATCAGATTGATCAGAAGATTCCCAGCCGATGATTTCCTATAAGTTGGTTTCACATTGCAAACCTCTAGGACCAATAATAAGCAAGTTAGAAGCACTTTTAAGTTTGGCTGTCCTTTTTTGACCTTGAAGGAGGGGTCCAAGGTCAAATCTGACCACATCAAAAGATTCCCAGCCCATGATTTCCTATAAGTTGGTTTCACATTGCAAACCTCTAGGACCAATAATAAGCAAGTTATAAGTACTGTTAAGTTTGGGTGTCCTCGTTTGACCTTGGAAGAGGGGTCCAAGGTCAGATCTGAGCACATCAGAACATTCCCAGCCCATGATTTCCTATAGGTTGGTTTCAAATTACAAACCTCTAAGAGCAATAATAAGGGAGTTATAAGCACGTTTAAGTTTTTCTATCCTCGTTTGACCTTGAAGGAGGGGCCTAAGGTCAAATCTGAACACATCAGAAGATTCCCAGCGCATGATTTTCATAAGTTGGTTTCAAATTGCAAACCTCTAAGACCAATAATAAGCAAGTTATAAGCACTTTAAGTTTGGGTATCCTCGTTTGACCTTGAAGGAGGGGTCCAAGGACAAATCTGACCACATCAGAAGATTCGCAGCCTATGATTTCCTATAGGTTGGTTTCACATTGCAAACCTCTAGGAACAATAATAAGGGAGATATAGGCACTTTTAAAGTCCGCTATGTGGGGTACTTTGGCACTCTGTGGATGACCTTGAATTAATAGCTTCAAGGTTAAATGTCTGCAAGGTTGTAGAGGACATGTATATCAATGAAGAGATTCAACTTTCTACCTATGTGAAACAGCCAGTAGAAAAAAGTAGATAATTTTCAAAGAAATGCCCGCCGCAGCCCTCTTGTTTTTCAGAATGAGGCTAATTTCAGTCCCAGAGAAGCTTACCCTCCCTAAGATATCCTGCAAATTTGGTGAACCTAGCTGGTGTAGTTTTCCTCTGAGAGTGTTAACACTGAAAATCTCTCTACGCGCGATGGCGTAGCGAACGCTACACCAAAGTATCCACCGGATATATACAAATAATAGGATGTGGCTGAGGCATGGTAAAACCGCTCTGTACAAAATATGCTACAGTACAGATTTCATACTACACTTCGTAAATAATATAAGTTTCAGTAGGGACCAAGCTTGCATCAGAATGGGGCCAAGTTGGTGGGGGCCGAGTTGCACATGGTCCGAGGTATCCATAATTCCACAGAAATAATATATTGTCTCCTCAGGTAACTGGTCACTCAAATCTCCAACAACACAACCTCGGTATATGAGCAAGTCGCCAACAAGACAACTCGCAGACATCAACTCGCCAACAAATTTTAAAGCATATTTTTCTTGTCCGAAACATGGATTCACCTGTCATTCTATGCTGAATGGTCCGTTAAGTTGCACACATACTTTAAGAAGTTTCATCACTTTTTTCTAATATAACATGTTTTAATGAAGGGAATTAATGATTCAGATATGTAATACATTTTAGAGCAATTTACAGCAATATTTTAGTGCTATAAATGCTGCATGTGTCATTTTTGTAAGTAAATTATTTGTCGGAGAGTTCCCATCGGCGAGTTATCTTGTCGGCGACTTGCAGGTAATTCCCCAACCTCTATCAACTTGAAACCCATCTATGCAACTTAGCCCCATTCATTTAGAAATTTAAATTGACATAAAATCTTTATTTATGGATATGGATTTTGATAATGTGGGTGTCATTTTTTGCAGTTTTTAATCGTGGATAAAATAGTATGACATAATCTTGAATAAGGTTTACATAATTACAGTAATATGGAATTTTCCATAATTTTACAAGGGTTTTTCATCAAATCCATTGGTAATGTTACTTGCCGTTTCAAAACCTTTGGCCGTTTTGATACCTTTGCAAGGTTTAGAAATGGCTTGGCCGTTTCGAAACGGCCAACTATTCCCCTTGGCCGTTTTGATACCTCACCAGTTTGACATTTTGGTGGACAGGTTTGTTCTGTTGCTTTTAAGTGTAACAGTTGTAATACAATAAAAACTTATATATTTATTGGAACTGCATTTGGTTTATTGTGAAACAAATATCAAACAGAACATATAACAACATTTATTAGTGCATACAAAAGAAAACTATATGAGAGGTTTGATAGTAAATCTTTTGATTATATTTTGCTTGTATATGTAATGAATATGCAATATATGAGTTTATTCAATACAATGCAAATTATGTATTTGCTTTTCATTTACAATCCTTTACAAAATACAGACTATGGGGAATCAGATTAGATGTTTATATTAAATGTAGTTTTAATATATTTATAGCTCAATACTTTTTGATCTTGTAAACCTTCTGTGGGACATATGTATGTCATTTGAAAAGCATCTGAAAAGAGTATTGCAGGAAGTTTTTCCTATGTGAAAGAGTTTTGTCAAAACAAGTATAAACGTGAGATCATGTGTGAAAAGAATAGGACTTAAAATGACTAAACCTTCTCTAAATTTATGTCATAACATTTACCCCCCTTATTGACAAAAACTGACTGATCACAGTCTAATCAAGGTTTAAAGTAATCAGTTGACAAACAAATCAACATAAGGGCATGGATTCCTATTATGAGGCCAAAGAGGGCTCATTAACATAAGGCCTAGGTAAATCCAATTAACTAATCATCCCCAGCTTTATATCTCATGTTAATAGGCAGCCATTTCTTTCATCCTGTTTAGCTACTGGTCAGCTATTCTCTAGAATGATGATTAGTTAATTAGATTTACCCAGGCCATATTTCCATGTTAATAGGAAGCCATTCCTTTGATGTTGATCAGCTACTGATGACAAGTTAATTACATTTAACTCCTTGTATACCTGATCAAGCAGAACAATAGCATATACTATAACACCTTAAGCCCATTTCTTCTCCACAGTTATAAAAATATTGTAAATGGAAGTGAATACATCATGCACACTCTGTTGAATTTATTCATGCGTTAAATGTTAATTACATATACAAGTATATATCCAAAGATTTACTATCAACTACTACAATGATTTCAATTTCATAATTTAAAACTATTTAACATTTATCATGGCTTCTTTATATATGCCAGAAAAATTTAGAAATCAGGTGAGGTTTCAAAACGGCCAGATTATTGATTTGGCCATTTTGAAACCAGGTTTCGAACTGGCCAGGCCGTTTCAAAACCAAGGAAGGTTTCAAAACGGCCAAGTAAATGATTTGGCCGTTTCGAAACGGCCAATGGCCGTTTCGAAACGGCCAGGGTTTCAAAACGGCCGGGAACAGTAACACTTTGTAAAGCACAGCCATCTAAAAACCATTTCAATAGATATCAAAACTTATTTGACATGCAGTAGAAATGCAAATTTATCTCTAAAAAGACAAAATACATTATTAATATATGATGCAAACATAAAGTCTTCAGAAAATTGAGGCTGAGTTTGCGTCAATTGACTTGGTGAAGGTTGGACATGTCCATGATTTGTCTCCTACCACACATTTCTATTTACTGATGAGTATACGTAACTTGCCTGTTTCCCTTTTTCTGTAGAGTCTAGAAATAAAAAAAAAACATGGCTTTATTCCTGTGGTGAAATTAACTCATGAAAATATTTAGACGTGGTTACCTCAGCTCTAGTTTACTTGCTTGTAGAGCCGTGGCACGACCCCACATACAACTGGAGATTTGCAAAAACTCTTTTTCTGTTGAATATAACTTGAAAAAATGACTTAAAATGGTTTAATATACATGTAATTAGAAATAGTTGATATTAAGCCAAGGACACAACAAATACAATACGTGTAAAACATATATGCTATTTAACACAGCTTTTATAATAAAAGAACATTTTCAAACTTTTGAAGAAATGTTCCAAAAACCCTGGAAAATCAGGAAATGTCATTCATTTTTTTGTCAAACATGTTTGCATGTTGACTGATTGTTGAAGAAAATGAAACAAAATAGTTGTGGGAACAGTTATGTGTACACATTTGTATGATATTGGTGTTTTTTGCAAATCTCCAGTTCTATGTGGAGTCGTGCCATGGCTCTATATGCAAGTAAAGTAGAGCCGAGGTAACCACGTCTAGAAAATATTAATGCAAGTTGGGGCGCTGATGTCATGTAGAAATTATATTATCTCCCCTTAAAAAGCCTTCTAAAACATTTTTTGTTTTGATTTTTTGTTGTGAAAGTACATATATAGTTTGAGCTTGTGTCAATGCATATTTTAATCAATATAAATCAATGATATTGAACAAGTAATAACAACAAATAGACACTGCTGTACAGTAAGGATTTTGTGCCCAAGGTGTGCCAACTTATGGTGGGAACTTGATGGACCATTCACAATAAAATGACAGAGGAGTCCATCTTTTGGACAGTAAAAACGTGCTTTGCCTGCTTGAAGACATGCATTGACGATTATTTGAATATTGCAATGTCTTTTCAGTGAAAGAATGACAAAAAATGGGGTAATAAATAATGTGTCATTGATTTATTTAAAATTTGTCAGAGAGTTGATGTCTGCTGTCTGCGAGTTGTCTTGTTGGCGATATGCACGGGGTGACAGCAATTGGGCCACGGAAGACAAGTTTATAAGCCGTAATTCGTAGTTACAAGGTGTTGGATTAACAAATATATATAAAGTCGTCTAACAAATATATTTATAAAACAAGACCACTGCCGCGGTGTGTATCTCCCGCCAAGCATAAAAGGGGAGGAAATACCTTTTCCGAGATATTCACAATTTTTCATTTTCCGCTAAAATCCAAGATGACATTTTTCCCCTAGGCACAGAATACTGTTGTACTACCCTGTGGGTCAAAAATTCGCTCGAAATCGCTCGGTCTGTTACCATTTCGAAGATATTTTCAATGTTTATTTTCTGCTAAAAATCCGCCACAGATAGCGGATTTTTAGAAGAAAATAATGTCCCGTACCGGGCCTATCGGCCGTCGGGAGATAATAAGCCAGTAAGTACAACAAAATTAAATATTTTATTAGTATAATAGTATTAATAGAACTTTCTTTTTTGAATAATGCAAAATGAGAAAATTATTGAAAATGCGACAGCAATTGGGCCCCTAAAACAACACAATATAAATATGATTTTTTTATCTGTTTACATATTTAATATATGGCATACATTTCTGTTGCTTTTTTATCTCAAAAAAGAGGTTTTACATAAAAATAAAACTTGGAAAATTTCAATGATATGGGTACCTAAAAATAAATCAGGCTATGCTAATCCCATCATCAGAAGGTTTTGCAGTACAAAAAGAGAATCAGTAAAATGAATTATGAAAAACTCATTTCTTGCTTGATTTTAACAAATATTGTATCATTTTAAAGCTAACATCTAACAGAAATCACAACAATGGCAATACAGCTGCAGTTATCAAAAATTCAATTGAAAAATAGAACAAAAACTTCATAATAAATAAAAAAATTACCAAAATATTTTGTGATTTATATCTTATTTGTGGATGAAGTATTATTGTAATTAATGCAGTTGGAATATTTCAATTTACAAAATATTCAAAAGTTAAAGTTGGTTTCTCCCCTGAATACTTTTAAATATGAATAAAAACGTTACCATAGCCACTGTTGCCAGGATGATGTCATTATGGAATTTTTTCGGGAAATCCCTAAATATGCTATTTTTAGATTGCATATTTATTATTCTCAAATACGTTTATTAGTGGCTTTCTACCAGTGAACGCCCGCCTACCAGTGAACGCCCGTCTTATGTTTCTTTGTTAGAGGTCAAGGACAAATGGTTCTATATATCTACAAAATGGGCGTTCACTGGTATTTCCGGTTTGCGGTAAAAACGGCCGATACTAGAGATAAAATGTTATAGGAATAAAAGACATATTCGAGTGCTTTATGATGGTTTTAAACTATCGATCGGCTACATTAAAGCCACGAGGCCCGAAGGGCTGAGTGCTTTAATACAGCAGATCGATAGTTTAAAACCATCATAAAGCACGAGAATTTGTCTTTTATTCCTATTCTAAAATGGTTACATTAATATTTTGGTAAAATAAGCAGTAAATCTTACGCAAAAATCAAAACAAATCCAATGCCATGTTGGCTGTTCTATCAGTGAAACATACATAGCGATATCTAGGGTAAAAAAAGTAAGTATTTTTGTCACTCTCTTGTCATAGAATTTGTTATGAAATATTGAGAGATTGTCACTGTAGATGCTTTCAATTTTTGTAAACTTTAAAACGATATGCTATTTATTAAAATCAAGCAAGTAATAACAATTTTATGAATATTTTAACCATTTATTTTACAGCGAGTCGTTTGTTTACATTTGTACGCGAAGGGATGATGTACGTAAAATTCAACAGCGTTACTTTATTTACCGTTCTATATTCGCGATTTCTGAATTGCGCAAAAGACTTGTCCAAGGTCACTGCGCAGCCTACCATTTTAGAATAAAATATAAAGCTTTGAAACAAATGTAACAAAATGTATCTCAGTTATTAATTGTAGTGTATATCAGGGGCCGTATTCATAAAGAGATCTTAAGTCTGAGACAAAAAAATAGTCTCAGCTTGAGATTTGGTCTCAGCTGAGACCAAGTCTCAACTTTGTATTCACAAACAGGTTCTCAGCTGAGACCAAGCTGAGACCAGTCTCAAGTCTTTCCAATGTAAACAAACCATAAACTTGCAAATATATCCAACATTTTTTTAAAAGATCAATAGTTTTTGTGTTTTAATTCTTAACAAAATTAACTGTCCATTTAAATAAAAAATAAATAGAAAATTGTGTCAACTGTTTTTTATTTTTCATGTCACATGATCCACTTCTTTGTTGCTATGCAGTCAGAAAACTCTGTTGAAAATTGTCTCAAAGTAAGGTACTCTTGAAGCAAAAATTTGTGGTATCAGTTGTTACAAAAATTTAGGCCAAGTAGTATATATGTTGTAAATTATTTCTACTTTACATTAAGCCATAAAAAATAAAAATATGAATCTCAGTTAAGATGAAATAATGCTTGAGACTTTGAACAAAATATTTAAGACAACTATGTACCAGTCTTAAGTTTGAGACCAAATCTGAGACTAAATTTGGTCTCAACTGTTTTATGAATAGCTAACAAGTCTGAGACCAAAAGTGGTCTCAGACTTGAGACCAAAACTTAAGACAAAATTTGGTCTCAGCAGGTTTTATGAATACCGGCCCAGGTGGTCGAAGAATAAAATATAAAGCTGTAAATCTAAGTTAAATTCAAAATATTAACTACAGCATGGGCATTTACTGGTAGGAAGCCACTACTTCCTTACTACCAATTATCGCCGGGTACCAATTATCGCCACCAGAAAGTAAAACATTCATATTTCAGTAATGACCACACATTTTGAAAGCATTTCATTGTGTATCTGTTCTATTCACTGTTGAAATAGTTTTACCTTATTTGCTAGACTTGGGATGTACTTATGGACAAGTTATGTCTATTTGAATTTTGTCTGGCGATAATTGATACCCGGCGATAATTGGTAGCAAGGCAGTAGTGTAATAAAATCGGCTAAAACTACTGTATAATGCATTGACCTTTAATAATAAATTAATTTTAAAGTTTAAAAGTTCAGCTTCTATATTGTGAAAAGTATCTTAGTAAAAACGGCCCATATTGCTGTCACGGCCCAATCGCTGTCGCCCCGTGTGCTCATATCAAATCATACACAGTACCGGAAGCAGTACACTACCAGGCCCCAAAGGGGTGACGCAGGGGTAGAAACTCTAAATTAGAAAAGAGTACCTGAAAAATACAATGGGGGGGGGGGGGGTAACTATCTCAAATTTTGACTTCATATAGGATAAAACTGGAGCTTTGTAACATCACTCAGGCATTTCCCGTTTTAATTCAAGGCTCATGTACGCTCAGTTTACATTTCACCAAACCAGTGTCAAACAAATGAAATGCCGGATTAAGGAGGACGCAAATTTATATTTAACACTTTTCCCTAGTATTGATTCTTCTGCTCACCCACTTATTTCAAGTCATCAACCACTGCCGTTTTATTTAAATATGCTTAAAGACTTTTTTCCACATACATATTTAAACATTAAGATATTTCACATAGTTATACAATTCAAATGAATCAAACCTAGCTGAATAAAAAGGGCATGTTTTACAGTGTGTTTTATGTTTAAATAAACTAATGCAACACTAAGCATGCTTGTATGATCATTGGAAATTAGTTTTGAATTTGTATGAATTATTCAGTGACAAATGTATAAGTTGTAGTTCAGTTCCATTTCCACCTATGAACTCCTGTGTTTACAACAAACCCAGACATATTGGGTTTTCGGGATGCAATATTTTCCATCCTGGATGCCTAGTTCATGATTAGGGACCATTTTGGATAATTCTTGCCAGTTTCGGCCTCATCAGGCAAAGTTCCCAAATACTTTGAATGACACTTAATTTCGGGAAGCAAAGACATTTGCATCTTGTCCATTGCTGGTACAGAAGCAGAACAGGAGGTATTTGTGTGGAACATAGTTAGTACTTTAATGTTCTCTACCATCCTGTGCTATAACAGGGGTGCCTCCCACTACTTTTTTCTCTTGAACTGTTCCCGAACATGTAGGATTGCTTCCAAAAACACAAATATGAGATGAGAACCATGTCATTTTGTACAACAAGAGGTGCAAGGATTACATGGACACTGTGAAGAGAGACAAGGCTTGGGTAGAGCTGTCAAATGTTGTAGGAGTCACTGTGGTTCTCTAAGTAAAGGACAGTCTATGGGTATCTGAGCCACACCAAATCTGGCTAGGGTATAGAAGAAATGATTGATAGGCAACAGTGGATCATGGGCAACTTTGACTTTTTGAAGCAACATTTCAAAAGACAGAGTATTCCAAGAAGCACTCTCAGGTCTTTGAAGCCACAATCTCAACAACAGTCGCTGCCTCACCAGCTACATCCTTCTACCTCTGTTATAGTCAAGGTTACTATGACACCGGATTACAAGAGTGATGACCCAGACCTAGGCCAGCAGTACACGACAGTGTAACAATGGATGACACATTTGCAGAAACATCTTCTCCCACCCCATCACAAGTTATGAGGAAGAGGCCAACTTCCACCCCTGTATCATTTGTTGATCATGCCATGTTGAAAGAAGTCACACAGAGCACTGAGAAAGGTTCGAAAATAACTTAACATTTGGGATAATTGCTGGAAGTGATTGCTAAGAGGACTGAGCCAACAGGAAACTAACACAGGACATGGACAGACTTGCTATGCCACGAGGCTATGAAGATGGACGACACATGTTTTTATTATTTTCAAATTGAGACATTTGATCTTAAGACTGAGGACAGAGCAGGCAGATTCACAGGGCATGTATCCTTTGGGTTAGAACCCAGGCATTCTCCAGTTAGGCTAAACCTTACTTCAGGTAATCCCAGGCAGGATCCTCAATGTGTAGGTATGAACCCATATTCAAGAACGTTTGAATTTTAGTTTTTAATCAATGGACCGGCTTGTAATATGATGAAGCATTGATTTTAACCTTGGAAAGGAAAATTAGCCTTATGGAATGCTTATAATTAGTATTAGAATCCTACTCTCAATTAAGGCAGAATCCTGGGTCATGGGGAAACATCTTTGATCATCTGGAAGCCAGACAAGCCCCACATGATCCAGGATGGAAAGGTATGGCCCCATACAAGTCCCAATTCTGGAACAATACCTGTCTATATAATTGAATGAAACAGGCACAGTATGAGAGCACTTGCCACCTACTTCAGAATGGGCTAAGTACATACTGACGCAGTTCAGAGATGTATATGGCAGTACTGATATAATTTTAGCAGTGTATCAGAAGAAAATTTATTTCTTGTTTTAGTCATAATTACTAAATTTTTACAAAGTTTCTTATAGTCAGCTGATATCTGTGCTTCTAACTTGAAATCACTTTACATGGTGGATAACAAATTATTGTCATAGCTTTTATTTCTTCGTCTTTCTTCTTTTTGCTTGATTATATATGTTACAGTCAATCCGTGAAACCAGTCATTATGCGTAATGACTGAAAGTTTCAGTCATTTCACGTAATGACTAAAATGACCAGTCATGGGGGGCCACGGTGGCAGAGTGGTAACACTCTCGCCTCCCACCTCTGAGGCCGGGGTTCGATTCCCGGCACGGCCTCAAGTGGGAAAGCTGGTAGTTGCACCTGAGTACCATTGTAACTATAAATAGCCTCAAGATACTTTATTTACCCTATGTTCTTCAGTTGGACATACACGTTACACAGAAGTTTAAATGTTAGCAAGAGTCTATAGATCAGGTCCCTGTTTGTTAGAAATACTACCTATCCATCAAGCCCCCTTTCATATTTTACAAGTGATTACATGTATATGAAGGTCATTTTTATGCCATAAATTAAAAGAAGTGGGGCTAAGTTAAAATAATTGCAGAAGAGTTTGATAATTTGATCATTTACCATGTTAGCAATCAGTAATCATGTTCAAATCTGAAGTGATAATTTCATTACCAGTCTTTAATAATCACATGAGGATGCATTTTAAATTACTAATTGAGGCCAGACAATTTCATCATTTTAGTACAGCAACTATTAACCAACCCAGATAATCAACTAATTAAATTAAAAGGCTAATTGAAACATATTTACATGTAGATCTTGCAATTTACAAAATCAGGCTTGCCACACTGACAATTTCATCCAAATTTTATGATGGATGAGTCTCATGAGTATCTATTTAAAGCTATTTATCACAATTCAGCCATTACATGTAATGACTGGACCTTATTTTCAGTCATTACGTGAAATGACTGGAAATTTTAGTCATTACACGTAATGACTGGTTTCACAGATTGACTGTAACATATACACATGTAAACGTACAGGAAATGAATAACTGAAGTTTCCCATTGGTAGACACCAACGCACAGTGGCGAACACCAGCTCATGGCGTATTAAAGAATGCAGCACCAGTACCGTAGTGACGTCATCAAAACTTTCTCAAGTAAACAACTTCTGTTCTGGTGATGAGTAGGGAGTTGTCAACATTCCAGAAATTCTTCAGTGAACTACCGGTTTATGTTTAGAGATTTATTTTGAAGATTATCATACTAATATATATAAGGCGCGTATTAACACAACATACTATACGTACTATTACACACCAGTCATGAATCCTGGATCTGAGGTATTCACTGTGGTGCTGAGAAAAGAAAATCAAAACCAGCCATGGGGATTTCGACTACAAGGAGGCTGTGATTTCACTACACCTCTGTCAGTGCAGTCGGTATGTTATATATAAAGTCTTTGGGGTCAATTTTACTTTACCGGTACGGATCCGCCATATTTGATAATTGCAGGAAATTGTCAAAGAAATATGAAATTAAATTAACAGAGTAATAAATGGGGGCAAGCCCCCATAAATAGTATTCCTGTGTGTTACAATAAAAATAAAAGGATGGAATCGCTAAAACCGTTATTTATGTTATCGCCCAAATCTTGTACCAGTAAAGTAAAAAATAGCCAGTCTTTGATTAAAAACTCATGAATATTCATCAGCAAATCAAAATGTGGTTAAAGTCTTGAAGATCAAGATGGTATCATAGCATGCATTCAGTATGTCACCTGCACAAGTAATCATGCTACTTAATTAATAAAAAATACGAAGTGGCTAACGAACAGGGGCCCGGTCAATAGAAGACGTTACTATCGAACGGGTCACGTTTATTCTTTGTACAGATCTGTATGTAAGCATTCTTCATCTCGTCCTTTAATTTCATTGGTTCCTTATCTAATTGGTTTGCTTAGTGGGTACTAATTGCTGAAATCGTCAGTATGGCTACCCTAACTCTGTATGTTTCTCAATTAGCCTTTTAATTTCATTGGTGGATTATCTGAATTAACGAATACTTGCTACACAAAATGTAGTAAATTGCATTCTGACATGATTACTGGGGGGGATTAAATTAGCAATTCAGACATTAACAAATTCTGACGTGATTACTGGGGCCGTATTCTATAACAGTACTTAGATAAGGTGACCTTAGATCCAAGTAAGGGATGATTTTCACTTTAAATTTTCTTGCACCTTGTATTCACAGGTAAATTATCAAATACTCACTTGTAAAATAATACAGGGAACCCGATCGATAGGTAGCGTTTCTAATGATCAGGGACCGGGTCGATAGACTCTTGCTAAAAAATATTGATAAAGTATATGATAAGACATATCTACATTAAATTTTCCACAACTATAAAATACTTCAGGTATAATTTATGCCGTATTATGAGGAAAATATCAACTAAACTACTTCTATCTTGGGAGAGGCATCAGGCAGGGATGCCCAATATTGGCATTACTTTTTATATTAGTAGCAGAAGCACTTGCTGTTAAAATAAGAAATTCAAAAATAATCAGTGGAATTATGATCAACAAAGAAGAGTACAAAATCTGTCAATTAGCAGATGATGCTACTTTATTTTTAAAAAATATTCCTTCAATATTGTCGGCAATTTCAATTGTTGAAGACTTTCAGAAATGTTCAGGCCTAAAAATAAATATGCAAAAAACCGTATTGGTCCCTATAGGCACAACAAGAGAAAAGAAAGTCGTCTTAACAAAACACTGTAACCAAATCTTGATTCAAAAAGCTCCATTTAAAACCTTAGGTATTTGGTTTTCGGATAATGATGATGAAATGGCTAAGCTAAACTTTGAAAAGAAGATTGAGAAGATGGAAAATCTAACAAATACTTGAACAGCGAGACACTTATCGTTAAAAGCAAAGGTGATGGTTATAAAATCTTTGATATTACCTCAAATTAGCCATCTATTGTCAATGTGTTATTGTCCACATACAATGCTTGAAAAAGTAGACAAGGTACTATTTAACTTTTTATGGGGCAAGAAACCATCAAAAATCAAACATGAAACAGTAATTGCAGATTATAGCTTCGGAGGGTTAAGAATGCCTGATATTTTCACTGTACATGCTGTAGCCAAAATTAAGTGGGTTAACAGGTTAATATCAGAAGGGGTAAAGCATAGATGGTCTAAATTATTTTGGAAGATGGTGAACTTAGAAAAACACCTTTTTGAGTGTAAAATTCCAATTTCCTATAAAAACAGATGCAATACCATTTTCCACCAACAAATTATAGAAAGCTGGTTCAAAATAAAATGTAAATTTCCTCTGAACACGGAAGAAATTGGAAATGAATATATCTGTCAAATGATAAACCCCTAGATTATCTACAATTTAAAATACCACAGATTACTGCCAAAGATATACAAGTAAAACATCTTATGGATAATACCGGCCATTTATTGAACTTTCAACAAGCTAAGAATAAAATTAAGTTTAACATAAGTATATTTAGTTATAACATCATCACCCAAGCCATACCAAAAGACTGGAAGAAAAAAAGAAGGGAAATCCCTTAAATATGAATCTATATAGTGATTTTCATGTCAGAATCAAAGATGATCTTGTCACGTTTGAAGGTATTAGGAATAAAGTCTTATATTGGGAAATGATACATTGCACATAACCTTCATCTTTAACAACCTGCGTAGATATATTTCCCTTTCTTGAAATGGTGTCCTGGAATAAAATTTTTAAGGCAACTCATTATACATATTTGGAAACGTATTTCCAAACTTTTCAATACAAGATAATGCATAGAATACTTAACACAAATTATAACCTTTACAAATGGAAAATTATTGTAATTATTGCAATCATGTTGATACAATTGAACATCATTTATATCTGTGTGGTTATAGTAAGCAATTTTGGGAAAAATTAGAAATATGGATGCTAAATTCTCTGGATCTTCACAGTAATCCAAACTTTACTATATGTGAAGTCCTTTTTGGAACTAAACCTAAAGGAGAAACACAATCAGTGAATAAATTAATAAATATAATAATAACAATAGCAAAATGGTACTTAAACCACTGTAGAACAAACAAAAAAGAATTAAATTTTACTTATTTTTTAAGTATTGTGAGAGAAAAATTAAATATTTACAAGTGCATTTTCAGGGCAGAAACTGAAGGAGTTAATAGAGACCTTTATCGGCTATTGGAAGAAAAATGGAATAGTTTGAATAGCAAGAATTAAAATTATAAAAGAAATGTTGTTCATTAGGTATCACACAAAGTATTTGATTACTGTTCCTTATATTAATAAAATGATACAGAATATGAAAGAGCAGCAGAATAAATATTATTTTTGTCTGAAATAATTGAAATTGTTCCAGTTAAATTCAGTCACCGTTTCCTGTGAATTTTGTACATCTATATACTTTCTTTGACAGTTTGTATTGTACTGAAATTTTATATGAGTATGTAAACTGTGCGTCTTTTGTCCTTGTTATCTCCCGCCCGGCTGTCCGACGGGAGATTATAATTTGCACCATGTGTGTGCGGTCACGCAGTTTTCTCTGAAACTACCGGTACTATAGTTACACATTTTTGGTAAATTACTTGTCCTAATGAATTTTTACGCTCTTCAAAATTTTTTGGGTTTGGTGAACTTTGGCCTACTTTTGAGTGAGTAATAGCACTTTTACCTAATATAATTATATGGCTTATAACTCTCAAACTATTGCATTTACAGTATTTTGTTGCAATATGTTGTTCAGCTACTTTCTCCACAGCTACAACATGGTCAGTAGTTTGGAAGTGTATCTCCATAGCTAAGTGAGTAATAGCTACTTTGTTAATTTTTAATGATAACCATAATGAGTAAATGGCTTATATCTTCAAAAGTATTGCAGCTACACGATTTCTCTCAAATATGTTGTTCATCTACTTTTTTGTGAAGTGTAACATATTGAAGTTTCACAACTGTTGCTCAATGTACAAGTGAGTAATGGCTACTTTATTGCTACTTTTAGTGAAAATGTGAAAAATCACAAATATCTCACAAACCGTAAGAGATAGAGCAATTTCGAGAGAATTTTTGATCCACAGGGTGGTACAACAGTATCCTATGCTAAGGGGACTGGTGAACTTTGGCCTACTTTTGAGTGAGTAATAGCACTTTACCTGATATAATTATATGGCTTATAACTCTCAAACTATTGCATTTAGAGTATTTTCTTGCAATATGTTGTTCAGCTACTTTCTCCACAGCTACAACATGGTCAGTAGTTTGGAAGTGTATCTCCATAGCTAAGTGAGTAATAGCTACTTTGTTAATTTTTAATGATAACCATAATGAGTAAATGGCTTATATCTTCAAAAGTATTGCAGCTACACGATTTCTCTCAAATATGTTGTTCATCTACTTTTTTGTGAAGTGTAACATATTGAAGTTTCACAACTGTTGCTCAATGTACAAGTGAGTAATGGCTACTTTATTGCTACTTTTAGTGAAAATGTGAAAAATCACAAATATCTCACAAACCGTAAGAGATAGAGCAATTTCGAGAGAATTTTTGATCCACAGGGTGGTACAACAGTATCCTATGCTAAGGGGACTGGTGAACTTTGGCCTACTTTTGAGTGAGTAATAGCACTTTACCTGATATAATTATATGGCTTATAACTCTCAAACTATTGCATTTAGAGTATTTTCTTGCAATATGTTGTTCAGCTACTTTCTCCACAGCTACAACATGGTCAGTAGTTTGGAAGTGTATCTCCAGAGCTAAGTGAGTAATGGCTACTTTGTTAATTTTTAATGATAACCATAATGAGTAAATGGCTTATATCTTCAAAAGTATTGTAGCTACACAATTTCTCTCAAATATGTTGTTCATCTACTTTTTTTATCTCCCGCCGGGCTTTAGCCCGGGAGGGAGATTATGAAATGATGCCTGTGTGTGCGTGCGTGCGTGCCTGCGTGTGTGCGTGCGTTAGTTAGTCACGCAGATTCCTCCAAAACTACTACAGCTACAGATTTTTTGTAAATTAATTGTCCCAATGAATTTTCACGCCCTCGAAAAATTTTTTGGTTTTATGGACTTAGGCCTAAAGATAACTGAGTAATAGCTATCTTAGCTACTTGGGAGTAAAGGGCTCATAACTCAAAAACTATTGCAGTTACAACTTTTTCTTCAAATATGTTGTTCAGCTACTTTGTCCTTAGCTATAAGATGGTACATAGTTTGGGGTCCCATTGCATGCCATAAGTGAGTAATAGCTATTTTCTCATTTGTAGCTAAATAACAAAAGGAGTAAATGTCAAATATCTTCAAAAGTATTAGAGTTACAGAAATCTTTTCAAATATGTTGTTCATCTACTTTTTGGTAAGCTATCACATAGTAAAGTTTCAGACCTGTTGCACCTTGGATAGCTGAGTAATAGCTACTTTGAAATTCTGACTGTTGAGTAAAGCCATTGTAACTCCAAAACTATTGCAGTTAGAGTGTTTTCCTAAAATATGTTGTTCAGCTACTTTGTCCTTAGCTATAAGATGGTACATAGTTTGGGGTTCTATTGCATGCCATAAGTGAGTAATAGCTATTTTCTCATTTGTAGCTAAATAACAAAAGAAGTAAATGCCAAATATCTTCAAAAGTATTAGAGTTACAGAAATCTTTTCAAATATTTTATTCATCTACTTTTGGGTAAGCTATCACATAGTTAAGTTTCAGACCTGTTGCACCATGGATAGCTGAGTAATAGCTACTTTCAAATTCCGACTGTTGAGTAAAGCCATTGTATCTCCAAAACTATTGCAGTTCGAGTGTTTTCCTAAAATATGTTGTTCAGCTACTTTGTCCTTAGCTATAAGATGGTACATAGTTTGGGGTTCTATTGCATGCCATAAGTGAGTAATAGCTATTTTCTCATTTGTAGCTAAATAACAAAAGAAGTAAATGTCAAATATCTTCAAAAGTATTAAAGTTAGTGAAATCTTTTCAAATATGTTGTCCATCTACTTTTTGGTAAGCTATCACATAGTAAAGTTTCAGACCTGTTGAACCTTTGATAGCTGAGTCATAGCTACTTTCAAATTCCGACTGTTGAGTAAAGCCATTGTATCTCCAAAACTATTGCAGTTAGAGTGTTTTCCTAAAATATGTTGTTCAGCTACTTTGTCCTTAGCTATAAGATGGTACATAGTTTGGGGTTCTATTGCGTGCCATAAGTGAGTAATAGCTATTTTCTCATTTGTAGCTAAATAACAAAAGAAGTAAATGTCAAATATCTTCAAAAGTATTAAAGTTAGTGAAATCTTTTCAAATATGTTGTCCATCTACTTTTTTGTAAGCTGTCACATAGTAAAGTTTCAGACCTGTTGAATCTTTGATAGCTGAGTAATAGCTACTTTGAAATTCTGACTGTTGAGTAAAGCCATTGTAACTCCAAAACTATTGCAGTTAGAGTGTTTGCCTAAAATATGTTGTTCAGCTACTTTGTCCTTAGCTATAAGATGGTACATAGTTTGGGGTTCTATTGCATGCCATAAGTGAGTAATAGCTATTTTCTCATTTGTAGCTAATTGAGAGCTTTCACTTGGTGAAGTTTCAGACCCTTAGCTAATTACTCACCTACTCAAAATGAGTAAATGCGAATTATCTCTAAAAGTATTGCAGATAGCCAATTTTTCTCAACTCATTCACCTACTTTTGGAAGACCTTTCACATGGTCAAGTTTCAGACCCGTAGCTAATTACTCAAAATGAGTAAATGCTAATTATCTCTAAAAGTATTGCAGATAGCCAATTTTTCTCAAATAACTCATTCACCTACTTTTGGGAGAGCTTTCACTTGGTCAAGTTTCAGACCCGTAGCTAATTACTCACCTACTCAAAATGAGTAAATGCGAATTATCTCTAAAAGTATTGCAGATAGCCAGTTTTTCTCAAATAACTCATTCACCTACTTTTGAGAGAGCTTTCACTTGGTGAAGTTTCAGACCTGTAGCTAATTATTCACCTACTCAAAATGAGTAAATGCTAATTATCTCTAAAAGGATTGCAGATAGCCATTTTTTGTCAAATAACTCATTCACCTACTTTTAGGAGAGCTTTCACTTGGTGAAGTTTCAGACCCATAGCTAATTACTCACCTGCTCAAAATGAGTAAATGCTAATTATCTCTAAAAGTATTGCAGATAGCCAATTTTTCTCAAATAACTCATTCACCTACTTTTGGGAGAGCTTTCACATGATGAAGTTTCAGCCCCATAGCTAATTACTCACCTGCTCAAAATGAGTAAATGCTAATTATCTCTAAAAGTATTGCAGATAGCCAATTTTTCTCAAATAACTCATTCATCTACTATTGGGAGAGCCATCACTTGGTGAAGTTTCAGACCCATAGCTAATTATTCACCTACTCAAAATGAGTAAATGCTAATTATCCCTAGAAGTATTGCGGATAGCCTTCACATGGTGAAGTTCCAGACCCGTAGGTAATTACTCACCTACTCAAAATGAGTAAATGCTAATTATCTCTAAAAGTATTGCAGATAGCCAATTTTTCTCAAATAAGTCATTCGCCTACTTTTGGGACAGCTTTCACTTGGTGAAGTTTCACACCTGTAGCTAATTACTCACCTACTCAAAATAAGTAAATGCCTATTATCACTAAAAGTATTGCGGATAGCCAGTATTTCTCAAATAACTCATTCACCTACATTTTGGAGAAGTTTCACATGCTTAAGTTTTTTTATGAATTTTTTAAATAAATTTTAATACATTAAAATTAATTAAATCATGCACTAAATCAATTATAACTTGAAAAGTACTGCATTTAGAGCACTTTGTGCAAATATGTTATGCAGCTACTTTTGGGTCAGCTATAACATAGTAAAATTTCAGACCTGTAGCTCATGGCATAGCTGAATAATAACTACTTTTAGGTTATCACTGTTGGGTAAATCACTTATAACTTGAAAACTTTTGCATTTACATTATTTAGTTTCAGTATGTTATTCACCTATTTTGAGGCAGCTATAACATAGTAAAATTCCAGACCTGTGGCTCATTGCATAGCGGAGTAATAGCTACTTTGAAGTTCTTACTCAACACTAAATCATTTATAACTTGAAAAGTATTACATTTAGAGCATTTTGTTAAAATATGTCATTCACCTACTTTTTCCATAGCAACAACATGGTGAGTAACTTGGGTGTCTATCTGAATAGCTAAGTGAGTAATAGCTACTTTTGGGCTTTTCACTAACTTCCATCATGAGTAAAATCACTTGTAACTTGAAAACTATTGCATTTAGAGAATTTTGTGCAAATATGTTATTCACCTACTTTTGGGTCAGCTATAACATACTAAAATTTCAGACCTCTAGCTCGTGCCATAGCTGAGTAATAGCTACTTTTGCCTTTGCCGGTGGATACATTTTGCATCTGGCCACAGATGCATCCTTGGTCTAGTCTCTAAAAGTATTACAGGTGGGCAATTTCTTCTAAATAAGTCATTCACCTACTTTTGGGTGATCTACCACATAGTGAAGTTGCAGAACTGTAGCTCTTTAGATGGCAGAGTAATAGCCACTAAAATAAGTAAATGTCTTGTATCTCTAAAAGTAGTACAGATAGGCTATTTCTTCTAAAGACGTGCTTCCCTACTTTGAGTTGATCTGCATAATGAAGTGGCAGAACTGTAGCTCTTTGGATGGCAAAGTAATAGCTACTAAAATGAGTAAATGCCTTTTGTCTTTAAAAGTATTGCAATCAAACATTGAACTTGTCACTTCTACATG
Source organism: Sabellastarte sp. h YS-2021 (assembly GCA_964017235.1). Lineage (NCBI taxonomy): Eukaryota > Metazoa > Annelida > Polychaeta > Sabellida > Sabellidae > Sabellastarte > Sabellastarte sp. h YS-2021. The sequence goes on along the minus strand of OZ024931.1, from coordinate 16,977,068 downwards.
TGCCTCCATCTCGCAGGAAAATTTATATTCCACTATCTTTAGGACATCTAATTTATACGGCGGGAGATAAATGCATGCGTCAGAATGCTTGTTTTTTGTGAACTGTAACATATTGAAGTTTCACAACTGTTGCTCAATGTACAAGTGAGTAATGGCTAATTGTATCCCCGGCGCAAAGCGGGGATACTATGGATTCATCATCGTCTGCGCCCGCGTCCGCAGAGATTTCTTGTTAGCAACCTACAGTCCACATTTCTTTCCAGATTTCTTTCATATTTGGCAGGTGGCTTGATATGGTAGAGGACTCGCCACCCTATCTTTTTGGTAGGGTTTATGTCTAAATTAGGCCTGTGGTAGACAAAAATGTCTAAAATGTGGAATATTGCTTGTTAGCGACCTACAGTCCACATTTCTTTCCAAATTTCTTTCATATTTGGCAGGTGGCTTGGTATGCTAGAGGACACGCCACCCTATCTTTTTGGGAGGCTTTATGTCTAAATTAGGCCTGTGGTACACAAAAATGTCTAAAATGTGGAATATTGCTTGTTAGCGACCTACAGTCCACATTTCTTTCATATTTGGCAGGTGGCTTATCGCTTAAAAGTATTGCAGATAGCCAATTTTTCTCAAATAACTCATTCATCTACTTTTGGGAGAGCTTTCACATGGTGAAGTTTCAGACCCGTAGATAATTAGTAATTACTCACCTACTCAAAATGAGTAAATACGAATTATCTCTTAAAAGTATTGCAGATAGCCAATTTCTCTCAAATAACTCATTCACCTACTTTTGGAAGAGCTTTCACATAGTGAAGTTCCAGACCCGTAGGTAATTACTCACCTACTCAAAATGAGTAAATGCGAATTATCTCTAAAAGTATTGCAGATTATCACTAAAAGTATTGCAGATAGCCAGTATTTCTCAAATAACTCATTCACCTACATTTTGGAGAGCTTTCACATGCTAAAGTTTTTTTATGAATTTTTAAAATAATTTTTAATGCATTAAAATTAATGAAATCATGCACTAAATCAATTATAACTAGAAAAGTATGGCATTTAGAGCACTTTGTTAAAATGTTATTCAGCTATAGCATAGCATAGCTGAGTAATAGCTACGTTTAGGTTATCACTGTTGAGTAAATCACTTATAACTTGAAAACTGTTGCATTTACATTATTTAGTTTCAATATGTTATTCACGTATTTTGAGCCAGCTATAACATAGTAAAACTCCAGACCTGTGGCTCATTGCATAGCTGAGTAATAGCTACTTTGAAGTTCTTACTCAACACTAAATCATTTATAACTTGAAAAGTATTGCATTTAGAGTGCATTTTGATGGCCATCTTGGATTTTAGCGGAAAATGAAAAAGTGTGAATATCTCGAAAACCATAAGAGATAGAGAGATTTCGTGTAAATTTTTGACTCGCAGGGTAGTACCATAGGGTCCTATGCAAAAGGGAAAAATTTCAATTTTCGCCACTTTTGACGGCCATCTTGGATTTTTGCAGAAAATGAGAAAGTGTGAATATCTCGAAAACCGTAAGAGATAGAGTGATTTCGAGTGAATTTTTCACCCGCAGGGTAGTACAAGAGTGTCCTATGCAAAGGGGACTTTTGGCGGCCATCTTGGATTTTTGTGGAAAATGAAAAAGTGTGAATATCTTGAAAACCGTAAGAGATAGAGCGATTTCCAGGGAATTTTTCACCCACAGAGTAGTACAAGAGTGTGCTATGCAAAAGGAAAAAATTTCAATTTTCGCCCCTTGAAAATGAAAAAGTGTGAATATCTCGAAAACCGTAAGAGATAGAGCGATTTCGAGCGAATTTTTGACCCACAGGGTAGTACAAGAGTGTTCTATGCAAAGGGGAAAAATTTTAATTTTCGCCACTTTTGGCGGCCATCTTGGATTTTTGTGGAAAATGAAAAAGTATGAATATCTTGAAAACCGTAAGAGATAGAGCGATTTCCAGGGAATTTTTCACCCACAGAGTAGTACAAGAGTGTCCTATGCAAAAGGAAAAAATTTCAATTTTCGCCCCTTGAAAATGAAAAAGTGTGAATATCTCGAAAACCGTAAGAGATAGAGCGATTTCGAGCAAATTTTTGACCCGCAGGGTAATACAAGAGTGTCCTATGGAAAGGGGAAAAATTTTAATTTTCGCCACTTTTGGCGGCCATCTTGGATTTTAACGGAAAATGAATAAGTGTGAATATCTCGAAACCCGTAAGAGACCCGCAGGGTAGTACAAGAGTGTCCCATGCAAAGGGGAAAAATTTCAATTTTCACCACTTTTGGCAGCCATCTTAGATTTTAGCAGGAAATGAAAAATCTCGAAAAGTGTAAGAGATAGAGCGATTTCGCGTGAATTTTTGACCCACAGGGTAGTACAAGAGTGTCCTATGCAAAGGGGAAAAATTTCAAGAGTATCCTATGCAAAGGGGAAAAAATTCAATTTTCGCCACTTTTGCCGGCCATCTTGGATTTTTGCGGAAAGTTGTAAGAGATAGAGCGATTTCGAGCGAATTTTTGACCCACAGGGTAGTACAACAATATTCTGTGCCTAGGGGAAAAATTTCAGTTTTTCACCACTCTTGGCTGCCATCTTGGATTTCAGCGGAAAATGAAAAATTGTCAATATCTCGCAAAAGGTATTTCTTCCCCTGTAATGCTCGGCGGGAGATACATACCGCGGCAGTGGTCTTGTTTTTATATGTGTATACTTTTTTTGTATATAATGCGTGCAAAAAAAAAAAGAATAAAAAAAAACTAAACTGCTGAAAAATATTTGTTTCATTCATTTAATTGTGAATGTCAAAGATTATATGTCACAGGGTTAGTGACCTAGTATTCATGCTATCTGTTGGCTATTTGGGAAACTTAAAATTTAAATAGTTTTCACACAATAATATACAAAAAGACGTTATTGTTAAACTCTGTACATAATAACCTTCCCAATGGTGTTTTAAGTGTAAAAATTGGTTATGCATGGACAGATTTACAAGCAATTAAAAATGACCAAAATTTCACATTGCAAGGAAAAATATTTATTGGCACACAAAGTGTGGTTTGAACCCAAAATAAGGACTATAATAGTGTGAAAAGTGATATCCAAATACCTGTTTCAGCTACAGAAATGACAAATGTATCATTTTAAAGACAAATAATAGCAGATTTTGATCGTTTTCTTTTGAAGAAATTTTGTTTTATATTGGCTGACATATTGCTAAATATGTTGCCAATACACGAAGACTAGTGCTAGCACGAAAACTGGATCATCAACCATATGTATAAATGAGAATTGTTTTGCTCATTAATGCATTTTTAGTGGTGGTGAAACAATTCACGCCCATGTACATATTCACGCCCACCCCAAAATTAATTAAATACAATTAAGACGTGGTATGGTGGTTTACCAATTTATCGGCCCATTGAGCAAGAAGTTAGTATATGTGACTTTTGATGGTAGTTTCTACAAATTTATATGGACATTTGGTCCCTCTAAACACTGTTCAGGGCTCCACACGGTACTCTCCACATGGTAAACATGTGGAGTCATATTTCTATGATAAATCTAATTGTATAAACCCGAGTGTTGAATTTTTTGGGATTCACCTAACTCAGCTTTATGCAGGTGTTCTACTGGAGCCGACTGTAGGGTCGGCTACAAAAGTCGGGTCAGGGACAAAAATTCACAAAAAAGGTTGAGAAAATATTGGATCGGTTGCACCTCCCCAACAGGACGGTACACTTACAGACAGGACGTGGACTACCCCGACAAGACGTAGGGTCGGGGACGTTTATTGCACGGCCTGTCGTAGAAGTACTATGACAAGCCCTAAACCCCTAACAGACAAGCTGTAGCAGGTCCAGACAAGCCGTACTGACAAACAGACAAAACAGGAGAAATAGACAGAACCACCACGACCAGATGTGCAGTCGGTATTGCAAGTACAGTTTTTGATTAATTTTGGGGAAAAAAGAGGATCAAGTGTCGATCAATAAACAAATCTTAAACTAGGTCACTAGTAAATATTTGGATCCCATCACGTGACCTAAACGTCCAACTTTACTTTTTTGTTATTTTAATTATAGTTTCCAGGTATTTGCTTTAATGTTAAACGAGAAAAACATCAATGTATATGTCTGCTTCAGATTATGAAAAAGTCATTTAAAATATAAAATTTCCAATTAAAATGTTATATTCTGTTGAAAGAACCATAGAGAGAGATGTGCTTATTTCAGGAAAGACACAGGATATAACATTTTCAATGAAACTTTCATATTTTAAGTGTCTTTTTTTTAAATTTTGAAGTTAACAGATATAAAAAGGCTTACATGTATGCTGTAAATAATTGAGAAACCCGAACATGTGTTTTATTTGGTGACATAATTATCAAATTCGCAGCCTATTTCACCAGAGCAGTTTTAAAAAATGTTAAACTATTTGGATCCAATCACAAGTTATTTCTTCTCACTGTAAAAACCCATAAGCAATTTTGTGGGGAAAAAACAGGATCAAGTGTCGACCAATCAACAAATCGGAAAACTAGGTCAACAGTAAATATTTGGATCCCATCATGTGACCAGAACTACTGCAGGGTCTTATAAAAGGCAGCAACAAGCAAGAGGGTTTTCATTGTCACATGAGATATTGTATTTTATGACATTATTAAAGCTGCTTTACTATGATATTTCAGCATACAATTATACCTTGCTGTCCAGAGCAGCTATTCAATTTATTTAAATATAGATATTGCCAGTTCTTGGACATTTTTATAGCAGGTAACAGACTCACTGGGGTGATGAAATTCACTGGCTGAGCAGTAGATAAAATATTAAAACTATGCTGTGATAGCTAGGAGTCACTTAATATAAAACATACTTAATGCTACTGACAGGTGGGAAAGCTGTACCTGCCTTGACCCTTAAGCTTCTGGAGGCAGATATATACACTATTTTTGTGAGGTTATAGCCATATAAATATTGCGGTAGAGCAGAATTGTGATAAAATATTACTTTTTATGGAATGTATTTTGGAGTGGACTAGGCACCATTACTTACAGTTGTATATTGTGTCATTGTATCCACCGGATGCTATCCGGTGGATACTATGGATTTCGCTTCGTTACGCCACCGCCGCAGTGTGTATAGAGATTTCACCGTTACCGCTCTAACGAAAAAAATGTTATAGCTAGCCTTCTCAAATTTGCAGGATATATTCATAACCATAAAATCTTGCCTGGGAATATTTTTGGCCTCATTTTGAAAAACAAGATGGCCGCCACGGGCAGTTTTTTGACTTTCAGCAAGGACTTTTGGTGGCCCTCTAGAGCAAAGGGTATTATAGGTAGAGATCTCAAATTCGCAGGTTATGTTCCTCATTACAAAATCTTGACTGGGAATATTTTTGGCCTAATTTTGAAAAACAAGATGGCCGCCATGGGCATTTCTTTGTCAGTCATAAAAAGGGCTTCTATCTCCCTTATTATTGGTCCTAGAGATTTTGGATGGTAAACCAACCTATAGGAAATCATGGGCTGGGAATCTTTTGGTGTGGTCAGATTTGACCTTGGACCCCTCCTTCAAGGTAAAACAAGGATAGCCAAACTTAAAAGTGCTTATAACTCACTTATTATTGGTCGTACAGGTTTGGGATGGTAAACCAACCTATAGGAAATCATGGGCTGGGAATCTTTTGATGTGGTCAGATTTGACCTTGGATCTCTCCTTCAAGGTCAAACGAGGATAGCCAAACCTAAAAGTGCTGATAACTCACTTAGTATAGGTCGTACAAGTTTGGGATGGTAAACCAACCTATAGGAAATTATGGGCTGGGAATCTTTTGATGTGGTCTGATTTGACCTGGGACCTCTCCTTTAAGGTCAAACAAGGATAGCCAAACTTAAAAGTGCTTATAACTCGCTTATTATTGGTCATACAGGTTGGGGATGGTAAACCAACCTATAGGAAATCATGGGCTGAGAATCTTCTGGTGTGGTTTGATTTGACCTTGGACCCCTTCTTCAAGGTCAAATGAGGATAGCCAAACTTAAACGTGCTTATAACTCACTTATTATTGGTCCTAGAGGTTTGGGATTGTAAACCAACTTATAGGAAATCATGGGCTGAGAATCTTCTGGTGTGGTTTGATTTGACCTTGGAACCCTCCTGCAAGGTCAAACGAGGATAGCCAAACTTAAAAGTGCTTATAACTCGCTTATTATTGGTCGTACAGGTTGGGGATGGTAAACCAACCTATAGGAAATCATGGGCTGGGAATCTTTTGGTGTGGTCAGATTTGACCTTGGATCCCTCCTTCAAGGTCAAACAATGGTTCACTGGTTTCGGTGAGTAGTCTTTTCGGTGGATACAAATTTGCATCGGTTCTCCGATGCGTAGGTCTAGTTCAGATTTGAAAACAATGGCTTCATTTATTTACGAAATGTGGAATTCAAGAAATAATATAATTTTCCAAAAATAGGTGGTGAAAGGTTATATTTCCAACACTTGTTAAAAATGTTGTATTTATAGTGACTAATAAGCCCAACAGGACCTTGGACCTCTCCGTCAAGATCAAACGAGGATAGCCAAACTTAAAAGTGCTTGTAACTCGTTTATTATTGGTCCTAGAGGTTTTGGATGGTAAACCAACTTATAGGAAATCATGGGCTGGGAATCTTTTGATGCGGTCAGATTTGACCTTGGACCCCTCTTTCAAGGTCAAATGAGGATAGCAAAATCTAAAAGTGCTTATAAATCGTTTTTTCTTGGTCCTAGAGGTTTGTGATGTGAAACCATCCTATAGGAAATCATGTGCTAGGAATCTTTTGATGTGATCAGATTTGACCTTTGGCCCCTCTTTCAAGGTCAAATGACAATAGCCAAAATTAAAAGTGCTTATAACTCACTTATTCATGTTCCTAGATGTTTGCAATGTCACGTCAACCTATTGGAAATCGTGGGCTAAGAATCTTTTAATGTGATCAGATTTCACCTTTGGCTCCTCCTTCAAGGTTAAGTGATGGTTGATTGGCTTTGGTGAGTTTTCGGTTCTCCGATGCGCTCCGTGTAGTTACATTTGTATCTTTCATTAAGCAAGCATTTTGTTTACTTAGTGTCAGTACAAGTTGCCCCCATAAACACTTAGGCCCCCTCCCCACAGGGGTATATTTGTGTCAACCATAATACTCTGTCACGCTTCAACCATGTCCCATCCAGGGATACACTGCATCGAGATGCAATATCTAGTTCGTATTGAAACAAACCTTTCATAAACATTCCACTTGATTTCTTCTCCTATACTTTCATAGCTCCTTATCTCTGCCAAGGCAGACTCTTGCACTTTTGTAATTTGTATACAGTTGCTGCTAAATGAAAAAGATGGAAAATAAATACTTTCGGTATAATAAACAGAATAAAACACTTCTTTGTGGGCAACAATATCATGATTTATAAAGCTTGAGGGCAAGTGATATTGCCCTTAGGCCTATCAGGCAAGTGATATTGCCCTTAGGCCTATCAGGCAAGTGATATTGCCCGTGGGCCTATCCGCCCTCAGGCAATATCACTTGGCCAAGGGCTTCATAAATCACAATATTGCCCAGAAGGAAGTGCTTTATTCTGTAAAAATAAAAGCAAGTGAAAGGTTAGAAGATTGCAGTACAATTGTATCCCCGGACAAAATCGGGATACTTATGTTTCAGCTGGGTCATTCCGCTACACCGCTACAGCAAATTTCTTTTCATACGTGATAACTTGAAAAAACATTTCAGTAGACCTTTCAAATTTTGTGGGTATATATGGGTAAGGCCTATTGTATATTGTTTTATGGCCTTGGCCTTCCACCGGAAGACCAGTGGAAGCCTTCTAAATGTCAAATTTGGGGTATTTCTTCACGTGTTGACCTGGTACTCCTATACAGAAGGATAGCTCATCCTATGGCTAATGCATATAATACATATATTTTTCATCTATAAGCAAACAGAAATTTGACCTTCAAACTCTTTCTTTACAGTCGTGGCTGGCCTTAACATTGTGCCTTTTTATCCTTTAGAGAATTCCACATATAATTGAATCCCCTAAAAAGCTGTGTGAATCAAAACTGCTGGTCTACCTCTCACTGTCACCCTCACTGGAGTTTCCTTAATGTTATAAGTGCATTACAAAAGATATTTTTATAATGTAATTACAGAAGTAAGATTTCCCCGTCTAACTGTTGTAGTTTAAGACTTTCATCTTTTTAGGTTCATGATCCTTGGAGTAAAACCAAGTTACACCGTTAGCACTACATTTCAGCCAGAGTAATATACTAAATATTGATGTTCCCCATTCTTCCCCTCTTTCTGTTACTGTATGCCATTGTCCAATTACAATAAAATCTAAGAATGTCAAAGTTATAGTCTCATTACTCTGCAGTATGTATAAATTGTTTTAACTTTGTACTGATAATATTGACTTTACACTTATTACATCAAAATACAATCTGTATCACAGTTCCACTGATATGACTGATGTCACTTACAGTGCTAATTTAATTGTTCAATATTAAAGGGACCATAAGTTTTGTTGTAAATTTTCAAATTATATCAGTTCCCTACTCAGCAAAACATGTTTATTACACATTCTGAGTGCTCAGAAAATAGAGTAAGTACATAGTTACAATTGCTGCCCACTCATACTGCAGTCTGTACTCCAGTATGTCTGGAATTACTCTCACAACATGGAATCTCCAGACTTCTGGAGAGGTATGTTTTAGACATCATAAAATGTTTACTTAGACTTAACACAAGTTCTTTTCATTCGTTATTGTGGTATACAAAGCATTGCTATGAGATAACAAATGTATTGACCGGTTGTCATTTAGCCTCAAATGTATTTCAACATAAAATTCTGTTTCAGTATGTGATGTACAGTTTTCAATGCTTATTTTGTTTCACCTGTTTAGAGCTAGTAAGCTTTAAGTTTAAGGTTAATGTTTTAATGGAAGTAATCTTTCAAATTTTATACATGTATTGATGGTGTATTTTCAGGAAATGATAACATTAAAAGACCATACTGATATCATGTTATAAACCTATTTGTATATAAAAACTTTTCTTATAAATATCAGGGAAAACTCTAATGTTTAAACAAAGGCCAAAAGGTTAAGTATTGGTGAATACAGATGAAAGAGAGCCATTTTCTGTCTACCAAAAGCCAAATTTTTCCCTTCAGGTTAAGTTAGGATAGAATTGATGAGTTTTCTTGGTTACTCCCACGTGTGTACAATATACAGAAAATGTCTGGGTAAATTTACATGGTGCAGTGTCTGCTACAGTTTCCCAGCCAGGGCCATAAGGTGGTATTGTAAACATACTTGAGATAGGCTTAAACATTGCATTTATACCAAAACATACTTGAAGTTTTAATCACCATATATTTATAATTATTATCAAGGACAACATTGATCTATAACCCCTGAATATTGTTTTTGTTTATGCAACAAAAATCTTTGTCATAAATTACCACTAATAAATTTTAGTGGGAATTATATCATGATGGGCATAAATAATTATCCTTAAATAACAGATCACTATTGTAGGACCTTGTAGGACCTAGTAGTGAGAAATTTTGCTTTGTCTCTTATGGAAAGTAGACTTTCCTCAAGACCTATTGTCTTAGGTATTATATGAGGAATGAATGACTTGGTCAGAGTGTATTTCATCCCTCAGTAATTTCCCCACCCATCATGATGGTTTCATAATGATTCCATGTATGTCAGATTTGGTGGAATAAGAAATACAAAGACGTTTTGGAGCAAGTCTAATGGAAAGAGACAATTTTTCTGGCTCTCATTTAGTAGCTGTTTTGGTACGCTGTACAGGTGAATCTTGGAGTAATTTATTGTTTTTAGTGGTCTTTGTATACTGTACTGATAAATCCTGGAATCATTTATTGCCTGTTGTTAAGTGGGTCTTTGTTTATTATATCCCCAGACGAAAGTCGGGGATATATTGGATTCAGGTCCGTCGCGCCGCCGCCGCCGCCGCCGCCGTAGAAATTTCCTTGTGGACGCGATAACTCAAAAACAAATTAATATTTTTTTTTCAAACTTGGTACACATGTTAAGGGTGCCCAAAGGAAGATCCCTATTTTAAGGTGACCTTAAACTCCCAGTAAAAAAGAACTTATGGCCACCTTAAGGTCAGAAATTGCACTTTTGGCCACTTAGAGCCCTGTAGGTCACAAACTATGATGCTCAGCTGGCTGAAATTTTACCTGACAACACATTAATATGTTCTTAGTACATGTGCCGAAAATCATGACTTTAAGTTGAGGAGAAAATTGTGTTTGAGGCCCATAAATACCCCCACTTAGGGATTTTTTGCTATACTTTTCACATATTTTGCCCTATAATTTGGAAGTGATAATTCTGATGAGTCTCAAACTGCGCTAGGTATAACTTTGATATGTAATCCTTGTCTGTAGAAAATTTTAGGGCTGTAGGTTTACCCAAAGGGGTCGACTTAAGGTCTCAAAAGTGCCCACAGAGACCCAATTTATGCACTTTTTGTCACTTAGCTTTCAAACTATGTCTCTCATCTAAGTTAAATATCATCTGGGAATATATCTATGTGTTTTCTTATATGTGCCCCAACATTTAGGCCTTTAATAGACAGTTAACCTGTGTATCAGGACCATAAACACCCACCCGAGTGACCCTTATAAGACATTTTTCACATCTTTTTCCCTGTAACTTGGAAATGGTAAGTCTGAGAAGTTTCAAACTGTATTAGATATATATTCTGTGTGTAATCTTAGTATGTAACAGATTTTAAGTCTGAAGCTTTAATTTTGAAGGTCAAATTGAGGTCTCTAAAAGGCTCCCAAAGACCCAATATTTGGACTTTTTGCTACTTTTAAGCCCTGTGACTGTCAAACTATGTGACTGATAGAGCTCAAATCCTATCTGAGAAGATATTAGTATGTTATTTTTATATGTGCCAAAAATTAAGGCTTTAAGAAGACATTTAACCTGTGTATGAGGACCATAAATCCCCACCCGAGTGACCATTTTTAGACATTTTTCACATATTTTTCCCTGTAACTTGGAAATGGTAAGTCTAAGAAGTTTCAAACTGTATTAGATGCATATTCTATGTGTAATCTTAGTATGTGACAAATTTTAAGTCTGAAGCTTTAATTTGAAGGCCACATTTAGGTCTCTAGAAGGCCCATAAAGACCCAGTATTTGGACTTTTTGCCAATTTTAAGGCCTGTGACTGTTAAACTATGTGACTGATAGAGCTGAAATCTCATCTGGGAATACATTATTATGTTCTTTTTACATGTGCCAAAAATCAAGGCTTCAAGTAGACATTTAACCTGTGTATGAGGACCTTAAACACCCACCTGAGTGACCCTTTTAAGACATTTTTCACATATTTTGCTCTGTAACTTGGAAATGGTAAGTCTGAGAAGTTTCAAACTTTATTAGATACATATTCTATGTGTAATCTTAGTATGTAACAAATTTTAAGTCTGAAGCTTTAATTTGAAAGCCACATCGAGATCTCTAAAAGGCCCACAATGACCCAATATTTGGACTTTTTACCACCTTTAAGCCCTGTAACTGTTAAACTATGTGATTGATGGAGCTGAAATCCCATCTGGGAATGCATTATTATGTCCTTTTTACATATGCCGAAAATCAAGGTTTTTAGTAGACATTTAACCTGTGTATGAGGGCCATAGACACTCGCCCAAGTGCCTTTTTTGACATTTTTTTCCGTATTTTGCCCTGTTATTTGGAAATGCTTAGTGTGACAAGTCTTAAACTGTATTATATATAATTTTTGTTTGTTATGTATGTCCCCCAAAAAGTTTCAGATCTGTAGTTTAATTGCTAAGGTCTCTTTAACAATTGTAAAATGCCCACAGAAACCCAATTTATGGATATTATGCCACTTTAAAGCCCAGTAACTGTCAAACTATGTGGGTTATAGAGCTGAAATCTTTGAATTTTTAAAAGGAAATGCCTGTCTATTTAAATTTTGAATATTAATAATGTTATGGCTATCTTAGTCTTTTAAGAACTTATTTTTGTGTGTTATACCTCTGCTTGCTGAGTTTTTCACTTTTTAAAATGAAACTGGTTAAACATATTCAAGTAGACAAAATGGACACTTTAAGTGAGCTTTAAGTCCCAATATTAATGAAATTATATCCTTATGTAGTAAAACTAGGGGATTTTTAACCCTCAACTAGCCCAGTTTTATTCAACTTGCCTCAGTTAATTTTGGCACAGCTCCTACAGTTATGAACTCATTTCAGTTGATAATCACATACTTAAAATTCTCAATTCTTTTTGTATTTGAGTACCCCTTTTATATAGATTGTTTGTTTACCATTTATGCTCAACCCACATCCCCCACCCGGATTCCCCCCACCCACCTCTGGGACCTCCAGCTATATTGAGTGACACTAAATAAACAAAGGTATTTAATGATATCAGATGAGAAACAAAGAACTCAATGGGGTTGCAGATCTTGTGTAATAGTGAGAGAGGTGTGGAGAAGGGGAGAGGGGTGGGGGTGGGAGGTGGTGGGCTTCATTACATATAACACAAAGGGGAGTCAGAACTGAGATTGTGTCACATATTTAGGTTGCATATATATGGACCACATATATAGGTATAGAGGAAATGAATAACTGAAAACAATTTGCAAATTCTAAAAATAATATAATAAAATAATAATATAAATAATTTTTTTTTAAATAATATTTTATTTGTGAACAAATATAGAAACAGATATGCGCTTTTGGGATTATGAATTTTAGAATGGACATTGAATCATCAATCATTTAAATACTTTGAAGGAAGATTGAAAAATATGATGAGTTGAGTTAAAAATAATATTTTATTTGTCAACAAATATAGAAACAGATATGCTCTTTTGGGATTATTATTTTAGAATGGACATTCAATCATCAATCATTTAAATACTTTGAAAATAGGTTTAGAGTTTTCATTGCAGGAAGATTGAAAATATAATTTGAGTTATGTATTCGGCGTCTGGGGATACACCATCTTCCTTGGGGAGATATAAACAGAGTAGATTGATGTGCTGAAGTTCATATAATAATGGGTAATTATGTTTTAAAAAATTCCCGATCAAAACCTGTGGCGTGAGTGATGACCTGTCTGGGGATATGTTGGCGCCGAGTTGGCCCAATCTAGTTTTTGTTATGTTTAAGTGGTCATTTGAAAGTGTACATGTGAATCCCCAAATCATTTATTGTCTGATAAAGATTTGTATACACTGTACTTATGAATCCTGGAATCATTTAGTGCCTATTTAAGTGGTCTTGGAACAATGAACAGGTGAATCTTAGAATCAGTTGCCTGGACTCAAACTCGCAGCTAAAGGAGGGGAGAGGGGAAGAAAAGGAAAAGTTTAGGATAATTTATTTACATGTCAGTAAAAAACTATAACATATAAGAGAAAAGGTTTAAAAATTTAAAGTATAGTGAAAATTTTAAAAGCACCAAAGTATAGTGAAAATTTTAAAAGCACCATACATCATGAGAAAATACACACAAACACCATTAAGGTTCACAATAGCAGAACAGCATCAAACTGCTAATATGTTATGTCAACATACTGAAATATACCATATGTATAGTGCTTCAACCGGCAAGGTCCCATTGGTAGTACCCTGACCAAACTCGGTCCTTGCAGTTCATATCAACCTATGTCAAGGTCATATCAAGGTCAAGCTGTAACTTATATGACCAATACAATCCTATAACCAGATGACATTGAAATACCCAGTAGAAAAGTAGCTGGAGGTCAAAATCAAGAGGGTGGTGCCAGGGCCAGCCTGGTCCTGCCTGTGTCCACCATTAGTGATATCATGCTATCACCCGATTTTGGAAAGCAACAACCGGTTTTTGGAACTACAACTCTTGGTACAATCATGTGTTACTATTTTAAGTAGTCTTAGCATATTTTTCAAGTGAACCCCAGAATCATTTATTGCCTGTAAGCTGTCTTTGAAAATTGAATTTTTTATTACTATTTAAGTGGTCCTTCAATTTTTGCCCTCGGGGTATTGTTTTTACCCATGGTGTCCGGATGGGCGGGTGGGTGGGTGGGCGGCGGGAAAAAGTTTGTCCGGGCTGTATCTCAGAAACTGTAAGGTGTAGGAAGTTGATACTTGGTAGGGACATTGGTTAGGAGGTGTAGGTGTGCAATGTCATGGTCTGACTTTGATTTGACCTTTGACCTTGCTGTAGTGACCTTGAGTTTGAAAATCTTGTCCGAGCTATATCTCGGAAACCGTAAGGTGTAGGAAGTTGATACTTGGTAGGGACATTGGTTGGGGGTGTAGGTGTGCAACGTCATGGTGTGACCTTGATTTGACCTTTGACCTTGACCTCTAATATCTTGTCCGGGCTATATCTCGGAAACCGTAAGGTATATGAAGTTGATACTTGGTAGGGATATTGGTAAGGGGGTGTAGGTGTGCAACGTCATGGTCTGACCTTGATTTAACCTTTGACCTTGCTGTAGTGACCTTGACCTATAATGCCTTGTGTGGGCTATATTTTGGAAACCATAAGGTATAGGAAGTTGATATTTGGTAGGGACATTGGCCAACGGTTATATGTGTGCGTCATGGTGTGACCTTGATTTGACCTTTGATCTTGCATATCTGATGCCATTTTATGTCTCTACGAGGGTAGCTGATACTATTTATCTCTCTTATATCTCTCTTATATCTTTTTACTTGAATCTTGGTTGTTGCACCTTTGGGTGTCTTTTGGTGTAGATTAAGCACTGTTAAAGTCGTATTAGAAGTCATTAACTGTTTTACTTTTGCAACTTCCCATTGTAACAGATGGTATTGCATCAAGTGAGCCACAGGTTTTGCCCCAATTCCACATAAAAGCATGTATTGGTACATCTGTATGTAAAACCATATCCAAACCATAATTCGACCATACAAATGAAAATCAAAATGGGAGAAGTCGTAAAGCTTCTTAATTTTTAGTTTACTGAATTGTCTTGTTTTAATACATATTCTTTACATGCAATTTCTTTCTCTTAGATATTATTTTCTCTGCTTAAACATTATTTGGACACTGACGCTGCTCTGAAAGTATCCCAATCTGTGTACTGTTTCACTATTTCTATATCTCATGGTGTTGAAAACTATTTTCCCAGGCTGTGGGGTATGGGCATCTCTGATGCTATTTTTTAAAAGCCCTAGAATCATTTAGTTCCTGTTCAAGCAGTCTTTGCATATTTTTCAGGTGAACCCAGGAGGAGTGGCTGAGAGATGTGGGCTGAAGTCAGAAGATGCTGTGCTGAAAATCAATGACAGGTCCTCTGATGAGCTGGAGCATGAAGAGGCCAAGCGCATGATACTGCTTGCTGGCAGTGAGGTTACCATGGTGGTGCAACGGTAAGAAACGAGACCTAGGTCACAAACCGTTTTCACTAAGTGTCTAAAGTTGAAACTCAAGCCAACTGTTTTTTTTTTATCTGTGTAATATAATCAGAGATTATACCACTAGCCAGAACGTACTGGTAGACCGACAAGCCATGAATACTCAGTAATAAAGCATTAAAGATTGTTTTGCATTCAAAATACTGACATGCATTCATTATGTCCACCCCGTTTGTCTGCCATCATGTGTCCCCCATCACACTTCGTTTTGGCTCATTTTAAAGAAAATAACTTTAGCTCTCTTAAGCAAATTTAGCATGAAGGATTATTAGCTCAGTATCTTTTCGGTATTGCTTTTGGTTGTTGTTGCCGTATAACTGGGTAATGGCTTATTAGCTATTTTGGGGAGCACTTTGGTTTCCATGCATTTAAAGCAAAAGGATATTTGAACAAAATTGGGTATGAAAAGATTATTGGGTTAATAGTTTGCCTGGTGTTGCATTGGGAGTCAGCGCTCTATTTGTAAGCGAGTAATAGTGCACTTAGCTACTTAATTAGCTATTTTGAATAATACTTAGTTATCTGCTCACTTAAAAGAGTGCAGGAGATATCTTAACCAAATTTGTTTTGGTGGATTATAGGACCCATAGCTTGGTATAGCTTTGGGGTGTTGTGGCTTTATGGCTATGTTATCAATGGCTAATTTAGCTATCTCAAGTAAATATCTTCCCACTTTTAAACCTTTTGATTTATAGCAAATTGATGGTCACAGGCTCACCTACTTTCTCCCAAGCTACAATATGGTCACACTAATAGAATTGTATCACTGTATGTATGTGAGTGATAGCTATTTTTACTATAATTAGCTATCAACCCGAGTTATTCATAAATAATCATAAGATATGAGCGATTTAGATCAAATTTTGAGAGGTCCTCAGTGGCCTAGTGGTTAGCAAGTTTGGCATCTAATCATAGGCTGTCACCTCTGTGGGTTCGAGTCCCACAAGTGGCAATTCTGAGGACCTGTCCCAATATGACCCTGGCTGTTGAACGGGACGTAAAACCCCAACTTTGACCTTTGAGATCAAATTTTGGATCTGCACCATAGCACAAGGTATTATAGCTATCTTTACCAAGTTTGGTATACAGGATTATAGAGTCAATAGCTGGCTTGGTATTAGTATTGGTTATTATATATCTGGTTCTGTAGCTGACTTAGTAATGGCTAAGTAGCTATTTTGAATCGCAGTTTGGTTCCTGTGCATTAACGGGAAGAGATTTTTTAACAAGTTTTGGTATGGGAGATACTTGAGGAAATGGATTGCTTGGTATTGTTTTCGGGAGTCATATCCTGATCTGGGCTATATCTTGGAAACCGTAAGAGGTGTAGGAAGTTGATACTTGTTGGGACATTGGTTAGGGGGTGTAGGTGTGCTACGTCATGTGACCTTGATTTGACCTTTGACCTTGCTGTAGCGACCTTGACCTATAAAATCTTGTCCAGGTTATATCTCAGAGACTGTAAGGTGTAGGAAGTTTATACTTGGTAGGGACATTGGTTGAGGGTTTTAGGTGTGCCACGTCATGGTGTAACACTGATTGACCTTTGACCATGCTGTATTGACCTTTAAAATCTTGTTGCACCTTTGTGTCTGTCTGTTGATGCAGATTAAGCACTGTTAAAGTCATATTAGAATTCATTAAGAATTTCCTTTTGCAAGTTCCCATTGTAACAGATGGAATTTCATCAAGTGAGCCACAGGCTTTTCTCCAACACCGCAGATAAGCATTCATTGAATGTATTGCCACTTCTGTATGCATGGGTAATATTCAAAACATCCAAACCATAATTCGGCCATTTTTGGTTTACTGATAAATGCTGTCATTTTATTATTGAATTGTCTTGTTTTAATACTTTATCTTCATATACATTTCTTTTCTTTGGATATTATTTTCTCTATTTAAGCATTATTTGGACCTCAATATAACTTACACTGCTCTGAAAGTATCTTAAACTTTGTACTGTTACACTACTTCTATATCTCATGGTATTGAAAAATATTTCCCCAGGCTGTGGGATACGGGCATCTCAGATACTATGTTTGTTACATGATCCAAATGTACTAGGTGACATTAGTGAAAAATCAATTTGTCCATATTTGGGCGTCCTGTGTCATATGACCCAAAGATCGATTTATCCATATTTTGGTGTCCAAAGTCTTTTGAAGAAGTAGGATTATGAAAGGGAGTAGATACCTCTGTTCCCATTTCCATGTGTGATACATTTGGCAGCCAAAACAAAGAAAAAAGAGCCTTTAAAGGCCTACTGTACAACTCTTGACAAACCATACATAGGGTGGACACTACACAATGTTTTCTTCTACACCATCTGGGTATTTTTTCATATGTTGCAGCTACTCTTAACAGCTATGGACACTACACAATGTTTTCTTCTACACCATCTGGGTATTTTTTCATATGTTGCAGCTACTCTTAACAGCTATGTGTCCTATTTCTAGTTTCAGGGAAAGTTTTAACACTCACAGTAATGACATGCATGCGTTTATAAACTATAACATACTTTTTATACTGTGTTTATAGTGGAGCAGTGCGTGTGTGGAAGCCAAAAGTGACGCCGCTCTCAGAGCTGAGGTCGGGAGGTCCAGGAGCCAGCACTGTGCCTCAAGAAACCAATGACGATAGTGGATACAAGGTGTCCCTGGCAGCCGATAAACAGGTACTGTTGTAAGTAGTGCTGTCGCGACACTCGCTACTTCCGATACTATCGTTTGCTAGGTCTATAATGAGCGATAATCGGATGCGTTTTTTCAAATCCGATTGCAAAGATATTAGCATATTTATCTAATAAAGATAGAATATCTTTTAAAAGTGAAGGGTTATTCAGCATTTTAAAATATATTTTCGGCCTTTTGACAACACAGTACCTACAAATCTAGTCACATGACCTATCAGGAAAGCATTAAACCATTGCTCGAATGTACTTTCGGAATTGCATCTTTATTTTTTTTCACGCTTGGTAAGTCAATTTAATTGATGTAAAGCTTTCAAATAATCTTTAAAAACACTGTAGTTGTATTTATTTTAGGCGTAAATGATATTATAATGCTATTATGCAGCACTTTATAAAGTCGGAATTAGATAACTATTTTAATATACTGACGGTTTTCAAAGAGTTCCTACATTTGACAATGCATAAACAACCGAAATAAAAGGACAAATATGACATTAAAATCATGTATTCGGGTGAGAAACAATATCTTATTTTACATTTTAATTAAATTGTTTCGTTTTGAGGTGAGTTTATGAAGTCGACATATGTCGGTACTCGGTCGGCCAACGTGGGCGATATTCGATGTTCATTTGCACCAGCGAGTGACAGCACTAGTTGTAAGAATCGTATCTAATCAAACATTTGTTGCGGTCACGGGCAAGCACGGTAGCAATCTTTAAGTTGTAACAGAAAAAGCAAAAAGTTAAACTTAACAAATTTATTTAATAGTCAACACTAATGATTACAGTCCACTGGTATGCTCTTAACCAAACACACTAATACAATAATAAGATCTAGCTGACCTGACCACAGAGATTATGAGTTAAGTTTATCCGCCGTATCCAGCAATCTGTTCCGTAATCCGTCCTGTAGTATATTCTGTGGTCTATCCAATGTCCTATGGTCTGTCCTGTGATCTGTCCAATGTTCACTCACACACGGATATCTATATCTTGTGACCTGTCTCACACTCAACAACACAAAAGGTTCTTGTCCTGCTATTCTTTATATATCCAGTCACACAGAATGTCTGTCTGGAGATTTTTAGAGAGTTAACACAACTGTACTGTCTGCTCCAAGATGTGGACAATGTCCAAAATGCAGTAAATTCACTCTCTGTTATATGAATGTACAATATCCAAAATATCCAAAGTACAATAAATCTGTCCAGATGATGTATCCAGTTCACTCCAGTAAAAGTTCACAGTGATATAAGCATTAGTGCTGGGACGAGTTGACGCAAACTCGAGTTACAACTCGATGGGCGATAATTGGGGGTCACATCGATCGGCGCAAGTGAAACTCGAGTTTTTGAAAACGTATATATTTTCACCATCTAAGGCTGACACTTCACCAAAACAACCGAAATATCTGAAATTTTCAAAAATATGTTGCATTTTTACTTTATTTTGGCTTAAATTAATGAAGATTTAACTTAAATTATATCGCGAAAGCCTATTTCCAGTTCAAAGTTTTGCCTCATGTACGGTTATGTAAAATATTTTCGCTAATAAACGAAATACTTTATCCCGAAAATTACTCGAGTTTGACTCGAGTTCAACTGGCTTCTAACAAGTGATGCTCGATCTGTCATTTAAGCTGGCGATCCCACCACTAATAAGCATATATTATACTCCAAAACACAATAGCTCTCCTTATAGCAAGCGAATACAAAGTTCACTTGTGGTCAGATGTACATTCCTTATATACATTCACAGATTTCTCTGGAATTGTACAGAACCAACTCAAAAAATAAATCTTGAGCCATCTAGGCCAAAGGAGGAAGTTCTAGAAACTACTGGTAATTGGGTTTCCCCAAATCTAACATAACCACTGAGGGGGGGATTTCCCCCAGTCTGTGAACAGATCAATAAACACTAAAACACAAAAGTCAATAACTCCCTTACTTTAAATGTCAACACACAAAAAGAACCAACAACACAATTATCTTTTATGACAATGAAAAACATAAAGCTTAAATTAAACAATGCACTAATATAGTGCCTAATATATGTAATATACAATGTACTAATATAGTGTCCAATATATGTAACACCTCCCCCCTTAAAGAAAAATTTTGGAAACCAAGGGATTACAAAATTTTACAAGAGATTTTCATGATGTACACAAACACAGGTAATAACATTTTACAAAACATTTTTGTCTAAATACAAAAGTAAAATTAGTACCATGTATAACCTTTATAAACTTACTAATTACAGGTATATAAATTACACTTTAAATACAGCTTCTGGACAGGGCGTATCCATGCGGACGCCATATGTTACTTTTTCAAAGTCCTGTTTATACACTGAATTCCTATCTTTAACAGTGTTTCTATTAATAGCCATCATAAGCTATGTTATACCTCTTTCGAAGTATGGCTTTACCATAGTTATTTCCCACATTTGGTTTGAATGTCTGTTATCACAGTTTTTAATGGTCTTTTGGAGAGTTTCTACTCTCCTTGCTACTGGGTATGACCCTAAATCTCTGGCCTGTAGTTTATTCATTTGGCCAGGTGATGACACTGAAGCCTTGCCTCCAGGATTGAAGATACGATTTTGTAATTTCTTATCATAAAGCATCTTCATTTTTGACTGAGAAGTTTTTAAATTTTGTTGCGCCAGCTCACAAGCCTTCTTTAACTTATTTCTGAACCTTGAGACATAATCTAACAGATTTAGGCTCTCGGTGTTCTCAGATAACCAGTTTTCCTTCAACAGCTTGAGAGGACCACGGACTGAATGGCCAAAGACCAACTCGAAGGGACTAAAGCCTAAAGACTCTTGAACAGACTCTCTAACTGCAAACAATAATAAGCTGATGCCTTCATCCCAATCTTTTTCATTGTCTAAACAATATGTCCTAATCATATTCTTCAAAGTGGAATGGAACCTTTCAAGTGCACCTTGGGATTCTGGGTGATAAGCACTAGATTTGATCTGTTTGGCACCTAACTGAAATACAACCTGTTGAAATAGTCCTGACATAAAATTTGACCCTTGATCTGACTGGATCTCTTTTGGTAAGCCAACTAGAGTAAAGAAATTAACCAGAGCTTTTGAGATTTTGGGAGCTGTTATGTTGGTCAATGGTATGGCTTCGGGAAATCTGGTTGAGGCGCACATAATGGTCAAAAGATATTGGTTTCTGGATTTAGTTTTTGGTAAGGGACCTACACAGTCAATTATCACCTTGCTAAATGGTTCCTCAAATGCTGGAATGGGTTTGAGAGGAGCTACAGGAATTTTTTGGTTTGGCTTTCCTACCATTTGACAAATGTGACAAGTCTTGCAAAATTCTGCCACACAGTGCCGAATTTGAGGCCAATAGAAATGTTTGGTTATCTTGTTGTAAGTTTTGTTGATGCCTAAATGGCCACCCATTGGAGACTCATGGGCCAATTTCAGTATCTCACTTTGGTACATTTTTGGTACAACAATCTGGTGTACTACTGACCATTCTTCAGATGCAGGGACATTTGGTGGCCTCCACTTTCACATAAGTACACCATTTCTGACATAATAGCCTACAGGGACCTTATCTAGCTCTACTGGTGGCAAGACCAACTTGAATAAAGGAGCTAATTCAGGGGCATTTTCCTGCTCTGAAATCAATTTTGATTTTGAAAGCGATACATCTTTGCAGTCAATTGGGTCTTGTTTTTCAGAATCTACCCTATCCTTGGGATTAGTATCACTAAAATTCTGCACATCATGGTCATAGTTGTTCAAGAATGTATCTGACAAATCAACTAAGACATCTGTAGATTGTTTACAATCTTTTGGTTCTTCTTGGGCCTTTTTGGCCATAGCTCGAGTCACAGCACAGGAGGGAAAAATACCAGGAATAACCTCTTCTAATTTCTCAGTGCTAACCAAAGTGATCGGCTTAGAAGTAACCTTAGGATCAGCAACTACCTTTCCACCTGCAAGATCATTTCCCAACAACAAAGATACCCCTTTAATGGGTAAAGTGGGCCTGGTACCCACAACAACAGAACCAGTAACTAAGTCTGATACTAACTTGACCTTATGCAAGGGAACGTTCACACAGCCTCCTTCAATACCTTGAGCAATGACACTCTCACCAGTAGATGTGCTTACACTCAATGGCAATACACCTTCTAAAAGTAAGGACTGAGTAGCTCCAGTGTCTCTTAATATTTTAATGGGGACCTGACTGGAACTACTTTCCAAGGATACAAAACCCTCAGACACAAAAGGTTTGAACTCTTCCCTAATAATCTCAGACTTGTCTAAACCAATACTAGACTCTGCTCTATTGGGATTTGAACGCCAGTTAGACTTGCTAGACACAAAGGCGTTGGGCGTTGCCTCCTTTTCTCTTCTTTAAGAGCCAACAGTCAGACATAACATGCCCAGGTTTCTTACAATAGTGGCAAACAGGAGCAAAGGATCTGGGTTTTCTATCCTTACTCATAGTCTGATTTGAGGTTTGACCCTTATCTGAACTCTTTTCTGGAGCTACATTTTCAGATTTCTTTCCTATTTCTGGATACGACTTTTTAGCAGGACCAAAGGACTTATTCTTGTTGAAAGTGGACTTGTGAGTTAGCGCATAGTCATCAGCACAAGCTGCTGCTTTTGCCAAATTTTCAACTTTCTGTTCATCTAGATAGGTTTTAATGTCATCACGAACACACCTTTTGAACTCTTCAATCAAAATAACTTGCCTAAGTTTTTCAAAGTCTGTACCTACTTCCCTAGAATTACACCATCTGTCAAAGTACACTTCTTTCTCATGGGCAAATTCAACATCAATCAATCAATCAGTTGTCCAGGTGCTTAATCTCCGTATCAACGGATTCTAAGGCACACCATCCAATCCGTAAGGCATAAATCATGAGACATTAGACATGTTCCGAGTCGTTGCCAGGGAGGCGGTCCGGTGTTCGGTAGTAAGAAGCTATGGTGGGAATGATTTCTGAAATAGGTAGGTTTTGAGTCGACTTTTGAAACTGGAGAGATTTGGAGCACTGCGTATATCATATGGAAGATCATTCCATAACTTAGGGGCATCATATGAGAAACTATTGTTAAAATGGACCTTTGATTTATGGATGGAAGGACAGTAAGAGGGAACCAGAAGGAACAAATTTTTGGGATTGGAACGTCTTGTATTCACGGCAGATTTGTACAAGGGGAGATATGGTGCAAAATACTTAGGCTGGCCAGTGGTGAGGTACTTATGGACCAAAACTAGGGTTTTGAAGATAATACGTTGTCTAACGGGTAGCCAATGGAGTGTCCTAAGGGTGGATGTAATGTGAGTGTACTTTGAAGCACCAGTGACAAACCGTGCAAGCGCATTTTGAACATATTGGAGCCTTGTAGCATTTCGGGATGACAAACTGTGAAAAAGAGAGTTGCAATAATCCAAACGACTACTGACCAGAGCATTTGCAATCACCGCTGATGTATCCACAGAAAGAAACCTCCTGATACGATGAAGGTCCCTGAGGCTGATAAAGCTGGATTGATAACAGAATTTACGTGATTGGTGAAACAAAACTTTGCATCAAACAGAACGCCCAGATTGCGTACAACATCTACGGGAGAGAGACAATTTCCCAGGATATTGACAGGTAGTGAGTCACTGAGCCATTTGTGTCTGTCTTTGGCACCGAAGACTATGAATTCTGTTTTATCGGGATTTAGCTTGAGTTTGTTTTCAGACATCCAGACCTGAATATCATTCAAACATGTTTTAAGACGGTCAAAAGACTTGAGACTATCATCAGGGGATAAGTGAATGAACAACTGAGTGTCGTCCGCATAGAAGTGGTAACGGACTCCGGTATATTTTCTGATGACTTGACTCAGAGGTGTTGTGTAGAGGGAAAACAGAAGGGGACCTAAGACAGAACCTTGGGGGACTCCAAACTTCAATTTGAACAAATTCGAAAGACTAGAACCAATCTTGACTGACTGAAAACAATCCTGGAGATAGGATCTAAACCATTTTAATGCCGATCCAGCAAAACCAAATCTAGACGACAGACAGGATAGGAGTGTGTCATGATCGATAGTATCGAATGCCGCAGACAGGTCGAGTAGCACTAGTGCTGTAGGCATGCCCTTGGACAGAGATAAGTGAATCTCATTTTTGATGCACAACAAGGCAGTTTCTGTCGAGTGGCCTACCTTGTAGGCTGACTGGAAAGTATTACCAAGATCATGAGAATCCATGTGAGATCTAATTTGGGCAGCCACAATTCGCTCGACCAATTTTGACAAGAAGCTAAGACCGGACACTGGTCGGTAGCTCTTCAAATCCTCTTTTGAAAGGGTGGACTTTTTGAGGAGGGGAGTGACAATAGGCTGTTTGAAAGGATTAGGGAAAATGCCGTTTTTGAGGGACAAGTTAACTAGTTTAGTCAATGAAGGGAGAAGAATGTCGATACATTGTTTCACAATGTGAGTGGGGCAT
The DNA here is from genome assembly GCA_964017235.1 of Sabellastarte sp. h YS-2021. Lineage (NCBI taxonomy): Eukaryota > Metazoa > Annelida > Polychaeta > Sabellida > Sabellidae > Sabellastarte > Sabellastarte sp. h YS-2021. The sequence goes on along the minus strand of OZ024931.1, from coordinate 16,952,378 downwards.
GGATCAAGGGAGCAAGTTTTAGAAGGGGATTCCTTGATAAACTTAAGGACTTCAGTCTCACTGACAGCTTGAAAGGAACAGAAAGTTGGCGGCTCCTTGTCTGGATGAAGAACCTGAGATCGGGTGTATTTAAACGTGTCTCGAATCTTTTTAATTTTATCAATGAAAAACGAACCAAATCTGTTTGCTAAAGACTTTTCATCATCAAAGGATGGGAGGACAGTAGAATTTGACCGACTCAATGTTCTGTTTAGTGCATGCCATAACCTCTTGCTATCGCCGCAATTTTCACTGACTAGATCACGATAGAAACACCCCTTGTTTCTATTTAGGATGTGATTACATCTATTTATCTGTCATCGAAGACGGGAACGATTTTCAGGGGATTTGTCTCTTCTCCAGGCACGCTCAAACTGCCTTCTCATGCACTTGGCAGTTCTATACTCATCAGTTATCCAGCTTGGGGCTGGTTTGATGAGCTGTTTAGTCTTCACTGGTGCATGAATATCTAGAAGGCTAGACAAACCAGACATGTACTGTTCATGCAATAAATCTATGTCATCAGATGGCGAGCTAACAAACGGAATGGTCAGGAGGTCACTTCTGAATTTATTAATGTTCAATTTATGGTACTGACGGAAGGTAACAACTTTCTGAATCGGTGTATCCAAAGATGGAAAGTCAACCACACAAGAGATAATTTTGTGATCACTGATGAAGCCTGACCCTTTCACATCAGAAATTGCAGAGAACTCAGATGGAGCCATCAACAAATCTAAGGTATGACCATGAAGGTGAGTAGGAAAATCAATGTATTGGGACAGACAGCAAGAATCCATGACTGATTTAAATTCAGAGACTGTTGGAGACATAATGTCGACATGAAGATTAAAATCACCACAAATGACAAAGGAGGGGGATAAGGAAGACAAAAAACCCACATATGACAGAAAATCTTCAAAAAATTTTACTACAGATGAGGCAGGGGGCCGGTAAATGACCCCAAGAAACAAGCGACGCCCATCAAGAGTGAGACAGACAGTGTGATTTTCAAAGGAGGAGAACTCAGGGGAATGAATGGTTTTAAAATCAAGAGCAGATTTAATAAAAAAGCCAACACCGCCACCACGTTTGTTTTCTCTATTTGTGTGAACAAGGGAAAAATCTTCAGGCGTTAACTCATTTAAAAATGAGGGTGTGTCTAGAGCTTTGATATGGGTCTCGGTGAGACCAAAAACATCAAAATTTCCAGTTTGGATTTCATCACAGAGAATTGGACCTTTATTCCTAATGGACCGGCAGTTAGCGAAACCAAACTTCAATGGCCCAGGATTTAGAGCGACATCACCCGACAATAGAACCAGAGCAAGCTGCCTGAGAGATGCCTTTTCACAAAAAGTGACTCTATGTGTCCTGACATAAATGAACAAAATGGATTTGGTAGTGGGTCCATCATATTTACGTCCATGCAGGCCGACATCGCACCTAGTCTGAATTCTGTTTTGACTCTTATGGTAATGTACAAAGAGGCCAACAATACAAAGAAGGAGTGTAACAGTCCGCATCATAAGGAATTACAAACCACAGACGAAATGGAAACATGCAAAAATTGACAGCAAAAACATTAAGGACAAAAAAGTACAAACCACAACCAAAAATGACTGAGTAGATCCCGGTAAAGGACAGTAATGCCCGTAATATCCACTAGCAGAATATTCAGAAAATATAAAACACAACCAAACAAACCGAGTAACTCCCGGTAGTGGGCGATAATACCCGCGATATGAACTAGGACAACTGTTATACAGTTAAAAGCATTCAAAACAATATAAAAAGGATAAATAACTAAAGGTATATAATGGAAAGCAGTAATGATAGAAAAAGTACGACTAAAAACCCAGATTATTTGGTAATTTCCATTAATGTCAATTGTTGTTAAAATTACGCATCCGTTACGGTCCTACCGAACACCGAAACATGAGTTTGACTTTCTTGTTTACGATAATTTCTAAATTTTTGACGATATGCTTCTGGTACCAACTCATATGCTTTCAAAATAGCATTTTTGACAGAGTTATAGTCCACACATTCAGAAATTGGCAAAGCCGTGTATGCCTCCTGGGCCTTTCCCCTCAAAACACTTTGCAGCAATAAAGGCCACTGGTCTATAGGCCATTTAAAATTTTGAGCTACTCTTTCAAAGTGTTGAAAGTACTTATCAACCTCGGACTTATTAAAAGGTGGTACCAGTCGCACATTTTTACCCAAATCAAATTTGGTAGCAATGGACTCTTCATGGGCAATTCGACGAGCATTTAATTCTAAAGCTTTCATTTCTCTTTCATGTTTAAGCTCAAGTTCTTTTTCATATTTTTGAGCTTCAAGCTCTTCTTTTCGAGCCTCAAGCTCTTCTTTTCTTTGTCGAGCTTCAAGCTCTTCTTTTCGCTGTTGAGCTTCAAGCTCTTCTTTTCGTTGTTGAGCTTCAAGCTCTTCTTTTCGTTGTTGAGCTTCAAGCTCTTCTTTTCGCTGTTGAGCTTCAAGCTCTTTAAGTCTTAACTCTCTTTCAATTTCTAATCGCCTGATCTCATATTGCCCAGAAGGTTCCATCGGTAGAGGCTTATACACTTCTAAACAACTATCAGGTAAAACATCTTCATCAACCAACTGTTCAACAATAAGCCTTTTAAGTTCATGTTTACGTGTTGACCTTTTTACCTCTAACTGTAACTCTTGCGCTATCTGCATTAACATATCTTTTTTAAAAGTTTCTAGAACTTCCATAGATGGTGACTGTACAAACTCTTTAGCACTAGCCATTTTGAGCACTGTTGACTGTAACCAATTACTAAATCAAATGGACTTTCAAAATGTTAATTCAACGGTTGATCAAATAGTTGTAATCAAATGGTTGGATCCCGGACGAGCCCCCAATTTTCCTGTTACGGTCACGGGCAAGCACGGTAGCAATTACCGGTTGTCTTTAAGTTGCAGAAAAAGCAAAAAGTTAAACTTAACAAATTTATTTAATAGTCAACACTAATGATTACAGTCCACTGGTATGCTCTTAACCAAACACACTAATACAATAATAAGATCTAGCTGACCTGACCACAGAGATTATGAGTTAAGTTTATCCACCGTATCCAGCAATCTGTTCCGTAATCCGTCCTGTAGTATATTCTGTGGTCTATCCAATGTCCTATGGTCTGTCCTGTGATCTGTCCAATGTTCACTCACACACGGATATCTATATCTTGTGACCTGTCTCACACTCAACAACACAAAAGGTTCTTGTCCTGCTATTCTTTATATATCCAGTCATACAGAATGTCTGTCTGGAGATTTTTAGAGAGTTAACACAACTGTACTGACTGCTCCAAGATGTGGACAATGTCCAAAATGCAGTAAATTCACTCTCTGTACAATATCCAAAATATCCAAAGTACAATAAATCTGTCCAGATGATGTATCCAGTTCACTCCAGTAAAAGTTCACAGTGATATAAGCATATATTATACTCCAAAACACAATAGCTCTCCTTATAGCAAGCGAATACAAAGTTCACTTGTGGTCAGATGTACATTCCTTATATACATTCACAGATTTCTCTGGAATTGTACAGAACCAACTCAAAAAATAAATCTTGAGCCATCTAGGCCAAAGGAGGAAGTTCTAGAAACTACTGGTAATTGGGTTTCCCCAAATCTAACATAACCACTGAGGGGGGGATTTCCCCCAGTCTGTGAACAGATCAATAAACACTAAAACACAAAAGTCAATAACTCCCTTACTTTAAATGTCAACACACAAAAAGAACCAACAACACAATTATCTTTTATGACAATGTATAAACATAAAGCTTAAATTAAACAATGCACTAATATAGTGCCTAATATATGTAATATACAATGTACTAATATAGTGTCCAATATATGTAACACATTTATACTGCTTAATCTCTGTTATGAGTTGTAAGGTACAACATCAGAATTAACTGCAAGTATGCAGCATACAGTATTGAAATGAACAAATTTAATTATTCCTTTCTGATTAGAAAAGTTTAAAGGACTAGTAGCAGGTACATTGTTTATCAATATTGTCGATATTTATTGCTTTAGGACTGGGTTTCGATATTGAGATCTAAAGGCACATTTGTATATCGCCATTTTAAGTAAAACGGTAAACTTACACTGCATTTATTTGAAGTAAAGTCTAAATATGAAGAAATTGTACACTTTTATCTCACATTGTTGAAGTTTTCAATGCGTTTTTGATGAAAACTGCAATGCTTTGTTTTGATCAATTTCACTTCCTCTTAACAGTTCGATATACTAGAATAAAACGTTTTCGGCATCCTAGATTTGGACTATTTGGTAGGCAATATCAACTTGCCGATTTCGCCCAATATTGAATATTTTTACATTCAATAGCCAAACAATTTACCCAGTAAGGACTAGTGTCCATATTTTAACTCCAGTACATAAAAATGTTACACAGAAATACAAATTGTAAATACACGTTATTCCTAATATATCCATGGACCATGTCACAGCCTCACAAGTCGATTTGTTTTTGCGCTCATCACAGAGATTTCCTTTCAGACACATTAATCCAAGAAATATTTCACCTGGAGCATTCAGACTGGGTATGAACCATGGTAAAATTGGGCAAGATAGTTGGGTTTGGGTGACCTTGACCTTAACTTCAGGTCAATAGTGGCCTTGAAAGGGTCAATTTTGGCCATTTTTCAAATTTTGCCCTATTCTGGTGTACTGTTATACTGTAGCATGACTCGTGTTGGAAATGCACAATGGAAGGATGAATTAATGATTACTCTCCTGCCGGTTGTACACGTATTTCTTTCAAACAAATTATCCCTATTATATTTCTATCAATTTATCTATCTAGGGTTTAACATCATGCCTAGCAACTTATATATTGTGACGGGTAGTTTTATGGGCAGAGGAAACTAATACCTACAGTTGGTCAAGGTTCTTTACTGTAAAATGCCTACCAATGGCAAGCAACTATCAGCTTTCCCAGATGAAGTCAGGCTGGGATTCAAACTCTGATCTCAGAGGTTGGAAGCGAGTGTGTTACTACTGCGCCACTGCGGCCCTTGTGTTTCCATCAAAGGATGCACCCCACTTTTTTTCAAAGAATTTATTCCTGTTGGTTGTATTTCTTTCAAGGAATTCACGCCTGTTAGTTTGCCTTTATTATTTTGTTTTTTATGTTATATAGTCTTCTGTGTTTTGTGTAGGAATTCACCCCGATTGGCTCCTCCCACAATCGCAGTGCACGGCCCTTCCCTGGCTTTGGAGGAAGTTCGAGTGCTGCAGTTGCTGCCCCAGTAGCTGTACAGCCACAGCAGGCATCTCAGTTTAATGCTAACTATAACGCCCCTGCCCCCCAACAGTACAACCCACCTCCGGCACAACCATATGGACAGCCAGGAACTCAACAGTACAACCAACCACCTGCCCAACCATATGGGCAACCTGGGGCACAAGAGTACAGAGAACCAGGGCTAGGCTCAAACATGGCAAGGTAGTGTTTGTTTTACGGTGGTATATATTTCTATAAGAGCTGACTATGCAACAACTTAGTTTGATTGGCCATATTACATCAAAACACGAATCTTTTATGAAAAAAAAACAATTAAATATAAGGGTGTATAACACTAAAACATTAAATATGAATAAAGGCAGATATAACACTAAAAGGCCATTTACATTTTACATCTTTTCAGATTATGTTTGAGGATTTGACATTGCCTGTTTTATTTCTACAATTGATAATTAATTGCACTTTCTGAATAAATGTATACAAGATATTGTCATTGTATTGATCTGTGAATGCTTACTCCTGGAAGTTAGAAACTAGACATCCTAAATCTGATAATATTCTCTGAAGAAGTGTTATTAAATCCCAGTTCATTCTATCAGATAGTATGGTTTCGTAAAATTAAATTGAAATCTATGGTGAAGTTGCTGGTGACACCGAGTCACACCTGTGAAGTTGCAGGTTTAATTGTCCCCACTTGCCCCAAGTCTTATCACTCTGTCTCATTGAGGTATATGTGTTGGTGCAGGATACAAACCTAAGAATAATCCTTAATTTCACAACACTTGCAGAATTCTTTACTGGACTCTAAATGTTAAATTTATGTCTCAATAAAAATGATTCCTGTTGTTGAATCTGTGCAATGTTGTTACCAGTGTGTTTTATGGTATTTTTGGTGTCTTACTTAGCAATTGTAAAGAGTAATAAATTAATTCATTCACTTTTACAGTGAGCCAAGATTTTCAACTCCACAATTTACAGGGAGTAAGTCATATTTCCTATAACAAAGAAGGTCAGCTTATTTGTAACTTCTGTTGATTAATTCTTTAACTCTCTTTAGAATTTCATTTCTTGTTTTATCCCTTTTGTTAAAAGACAGTTCTTGTAGTTATTTTTTATCATTTTATTTGGGCTTGCAGGGTAAATATTACATAGTTGTAGAAAAACTCTATTGATAAATGATACATGACAATTAAGCTGATCTTCCCATGTATCTCTGTTAGCCTGGTTGGTGGGTTGGTGACTATGGTGTCAGTTAGCCGGCAGATTCTTGTGATTTGTTTTTCCAACTTAGTTCATAGCACTCAGGAATGACATGATTGTAAGTGCACTTTTCACATGTGAAGCATGCCAATTTGTAAATTCTGTTACAAGCTGAACTGATTCACAGAATATTGATCTAACTATAACTGTAAATCACAGTTCACAGAAATGCCTTTATTGATTGAAATGAAAAGTAGTACACAGGAATATCTGACCTATAATCATTATATTCATCTTGATGAACTAATTTCAGCTCTGCCAGGTTTATATTTCATTGTATTATACCAAAATACTGTGAAAGTTTTACCAGGCTTCTTCTAAGCACAATATTACTGTCCCAGTGTGTTCAGATGACAGAGGTTATCCTAAACTTCCAGAATCAAATTCTCGAGTCCACTAAAAACCAAAAATAACAAATATAATATAATGGTGATGTCACTGCTATATACATTTTTCTTCAGTCTCCCAGTTAATTTGAATGGCACAAAAAAGGCTGCAACATTCATGTTGCCATCAGTTATTAAAACATTGCACCCGCTTCAATGGAAATCTGATAACTACAACTTCCCTTTTCGTTAGAACTTGGCATAATGTCTGTTGAATTTTTTACTTGATTATTTATTTAATAATGTTGAAGTACTTTATGTTCCATAAATAACTGCACAGTTGTGATCCCTCATCCCTGCATCTCTTCCACTGCATGTTCTGAATGGTGTGGTCTAGTTTCCTTTCTATTGCTCAAAATATGGTGACAGGTGATTCCTTTAGAAATTCATCACTCGTACTGTGTTTGCTCTGTGGTCATTTGGTCATTTGTCATAAATTGTTCACCTGTTGTCAAATAATTACATTTTCATTAAAAACATACTTCAGTTTGTGAATTGCAGTGGGAACCGTAATTATAAACGGAACTTGATCATGAATTACTTTTACAAGTGACTGTTGTTTCACACTCTGCAATTCCATGTTTTGTTTTGGTGAATTATTAAGCGTCCCTTGAGGGACGCTTGTTTGTATATGGGAGAGCTGCGACTCCGCCGGATCCACATTTTCTTTTCGCAATAGCTTCGCAGCCATAAGGCGGATTCTCTTCATATTTGGTAGGTGTATGCAGTAGCCCTAGGAAAAATTTCTGAATATGGTGTCATGACATTTCAACCAATCAGAGAAGTCACATGACCAAAAACATGTTTTTCAAAAGGGTGTGCTTGTCCAGATGATAACTTAAAAAGCATTTCAGCTATTCACATGAAAGTTGGCAAGTAGGTAAGTTATATAGATGTCTGGAAAGCATTAACTTTTGGAAGTGATTAGTGCTGTCGCGACACTCGCTACTTCCGATACTATCGTTTGCTAGGTCCATTATGAGCAATAATCGGATGCGTTTTTTCAAATCCGATTGCAAAGATATTAGCATATTTATATAATAAAGATAGAATATCTTTTAAAAGTGAAGGATTATTCAGCATTTTAAAATATATTTTCAGACCTTTGACATCACAGTCCGTACAAATCTAGTCACATGACCTATCAGGAAAGCATTAAACCATTGCTCGAATGTAATTTTCGGAATCGCATCTTTATTTTTTTTCACACTTGGTAAGTCAATTTAATTGACGTAAAGCTTTCAAACAATCTTTAAAAACACTGTAGTTCTATTTATTTGAGGCGTACATGATATTATAATGCCATTATGCAGCACTTTATAAAGTCGGAATTAGATAATTGTTTTAAAATACTGACGGTTTTCAAAGTGTTCCTACGTTTGACAATGCATAAACAGCCGAAATAAAAGGACAAATATGACCCTAAAATGATGTATTCAGGTGAGAAACAATATATTATTTTACATATTAATTAAATAGTTTCGTTTTGAGGTGAGTTTATGAAGTTGACATATGTCGGTACTCGGTCGGCCAACGTGGGCGATATTCGATGTTAATTTGCACCAGCGAGTGACAGCACTAGAAGTGATCCAATACAAAATGGCCGACTTATTAATGATTAACTAAACGTCACGATTTTTCTTTGTGCTGAAAACGAAAAACAAGTTTATCTGGGAAATGGAGTGAGATAGAGCAATTTCGACAAAATTTTTGACACGCAGGGTATCTGCAATTTCGACAAAATTTTTGACACGCGGGGTATCTGCAGTCTTCTGGCAACTTCCCAAAAAAATTATTTTTCCGTCACTTTTGTCGGCCATCTTGAATTTCTGCATAAAATGCAAAAACGCGTTTATCTCAGAAACAGAGCAAGATAAAGTGATTTCGACAAAATTTTTGACCCATAGGGTATCTGCAGAGTCTACTGGCAACTTTTCCCCAAAATTGTTTTCCCGCCACTTTTGACAGCCATCTTGAATGTCTGCCGTAAACGCAAAAACACGTTTATCTCGGAAACAGAGCAAGATAGAGCGATTTCGACAAAATTTTTGATCCATAGGGTGTCCCCAGAGTCCACTGGCGACTTTTCCCAAAAATCGTTTTCCCGCCACTTTTGGTGGCCATCTTGAATTTCTGCCTTAAACGCAAAAACGTGTTTATCTCAGAAACTGAGCGTAATTTCGATGAAATTTTTTTACCCACAGGGTATTTGCAGAGTCTACTGGCGACTTTTCTCAAAAATCGTTTTCCTGCCAGTTTTGGCGGCCATTTTGAATTTCTGTGTTAAACACAAAAATTTATTTTTATCTCACAAACGGAGTGAGATAGAGCAATTTCGACAAAATTTTTGACCCACAGGGTATCTGCAGAGTCTACTGGCAACTTTTCACAAAAATCGTTTTCCTGCTACTTTTGGCAGCCATCTTTAATTTCTGCGTAAAATGCAAAAAATAAATAAACAAACCAGATTTATCTATGAAACCTTGCATTTTATTACGCTACAATAGCTTACCATGTGGGACTTAATGCTGTTCTCGGGTTGCCACACCCGGGGCCAACGTCTTAGAAAAAAAGACAGTTCTTGTTAGCCACCCGATACACTGCTAGGTGTCGTCACGTGGTAACCTCTGACCTTTCGCCCTACTTTCTCGTTGGCCACGCGAATTGACAATGCTTTATTTTACAAGGAATATTATTTCATTTTTACAAGGATATACTGGTCGTTGGATATGGAAACTACATCAGTTTCTTTATTTTATTACATAGAATCACAATTCGATGTCTTTTCATAGTTCAGATAAGTATCTTTACTATATTTTACAACTGAAGTCCACTTCCGGTTTCACGTTGTAAATAAGAATACAGTACAATAATAAACAGCGACTCGTTTATGTCGTTTCTAATACAGGATATATATATATGCCTGTCAATAAATAAAATAAAATATTTAACCCCTACCTGCTTCATTATTGGACCATTTTTAGGGTTTAAAAGTATATAAATGTAACACAAACGAGTCCTTGTCGAGTGAAATCTTCGGAAACAACTTCCGTTTTTTTATCGAGACAGCATTTCTTGCAATATGCACGTCTCGGCTAGGTAGCTTATATACAGGAATATATGCCTGTTGAAGTAAAATGAATTAAATTTTACAAGGGTTTATCCCCGTTCTGCAACTCTATTGGTCCATTTTAAGGGTTAAAATATGATATAAAGCACGAAACTAACTGGGGGGAATCCTCGGGGAAGTACGTTTATCAATTAAATAAATAAAATAAATTTATAAATAAATGAAATAAAATATTTTATCCCTTCTTTCCTGTATTATTGTCATTTAAAATGTTAATACTTAAATAAACAGGAATAGAATCCTCAAATCGTCTAGACTACGTGTTTCTTCAATCTAAGGTAACCTTGGTTACCATTATTTTAATCATATTTTAATTCATCCAGTTTTATAATATAAGAAATATTATACTTGTTTTTTAGATTCTATGTTACTTAATTAAATTCTGTGTAATTACTGCTTTCCTTATCTCACAACTAGCCCTACCTGCAGTGAGGCGGGTGGGGCAGGTGACCTTGTGTCACTGTCGATTTATTTACGTAAATCCAGTTGTGTAGTTCCTTCAAAGAAGGAAAGGCAAAGCTTAATGGAAGCTTGCTTTAAGGAAAGCTTACATAAAAATTATAATATCCAACTTCTTTCTCCAGGGTGGATCAGATCCCTGCTTAAATCTGAAGCCAGATAACATCTTAGTTCATCCGAGATTTTAATGCACCCGAGAATCGGATGCATTATTTCCAACTTCTATCCATCCGAATATGATTTGATACTCGGATTTTCGTTGCATCTAGTCCATCAGATCAGATATCAGATCCGAGGCTACTTGAAATTCCAATGCTCGGATGATGTAATCTTAAATCCGATGCTCGGATGATTGTATGTAGATCTAATCCTCGGATGATCGGATCTTAAATCTGATGTTCAGATGATGGTTCCAGATCAGAACTCTGAACAATCCTAACACACACTTGGACTATATTTCACCAGCCTGGCAGTAAATATCACTTATTGGAGGCTTAGGTCCAAGTCCAAAGCCCAAGAGGGCTTCTAAACAAGGTCCTTCATTCAGTCCTGACTCTGTATTTTAGGGAAGTAGGTTGCCTGATTCCCCTCAGTCTGGACTCTGAATGATTTATTAGGCCAACAGGAAGTTGGGCTGTTATTTTCCCTTAAACTGGAACAACCTTGTTTTGAACACAAGTTTTCAAATCTGTATCTCCCTAGGGGCCTCCTTGGGTAAGCCCCTCCTCCCTTCTGGTCAGCTAGAGTTGAGCTTTAGGCTGCTCTCCACTAGGTTCTCCTCAATATAACCTGGTTATGGATATATGTTAAGACAGTAGCAAGGCTACCTCCAGACAGGTCAAACTCAATTTCATGGTGCATATAAGTAGTCAGAAGGGGTATGGTGAATTCAGGTGAGATACTGGATCTTTAGATCTTAAAGTTTCCATTCATACTACTTTAGTAGGGACAGGAGTCCCTCATCAAAGCACCTGTAATAACACTTAGGGTTTAGGCCCTATTAATCAACCCTTTCCAATTCCCCACATCTAGAGGCTCCTACAGGAACCACCCCAATGGGGGTCATTCCATCTCTAGCAGTATCCATCGTTTTCCCCAGGCAGGGGGAAATCGAGTAGCCGAGGCTCCAAGGTCTTTCGACCCACTCCAGGGGACGAGGCCATAAAAACCCTTCCCCCCAATGACTCCTCCAGCCTCACTCAGTCCACCAGTAGGAGTTCTCCTCCGTTCTTTCAGATAAGACTGGCAAACAAATCCTGTCATTCTTTTCAATCCAAGTCCAGTCAGACTCCTGACCCGGTCAGAATACAAGGCCCTTCAAAGACCAAGTCCTGGCCTCGGTATCCAGTCTCTTCTGTCAAAGAACGCAATAGAAAGGGTGGAAAATGTAAAATCTCTTGGGTTTTACAGTCGCCTGTTCCTAGTACCAAGCCTCACCTAAGGTGGAGGCCAGTCATAGACCTAAACAGGCTCAACACTTTTCTACACATAGAAAAGTTCAAAATGGAAACTCCAGAGTCCATCAGGACCTCCCTGATTCCAGGGGAGTGGGTATCGTCGATAGATCTGTTGGACACTTACCTACACATCCCCATCCATCCAAAATCAAGGAAATACCTAAGGTTTTGCCACAAGTCACAGGTGTTCTAATTCACCTCCCTCCCATTCGGACTAGCCACAGCCCCCCAGGTCTTTACAATGATTGTAAAGGAAGTGAAACTAATGGCCCTCTCAAGAGGACTCAGAATTCTCCAGCACCTGGACGACTGGCTTATCAGGTCCCAGTCTCAGGAGGAAGCCCAAGTGAACACACAGGCAGTGGTAGACCTAACTCAGTCCTTGGGGTGGATAATAAATCAGAATAAATCAGAACTGAAACCTATTCAGGTGTTTTTATGTCAGCTGACTTGTCAGTCAGCTGACATTATGTCATCACTCTGCGGCGTGGGCGTCCGCGTCCGCGTGAACAACTTCTTCTCCAAAACTACAAGGCCTAGAGACATGCTGTTTTTTTTAAAAGATACCTTATCTATCGAGGATGAAAAATTGTTCAAGGCATGCAAATCTGTCTGTTCGTCTGTTTGCTAGAGACATTACAAGGGGGGTACCCCCACCAAAAGTGTGAAAATTTCAACTTTTTATCACAATTTTCTCAGTGACTATTGCAGGGATTTCTCTCATATCTTGCATATATGTACTAGGCCAGAGGTAGATTCTCTTGTGTGAGTATGAGACCTGGATCTGTCTTACTTTTTTTTAAATAAATTTTTTTAATAATTTTTAATGCATTAAAATTCATGAAATCATGCACTAAATCACTTATAACTTCAAAAGTGTTGCATTTACAGCATTTTGTGAAAATATGTTGTTCAGCTACTTTTTTCATAGCTACAATATGGTGAGTAAGTTGGTTGTCTGTCTCAATAGCTAAGTGAGTAATAGCTACTTTTGGGCTTTTCAGTAACTTCCATTATGAGTAAAATCACTTGTAACTTAAAAACTATTACATTTAGAGAATTTCGTATAAATATGTTATTCAGCTACTTTTGGGCCAGCTATAACATAGTGAAATTTCAGACCTGTAGCTCATGGTATAGCTGAGTAATAGCTACTTTTAGGTTATCACTGTTGAGTAAATCGCTTATAACTTGAAAACTATTGCATTTAGAGAATTTCGTATAAATATGTTATTCAGCTACTTTTGGGTCAGCTATAACATAGTAAAATTTCAGACCTGTAGCTCATGGCATAGCTGAGTAATAGCTACTTTTAGGTTATCACTGTTGAGTAAATCACTTATAACTTGAAAAGTGTTGCATTTAGAGCATTTTGTTAAAATATGTTATTCAGCTACTTTTTTCATAGCTACAATATGGTGAGTAAGTTGGGTGTCTGTCTCAATAGCTAAGTGAGTAATAGCTACTTTTGGGCTTTTCAGTAACTTCCATCATGAGTAAAATCACTTGTAACTTAAAAACTATTGCATTTAGAGAATTTCGTATAAATATGTTATTCAGCTACTTTTGGGCCAGCTATAACATAGTAAAATTTCAGACCTGTAGCTCATGGCATAGCTGAGTAATAGCTACTTTTAGGTTATCACTGTTGAGTAAATCACTTATAACTTGAAAACTATTGCATTTAGAGTATTTTGTTTCAATATGTTATTCACCTATTTTGGGGTCAGCTATAACATAGTGAAGTTTCAGACCTGTGGCTCATTTCATAGCTGAGTAATAGCTACTTTGAAGTTCTCACTGTTGAGTAAATCAGTTATAATTGGAAAACTATTGCATTTACAGAAATTTGTGCAAATATGTTATTCAGCTACTTTTGGGTCAGCTATAACATAGTGAAATTATAGACCTATAGCTCATGGCACAACTGAGCAATAGCTATTCTCAGGTACTGACTGTTGAGTAAATCAGCTATAACTTGAAAAATATTGCATTTGGAGTATTTTGTTAAAATATATTGTTCACCTACTTTTGGGTCAGCTATAACATAGTGAAATTACAGACCTATAGCTCATGGCATAGCGGAGCAATAGCTATTTTCAGGTTCTCACTATTGAGTAAATCAGTTGTAGCTTGAAAACTATTGCATTTACAGTAGTTTGCTTAAATATGTTGTTCACCTACTTTTGGGTTAGCTATAACATAGTAAAATTTCAGACATGTAGCTCATTGCATAGCTGAGTAATAGTTCCTTTGAGGTTCTCACTGTTGAGTAAATCAGTTGTAACTTGAAAACTATTACATTTAGAGTAATTAAGCGTCCCTTGCGGGACGCTTGTTTGTGTATGGGAGAGCTTCTGGCTCCGCCGGCTCCGCATTTTGTTTTCCTTATAACTCTGTAACCGTTAGGCGGATTCTTTTCAAATTTGGCAGGTTTAGGCAGTAGCCTTGGGGAATTTTTTTGAATATGCTGCAGTGACATTTCAACCAATCAGAGAGGTCACATGACCAAAAATGTCTTTTTTCGATGGGGAAGCTTGTCCGGATGATAACTTGAAAGGAATTTTATCAATTCACCTGAAACTTGGCAAATACATTCATTCTATTAAAATCTGGAAATCATTAGATTTTGGCATTGATTGGTCAAGAAATGGCCGAGTAATTAATGATTAATTAATTATTACGAATTTTCCAAATAAGGAAAACACAAAAATGCTTATATCTCGAAAACCGTGCTAGATAGAGCGATTTCGACGAAATTTTTGACCCGCAGGGTATCTCTGCGGAGTAGTTTTCCCAATTTTCAAAAAATTTTTGTCTCGCCCAAAATGGCGGCCATTTTGAATTTTCGAAATTTTCGCAAAAATTGCAAAACACAAAAATGCTTATATCTCGAAAACCGTGCTAGATAGAGCGATTTCGACGAAATTTTTGAGCCACAGGGTATCTCTGTAGAGTAGTTATCCCAATTTTGAAAAAATTTTTGTCTCGCCAAAAATGGCGGCCATTTTGAATTTTCGAATTTTTCGCAAAAATTGCAAAACACAAAAATGCTTATATCTCAAAAACCGTGCTAGATAGAGCAATTTCGACAAAATTTTTGACCCGCAGGATATCTCTGCGGAGTACTTTTCCCAATTTTCAAAAAATTTTTGTCTCGCCAAAAATGGCGGCCATTTTGAATTTTCGAAATTTTCGCAAAAATTGCAAAACACAAAAATGCTTATATCTCGAAAACCGTGCTAGATAGAGCGATTTCGACGAAATTTTTGACCCACAGGGTATCTCTGCAGAGTAGTTATCCCAATTTTGAAAAAATTTTTGTCTCACCAAAAATGGCGGCCATTTTGAATTTTCGAATTTTTCGCAAAAATTGCAAAACATAAAAATGCTTATATCTCGAAAACCCTGCTAGATAGAGCGATTTCGACGAAATTTTTGACCCGCAGGGTATCTCTGCAGATTAGCTGCCAATTTTCAAACAAAAAATTTCTCGCAAAAAATGGCGGCCATTTTGAATTTTCGAATTTTTCGCAAAATTGCAAAACACAAAAATGCTTATATCTCGAAAACCGTGCTAGATAGAGCGATTTCGACGAAATTTTTGACCCGCAGGGTATCTATGCAGAGTATCCATGCCAATTTTCAAAAAAATTTTGTCTTGCCAAAAATGGCGGCCATTTTGAATTTTCGAATTTTTGCGCAAAAATTGCAAAACACAAAAATGCTAATATTTCGAAAACCGTGCTACATAGAGCGATTTCAACAAAATTTTTTATCTTCAGGGTATCTCTGCAGAGCAGCTATCCCAAAGAGCTTTCACTTGGTGAAGTTTCAGACCCATAGCTAATTGCTCACCTACTCAAAAAGAGTAAATGCGAATTACCTCTAAAAGTATTGCAGATGGCCAATTTTTCTCAAATAACTCATTCACCTACTTTTGGAAGAGCTTTCACATGGTGAAGTTTCAGACCCATAGCTAATTATTTACCTACTCAAAATGAGTAAATGCTAATTATCTGTAAAAGTATTGCGGATACCCAATTTTTATCAAATAACTCATTCATCTACTTGTGGGAGAGCTTTCACATGGTGAAGTTTCAGACCCATAGCTAATTACTCACCTACTCAAAATGAGTAAATGTGAATTATCTCTAAAAGTATTGCAGATAGCCAATTTTTCTCAAATAACTCTTTCACCTACTTTTGGGAGAGCTTTCACATGGTGAAGTTTCAGACCCATAGCTAATTATTTACCTACTCAAAATGAGTAAATGCTAATTATCTGTAAAAGTATTGCGGATACCCAATTTTTATCAAATAACTCATTCATCTACTTGTGGGAGAGCTTTCACATGGTGAAGTTTCAGACCCATAGCTAATTACTCACCTACTCAAAATGAGTAAATGCGAATTATCTCTAAAAGTATTGCAGATAGCCAATTTTTCTCAAATAACTCATTCACCTACTTTTGGGAGAGCTTTCACTTGGTGAAGTTTCAGACCCATAGCTAATTACTCACCTACTCAAAATGAGTAAATGCGAATTATCTCTAAAAGTATTGCAGATAGCCAATTTTTCTCAAATAACTCATTCACCTACTTTTGGGAGAGCTTTCACTTCGTGAAGTTTCAGACCCATAGCTAATTACTCACCTACTCAAAATGAGTAAATGCGAATTATCTCTAAAAGTATTGCAGATAGCCAATTTTTCTCAAATAACTCATTCACCTACTTTTGGGAGAGCTTTCACTCTGTGAAGTTTCAGACCCATAGCTAATTACTCACCTACTCAAAATGAGTAAATGTGAATTATCTCTAAAAGTATTGCAGATAGCCAATTTTTCTCAAATAACTCATTCACCTACTTTTGAGAGAGCTTTCACTTGAAGTTTCAGACCCATAGCTAATTACTCACCTACTCAAAATGAGTAAATGTGAATTATCTCTAAAAGTATTGCAGATAGCCAATTCTTCTCAAATTAATCATTCACCTACTTTTGGGAGAGCTTTCACTTGGTGAAGTTTCAGACCCATAGCTAATTACTCACCTACTCAAAATGAGTAAATGCGAATTATCTCTAAAAGTATTGCAGATAGCCAATTTTTCTCAAATAACTCATTCACCTACTTTTGGGAGAGCTTTCACTCTGTGAAGTTTCAGACCCATAGCTAATTACTCACCTACTCAAAATGAGTAAATGCGAATTATCTGTAAAAGTATTGCAGATAGCCAATTTTTCTCAAATAACTCATTCACCTACTTTTGGCAGAGCTTTCACTCTGTGAAGTTTCAGACCCATAGCTAATTACTCACCTACTCAAAATGAGTAAATGTGAATTATCTCTAAAAGTATTGCAGATAGCCAATTTTTCTCAAATAACTCATTCACCTACTTTTGGGAGAGCTTTCACTTGGTGAAGTTTCAGACCCATAGCTAATTACTCACCTACTCAAAATGAGTAAATGCGAATTATCTCTAAAAGTATTGCAGATAGCCAATTTTTCTCAAATTAATCATTCACCTACTTTTGGGAGAGCTTTCACTTGGTGAAGTTTCACACCCATAGCTAATTACTCACCTACTCAAAATGAGTAAATGCGAATTATCTCTAAAAGTATTGCAGATAGCCAATTTTTCTCAAATAAATCCTTCACCTACTTTTGGCAGAGCTTTCACTTGGTGAAGTTTCAGACCCATAGCTAATTATTCACCTACTCAAAATGAGTAAATGTGAATTATCTCTAAAAGTATTGCAGATAGCCAATTTTTCTCAAATAACTCATTCACCTACTTTTGGGAGAGCTTTCACTCTGTGAAGTTTCAGACCCATAGCTATTTATTCACCTACTCAAAATGAGTAAATGTGAATTATCTCTAAAAGTATTGCAGATAGCCAATTTTTCTCAAATAACTCATTCACCTACTTGTGGGAGAGCTTTCACTTGGTGAAGTTTCAGACCCATAGATAATTATTCACCTACTCAAAATGAGTAAATGTGAATTATCTCTTAATAGTATTGCAGATAGCCAATTTTTCTCAAATAACTCATTCACCTACTTTTGGAAGACCTTTCACACACGAAAATGAAAAATTGTGAATATCTCGGAAAAGCTATTTATTCTGCTTTAATGCTCGGCGGGAGATACACACCACGGCAGTGGTCTTGACAAAAATTTTTGTCTCCCCAAAAATGGTGGCCATTTTGAATTTTCAAAGTTTTTGCAAAACACAAAAATGCTTATATCTCGAAAACCGTGCTATATGAAGTAAACTCAACAAAATTTTGGACCTGCTGGGTATCTCTGCAGAGTAGCCATGCCAATTTTTAAAATATTTTTGTCTCACCAAATATAGCGGACATTTTTAATTTTTTTATTTTTTGCAAAACACAAAAATGCTTATATCTTGAAAACCATGCTAGATAGAGCAGACTGCGCTGACTTTGGTTGCCACAACAGTATAAGGCTAGAAACGAAGCATTTTCTTAATACTTTAGCACTCACCTTTATATCCTTTTCGGGACGCTTTGTTTTTGCTATGCAAAAACATTATCTTTTTTTTTTGCGAGCGATCCTCTAGTTTGTTAAATATGTTATTCACAGAATTTTTGGTCAGCTATAACATAGTGAAATTGCAGATCTCTATGTCATGACATAGCTGAGCAATAGCTACTTTCAGGTTCTCACTGTTGAGTAAATCATTGTATCCACTGGATAGCCGCAGTGTGTAGAGAGATATTTCACCATTACTGCTCTGATGAAAAAAAATATTATAGCTAGCTTTCTTAAGTTTGCAGTATATATTAATAACCATAAAATGTTGTCTGGGAATATTTTTGGCCTCATTTTGAGAAACAAGATGGCCGCCACAGGTGTTTTTTTGTCAGTCATGAAAAGTGCTTATATCTCCCTTATTATTGATCCTAGAGGTTTGGGAAGATAAACCAACCTGTAGGAAATCATGGGGTGGGAATCTTTTGGTGTGGTCAGATTTGACCTTCAATGACCCCTCCTTCAAGGTCAAACAAGGATAGCCAAACTCAAAAGTGCTTA
Source organism: Sabellastarte sp. h YS-2021 (assembly GCA_964017235.1). Taxonomy (NCBI): domain Eukaryota; kingdom Metazoa; phylum Annelida; class Polychaeta; order Sabellida; family Sabellidae; genus Sabellastarte; species Sabellastarte sp. h YS-2021. The sequence goes on along the minus strand of OZ024931.1, from coordinate 16,933,278 downwards.
TAACTCGCTTATTATTGGTCCCAGAGGTTTGGGATGGTAAACAGACAGGAAATCATGGGCTGTGAATCTGTTGATATGGTCCAATTTGACCTTGGAACCCTCCTTCAAGGTCAAATGAGGATAGCGAAAATTGAAAGTGCCTACAACTTGCTTATTATTGGTGACAGAGATTTGGGATGGTAAACCATCCCATAGGAAATCATTGGCTCGGAATCATTTGGTATGGTCAGATTTGACCTTTGGACCCCTCCTTCAAGGTCAAATGAGAACAGCCAAGCTTAAAAGTTCTTATAACTCATTTATAATTGGTCCTAGAGGTTTGGAATGGTAAACCATAGGAAATCATGGGCTGGGAATGTATTTGTGTGGTTAAATTTGACCTTGGACCCCTTCTTCAAGGTCGAACGAGGATATTGCATTTGTAGTATTTCTTTAAATATGTTTTAACCTATTTTTTACACTTAAACAATTACCTTGTTATTTTCCTTCATAATACCATTTACAGGGCACAACTTTTTTATCCTTTTCTTCTGTCAGCTTCGGAATTTCTTTCAAACTTGCTGTTCAGTTACCATTTACTGTATTTCTGTACAGCCCTTTTCCTGATAATTATTCTGTCCTCTAATCACCTTCACAAATCAAAAACACTCAGTCAGCTGACACAGTGCCCGTTCACGGGCACTCTCCTCTTGTTTCGTTCATGGGTTACGAATACCACCTAGATTCAGCCCTTGTAAAACCCACTCAAGAGAGATGGCTCAAACTTCAGGATTTGATCCTACTACTCAAGTCAAAACGTGTTTTGACTGCAAGATGTTTGATGTCTCTAATTGGGTTGCTAACCTCAACGGAGAAAATGGTCCCGGAGGGACGCCTTCACATGAGGCCCTTTCAGTTTCATCTCAAGGAGCACTGGAGATATCCTCGGTCGCTGGACAACCTCCTTCCTTGGACAGAAGCCATTGCAGCCCACCTAGATTGGTGGCAAAATCCCTCAAATGTGATGAAAGGTGCAGACCTTCATCCCAAAGACCACAGTATCCAACTCTTTACCGACGCCTCAAACGAAGGTTGGGGCGCTCACTTAGACCAAAATTCCACAAAGAGTCTGTGGTCAGATCGGGAAAAAAGGCTACACATATATGTTCTAGAATTGAAGGCGGTCTCCCTGGCCCTTTGAGACTTCAAGGACCAGTGCCAGAATCAAACAGTGTTAGTTGCGACGGACAACTCAACAGTGGTAGCCTACATCAACAACAAGGAGGAACACACTCAGCAGAGATGTGTGCTCTCCTGTGGAAGATCATGACCTGGGTCCATCACTACCTCATAACATTGAAAGCCAGGCACGTTCTAGGGTGCCTGAATGTGATGGCCGACCTACTGTCCAGGTCCAACCAAGTGCAGTCAACAGAATGGTCTCTGCACCCACAGGTGTTCAATCAGATCTGCCAGAAGTGGTTCACACCTCATGTAGACTTATTTGCCACTCACCTGAACCACCAGCTGCCACTGTACGTGTCTCCTATCCCAGACCCAAGGGCCTGGGACATAGATGCTCTAAACATAAACTGGACCAACCTCACGGCCTATGCGTACTCTCCTACGGCTCCTTCACAAGGTGATCCAAAAGATCAGGCAATGTTATTGCCTGATCATCGTAATAGCCCCAGGCTGTCCAGGGATGCCCTGGTTTTGGGACCTAGTGCAGCTCTCAACAGAGATCCCACTACAACTCCCAGTGTCAACGACCCTACTCAAACAGTCCCACAGGTATGTGTTCCACAACAACCCCCAGCACCTGAACCTCCACGCCTGGTGTCTAGGAGCAGACAACTCCAAGAACAAGGCTTCTCTGTGGAGGTGGCAGAGAGAATTGCTGCCCCTCAGCGGTCTTCAACAAGGACCATCTACAAGTCAAAGTGGGCCCTATTTGAAAAATGGTGCAGAGAAAATTCGGTGGATTTCCCCACTCCATCTGTGAAACAATCTCAGATTTTTTCATGTACCTGTACCAAGACCTAAACAGGCGCCCCTCGACCTTTGATGGTTACAGTACTGCAATCGTTGACACTTTGGGCCCAACGGCCCAACATGTTGCACACAATGCAGACCTTCATAGGTTACTCTCCAGTTTTCACAGGGATCGTCCCAAAAGTTCCAGAAATTTACCCAAGTGGAACCTTTCTGTTGTCCTCAACGAGCTCACAAAAGCACCATTTGAGCCCATCAAAGACACAGACCTCAAACATCTTACTCTAAAAACTGCTTTCTTGCTAGCTTTGGCCTCCGGCAAGCGCCGCAGCGAAATCCATGCCTGGGTCGCAAACAAGTATCTAATCTAGGCCAATGGGAAAAGGTTGCCTTGTTCCCTTCTTCTGATTTCATAGCCAAAAACCAACTAGCAAGAGAAGGTTCTCAAAGTGTATCTCCGGTGACTATTCCTGCTTTGACTACCATTGTAGATAGACAATTTAAAGAAGACAGGACCCTGTGTCCCGTGCGGGCCCTGAGGTTTTAGTTGGACCGAACAAAGACCTGAGAGGGTCTTGTTCTCTCCTTTTCATCTCCTTTAAGAAAGGACATACCTCAGACATCAGACCCGCTACTCTCTCTTCATGGTTGAAACAAACCATCCTACTTTGTTACAAACAAGCAGATCAACAAGCCTTGGACTTGGTCCAAGTCAAAGCGCATGACATCCGGGCCTTTGCGGCCTGTAAGGCCCTTTACGGTGGGGTATCGGTGGACCAAATCATGCAAGCCTGTCACTGGAAAGCTCACAACACATTTACAAATTTTTACCTAAAAGACCTTACTTGGTCGGACACCGACAACAATATGTATCTGGGACCCGTAGTGGTGGCACAACAAGTCCTAGATCCTTCCCCTCAGACCAGTTGTCCTCGGAAAGAAAAAGGGGGGGGGGGGGGGGGGGGGGCACATCCGGGACCCTTCGACCTCGAAGTGAGCACTGCTGCACTTCCGTCCTACAATCAAACATCTAGACAGTTTCAGCACTGTCTCTCATTTTATTTAGGTTTTTGGCTCGTTACAGGCCCGATCTTCGGGATCGGGGCACTGTAAATGGGACTCAGACTGGTATTTCTGGCACTATTCTATACATATTAATTCAAAATCTTAAAAAAAAAAAAAAATGACATATCTTCCAGTCTCAGCTGTAATCCCGCCACCGGGCAGTTGAATTCAGCATCAAGTCCCACATGGTAAGCTATTGTAGCGTAATAAAATTGTAAATTTTAATTACTTAAATGTAGCTTTTATAAGCTACAAGCTTACCATGTGGGACTTAGAAGAGTCCCACCCTGCCTCCCCGTTGTTTACAGCTGAGGGGTAGGTTTTAGAAAATTTCAACGAGAAAGTAGGGCGAGAGGTCAGAGGTTATCACGTGACGACAACTAGCAGTGTATCCGGTGGCTAACAAGAACTGTCTTTTTTTCTAAGACGTTGGCCCCGGGTGTGGCAACCCGAGAACAGTATTAAGTCCCACATGGTAAGCTTGTAGCTTATAAAGCTACATTTAAGTAATTAAAATTTACAATTTTGTCATAAATGGAAAAACATATTAAACACAGGAAGATGGTCATTTCTACAAACTCATTAATACTCAATGGGACGCTTTGTTTTTGCTGTGCAAAAACAATTTTTTTTTCTCTTGCAAAGCAATACTCTAGTTGTTGTTTTTTTTTGTGCGTATGTGTCAGACAAAGACCACTTCAGATAAATTTCCCATGAATTTGTTGACTTATTACACCTTTAATCACAAGATATATTATTATGGAAAAACAGCCTGTTTAGTGATAAAATTTCATAAAATAGGGCTCTTGTTTGTATTTAAACAAAAACTGTCCACAACATTGTCCTTCCGTGTGCTCCAGCAATGAATTAAGTCTGTCAGCGAGGTCATCCGTTTCCTCTGATGTGTATTGTATATTCACTTATTACATTTATTCTGTTATATACTAGAGATGAGTCAGTAAGCTTGGTGTCTCAGTATCGAGAACATTTTACTGAAATACTGTGATGTGATTTTACAACCGCCGCTTCGCTTGTGGACGCATATAATGGAAGAAGATTTAAAGTTTTAGAAATACACACTAAATCCAAAGAAATAATAAGCTTTTATCCCATATTTTTATGCATTTGTAGACTTTTATAGCAATAAAGTTGAGCAGAACTGCCATGTATAGCTTATGACAATTTATAACCTCAATCTCACTTGTCAACATATATTATGGAAGGAAAATTTAAAATGTTGGAAACGAAAAGAAATATGAAGAAATTACACACTTATATCCCATTTTTTGTGCATTTGGGAACTTTTATTGTGATTTTGTTCAGGAAACATTCATGTTTGATCGGGGTGTACTAAAACACAGAGACCTACAGTCGGTACGGTTTTGCATTGTCGACCTCATGATGTACATATTTTTCATACTGACACATCCCTATTATATTAGATGGCCATCCTTCTGTCTTCACCAAATTCAACCATCTGTGTATATTCCTGCACTCTTCTGATTAAGGTTTCTGTGTTTGTTTTTCACACAAAAAGCCTGACTATCAGCAGCGAAAAATCTGAGCCAATGCCTGGCAAAGTGACGATGCCACCACAGCAGTCTCTCTGCCCTCCATCTAGTTCTAGTCAAAATTCGGCTCGTCTGTCACCTACATTTAAAGCTATTCAAGAAGCGGGTGGTCTTGATGGTCCAAAATTGGCAGCAAGGCCAGTTTCACCAAAATATGCAGCATTACAGGCATTTACAGAATCAGAACAAAGGGAGGGAGGCAGTGGAAGCTTACAAGCACCTGCTCAAAATGTACGCAGCATGTCTCCTACACTACTACTCATACAGCAGGAGGTGGAGGAGAAAATGAAACCAGCCGAAGTGAAAGTAAAACCGGCGGAAGCAAAAGTGAAACCAGTGCAGGAGCAGATGTCAGCAGTGGAACATGAAACTAAGGATGGAGAAGAGATCCATTATCATGGATATGTGGATCATAACAAGCAGTCCAAAGCCTTCCACATCCTAAAGTCTGAGCTAGATCAAGGACGTAGGTTCCTATTTTTACATGTTTTGCTACTTTTAACATTTTAATAACTCTGTCTGTAAGTATCGTCAGTTTTGTTTCTGGCAAAAGTCTAATTATCATATACACTTTCTGAAGTGTCCAGGGGTGATATGACCAAATATTTGCTAAAGTTGGGGATGGGTGTTTGCAACACTGAAAACTGAGCAGGTGTTCCAAGAAAAAAAAAAAAAAAAAAAACACCAACTGGAAGTAAAATGCGTATGATGTAAACAAATTTTGTTTAAAATGTATATAAATTTAGACCTATTAATGAGTTTTAATGGAGAAAGTTTAGCATAAAATGACATATATTAGCATTTTATTAGTGATAACGTACGATTGTGGAGGGGGTGCTTTTGTAAGCATGGGTGATACGGAGCGCGGCACTGGTGTTTCAGTTTACTATTTGTAGTTGAAAATAAAATGAGGAGTCATGTGAAGACCAGATCTGCTTATACAACATTGGAATAAAGGGCTTATATGGAGAAGCAAGAATATCTAGAAATTTATTGAAAGATTAAATTAATTTCTCATACATGATACTCATTAAAAAAATATGCTAGCTTTTCAAGTTTTAGCAAATGTCATCTTGTGCCCTAAATGTATGGACAAGCACTGAAAAATACAAAACCATAAACTTTGGTGAGGTAATTTAGAGGTAGACATTATTTTTTCTACCAGATTATTCTCCTTGTCAGTTCTAAAGCAAAATAAGAATATAGTGAGGATCAAACATACACATTATATGTTTTGGCAGTGTATCCTGAGCTAAACTTGAAGAATGAATCAATCTAATAGTTCTGTTGACTATAGATTTGGTCATTATATGATCTTTAACTCTCTGTTTTCTGAATAATAAATACCAGCATTAACAATCAGGTTCTAATATACAGCGACCCCAGGACTCGACCATTGTAAAAACGTGACATTAAAAGGCAGATTTCTGGGATCCTGCCATTAGTGTTTTGAGTCTATTCACCATAAAATGCTTCCAGTGTAAGCAGTGAACTTGCTGCTTTGACATCCAAATCCAAAACACGGAGTATTTGAGATACACAGAAGGTGACAGAAAGTTTTTGCTATCCCTGAATATCCAAAGCTTATCCTTCTGTCTTTTCTGTATTTTGCATTTTATGTGATCCCTTTTGTTAGCTTGTGTATTTTATTGCCATTGAATCAGTTTGCATGTTTGGGTTTAGTCTTTTTGCATTTTCTTTTCCTGTAAAATATTGCATTACTTGGATTTGAAATGAAGTAACCATATTTATATAATAAAGCCTTGAAAGATCAGTTTTTCCTTCGTGTAATGTGAAGCATAAAAAAAAATTTCAAGATAAAGTCAAAAAAAAGTTACAACAAATTTGATTTGGTTAATCTTCATTTTTAAAAAACCGATGAAATAAACTATTAACTTATTGATGTCTGTTTTCCCATGAGAAAATAGAATAGTAGACAGTGACTCATAATGCATTGGAATATATCTTAAACATGCATTTTAAATATAAATGAATATAAACTCTACAATGTCGAGGTGTAAAATCTGATTTTAAATTGACAAAAATCGGGCATTCTGTTAGAAATTCTAAATATTTCCCAGTTTACTTGTACATGCATTCAAAATTAGACAAAGTAATTGAGTACTTTTTAGGGCTTTCAAAAAAGTATTTTTTACATTGTTGTTGAATCCAACCCCCAATGAAACATCCTGTTTTGCCGCAGATGAACCCCCCAGCATGCCATCTGGAATCCGTTCAGTGAGAGCACCCACCACAAAGCCACCTGGTGAGAGATCTCAGAACCAACAGTACATGACCTGCAAGTCCTGTGGAACCCTCATTGTGTGAGTAGCACTGCCAATTGGAGACAACTTCTCCTCAAATATACTTGGAGTTACAACATGGAATAGCATGTAAACTACTATACTATAATTAGTGTGGTGTATACACAGTCAATATTATGCCCACAAAGTAGTAGATTACATTACTAGACTAGCCACATGTCTCCATGTCTGTTGTTTGTGAAGATACACACCAACAAGGTCAATATCAGAAAATCTAGAACAGCACTCAATGACCTCTAGCCATTCTATTGAAAAAAAAAACACTGAAAAAAAACAACACAAACAAAACAAAGATATGTCTCTCAGCATCGTACACTTTCTTTTAGATAGACTATTGCACAGGATCTAGAAAATTATAACCCATCTGCTTTACAACCAAATATGTTAACAGATTGTGCCTAACATAAATTGAAGCTCCATTGATAGAGTAAGCTGGCGGGCAGGCAGCAGGAAGAATATTCTTGTCCAAGCTGTATCTTAGAAACTTTAAGGTGTTGATACTTGGTAGGGACATTGGTTGGGAGGTGTAGGTGTACAACATCATTGTGGACCCTTGATTTGACCTTTGTCTTTGCGGCAGTGACCATGGGTTTGAAAAGTTTGTGCGGGCTATATCTCTCTAACTGTAAGGTGTAGGATCTTGATATGTGGTTGGAACATTGCTCTGGAGGTGTAGGTGTGCAACATGATGTGACCTTGACTAATCCCCTGTAACCTTACCAGAGCTACCTTCAGTTTGAAAATCTTGTCAGGGTTGTATCTCGGTAATCATAAGGTGTAGGATGTTGATATGTGGTAGGAACATTGATTGCGAGGAGTAAATGTGCAGTGTCATGGTGTGACCTTGATTTGACCTTGCCAGTCAATGAGTTTGAACTTCTTATCCAGACTATATCTCAGTAACAGTGACATGTATGATGTTGGTACTTGATAGGAACATTGGTTGGGAGGTGTATGTGTGCAATGTCATGGTGTGACCTTGATTTGACCTTTGACCTTTCAATAGTGACCTTGATCAACAAAATATTGTCCTGCCTATATCTGGGAAAACTTAACGTATATTAAGTTGATACAGGGACATTGGTTAAGGGTTGTAGGTGTGCAAAATCATAGTGTGACCTTAATTTGGCCTTTGACCTTGCTGCAGTGTCCTTGAGTTTGAAAATCTTGTCTGGAAGTTGATACTTGTTAGGGACATTGGTTAGAGGTTTCAGGTGTGCAGCATCATGTTGTGACGTTGATTTGACCTTGATATAGTGACCTTAACTCTTGTCGCTGCTAAAACTTGGGAAACAGTAATATATGTGGAAAATTGATACTTGGTGGGGACATCAGTTGAGGGTTGTAGGTGTGCAACTTCATGGTGTCACCATGATGTAATGTTTGACTTTGGCTGTGTCAAAATGTATTCTGCTACCATATTTCAGACATATTTCTATCACAAGATCTATTGATTGCTGCAGCTGATGTTAATGATATTTTCCCAGGCTGTTGGGTATGGGCATCTCTGATGCTATTTTTTAATCCTGTTTATTGTTATTTCTCCTTTATATCTCCTTCAATATTAAGAGTATGGATGCAAGTTTTGGCATGTATCTTCTTTAGATGTGGGGGAAAATACTGTGAATTAACTTGACTAAACATCTGATTTCTCAGACTGAGTTGACCTAAAAGACTGCTGTTGTATTTTACACTTATTTGTGGCTAGTTTTTGTGAGAAACATTTCAAGGATGGCTCTTCATGGAATATTCATTAACAGCATTCATATCTCTGACCCCATTCTGTTTTTTCTATAAACGTTTGGCGAGCTCATAACTTGTAAACTAATAACAAGTTGAAGATTTTTCAAAGTCCTTCACTGTTTTGGGGCTACTAATTTAGAATGCCCAGCTAACCATTTCACTACTTTGACTAGTATCAGCCTGACCATTGCAGGAAGATTTAAAATAAGATGAAGTTATTTTTCCGGTTAAAGTATCATTTCTATTTATAATTTTATAAACCAATAACTGCCTGTAGTAGGATGGGTCATTTTCTAGTTTTGTACACAATTGTTACAATTCTATCAAAGTTACCATTGAAAAATAGCATTGCTGTCAAAATTTGTGAAATATGTTAGGTCTCCTTCAGACCTTCTGAGTATGAGTTTCATTTGGACATTCTGGAAAATTGACATAACAGGAAGTTGGGTGTTAACTGTTAAGTGATGTAGAAATATCTACAAATTTCATGCCGCAACATAGTGAACAAATCAATGCTGTTGTATTTGTGAGGATGCATTTTGAATCTGTTTCAGAGGTGTATTTGTGCGAGTGAGTGGCGACCCTCTGCACCCTGAATGCTTCAAATGTGTAGACTGTGGAAAGAACCTCAAAAATCAAGGTAATGAGACAATACTTGTCTGTATTGATATCAGTGTCTTGTCTGATTTACTAATAAGACCTGCCTCAGCACTGAAACTCTTGCTGAACCGACAGATTGCTTGGGGTCATCTAACCATTGTATTGATTCTAGTCAGTGACTCCTTTCAGTAAGACATTACCATTTCTGTCAGTGATAACATTTTAAGAGATATTAAAGATAGACTAATTTATGCTAAAATTCTATAAAAAAAAAAAAAGCATAAACTGTTTTGATTGGAGAATTGTTGTGGTTTTAGATTTGATTGTTCCTTATTCCACTATTAGGCAATGTATGTACTGATCAACTAGTATAATTAAAAACAACAAAAAGTCAAAAGTAAATCCCATATGGAATTAACAGTGTGAGTAATTGAGCGTCCCTTTAAATGGGGATGCTTATTGGTTTTTCCCCGTTTTCAGACAGTCTACTCTGCTGCAGTATTTTCTAAGCTGAATATCTACTTTAATAAAAGGCCTTTTGAAATGATTTTGGTTAATGTAATCTATAGATATGGGAAAATTTTCTTGACAGGTACGAATTTGACCTTTGACATCTATCAAGGTCACGGGATCAAAACAACTTTTTTATTGTACTGCCTTTTCACCAGATTCTCTCAAACAGTACAACATATACATCAACAAAATTTGGTAAGCACTTTCCTCACATCAAAATCTAGGTGCCAGTCGAATTTCAGATCAATTGTGCCATAATTGAGTGATTATCTTTTAGTTAAAAAACATGCTGAAATTGACCCTTGGGGGCACATATTATACCTTACACATCTTCAATATGTTGTAGAAGCATGAAAATTGGGTTTATAGCTTCAAAATTACATCCTCATGTTAAGGTTACCTTAAAATCAGCCAAATAAGGTGTGTTTGGTGTAGAAATAAACTACGTATGCGTGGACTTTATTGGCGATTCAATCACAAAAATACCCTCTAAATAAATAAATACCCTCGTCCTTTATTTGAGGTTATTTTTGTGATTGAATCGCCAATAAAGTCCAAGCAAAAGTAGTTTATTTCTATTATAAAACGATTATTGATGTTTTATCCAATGTTCACTGATTTTTTTGTTTTCAATTTTATTTTCGAGATTATGTTGCGCAACCATGTTCCCAGATTGGAACAGCATACATTAGTTTCTCTATTAAGTATTCTCACGAAGTGCGCAGAGACGCATATTCGTTGACTGCGCAGGTGTCCGTTTTATAATATACTATATACAGACAGAAAGAGGTTTGTAAAAAGTGAAATATCTGTTTTATTTTTGGATTTAGAGCTTTGGTAGGGATTGGGAGGTAATAGGAAACCAGGCCAGGGACTACAAAATTCCCATCAAATCCTCATCAGATTTAAGGAAATATTAGAGTTTTTGTATTTTGAAAATATATTACATATTTTAATGGAAAATATAAATCAATATTACTGTGATTATTTTATTTATTTTTTTATTTTATTTATTTATTTTTTTTGGAGGGGGTGGGGGGGTGAGGGGGGGGGAATGAACGAGATATAAATTTTCACATGATAATATATGACTTGTAGTTGTGTATTGCCAGTGATAACCCCATTCATGTATTTCATAAGTCTTTATCTTTACCATTATTCATTTTCCTTACTGTGCAACGCTCATTTTTCCCTGAGCAAAGACCTTTTTCTACTTGACATCTTTGTTACCGCTACAACCTAATTTATATAAAGAGCTTCATGGTAAGCTATAGTTATTGTTTTTATGTCAGCTGACTTGTCAGTCAGCTGACATTATGTCATCACTCTGCGGCGTGGGCGTACGCGTACGCATCCGCGTACGCGTACGCGTGAACAACTTCTCCTCCAAAACTACAAGGCCTAGAGACGTGCTGTTTTTTTTAAAAGATACCTTATCTATCGAGGATGAAAAATTGTTCAAGGCATGCAAATCTGTCTGTTCGTCTGTTTGCAAGAGACATTACAAGGGGGGTACCCCCACCAAAAGTGTGAAAATTTCAACACTTAATCACAATTTTCTCAGTGACTATTGCAGGGATTTCTCTCATATCTTGCATATATGTACTAGGCCACAGGTAGATTCTCTTGTGTGAGTATGAGACCTGGATCTGTCTTACTTTTTTTTTAATAAATTTTTTTAATAATTTTTAATGCATTAAAATTCATGAAATCATGCACAAAATCATTTATAACTTGAAAAGTGTTGCATTTAGAGCATTTTGTTAAAATATGTTATTCAGCTACTTTTTTCATAGCTACAATATGGTGAGTAAGTTGGGTGCCTGTCTCAATAGCTAAGTGAGTAATAGCTACTTTTGGGCTTTTCAGTAACTTCCATCATGAGTAAAATCACTTGTAACTTAAAAACTATTGCATTTAGAGAATTTCGTATAAATATGTTATTCAGCTACTTTGGGGTCAGCTATAACATAGTAAAATTTTAGACCTGTAGCTCATGGCATAGCTGAGTAATAGCTACTTTTAGGTTATCACTGTTGAGTAAATTACTTATAACTTCAAAAATATTGCATTTAGAGAATTTCGTATAAATATGTTATTCAGCTACTTTTGGGTCAGCTATAACATAGTAAAATTTCAGACCTGTAGCTCATGGCATAGCTAAGTAATAGCTACTTTTAGGTTATCACTGTTGAGTAAATCGCTTATAACTTGGAAACTATTGCATTTACAGTATTTTGTTGCAATATATTATTCACCTATTTTGGGATCAGCTATAACATAGTGAAGTTCCAGACCTGTGACTCATTGCATAGCTGAGTAATAGCTACTTTGAAGTTCTCACTATTGAGTAAATCACTTGTAACTTAAAACCTATTGCATTTAGAGAATTTCGTATAAATATGTTATTCAGCTACTTTTGGGCCAGCTATAACATAGTAAAATTTCAGACCTGTAGCTCATGGCATAGCTGAGTAATAGCTACTTTTAGGTCATCACTATTGAGTAAATGAGTTGTAACTTCAAAACTATTGCATTGACAGTATTTTGCTTAAATATGTTGTTCACCTACTTTTGGGTCAGCTATAACATAGTGAAATTTCAGACCTGTAGCTCATTGCATAGCTGAGTAATAACTACTTTGAGGTTCTCACTATTGAGTAAATCAGTTGTAATTGCAAAACTATTGCATTTAGAGAATTTAGTATAAATATGTTATTCAGCTACTTTTGGGTCAGCTATAACATAGTAAAATTTCAGACCTGTAGCTCATAGCATAGCTGAGTAATAGCTACTTTTAGCTCATCACTATTGAGTAAATCAGTTGTAACTTGAAAACTATTGCATGTACAGTATTTTGCTTAAATATGTTGTTCACCTACTTTTGGGTCAGCTATAACATAGTAAAATTTCAGACCTGTAGCTCATGGCATAGCTGAGTAATAGCTACTTTTAGGTCATCATTGTTGAGTAAATCAGTTGTAACTTCAAAACTATTGCATTTACAGTATTTTGCTTAAATATGTTGTTCACCTACTTTTGGGTCAGCTATAACATAGTGAAATTTCAGACCTGTAGCTCATTGCATAGCTGAGTAATAACTACTTTGAGGTTCTCACTATTGAGTAAATCAGTTGTAATTGCAAAACTATTGCATTTAGAGAATTTAGTATAAATATGTTATTCAGCTACTTTTGGGTCAGCTATAACATAGTAAAATTTCAGACCTGTAGCTCATAGCATAGCTGAGTAATAGCTACTTTTAGGTCATCACTATTGAGTAAATCAGTTGTAACTTGAAAACTATTGCATGTACAGTATTTTGCTTAAATATGTTGTTCACCTACTTTTGGGTCAGCTATAACATAGTAAAATTTCAGACCTGTAGCTCATGGCATAGCTGAGTAATAGCTACTTTGAGGTTATCACTGTTGAGTAAATTGCTTATAACTTGGAAATTATTGCATTTAGAGTATTTTGTTTCAAAATGTTATTCACCTATTTTGGGGTCAGCTATAACATAGTGAAGTTCCAGACCTGTGACTCATTGCATAGCTGAGTAATAGCTACTTTGAAGTTCTCAATGTTGAGTAAATCACTTATAATTTGAAAACTATTGCATTTAGAGAATTTAGTATAAATATGTTATTCAGCTACTTTTGGGTCAGCTATAACATAGTAAAATTTCAGACCTGTAGCTCATGGCATAGCTGAGTAATAGCTACTTTTAGGTTATCACTGTTGAGTAAATCACTTATAACTTGCAAACTATTGCATTTAGAGTATTTTGTTGCAATATGTTATTCACCTATTTTGGGGTCAGCTATAACATAGTGAAGTTCCAGACCTGTGGCTCATTGCATAGCTGAGTAATAGCTACTTTGAAGTTCTCACTGTTGAGTAAATCAGTTGTAATTGGAAAACTATTGCCTTTACAGAAATTTGTGCAAATATGTTATTCAGCTACTTTTGGGTCAGCTATAACATAGTGAAATTACAGACCTGTAGCTCATGGCACAACTGAGCAATAGCTATTCTCAGGCACTGACTGTTGAGTAAATCGAGTATTGAGTATTGCATTTGGAGTATTTTGTTAAAATATATTGTTCACCTACTTTTGGGTTAGCTATAACATAGTGAAATTACAGACCTATAGCTCGTGGCATAGCGGAGCAATAGCTATTTTCAGGTTCTCACTATTGAGTAAATCAGTTGTAACTTGAAAACTATTGCATTTACAGTATTTTGCTTAAATATGTTGTTCACCTACTTTTAGGTCAGCTATAACAGAGCAAAAATTCAGACATGTAGCTCATTGCATAGCTGAGTAATAGTTACTTTGAGGTTCTCACTCTTGAGTAAATCAGTTGTAACTTGAAAACTATTACATTTAGAGTATTTTGTTAAATATGTTATTCACAGACGTTTTGGTCAGCTATAACATAGTGAAATTGCAGACCTCTATGTCATGGCATAGCTGAGCAATAGCTTCTTTCAGGTTCTCACTGTTGAGTAAATCATTGTATCCAACCTGTAGGAAATCATGGGCTGGGAATCTGTTAATATGGTCCGATTTGACCTTGGAACCCTCCTTCAAGGTCAAATGAGGATAGCCAAACATAAAAGTGCTTATAACTCGCTTATTATTGGTCCTAGAGGTTTGGAATGAAAACCAACCTATAGAAAATCATGAGCTGGGAATTTTTTGGTGTGGTCAGATTTCACCTTGGACCCCTCCTTCAAGGTCAAATGAGGATAGCCAAACTTAAAAGTGCTTATAACTCGCTTATTATTGGTCCTACAGGTTTGGAATGGAAAACCAACCTATAGAAAATCATGGGCTGGGAATCTTTTGGTGTGGTCGGATTTCACCTTAGACCCCTCCTACCAGGTCAAACGAAGATAGCCAAACTTAAAGTGCTTATAACTCGCGTATTATTGGTCTTGGAGGTTTGGGATGGTAAACCAACATATAGGAAATCATGGGCTGGGATTCTTTTGGTGTGGTCAGATTTGACCTGGGACCCCTCCTTCAAGGTCAATTGAGGATAGCCAAACTTACAATTGCTTATAACTCGCTTATTATTGGTCCTACAGGTTTGGGATGGTAAACAAGCTACAGGAAATCATGGGCTGGGAATTTTTTTGTGTGGTCGGATTTGACCTTAGACCCCTCCGTCAAGGTCAAACAAGGATAGCCAAACTTAAAAAGTGCCTATGACTCACTTATTATTGGTCCGACAGGTTTGGGATGGTAAACCATCCTAAATTCTTTGGCTGGGAATCTTTTGGTATGGTCAGATTTGACCTTTGGATCCCTTCTTCATGGTCGAACGAGGATATTGCATTTATAGTATTTCTTTAAATATTTTTAACCTACTTTTTACACTTAAACAATTACCTTGTTACTTTATTTCATAATACCATTTGCAGGGCACAACTTTTTTATCCTTTTCTTCTGTCAGCTTCGGAATATCTTTCGAACATGCTGTTCAGTTACCATTTACTATATTTCTGTACAGCCCTTTCCCTGATAATTATGCTTTCCTCTCATTATCACCATCACAAATCAAAAACATTCAGTCAGCTGACACAGTGCCCGTTCACGGGCACTCTCCTCTTGTTTTAAAAGGTTACAATAACATTTTATTGATCTTATTTTAGGTCATTTCAATGTGAATGGAAAATTGTACTGTGATGTACATGCCAGAACTGCAGCCCAACCACCTGCACCTGATATGTATGCCACACCTGTGTACAGGTAGGTAGTGATATGTATGCCACACCTGTGTACAGGTATGTACTAATACATATGTCACACCTGTGTACAGGTAGGTATTGATAAAAAGGTTACTCCTGTGTACAGGTAGTTCCTGATATGTATGTCACACATGTGTACTGATATGTATCATACATCTGTGTGCAGGAAGGTAATACTCTCTGGACTGTGAACCCATTTGTTTTGAATCACTTGTGTTGGTCACAAGTTTGAAGTTTGGTCTGGTTAAAGTTAGTAGTTACTTACTTATGTCGGGCTTTACAGTGCAGAATCTTGACCACTTTCATTCTTTCACTCAAAAAAAGACTATTTCCCACAATGTGACCAAAACAGCATGTTGAAAGTGACATTAAATATAAATATAATAATTTTCAAAACTTTGAAAACATGTTAAGTAATAAACAAATAATTCATTTGTATAGGATCAAACAGATAGACATCTACTCTTTGATTTTCTCTTCTCCAAAGCAATAATCCTAAAATCTTAGCACGAGTTATCACAAGAAGCAGTTCTGGGTGAGCATTTCGCCCCAAATGTTACACTTGTAAGTTAAACTGAGGACCTTCTGATTACCACTCCAACTGTTGAATAGGCCATGGAAGTATTCAGTAAATTATTGGGTTATACAGAGCCAGTTATGTGATGAAGCTAAAGCAGGGTGAATTAAATCTCTAGGTCTGAAGGGACAAGAAAAAAACCTTGTGATTAAGCAATACTACCAAAATATGGAAATAAAACTTTAAAAAACAGGCGGCTACAGACACACTGATGTAGTGGGTCTCATACTCACATCTCACCTGGTTGTCTCCTGGCCTGACTCCTGGCCTATCCAGAAGTGAATCGGTTGGTAGTTACCTCCTGGTCACCTAAGGTTTTCATTGCAGAACCCTTGACCAACTAGTATGCCACTGCTTTCCTCAATCCCTTCAACTACCTGTCATAGTATGACCAGTACACTGTGTTAAAATGACCACCGGTAAAGCACTCAATCACATGAAAGGGCCCTCTGTGGTCCTGATGTATGTTTTCTACTTAAGAGAAATGTGAAATTCCCCACAGTTTGTGATTTTGCCAGGGGTAAACCCCTACTTTTATCCTGAATTTTTTCAAAGTTCATTACACTTTTGTGATTTGTCAGATTGTTTGAGGCCTCTAATCTACCCTGACACAAATATGTGATTTACTTTTCAAGAGTGTTTCCCAGAAGGAAATTTCTCATAGGGTGGTGTATGTCATAACACTATCAGTACTATCAGTTCTAGTCCCTTCGTATAGGAACCAGTGAACATGCTGCTTTCATCTGAATGCATTCATCTGTCAGTTTTGTTCAGTTTCAATGACTTCTTCTCTATGTTTTCTAGGTAACTGTCTGGTGCAGATCACACAGTCTTGGAAGCTACCTGTTGAAAAGTGTTACTGCTTAGTCAGCAAGAGCAAGACATCAAGCTTGTACATAGATATTGTATGCAATATTCTGTAGATATTATTTACCAAGATTTTTTTTGCCTAGATGTATAGTTTTGTTTTGTACAATGGCTAAAATCAAAGCTCTTGTCTATGGTTGTAGATATCCCTCTCTATGGTGGTGTTCTCACTGGATAAACAATACATGTTTTTCATTTTCAAAAATATGATGTCATAGTTTTCACCAAAAACCTATCAAAGGCTTCTGCATCCTATCTTATATGTATCTTTTCTTTGAACTGTTGCAATATTTTGCAGAAATTTAGAGCAATGGTCAACCAATCTGTTTATTTGTAACATTTGCTTTTAGTTCTGAATATTTGCCAATTTGTAATTGTGAAATTCTCTACTAAAATGTGAAGTTAAAAAGTCGTGAATTCAACAGTTGTATGTGGTAGAGTAATTGTCATAAGTTTGTGTTAAGTTTTATTTCCTATAAAGCATGGGTTATTGTAGCTGTCTTCTCTTGCTTCACTTCATTAACACACTTGCTGTAAAACTGAACCTAAAAGAACTCCACGGAGAAGTGTATCTTGAATAAATTAATGTATTCTTGTTATTTGGAAGTTGAAAAACTGTTGAAGTTAGTCTGAGTATAAGAAGTAAGTCAGAGTTTTCACTTGATGTATAAATCTAGTCTGATATACAAGTTTCACATGGTGTGGTTTTCTCAAAGAAATATAATCTGTTTTGTTTGTTTTTTTTTTGTTTTGTTTTTTTTCTTGTAGAATAAAATGAATATAGGTTTTGTTAAAACTTTGTGAAGTTTTTAAAAAATTTATACTTTTTTTCATTTTCTAGGAAGGCATATGGAGCAGTGACTTCCTTTTGTGTTTTAAATCTGTGTGTATCTTTGCTGTGAAATGTTTTTGTATTATTTCACATAAATGGTGCTAGAGTGTTTACCACTAGTTAAAGTCATGTCTTCTTGGTTAGTGGTACATCATAGTTGTCATTTCTACACAAAAGTGTAGTTCTCAGTTCATTAGAAAGGTAGCTTTCTTTATAATTAAGCGGCCCATCAGGGATGCTTATTTGTTTTCAACGAAGTTCGACTGATCACCGCCGCCGCCGGATTATAGTCTCCCTTGAATAACTTCTTAGCCTTTCAAATTTTTCTTTCCTTCTTATCTTTCTTTAAAACTATAGGGGCGGGAAAAATTTTTGAGATACTTTGCGCAGACCTTAAGCTTTACTTAAGGTAACCTTAAGCATAACTCCAAAACACCTCGTCATCGCGTTTCGGAAAAAACCACACACACCTGTGCTATAAAATTTATCAGGTACATTCTAGACCTAATTTCCAAGGTCGGAAAGGATTTTCTCATCAATCGGACCATAGATGCCTCAATGGGAGGCGTTTTATTTTCGTAAATTTTTTTAAAATGGGTACTTGGTCTGTATCTCAAAAACGGTCAGGATTTCGGCGTTTTGTTGGAATAACTTATTCAGCTACTTTTTGATAATCTTTCACATGCCGAAGTTTTAGCTCTGTATCTGCAATTTTAAGGTCACCTTAATGTCAAAAAGGGGGTTTTAGCCCTCCAGTTCACTTAGTTTTTCACTTTTTTCAACCAAACTTGGCACATATATTAAGATTTGCCAAAGGAATATCCTGACTTTATGGTGACCTTAAACTCAAAATGTTAATGGACATATGGCCTGCTTAAAGTCATCAAATTGAAATAAAATGCTCTGGCTCCTTTCTTTTTCCATTTTTATATCGAAATTATCACTGGTATTAAACTAGATAAAAATAATACTTATGGTCACCTTAAACTCTCAGTATAAATGGAGTTGTAGCCACCTTAAAGTGAAATAAGGGGGTTTTCAGCCTCCACGTGTCTTATTGTTCAACTGACCTCAGTTAAACATTGCACACTTATAAAGGATGGCAAAACCAAAGGGTTATCCTGACTTTAAGGTGACCTTAAACTGTTAATATAATTTTGGCCCCCCCTAAAGTCATAACATTTGAATAAAGCCATCTGGCTCCTTTCTTTTTCCATATCTAACATATATTGATATTGAAGGGACATTCTCATATTATGGTCACCTTAAAGTCACAATATGAATGAAGTTATGGTCACCTTACAGTGAAAAAGGAAGTTTCAGCCTCCAGCTATCTTATTGTTCAACTGACCTGAGCTGAGGTTTATGCACTTATAAAGGATGAGAAAAGGGACATTCTTATTTTATGGTCACCTTAAAGTCCCCATATGAATGAAGTTATGGCCATCTTGCAGCGAAATTATGGAGTTTTTAATCTCCAGCTATTGTATTGTTCAGCTGACCTCACTTTAATTGTGCGCACTCATTAAAGATGAAAATAGGGACAAGTAACATACACAATGCAATAAAGTTAACAGTGTCTATTGCTTATGATGCATATGTTGACATCTTTTATGGGTGACTTCTTTTTCATCAGGGCCGCTTCGTTTTTGTCAGCAAAAACATTCTTCTAGTTGGTGCTTTGAATTTAATGTGTACATTTGTATCAGGATAGACCCATTCAAAAAGTAGTCCTCGGTGTAATGAGACAGTGCATGATACAGTTTTGAATTCATTTTCTTACCTATGTTAAATTATACACATCTGGGTGTGAGACTCCTAGTGTAGTGTGACAATTTGTGGTATAATTCTAAATATTTGTTTTGTCATTTTTCATTAAATTTTCTATGTTTTTAAATATGCAGATACATTTGAACAGGTAACGTTAAAGGTTTGTAACTGTTTCGAAATAGGTAAAGACTGGACTCGCATATTGTTGCGTGTGATCATTCTAATGTTACACAATGAGAGCTGATTGTTAAGTGATGTCTTTATGACAGTTTACTCTTTATGGTCTTTCTGTTTGTTTTTGTGTTGACAAGTGACGTGTTTTCTACCAAAAGATCTGATAAAAAGACCAGACTTTTGTAACTGTATGATTTGTAATACTTTGCACTGGCAAAATAGGACTGATGACTCCTGAACCTTTACAGTTGTTACACACAAAAATGTGAGACCTATTTTAAAATCGTGTTTTTCCAAAGGCATGTCTTACAGAACCGAGTTGCAAAAATTACTCATTAATTTTTAAATAAATTCAGAAGTTTCAGTTTTAATATTAATATTATAACCCAGAATCATGTTATTGGTCCATGTTGAACTATCAATAAATGCAACCAGTGCTACTCCTGAAGGCCTTGTGAGTAAGTTGTTGGTATCGAGTTCTGGTTTCTGAGTGAAAGTTATTGATATCAACAAGATACACATGTGTTGTAAACCATACACTTACAAATATCTCGTCTTATAAAAGACTGGACAGTTTTCTAGATCTCAATTTTACTTTTTGGAGTTTTTTTTTTTTTTTGTGTGTTTTATGCTTAACCTTAACATAGTTTTATTTAAATGTGGCCAGAATGATATGTTGGGTTTGTTTTTCTGTCTTACGCATGTTTTGTTATCTTTGGTTGAAGTGCTTTTTGTTACCGTATAATTGTTCAGTTGTACATTGAATTGTTCACCCTACTTATTGTACAGTTGTACATAGAAGTGTTCACCCTACTTATTGAAACTGTTCACCTTACTTATTGTACATTGGTCTGGTGTTTGACATCATAGAACAGTTACATGTTCATCTTATCATTTCTCCAACTTTGGAGGAAATCAGACATTGTAAAATTGATCCTTTTAGGTTTCATTGTATTTTTCTATGATTCTGTGAGGTACCTAAATAGGACCTTTCTGTGGAAATTTATTTCACAAATAAGTGTATGATGCCAAAAAATGTGTTATATACAAGAAATACAACTGAAGCCATGGCATCATACTCTAAAGTTTTCAATGTTCAACAAAAATTACTTTCACAAAGAAGCATCAAGAGTTAGTGTGTTGGCTGCACTTATTTACACTTGTTAGCTATGTATTTTAGAAAAATAGATTTATTTCTCCCAAAACGTTATGTGAGGGTTAATCTTTTCACAATGCCAGTGGAATAGTTTTGTTTTTCAGTTTACAGCAGATCTGATGTATCCTTCATGAACCAGAATCAGGTCCATTCCACTTTCCAGTCTAATGGTTTTAAAATCAGACTTATGTATGTTTTTGTGCAAAAAATAAACAAAAGTTATATATTCTTAAAATAGAAATGTTTTTGGGCATACACACGATTTTGTGGAACAAGAAAAGTACGCTGAAATGTTACAGTGAAAAAAAGACTGCACAATTTTGGCAATAGACTGGAAGTAGGTACAACAATCATAATACACAGACAAGCTATTTGTAGTAGAGATTCACTAGAGAGTTGATGCTTTTCAGATGAATCTGTATTTTATATGTAACATGCAAGAAGTCATAGAGTAGGGCACAGTGTATCAAAACAGTGGTTATTTAAATTTACTTTACATTTCTGTGAAGAAATGGTTTTTGGCTTATTTTACAGTTACACAAGTATGGTTTTAGCTCTAGAAGAAGAAGAAATGTTTGTAAATTTTTACTTGAAAATGGGTATATACAAACCTGTTTATGTAGAATACTTGGCCGTTGAACAGGACATAAAATATGAACTTTGAAGTTTGACGTTCAAATTGGTATCTGTTTCATCTCAATTGTAAGTGTGTTCTTGTGTCTTGAGATGGCGCTTAACTTGTGTTCAACTGTTCAATTTTTTCAGACTTAATTTCTACCCCGCAGCTGTTAAGGGCTGTTTGGGTATTGTATACACCCCAGGTGTCTGAATGGGCAGGTGGGTGGCAGGAAAAAGCTTGCCTGGACTGTATTTCATTGGTTGGGGGTGTAGGTGTGCAACATCATGGTCTGACCTTGATTTGACCTTTGACCTTGCCATAGTGACCTTGACGTACAAAATCATGTCCGGGCTATATCTGCGAAACCGTAAGGTGTAGGAAGTTGATGCTTGGTAGGGATATTGGTTAGGGGTGTAGGTGTGCTGTGTGGTGATGTGGCCTTGATTTGACTTAATCTTGCCCTTTTAAATCTGGTCTGGGATATATCTCAGAAACCGCAAGGAGTATGAAGTTGACATTTCACCTAACTGTAATGACCTTGACCTTTAAAATCTTTTCTGGGCTATATGGTGTAAGGAGTTGATACTTGGTATCAATATTGGGATATTGATTAGAGGGTGTAGGTGTGCAGCATCATATTATACTGTTTGCTCTGAAAGTCGCCTTATCTTTCTACTGTGTAACTCCTGTATCTCATGGTGTTGAAAACTATTTCTCAGGGCTGTGGGGTACAGGCATCTCTGATGCTATTTAAGCGTCCCGCAAGGGACGCTTGTTTGTGTATGGGAGAGCTTCCGGCTCCGCCGGCTCCGCATTTTGTTTTCCTTATAACTCTGTAACCGTTAGGCGGATTCTTTTCAAATTTGGCAGGTTTAGGCAGTAGCCCTGGGGAATTTTTTTGAATATGCTGCAGTGACATTTCAACCAATCAGAGAGGTCACATGACCAAAAATGTCTTTTTTTCGATGGGGAAGCTTGTCCGGATGATAACTTGAAAGGAATTTTATCAATTCAGCTGAAACTTGGCAAATACATTCATTCTATTAAAATCTGGAAATCATTAGATTTTGGCATTGATTGGTCAAGAAATGGCCGAGTAATTAATGATTAATTAATCATTACGAATTTTCCAAATAAGGAAAACACAAAAATGCTTATATCTCGAAAACCGTGCTAGATAGAGCGATTTCGACGAAATTTTTGACCCGCAGGATATCTCTGCGGAGTACTTTTCCCAATTTTCAAAAAATTTTTGTCTCGCCAAAAATGGCGGCCATTTTGAATTTTCGAAATTTTCGCAAAAATTGCAAAACACAAAAATGCTTATATCTCAAAAACCGTGCTAGATAGAGCGATTTCGACGAAATTTTTGACCCACAGGATATCTCTGCACAGTAGCCATGCCAATTTTCAAAAAAATTTTGTCTTGCCAAAAATGGCGGCCATTTTGAATTTTCAAATTTTTCGCAAAAATTGCAAAACATAAAAATGGTTATATCTCGAAAACCCTGCTAGATAGAGCGATTTTGACGAAATTTTTGACCCGTAGGGTAACTCTGCAGAGTAGCCATGCCAATTTTCAAACAAAAAATTTCTCGCAAAAAATGGCGGCCATTTTGAATTTTCAAATTTTTCGCAAAATTGCAAAACACAAAAATGCTTATATCTCGAAAACCGTGCTAGATAGAGCGATTTCGACGAAAATTTTGACCCACAGGGTATCTCTGCAGAGTAGCCATGCCAATTTTCAAAAAAATTTTATCTTGCCAAAAATGGCGGCCATTTTGAATTTTCGAATTTTTGCGCAAAAATTGCAAAACACAAAAATGCTTATATTTCGAAAACCGTGCTACATAGAGCGATTTCGACGAAATTTTTTATCTTCAGGGTATCTCTGCAGAGCAGCTATCCCAAAGAGCTTTCACTTGGTGAAGTTTCAGACCCATAGCTAATTGCTCACCTACTCAAAAAGAGTAAATTGCGAATTACAGTAGAACCTCCATTATCCGACCCTCTATTATCCGAATTTTCAATTATCCAACCTTAGATCCACTCTCCCAACTCCATTTAAGCCTGTTATTTTAGCATTCCTATTATCAGACCTTTCTATTATCCGACCTAATTTTTACTCTCCCAAGAGGGGCGGATAATAGAGGTTCTACTGTACCTCTAAAAGTATTGCAGATGGCCAATTTTTCTCAAATAACTCATTCACCTACTTTTGGAAGAGCTTTCACATGGTGAAGTTTCAGACCCATAGCCAATTATTCACCTACTCAAAATGAGTAAATGCGAATTATTTCTAAATGTATTGCAGATAGCCAATTTTTCTCAAATAACTCATTCACCTACTTTTGGGAGAGCTTTCACATGGTGAAGTTTCAGACCCATAGCTAATTATTTACCTACTCAAAATGAGTAAATGCTAATTATCTGTAAAAGTATTGCGAATACCCAATTTTTATCAAATAACTCATTCATCTACTTGTGGGAGAGCTTTCACATGGTGAAGTTTCAGACCCATAGCTAATTACTCACCTACTCAAAATGAGTAAATGCGAATTATCTCTAAAAGTATTGCAGATAGCCAATTTTTCTCAAATAACTCATTCACCTACTTTTGGGAGAGCTTTCACTTGGTGAAGTTTCAGACCCATAGCTAATTACTCACCTACTCAAAATGAGTAAATGCAAATTATCTCTAAAAGTATTGCAGATGGCCAATTTTTCTCAAATAACTCATTCACCTACTTTTGGAAGAGCTTTCACATGGTGAAGTTTCAGACCCATAGCCAATTATTCACCTACTCAAAATGAGTAAATGCGAATTATTTCTAAAAGTATTGCAGATAGCCAATTTTTCTCAAATAACTCATTCACCTACTTTTGGGAGAGCTTTCACATGGTGAAGTTTCAGACCCATAGCTAATTATTTACCTACTCAAAATGAGTAAATGCTAATTATCTGTAAAAGTATTGCGAATACCCAATTTTTATCAAATAACTCATTCATCTACTTGTGGGAGAGCTTTCACATGGTGAAGTTTCAGACCCATAGCTAATTACTCACCTACTCAAAATGAGTAAATGCGAATTATCTCTAAAAGTATTGCAGATAGCCAATTTTTCTCAAATAACTCATTCACCTACTTTTGGGAGAGCTTTCACTTGGTGAAGTTTCAGACCCATAGCTAATTACTCACCTACTCAAAATGAGTAAATGCAAATTATCTCTAAAAGTATTGCAGATAGCCAATTTTTCTCAAATAACTCATTCACCTACTTTTGGGAGAGCTTTCACTTGGTGAAGTTTCAGACCCATAGCTAATTACTCACCTACTCAAAATGAGTAAATGCGAATTATCTCATAAAGTATTGCAGATAGCCAATTTTTGTCAAATTAATCATTCACCTACTTTTGGGAGAGCTTTCACTTGGTGAAGTTTCAGACCCATAGCTAATTACTTACCTACTCAAAATGAGTAAATGCGAATTATCTCTAAAAGTATTGCAGATAGCCAATTTTTCTCAAATAACTCATTCACCTACTTTTGGGAGAGCTTTCACTCTGTGAAGTTTCAGACCCATAGCTAATTACTCACCTACTCAAAATGAGTAAATGCGAATTATCTCTAAAAGTATTGCAGATAGCCAATTTTTCTCAAATAACTCATTCACCTACTTTTGGGAGAGCTTTCACTTCGTGAAGTTTCAGACCCATAGCTAATTACTCACCTACTCAAAATGAGTAAATGCGAATTATCTCTAAAAGTATTGCAGATAGCCAATTTTTCTCAAATAACTCATTCACCTACTTTTGGGAGAGCTTTCACTTGGTGAAGTTTCAGACCCATAGCTAATTACTCACCTACTCGAAATGAGTAAATGCGAATTATCTCATAAAGTATTGCAGATAGCCAATTTTTGTCAAATTAATCATTCACCTACTTTTGGGAGAGCTTTTCACTTGGTGAAGTTTCAGACCCATAGCTAATTACTCACCTACTCAAAATGAGTAAATGCGAATTATCTGTAAAAGTATTGCAGATAGCCAATTTTTCTCAAATAACTCATTCACCTACTTTTGGGAGAGCTTTCACTCTGTGAAGTTTCAGACCCATAGCTAATTACTCACCTACTCAAAATGAGTAAATGCGAATTATCTGTAAAAGTATTGCAGATAGCCAATTTTTCTCAAATAACTCATTCACCTACTTTTGGGAGAGCTTCAGACCCATAGCTAATTACTCACCTACTCAAAATGAGTAAATGCGAATTATCTCTAAAAGTATTGCAGATAGCCAATTTTTCTCAAATAACTCATTCACCTACTTTTGGGAGAGCTTTCACTTGGTGAAGTTTCAGACCCATAGCTAATTACTCGTCTACTCAAAATGAGTAAATGCGAATTATCTCTAAAAGTATTGCAGATAGCCAATTTTTCTCAAATAACTCATTCACCTACTTTTGGGAGAGCTTTCACTTGGTGAAGTTTCAGACCCATAGCTAATTACTCACCTACTCAAAATGAGTAAATGCGAATTATCTCTAAAAGTATTGCAGATAGCCAATTTTTCTCAAATAACTCATTCACCTACTTTTGGCAGAGCTTTCACTTGGTGAAGTTTCAGACCCATAGCTAATTATTCACCTACTCAAAATGAGTAAATGTGAATTATCCCTAAAAGTATTGCAGATAGCCAATTTTTCTCAAATAACTCATTCACCTACTTTTGGGAGAGCTTTCACTCTGTGAAGTTTCAGACCCATAGCTATTTATTCACCTACTCAAAATAAGTAAATGCTAATTATCTGTAAAAGTATTGCGGATACCCAATTTTTATCAAATACTCATTCATCTACTTGTGGGAGAGCTTTCACATGGTGAAGTTTCAGACCCATAGCTAATTACTCACCTACTCAAAATGAGTAAATGCGAATTATCTCTAAAAGTATTGCAGATAGCCAATTTTTCTCAAATAACTCATTCACCTACTTTTGGGAGAGCTTTCGCTTGGTGAAGTTTCAGACCCATAGCTAATTATTCCCCTACTCAAAATGAGTAAATGTGAATTATCTCTTAATAGTATTGCAGATAGCCAATTTTTCTCAAATAACTCATTCACCTACTTTTGGAAGACCTTTCACACACGAAAATGAAAAATTGTGAATATCTCGGAAAAGCTATTTCTTCTGCTTTAATGCTCGGCGGGAGATACACACCACGGCAGTGGTCTTTACAAAACTTTTTGTCTCCCCAAAAATGGTGGCCATTTTGAATTTTCAAAGTTTTTGCAAAACACAAAAATGCTTATATCTCGAAAACTGTGCTATATGGAGCGAACTCAACAAAATTTTGGACCTGCTGGGTATCTCTGCAGAGTAGCCATGCCAATTTTCAAAATATTTTTGTCTCGCCAAATATAGCGGACATTTTTAATTTTTTTATTTTTTGCAAAACACAAAAATGCTTATATCGTGAAAACCGTGCTAGATAGAGCAGACTGCGCTGACTTTGGTTGCCACAACAGTATAAGGCTAGAAACGAAGCATTTTATTAATACTTTAGCACTCACCTTTATATCCTTTTCGGGACGCTTTGTTTTTGCTATGCAAAAACATTATCTTTTTTTTTTGCGAGCGATCCTCTAGTTTATATGATGATTGTATACAAGCACAGGATGACTTTATCTTGTGGCCATTTCACTGATTCAGCTGTGAAAGTTTCTACTTAAGCGGCCCGTCAGGGACGCTTATTTGTTTTTACCGAAGTTCGACTGATCACCGCCGCCGCCGCCGCAGGATTATGGTTTCTCTTGAATAACTTCTTCGCCTTTCAGATTTTTCTTTCCTTCTTATCTTTCTTTAAAACTATAGGGGCGGGAAACATTTTTGGGATATTTTGCGCAGACCTTAACCTTTACTTAAGGTAACCTTAAGCATTTTTCAAAAACACACCGTCCTTACGTTTCGGAAAAAAACACCTACACCTGGGACCGATTTCACAAAGGGACTTAAGTCCAGATTTAGACTTAAATTTAAGACTTTGGTCCTAAATTTTGTCAAAAGAATGTTAAGTCTGTGGTCTTAGACTTAGCAGATTTCACAAAGGAGCTAAGTCCATGAAATTGCTAAGTCAGTGGACTTAACTGTAAGTCTGGGAGGTATTGGGCTCAAATTTTGTAAAGAGGACTTAAATATGGCCGCCATAAACTTTTCTCCACTTCAAAATTTGAAGTGGCTGTAAATAAACCAATATTAAATTTTGAATAGATATAAAAGGTCACATGACACAGAAAACCACTGTGGTTATTTGATAAGCTTGGACTTAGCTGAGTCACCTTAAAGTTTGTGAAATCCATTTTAAGTCCCAGACCTAGCCAAGACCAAAGTCTTAGATTTAAATCCCTGACCTAGCCAATGAAGGGACTTAGTTTAAGTCCTTTAGTGAAATTGGCCCTGTGCTCTAAAATTGATCAGGTACATTGTAGACTAAATTTCGAAGGTCGGAAAGGATTTTCTCATCAATCGGACCATAGATGCCTGAATGGGAGGCGTTTTATTTTCGTAAATTTTTTAAAAATGGGTACTTGGTCTGTATCTCAAAACGGTCAGGATTTTGACGTTTTGTTGGAATAACTTATTCAGCTACTTTTTGATAATCTTTCACATGCCGAAGTTTTAGCCCTGTATCTGCAATCTTAAGGTCACCTTAAGGTCAAAAAAGGGGGTTTTAGCCCTCCAGTTCACTTAGTTTTTCACTTTTTTCAACCAAACTTGGCACATTTATTAAGATTTGCCAAAGGAATATCCTGACTTTATGGTGACCTTAAACTCAAAATGTTAATGGACCTATGGCCTGCTTGAAGTCATCAAATTGGAATAAAATCCTCTGGCTCCTTTCTTTTTCCATTTTTTATATCTAAATTATCACTGGTATTAAAATAGATAAAACTAATACTTATGGTCACCTTAAACTCTCAGTATGAATGGAGTGGTAGCCACCTTAAAGTGAAATAAGGGGGTTTTCAGCCTCCAACTATCTTATTGTTCAATTGACCTCGGTTAAACTTTGCACAACTATAAAGGATGGCAAAAGGGACACTGTCATTTTATGGACAACTTAATGCCCCAATATGAATGAAGTTCTGGCCACCTGACAGTAACGGAAGGGGGTGTTCAGCCTCCAACTATCTTATTGATCAACTGACGTCGGTTACATTAACACACTTATAAAGGATGCCAAAAGGGACATTCTTATTTTCTGTCCACCTTGAAGTCCACCTATGGCCATCTTACAGTAAAAAATGGGTTTTCAGCCCCTAACTGACTTACTTTTCAACTAACATCAGTTAAACTTGACATATTGATTAGGCTTACTCACAGGAAGGTTTCTTTAGAATTAATTTACCATTCATACAATTGTAAGCATTACCAACATATTGCATATGTTAACATCTTTTACGGATTACTTCGCACTTTTTCATCAGGGTCGCTTCGTTTTTGTCAGCAAAAATCTTTTTCTAGTTATGTTTTAAGTAGTAGAGAAAATATATTATAAAATCTAAATTTATTGAGGAAGAGTATTTGGTATTCTATGTGTTATGTTGATTTTCATTTTTAACTTATTTTTGTTAATGTTCATGTAAAATCGTCACACAGTTTTCTTTTAATTTCTATATAAATGATAATTCTTAAAAGTCAGTGAGTACATCTAGAGGATCATCTTAGTTAATGTTTTACACGCTTGTCTTTACAATAAATAAACTGTGTTTGCTTCATTTTTATGTTGGTACCAATACTATGCATACTGTATCATGCCTTTGCCTGTGCATTTACAGTTTGGAATCCTTTATTTTATTGGGTAATGTGCACAGTTTACACACAAACTAACTTGCTTGAATTAGTGTGAAAATTGTGTGTCTGTTGGGTGAGCACATTTTAAGAATGGACAAATTATCAGTTGTCTTAAAGACACCAAAATGACGAGAAACATAAAATTGTCCAGAAAAGGAATCCTATAAATAGAGTAAATAGCATGCTTCCATTTGCTGATGTAAACAACTTTTTTACATATGCTAGATTTTTGTGTGACCATAAAAGTATGTTATGTGACTGTTATATTTTACATTCAATTTGTTAGAAATGCCCAAACACATGCCATACTTAATAACTGCTATGTTTGAAAATCTGTGCCCAATTAGCTACTTCGAATTGAGTTCCATGTTGCAGTTTGTACTCCATAAACCAAATGGTTTCATTTTGATGACTTCATACTTTTGAATATAAGTAAATTGAAGTAAATTTTCTTGTAACTTTGGGACCAAAACCTGGTTTGCTTGCTTGTGGAGCTAATGCTTTTTTCAGGCTTAACCCTGTCCTTTTCTGTAAAAGGTGCCACCTTGTATATAGAGGCATCTGCTTTCCAATCACAAGCCTTTTTTGATATCAAAGGACCAGGGTGTCAGTCGCACGTGTTATCTAATATGATGTAACTTTGCTACTCTATGATTTTTAATTTTCATTCGTCATTAATTTGAGTGAATGAGCTTGGGTAATAAATATTTATTCCGAGTGAAGTTTGAAATATCTCGATTATCTTTCAACAAGAAACAGGCCGCCCATGAAACTTTATCTTAGTTAATTTTTTCACAAAAATTAAAAACTTTGGAGATTTATTTCCAGCTAATATTTCAATTGATACAATATTTGCTAAGACAAGTAGTCACACTATAAAAGTAGTAAATCCCTCCACCCAAATATCATGACATGTGTATGTTAAGACGAGTTGTACATTCATGACGATGACCTTCTCACGTAGTCAAAATTTAGATCCTTACTCCTCTCAACACCAGAAATCTTCACCTGTGGCAGATGATCCAAAAGCTAGTTTTTTTTTAAAATTTAATAACTTGAACACTCTAGCTCACTTTTCACTGAGGTTTGGTCAATACTTCTTGCGAATACTTGCCTTGATATGATACTGGGACAGGCAAAAAAACCTTTCAAATATTTGCCACCTGGTATGCCTTCTATAAGACTACAATTAGAATGTTGAAACAAAAGATTAGTGAAGCTGAGCAGAACACGAACAGTTACAATATTGTAGCTACGCCTGGATCAACTCAAATATTGTATATTGTACCTCGAAATGTTAAACGTCTAGCTTTCAGATAAATTGTTACACTTCATCAAAAGTGGGTTAACTTAGAGTAATAGGTCTATTCCCTGACACTTCTAATTCCAATCTATTGATTTTAATAAATATTAGTCTGTTTCATAATTCAGAAAAAAAAATGTAGAACTTATAATACATATAATTTATGTATGTGTTGTAGTGTAATTTGAGTTGTTAAAAGATTTTGAGGCCAAAGTATTTTGAAGCATCAGTTAAACTGTGGTCGTTAGTAGCATTATCTGTCAGAATCGTTGTGCCTTACTTTTATGAAGTAGTATTAATAACTATTTATGTTTTATGATTTTAATCTTGTACTATTTTACATATATTGTACTGGCTCGGAGAGTTTTCAGTTTTTCACAAAGTGTTTTACCCGACGCAATAACAGATTTAATGTTTAATATTATACAGTGAATTTGTTTGTATTTAATAAAAAATATACATCACTTGCAATTGTTTTTCATTTGGCTGTTAAAGCTTTTTGGTGGACTGTGAGAAATCACTGAAGTTCTGTCAAGAGATGTTCCCAAAAATTGTCAATAAAACAAAACAAAAGAATATGCCATTCTAAGAGGATTTCCAGTGTGGTGAATTGCACGTCCAGTGGGAGATTAGAAACTGTAGTGTTGTGCATGCATGTGTCATGTTTTTTTGTTTCGCCACTTTTTTTCAAAAAGGTTTTGTGAAGTTGAGTCATATTTAGTATATATGACTGTCTACTTTAGCTTCAGTGAGATGTCCTCTTTATGATAACCTTAAAGTGAAAAAAAAACTCAATTCTAACAACTTTACTGCTTCAGTGGCCTGTATTCAAGAGTAGATAGATGGATTTCATTACCTTCAGGCTCCGCCGGCTCCGCATTTTGTTTTCCTTATAACTCTGTAACCGTTAGGCAGATTCTTTTCAAATTTGGCAGGTTTAGGCAGTAGCCTTGGGGAATTTTTTTGAATATGCTGCAGTGACATTTCAACCAATCAGAGAGGTCACATGTCCGGATGATAACTTGAAAGGAATTTTATCAATTCACCTGAAACTTGGCAAATACATTCATTCTATTAAAATCTGGAAATCATTAGATTTTGGCATTGATTGGTTAAGAAATGGCCGAGTAATTAATGATTAATTAATCATTATGAATTTTCCAAATAAGGAAAACACAAAAATGCTTATATCTCGAAAACCGTGCCAGATAGAGCGATTTCGACGAAATTTTTGACCAACAGGCTATCTCTGCAGAGTAGTTATCCCAATTTTCAAAAAATTTTTGGAGAGGCGGCCATTTTGAATTTTCGAATTTTTCGCAAAAATTGCAAAACATAAAAATCCTTATATCTCGAAAACCGTACTAGATAGAGCGATTTCGACGAAATTTTTGACCTACAGGGTATCTGCAGAGTAGCCATGCCAATTTTCAAAAAAAATTTCTCTCGCAAAAAATGGCGTCCATTTTGAATTTTCCAATTTTTCGCAAAAATTGCAAAACATAAAAATGCTTATATCTCGAAAACTGTGCTAGATAGAGCGATTTCGACGAAATTTTTGACCCACAGGGTATCTCTGCAGAGTAGCCATGCCAATTTTCAAAAAAGTTTTGTCTCGCAAAAAATGGCAGCCATTTTGAATTTTTCACAAAAATTGCAAAACATAAAAAATGCTTATATCTCGAAAACCGTGCTGGATAGAGCGATTTCGACAAAATTTTTGACCCAGAGGGTATCTCTGCAGAGTAGCCATGCCAATTTTCAAAAAAAATTTGTCTCACCAAAAATGGCGGCCATTTTGAATTTTCGAATTTTTCGCAAAAATTACAAAACATAAAAATGCTTATATCTCGAAAATCCTGCTAGATAGAGCGATTTCGACAAAATTTTTGACCCACAGGGTATCTCTGCAGAGTAGCCATGCCAATTTTCAAAAGCATTTTGTCTCGCCAAAAATGGCGGCCATTTTTAATTTTCGAATTTTTCGCAAAAATTGCAAAACATAAAAATGCTTATATCTCGAAAACCCTGCTAGATATAGCGATTTCGACGAAATGTTTGACCCACAGGCTATCTCCGCAGAGTAGCCATGCCAATTTTCAAAAAAAAATTTCTCGCAAAAAATGGCGGCCATTTTGAATTTTTGAATTTTTCACAAAATTGCAAAACATAAAAATGCTTATATCTCAAAAACCCTGCTAGATGAGCGATTTCGACGAAATTTTTGACCCACAGGCTATCTCTGCAGAGTAGCCATGCCAATTTTCAAAAAAAATTTTGTCTTGCCAAAAACGGCGGCCATTTTGAATTTTCGAATTTTTGCGCAAAAATTGCAAAACACAAAAATGCCAATATCTCGAAAACCGTGCTACATAGAACGATTTCGACGAAATTTTTGATCTTCAGGGTATCTCTGCAGAGCAGCTATCCCCAAGAGCATTCACTCGGTGAAGTTTCAGACCCATAGCTAATTATTCACCTACTCAAAATGAGTAAATGCTAATTACCTCTAAAAGTATTGCGGATACCCAATTTTTATCAAGTAACTCATTCATCTACTTTTGGGAGAGCTTTCACTCTGTGAAGTTTTAGACCCATAGCTAATTACTCCCCTACTCAAAATGAGTAAATGCTAATTATCTCAAAAACTATTGTGGATACCCAATTTTTATCAAATAACTCATTCATGTACTTTTGGGAGAGCTTTCACATGGTGAAGTTTCAGACCCGTAGATAATTACTCACCTACTCAAAATGAGTAAATACGAATTATCTCTTAAAAGTATTGCAGATAGCCAATTTTTCTCAAATAACTCATTCACCTACTTTTGGAAAAGCTTTCACATGGTGAAGTTTCAGACCCATAGCTAATTACTCACCTACTCAAAATGAGTAAATGCGAATTATCTCTAAAAGTATTGCAGATAGCCAATTTGTCTCAAATAACTCATTCACCTACTTTTGGGAGAGCTTTCACTTGGTGAAGTTTCAGACCCATAGCTAATTATTCACCTACTCAAAATGAGTAAATGCGAATTATCTCTAAAAGTATTGCGGATACCCAATTTTTATCAAATAACTCCTTCATCTACTTTTGGGAGAACTTTCACTTGGTGAAGTTCCAGACCCGTAGGTAATTACTTACCTACTCAAAAGGAGTAAATGTGAATTGTCTCTTAATAGTATTGCAGATAGCCCATTTTTCTCAAATAACTCATTCACCTACTTTTGGAAGAGCTTTCACACACGAAAATGAAAAATTGTGAATATCTCGGAAAAGCTATTTCTTCTCCTCTAATGCTCGGCGGGAGATACACACCGCGGCAGTGGTCTTGTCAAAAATTTTTGTCTCCCCAAAAATGGTGGCCATTTTGAATTTTCAAAGTTTTTGCAAAACACAAAAATGCTTATATCTCGAAAACCGTGCTAGATGGAGCGAACTCAACAAAATTTTTGACCTGCTGGGTATCTCTGCAGAGTAGCCATGCCAATTTCAAAATATTTTTGTCTCGCTATGCAAAAACATTATCCTTTTGTTTGCGAGCAATCCTCTAGTTCATATTTGGTACACTGATAAACATACACCTTCATCTACGAAGAAGCTCTAGGTAACCTTAAACTCATGACAGTTTCTCTAAGATACCCAGGCTGACTTTAAGGTTACCCAGTTAAGAGCCTAAAACTGTGGAAAGTATTTGGAATTCGGCATTTTTGTTTGGTATATAGATGCACTTGGGCCACAGGAATACGGTGATGGTGTGATATTTATGGTAACTAAAGTCCTCCACTACACTCAAAAAATAGCGACATTAAGGTCACCCATATAAATTTGCATTTGCCTCATAAACAGAGCAACATGGTGACCTGGAATGAATATTTGGATTCATAGGATATAAACAATTGCAAATGTGAAATGTCAGAAAAGACAGATTTTGTCATGTTCAGCCCTCTTGGATTTTTATGGAAAGTATATAAATGCACTTATATTAATAGAGTGAGATAGAAGTA
Organism: Sabellastarte sp. h YS-2021; assembly: GCA_964017235.1. NCBI lineage: Eukaryota > Metazoa > Annelida > Polychaeta > Sabellida > Sabellidae > Sabellastarte > Sabellastarte sp. h YS-2021. The sequence goes on along the minus strand of OZ024931.1, from coordinate 16,898,565 downwards.
TTCTGGGTTTGACCATTGATAACTTATTTCTCATCTCTGGGGTTGTGGGTCTAAATCTTGCACATGACCATATGGGAGAAACATTATTGGTATGTAAAAACCCATTTTGTGTGGGGTGTTTCTATCAAACCTCATCTGGTCCAAGTTTTATTCACACCTAGAAGATGAAATAGAAACTTATACAGCTGTTGGACATGCAGGGCCCATAGTCGTAAAACTTGCTGAGACCAAATTTTGTCTCGATCCCTGATAATTTGGTCTGAAGTCTAAGATCATTTTGGGTCGAAAAATAGCTGGCTATTTATAAAACACTTCAGATCACACTTAAGATTGGAACATTGATGTCTCAAATATTTTGGTTAAAGTCTCAAGGATTATTTATCTTAACTGAGGTACATACTTTCACCTTTTGTGGTGTAAAATGCATGGAATACTTGCCTTAAACTTTCATTACAATCTAGAACCCAACGTTTTGTTTAAAAAGCATGTTACCTTGAGACAGTATTTTCTGACTGCATAGCAACAGCAAGATGGGCCATGTGACATGTAAAGGAAAATTGTAAATGAAAAATTGTGAATTATAACATACATGCTTTATGATCTTTTAAAAACATTGGGTCTGGGATCACAGATATGTTTACATTAGAAAGACTTGAGGCTAGTCTCATTTGTGAATACAAATTTTAGTCTTGCTGGCAGCTAGGACCAGTTCTCAAATCTGACACTATTCCTTGTCTCAGACTTGAGACTTCTTTGTGAATACAGCCCCTGGGTTATTCACAATGGAGACTTCTGGTGAATTGGCCAGTTACAGTTGAAAGCCTTGGAATTGTGAAGGAAGTTTATATGTTTCCAGTCTATTCCATGTCCACTCCATGGGCGCCATCTTGAAATTCTGTTTCTGGACTCTTACTCTAAAACACTTCAGCAAGTCAATTTGAAACTTAACAGGGTGGTATTGCATCACCTAGGCTAGGTTGCTTTCAAAATTGGTGGCACTTTGAAAAACAAGATGGCCACCATAGCCGCCATCTTGAAATTCTGTTTCCAGACTCTAACTCAAAGATGCTTCAGCTTATTGATTTGAAACTTAACAGGGTGGTAGGGCACCACCTAGACTAGGTTGCTTTTGAAATTGGTGCCATTTTGGAAAAACAAGATGGCCGCCATAGCCACCATCTTGAAATTCTATTTCCAGACTCTAATTTGAAGGTGCTTCTGCCGATTGATTTGAAACATAACAGGTTGGTAGGACACCACCTCAGCTAGGTTGCTTTTGAAATAGGTGCCATTTGCAAAAACAAGATGGCAGCCGACTATAACTTGAAGATGCTTCTGATACTCAATTTCAAACTTGACAAAGTGAAAGGACAGAACCAAGCACTATTTTGATATGTCCAGGACCAGTATCACAGCTATTATGTTGCATATACTATTATCTGGCATACATCCATCCCATAGACATGGCAGATACTAGTATGTGTTACCATCCCTGACAATGATTGGCCATACACATGATAAATGATGCCAATTCCAAAAATATTAAATTGAATGCTGTGTTCACTTTATACAAAAATAGTCCAATAATGCATTTAATTTACCAATGAGAGGAATCGCTGTGGTATTTTATATTTTAAATGTTCCTATTGTCTTCATCATTTTGGTGATTCCCTACCATATTGCTGCAGTTGGAAAGTGCTGGTATATGATACAAAATATGTTCATTAGAACATTACATACTGACTGCCAGAACCATTTTGACATTGTTTATTTCAATAAAATTAGGAAAAAAACCTGACCAACATAAACATTCCTCAAGAATTACTTGTTAAGTACATTCTGAGAAAAGTGAAATTGTTAATGCATTTGAAGCAAACTGCAAAATTAAATGAGATAAATATCAAAGAGTCCGGGAAAAAAGACTTCTTAGAAAATTGGCCTTCCAGAAAACTGGCCTCACCTGAAATTTGAGGGGATGGAAAATTGGCCGCACTGAAGTTCTTTTTTAATGAAAAATGTCCAGGTATTTACATCATTCTTCATTATTACAATACAACTTAATACAATTCACATTGTATTTTGACTTTTAACTTAAAAGACAATATGTGATTGAACTATACTTGGGACCCATTCAAAAACCTACTCAGGATTACAAGACCAAAGATTTTAAATCCCTTTGTATAGTTACTTGGCCTTAATGAATAAAACTAATGTCCCTGTATGTACCTTTCGACATGTAATTTCAAAAACAGAAGAATATGATTGAACTATACTCGAGACCCATTCAAATACCTGCTCGGGATTGCAAGATGGTAATAAATGTGTTCTGCTATTTTATTTAGTCTTTAATGTTTATTCCTACCATATTAGTCACTATCATTACTTATTTGAGAGAGTCCAATTTTGCATCCCCAGAAATTTGAAGGCCAATTTTGTAGGAGGCCACTTTTCCAAGATAACAATTTTCTGTTTCCCATCTCCATCATGACTGTTGTGACCTCTGTTATTTCTGAGAACAAGATGGCAGAAGTTATGCCATACATACCGATTTAATGTTTGTACTTGTAAAAACATATAATGTATTTATTACTAGGATATAACAACAAATGGTGAGACCTCTGAAGCACATATGTAGGTGAAATGTGGTGATAAAATCCTCATTATAGATACTTTAGATCCAGTTTCTGTTCATACAGAGATGTTTGAAAAACATAAGCTATAATTATGGTTTATTTTGTTCATAAACCTTGTGAGAGATAACCAATTTTTGCTTACTATAGTTTACAATACAATAACTTCTTACAAATTTGAGCTTTAAAAGAAAACTGATCTCAGTTACCACAATATACAGTGCATTAATGATAATTTAAACGTTGTACCGGAAGAAGTACCAGATCAAAGAGCAGCATATTAGAGGAGATGTTGCCAGTTTTTATCACTCCCAGAGAGCAAAAGTAGCAGCAGCAGATTCCCAGAACAGAGAAAGAAGATGGCAAAAGCAATGACTGAAGCCACAGAAGAGACTCGGGATGTAGAAAGTTTTGGGGGGATCCGGATGATCTAATTTTAGGATATGACTGCATGGCTCCACTGTGTAGCAGTAGCTCAAACACACACAGATATATACTGGCCAGTTTTCTGAGTTCCTGGAATAGTTTGTGAGCAGGGAGTGAGTGGTGTTGTGGTGTTTTTAGTGGCAGCAGTCTTTTCTCACTGCTCTATTCTGTTTTGTGTGTGCCTGTAGTGCAGTAGCCTCTAAAAGGCTTACAGTTAAGATTTATGGACACTTTTTTGGCATCAAAAAATCTGTTTATGTTTTAGGTTTATTAATTATGATATTTAACAGAGCTTTAGTTATATCAATGCAGCCAGTTTCGGTGGTGGAGGAAATCAGTGATATAGCAATGAAAACCACTTTTCTATGGCATATACTGCAATCTTTTATTCAGTACATGTTCTTTTATTACATTTATTGGTACAAAGCAAAGCCTCTTGAGAATTAACTGAAAGATGCTTCATTAAAAAGTTTTTAACCTTTCCTGTAAGAGTGAATATGCAAATCAATGTTGATTACAGTTGAGTCACACCTGTCTGTGCTTGGGTCACATGCTACAAATGAAGGTGGCTTATCTATCTTCAGTTGGGGTTCCATCCACCTCGTATTTGGGTAGGACAGATTCAGTGGAAATTAGGTCGGATTCACACTTATGCATTCGGGGTGCTTCAACACATCTCAAAAAGCAATTTGCATTTGGGACTGCTTCTCTGAAATGTTTGAAAAACCTCCAGTGATCGCTCATGAGCCGTAGTGCATTATACATGCTAGAACTGTAAAGTGGGTGAAGGATATAAGCTCACTCTCACTCGTCCCAGATACAAGGTCCTTATTCAGACCCATGAGGACAAGGTCATTAAGCAGAAATCAAATATGTATGGATACCATCATAAGGAGAGGTGTGACTTGGGTACAAGTTAGAATTATAAAATTTAAAAGTAAGATATACTTTATAGTGCTGAATCTTTCACTGCCAAAGTAAGGAATTTTATGTCCCTCTACACAGCTAAGGAATATCAGCATTCAAACCCTTCACAACAAAACTAAAAGCCAAGTGACTGAATCCCAAACTTGTTAACCACCCTGCAACAGAGGCCTCCTCCCTCCACACCATTCCATTATAAACAATGAATTTTTCCTGCTTATTTGCCCATCTGGCCAGAGAGTATCTCTGTTTTCCATGGCATGAAGTAAATACTGTCAGTTTGTCTCAGGTTTATCCTCCAAACCAAGTTACCATGTCCATTTGAGTGAAGAAAGACATATGGAGATTGTACCCCCTTTCAATATGACCCAGCCAAGGATCAAACACCAGATACTCCATTCCAAAATCCAACACCTCAACCATTAGACCAAAGAAAACTCTACTCATAAAACCAATAAGCATTCAATATTTCTGTGGATAGTGTTATGTACAGGATAGTTTGACCACTAGTTTTGCTGTCATGAGGACAGTGTTTGTGTAATAGAGACACAAGTGTGATCTCTGTAGTTTTGGTTCAAATCTGAGGCAACACTTGCAAGCGATGGGTATAGTCAACCTGTAAAAGGTCAGTGTTTTACACTGTGTAAATTAGGAACAACTGAACTAGTTTCAATGTAGTAATAAATACCGAGTGTGAGGGCGTTTGTTACAGGATATACGCCCGGCAAAAATTCCAAATAATGCCAGAGCGCCGTTAGGCGCGAGGGCATTATTAAAGAATTTTTGCCGGGCGTATATCCTGTAACAAACGCCCGAGCATGAGGTATATATTACTATTATAAAGATCGGCCTATCTGGTTTCAAGAAACATGCCTTTATTTTGATGAGGTGAAACGAACAAGGACGCCGCCATATTATTTTGAATGCATGATCGCTCTCGTAAAAGTAGACAATCTTACTACCGACACACAATCGAGCAATCGAAACAACACTTCCGTTTCTGAGCGGGCCGTTATTGGAGGTTTTACTCCGTGCTAATTCTATGCGCACAGACGGATTTTCGTTCACTGCGCACTTCCGGTCTTTATAATATAAAAGAAACTTCTTGCCATATAACCTAAAATGTGCAATGAAAATACAAATAATGTTTAAACATTGTGTACATATCTGATATATTTCAGCAGACGCTGTATAACTAGAACCTTCAATATGGTTCTTCATATGTCTGACTTAAGCATATACTGACAAAAGTACATTTTTTTACTAAGTCGTGGTCTGGATCCAAGAATTTTCTTTAAAGATTTCTTATCACTGAATCAATACCCAATTTGACTTCATACAGTATGTCTGGTGATGTATGGTGTGAGCCTTGGGGCAGGCTTAATGGAGTGAGATGAGTGAGTAGAGAAGTAGCACACTACTCACAAACTGAACCCAAACTGATGTGTCTTTTCTCCCTCACTTCTTCCTCTACATTGCTCAGGTAATACTGGCCTGGAAATGACGCAAATCTACAATAAAATTATTAGAAGTTTGGAATTTGAATGTTCAAAAACAGATATAGACAAACTGGAATATATTTCAATTTTCTACTTCCCTATTGTGTCTGAGTTATTTTCACTGGTAGAAAATGATTTTTCTAGCCTAAGGTGACCCATATTCTCAGTGTGTATTTATGGTTCTGTGTTATGAGATGGACTCAATACTTGTACTCTCCTGTACAACATGCTGGGCTGAAGTGAAACTGGTACATGTGTGTGAAATAGCTTGTCCAAATCTCACACAGGAGGTACAGTTCATGACCCGGCCCAGGATCAAACCCCAGCTCAAAGTCCATGCCTGCATCCACTAAACCATGGTGACCACATCACTATATTATAAACAATTTGACATTAAGAAACTGAACACTGAGAAAATCCCTTTCTTTTACTTTGAAGTATGGGACATTCTCTTTATTTAATCCATTTCAAAATTCAGTAGGAAACTGTTACAGGGTGTTCCAAATGACAAAATTTATTTTATTAATACATCATGATTTTTTTATTTTTGTCTGGTCTGTGATAAGAACTTAGTTACTTAATTATTGCCTTGTTATCAAAATGAAAGCTCCTGAGCATGACAACTCCCAGTGAATACAACTTATTATGTTATATTCAACTTATTATGCTATGCTCACAATGGCATTATGCCATGCTTATTATGTCATTGTTCCTGATGTATCTGGTGACAGTGTTCTACGACTCTGTATTCTGATTACTTTTCATTCTCTCTTTGTGGCTCTAGCACCTTAGAGTCTGTCACAAGATGGAGATTAAGTGCTATAAAACTACTCATTCTATTACATTCTAATGATTTATTTTGTTCTGATCATCAGGTGTTCACTACATCATCTGTTGCCTCTCACCTCACCAGATGATATCAAGGAAATGAGAGGAGCTAGTGATCATGACAAAATAAGTGGTGATCTCAACACATTATATGGTGATCACAGCTTAAAAATGCATAAAAATATGTATATTAATGTCCTAACAGGGGCATTCAAATACACTAAAAACTGTTTGATTTAAAAATCTATTATCTAAATAGAGTTGAATGTTGTCAAGTGAAAGCTGAAGGAAGCAGAAATAATCCTTTTGATTACTAGTTGACCAGGAATTCCAGAGAGCAGTACAAACTGGAGAACAGACTGAAAGAACCTAATAGAAATTTGGTAATCTAGTTAACTGTAAAGAATTTTTTATTCAATTTCGAATGAACAAGTTAAATATGTACTTAACTTTTACTTTTTACTGAAATTAAAGAAACTAAATTTTCCTTAAACTTGTTTTAGGATAGATGGTGCATACAGCATATTTGGCAGTATGCACAAAACTTTATTTCTGGGCAGAAACCTTTTGTAATTTTCCCAAAGAGCACAACAAATGTGTAATTGCAGCAATCTGTGAATGCACTGGAAATTAAATTCTTTTTTATATAGAGTTCATTCATGTGTTACTTATGCAGGTGTTCCATTGGAGCCGGCCCTGTAACCGACCCTACGACTCTTAGGGGTCGATTGTGAAAGTCGTAGGGTTGTGGGAAAAAGGACGCGAAAATGCTGAGTTGGTTATGAAATCCCCAACAGGACATGATGAGCATACCGACAAGACATAGGGTCAGGGATGTTTTTTACACGCCCAGTCGTAGAAGGTCTATGACAAATCCTAAACCCATAACAGACAAGCAGTATCAAGTCCCGACAAGCCGTACTGACAGACAGGACTGGAGAAATATACAGAATCACCACGACCAGACATGCAGTCAGTATTGCCATTACAGTTTTTGATGAATTTTTGGGAAAAAAGAGGATCAAGTGTCGTCCAATAAACAAATCTTAAACTAGGACAAGGCTGAATATTTGGATTCCATCACGTGACCTAAACGTCCAACTTTACTTTTTTGTTATGTTAATTATAGTTTTCAAGTTTTCTGCTTTAATGTTATATAAGAAATAAATCAATGTATGTCTGTTTCAGATTATGAACGAAAAAGCCACTTAAAATATGAAATTTTCATTAAAAATGTTATATCCTGTCCAAACAAGCAGAGGAAGATGTTCTTCTGACAATCTCTCATGTGACAATGAAAACCTTCTGATTGTTCCTGCCTTTTATACTCCAATTTCGATCTTTTGGGAAGGACCCCTTCAAAATTTCATCCCTCTGAGCCATTTTTCTACACATTTATACCAAATAATTTCGAGCCTCTGAGAAAGCACACTTTTCTGGACGTGAAGGTAAACACCCTGTAGTTCTGGTCACGTGATGGGATCCAAATATTTACTATTGACCTAGTTTCAGATTGGTTGATTGGTCAACACTTGATCCCTCTTTTTCCCAGAAATTACTTATGGGTTTTTATAGTGAGAAGAAATATCTTGTGATTGGATCCGAATAGTTTGTTAACTTTTTTTTAAATTGCTCTGGTAAAATAGGCTTAGAATTTGAATATTATCTCGCCAAATAAAACACTTGTTCAGTTTTCTCAGTTATTTACAGGATACATGTGGACCTTTTCTGTCTGTTAACTTCAAAATTATGATCACTTGCACTGTTTCATGTCATTCATAACATAATTTTTTGACACATTTCAACTCTAATCACGCTGGAAATGGACTGCAAATGAAAAGTACTTAAGTTGCAAAAGACAAGCCGGCTTCATGATGGGACAAGCCTGGAAGTGATAAGTACAAGCCTGGAAGTCATAAGACAAGACGTGAAGTGACTAGGACAAGCTTGTTACCAGGGGGGCGGAGCCTAGGTCGGGAACAAGAGTCGAGGAGAGTCAGGGAAATATCAAACATTAATTTTTTAACGACCCACCCTGACAAGCCTGTAAAGTGCTACTGACCCTTACCGACTATGTAAACATTGTTCCCGACCCTCGAAAAATGCTTAGTTACCGACAGGTCAGCTCCAGTGGAACACCTGCATTAGTGACAATATTATGTATTTTCCTCTTTTGCAGAATTTCAGTGATTTTTAGGGTTATTGATTTTTGATGCTCAATTTCAGAGCTGTGGCTTTGTAACTAGTACATAACTACCTTACTACAGGACTGAAAGTTCCATTTGACCAATCTCAAAATCTCGTAAAAATTACTTTTAATGTGACTGAGTTTACAGGGATTACAATATGTCAGCTGTTGCTTTGTCTGAAAATTTGTTTTAGTAAGTCCAGTACTGATTTATAAATACATGTATTGCATCTGATGAATGTATATTATGAGCCTGAGGCCTTTGAATACAGAACAAACAAAATAAAAATAATAATGTGATAATTACTTTAACTGTATGCAATAATAAATTTACAATCATTTTGATTTTGGTCAGTTAGAAGAGAAGCCTATTAAATAGTACAGCCAAATGTCATTATCGTTACCTCTCCTAAGGAGGGGATGTTTTTTGGGAGCCTGTGTTTGTCTGTTTGTTTGATTGTAAATAAACCAATACAAATTCAAGTACACTACCTACCATATTTTATTCAGCATTTCAACATATTTTTCTGATGAAAAAATAGAGGTTTATTTTTACTCAACATTCACAAGATTAAAAATTATATAGCTTGTGGAAAGAATTGTCTGTGGTTGTTTGTGTTTTGATTAATAAGTAAAATAAGTGCTACCTGTGAGCAGACCCAGGAGATAATATTATTTCTGTTTTATTTCATTGTCTTTAGTGTATTTTTAGTTATATGTTGACTGTCTACTGATGGTTAGTCTCATCAAAGACTATAATTTTTACCTACTGAATGTTATTTATTCCTTTAAGTACTATTAAGTAAGTACATGTATTGGTTTACTAGTTTTGTGGGCTGGTATGGAATTGGTGTGAAGTTTTTGAGCCAGTGTACATGTTTTGTACCCATTTCAGCGGTTACTACAAAATGATAGTTATATTCGGTTCACTTTGGATATCAAAAGATTTGTATAAACTAAGGAGGCATTACAATGTCATCAAACACTCACTGGTTCAAACCTCTTCCTTTTACCCTGATTAATAAGTAAATTATAGATTAAACAATAATCATGGTGATCAACAGCAAACAAAGACATTGTTCAACAGACCTGCTGCCTGGCTTGATAGAATAATACTCTCTTGAATTCAACTCAATCAAATCATTCAATTATTCATCTGGAAGACAGAACTTGGCATATTGAATGGCATATACACTGCAAAATCGCATAATCCAAATACCAGCATACACTAAAACAAATCTTACCATGACATTTGGTCTTTGGCTTGTTCCATTTTGTTGTTATACCACTTAGATTTGAAAACAGACTGCTCGCCTTTGCATCTGTTTATCGATTTTACTAATGCTAAGTCTAATCGATTGTTGTCATTATCTTAAAAAGAGACAATTATTTCTAATTAATATTGTATATTTATTCTGATACTAAAATTCTTATCACACTAGACATATGATAGCTATGAAAGCCCTTCATTAATATTAAGTAAAGGAATCTTGAATATTGTTTTCTGTTTGTAAATTTTAGCTGTCCCGTAGTGATGACATAGTTACTTGGAATAATGCAAAACCAGAAAACAAAAAAATACTGACTTGTTATTACTTGTTTCTATCCTACAATTATGACTCAGTAAAATGCAGAAACTGGAAACAAAATTCAAGATAAAATATATCATGTTACTTATGGGCCTCCATAGATAGTAATAAATGTATTGATGAATATTTTCTACTGAGACAAGATCCATCATTAAATTATTATGGACAGTAACCAGCTGCTGGGCCATTTTTTTCAGACAATCATATGTAAATGGCAAAGATGTCAACAAAAAAGCTGCAAAATATCTTTCCGAAATCATGGAAAAAATGGGTGACAAGAGGCAAGTGAGTGCTGCCATTAGTTAATGTTTTTGATGCACAAAAAGTCTTGATAACTTTGAACCACTGTAAGTCGAAGTTAAGCAGATGTAGAACCAGTTTTCCGTGCATCGGGAAATACTGCAGCTTAATGTTGCCACAGGAGTAAGTTAGTCACATCTATTAGAATCAACTGATATTATAGATTCCAATTATAGAGTCCATTGTATCTGTGTATATACTGTTGTTTTCAGTAGACTCGCAGCAGCAGTTTTACTGGAGGAGGAAACAATTCATACCCAGTAAACATTTTTGAGGTTTTCAAATGTTTGCAGGGAAACATTTGGTAAAGGTTTAAAAATTATGGGTACGAAACCCACTTATAATAAAAGGTTATCAAAAATGTTTTGTGTGTACCACTTATTAAACTTTTCATGACAAATGTTTGAAAAATATTACAAGTGAACACTACAATGTCTCAGAAACATTACTTCAGCATAGCTTACCAATAGTAACCTTAATTAGGGTCAGAGGTCATATTCAACCCTTTTTTAGGTTGCTTGAAAACGAAAACACTATTTTTATGTGTAAAATTGTAAGGTAGTGCCTTAAAAATGAAGGTTATGCCATAAATGTTTTTCAAACATTCAGTATTAGATGTGTGATAAACAGTTTACATAAAACATTTAAACAATATTTGTTGACAATGTTTTGTAAGTCTTTGCTCTGAAAATGTTTTACAAACATTTAATAGCAACTGGTTTTTATACCCATCACTTTAAAATGTTTTCTATCAAATGTTTTGAAAACATTCTATCACAAACATTTTTTAAACCAATATCTTCAGAATGCTTATAAAACATTCACCTTCAAATTTTTCAAAACAAAGATGACAGTGAGCAATAATAGGGGATTTTAGAGGACTTTGTCAAAAATCACCCCACATGCAATCTCTAAAAGTAAGAACTGAATGGGGTGCAATTTTTAAGCCACTATCTTACAATTTTAGACATAAAATTAATAGTTTCATACGTGAGCAACTTAAAAAGGTATTGAATTTGACCTCTGGCACCATTATTATTCAGACACTATTATATGTTCATTTGTAATGTTTTTCTAACATTTGTCATTAAACATTTAATAAATGATTTACATAAAGCATTTTTGAAACATTCTATTATAAATGGTTTTTGTACCCATCATTTTTTAACCTTTGCAAGACGTTTCCTTTCAAATGTTTAAAAAACTCAAAAGTGTTTACTGGGTTTCCGGAAGGCCAGGTAAGAAAAACACATGCCAACTCAGCGACAGAATTGTCCACAACATACAGTCCCTCCTCCATTGCATCACCTGACCCTGTGCATGTTTGAATACTTACTGCAGGATATAGACATCTGGAATAGAAAATATGATATTGACCACAGCAAATTTGCCCATTAATATTAAAAACTGAGAAAAATATATCAGTCAGCATTCATCAGCAGAATAAATGAGTTCCTCAGTGGCCTAGGATTAGCAAGTTTGGCATCTAACTACAGGCTGTCACTTCTTTGTCAGTTTGACAAGAGGTAATGCTACAGGCCTGTCCCAATATCACCTTGGTTGTTTAATAGGATGTAAAACCTAAACTTTGATTTTGCAAAAGATTAAATAAAACACCTAAAATGGTCACAAAAATCCCAAGGAGAATTTCTCATATTGAAAAGTCAAAGTAAAATAAAACTGTTTTCTTATTGGTAAATGTCACAGACACTGGTGAGACTCACATTTCTTTAAAATTATGTCACATTTGTCAGTTCCTGTGCCCTGGTTTTTCCGTCATTAAATGTGTGGCATCAGTGTGATTACATTCCATAACAGAGACATAAGTCTGTCAAAACATTGGATTCAAACCCGTTATGTAGGATACTACAAGGGTTAGCATGAAGTGGGTCTTTTTTCAGGAATTTCCACAAAAAGCTCATACTATAAAATTTTTGGAAATGAATCACAAAACAAAGCTACATTGCAAAATGTCACTTTTCGCTGTTTTATATGGCTTAAAGTAATTTAAATTATTAATTTAAAACTTTTGTACTTTTCATGAACTTATAACTATCACATATAAGAATATAGTGTCACTGTAATAATATATGGGAGAATTTTTATCTATAAAAATATCAACCCACTTCATTAACATTATGTACAGATGTTTTTTCAAGTTTTGGTACAATTGCACTTGGAAGAAGAAGGTTAAGTATAAATTATTTATATGATATTACTACTATGACTTTCTTCTACTTATCTGCCAAATACCATGTTTCTGTAAAATTTACTTTTTTTACAGAGTGCTGAAAGAATAACATGAAAAACTGACCCACTTCATACTTACTCATGTACAGGGCTGGTATTAAGCTAAAGAATACTAACAATGAGGTGAATTTTGGATTTACTTTCATTGATCCCTTTCATGAATATGACTGTAGACTGCTACGGATGCTTCAAACTGAGAAAGACTGTTGTGGTACAGACAAACCATGGTTCAGTCCAAATTTGTTTGGTGTGGAACATTCAACAGAGGATGTTCAAAGAACAAAAACGCTTGTCCTCAGAGATGTTCCAAGAGCATAGCACTTTGTCCATGGAGACATTCTAGAAATGTAGACTTTCCTTCAGAGAATTGTGAAAGCTACTTAATATTCTTTACAGATTACACCTAGGTGAGGCTAGGTTACTCAGCTACCTCTCTATGTATTACAGCAGTGTTTTACTCCTAGTGTTTGTGTTGTTATTATTTTCTGTGGAGCAGAGAAGTGTTGAGGGGGGAGGAGGAGAAGGGGGGGGGATGGTAAGCAAAAGTATCTGCAGCAGCACCACAACTTTTCCCCTTGTGTGCTGTAATTATAATAACTTTTCTGTGGAGGGGGCAGAGTGTTGTGTATGTGTGTCAGTGTCTATGGATATATAATCGGTATAATCATAATAATAATAATAGGAAAAATATTAATACATGTGTTTATATATTTTGTGATATAAGAATACATGCTTAAAATTATTTTAGTTCTAACAGAAGTGAGCAGAATGTGAAGACATGGCAGAGGTGTTGTTTAGGGCAAAGCTCCAGCGAGAAGGGGCTGATTCACCCTGGGGATTTCGGTTACAAGGTGGAGTGGAATATAACAAACCCCTCACACTTCTCAAGGTGAGTGAGTAAACATTACTTCTAAACCACACAAAATTATTCACCTTTAAATGAATATAACTAACCATTATATCACAACTAGAACCTCCAATATCCAAACTGTTTCTACTTATACCAAGAAAAAATGCAAAATCTTTTATGTGGTGAATTTAGAACTAAATTGGATTTATTTTAGTTCCTCTCACTATAAAGTGTCTACTGTAAATCTTTAAGTTTTTAAACTAAAATATGCAAACACCGGCTGTTACAGCAGAGCAGGAAACGTTTGAGATTTTCCACACAGTGTTGGAGGCTTCCTAAAGAAAATATATTTTATGTCTGTAGATTTCAGAAACATTTTTGGCATTGATTTCTTGATTTCCATATATTTGAGTAGATTGACACTTTCACAGTCCATATTAACCTTTCTTAGCAGTATAGTAAGCAAGGGATACAGTATATAATAGCTGAGGCAGAGATATAACCATCCAATAGTAGCACCATCTATCTTATCGAAGTGCAGATAAAATGTCTGAAGCCAAAGTATGGCCAAAGTGATGTAGATGATTGTTCTATGGGACCAAATCATGTGGCAGCTTTTTATCTACTTAAACGGATGGTAATGATAATGTATTGCAAGGTAATATAAGAGTTAATTATGGCCTCTACAAATTCTTTTAATAGACTACTTCCTCTGTTGGAAGAAAATGCCTTTATTTTGTTCTCCAAAGTGTGATATAATAAATATCAGTACAAATGCAATAATTAAATCCAATATGGTTAGACATAGTTACCTGTTGATATGTATTGATGATGTGTATCTGTCTTCTTTGATCTTGGTATCATGTATATTCCCTATGGTCTCCTTGCATCACAAAGCATTTTTATGAGAAATGTTTATCTCAGTAGAATCTGTACATAGCACAAGGACCATCAAACTCCAAAGCCAAAGTCTTCATTATAGTTAACTGTAACAATTATATCCAATGTCAATAAGTGTGCATTAAATTTTATCTTAATTTTACCGATTTGATTATTTAATGAATTTTTTTTCCTTGCGCAGCAGGAATCAGTGAAATATTAGCTAAGGCCAACAATAAAGGGATATTGGGCAGAGCATAAACAGCATGCCATACCATTCCTTTATACATGTAGTTCGCTTGAAAAATAATGGTGACTTTTCTTCTGATTAAAAATACATTTATTTAAATTGTTCAGTGAGTCTGTTTCCTTAATTTTCTCTTTTCTTGTAATTTGTACTGTTCCTGCAGTTTGTATAGTCTCTTTACAAAGAAACAGAACATCAACATATAAATAAATCGGGTTAATTCTGCATCATAGAACCAGAGCACATAATTATATGAGACATATCCAGTGTTTGAACAAAGGGTGGGAGTTGTGGGTTTATAGCAGAAGGTCATCACTGCTGTTTGAACCCAGGGTGCCAATAATTAAGTAATCAGGATTATTGGAGCAGTAAATGAACATGTGGCAGAGAGCTTACCGGGCTGACTTTTGTATTTATGTAGTTGTTGGTTACTCAAGCAAAGAAATGTTTGAGTAAATCATCTCCAACTATTATTCTTTATATCTCTTGATTTCTGGAAAATATTTAATACCAGGGGCCGATTTCACAAAGGGACTTAAGTCCAGATTTAGACTTAAATTTAAGACTTTGGTCTTAAATTTATGTTAAGTCTATGGTCTTAGACTTAGCGGATTTCACAAAGCAGCTAAGTCCATGAAATTGCTAAGTCAGTGGACTTAACTTTAAGTCTGGGAGGTAGTGGGCTTAAATTTTGTAAAGAGGACTTAAATATGGCCGCCATAAACTTTTCTCCACTTCAAAATTCGAAATGGCTGTAAATAAAGTATAATTATACAGAACACCTTACTGAAGCAGTCTTTGGGAAGTTTATAATATAATATAATAATAATATAATATGATGTAACAAGGTTTTTTATTTCAGCACTTATCAGCACTTATCCTTAGCACTTATCCTCAGCACTTATCCTTAGATAACATGCATCAAATGAAGCATATAAAAGGTCATATGACACAGAACACCACTGTGGTTATTTGATAAGCTTCGACTTAGCTAAGTCACCCTTTGTCAAATCCATTTAAGTCCCAGAGCTAGCTAAGACCAAAGTCTTAGATTTAAGTCCAAGACTTAGCCAATAAAGGGACTTAGTTTAAGTCCTTTAGTGAAATCGGCCCCAGTGCTTGAAATTTACAATTTAGTCAGGATCCTATCATATTGTACTTACATTTTCATTTTTACATAAACATTTTTATTCTCCTTAATTTATATGTTTATAATTTCAATCTAGTTATAAAACTGGAAATTGTGTTGCAACAAATAATATTGATAGGAGTATGTTTAACTACGGAAAGTAGAAGGACCAATGTGAATATTTTTTATCTCAATTTATCGATTTAGTATCTTGATAAATCAACTTAGCTTTATCAATTTATTGATTTAGCATCTCAATAAATCGACTTAGGTATCTTAATTTGTAGGCTTACCAACTCAATAAATTAACTTAGGTTTCTTGATTTATTGAACTTTATCACTTGGGTCCCATAGTGGCAGCGCAGTAAATTCGTCATTGACTGCCTGCACTTTAATATGTAGTGTTTTCCTCCCATTGTATTTTGTTTAGATATTGGTTGTTATTCTGGCATTAGTCTGTTAGGTAAAATATATTCACACAATAAAACAGAAAATTAATCAGTAAATTAAATTTTTATAAGTTAATATCTTACCTAACAGATGGGAGAGTCCCACCCTCATACCCCACAAATCTACCTTACTGCGATTCACAAGGGTCAAGATTTTCAAACAAAAAAGAGGAAGTGATGTCACTGACCATCTGGTGAGTGACAGATATACTAGCCCCCTAGCAAGTTGGAGCAGCACCATGCCTGGTTCCACTGGAGGAGATACAGGACGTCTTTTTCTGACATTTGTCGGGGCTGGCTTGCACCGGACCAATGGCATTAGTCTGTTAGATAAGATATTAACTTATAAAAATTTAATTTATTTATTAAATTTTCTAATTATTTAGATACTAAGTCGAAAATTCAAGATACTTAAGTTGATTTATCAAGTTTATTAAGTTGACAAATAGAAAAAAATGAAATGTGAACCTTTTAAATTTGATATGATACAACCATTGTTCATATATTGCATCAAGGTTTTTAGAAAAATGCAAGTGTTAATACGTGATAATAATGCAATAATTTAATTAATATTCTTTGGTATGTATTTACTTGCTTTATAACAATAAATATTTTTATTTGTTTAGTCAAAAATTATTCTTTTGTTTAGTCATATGTATAAATTATAAACCAATGAAGATTTGTAGCTCTGAACAATATTCAATGAAGACATGTTTCCTTGCATTAGTTATAAGGGCACTTCAACAACTGCCTTTTGTGTGACCATTGAAACTGATGAAGTGATAAAATCAGTACAATTTACTCAGGTTCTTGGTTAAACTCTAGAAAACAATTCTAAAGAAATATTCAATAATTTGGTTTTGCTAAGAAAAGTACTATTCTATAGCTCAAAATAAAGCAACTGAGTTTAAGTTTTACTTATTTATATCTTGACAATATGGATACAGGTTGTGACTAGTAAGTGAATATAATTGCAAAAGAGTATACTGTAAAAACCTGTTATTTCTATAATGAGTCTTGGACATATGAACTTCAAGGAAGACATTTCATACCTGCTCTAGCAAATGTATGTTTGAAACTGTTGAAAATATAGAATAGATATAAAAAATAGGAGGCACTAGGGAGGAACTACCTGAAGGAAATGCCTTGCTAATAAACTATGTTTCAGCTACTGAAAAGAGAATACAAAAAATAATACTTTGCGCAAACTTCCAAAGGTTTATTGTTTGAAAGGTTGGACTATCATAAAATACTGCTGTAACATTGTGTGTGGATATACAGGAGAATTACTTAGGGCTGAACCTGAATTTGGAGTCTTATCAACCTATCCCACTAGAATTTTGCAAAATGTTGCTTAACCCTAAAGTATTTTCATACAACCATGATGGGAAAGATTGCTTAGATGATATAATTCATCATTATTATAAGAATGTGGTCATGGCTTGTGAAAGAATAATTTATTCTGAAGCAGTACTTTGGGCAAGTGGCCATATTTTAAAATAATTTTAGCTTGGCTAAAATATAAACTCTCGAAGAACTTAAATTTTATAAAAATAAAATATTTATGTCTATTCTTAAAGCTGTGTACTACAGTTCTTGTATGATTTGCATATGCTAGTATAAGTCATATTAATAAATAAAAATATTGAAATTTGAAAGTACCAAACTTTATCTTCAGTTAATCTTTCGGTATTTTATTGAAGATTATAGTGAAAACTCATGCACTACTGAAGGATTTTAATGGAGTGTTGTTCTCAATCATAATTTACTGAAATTGTAAAACTTTGAATTTAAAAATGTTGCATTTTCAGACAGTTTACTGTACCATATAATGACAGCTTCTTCTTGAACTATCCTATGTGTGCAATGAGCTCCCAAGGTGTAGCTATGATAGTTTAATGAGGAGAATCTGTGGCAGTGATAATACACATTTTTAAGAAACTTTTATTCAACTAATGTTAATTATTACTCTGCTAAAAATTACCTACGTCGAATTCTAGACTTTATATGATGCAGTAATATTATCACAATCATACTACTTATAAATATTTTACATTGTACTCTTTCTATATGGACACCATATCTTTATTTCTATATTATATGTATTTCTGAAAAACAAAATGTAATAATAAACAAAAATAAAATGAAAACATGTGGAGATATCACTGTAGAGTTTAAAACCAACCAGCAAAAACCACAACAGGGCGGTAAGCACAAGGAGATCTAAAGAAGACTGTAATGTGGGTGTTCCACCACACGACTAAGGCTCCCGATTAAGGGTTTTTGGGGGTCGGTTTGAAATATTTAGTCCCAGGTGTCCTGTAAGGGTCCGTTGTGGTCGGTTGAGGCCGTGTGAAAAATCAAACATGTTTGATATTTCTCCCGACCCCAACCGATTATTTTTTCCCGCCATAAACAAAATGTCCAGTCCCAGGCTTCCCCAGGCCTCCTCAGACCAAATTTACACAGTCCTATGTTGTCCCAGGCTGCCTGCGACCCTTAGTCGCCGACCCTTAGTCCCCGACCCTTAGTACCTTAATCCCAGGCCTCCTGCAACCCTTAGTCACATTGCAAAACAAGAATCAGCTATCTCGGTCTGGGGACGCCTGGGGACGCCTCAGGACACCTTGTGGGGTCGGGACTTAATCGTGTGTTAGTCGGGGCTTAGTCCCAGGAGGCCTGAGGCGTCCTGGGACCCAGTCGGTTTGTCTACGACAGGATCGTGGTTCAAACCGACCAGAAAAATGGCTTAGTCGGTTCTTAGTCCCAGACCACTTAGGGACTGTCTGGGGCCGCCTGAGGCTTCCTGAGGACGATCTGTACTTAATCCCAGACTTTGAAACCAATCCAGTTTTCCCGCCCATTTTTGTTTTTTTTTCACCGACTGTCCACAATTAAGGGTCGCCGACAGGATCGGGGCTTAATCCTTTGGTGGAACAAGGGCATAAAGGTAAGGGTAAACTTAAAACTGTTTATGTTTCAAATGCAGACTATTGCCATGTAATATAATTGTCAGATAAATCTTGAAATTGTAAGCAAGTCCTATCTTAAAATTAGAAGATATAATATGGTTTTGTGAGAAGTACAAAACAGTGCAGCTGCTGCATATAATTATAAGGTGCATGATGCAATCATAAGAAAATATCATCTTTCTTTCTTTCTTTTTTCTCATTCTTTCTTTTCTATTCAAACTATACTATTGGTGACATATATCCTTCATTTAATGCATTTTATCTAAGGAAAAGTGCTGTTTTGTAATGGAAAACCTTGTTACCACATATAAACTTCCCAAAGACTGCTTTAGTGAGGTGTTCTGTATAATTATACTTTATTTACAGCCATTTCAAATTTTGAAGTGGAGAAAAGTTTATGGTGGCCATATTTAAGTCCTCTTTACAAAATTTAAGCCCACTACCAACCAGACTTAAAGTTAAGTCCACTGACTTGAGCCCTTGGCTAAGTCTAAGACTGGTCTTAAATTCTTTCTGAATACCACTAAGCCTAAGACAAAAGTTTTAGCAGTTTTGGGGCAGAAACTTGAGACAAAAGTCTCAACTTAAACCTGAGCCCTGGCTAAGACTTTTCGTGAATACGGGCTCAGTACTGATCCTCATGTTACCACATGGCAACACATGTCATGTACTGAGGGCCTGTACTGATCATCATGTAACCACATGGCAACATACTGCATGTACTGAGGGCCTGTACTGATCGTCATGTAACCACATGGCAACATACTGCATGTACTGAGGGCCTGTACTGATCCTCATATAACCACATGGCAACATACTGCATGTACTGAGGGCCTGTACTGATTCTCATATAACCACATGGCAACATACTGCATGTACTGAGGGCCTGTACTGATCGTCATGTAACCACATGGCAACATACTGCATGTACTGAGGGCTTGTATTGATACTCATCATGTGACCTTTGCCACTAGAAGGGATTAAAAACAACTTTGGCTTTGTAAGAATAGATTAACTTTATTCACTATGTTTAAAGAATTATTTTAATCTTTGCACACTTTTATGTGGACACACTATTATTTCCTGTATTTACAGGTCACAGAGAACAGCACTGCCTCTCAATGTGGCCTGCATGCTGGAGACATTGTGGTCAAACTGGCGGGTAAATCTGCAGACAACATGACTCACAAAGATGCACAACAAGCCATACACAGTGCCGGCAATGAGCTGGAGATCATTGTGGAGAGGTAAGGCCTCAGTCTCAGTAAAAAACTGGCAATACAAGTCATTGTGGTGAAGTAAGACCTAGGTCCCATTTACACAAACTAGTGATACAAATTATTGTGGGGGGTTAGACCTCAGTCCCAATTAAATTAATTAGTTCTACAGATCGTTGTGGGGAGTGCAGACCCAGAGATAAGACTTTGGTACCATTTGAACAAATATGTGAAGTAAATCTCATTTTATCAATCTCATGATACAAATCACTGTTGAGGGGTAAAACCTTGGTCTCATTTAAACGAACTGGTGACACAAATGATTTTGGAGTGGTAAGAACTGAGTTCCATTTTAACAAACTGATGATACTAATCCAGCACAAACATTGATATTTATTGTTATTGTGGTTACTAAAATGAGAATTTGGGTGCATCTGTTGCCATTGTTGTGTCATGATGCATAATTTACATTGGGGATGTGATGGACACCTTCCCTTGAAATTCAAAGAAATACATCTTACATTTGCAGTTTGTCTTTTCAATCGGTTGAAAAATGTGTAAAAACTTAAGTGTGTTAATTCAGGTTTTTTCAAAGGCTGGTATAATTTTTTGCTTCTTATAGTATTCCAGTAATCTGTTGATTGCAAAAAAATAATTGCGAAGTCCAAGTTATTGAGAAAGTGAGTATTTTAAAGTTAGTTAGTACCTAAAAGAGGACAATGCAACTGAGAAAAACCCTTCACTTTACACTGAGTTGTGTCTTGGATAAATCTTGGGTATTACCCTCATCCCCGAAAGCATATGAGCAAGAGTATTTTATCATGTGCATCTGTCTGTTTGTCTGTTTGTCTGTGCACTTAAAACTCAAAAACAATACATTGGATCAAGGTCATATTTTCACACAAAGTGAGGTCTGCCTGTCGCTCTGCCCTTCTCAAAGATGATTCTAAATTCAGATCATTGAACCAGAAATCTATTTGTGAAATTACGGCACTATATGCATGCACAACTCAAAAGCTATATGTCACATCAGGGTTATATTTGCACACAAGGTGGCCTCTACCTGTGGTTTGGTCCATGGATTAGGGTAACAAACGCACATTTCTTTTTCTGTGCTACCCATGTGAGAGGGCTTAGAGCTTCTCAGGACCTGTTTGCTTCAATATATTTTTATTCATAACAAGGCCACTGCCGTAGCGGTTATCTCCCGCCTTAGAATCAGTAATAATGGAGAACTAAAGGCGATATAAGGCCTTTGTAGTAAGATAACCCCACTTGACATTGAAGAAGGGGTCAAAGGTAAAAGTCAGCAATTGGAAAAGAGTCTCAGGCCTTGACTTCCTTTAAGTTGTTTTCACATTTGGAACCCCTAGTAGCAATGATAAGGGAGATATAAGGCCTTTTTAGTAGGATAATCAGATTTAACATGTGATATGATGGCCATTTTGTTTTCAAAACTAGGCCAAATTACTATCAGGCTAACTTTCCTAGCCATATATATTTTGCGCATATTTGATGAACCTAGCTGCAATGTTTCAAGTTTTAGAGCATCTCAATGATTTTTGAATAATTGGCTATGGCAGCCATTTTGTTTTTCAAAATAAGGCCAAAATTTTTCTCATCTCAAAACATTTGAAGGCCAAGATTTTTGATGGTCTGTCTTTATATTCTGAAGCCATAGCATCAATAATAAGGGTGAAATAAGGACATTTTAATGCGCCTTCGGGCCGCAGCTGGGAGATAAAAATGGAACAAGCTAAGAGTCATGGTCTAATCTATAATATGTTTTTACGTAATAGTAACTAAAATATAAAAAAAATATTTGAATTTGTACCATTTTAGATTTTTTATTTATTTGGGTTTAACATCACTCTTAACACATTGTATAGGTTAGATCAAGTAGTTTTAAGGGCAGAGGAAACCAGTACATACTAGTTGGCCTAGATTCTGTAATTGTAAACTGCCAGGCATCGGTAAGCAACTACCAACTTTCTCGCACAGGGTCGGGTCCAGTGTTCAAACCACTGACCTCAAAGGTGGGAGGAGAGTATGTAAACCACCTCACCACTGAGCCCTCCTTTGATCCTCAGAAAGTACTTTCATTGAAATGCATCTTAACATTTGAAGGTGTACAGTTTTTAGTCGATTTCAATGTTATCAGCTGTACAGTTGTATTGAGTACTGTGTTTAGAAGTGTCATGTGACCTACTTTCAGAGCGGATGTCACAATAAACTCTCCTACCAATACACTGAAGGACTCAGACAAACCAGGCCCACTGACAAAGGTGAGTGTTCCTTGTGACAAAATGTTGGTCAGTTGTCGGGAAACCTTGTCCTCACTCACACCTAGTAGGACCTGTGATGTCATCAACTACATCATCTGTGATGTCATAGAAATAGGAGATAAATCATGTTGACATCACAACCAGCTCATTGTGATGCCTGCTTACCTTGAGGTTTTGTTTTCAATCATTTGTCTCACAAAAACTTAACTGTATATAAACTACCCAAATTTTATATAATTTAAGCACAAGACTGGTTACAAAGTCAGATTATTTTGCCACATATACAAATACAGATTAAAATAGAAATGTTTCTTAACTGCTGCTCACAATTTTCAATGAATTCCAAAATAAGGGTACACAGCTTACACGGATAATGAAAATGTAGCAGAAAAATGTTGTATTTTCAGTCTTTAAGTTCCAATGAAACTAGTTCTGTGTTAAATTTTGGTAAAGGGGAAAAGAATGAAGAAACATTTGGTTGGTATTAAAAAAAAAAAAAAAAAAATTAAACAAAAACCATCTCAGAGTCAAACACAAATATAATCCCTAAAATTTAAGGTATAAATCTCACACTTTGTAATTTACAAGAATATAGTACAATATTCAAATTTGATGAATTTACTTGGCATTCGCAAGATAGAAATAATTAATAATAATAATTATAATATAAAAAAATCCACCTGGAATATATAGGAGTAAGTGTTTTGCTATCCAAATGTTCTGGATTTTAACATGTTTAAGAAGCTGCCATGACTGTTCCAAATCATTGTTGTTTATATTTCAAAAAGGGCCAAGTTTTATCATTTTTCTGGCACAACTGGGTAGTGAGGCTTCATAAATTCTAACTCTCTTGTACTATTTTAAACTAAATAATTCCCTTTGTTTTATCTCTAGTTTATTTTTCTCACAAATTTTCTTCCATCCACATTGAGTAGGACCTCTATTATTGAAACTCCTATATTATCCAAATATTTGATTTTATGACCACAGGTATAATTTAGTTTTTAATTCTGTTTTACAAGAAATTACCGGAGTTTTCTATTTTACGAACCTTCTGTTATCAGAACACTATCCCATTCTCCCAACATATTTGCATAATAATAGGTTTTGGGTTTTTTTCACAAATTTATTGCAGCATTATGTCACATGGTTTATAGAGACATTGCAGTTTTATTTTCAAGAACAGCAGTGATAAATACTCACTGTGGAAGAATATATCTACTGGAGATAGGTTTTAAGCACAGTTAATCTGGGAGACACAAGAGTAATAGATGGTATTGATTCCATTCAAAACCGGAACATGAAAACATGTTTACCAGCCTGCCTCTGAGGTATGGCAGGAATGTTGGTTCAGTGAACATGTGCATGAAACTGTGGGTTATCTCTCACCACTAGATTTATGCACTGATTATCAGTCTCACCTACTCCTCAGACATCTGCAATCTGCCTCATTTCTAGGAATACTCAGACTGTGCTGTGTTTACTCATGTACTGATAGAATACTGGTCTTTAACTTAAACTCACCTCCTGTTACTTGCTTGCAGTATGTTTTTGACCTCTTTTGAAAATGCCATGTTGATTTACTTCACCAATTCTTTTGTTGTGGGGAGAGTGGGGGGGGGGGGGGACTTTAAAATAAAATCTGTGTACTTTGTTTGCTGCTTTGAGAAATTTGTTAATCTAATGCGTATTTCCAGATTGTGTGTTGTAAAACAATAATACCCAACAAACCAAACTTATCTTGTGGGAGCTATACAAGATTATAATGTGAGTTTAGAATGACAAGGAGCTTTACATTTGCAGTTGAAGCAAATTAAAGCATTCCGAAGACCTGATTGCTTTTGCTACAGTTAAGGATAAATTTCTACAATTATACAAACAGCTTGATCTGGGTGTTCTGTGTATGAAAGCCAGTGGAAGATTAAACAATATTTACCTATGAATTTTCTGTGCTTTTATGAGTGATATCTGGAGATTAAATTATGTGAAATTGTGTTGTCTAAGGAAAAAATGCAAATCTGATATATTCAAGTTAAGTGCTGAGAATCTGCAGAATATAATGGTTTTCATTTTTAGAAAGGTAAGTTGTAATGGGAATTCACTCAAATACCAATCAAACTTGCACCAGAACAATTGTTCAGAGGATTTCTAGACAAAGTGACTGTTGTTTTAGTGTGTATGGTACATGTGGCATCTTGCTTGCTCTGAGCATAGGGAATGCAATGTTATACTGAATGAGTTTGGATGACCATCAACTCAGTCCAACTGGAATGTTAGAATGTGAGCCTTCTCAGATATGCCGCAAAATATCTTGTAAAGTGTACTGATTTTCTCAGTATAAGACGACTCTCCGTATAAGTTTTATTTGCTCTCTCTTATACATTCTGTTTTTTTACTATACCTTTCTTACTGAAGTGATCTATTATATATTTGTTTGTTTTTTTCAAAAGGGTCAGTATTGCTGGAGAGATGTTATTATTCAGACACAATACAGTAGTCAATATACAGAAAATGTTTGTGTTACCAGGTCAGTTGTTGTCTGACAAATCTGAGGTTAATGAGGATAAGGTAAACTGATGGAGTAAAACTTACTAAGAGCTTCTGTAAGTGAATAACAATCAGTTGTAGGGTAATAATGTGTACACATTTATGATTTATGTTAACATGTGGTTCCTATATATATATATATATATATATATTGCCCTAGGCTTTACTATGAAACAAATTGTAAGACATGTACACTGTTAAGTTTTGCATCCTTTGTCATTTTTCATCAATATTCCATGCTGTTAAAGGATTGTAACCTCTCCCATGGAGGTATTATTTTCATGGCCATTTGTATGTTTGTCCATTTGTCTGTTTGTTTGTTTATTTGTTTGATAGCAGGATTATGCAAATACTACTGGTTGGATCCTCCTGAAAAAAACAAAAGATAGGTCTTGGTCCAACTTAGATCCCATTAAATTTTGAGAGTGATCTGGATCAACCTCTGGATATAAAAAATAATCTGGATTTTCCCAGTTACATATTTTTACCTGTCTTGGGGGAGGTCTGTACTCTCTGAGTACTCTTGTTGAAGCTTTGTGGTTTAAATTTGGTTTTGCTTTTCCAATTTTTGCTCCTTCTGGGTTTGTATGTACAGGATTCGTGGTGGGATAGTGGTTACCACACTGGCTTCTCACCTCTCAGGTCCCCAGTTTGATTCTCTGAAATGTCAAAGTCTGTAGTTCCATGCTAGCAGGTAACCGTTGGTTTTCACTGCAGAATGTTGACCAGCTAGTATGCACTACCCTTTGTGATATCATCTATATGTTTTGAAAATGATGTATATAACCCAAATCAGTCTATCAATCAATCAGTCAGTCAATCACTTAATCAATCATTCAATCAATTTATCTATAAAACATTTAATACTTGTAATCTTATAGCAGTTAATCAGTCAGTCAATCTGTCAATCAATTAGACTATGAAACATAAAATACTTGTGTGAAGCAGACAAGCTTAACAGTCCCTGAGGGTTTGGGTTCAGACATTAACCCTGATATTTACCATTAGCTGGAAACCTGATGACCGAAACACAGTGTTTTATTAAGTAACATGTCTTCCAACTCGTATACTCAGTCTTCTTCCTGTTTGTTTGTCATTAAATTAACAATAATCTTTGAAGTTAATAATCTTAGCATTTAAAAAAATCTTACCCAACTCAATTTCTATGAAATAATAGTTCTGTTAATAAATTATTCATCAAATGAACGTGAAATGTTGGTTTATCAAATAACTGTACAATATTTGCTGTATATGAGTGTTTATCAGAGGTACTTACACATTGGTTCAGTGTTAACTGTGGGTTACTCCAAGGTTCAGTAGAGAACCAGAGAAGAATTTTTGTGGTGTGTTCAGTCAGAACATACCACACAGATGAGGTGATGAGCTCAGACCTGTCATAGAGTCTCTCATTCTTAATCGTCAGTATGAAGGCATCATTCCCACCAGCTTTCGTTCACCAGTTTTAATGATGTGTATTGCTATATTCTAAGGTACATCAAGTAATATTTTGGAACTCTGGAGTATTTAGGAATTTCTGTGTAATTTGTTTTTACAAAAACTATATTTTAATCTTCTAGATTAATATTTTGGTCCTACAAGAATTTGCACTTATGTTACCAAAAAAAACTCAACTAAAGACGGGAAATACCTGACTGATGAAAGCTTCCTGACATTTAGACAGACTTTTGACATTACATAGCATTCAATTCAAGACCATTTGAGCTGATTAGTAATGGAAAAGTTTTTTAATATAATTGCAACTGAATTAATTGCTCTTTAAGTTATGGTATTCAAATAATTTTTCCATAGATCTGTAATACCAGACAAGATTCCTGGCAAGTAAATTTGTTTTGGGTCTAGACGATTATGCAAAAACTGCAGTTAAGGACTCAACATATTGAGACATAGTTTTAGATTTCTGTCAGATTCATGATATATATAATCCATAAAATTCAAGCAAATCTGTTATGAATTAAGCACAGTTATCATGACATGATAACTGGTCAAAGTAGTTACATAAAAATTGCAACCTTAAGGTAAAGGAAAATTGAATGTTGAAGTAAAACACTGCTGTCTCCTGCTCACCAGCTGACTGAGGCCGGATTTATGGCGGGAGTATTTTTGGTGGATGAGACACCAATCTCTCTCGGCTCGGCTACCAGAAACACAGTGTACAGCAAATTTGAATGTTTCAGCAAAAACACTCAGTACCACCTGGATATGTACATCTTAAAGGCAGTCATTGATGTAGTTTGTGGATAGTCGTTCAATATGAACTAAATTAAACATTGTAACCAGAAGTGTAACAGTGTTATTCAGAAGATGAGGAAGTAAATATTGATTTTTTTATTTCATGGTAAGATATATATATTTTTAAAACAGAGCTATATATTTAATTTTATAAATTTGAGGTATACTTTCTTGTTTTCTTCTGAAATGTTTCTCTTTTCGGTGACTTTGAATTTGTGTCTAAGTGTTTATGGTAATTTAAATATAATTTTACCTCAAAAAATAAAAACGAATAAACAATAATCGAGAAGTAAGTTTCTTTTAAAATCCATCCATATGTAAATGTAGGAGTTGTGTATGGATGTCACGTGGAAGTGCATTCTACAACTTGCTTACATGATATGCAACAGGAATGATCTTTAAAAAGGAAAGGTTGCACCGAATTGTTAATGACACACCTATTATCCAGCTTCTGCAATATTGGGGTAATTTTTGAGATTCTAAAAAATTTAGCAATGTATGTGCTGGATATTACATGCAAATAAATGTAAAGAATATAAGTGAAAAATGTACGCACAATAATGCAGCATACATCTCCCAGTCTTGGTTCAATTACTCATACAATATATAAATTTATACTGCGTCTTAGGCTTGTCCAAAGAATAAGATCATTTTTGGCTGTATATAAATGATATATTTACTTTTTACAGAATACTTCACACATTCCAAATAATAAAAAATTAGATCACATCTGATCAGTTCTAGGATTTGCTGAAGAATAGCGAGTACAAAAAAAACCTATCTAATCCCCTGGAGTCATCACTGGCAGAGCTGGTTGCCACTGTGCTTTGAAACTGATGTATATTAATAGTCTCTAGGTGTGCATCTGTTTAGATAATCCCAGGGGTGCAATAACCTGGCCAGGTATTTACAAACATTCCAATATTTGGAATATTAATTTTATATTGGCTAGCCCAACTGTAATCTTGATTTAATTTTCTTGGGTTTACACTTTGAGCACATTGTAGAGGTTATGATGTCATGAGAGGTTATTTTTAGGGGTGGAGGAAAGCTATGCACATGACTTGCTCAAAAATCCAGAACTATATTGGAAAGAAATTGACCATGTTCCAACTTAAGACTGGGTTTGAGATTAAAACCCAGAACTGCAGAGCTGAGAGGCGAGTATGTTATCACGGGACCACTTAGTTCTAAATTTCCTCGTGTGTTGTTTATTCAAACAGTAATTCATTATTTATCTGGTTAGCATTACTTTGTAAATTATTACCACAGTTTTCTTACAATTGCAGAGTATGCATCTTGGGCTATGGAATCCTACAAATACAGCAATTTATTTAAAAAACTAACATTCATATAAATAATTATTTAGAATTTTCTTAAAATATAGGCATTTTCTTAGAAAAAGATTCTTGGAACAATAAAACATTCTAAGAAAAAGAATGTTTATATTAAGTGTATTTCTCGGAGATTATTGACATGGTCATTGCAATATCTTATACAAGGAATACCACTGACCCAGAATATACAATTATTTATTTTTCACTTCAGAGATTAATGGGGTTAATTCTGCTAATAACAGTAGCTCAGAGTCTCAAAGGTTTTGTAGTTGCATTAGAAAATAGTTGTGTAGCAAAAATACCTGCATAACGATGAGCAGATTTTTAGTTCTGTACAAATCAGGAATATCTCTGCAGAGCATTGACCCACAATAATCATTTGTAGTCTCAATATCCTTTTTTACATGTTTGATACATGTTACCTGTATATTCTCTTAAATACAGACACTGTTATATCATCTGGTTCTGTTTTCCTAACCAACACACTATGGTGATTACAGTATCTTATTTGATTAACTTTCTTCAATTTATTTTTGTTACTAACAGTCTGCCTGACATTTGAACTATTACAGCATCAGCTTCCTGCTTACCATTATTTGTATAATTTGGTCAAAATATTCAATCTAGTGCCTCAAATGCAAAGTGTTTGCAGTGATTACAATATCTGAGGATATTTGTTATAATTTTAGTGTGAGTGTTCTGTTTAAAACAGTAAATCACTTATTAAAACAATATACTTTAAAGTGCATTGATACTAACTTTAATCTGGCAATAAAATAATAATGTCTTGGAACCAGCTTATTCAGTGAAATACCTTGGTGTCGTCCTTGAGCAGATAATTCAAATCATAAGCATGTGGCTAATGTTGTCATATGTACTCCAGAGAGTCCGGGGGTATCTCACCCATGAAACAGCAGTAAAGGTGGCTAATGCCATGGTCAGTAGTCGGCTGCACTACTGCAATTCCCTGCTGTATTATGAAATAAAGGCAAAATCAGTAGACTACGGAGAGTTCAAAATCCCTAATTTGCATCTTGTGCAGACTAAATAAGTTCAGTCACGTCCCATCAAAGCAAAATAAACTATGCTTCCTACAAATCGAGTATTGCATAATGTTTAAATACAACCTTCTTACATACAAGGCAATAAATTACAACCAACCCCCACATCTTTAATCTCCTTTCAACACTTTCCAGTTTCCTGTTTGGGTTAAACGGAAAATCTGGACCCACATTTACTGTTAGCCTTACAATAGCAGAAAAATGTTACTCTAAGAATGAAAACAAATTCAAAGAATCAGATTTTTGCAACTTTGCCATGTAAGTGTACATGTATTTCAAAACAGTTTTCCTAAAGACAATACCTTTACACTGATATACAATAAAAAAATGTTAGCCACCTGTTTTTTGTCAAAGCTGTTGCATTCAGTTTTTCATTATTTTCTTTGAATTCTTAACATCTTTGAAGAAATAAAAAAATTCTTATAGTTGGAAATATCTCTTATTTTTAGACAATTCTTAGAGAATAAGACTTATTGTAAGAATGATAATTTTAGTTAAAATGAACCTTATTCCAAAACCATTCAATTGTAAGTTTACTAGTGTTAGTTTTATATCTCAGTCTAATGCCTGATTCATATTATTGCAGGTTACTATACATCCTTACATTCCACAAATATATGGTACATGGCATCTGCCACTTTGGCCTAGTGGGTAACACAATCACCTAGGAACACAGAGGAAGTAGGTTCAATCCCAGGTACAGGCAGATACATAGTGGCTTGGATGACCACTTAAATAGTCATCCTTGAGCCTGTCTTTCGCTTTAGGGAATGTCAGTAATTTGAGAGTTGGACTGTACTTGTACAATCGAATGGGTCATTTAGCGCTTTGTGTCCTGCAGTACATGGAGATATTGTGCCGAGTCAAGAACTGTCTAAATAAAAATTTCTTTGGGGGAGGTTAGTAATTGGGATCTTAAAAAGTTATTATCATTGATTATCTATGCAAAATCATTCAAACACAGTTATCTGAACAGTTCTACTGCATTGTCTAGCTATGTTTTTCAATAAAAACTATTTTGTAAGACAACCCT
Source organism: Sabellastarte sp. h YS-2021 (assembly GCA_964017235.1). NCBI lineage: Eukaryota > Metazoa > Annelida > Polychaeta > Sabellida > Sabellidae > Sabellastarte > Sabellastarte sp. h YS-2021. The sequence goes on along the minus strand of OZ024931.1, from coordinate 16,867,675 downwards.
TCATTTTCTTGTTTACCACTCTGAAATTAAGTTCATTGGAACAGTGTATCACTTATACATATTGTATACAACCAAACAGTTTAAGCAGCATTAGTTACTTATGAAGAATAAGATCTCTTAACATGTGCTGGAGTTACGAAAATAAGCAGAACATTCCCAAACTTAGTGTGAAAGTGAGGCTTAACTGTTTCTACCACCTTGTGATTTTATGTAAACCTCAGGCCAATATAGTCTGCGATTTTGTTCATATGAGACAATATTCAAACACAGAGATGGCATAATCACAGTATAAACCATAGACACAGATTTACATATTATTCAAGATATAAGATGAATAGATCGGTCTGGCTTAGATGAAGCAGAAAGATGGAGCTATACATAAGTTAAACCTAAAATGAGAATGTAATGGTGTTGATTTTTGTTGCAATACCATGGTAGAAATGTATAAGACAAATGACTGATTGTCTGGTTTTTTTTATATTCTCCGCATATACCAAGAAAGACTATGGGCCTGACATGAAAAAGTGTGGTATGTAGGTCTCTTCCTTATGCTCCAGATAGAGCACTTTTTTATATGTACCGCATTGTATATGTACAGCTTACTGCTGTGATCTACATGTGTTTTTATTATGCCTCAGTGCTAAAAATGTCCATTTGACTGACTAAAATCTGATAAAGACTGACTAAAATCTGATAACATGACCCTTTATAAATGCAGGTATAGCAGGGCTATATCAGATCAGAAGACCATATGATTCTTAATAGGCCTTCAATCTAACAAATCTACCACTACTGTTCTCATTTGAAACATTACAAATTTGTGTCACATTTTTCTACCACTGGGTAGGTCCATATGTTGTTTATATAACAGTGAACATGTGTATCAGGGATTACGCATATTCCCTAAAATCTTCAGGGATTATGCATATTCCCTAAAATCTTCAGGGACTATGCATATTCCCTAAAATCTTCAGGGATTATGCATATTCCCTTAACTGGTCAGGAAATATGTGTATTCCCCACAATTGTCAGGGAATTTGCAAATTCCCTGGTTTTGATGATCAGTAATGTGGGTGTTCCACCACACGACTAAGGCTCCCGATTAAGGGTTTTGGGGGGTCGGTTTGAAATATTTGCTTAGTCCCAGACCTTCTGTAAGGGTCGGTTGTGGTCGGTTGGGGCCGTGTGAAAAATCAAACATGTTTGATATTTCACACGACTACAACCGATTCATATTTCCCACCGTCAACAAAATGTCCAGTCCCAGGCGTCCTCAGGCCTCCTCAGACCCAATTTTACACAGTCGTGTGTTGTCCCAGGCCGCCTGCGACCCTTAGTCCCAGACCTCCCTAGCTTAGTCCCAGGAGGCCGGTTGTTAGTCCCAGACTCAAATATGATGCGTATGAATTTCATGCGTCTGAAAGTGGGTCGGTTGCATTAGTCCCCGGAAGCCTCAGACCGTCTGCGGTGTCCTGGGACCCAAAAATCAAGGTCTGGGACTAAGAACCGACTAAGGGTAACCGACCCTAACCGATCCAAACCGGCCTCCCCAGGACGCCTGGGACCACACATTTTCAGTCTGCGGCGGCCTGAGGACGCCCCAGGCGGCCTGGGACTAACAACCGATTAAGAACCGACTGTTTTCCGCGCGTCGGAAATTAAAATGAGGCAATGAGGGGGTCTGGGACTATATAAGCGACCGCGCACACTTTGTCGTTGTTACTGACTGTTTGGCTACTGAGAGACGTGTGTCACTGATTTGTAGGGGTTTTCAGTTTTTATTTTACATTTTATATACTTGAGCTTAGGGCAAATTTCACAGTTAGGAGACACATTTTACTAATTTTTTATTATTTTGTCGACTGTTGTAGTTAGTCCTGAAAAGGACTGGTTACTGCAGCAGGACTTATATTCTGCCATCTTGCCAGGCCACTGCTCCCTCATTGTTGAAGTAGTCCTTCAGGTAATCCCTCTGTCTTTTGGCTTCTCTAGCAGGGTTTCTGTCTTGGCCACCACCAGCAGCACCCCCAATCAATCCACAATCATCAGGTACATCATCATCATCGTCCTCCGCAGGCTGCTGACCACCAGGTTGACCTTGATACTGGCTTCTCAGTATGTTGTGTAGAACAACACAGGTCAAGACCACTTCCCTGACTGTTGCTGGGGGTAGTTCAATGGTTGTCCTCATCACCCTGAATCATGACACAAGGATGCCAAAAGCGTTCTCCACCACTCTTCTGCCCCTTGAAATTCTATAATTGGCAATCCTTTCCTCTCTGGTTAACATCCTTCTGCCATAGGGTTTCATGAGCCAGGTCTTCAGGGCAAAAGCATCATCTGCCAGGATGAAGTAGGGGATATCTCTCCCACCCTGGGTTATAGGAGCTGGGTCAGGGAAGCCTATCCTGCCATCCTCAATCCTCCTCTTCAGCTGAGAGGCATTAAATATCTGGCCATCCGAGCAGGATCCTTCAGTACCCACATCCACCCATCTAAACTTGTACTGTCCATCTACCACGGCCAACATCACAATGGAAAAGAATCCCTTGTAGTTGTGGTAGAGGGCTCCAGTGTTCTTGGGCTTCTTCAGGGCCACATGCTTCCCATCCAGAGCTCTCAGGGCATGTGGAACATTCCATCTGATCCTGAATTCCCTCTCCAGTTCTTTCCACTCATCTGGGGTTGTAGGACATTTCAGGTACTCCCTGGTGAACTCATCCTGGATGGCCCTGCAGACCTCTGGTATAAACTTGGAGATGGTGGATCTTCCAACCCTGAACTGACAGGACAATGATGTGTAGGACTCTCCAGTGGCCAGATATCTGATGGTGAGGGCTAACTTCTCCCCAACACTGATTGGTGCTCTGTAGTTGGTGGCCTGCCTGGCTAGGTGTGGTTCCAGTCTGGTCTTAATCATTTCAAAAAATTCTGGGGTCATCCTCATGTAGTTGGTGAATCCTGGAATATCTGTGGCATAAAGATCAGCCATAATGTTGTGGTAGGCCCCCCTCTCCTCTCTCTGTAGCAGCCATGGCCTGACCCACATGTTGTGCCTTCTTCTAGGTCTCTGTATGGGTGCTGGTGGTGCTGGTGGTGGTTGCTGTGGTCGACGTAAGAAATGGAAATACATGATTATTTGTAACTGAATAAAAACCAAAAAGGCCCTAAGTTGTTGTTGAATCTGTCTTCCATTAAAAGGTGGCATCCTGCTGTGTTCCCAGAAAAGCAATGATGATTAGATCGCGAATTTTATATATATATACCCAGAAAATCCAGCAACTTTGCAAAACAATAATCGGGGATCCTGGTCTGGGGAAGACTGAGGAGGCCTGAGGACGCCGGTAGTTAATCGTGGGTTAGTCGGGGCTTAGTCCCAGGAGGTCTGAGGCGTCCTGGGACCCAGTCGGTATGTGTACGACAGGATCGTGGTTGAAACCGACCTGAAAACTGGCTTAGTCGGTTCTTAGTCCCAGACCAGTCGGGGACTGTCTGCGGCCGCCTGAGGCGTCCTGAGGCGTCCTGGGGACGATCTGTTCTTAATCCCAGACTTCAGTACTGACCCAGTATTCCCGCCCATTTTTGTTATTTTTCCACCGACTGTCCACGATTAAGGGTCGCCGACAGGATCGGGGCTTAATCTTTTGGTGGAACAGAGGCATAAATATATGTATTCCCTAACTAGAGCTTTTTGAGAATGCAACTTTGTATTTTTTATAAATGACTTTCATTGTTTATGTACTAGAACCATCATAACCTCCCAACATGATTGTATAACATAATTTTTTACTGTACCATAATGAAAACATAAAAATACAACTTTGCCAAAAGGTTGCATTCATGTCTGTTTGTCTTGTCAGCTCATCAACTAACTCAGAATACTCATCCTTTTTAATAAAGTTCTTGTTAGTTTTTTCAATTTATTTATAGTTCTCTTTTAAATACTACTCTAATTATTATAAAAAAAGACTGGAAGTGACTGAGACTGATCAATTTTTATATACTTGTGACAGCAATCTAAAGGAAGGTTTCAAGTTACAGTGTATTATTTTGTAAATGTTGAATGATGCTTTGAATAGGTTAGAAACTGGCACATGTCTTCAATTAATACAATTGACTTCCTAGTTCTTTGAATAACCTGGAATAATGTCTAGTATATAAATTAATACTAGCCAAAAAAAATAATAAGTGTTAAAAGTTAAGTCAAGCAATAGGTTGTTACTGAAATGTCTTTTTTTAGAAAAAATTGGTCAGGGATTAATAACTAACAAGATTGGTGTTTCGGTCTCCTAGTGCGAGCGCACAGCCATCAGAGACACGAGTAGTGCACTAGAATTTACCAAAGTCTGGGGCCGATTTCACTAAAGGACTTAAACTAAGTCCCTTTATTGGCTAAGTCAGGGACTTAAATCTAAGACTTTGGTCTTAGCCAGGTGTGGGACTTAAAATGGATTTCACAAAGGTGACTTAGCTAAGTCCAAGCTCATCATATAACCACAGTGGTTTTCTGTGTCATGTGACCTTTTATATCCTTCATTTGATGCATTTTATCTAAGGATAAGTGCTGTTTTGAAATGGAAAACCTTGTTGCCACACACAAACTTCCTAAACACTACTTCAGTAAGGTGTTCTGTGCAATTATACTTTATTTACAGCCCTTTCAAATGTTGAGGTGGATAAAAGTTTATGGCGGCCATATTTAAGTCCTCTTTACAAAATTTAAGCCCACTACCTCCCAGACTTAAATCTAAGTCCACTGACTTAGCAAATCCATGGACTTAGCCCCTTTGTGAAATCCACTAAGTCTAAGCCCGCTGACTTAGCACATTTTTGACAGAATTTAAGACCAAAGTCTTAAACTTAAGCCCAAAACCAGACTTAAGTCCGTTCGTGAAATCGGCCCCTGGTGACACAAAGAAATTCCAATTGCCACTTAATTTCAGTGAGCAGACAAATACTCATCACACTGGGCCACAATTCGTGAAAGTCTGGAGACAAAAAAAAAAAGAAAAGGTGATTCCTTAGAAGCGTGATCTCTACTGAGGCTTGCACTTAATAACTGGTTTAAGTTGAAACAACTAAATAGAATTTAAAAATAATGAACTAAATAAAATTTAATATCAAATTTAAATATTTAAAATAACATAAGAAGCTGATTATTCACAATATTACAGTAGAACCTGAATTATCCGGCCCTCTATAATCCTAATCACTGGATTAACTGAACTGAAATCTTGCCTCACTACTGGGAGTACATATAGTAAGTGATTTCTCTTCAATTATCGCCCACTTAGTAACCCATAGAAGGTGAATTTCAGTTTGCTACATCTATCTGAACCCCTCGATTATTTGATCTGACTGTATGTCTCCCATTCGGTTCAGATAATTGAGGTTTTACTGTACTTTTTTATCATTAAACAATATGCTTACATATAATTTGTTGGATATCCGCTGGTCATAGTAATTTCTGTCAAGGCTTAATGTATTAATTAATTGCAAATTCTCAGTTAATACAATTGGCTACCGAGTCCAGTGATCTGACTTTACTTGGCTCTTTGATCTTTAATCCTTTCAATAAGAAAGAAGCCACCCATCCTTCAGTGATGAAACAGGAGATTAAGATTAAAGAAATATTTCATTGTTATTAAAAATAAATTTGTACTCTGCTTAAGTAAGCAACTAAACTAACTTAAACATTAAATATAATTGTAATAAAAAATATTTTAATTATTAAAACGTATACTAATTAGTTACTTCCTAAACTTATCCATACCCTGAAAGTGTAACTTCTCCAAGAAATCTAGTGTTGCATTGTATTGTATTTATACGCAGCGCAATATCTCCATATACTACAGGTCTCAAAGCACTATATGAGGGGCCACAGTGGCAAAGTGGTAACACTCTCGCCTCCCACCTGTGAGATCGGGATTTGGTTCCCAGCACGGCCTTAAGTGGGAAAGCTAGTAGTTGTTTGCCGTTGGTCGGCAGTTTACAGTACAGAACCTTGACCAACTGTATGTACTGGTTTCCTCTGCCCTTCCAACTACCCGTCGTGATATGACCTGTATAGTGTTGAAAGCAATGTAAAACCCCAAATAAATAAAATCAAAGCACTATATGATCCATACGACTAGACAAGTACAGCCCAATTCTTCAGTTACTGACATTTCTGTAACTGAAAGACAGAGGCACACAGGTAACCATTTATCAACGTCCTTGAGGTACTTTAGCCTGCCACTGGGGATAGAACCCAATGACAGAGGACCATCATTTTAAGTGGTCATCCGAGCCACTCTGTATCTGCCTGTACCTGGGTTTGAACCCATGTCCTCTGTGTTCCTAGGTGAGTGTGTTACCCGCTAGGCCACACTGGCAGTATACTTAAAGGTGTTGTTAAGCATAGCTTTTAGAAAACTTGAAGTAACATGAAGAGCAGTGAGACACTAACTTGTTATATTTGTAGGTGATGTTTCTAGCCTATTTACAGCATTTATGACCCTTTACACATATTCACTAATTTTAGTTCAGTGAATATGTGGAGCAATTGCTTGACAAAATCAGGGAATACGCATATTCTCTGAAAATTTGAGGGGATACATGCATTCCCTGATTACACATATTCACTGTAACACAAACACACATATATATATGTTATGTACAAGTTGAGATTTTGTACAATAAGCAACTTGTACAAACCTTTTGTACAAGTTGCAACTTTTACAAAGAGTTTGTACACATTGCAACATGCTCAAATTTTGGACCTGTACAAGTTGCAACTCATACAAGCTCCATATTTTATCAGTTCACAAATGAATTCTAATAAATTTATATCTTCTAATTCATAAAATCAACATATCCAACCTTTTTATATGTCAATTCACTATAATTTATACTTCTTAGATGAGAGAGCAAACTGTTGACACATATATTTGATAATTTTGTTGTCACTGCAGTTTTAATATGTACATTTATATTATTTTAAAATATTGGAGTCACACTGGCCCAACAGGAGCCTGAAATTATATTGTCAGAATTTCAAATTCTGTCAAATTATCTTGACAGAACGTCCAATTGGAATTTATAATGTACTTGTAAATAATCCAAATAATTACACGTGCACTGCTTTTTAAATGATGATTCCTTGTAAATTCAATGGTATGTCATTTTTAAAAAAAACATTAAGGTAAAGGGGGTTATTGGAGGGAGCTAGGCACTCACAAAAAAGGTAGATGTAGGAAATTGATTAAATTTTTTAAAAATACTGAATAGTGGAGAAGATATTTAATCCTATAAAAAGGGGCTTGGTATTCAGGAAAGTTAGGAAAATTTTAAAATAAAAAGTATGATAGGTTAACTACCATAAAACTGCCTTGAGAGAAATGAGTGAGTAGGTAAATTAAAAAAGGTGAAAATTGTAATTCTTCTAAATAACCTGAAATCTACACCTCTGAGCAATACCTTTAATGTTATTAACAGGATTTGAAGTTATCTTGACAGGATTTCAAATTCAGATCAATGTTGACAGAACTTCAAATCCTGCTGAAAGAACTCCAAGTCCATCCAAAATGTAGACCTCAGAATAATACCCTGAATTTTATCAAGAAAATCTGGAGTTCTATCGAAAAAACTTGTAATCCCTCCAAACCAATGAAACACAAAGATTGGAAGTCTTGTCAACATAACTTCCAATTTGAAGTTCTGTTGATAGAAATTGAAATTTTGTCAGATTTGCAGTTGTGTCATGACACATATGTTTTTCCTCAATACCATAAATCATGATGTGTACCTCTCAAACATCTTGTTTTTTATGAAGATATAAACTAAATTAAATTAATTCTCAATAAAACAATTTCAAAATAATAACAAAAAACTTTTCAGAAAGCCAGCAGAAAGATTTCATTTCAAGATGATTTATTTCACTTGGAATATAGTTTTACCATTTCTTAAATTGTTGATGTCTAGTCCTCCTGTTCCTCACATTGTTCTGTTAATCAACATTCCCTTGCAATTTTTTGGTGTTGTTTATTGGTGCATTTGCCCCTCACCTCCTGCTGTTGTGGGTTCCAATCCAATCAATGAGTGAGAGAGTTGTCAGTAACTTGTACATGGTCAATGCTTTCTAGTGTAGAATCTGTACTACTGCCAGCTGTACCTTGGCAAAGTGTATCACAAAATCCTTGTGTTTCTTTTATGTGCAATTCATACAATTTTAAGTGACAATAATGCTATTTCTACTTGAAATCAGTGTCCCAAAGGACCACATCAGTTTTTTTAATTTTGTGAGGGCTGTTTTCACCAAAGGTCTTAGCCAAATCTTAGCATTAAGTTGATGATATTAGTATGCATAAATTAAGTTCAAGAGTTAGCTAGACCTTTGGTGAATACAACGCAAACATATATTTTTTTAATTTATTGTTTAATTTATTTTGTACCAAGTTAAGGAATGTACCAAGTTACTATGCCAAGCACTACCACCCACTGTATGTGTTGTCTTCCTTCCTGAAACTGTCCAACATTTTAATACTTCTTAACACACCATCAAAAATCAGTCCCTTTTAAAGCTATTAATTCTCCCAAATTAATAAAGACATCTGTTAAGATGGTGCCATGTTCTGACTGGTTTGTAGCATGACAGTGTGGAGTCTGTTGACGAAGCAGAGTGTAATGGCAGCAGGATACCCTCAGTGGAAGAGCTTCAAAGTCCATGCACTAACAACAGCGATGACACACCAACAGGGCATCAGCCTGCCTCAGATAGGTATCCTAATTCATATTTACTATTATTGTTGTAAAATGATATACCATAATTTTTGTATCAAAATTTTTATAACAATATCCACTGAGCAAGGATCAAATATGTAAGCAAACAGTGTCTAATGTGGTAAAAAGCTATTTGAAGATTGTCTTTTTATGGTAGTTGTAAACAATTAAGAGTTTGTAGTAAAATACCCTGCACTGCTAAATTTCTCAGCCATGATTGTTTACCACTTCTAGGAAGTAAATCCAAAAAAAATGATAGAGATAGAATTAATTAAAAACTTTAAGGTACCTATTTAACTCATCAAAAAAATCTTACACCAATGCTTTTTGATTTAAAAATATAATTTTATTAGCAATTAAGCAACAATTATAATATTAAGCCCTCTTGCTGGGTGAAGTATTTACAGATGATGTAACAATGAGGCTGCACAGAAAGGTCACTGCTGACAATAAAAGAATCAAAAACGTTTAGACTTGACAATAAATCTATCGACTGCTTCAAATATTTTAATATTTTTCTTAGAAAAACATAAGTTTTGGTTTCCAAAGAGAATCTGGTCAATGGTTGGTGAGTTATCATAAACAGGGTAAGGATTGCAAGAGTTCATCTCTGATATCTGTATATAATGGGCAAGGAGGAAATAGTGTGATGTGTCTTCATTTGAATAACTTCAGGCAAAAGAACAGTTATCAGTTACATGCAGGTTCTCTTTTAAATGGTGATTAAACTTACTGCAACCTAACCTTAAGCAGGTATAATGAATATTGACAAATCAGCTCCCAAACTATATAGTTTTTTGTATCTTTTTAAAGTAAGTCATTTGGATACATCTTGTTAAATGATTTTTGAGAAAGACCCTAGTGATGGTTTAGTTCTTATTTTAGCAGGTTCTCTTTTAAATGGTGATTAAACTTACTGCAACCTAACCTTAAGCAGGTATAATGAATATTGACAAATCAGCTCCCAAACTATATAGTTTTTTGTATCTTTTTAAAGTAAGTCATTTGGATACATCTTGTTAAATGATTTTTGAGAAAGACCCTAGTGATGGTTTAGTTCTTATTTTAGCAGGGAGATGATTCCAAAGTTTGGAACCTACTATAGGAAAGTAAAGCTCACTCAATTTTGTCCTCACTATTGGAATTGGATAATCTCCAAATGAAAGTCTTCAATTAATATTGTCTTATTCTTTCCAGGTTGGGGGGGGGGGGTCTCTTTAATCTGAGGTTCAAAATATGAATTTCATGCCTTTTCAATAATAACTGTCAACCTGTTTCCTTATATAGGTCAGCACCTGTTTTTATCCCACAGCCCTTAAGGGCTGTCGGGTATTGTTTTTACCCATGGTGTCCGGATGGGCGGGTGGGCTAGTGGCGGGTGGCGGGAAAAAGTTTTGTCCGGGCTGTATCTCAGAAACCATAAGGTATAGGAAGTTGATACTTGGTAAGGAGATTGGTTAGAATGTGTAGGTGTGCAACGTCATGGTCTGACCTTGATTTGACCTTTGACCTTGCCGTAGCGACCTTGAGTTTGAAAATCTTGTCCGGGCTATATTTCGGAAACCGTAAGGTGTAGGAAGTTGATATTTGGTAAGGACATTGGTTAGGAGTTGTAGGTGTGCAACGTCATGGTGTGACCTTAATTTGACCTTTGACCTTGCCATAGTGACCTTGACCTATAAAATATTGTCCGGGCTATATCTCGGAAACTGTAAGGTGTAGGAAGTTGATACTTGGTAGGGATATTGGTTAGGGGGTTTAGGTGTGCAACGTCATGGTCTGACCTTGATTTGACCTTTGACTTTGCTATAGTGACCTTGACCTATAAAATCCTGTTCCGGCTATATCTTGGAAACTGTAAGGTGTAGGAAGTTGATACTTGGTAGGGACATTGGTTAGGGGGTGTAGGTGTACAACGTCATGGTCTGACCAGGATTTGACCTTTGACCTTGCCATAGTGACCTTGACCTATAAAATCTTGTCCGGGCTGTATCTCGGAAACCGTGAGGTGTAGGAAGTTGATACTTACTAGGGACATTGGTTAGGTGGTGTAGGTGTGCAATGTCATGGTCTGACCTTGATTTGACCTTGTCGTAGTGACCTTGACCTATAAAATCTTGTCTGGGCTATATCTCGGAAACCGTAAGGTGTAGGAAGTTGATGCTTGGTAGGGACATTGGTTAGGGGTTGTAGGTGTGCAGCATCATGGTGTGACCTTGATTTGACCTTTGACCTTATCGTAGTGACCTTGACCTTTAAAATCTTGTTGCACCTTTGGGTCTGTCTTTTGATTCAGATTAAGCACTGTAAAGTCATATTAGAATTCATTAAGAATTTTACTTTTACAACTTCCCATTGTAATAGATGGAATTTCATCAAGTGAGCCACAGATTTTGCTCCAACACCACACATCAGCATTCATTGAATGTATTACCACTTCTGTATGCATGGTAATATTCAAAACATCTAAACCATAATTCGGCCATGCCAGATGTAGATAAAGTGTAAATGCATTATCTTTCTCTTAGACAATTTAAACATTGTTTAGACCTTGATATTACTGAGAGTGCTCTAAAAGTATCCTGAACTTTGTACTGATACAGTACTTCTATATCTCATGGTGTTAAAAATATTCCCCTAGGCGGTGGGGTACTGGCAGTTCTGATGCTATTTTTAATCTCTTAGCTTTGACAACTATATGACCTAGCTTGGCAAGTAGACTGAAAGGTGCTCTGGACCAAACTAAGTCTGTATTCCATTAGAGGCCTAATTTAAGACAGAAACATCTTTTCAAGAACTGCTATATTTAGTTTGAACTTTGATGGTTTAAGTAATCCAAGAAGAGTAGAACATTTTTGTATGAAATCGTTGTTATGGTAATCCCTTTTTAGATTATGTGTAATCCACAACCCCACGTTTATGCAAGGACACATTAGCAATAGGAGTGTTGTAGAAGTTGAGTTTTTTGTAGCTATTTTGTTAATTTTGCTTTGAGAATATTACTGAGCACTCAGTTTTTGAAGGACTGAAATTTATCAACCACTGATTGGCCCAATTTTCAATGTTCAATAAATCTTTGTTTATTTATGTAGTTGTTGTTTCTGGATTCATTACTTTTAGGAAAAGAAAGTTGTTATCGACAAATAATCTAATATCACAGTGCTAAACGATTAAGGTAATATCACTGATAAATACAAGAAAAGTAATGGACCCAAAACAGAACCTTGAGGAACCTCGGCAGTAACTTTTAACCAATCAGAACATTGGCCATTAGTAATTACTCTTTGAAAATGACCTGACCGAGAATCTGAAAACCATTTCAACAGATTACCACCAATACCAAATTTGTTTAACTTAAATAGTAACCCTTTATGCCAAACCCGATTGAATGCTTTTGATGTGTCAAGCTATTTAATAATCCTTACATCCTTGCCTTCATTGATAGCATTATAAAATTGGTGATACATTTCTAATAACTGAGTCACAGTTGAAGATCCTGGCAAAAAGCCAGATTACCAACAGCTAATAAAAGATTTCTCCCTAAAGTGATTATAAACATAATTTAAATATAATTAAGTGCTTTCAAATGTTACATGAGAATGTGTGAGACAAAGTAATGAAAGCTGAATTAAAAAAAATGAGCTGAAGAAGTAAAGTTTGAATTATGCATGGTGACTTAAACCATCCTATTATAGTTTGTAAAATATTGTAACAAGCTATATACTTTGAACCCTAAATTTATTGTTATTTAGGCAATACCGTAATTTCTACAATAAATGTCTGGGGCTATGCATTTTCTCCAAATTGAGGAGTTTTTCACAACAAAAGAGCATCTAAGAAAAAAATACTTAAATAGTATATGTAGCACATTCTGTTTTACATTTCCACGGAGCACAATATAAACTCTTTATGATATCACATAAACTCAATATGATAACTCATAAGAGCTAGCCAATTTCCAATTTGAGATGCTGCTATTGCCCTTCCTGTTGAAAAGTAGAGGGATAACTGGCAAAAATTTTCTTCAAATAGAAAGATTGGTCATATGACAAATCATATGGCTCTTAGAACCTGCTGACAACTGTTATAATTCCTAAAGATTAGGCCCCGATGACTCTTGTGCAGGGCCCATATTCAGTAACAGTCTTATACAAAGAATTGTTCTCATTCTTAGTATTTTCTAAGAAAATAGTGATTTTCTACGAATAATTCTTAAGGTAAGAACAAATTCTAAGAATAAGAATTTTAAAATTAATGGGATAATGGGAATTTTTAGACTTCTAAGTTCTGAAGATAATAATAGCAAATTAGATGCAACAGCTGTGCAGAAAACTGGTAGTATCTAATCTAATCTAATGTGGACTTTTATAGCGCTTAATCTCCATCACTGATGGACTCTAAGGCGCATCTAAACATAAGCAAGGCAGTTAGCATTAATCAAGGGACACAGCCAGGTCGTACCAAGGAGACACAGATGTGACGGGAGAGGCTATGGTGGGTAGGCTAAGTAGTATTAGTATTTTAGTTGTTACTTAACATGAAGCTATTGTTTGTAGGGGAAATTTACTGCAAATTTACTTTTTATAGTAATTTTGAAAATATCTTATTCTTAGTCATTTCGCTTGTTCTTAGAATTGTTTCTAAGAAAATGCCTATAATCTGATAAATATTTATTCTAAGAATATGACTGTCACAGAGTATGGGACCAGACATGTACAAGCAACCTTCTCATGGAACAAGATGACAAAGGTCTATTTTTACAGAAGTGTTTTTATAAAATTAATCATAACACCATAAGGATAAGTCATAGCACCATTAGGATAAGTCATAGCGCCATTAGGATAAGTAATAGCACCATTAGGATAAGTAATAGCACCATAAAGAAAAGTGATAGCACTGTGAGGATAAATGATAGCACCATAACAATAAGTGATAGCACCATAAGTCATAGCACCATTAGGATAAGTCATAGCACCATTAGGATAAGTAATAGCACCATAAGGATATGGCATGTTACCATAGAGATGAGCTTCAGCCAAGACTTCAGACCCTTCCTAAATCTTGCCCCAGGTTATGCCTTGATGCAATTTGTGTAGGAAATTAAATAATCCTGCAACAGGATTTACTTGCTAAGCTAGACTTTCATTTGAACCTGGGCAGGATGTTTGAAAATTTGTGGTATGTATAAATAGACAAGGACTTTTGAGAGGATTTATTTGTCAAACATTGATGAACAATAAAATACTGAGAGCACTGTTTGCATAGATGAGCCAATTCCTCCAAACTTGGCACTTTTCCAGTGCAAAGAAAAACTTCATTGGAATAACATCTGAGTAACAGCGTAATTGTTCTGCTTCAGCCTGCTGTCTGACACTTAGTTCAAAACTCAGCAGCAAAACCGTGCTTTAAAAAGACTCATATTTCCCAGACTGTATGCTGTAAAACATTGTCATATATTAGAATCTGAAAATATTTGCATTAACTTACATTGGCAGTTTATGGCCACATCACTAAATCTATTGCTTTTTCTCTTTGGTGCAGCTTATATTCTATTCGGGAAAACCTTGGAGGGATGAGTCAGCTCTGAGTAGAATAAGATATGTAAAGCTCATCACGGGGAAAGCCCCTTTATTTTACAAAGAATTATTGGTTCTGTCTTTTGAAATTCGAGATTTTTATGGTTCTTGTAGTCTATCTGTATATGTTCTCATAGAAGTTCAAAGAATTTTGTTTCTAGTTGCTTTCTGTTAAGGCAAAAGTCCTAGTGGTGTATTTTGTACTGGTGTGAATTTTACCTATCTTATGCTATTGTACTGAATACCTTTGGTATACTTGTTAACTGGTTTGATGAAGAAGTTAGAATATGTCATATCATTATCTGGGAGAATAAAATGATAAGTAAAGCTAATTTATTCACAGTGGAAATATTTTTGAAAGATTTTGTACAGGACTTCATGATTGTAGATTGCAAACAGCAACTTTTTCTGGTATAAGTTTCGGTTCCTCTGTCTGAGAAGGTTGAGTAAACTGAATTGTGTTTTCTAAACAACCAAAAAAAGAAACTTGATCCAGTATTTGATCTCTAAAACAATCTCAAATAAAAATTATTTATAGTTCATAGTCACATGAGTTTTATCTTTCAAATATCAAAATTTAGCAGATTATTAAGCCAGACTTCCATTAAAATATATATTGAAAACCATATATTATATTATATTTCATTGAAGTTTTATAAAGTTATGTTAATATTCAGTATGTGTTTTTACATATATTGATACACATGACAAAGTACCTAGAAGTTATTTAAAGCACTTTTTTTAGTTTAAGTCTAGCCTTAGAGTCATAAATGTATTATTTATCACTGATTGAATTCCCATATGCTAAAAAACTAAAAAATGTGTGGAACATTTTTCACAAATTTGCAAATTTATTACAATTTTAGGCCATTTATTGAATATAATCTGTATTTTTCTGGTTGTGGCATCATTTTTGGACCAAATGATGAATTTCACCTTCTGCACTCCAGCCGATGATCAATACAGGAGGCTTTTCTTCAACAGGATAAATAGCTGGGCACACATGCACAGCTGAGCATAGAGAAACTGAGTTACGGAAACTGGCTCCCTAATTTTGTGTAATGAGGAAATAGTTTCACGTTACTGCTGAGTTATATTAAGCCATGCTTATTGAGCTAATGCTCCTCTCTCAGTATCCCAGACACAGTTGTGTAACCGTGTACTGAAAACAAACTGCATTAAGTTAATGATATGTCAAAATGCCAGAAACGATGAAATGGGTCGAGGAAGGAACAATTCATAACTTTACAATACAGTAGAACTTGTATTGTCTGACCTCAACAAGGCAACTATTCGATTTAATGAACCTATTTTCACTCCACTATGCAAACTTGTCCCTATTGGTTTAAATATAAAACTCCTGTGCCATTTTGTAATCTTTCTCATATCTAAAAAACATCTTACTCCTCAAACAAGTTTGAATAAGGTTGTCATACATCTTCAATAAAGGTATTACTATATCGTCACTAATGTTATAAAAGAAATGTTGATATTAAGTTTATTTATTTATTTGGGGTTTTATGTCACTTTCAACACTGTACAGGTTATATCACGATGAGTAGTTTTGTGGGCAGATGAAACCAGTACATACAGTTGGTCAATGTTCTCTACTGTAAATTGTCGGCGATCTGTAGGCAACTACCAACTTTCCTACATAAGATCCAGGGTTTGAACTGCCGCCCTCAGGGGTGGGAGGCGAGTGTGTTACAACTGCGCCACCTTGGCCCCGACTATTACAATTAAGAAAAAACAATAAGACAATGCAAAATACTGTTGTGTCTGTGTAAAGGTTTTTATTTAAGAGATGGTAGTTTATATTACAAATAAACGGAGCACCAAAACTGCAAAACAACCTGTTATTTGTCTCTTGCATTCCATAACATTTTTTTTATTGTTCCAAATGCAGAGTTAACAAAGACACTTGTTACAATGACCACATAGATTCCAGTTTACATAACAATCTACTATTTACACAAATAGGTTCTTCTATAACTCCCATCTTTTATCGAATCTAATTTGCTGTGATTTAATATCAAAGAGCATTTTTATTTCTGAAAATACACTATATACTTCATTTTAAAGATTGTATATATTTAATCTGAGTTCTTTACATGCACAACTGTGTCTGTGTAAAAGTTGGCTCATACTAAGTACAAGTTGTGAAATCCAGGCAGCAGTTTCCACCAAGTGACGATGACTGTCTTTTCCTTTTTTTCTGAGCAACTGATGTAATACAGCAGTTAATAATATTTGCAAAGTTTATAACTTGTATTATTGATTAATTATTCTTCTGCTGTATTTAAACTGATTATTTCAGTGTTATATATTTTATTCTTTACTTTGAAAAGAAAATTATCATTACCAGCATAACTGAAAATGATAATGCATGCTTAAGGTTGACTTTGAAAACTTTTGAAGGATTTCTATTTAATTACCTTGTAAAATGATCAAACTGAAACTATCAGTCTCTGTTTTACAGATCTCAAGACACTGCAGTGAGCATGGACCATGACTCTTCGAACAAGAGACCTGATACAGCAGTTAAAGCAGAGACTAAACCACCCCTGGACCAGGTGCTAAGGTCACCGGATAGAAGAAAGAGGTCACTGCAAGTCAAGGTGAAAGACAGAGACAAAACAGAAACATTGGATACTGGGCAACACAACAGTGTGCAAGAAAAGACTTCTAGTCCTGACATTGTGAACAGTTTTCATGGAAATGCTCAAAGTCTAAAACAGTCTGTGATAGAAAACACTCGTGATGATACTAAGTCTATAGCTATCCCAACAAGTAATATACAGGAAAAGCGGCGCCGGTTTATCAGTTGGACATCCAGTTCAACATCCTCTGATTCAGATGACTCTGTAAGCATTAGGATAGGACATCGGGAAAGGATGTTACCATCACCACTGTCGTGCTCACCACCAGTAACAAACTGTGACACTGGACCAGCTGGGCAAAAAGATTCCAAGTACCCTTGGAGACGAGCCCGCAATGAAAACAGGGATTCTTTACATGTGCGTTCGGTAAGTGAACCAGCGAGAAATACTCAACCTGCGGACCAAATAGGTCCAGGTAGCCTGCCAAAGAAAAGTGTTTCCGTAACTAGTCTTCCACAGGCAGAGAGCATTAAATTGAAACCACTAAAAAGCACACTAGAAGCTGTGAAAGAGGAGACTCAGGAGGATAAATCCACAGCAAATATTGTGAAGAAAAGTATCCCATCCCCACTGCAGTCTCCTGTAAAACAGGGTAAAAAATTCTTTGAAAACAAAACCCTCACTAGTCCTCCACCAAGAAGAAAAACATCATCACCACCACCTCTGGAACCAGTGGCTGCTAAATCAAATGAAACAAACACTGCATCAGACAGAAATGATATGTCTCAATCCAGTGATAAACATCATCTTGATTGTACCAGTAATAATGAAGTTAAAAAGCAAGAACAAACTTGCAAAAAGGATAAACGTAAGCCCACTAAAGCAGAGAGGACAGCTTCTAATGCTCAATATGTGGTTCCAAAACAGGAGGACATCTTTTTTGCAGCTGCTGATCCAGACTTATTTGGGCTTTCTATGCCAACTGTGAAAAACATGGTGGCTAATTTAAATAACAGACTAGAAGTCATTGCAACAGAACACCCAGCAATTGTACAAACTACTTCACCCACTGAATTTGGAATAACATTTGTAAAGAAAGGCAGTGATCTTACAAATAATAACAACAATAATATGGCAAATTTAGAGGAAAAAATAATTATTGTTGATGAATTTTCATCCGATGAAGAATGTAGTGACATTGGAAATGAAGCTCCAACAAAGATAAATACAGAGGGACCTTCATTATCTACTGAGGTTGACTCTTCTTCAGTGACTCCAGAGATACCTCTATCTTCTCAAGTCCATCCAGAAGGTCCTTCACTATGTTCTCCGTCCATGTCTCCTTCATTAACTTCTCCTGTTTCATACTCTGAAAGATCTTTGTCTCCTAAATTTGGAGACAGAAAGGTACGTTTTGCAGACCCACCAGAAAGTTCGGTTATTGAGATTGAACCCAGTGAAAGACGAAGGAGACGGGTTGTGCCAGAAAGGCGCAGGGAGGATAAATACCCTGAGTTTTACCAGAAGCAGCAGCTTCCAGAAGACGTTGAAAAAGAAGGCAATGAGAGTGATGACAAACCTGCAGTTAACATTGATCAAAGTTCTGTAACTGTGGAAGTGCCTGAAGTACCTGAAGTAACTGTAACTCCAGATCCAGTTGAGGTTTCCACAAACAAAATGGAAACAGCACCTGAAGAGAAGGTGATGTTAGATGACTTAGATAATACTTATGTGAAGATGAATATACCTGAACTTGCTTTCAAAACATGTTCTGTCAAAGAACTTGCAGATCGTTTAGATAAAATTGAGCGAGAAAATGAACTAAGTAACTTAAAACTACGGTCATTAAGGATTACAAGAGAAGAAGGAGATAAGCCTTTAGTAGCAATGGATATTACGGGAAGGACTTATTCAATTACGAAAATGCCAGTAACACCAAAGACAACAGTGACTCATATCAGTGAGACTCCAGTAATTACTAAACAAAAGTACAGTATGTCAGTGGAAGCCATGCCAAGTCAGGTGTATGTGACAACACCTAGTGTTACAGTGTCAAACTTACAGCTACTGTCGCAACCTCAGCCAGTTACTGTGGCTCCTTCTTCTCCCAGGGAGCCAGTCTCAGTGACTGCCAAAGCTCCGCCATCTTTCTATGCCAATGTTCCCACCAGTGTTCATCCCCGTAGTACGCCATCACCAAGCATTTCAGTTCCCAGTATCTCACAACCCAATGTTCCACATGTCACCTACAAGATTCCTTCACCAAGAAGGAGCCCTGTTCCCATGGAAGAACTGGAGTATTACAAGCAAAGATTGCTGCAACAAGAACCTCCACCACCTTACAGTGCTGCACATTCATATGAGTATTTCAAAAGGTTCCCAAGGAGAAACAGCACTGGTGGCATCATGTTGGCAACTTCTCACTTGGGATCTGGCAGGGGCATTACATTTTCTATTGGGGGAACACCTGGAAATACTGGTCAAATCAATGTATCTTTCACACAGCAACCCGAGGATGACCAGTCTACACAGGTGGCTTTTAAATTTCCTCAAGGCAATCCAAATACAGGACAGCCCAGTCAGATCACACTCTCTCCCAGGGTGGGTAGTCCAGGATTGTCCATCAGCTATCAAGGTACTCCACAACCTTCCCCAAGAAGCCTCTCACCATATCAGAAAGAAGGCCAAAGTCCAGTGGATGAGTCCAAAATCATACATATATCCTATCCTCCAAACACTTCCCCCCAGAGTTCATTGAGTAGCTCTCCCAGGCCAAGAATTCCTTCCCCTCAAGAATACTACAACCTGAGGCCTCCTTCATCTCCCCAGGAATACCAGCGGCCACTTTTTGTGAGGACAGATTCTCCACTGATGAGAAGTTCACCAACTAGACCAGGGGGCAGCACTGGCAGCAGTCCATACCTCTCGCCACCTTCTCCGAGACACGAGACCCCACCCCGACTCTCTCCCCACTCTATGAACTCCTATGCCACTCACCCTGCAGGCGGCGCCACCACAGGCCTACCAATTGATGAGTCCACAGACCTCACCCAGTCCAGGTCTTTCAAGAACTTGCAGAACAAATTCACACAAGGAGGTAATAATCCTTGCACAGAACCATACCCCACTGGCCCCACTCTTAGTGAGTCATGGGATGATAGCGGTAGATATTCTAGTGGTGTGTCTTTAAGAGTCAACCAGAATGAAGGTTAGCTTTCACAAGTGAAAAGGTTTTTAGCTGTTGTCATTTGATGTTGTCTACTTTTATGGTTTTCTTTGACTTCAGTTTCTTTTTATTTGTTTAATATTCTAGGAATACCACAGTTTTAGTTTTATTATGTTATACTTTCCACACTTATAATTTATTATAATTTTATTTTCTGTAGCACTTCAGTTTTATTATATCCCCAGACGAAAGTCGGGGATATATTGGATTCAGGTCCGTCGCGCCGCCGCCGCCGCCGTAGAAATTTCCTTGTGGACGCGATAACTCAAAAACAAATTAATATTTTTTTTTCAAACTTGGTACACATGTTAAGGGTGCCCAAAGGAAGATCCCTATTTTAAGGTGACCTTAAACTCCCAGTAAAAAAGAACTTATGGCCACCTTAAGGTCAGAAATTGCACTTTTGGCCACTTAGAGCCCTGTAGGTCACAAACTATGATGCTCAGCTGGCTGAAATTTTACCTGACAACACATTAATATGTTCTTAGTACATGTGCCAAAAATCATGACTTTAAGTTGAGGAGAAAATTGTGTTTGAGGCCCATAAATACCCCCACTTAGGGATTTTTTGCTATACTTTTCACATATTTTGCCCTATAATTTGGAAGTGATAATTCTGATGAGTCTCAAACTGCGCTAGGTATAACTTTGATATGTAATCCTTGTCTGTAGAAAATTTTAGGGCTGTAGGTTTACCCAAAGGGGTCGACTTAAGGTCTCAAAAGTGCCCACAGAGACCCAATTTATGCACTTTTTGCCACTTTCAAGCACTGTAGCTTTCAAACTATGTCTCTCATCTAAGTTAAATATCATCTGGGAATATATCTATGTGTTTTCTTATATGTGCTCCAACATTTAGGCCTTTAATAGACAGTTAACCTGTGTATCAGGACCATAAACACCCACCCGAGTGACCCTTATAAGACATTTTTCACATCTTTTTCCCTGTAACTTGGAAATGGTAAGTCTGAGAAGTTTCAAACTGTATTAGATATATATTCTGTGTGTAATCTTAGTATGTAACAGATTTTAAGTCTGAAGCTTTAATTTTGAAGGTCAAATTGAGGTCTCTAAAAGGCTCCCAAAGACCCAATATTTGGACTTTTTGCTACTTTTAAGCCCTGTGACTGTCAAACTATGTGACTGATAGAGCTCAAATCTTATCTGAGAAGATATTAGTATGTTATTTTTATATGTGCCAAAAATTAAGGCTTTAAGAAGACATTTAACCTGTGTATGAGGACCATAAATCCCCACCCGAGTGACCATTTTTAGACATTTTTCACATATTTTTCCCTGTAACTTGGAAATGGTAAGTCTAAGAAGTTTCAAACTGTATTAGATGCATATTCTATGTGTAATCTTAGTATGTGACAAATTTTAAGTCTGAAGCTTTAATTTGAAGGCCACATTTAGGTCTCTAGAAGGCCCCATAAAGACCCAGTATTTGGACTTTTTGCCAATTTTAAGGCCTGTGACTGTTAAACTATGTGACTGATAGAGCTGAAATCTCATCTGGGAATACATTATTATGTTCTTTTTACATGTGCCAAAAATCAAGGCTTCAAGTAGACATTTAACCTGTGTATGAGGACCTTAAACACCCACCTGAGTGACCCTTTTAAGACATTTTTCACATATTTTGCTCTGTAACTTGGAAATGGTAAGTCTGAGAAGTTTCAAACTTTATTAGATACATATTCTATGTGTAATCTTAGTATGTAACAAATTTTAAGTCTGAAGCTTTAATTTGAAAGCCACATCGAGATCTCTAAAAGGCCCACAATGACCCAATATTTGGACTTTTTACCACCTTTAAGCCCTGTAACTGTGTGATTGATGGAGCTGAAATCCCATCTGGGAATGCATTATTATGTCCTTTTTACATATGCCGAAAATCAAGGTTTTTAGTAGACATTTAACCTGTGTATGAGGGCCATAGACACTCGCCCAAGTGCCTTTTTGGACATTTTTTCCGTATTTTGCCCTGTTATTTGGAAATGCTTAGTGTGACAAGTCTTAAACTGTATTATATATAATTTTTGTTTGTTATGTATGTCCCCCAAAAAGTTTCAGATCTGTAGTTTAATTGCTAAGGTCTCTTTAACAATTGTAAAATGCCCACAGAAACCCAATTTATGGATATTATGCCACTTTAAAGCCCAGTAACTGTCAAACTATGTGGGTTATAGAGCTGAAATCTTTGAATTTTTAAAAGGAAATGCCTGTCTATTTAAATTTTGAATATTAATAATGTTATGGCTATCTTAGTCTTTTAAGAACTTATTTTTGTGTGTTATACCTCTGCTTGCTGAGTTTTTCACTTTTTAAAATGAAACTGGTTAAACATATTCAAGTAGACAAAATGGACACTTTAAGTGAGCTTTAAGTCCCAATATTAATGAAATTATATCCTTATGTAGTAAAACTAGGGGATTTTTAACCCTCAACTAGCCCAGTTTTATTCAACTTGCCTCAGTTAATTTTGGCACAGCTCCTACAGTTATGAACTCATTTCAGTTGATAATCACATACTTAAAATTCTCAATTCTTTTTGTATTTGAGTACCCCTTTTATATAGATTGTTTGTTTACCATTTATGCTCAACCCACATCCCCCACCCGGATTCCCCCCACCCACCTCTGGGACCTCCAGCTATATTGAGTGACACTAAATAAACAAAGGTATTTAATGATATCAGATGAGAAACAAAGAACTCAATGGGGTTGCAGATCTTGTGTAATAGTGAGAGAGGTGTGGAGAAGGGGAGAGGGGTGGGGGTGGGAGGTGGTGGGCTTCATTACATATAACACAAAGGGGAGTCAGAACTGAGATTGTGTCACATATTTAGGTTGCATATATATGGACCACATATATAGGTATAGAGGAAATGAATAACTGAAAACAATTTGCAAATTCTAAAAATAATATAATAAAATAATAATATAAATAATTTTTTTTTAAATAATATTTTATTTGTGAACAAATATAGAAACAGATATGCGCTTTTGGGATTATGAATTTTAGAATGGACATTCAATCATCAATCATTTAAATACTTTGAAGGAAGATTGAAAAATATGATGAGTTGAGTTAAAAATAATATTTTATTTGTCAACAAATATAGAAACAGATATGCTCTTTTGGGATTATTATTTTAGAATGGACATTCAATCATCAATCATTTAAATACTTTAAAAATAGGTTTAGAGTTATCATTGCAGGAAGATTGAAAATATAATTTGAGTTATGTATTCGGCGTCTGGGGATACACCATCTTCCTTGGGGAGATATAAACAGAGTAGATTGATGTGCTGAAGTTCATATAATAATGGGTAATTATGTTTTAAAAAATTCCCGATCAAAACCTGTGGCGTGAGTGATGACCTGTCTGGGGATATGTTGGCGCCGAGTTGGCCCAATCTAGTTATATTTAGTTGTTATATTTAGTTAATTTTTCTTTGGCTATGAAGTCTTTGGATGGTATATTCTTGTTCAGGTTTGCATGGCTGTAGTATTCATTAATAGGATTGCAGTGAAAATGTAGTCAATGCTTTAACAGGTCCCATTTATCCATTAAAGCATTCAAATGCATTTAAAAGAATGGTTATGTTATTTATGTAATATTCATGTTTCTTTTGATTTGATAGTATGTCAGGGTAATAGTTTCGCTTCCATCACCCTGTCGCCATGCATTTCAGCTTTTGTGCATTGTTACTCAAATATGCTTTCACAGACTTCATTCAAATTTGATACAGACATGTGTTCAGGCCAGGACCCTAGGTTAGTTTGAGCTTAAACTCCCAATAGTAAAGAAAAGAATTTAAAACCATTCTAAGATCTGATATAGACGTTTGGCCACTATAAGCCCTGTAACTCTGTAGCCCTGTTCATCCAGCTAAAATTTTACTTGACAACACATTAGTATTCTCCTTTCACATATGCCAAAAAACGAAACTTGAAGTTGACCTTTAAACTGTGTATGAGGCTCACAAGGACCCGACCCACAAAATTTTCTTTTCCTTCATTTTTTACATATTTTGCCTTGTAATTTGGAAATAGAAAGTCTGACTAGATTCAAACTGCAGTTCGTATAAATTCTATATATGGTCTTTGTGAAAAAATTAAAGTTTGTAGCTTTTATTTTAAGGTCACCTTAAGGTTTTAGAAAGTGCCTGAAGTGATTCATTTTATCAACTTCTTTGTCACTTTAAGCCCAGGAGCTCTCAAACTATGTGGTTCACTCTTTGTAGAAAATTTGAGGTCTGTAGTTTTAAGTTTAAGGTCACCTTGAGGTCTCTGAAAATGCTTACAGGAACTCATTTTATGGCACTTCTTTTGTTACTTAAAGCCCAGTAGCTCTCAAAGTATGTGGCTCACTCAGCTCAACTTTCAACTAAGAACATAATAATGTGTTTTATTAACACCAAATACCAAAATTCAAGGCATAAGGTTAACATTGAAACTGTGTATAAGATCCACAGACACCACCCCTGCCTGTTTTCTACATTTCTTTTCACATTTTGCATTGTAATTTTGAAATGGTAAGTCAGCATAAAACTGTACTAGATACAATTTCTATTTGCTCTGTAGCTTTAAGTAATGTCACTTTGAAGTACCCCACAGGGACACCTTATAATACATTATAAGACCTTCACTGGGAAACTATTTAACTTGACTGTACAAAATCTAGTACATTTATGCATTTATCATATTAATAGCCACACCCAAGGTAATTTTCAAATCAATCGGTTCATAAATGACTGATTGGGGACAGACTGATTGTTTATGTAAAATGTCTCCTATTTTTTCATATTTCTCATAACTTCCAAACTAACAGGAATTGAGCTTTTTTCACTAAATAAGTTGTTCATCTACTTAAGTGAGTCAGCTGTCTAGCTGTAAAACTCAGGAAGTATTAGGGATAGTTAACCTTCTGCCCGACCTGTGTAATGTACGAATATCAGATTTTTGCTTCAATATCTCCTTTGATATTAATTAGTGTACAGATGAATAGTGGCATGTATGTTCAATGAGAATAGTCTGAGCAGATGTCACTTGACTAAAAATCTTTTTTGACTTATAGGGGCTTGTGATGTTTTTTTCTTAAATTGTATTTATCTCACCCAATTCGAGATGGATACTAATTAATATCTGGCACCAGTCAATTTTCAGACCAATGAACCTCTAATTATGTACAGCTGTCTTTGCAATTCTGTGCATTGTTCTATGATGTTACAAAGCACCAAAATTTGGTCAGTGCAGCCTCTACCTTTCCTGAAACCAGCTTGCTCTTCCCTTAGACATTCATCTATTGTTGTAGACATTCTGTTTATTATAATCTTGGCCAAGATCTTACTGGGTATTGATAGAAGTGTTATTCCTCGCCAGTTGTTACAGTTGTTTAATGCTCCTTTTTGGAATCTTGATGATGGTACCTTTGGACCAGTCGTCAGGTATTATGTTGTTATTCCAAATGCACTGAAATAGAGGGTGTAGATTTGAAGCTGTAACGGCAGGGTCTGCCTTAAGCAATTCTACATTCAGGTTGTCTAATAAAATAATCCAATATGTTTCTTATTAATTGTGGCATAAAAAATGGGTCCCACAGAAAGTGCCCAAGTAATGCCGATGGCGTAAGAGTCACCTGTTGCAGCTGAGTGGATGTGATATACTTAGTCAATTAATTCTAGCTTTTATCAGCTCAAGAAAAAAAATTTCTTTCTTTTTTCTTCTTTTTAGTATATTGCAGTATTTCTGAAATTATAAAAGGCAACAAGAATTCTGTGAGAGATTCTGTACTTGTCTTCCACTATGATTTTAAAAGTAGGTGGTGTAAACATTGTATTCCCAACAAATATTTTATGTCTTATTAACTTTGAAAAATGAAATACAACAAAAAGCAACAAACTGTGTCTATCTATTGTGATTCTGTTCTCACTCTTTCTGTTATGCCTAATTCTGTGGCATCTGCAGAATCTGTCAGCATACCAGTCAATTGATCAGCGGTTTGTAGAAGGTCACAAGCCATGCCTTTCTATGACTATTCCTGTTTCTTCAATCAACGACATACAACTGCCCCTAATTTCTATCTTTGGCAAAGTATATTTTACCTCCAAGCATAAACTGATGCCACTCTGTAATACATGTATTAATATTCCCACTTTCTGTTGTGTATTTTAAGTAGCTGTGGCCTCTACCTGCTCCAATATCCTGTCCATTCTTGACATGATGCATGAAAGCTATGTATCCAAATGTCACACTAGTTTCTTGTGTGAATTTCATCATTTTTAGGTCCCCCCAAACAATGGGCTACATGCCATATATCTATATATCATGCCACTTTCATATATTATCTTTATTACTTCAAGCAATGGGCTATGTCTACACCTTCATTTACTCACTTTAGTAAAATCCCTGTACCAGCCAGCCTCTCTGGACTTAGTATTAGTTTATGCCACTTTGTGTACTTCCAGGTCCCCCTCCCATGGTTTCAGCTTTAAAGGCATTTTATTGATTTCTAATGTAACATTACCTTTCGGCTGTTTATCATGTTGTCTGGTATTTATCATGTTGCTCTATGGTATTGTAGTTAAGAATAGGATTGTTGATGAGTAATGTTCTTATTCCTGTTATACTGGGCATTCAGACTAGTGATTCAACCCGGGTTGACACAGATTGAAGCAGATTGGGATTAGGTGTAAACACTCACGATCCGGGCTGACAAGGGTAAATCTCAACCCCACTCAAGTGGTGGATTGAAGCAAATTGAAGCAGATTGGCTCAACCCCCTTGGTAGTGTGAACCCTCTCAATCCGGGTTGACAAGGGTTGAGTGTGTTGATACTGTAATTAACTGATTTACTGCCATGAAACAATTGTTTAACTTAGTATTTATATATCTAGCTTAATCCTTTGTAAGCAGGAATCCAATTAATACATAGGCAACCATGCAAGATTATTGTGTGATTTCTGTATGATTGCAATTTGGTATAAAATGAATGAAAATTTTGTAATTGTAGTAAAATGATCTAATAAGCAGAACTATTTTAAAGGATTGCAATTAGTCTGTTGCTGAAAAAGTGGCAAAATCTAAAAAATGTAACATTCTCTTTGAATAATTATAAAAACTGAAGCTTTTTATCTGTGTGACAGCTAATATAAAATTGGAATCTTTTATAGTTTCAGCAATGTGGAAAAAATAATTGTAATAAACAATTTACATGTATTACATTAAGCTAAATTTAGAGGCTTTACTGTACTCAGTTTTTGAGACTTTTTAATCCAGATTAAACTCAGTAGTGTGGATACTCAGTCTGGATTGAGATGAATCTGCTTCAATATGCTTCAACCCTCAATCCTTGTCAACACGGATTGTAGTGTGAACAGGGTAATAGTTTATTCACCTAATTACTTTACATAGCTTTTTATCATTCCACACTTTTTTTTACTTTCATTTCCAGCCTAGGGTTTCAGCTTGTCCCAACTTGCTGTTAATCCTGATACCCCCTTGCCTTGAAGCTATGTATTGTGTCACATTCTGGTGTATATATACTGTGTCAATGCCAGTCCCCAGTATCAAATCATGCAATATATTCCTTACCTTCAGTATACCAGCCTCACAGTGTCTCAGTGTCTCCAGCATGTCCCTATCTTCTATCACTCCCCAATATCCCCTTATGTAACCTTTTGGCTATTTATTATGCAGCTTACTCACACATTTCCTATGCCAGCATCTCTAGTGTACAAGATGTTTTTTCCAGTTCCTCAGCATTTTATGGTATCAGCTGATTCCTGAATCATGTAAATTCCTCGTTTGATATTATATTTGTATCAGTGTCTTGCATTAAACCGTGTCACTCTGTTTACTTGCAGTTCCCCAGCCTGTGGCATCAGCTCGTCCCTACATTCCGTCTTCCCCCGACATCCCTGTTCCTCCAGGATATGCGGCTGCCCTGAGAAGTCACCTGAGTCCCCACATGGACATGTACAGCATCCCTCGTAATATGCAGGACGACACCCCGGGTCTCTTTGCCTTCTTTGACAAGTGAGTGCTACTTTACTGATGCAGATATCCTGTTGGTTTCAATACTATAACAAGCTTGGAAGTTATAACATGCAAATATGCCTTAACAAAACATCACCTTATTGAAATATCTGATGAATAAACCATATTTAGTTTCATTCTTGATGTAACTTTGTTGTCTAGCATACTGACATTTTTACTATGAGCCAAGCCTGAACCATATTTTGCAATGATTTTCATATTTATTATGGCTTGTCTTGATATATGAATAAATGCACTGCAATTATAAAATGTGTCAGTTAAAGAAGTAACTTTAATGATATATACTGTTTTATTTAAAGTTGCCACTAGGCATTAAATTTTAACCAGTTTAGCTAATAAACTTGGATAGTGAAAATTCATTCGCAGTGAAATTTTAAATCTGTATTAATATTTCAAGAATTAAGAGACTAGCCATTAGTGAAATATAATTTTTGGGAATTTCCTAATAATTAAGAATCAGTGAAGTTAAATTTGTTCTAGTTAAATGTTCTACTTTTTAATGCAGTAGTTTCCAAGCTGAGTGCTAGTGAACAATGATCAGGTAAGGGCAAAAGTCAAATGAAATTGCAAAATAATCCAGAATAACTTTGCAAAAGTGCAAAGTGAAATTTTATTTTTTTCTGGATGAAATAAATCTATATAGCATTGTGTTCATGATATATTTTATTCTTTTCAGATCCTTTTCAGAGAAGTTTTTCCAGTGGCAGCATCAAAGGTAGAGAATTAGCCTCGCTGTTTTGTAGTCAAAATACAAACAACACAATAACATACTGTACTTGTCTGGCTTCAGTCTACCCAATTCAGTGTAACATTGGGAGAATAATGATTAAATGAGAGAAAAAACAAGGGAAAAAAGGGCTTTTGGTCAACAGGAATTAGCTGCAAAGTCATCACTATGGCACTACAGTAGTACCCAATTGATGAAAGTCTGGTGTAGCGACAGATTATGTATCCCCCATAACGTCTGTGGGAATAAAAATATTATATTCTGTACCCCCTTGCCATATTTTGTATCCTCCAGTTCTTCTGAGCTTATCCATCAAATTTTCCCTCAATGCATTAATGGTTATTCAGTATATGACCAAATATATGAAATACAAATAATTTTTTAGGTTTTAATGTAATTTGTAATGCTAAAATTGGGATTATATTATCACATTTTGATACTTAGTATGGACTGCACAACTGTAACTTTTAAGGACAATCACAACTAAATAGGTTTAACAATAAGAATTTCACCAAAGTTTGATAATCACTTCATTGTGATGTCTTATATCCAGAACAATGAAAAATAGTGGGTCACCAATGAAACTTATTTTTATTAAAGCAAGAATTTGATCCATAACTTCTCAGATTTAGTGTAATTTACACAGCTGAAGTAAGAACGGATTATACACATTAAGGTTTTGTATTTTTTCCATTCTGTACTTCATTCATTTTTAATATGACTTTGTGATATTACAGTTCACATCAAACTGTACAAAAATAAACAAAACGAAACTAATCTTTAATTAAGTAAATATAGTTTCATCCCAAGAAAAGCTATGATGGAGTTTTACTAATTGGACTGAATATCTAACTAAAATTCACTTAATTTCGGACAAAACTGTAATTTGTGAAAATTTGAACAATAATAATTTTGTAAAATTTCATTGAAACAAATTTCATACAATATCAAAAATAAATCAAAAAGAGTAGGGGTCACCGGCGACTCACCGCATAAAATTTTGAGAAATCTTTAAAGCAAACTTTATATGTCTTGTGAATTTTAATAAATGCTGACTCAGCAGATTTTAAATGAGAGTTACAACCTCCATTATTTTTCAACACATGGAGGTAAATCGGTTGACAAATGTGTCATGGCCCTTTGAGAACAAGTTATGGTAATTTACTTCAGCTATATACAGTAAAATCGCAAAAATTGTTATTTTTTATCAATACCTTTTTGATAACCTATCAATCACCATACTACAACCATTTTACTGTGTTGCTGATAACAGCACACTTCCATTGGATTCAAAAATGTAGTTTACAAACTCTTCCCCTTTTCATCTAGTTATATTGTAAAAACAATATTTTTATAAACAAAAACCAGGGCCAGGATTCACAAAAGGTCTTAAGTTTAGGCAATTTTTTTGCTTAGACAAATCTTAAAGTTATGACTTTTGTCTTAGCTAAGATTTCTCATAAATTTGGATACACAAAAAGTGCTTAGCAAAATCTTAGCTGAGACAAAATTTGTGCAAAAAGTCTTAACTATTTTGAGTTCAAATTAACAAATTTTAGTAAAACCAAAACATTTTTCATCGATAAATACACCAAACATTCTCTTTAAAATTACAAAACAGATTTGTTACTTCTTTTTTGTAAAATTATGTAAAAATACTAATATTTGTGTTTTATTGTGAGTCAGCCATTTTTATGACATTATTTTTACCACAAGAAGGCAAAATGTGGAAATTTATAGGTAATTAAATGATGTTAATTTCTATTACAATCCACAGAAATTACTTCTACAGGAAGTATAGATCCCCATAGTGTATATGTTGTTTTCATAACAAAGGGTAAAATGTAAATACATGCAATGGAATATTTTAAAAATGACTTAAGTCTGCCCTGCAGTGGTCTTAAAGTTATGACAAAATCTAAGACAAATTTTTGTCTAAGACCTTTTGTGAATCCCATTTTGTCTAAGCAAAAAAAAGTCTTAACTTTATGACAAAATTCTTGCACACTTAAGACTTTTCTCTTAAAGTTATGACAATTTTTTGCTTAAGACCTTTTGTGAATCCCGGTCCAGAAGTTTTAAATTCATTTTTGAGCATATTATAAAAAAATTCAAAATGTTATTTATACTTTGTCAGATCAATAGTGTTCTAATGCCGCACAATATCAAAACAGGCAGCCATTTGTTGAACCTAATAATGTTATTTACAAAACAATTTATTTACCTGTCTAAAAAAAATGAAAATCCCCTCTCAGAGTACACGTTTTGTAAAGTTTTACATGGCAACATAGAGACAGAGTTATATTTACGTAAAATTAAAAGGAAAAAATCATGAATTTATAAGGTTAATAGAAATCGTGTTAAAAGTTTTTAAAAAAAATAGATATTTGTAACAAGAGGTACAAGCAACTTGCTATATGTGGTTTGCTCATTTGTCTGTTATGTTTTTTATAATGTTATCATTTTGTATAAAATGGAATTGTACATGACTTCTACAATATTACTCAAAAATAAAAATTAAAAAAAAGGGCAGCCATGTCTTTTTTCTCATATATTTACTGTTCAAGTATTGTTGATATTGTAGATGTTTTAATCTATTTTAACTGTTTTTTGTGTTTAATTTCTTTTGACTCAAAAATCTCCAATAAAATTAGATTTTTATCTTTTTTATTTTTTGTAATAATTGAACTGTAAAATTATGAAATGACTCCCCAGTTCAATAATATTTATATTTATATCCCCAGACGAAAGTCGGGGATATATTGGATTCAGGTCCGTCGCGCCGCCGCCGCCGCCGCCGCCGTAGAAATTTCCTTGTGGACGCGATAACTCAAAAACAAATTAATATTTTTTTTTCAAACTTGGTACACATGTTAAGGGTGCCCAAAGGAAGATCCCTATTTTAAGGTGACCTTAAACTCCCAGTAAAAAAGAACTTATGGCCACCTTAAGGTCAGAAATTGCACTTTTGGCCACTTAGAGCCCTGTAGGTCACAAACTATGGTGCTCAGCTGGCTGAAATTTTACCTGACAACACATTAATATGTTCTTAGTACATGTGCCGAAAATCACGACTTTAGGTTGAGGAGAAAATTGTGTTTGAGGCCCATAAATACCCCCACTTGGGGATTTTTTGCTATACTTTTCACATATTTTGCCCTATAATTTGGAAGTGGTAATTCTGATGAGTCTCAAACTGCGCTAGGTATAACTTTGATATGTAATCCTTGTCTGTAGAAAATTTTAGGGCTGTAGGTTTACCCAAAGGGGTCGACTTAAGGTCTCAAAAGTGCCCACAGAGACCCAATTTATGCACTTTTTGCCACTTTCGAGCACTGTAGCTTTCAAACTATGTCTCTCATCTAAGTTAAATATCATCTGGGAATATATCTATGTGTTTTCTTATATGTGCCCCAACATTTAGGCCTTTAATAGACAGTTAACCTGTGTATCAGGACCATAAACACCCACCCGAGTGACCCTTATAAGACATTTTTCACATCTTTTTCCCTGTAACTTGGAAATGGTAAGTCTGAGAAGTTTCAAACTGTATTAGATATATATTCTGTGTGTAATCTTAGTATGTAACAGATTTTAAGTCTGAAGCTTTAATTTTGAAGGTCAAATTGAGGTCTCTAAAAGGCTCCCAAAGACCCAATATTTGGACTTTTTGCTACTTTTAAGCCCTGTGACTGTCAAACTATGTGACTGATAGAGCTCAAATCCTATCTGGGAAGATATTAGTATGTTATTTATATATGTGCCAAAAATTAAGGCTTTAAGAAGACATTTAACCTGTGTATGAGGACCATAAATCCCCACCCGAGTGACCATTTTTAGACATTTTTCACATATTTTGCCCTGTAACTTGGAAATGGTAAGTCTAAGAAGTTTCAAACTGTATTAGATGCATATTCTATGTGTAATCTTAGTATGTGACAAATTTTAAGTCTGAGGCTTTAATTTGAAGGCCACATTTAGGTCTCTAGAAGGCCCCATAAAGACCCAGTATTTGGACTTTTTGCCAATTTTAAGGCCTGTGACTGTTAAACTATGTGACTGATAGAGCTGAAATCTCATCTGGGAATACATTATTATGTTCTTTTTACATGTGCCAAAAATCAAGGCTTCAAGTAGACATTTAACCTGTGTATGAGGACCTTAAACACCCACCTGAGTGACCCTTTTAAGACATTTTTCACATATTTTGCTCTGTAACTTGGAAATGGTAAGTCTGAGAAGTTTCAAACTTTATTAGATACATATTCTATGTGTAATCTTAGTATGTAACAAATTTTAAGTCTGAAGCTTTAATTTGAAAGCCACATCGAGATCTCTAAAAGGCCCACAGAGGCCCAATATTTGGACTTTTTAACCACCTTTAAGCCCTGTGACTGTTAAACTATGTGATTGATGGAGCTGAAATCCCATCTGGGAATGCATTATTATGTCCTTTTTACATATGCCGAAAATCAAGGTTTTTAGTAGACATTTAACCTGTGTATGAGGGCCATAGACACTCGCCCAAGTGCCTTTTTGGACATTTTTTCCGTATTTTGCCCTGTTATTTGGAAATGCTTAGTGTGACAAGTCTTAAACTGTATTATATATAATTTTTGTTTGTTATGTATGTCCCCCAAAAAGTTTCAGATCTGTTGTTTAATTGCTAAGGTCTCTTTAACAATTGTAAAATGCCCACAGAAACCCAATTTATGGACATTATGCCACTTTAAAGCCCAGTAACTGTCAAACTATTTGGGTTATAGAGCTGAAATCTTTGAATTTTTAAAAGGAAATGCCTGTCTATTTAAATTTTGAATATTAATAATGTTATGGCTATCTTAGTCTTTTAAGAACTTATTTTTGTGTGTTATACCTCTGCTTGCTGAGTTTTTAACTTTTTAAAATGAAACTGGTTAAACATATTCAAGTAGACAAAATGGACACTTTAAGTGAGCTTTAAGTCCCAATATTAATGAAATTATATCCTTATGTAGTAAAAGTAGGGGATTTTTAACCCTCAACTAGCCCAGTTTTATTCAACTTGCCTCAGTTAATTTTGACACAGCTCCTACAGTTATGAACTCATTTCAGTTGATAATCACATACTTAAAATTCTCAATTCTTTTTGTATTTGAGTACCCCTTTTATATAGATTGTTTGTTTACCATTTATGCATCCCCCACCCGGATTCCCCCCACCCACCTCTGGGACCTCCAGCTATATTGAGTGACACTAAATAAACAAAGGTATTTAATGATATCAGATGAGAAACAAAGAACTCAATGGGGTTGCAGATCTTGTGTAATAGTGAGAGAGGTGTGGAGAAGGGGAGAGGGGTGGGGGTGGGAGGTGGTGGGCTTCATTACATATAACACAAAGGGGAGTCAGAACTGAGATTGTGTCACATATTTAGGTTGCATATATATGGACCACATATATAGGTATAGAGGAAATGAATAACTGAAAACAATTTGCAAATTCTAAAAATAATATAATAAAATAATAATATAAATAATTTTTTTTTAAATAATATTTTATTTGTGAACAAATATAGAAACAGATATGCGCTTTT
Source organism: Sabellastarte sp. h YS-2021 (assembly GCA_964017235.1). NCBI lineage: Eukaryota > Metazoa > Annelida > Polychaeta > Sabellida > Sabellidae > Sabellastarte > Sabellastarte sp. h YS-2021. Next base: position 16,833,144 of record OZ024931.1, on the reverse strand, counting down.
GGGATTATGAATTTTAGAATGGACATTGAATCATCAATCATTTAAATACTTTGAAGAAAGATTGAAAAGTATGATGAGTTGAGTTAAAAATAATATTTTATTTGTCAACAAATATAGAAACAGATATGCTCTTTTGGGATTATTATTTTAGAATGGACATTCAATCATCAATCATTTAAATACTTTGAAAATATGTTTAGAGTTATCATTGCAGGAAGATTGAAAATATAATTTGAGTTATGTATTCGGCGTCTGGGGATACACCATCTTCCTTGGAAGATATAAACAGAGTAGATTGATGTGCTGAAGTTCATATAATAATGGGTAATTATGTTTTAAAAAATTCCCGATCAAAACCTGTGGCGTGAGTGATGACCTGTCTGGGGATATGTTGGCGCCGAGTTGGCCCAATCTAGTTTACATAATTTGTGCCTAATTGTAACTCTAACTCTTTCTCCTGTTGAACTAACTATTTAGTTGATGTTGGAAAACACTAATCAGGAAAAAAATATTTGATGGTTGATAAAAAATTAAATCAAAAATTGTAAACCGCAAAGGTTGATAATGCAGGTGTTCCACTGGAGCCAACCCAGTAACCGACCCTATGACCCTAGGGTCGGTTGCAAAAGTCGTAGGGTCATGGGTAAAAGCATGTGAAAATGCTGAGTCAGTTATGAAATCCCCAACAGGACAGTATAGTTACAGACAAGACGTAATGACCTTCTGACAAGACGTAGGGACTGGGACGTTTATTGCATGGCCAGTCGTAGAAGTATTACGACAAGCCCTAAACCCCTAACAGACAAGCCATATCAGGTCCCGACAAGCTGTACTGATAAACAGACAGAACTGGAGAAATATACAGAACCCCACGACCAGTCTGGCAGTCAGTATTGTCATTACAGTTTTTGATGAATTTCTGGGAAACAAGAGGATCAAGTGTGGTCCAATAAACAATTCTTAAAATAGGCCACTAGTAAATATTTGGATCCCATCACATGACCAAAATGTCCAAATTTAATTTTTTGTTATTTTAATTATAGTTTCCATGTTTTTGCTTTAATATTAAATAAGAAATAAATCAATGTATGTCTGCTGCAGATTATGAACGAAAAAGCCACTTAAAATATGAAATTTTCATTTAAAATGTTATATCCTGTGGAAAGAAGCAGAGAGAGATGTGCTTCTAACAATCTCTCACGTGACAATGAAAACCTTCTGCTTGTTGCTGCCTTTTATACTCCAACTATCAAGCTTCTGGGAAAGACCCTATTCTTGTGAAGGTAATAAACTTGCTGTAGTTCTGGTCACGTGATGGGATCCAAATATTTACTAGTGACCTAGTTTAAGATTTGTTGATTGATCGACACTTGATCCTCTTTTTTCCCAAAAATTGCTAATGGGTTTTTACAGTGAGAAGAAATATCTTGTGATTGAATGCAAATAGTTTGTTAACTTTTATTTAAATTGCTCTGGTGAAATAAGCTGAGAATTTGATTATTATGTCACCAAATAAAACACTTGTTCAGGTTTCTCAATTATTTACAGCATATATGTGGACCTTTTCTATCTCTTTAACTTTGAAATTATGATCAATTTCACTGTTTTGTTGTCAATCTTAACATAATTTTTGATAATATTTTTACCTCACATCATGCTGGAAATGGACTGCAAATGAGCGCTACCTAAGCTACAAAAGACAAGCCGGCTTCATATTATGACAGGCCTGCAAGTGATAACAACAAGTCTGGAAGGGTTACAGACAAGCCTTGAAGTGTAACTGACAGGCCCTTAACTTAACCGACAGGCCTGTTGCTACGTGGATGAATTTAGGGTCGGATACAAGGGTCGGTAACGGTCGTAGAATTATCCAAAATGTTTGATATTTCACCGACTCTCCCTTACAGGCTGGAAACTTACAACCGACCCTAACAGACCATGTAAACATTGGTCCCGACTCTCCAAAAATGCATAGTTACCGGCCTGTCGGCTCCAGTGGAACACCTGCATAAAACTCAGTGGAAATAAACCTTTATTTGCTTTATTTATTCCCTCAGCACACACCACAAGAGTCTTGTCTACCTACAAGACAAAACAGCCATATATTTAACTGAATAAATTGCCTCTTCATTTCACCCACAATAAGATCTCCAAAACACAGATACCCTCACATAAACACACACAAACAGAAAGACTCTCAGACTGATATGACATCTGTATTAAATAAATCCCATTTACGCTGCGCAATAAATATGCGCAAAAGCCGCGATTGTCCTTAAGTTAATTATTATGTGTAGGAAAAGGATGTTTGCATTCTGATTATATTAAGGGGTGAATTATGTTTTAAAATGTTTCATAACTAGAAGGTTGAATCTCTTCATAGGCGATATGTATAACAGATATATATGTCCTCTACAAGCTTGCAGACATTTGACCTTGGAGCTCTTCCTCAAGGTCATCCATTGAATGCCAAAGTACCCCATGTAGCAGACTTTAAAAGTGTCTATATCTCCCTTATTAGTAGACAAATAATGACAGACATGGCAGGGGCATGGACAAAAAGTAACTGGACAAAAATATTGGTCCAAAAATGACTAGGACAAAAAATAACTGGACAAAAAGTATTTTATGTTTTTATTTGAAACAAATTGGAACATATGTTAGTATGTTACATTTTACATTAACATTTATAAATTTTTACACATATATCAGCTGTCTAACTTAACACAGTCTTATAGAATATTGCCCTACTCCCTTGAGGAAGTCTTCCATACTTTTCCACCATTTTACATGGTAGCACACAGGTACTTTAGTCTTTCTTGGAGATCATTTGTTGTTTATTTTTACTCTTTTTCACTCTCTTTCATGTTTTACCTCTAAGGATAATTACATTTAGCAATCGCTAGAATACCACATGAAACCAACCTATAGGAAATCATGGCCTGGGCATCTTCTGGGCCGGGATTCACAAAAGGTCTTAGACAATTTTTCTGCTTAGACCAGTCTTAAAGTTATGACTTTTGTCTTAGCTATGATTTCTCTTAAATTGGGATTCACAAAAAGTGCTTACCAAAATCTTAGCTGAGACAAAATTTGTGCAAAAAGTCTTAACTACTTTGAATTCAAATTAACAAATTTTAGTAAAACAAAAACATTTTTCATCGATAAATACACCACACATGCTCTTCAAAATTATAAAACAGATTTGTTACTTTTTTTGTAAAATTATGTAAAAATAGTAGTCTTTGTGTTTTATTGTGAGTCAGCCATTTTTAAGACATTATTTTTACCACAAGAAGGTACAATTTCGAAATTTATAGGTAATTAAATGATGTAAATTTCTATTACAATCCACAGAAATTACTTTTATAGGAAGTATAGATCCCCATAGTATATTTGGCATAACAAATGGTAAAATGTAAATACATGCAATGGAATATTTTTAAAATGACTTAAGTCTGCCCTGCAGTGGTCTTAAAGTTATGACAAAATCTAAGACAGATTTTTGTCTAAGACCTTTTGTGAATCCCGGCCCAGATGTCAAATCTGACCTCATCAGAAGATTCCCAACCCATGAGGTCCTCACAAATGTTTTGGTTCTGCAAGGATGAGTGCTGTAATTTGTTTATTCGATACAATTACATAAGGTGTTGAGATATCCATTCACATTAAATGACAAGAAGCAGAATTTATTTCATGGAAATTGATATACGCTATGTCAATCCACACTGGAAATGCCCTGATTTTTTACTGACTAATGGGACATTTTTACTAACTTTGTGATTTATCTTTGAATTTAAGGTCTTTTTGTCTAATCTGTTACAGAACTTCCATGAAAAAAAATTTTCCTTCTTGTCATTTAATTTTCATGGTGTCAACCTGGCTATATCTATGGAATGATGATTATTGAATTGGACTTGGTGTTGCACCATATGCAGGTGTTCCACTGGAGCCGACCGGCCGGTAACTATGCATTTTTGGAGAGTTGGGACCAATGTTTACATGGTCCGTTAGGGTCGGTTGTAGTTTCCCGGGCTGTCTCGGAGAGTCGGTGAAATATCAAACATGTTTAATATTTCTACGACCGTTGCCGACCCTTGTATCCGACCCTAATTTCATCCACCTAGCAACAGATCTGTCGGTTACACTTCCCGGCTTGTCAATTAATCAAACAGGCCTGTCTGTACCAAGTATCCGGCTTGTCCCAAATATGGACTTCCCGACTGTACGTGATGACAAATAGACTGTGCGGGAAATGTTACAGTACAGTCGGTAACTTTAGCTGGCCTGTCTGTAACTGTTCCCGACAGGCCTGTAAACTTTACTTTAACCGACTGGGTCCTAGAGTCAGGAAAATGTGTAACCGACAGGCCTGAAACTGAAACAGTCAAGCCGTAAACAATAACCGACAGGCCTGTAACACTGACAGACAAGCCGGGAACTGTAACTGACAGGCCGGCAATATTTTTGCCTCTTACGGCCTGTCGGTTTCCAAATCTGTGGGTATCAAAAGGCGAGTCAATAGACAATCTGCGTATATTTGGGATTTGACTGGTCAAGAGACAACTGGCGTGCAGCTTTTCTTTAAGTTGTTTTATTTTTTTTGCAAATTAGCTTAAATTTGAGATAGACTGGACTGGCTGGGAGTGAAATCTGTTTTATGAGGTTTCACTTTTATTTTTAAGTTTTGTTTTTTTAAACAAGCTGTACAATTGATTGATTGATTGATCAGCATGTCAATGGGCAGAAGGAGAAAGATTGAAGTACCAACTGACACTCAACCACAGTTTGAGTTAGGAGATACAGCTGAAGATATAGAGGGAAGGAGGAGGGAGAGAGAGGAGAGGGATGAGAGAGAGAGGATAGAGCAGGAAGAGAGGGACAGAGAGAGGATGGAGAGAGAGAGAGAAGAGGGAAGAGAGCCAGGAAAGAGGAGAGAAGAGAGAGCGAACTGACACGGATACTGATGTAGAATCAACTCAATTCAGACTGAAGAAGAGCCAGCTGAAGTCCATTTTCCTGAGTGATTCAGACGAAGAAGCCATCGTGGAGTTCATTAAACAGCATGAGAAACTTTATGACAAGACCAACGACAGTTTCAAAGACAAGCAGAAGAAAGAAAGACTTTGGGAGCAGCTAGCAGCTACCAGAAACTTTCCTGTCAAGACTGTGAACGAGTGGTTCGAGACTCAATGTACCAGATATGGCAAGCTCACTCAGACGAAGTCAGGCCAAGCAGCTGAGAAGAGCACAGAACAACAGACCTGGCTGAAGGACAGTTTCAGTTTTCTACGAGGTCACATCAGAATGGAGGGAGTTTCCAAGTCTTCTGCATTCAAGTCACCCCTGAGGCCTTCTGCAGCCACAGCCTCAGCTTCAGTTCCGGATACATCCAGAGACAAAGAATCTGAGATGAAAATCAGCATTATCAGATGTTACTCATCAGCTTTCGAGCACCAGTCCTAAACGACAATAGCCTTCAGTCGCGACTACCACCACTCCTGCAGATCCAGTCTTAGATCAGTTCCAGCAGATGAGGTTGATGATTTCCACATTTCTGGGTGCAGGTCAGGACCCCATTCAAGTCCAAGACTGTCGTTCTGCAACTATCTCTACTCTGAGATTGAACACCTGGAGGAGCGAGACTTTTTGACCTTCAGGAATGAGACAGTGAAGCTTCTCAGTGAAATACAGTACAAGGCTGAAGAACGCAAGAGACAGGTCACCACAAGTCAACAGGTCACCACATTTCAACTTCCAGAAGCAACACAGGCCACAGCAGGACATGAATACATACTCACCATACTGGAAACTCAAGCAGTCTCCATTCCAGTTGTGCAGCCTACACAGATAGCCACAACACAGCCTGCTACAGTGATTGCCAAAGTACAGCAACCATCAAGGCCTTCATCAGCGTCAGCACAGCCAACTTTTTACGTAGTTGTGGATGACCAACAGCCTGGGACTTCCAGACAGATGATTTTCAACCCACCTTCAGTTGCAGCTTCACAACAGGAGGAAAGTCAACACAACACTTCTGGATTATCCAGTCTCTTTGAAGCTATTCCAAGTATACTACAGTACCAGCAGATCAACACACCACAGCCATTTTCACCCTCTCAACTTCAACCATCACCGTCTCCAGTGCCATCTTCCACTCATCAAGAACAGTCAAGACCTCCCAGCCAGTCCATCCAGCAGAGTCAGCCCAAATCTGTGGATTAGCCCGAACAAATTGCACCAAAACCGGCCCTTCTAAGGGCCACCCAAATCTTTCAAAAACAATTAATAAGCTGAATGTCTATGCCCAAAAACAAAAGAAAAGAGCACACCGTCTAACACTTACACTTCCCCACAGTACACAAAAAAATTGAGTGAATGAATGAGTGAATGTTGAACAAATATTAATAAAGTTCCACCACAAAACAAAAAAAAATTGGAAAAAAAAGTTTTAAAAATATTTAGAAAGAAAGTGAAAAAAAACTTAAATTAAATTTGTCCCCCAAGAATTCCAAAGCAAGCCACCCTCATCCCCCAACCCCACAAAAAAATTATAAAACAAAAGTCCACCCCGCCCCAAAATAACCAATAACAAAGATCCAGACACCAATCCACGTCCCTCCCACCCAAAACAAAAATTTGAATGAAACTCAACATCCATACAACTAAGTTGTGTTTTCAATGTGTGGAGGGGCTGACAGACAAACAAATGGCGAGACCTAACAAAACATTCAAACATTTTCTTTTGGAAATCTCATGTTAAATTTATTTTTTCTAGTTTTTGCACAAAATATATCATTTAAATTGTTTCTGTTTGTGATATTTGGGGGCCAGAATTTATTTTAAAATGGGATCATTTCTGTTTTACTATTTGGCAGGTTTTTTTTACAATAAACCCAGGTCATTTTGGTGGTGGATGTGAACTTTGTAAATTGAGGACCTGGGTTTAAATCTGTATAAGATTATATTTAATTTGGTGAACTGAGTTTAGGAGGGATTTGTGTTTGTGATAGGGAATATTTTTGGTAAAATTGAACTTGCATTAAATTGTTGGAAATTTTTTGGTTATTTTTTGGTCAACACTGCTAAATAAAAGTTCTTGAAAAGGACTGATAGATGACAGCATGTTCTCCTCCTCAGTCTTCTTAAACTCTGTCCTCCTGCCCAACCAGTGCCCCCACGTGATTGAAGTAGTCTTTCAGTAGGTCTCGTTGATGTTTGGCCTCCCTCGATGGGTTTCTAAAGTTCTCATTCTAATTCTAATTTAACTTTTATAGCGCTTAATCTCCACTGAGTAGTAGACTCTAAGGCGCAACAAGACAATAGCAATATGCAAATTCAAAGTCCAGGGACAAAAACAGGTCGGCACCACAGAGAAGCCACCTCATTATGTCTCTGTTCCCCCTGGTCCCCCTGTGGTGATTGTCTGTCGTTGGCTGGAGTGGGTGGTCTGTCTGCTCCCCCTGATGGCTTCTCAGCATGTTATGTAGTACCACACATGTTAACACAATGTCTCTGACAACTTTTTGCCTCTGCTCCATGGTGGTCAACAGCACCCTGAATCTCTTGACAAGTATACCAAATGAGTTCTCGACCACTCTCCTCCCCGTGGATATCCTGTAGTTGGCTATTCTGTCCTCCCTGGTCAGTTGGCGTCTACTGTAAGGCTTGATCAGCCAAGGCATCAGGACAAAGGCATCATCCCCCAGCAGGAAGTAGTGTAGATCTGGCCCCCCAGGTCCAAGTGGTTCAGGTGGTGGTAGTCCCAACCTTCCGTTCTCAATTCTTCTTTTCAGTTTGCTGCGGTTGAAAATCTGAGCATCAGATGATGACCCACTGGCCCCCATGTTGACCCACAGGAACTTGTAATCTGCATCAACTAAAGCGAAAAGTAACAGGGAGAAGTAGCCCTTGTAGTTGAAATATTCACTGCCTGACTTCTTCCTGAAGTTGGTGATTGACTTCCTGAGATGGAGGGGGTGATTCTTCAATTAAATAAAAAAATGCTGGTTGCATCCTGGTGAAGTTTCTGTAGCCTGGTATGTCAGTAGTGATTAACTCGTCCAAGAGTGTTCTGTAGCAACCTCTCTCCTCTCACTGCAGTATCCAGTGGCTTCCTTCTCCTTGGGGCTGGTGGGGGTGATGCTGACTGGGCAGGTGCTGGGCTCTGCTGTCTTCTGTGTCTTGAAATTATTGTGTACAATAAAATATTTAACTCAATAAAAAACAAAAGGACCCTCAGGTGATCTAGCAGTTGCTATTGATGTGCTCCTGTCATCTTTGAAGTGTGAAATGACACATCACAGGGGAGGGGGATTTATATAGTGTGATATGGATCCCGATTCTGGATCCCGACTCTAGATACCGACCCACAAAAACAATCAGTCCTGTTGGGAAGGGTCGGGAACATGCTCCAGGCTTGTCTGTTTGTCTTTACGGCTTGTCTGTTTGTGATGCGGCTTGTCTGTTAGGGGTTTAGGGCTTGTCGTAATACTTCTACGACTGGCCTTGCAAAAACGTCCCCGACCCTACATCTTGTTGTGATGGCCATTACGACCTGTCTGTAACTGTACCGTCCTGTCGTGGATTTCATAACCGACTCAGCATTTTCGCGCACTTTTCCGACGACTATATGACTTTTGCAACCGACCCTAGAGTCATTACAGGGTCAGTTACAGGGTCAGCTCCAGTGGGACACCTGTATTAGAGTCTGCCTTGGCAGAGATTAAGAACAGAATAGAATTTAATTTGAATAGATATCTGAAGAACAAATGTCATGCTCTGGGTCCAGTTCCCCATATCTAAGTGTAAGTCTTCATGTAAGTGGCTTTTCCTGTAAATCATTGGCATCAGTCTTCATGTAAGTGTCATTTCCTGTAAATCATTGTCATCAGTAGATTTACCTTATAAATTATGTTATGAAGCAGGTTATGAAAAGTGTACAAAAGAAACACACATGTAATCTATTGTGTTTTTGCTTCAGGCCACCAGGACAGCACCAGTCAGAGACCCTGCGTCTGGTGAAGGAAATGGACCAGGAACGCAAGTATTACGGGGGTCAGCTGTGACAACTGGAATGCTGAAACTTTCGTATGCAGTTCATTATCACCAGAAACCCCTACATTTTTCAGCTATAACTGTGTGGACCTAACCAAATATGGGAGTAATGTAAAGAAATTGACCATATAAGGGCAAGTACAATGAGAACAGCTGGAACACTCTTCACCTTATTCAGCTGTAAGTTTATGGTCCCTGAAAGTATCAAAGAAATTGATAGCAAGATCAAGTATTACTGGCGACAGCTGTGTCAACATTCAGGCCAAAAGGTTGCATACAGTTCACTATCAAAAGAAACCTCTGTATTATCTAGCAATGATTGTAAGCAACCCAAAGTGAAAACATTAAAGAAATGAACGAAGATGGAGGGTGTAAGAGCAGACAGCTGCTACAACTTTCAAGCTGGAGCATTTATACATACTTAATTGTAACCATGATGTCTGCAATGAGCAATGGGTATTATGGCAGATGACTGTTACATGTTTAACTCTGGAGCTTCCATGTGCAGTTGACTGTCAACAGGACAACTCTCCATTCACTACTAACTGTCGATCAGTAAACTTCAGCGGAAGATCCTAAGTCATCCCAGTAAAATTAGCACACAATTTGAAACTATCTAATACAGATTATCTTTGAGTCCTAAAATTGGTGAAAGTTGCAAAATGCAGTATTTGTTATCACAAGTGGAACTACATGCCGAAAAGTTTGATGTTGAGTATCTAACATACTGGCAGGTTCAGTATATTATGTCACTGCAAATCTGTGGAAATCACCATGCATGTCACAATAAAATTTGATGTAAAAGTTGAAATATAGGAACAGTTACTTTTTTGGTACAAATTATTGTGTAAACCAATAAGATTCTATACTGAACCTCAATGTAAAATTTTTAATTAATGTTTTGGCCTCTTTCAAATTGTTTCGTTTTTGTAAATAAAACTTAATATAAATACTTCTTGCTCTAAATCATAGAATATAATGAAGTGTAAAATTTATCATTGTTTTTTGCTATTAACCATTTAATACCATTGAAAGAAAGCAAAGAAAAATTGAAACAGTTTTGGGTTATCTTGTAACATCATTTTATGTGGTCGTAGATATGATTGTCAGTGCAAACATTTTGAACAACTTGATTATGCACTGCTTTCCTTGATTTGTTAATTAAGACCCATAAATAATCTCATGGTTTTCATAAATAAGGCCATTTTTCAGCTGCACTCACATTCAATTGTTGTGGTTAGTTCAAAATTTGAATAAAACAGTCTTATTCTTACTCTCAGATCAGCCTTTAATTTTGTATAATTATTTGTATCCTCCTGCTACTGATAGAAAAATATTTGCTTCTTAATTGCTAAGTTTAAGCAGATATAACAAGAAAAATATTTTAGTCAGGGATAATAAATGAAACAAGACTGCTATATTTTTATATTTAAGATACAGAGACCCTGAACTCATGTATATAACTCTTGAATGTATTATTGCTTGGGCTGGCTACCATTTGCGCTTCTTTTGAAGATGGATGTATTCATCTCTATATATATTAACTCTCATAAACTTGTATTTAAGTCACCTTTCCTTTATTATCCTCAGCATAAAAGTGTGGTTTAATTTGTTTCAATGCATGTACAATGGTTGTGAAATAGTGAGAAGTAACATTTCATTCTTAAGCGTCCCTAAAAGGGGCGCTTATTTGTTTTCGTTCAGTTTCCTCACTGCTGCTGCCACCACCGCCGCCGCCGCATTATGGTCTCCCTTGAATATCTCCCTTATTATTGGAAGTTTTTCAACCATATTTGGCAGTTATATACCTTAGACATGGGAAAATTTGTCCACATGCTTCCATATGACCTTTGATCTTTATTAAGGTCACATGATCAAAAAATAGTTTTTTGGGATACACCCGCCCGTCATCGCCGCTCGGCAAAATCTGCTGACTGTAGAGGCTTGTAATTTTACACACATGTTTGTACCATCAAAAACGCAGCCTGATTAGATTTTGGGAGTGACCCAATGAAAATTGACCTATTTATGAGCAATTTTCTCTCAGGAACCAACCAGAAAGTTTAAAAGTCATGTGAACCCCCCTATTATTGCATTTAGAGCCATAAAATGTATTGGGAGGTAGTAGGAAACCATATGTGGAAAGTCTAGAAAGCAAGTCAAATTTCCCTCCCGACCCCCTGTAAGGGTTAAAGTGGGATAATAAAATAGCCGATTTTGACATTTTGCCTTATATCTCCTTTATTCTTGCTTATAGAGCTTTAGAATGTATTAAGAGGTATTGGGAAACCATATGTGAAGAGTGTAGATAGCCAGTCAGATTTACCCTCTGACCCACCCGCCTCCCCTTACAGGTCAAACTTGGGTCATAAAATAGCCGATTTTGTGTTTTTGCCTTATATCTCCTTTATTCTTGCTTATAGAGCTTTAGAATGTATTAAGAGGTATTGGGAAACCATATGTGAAGAGTGTAGATAGCCAGTCAGATTTACCCTCTGACCCACCCGCCTCCCCTTACAGGTCAAACTTGGGTCATAAAATAGCCGATTTTGTGTTTTTGCCTTATATCTCCTTTATTTTTGCTTTTAGAGCTTTAGAATGTATTTAGGAGGTATTGGGAAACCTTATGTGAAGAGTCTAGATAGCCGGTCAGATTTACCCCCTGACCCCCTCTTATGGGTCACACTGGAGTCATAAAATAGCAGATTTTGTGTTTTTGCCTTATATCTCCTTTATAGCTACTCTTCTTACAAACTATAGCATTTATTAAACTAAATTTTTACAATTTATGACCACAGAAAACAAAATAAAGCTTAAATTTTTCTTTCATGTTAATGTTTAAACCTCCACAATGTCTGATTAACTTTCACTTCTTTCTCTCAGCGCTGCATGTTTTTATTTTCAAAACCCTTTTTCTACTTTATATTGTATTGCATTTAACCTTTGGAGACGCTTTGGTTGTGTTAGCAAAAACATTTTTCTAGTTATATCTTGGTTGTTGTTGCTTTGGAGTAAGACAATGATTTGTGGGCAAAATAACATATGTGTGTGCTGGAGAAAAAGTAGAAAAGTCATTATTTTGTCTGACTTGATGGCAACTACTGTTATAATGCATATAAAAATTACAATACTGACAAGGTTAAATTTGACTATGAAAACAATATCAAGGTTCTAATTTGAACACGATTATTAAACAATTACTGATGTTTCATATGGGGCCAATATTGTTGCAATTACTGGAATTGCTAGTATGTTACTACAAAGGGTATCCACTGCCTGTTTAGTGTTAGAAATGTGAAGTTTGTCAAAATATGGGAAAATCAGTACCCGGCATTGCCTTTCAAAACAAGTTACCAGTTCTTTTTATACAAAGTCTTGGTGTGTGCAAGGGCTGCCATCTCTGAAGTCACTGATGCATATTGCATCCTATTGCTACTTGAAAGCCTGTATACCCAGTTCTGTTTGGCTGTATCAACATGTGTTTCAGTTTTGGCTCATGAGCTTGCCCTCATTGTTGCATAGATGGGCCCCATATGTGGGTAGTGTACATTTAAAAAGAAACCGCCCCAAAAGTGATACCAAACCCTTCTCAACCCTCCGGTGTGTATGTGAGAACTTGTGGAAGGTTTTTCAAATGTTTTACACTTGCATCCAGAAACGGGTATTTCCCAGAGTCTAGGATATATTTGGTATAAATGTGGAGAGAAATTGCTCACAGGGGTGAAAATTTCAACAAATTTTTCCCAGAGGTCCAAATTTGGAGTGTAAAAGGCAGGAACAAGTAAGACAGGTAGTATTGTCACGTGAGACATTATCAGAAGCACATATCCCTCTGCATGTTTGAATACAATGCAATATTGATAAAAATACTTTTCTGTTGAAAGTGGCTATTTTTTGTCATACAATGGGACTCAGAAATAGGTTGGTGTAATTGTTTATAGATTTTAAAGTCCAAACCTAAAAAACTACAATTAAAAAAGATAAAAATGTCAGTGTTGTAGTTCTGGTCACATAATGGAATTGTTCTTGACCTAATTTTATTGGGTTTTTTTTTGTTTGTTTTTTTGTTTTTTTTGATTGGTCGGCACTTGATTCCTCGTCTTCCCAGAAATTACTATGTTGGAAAAGGCTTAGAATGTGTTTATTATGTGACACTTCTTTATGTTTCTTAATATTTACAGCATACCTGTTGGCCTCGTTTACCTATTAACTTTGGGATTCTGAATACTTACACTGTTTTTACTCCTTATTCGCATAATTAATTGCAATTTTTTTTCCTGGAAATGGAGTGCAATTGAGCAGGATAAGATATGGAGAGACAAGGAAAAACCTGTTTCATGGGAGGTTGAGGCATAAAGTGACTAGGATAAGACATAAAGTGACTAGGATAAGACATAGAGTGACTAGGATAAGACGTAGAGTGACTAGGATAAGACATAAAGAGACTAGCATAAGACATAAAGTGACTACGATAAGACTTAAAGTGACTAGGATAAGACTTAAAGTGACTAGCATAAGACATTAAGTGACTAGGATAAGACTTCAAGTGACTAGGATAAGACTTCAAGTGACTAGGATAATTTGGTTTCATTGTGGGTGGAACCAGGGGTTGGGACGGAGCCACCAGGTGAAGCCGGAAACCCCTAACTGACACTGTAAACAATGCAAACCAACCCTAGAGTTGGAAAGATTCAATTCCAGTGGAACACTCCTAAAAACAATGTCAGTCTGGAAGGACTGGTTCCAGTGGATCACCCCTAAAACAATATCAGTCTGGAAGGACTGGTTCCAGTGGAACACCCCTAAAACAATATGTCAGTCTGCATGGACTGGTTCCAGTGGAACACCCCTAAAACAATGTCAGTCTGCATGGACTGGTTCCAGTGGAACACCCCTAAAACAATGTCAGTCTGGATGGACTGGTTCCAGTGGAACACCCCTAAAACAATGTCAGTCTGGAAGGACTGGTTCCAGTGGATCACCCCTAAAACAATGTCAGTCTGCATGGACTGGTTCCAGTGGAGCACCCCAATGAGTATGGAATGCTTTCCTCTAAGGCAGTAACCTGTGTGTTAGATATTAGCTATTATATGTTGAAAGCAACATCACACCCAAATAAAGTATCCAGACTTTATAATTCACAGACTGTAAGTTACTTTGTTTACAAGTTTCATGATTTTATCAGGGTTTCATTCATCTCAGATCTTTGACTAGGGGTTTCAGATACAGGTTCCATCTAATTACAATATTCTCAAACACCCAAATAAACATTTGGCCAAATGATTTTTCTTGTAATATGCCATGCATCGGCAGTGCATACTGTTTATTTTTATTATTTCTCATACTCTTGTCAGAAACATGAAATTACAATGATTGGTGATGTAGCTACTTACCTAACCTCTTTGTGATGTGAATTACTTAAGGCCAGGAAAATTGGTGGTATAGTTTGAAGTGGAAAAACATCACAAAGTGTCAAGTAAATAGTCATATCTTGAATGGTGACCAAATGCTGTTTTCCAATACTGTTATTAAATTAATAGCTTGCAATAGGTTGAAAAATTAAATTATACATAAATTTATAATATAAATTGGAATTTATGTAGAAACCAAAGAATCAATGTTTACTTATTGTAAAAACGATAAGTTTGATATGTATATATTCACAGCAAAATGATACTACTTGGTATACATGGTACAAGGTATTGCAACTGTTTCATTTTTTGACATTTTACATCATGAAATTTGTATAGACTATATAAGTGTATGGTAGAGTGTATTTATAAGTATTGTTTTGGAATTATTGTTTTTGTAGATAATTTTGATTAAATTGAGTAATCTGTGTGTTACTGGCCTTAACTTATAGACATTTATAACTGCTTGCTATTTTGATTTTGTTTTGCTCATTACCATAAATTTAAATGCTTTGCATTATGCGTGAGGCCATTGTAAATATGGTGTTTACTATTTTCTATGACAAATCCTGTAGTACAGTTTCTAATTGAATCTGGTGGATTGTTCATGTTTCTATTATTGGACTTTGATATACCCACATTTTGTATGTTTTTTTTTGGTACACTGTTTGTGTGCACTCTGATATATACTGAATGAGCACATTGTGTTATATGCTGAGATTGTGTATAAAACTGTGATATGACAATAACAATGTCTTCATAATAAAGAGTTACTGATGAAAATTAAGACAACATTTTACTCTGTCTTATTTGGTTAGTGAATCTTTTTCAAGGTTAAACAATATATCTCAAAGTTCACTCTATACTATCAAGATCTCGGATACTTATTTCAGAAATTTTTATTTTTTTTTGTTGTTGACATATCCCTTTACCTTTTCAGGTATGTTACAATCTGTAACATAGTAAAGACTTAAAGTGTAGTACACCACCAGTATCATATCAATATTTGACCATTAATGTATCAGAAACCATTGGCGTAGTGAATTTTACCAAAAATGTAGCATATTTTGGTCACAAATTATGTAAGTAAAATTGATTGTATCCCATTTATAACACACAGAGGCAATGATCACTAATGTAAGAATGGAAAATAAAGCAACATTGTTGTGCTATTACAGAATGATATAAACTTTGCTAATGAATCGTATTGAAATCCCAGATGCACGTCCTTAGTCCTGCATGACCATGCTTTGAATAACTTCAAATGGGTGAAATGCAGGTAACTAATTTACACATGCTTATTTGACAATTTTGATGAGCTGTCCACTGGCTATGGCATCATGGCATGATGGAAACTCCAACACCAGAGAACCAAGCTGTAGCATTCTATACTATTCTGCACTTTTATAGTGCTTAATCTCTGCTGAGGCATACAGCAAGGAACAACACCAGGTCCAATTCAGTAATCATCATTCCATAGACATAGTCAGTTTGATAGCACGGAGACGCTGGATAGTTTATATGCTCAGGTAGAAAAGTCTTATTGAAGAGATATGATTTTAGCTTTTTTCTGAAACAGGCAAGAGTTGGGACTGAATGAATATCATCAGCATCAAAAGCCAAACTGTGACTGAAGTGTTTTTTTGGATTTGTGTACAGATGGGTAGTATTCAGGAACCTATTATCTGGACGGTTATATCTTGTGCCATATTTTCCACAATTAATAGACAAAAGAGGACTGAAATAGCTTGGATGATCACCGTGAAGAAACTTATAAACCAAAGTGGCAGTTTTGAAAGTACAGCAAAATTCAAAGGGCAACCAATGGAGTTGTTTGAGAACAGTTTCGTAGTTATATCACTAAAAGCAATCCTTAATCAAATACATCCATGTTTGCATCTTGACAGATGATCCCAGATCAGAGTCAGTGCTGGGGTTTTACAGCCCCTTTAACAGGGATGGGCATCGCCCTTTTACACCAGGACAGAGCCTTTGCATCAGAGATAAAAATTGAAGTTATGATTGGCCTTCCGTTGCAATTGGTGTGGACTTTTAAACTAACTACTTTTTAATGGGGGCCCTATGTTAATGGGTCCTGATCGGTCCCTTCTCAAAGGGCAGGTAAAAGAACCCCAAGGATGTTAATAAATGATCATCCTTGAGTCTTGGACTTTCTATTTAGCTAGTGACATGTCAGTCATTAGAGAGCTTGAGCTGTACTTGTGATGTCAGGGTGGGTCAACGAAGGCTTTGAGTCCTGCAATAAAGGAAACATTGTGCTAAGTACAAAGTTACGATACAATTAATATTACATTTTTGGTTTTTGCTATATTATAGGTTTGTGACACACACCTACACAGGGCAAATTTAAAATGTGAATCTGTTTTGGAAGGTATAGTATCAATGATATTATTCAGAAAGGTGTAGTTTAATTCTTCCCTGTCCCAAGTACCTTGATAATTTTTATATAACTTGAGAACTATTATAAGCATGCATAATATTACACTATTTGTACTTTTCAAGATTTTATCAAATTACACTGATGTTAATATTATGACGAATATTGCTATTTGTATCATGCAGAGTTTATAATTGTTAGCAATTTTAGGGCAAGCAAGTTCAGAAACAGTTTATGGAAACTTACAGGATGACATATCTTTAATATGAGGTGCGGGTAATTTGTTACTCTCAAGGCTATAGTTGTATCCCTGGACAAAAGTCGGGGATACTTAAGATTCAGTAGGGTCACGCTGCCGGCGCCACAGATATCCTTTTGGACGCGATAACTTAAAAAATATTTTAGTTAGACCTTTCAAATTTGGTATGTGGGTATATATGGGCAATGCCACGAATGCTATTGTTTTGTGACCTTGACCTTCAATTTCAAGGTCACTGGTGGCCTCTTAAAGATCAGATTTTGGCCATTTTTCACACTTTGGCCCAGTTCTCATATACTGAAAGTTAGATAATCCTATGGCTGGTATATATAATACATATATATGTCCTCTGTAAGCATGCAGAAATTTGACCTTGAAGCTCTTCATTGATGATCATCCACAGACCGCCAAAGTACCTCACCGAGACCATTTTTGGCCTTTTTGGAGCTATTTTCACACTTAATGCTGATTATATTGCATGGAAACTATTGAAAATGGCTTTGGAGGTTCAGTACATGACGGAGTACCAGCATCCAATTTGTTGACCTTGGCTATTGTTTTCAAGGTCACCTTAGGCCTTCTAAAATGACTCAAAGTGGTACCTTAGACTGTGAGGCCATATACCTCCTTCATTATTGGCTGTTACCGCTCTAACAAAAAAAAATATTATAGCTAGCCTTCTCAAATTATCAGGATATATTCATAACCATAAAATCTTGGCTGGGAATATTTTTAGCCTTATTTTGAAAATCAAGATGAATTCGCTTATTTTTGGTCCTAGAAGTTTGCAATGTGAAACCAACTTATAGGAAATCATGGGCATGGAATCTTCTGTTGTGGTCAGATTTGACCGTGAACACCTCCTTCAAGGTCAAACGAGGATAGCCAAACTTAAAAGTGCTTAGAATTCGCTTATTATTGGTCGTATATGTTTGGGATGGTAAACCAACCTATAGGAAATCATGGGCTGGGAATCTTCTGGTGTGGTCAGATTTGACCTTGGGGCCCCTGCTTCAAGGTCAAACAAGGATAACAAAACTTAAAAGTGCTCATAACTCGCTTGTTATTGGTCGCATAGGTTTGGGATGGTAAACCAACTTATAGGAAATCATGGGCTGGGAATATTTTTATGTGGTTAGATTTGACCTTGGATCCCTCCTTCAAGGTCAAACAAGGATAGCCAAAATTAAAAGTGCTTATAACTCGCTTATTCATGTTCCTAGAGGTTTGCAATGTCACACCAACCTATTGGAAATCATGGGCTAAGAATCTTTTGATGTGGTCAGATTTTACCTTGGGTTCCTCCTTCAAGGTTAAGCGATGGTTGATTGGCTTTGGTGAGTTTTCTTTCTGGTGGATACAATTTGCATTGGTTCTCCGATGCGCTACGTCTAGTTACATTTGTATCTTTCATTAAGCAAACATTTTGTTTACTTAGTGTCAGTACAAGTTGCCCCCCTCCCCACAGGGGTATATTTGTGTCAACCATAATACTCTGTATGTCACGCTTCAACCATGTCCCATCCGGGAATACACTGTGTCAAGATGCAATCTCTAGTTATACTGATTTTAAGTATTTTGATTGTGCTGACCAAGTTAAATAACTAAAAATAAAAGCAGGATGAATTTTGAAATTTTTTATTAAATTTTTTTATTAATCCATAGATTTCTATTGTTTTATTTTTCTAAGATAACACAATGCTTGCAATGCAAATGTACTTAAGTTGAAAAAATGGTCTCTTCTGCCTCAGCACACAAGATATGTAAGCAAGAGCTTTTTAAAAACACAGGCCTTTAAAATACATTATTATACCTCAAGTGAGTTTCAGCCAATCAGATTGCAGTATTTGTGGTCATACAATGTGATATTGCCTGTTTTGGACAAAAAATATCACTCAGATGCCCTTTTCATTTAGAAATCTAAGCAAACTATGTAGATGGTGTTTACCTCATTGTCACCTCACATAATGACGTTATTGAGCATATAAAAAAACAAGGGGGGGGGGGGGGGGGCTATTGATTTTTTTCAGTCTCTTAGTAAAAAAACTGTAGTGTATGACTACTTTTTTCACTTTTATATACAATTACTGCAAACTAAAAGATAAAAAGTAAAGTATTTGGTATAATAAACTTGAATGGGATTGGTTTGTGACATCACATTGTATTGTAGGGAATTTTCACAAACATTCTACTGTCTTCACCTCTACATTTTCTACCCTACTTTTTCACTTTTATATACAATTACTGCTAAATAAAAAAGATAAAAAGTAAACACTTTCAGTATAATGAACAGAATAAAACACTTCTTTCTGCGCAATATAGTGATTTATGAACCCCTTGGTCAAGTGATATTGCCCTTGGGCCTATTTGTCCTCGGGCAATATCACTTGCCCTCGGGCTTCATAAATCAAGATATTGCCCAGAAAGAAGTGTTTTATTCTGTAAATTCATACAGTTTCAACTGCATGCACACATTCTATGATTTTGACTACATAACTTCAGTTTAAAGACAAAAACACCTGCCATCAGGTGGACATGTCACAAAAGTCTATGGTAACTTAAATAAACTAATGGAGGAACTGATGAATATTATTGAAAACAACCATGTAATATGCTTCAGGAACAAAATTTGGTTATTCTAGAAGAGTTGAATAATCAAAAATAATTATTGAGAGTGATGACGACAGAACCAGACTCAAGAAACTGTAACATGGAAATAGATATGGCAGTTTGAAAGGTCAGAATCACAGGATATGTGAAGTGACCAGTACTTTATCTTTGAGAATTTTGCAGACAAATATGTGTCTTTCCCAAACATCTCCATCAGAGACAGACCCTATAGCACAACAATCAAAGATGATTTCAAAGCGTTCCTGGTCTATGGACTTAGCAAGGGTCATTATGACACAACTATGTCCATGATCCTAAGATCTTTAAATATAATTCATCCAAGTCCAAATCTGCTGATTTCTGTAAATAATGTTTTAAATTTATGCATATATATGCCTTGAAGATAATATCCAGAAAGTCTTAGATGGTTAATCTTTTCATCTCATCAGGATTGACAGATACCTCAAGGTTGAATCTCAAGTTTTAACTTGTCTAAGTTGGTCATTTTTTTGACCTGAAATACACTCCTTTAAATTCACATGCGAAAGTGAAAACATTAATATGTCACCTTTTGTAGTTTACTTTCTGATTCACTGATAAATGTGTAAATATCTCATAGCAAACTGTGTAAATGTTTTGAGTGAGTCAGATTTGACCTTTAATCCGCAATTCTGCCGTTATGCTTTATCAATGGAACCAACCTTGAGTCATATTCTTGCACAAATACTCGAAGGATGATGGAGCAATGTCAGCTTTATTGAAAAGATGTTTACCCAGTTTAGCACAATGTTGATATATGCTTTGAATGAAAATCTTTGGTTGTAATGACATATAAATCCCTGTTAAGTAGAATCACACTACAATAGTACTTCTACTAACCAGGTTGAATTTCACTAAAAAGAGACCTCTGAGGATCTGGGGCCATATTCATGAACAACACTTACATAAGGTCATCTTAGATTTTAAGTAAAGAAAAAGCCTTTTGTAACTCACAAGATATCTTTCTTGATAAAATTTTGAATAGACCATAACCTAACACACATACACTCTTTTATTTATGCACATGAATATGCTTTCATAATTTCTCACTTGAAATCTAAGTAACATATAAAATCTAAGTTAGGAATGGTCTATGTATTGTTCATGCATACAGCTCCAGATGTGTGCTCCCACTTGTATTCTACTTAAACAGAGATGTATTTGAAGAGGTTCTCCTGTTTTGTACATTTGCATGAGACGATACTGATATACAGGGCCCCTTCTTGAATCAAGAGAGTCTGGATCCTTCAAAGACAGGAAAAGGGATGCTACCACAACCTCCTGGCTGACCTCATACACACCGACATCCCAGGATACCGGAATTTTGTCAGGATGCCACCTGCCTGAAAAGGACCTTGAAATTGTTTACAGCAGTGGTCCTGAAAAGGACCAATTGGAGGCTTGTCAGGTGTTCTACCGTGGTGTTGACTGACTGCGGAGGAGGCAGAGGCTTGGCTGGTGGCTGCTGATGTTCTTGTTTTAGGATAAAACACTTTTCACCTTTTATCTGGTCTATATTATTGGGGTGTTCCACTGCAACCAACCCACTAACTGACTCTACAACTCTAAGGTCAGTTGCAAAAGTCATGGAATCGGGAATGGAAAACCACAAAAAAGAGCGCGAAAATGATGGGTCGGTTACATATCACCGACAGGACGTAGTACATACCGGCTTGTCTGGATCAAGATCCCGACCTGACTTGGAATCAGGATAATTTTCTTCAGGACAAGACAGGAAACTACCGTGAAAAGCCATAAACTCCTAACAGACAAGCCATAGCAACCCCTGACAAGCCGTAGTGACAAACAGACAAGACTGGAGCATTTTCCAGACTCAGCATGACTGAATTGATTAAATCCTGGAGTTGGGATCCAGAGTTGAGGTCGAACCAACACTATATATACCCCCTCTGGCTGATAAAAAGCATCATTTGTCACTGCAAAGATGCCAGCTACACATCACAGAGGCTTTCTACATCAGCTTAGGGTACTTTTGGTTTTTATTGAGTTTAATATTTTGATTTGCCTCTTCATCGGGAGACTGTGAAGGACACATTTGAACCCAGCACCATCACCTGCCCTACAATCACCACCACAGCCTCAGCCCCAGCCAGCCCCCAGGAGGAGGAGAAAGCCACCAAACCCCTGTGTCATGCCCCAGATCCTTCAAAGACAGGAAAAGGGATACTACCGCCACCTCCTGTCCGTCCTCATACACACCGACATCCCAGGACACCGGAATTTTGTCAGGATGCCACCTGCCTTTTTTGACCTCATCGAAGAATGGATACACCACCGCATCAAGAAGTCAGTCACCAATTTCAGAAAGCCATTACAAGTGGGACTCAAACTGGTAATTACACTGAAATACCTTAATTGCCACTGCAGAGACCTAAACCTCCTTGCAATATTACTGGTTGGTTCGCAACCCCACCATCTGCAAATTCGTCCTCCAGATCTGCCAAGCCATCCTTGCTGAATTCCAGGATAAATATTTGAGCTGCCCTGATAACCCTGATGAGTGGAAAAGGGTGGAGGAGAATTTCAGAACCAGATGGAATGTCCCTCATGCTGTAAGTGCCATAGACGGGAAGCATATTGCCATGAAGAAGCCAAAGCTTCTTTTCCCTGGTTCTCCTGGCCCTGGTCGATGCAGAAAACAGATTCCTGTGGATATACTGTGGGTCAAGTGGTTCCTGCTCTGATGCACAAATTTTCAACGGAAGTGATTTGAGGGAGAAGATCAAGGATGGCAGCTTGGGGCTTCTGGCACCTGAATCCCTGGGGGAGGGAGTTCCAGACTTAACTACTTCTTGCTGATTGATGGCACCTTTCCCTTGATGCCTTGGATAGTGAAGCCCTACAACAGAAGACAACTAACAAGGGAAGAAAGAATAGCCAACTACAGGATCCAGAGGCAGGAGGGTGGTTGAAAATGCCTTCGGAATCTTGGTGAGCCACTTCAGGGTACTACCGGGCACCATGGAGCCAAGGCCAAGGGTTGTCAGAGATATTGTGTTTATGTATGTGGTTTGCACAACATGCTGTGGACACACCAATTTGGGGCAGACAGGGCACCAACCCCAGCAAATGCTTTTGGGGCCCAACAAAATGAACAGGTGGTGTATGTACCAAGTGAGAACTACAGGAATCCTTTCAGGGAGGCCAAACATAATACAGAATACTGAAAGACTACTTCAGTCACGTGGGGTCATTGGCTGGGCAGGAGGGCAGGATCTGAGATGTGCCAACCAACAATCCTGGGGGCAGAAGCTGGCATCTATCAGTCCTTTTCAGGACCACCCAATAATTCCAAGAACTTTTATTTAAGCTGGTGTTGCTCAAATTTCCAACAAATTTCAAAACAAAATCCAATCCATTTCCAACAAGTTTCCAAACTACATTTGTATTTCAAACCAAATCACAAGTACCCTTTTTAAAACACTCTATCCAAATGACCCCCTTTAAATATAAAAATTTCTAAACATATTGTTTAACTATTTCCATGAAAAATTGTAAGATTATTGAAAGTTCAAAATCTGGCAGATGTCTTAGTCAAAAACTAAAAAGTTTCTCAAAGGGTCAAAAGTCACAAGGTCGAATCAAAATACTTGCCCAAAATCTCAGACCTTGTTTATTGTCCAATTTCCTTTTTTTTACATTTTTTTATCTTTGGGACCATTGCCATTGCCCCATTTTTTGCCAAAGTTTTTAAAAGTTCATTATCATTGTTTTTTAAATTTTTTTTCAATACTTGTTAATTTTTATTTTTTTTCCAAACTTGTTAAGCAATTTTTTTTTCTAAGTTACAAATATTTTAAAATAATTTTTTAAAAGTTTGAATTTTTTTGAGTTTTTTTAACTTCAAACTTTTCTTTAATCACACTGTCATTCATTCATTTTTTGTGTGTGTTTGGAGCCATAGTGCTTTGTGTGGGGCAGTGTAATCGTTCATTGGGATTTATTTTGAACAATAGTTGATAGATTGTTTTTGGAAGATTTGGGTGGTCCTGAAAAGGACCTTGAAATTGTTTACAGCAGTGGTCTTGAAAAGGACTGATTGGAGGCTTGGCAGGTGTTCTACCGTGGTGTCGACTGACTGCTGTGAGGTGGTGGTGGTTGGAGGAGAGGCGGCTGGAGCTGTCGTGTCAGCTGGTGAAAACGGCTGTGGTGTGTCAATCTGTTGGTTGGTGAAAACGGCTGTGGTGTGTCAATCTGTTGGTAGCTCATCAAAGACTAAGGATTTCCGAAGAAGCATGAAAGTGCTGACAAATTGTGTTGTCTTTTTTCGTCAGTAGCAGAGGCAACTGATGAAGTGCTTGGTTGGTGTCAATGTGAACTTAAGTGGTCTTGAAGTTCCAGCCTGTTGGTTATCAATGAATAGGAAGAAAGTTGGCTGCCCTCTGGATTGCTGCTGCTGTCGTTTGCTTGCCACTTGGCTGTGCTGATTGGTTTGGATGACCTGGCTTGAAGGCATCTGTGTCTCTGGGATGGTTAGGAATAATTCCCTTGCATATGGTCCTGGCTGCTGTGGCTGTTGAAATGTCTGTGACACAAATGTTGAAGATGCACTTGAGCTTCGTGAAAGTGTCTTTTGCTGTGGCTGCTGAGGCTGAAAACCACATTCTTCTGACTTTCTTGACTGTTTCTAAGGAGCTTTACAGCCATGTTTCTAAATGTCTGAAAATCTATCTCCTCTAATGCCTTCACTTCCAATGCCAGGTAGTTGCAGCAGGCTGTGCATGTTGTTGCCTCCTGCTTTTGCTCGAGGAATGATGACAGCATGCTTCTCATCTGTGTGAGCTGGTCCATGACCTGCTGGTCAAATGAAGAGGGCCCTGAAGCAGCAGTGGGGCTCTTGATATGTTGAGGCTGTAACAAGGTGTCTGTTGACTGTATGCTGATCTTTATACTCTCTGTGTTAGATGAGGCTCTGGAGATGTCATGTGCTGAAGCAGCTGAAGCACTGCCTTCTCGGTCCTGGAACTTGCAGCCTAATGATTTGCTTACATCTGATGTTCGATCTTAGGAATTCAAACTTGTCCTGTATCCAATTCTGACATTGCGTCATCTCCTTTGGAGCCTGTCCAGACTTTGATTGTGTAAGCTTGCCGTAACATGTCCTTTACGAGTCAAACCAGGTCCTGCACACCTGTTGGCAAACTGCTCCCAGAGACACTCACTCCTTGCTTTGTCCTTGAAATGTTCATTATTCTTCTCATACATCTCCTTGTGGTCCTTCATAAAGGACCTTCTCCTTGTTCAAGAGCTTTTGTATGCCACTTTATGGTAGTGTTTTATGGGATTATTCTCGTAGAGGTGTCGATTCTTTTTTTGTTACATGGCGAAAATGTATCAGACGCCTGTTAAACATTCCTTATAATACCCATAATCATTTACTACCCCTAATCTGTAATGACTTACCAGTTGAGTGTCAGTTATACAAGAGAATTTTTAAATTTGTTTTATCCCTGTCTAGGTCAGAGAATATATACAATAATCTTTCATTGAATTTGGCACTTAATGGCAGTGGTTCTAGAATGTGTAACTCTCTTAATTATTTATGTCATAAATACTGCCTAGTGAAGAGTAATTTTACCTCTATTAGACTATACGCTTTTGTAAAGAAAATGAGACAAACATGTAATAGAAGTGTAGATAACACCTCTGTGTTATATGCAAATGTGGCAAGAGACATGTTATTTTTTATTAATGCAAAGCAATTTAATTTTTTTTCACATAATGAAATTCTAGACATTTTGAAGTTTGTGTGTGCCAATTGAAATTTAGTTTCTCTGTGTGCTCAGTGTTTTATACCTCATTGCATGTATTAAATACTAAAACTGTATATTGTTTATAAATATACGATTGTATGAATAAATAAATAAATAAAGTCCACAATAGCCTCCTCATCTGAGGTCGTAAGATAAATGCTGGTCATGTGTTCCTTCTTGCATCCTGACTGTGATGGTGCCACCTCTCCTCCAGCCTCTGTTTCTGTGTTGCTTCTGTCAGTTCTCGGCCTTTTTTCTGCAACTCCCTCCTTTTGCAAGTGTGTTTCCTCTGTCTTGCCTCCTCCTCCCTCTGTTTCTGTGCCTCCTCTTCTATTTTCTTCACTCTTTTGCCTTTCTTTGGACCCATTGTCAAATAATAAGCAGCATTTTTGTAAAAACAAAATTCTAAAGTATAAAGTCATTCTACTTCAACTCAACACTGCTCTAGATTAATTGTTAAAAAGCTAACTCCTATTCTTGAAATGCTGCCCGATGTAATCTGTCAGATCCCAGATTCCAAATGATGCATTGTGCAAACTGACTCGCCTTATATAGTCACAGATTGCATCAGCAGACAAGCCGTGGGTTGTAAAAATGAAGCTAGCTTGTCCTACACAGTTGTGTAACCATCTTGTCGGTTTTGTGTTTATGGCTTTTCTGTATGTGTTCCTGGCTTGTCCTGATGAAATGTTACTAACTCTATGGTTGAAGACTGGGAGACTTCCCATCTTGACGGGAAGTGTTTAAGTCAGGTCAGTTATGTTTACGACAGGCCTGTTTGCTTTCAAGTATGGTTGGTTAGTGTAGTCAGCCTGTCTGGAGGTGGAGTCCTGGTACTTAACCAGGACAGGACAGCAAGTTTTTCAAGACAAGATGGTAACAGTGTAGGACAAGATGGGAAGTGTAACCGGCAAGCTGTAGAGATCCATGACAGGATGGTTTACAGGTGGGTGGAGCCACAGTAGCCACAGTCATGGAGGGTCGGTGACACCATGTCAAGCCAGGAAACTACAACTAATCCTAACCAACTCTGTAAACAATACTCCCGACTCTCAAAAAATACCTAGTTACCAACAGGTCAATTCAAGTGGAACACCCCCATTACGGAGCATCTTTAGGCTAGGGTCACCTCATACGTTGTTCAGATAAGATCACCTTACCTTGGTTAAGTCTGAGTTTTTATGTTTTACTTTAGGCAATCTTTACTTCAGGAACATGTGTGAGTTTACATAGCAGAAGTAGTATTTAAGTTAAGTTTTAAGTTTAAGGTAAGATAACCTTAAGGGTACATATGACTATTATGTTATGCAAAGTTGTCAAGTTGACCCTATATTACATCTCTTCAAGGGTTTTATTTCTCTTAAGGAATGTGGACCATATACATTGTGAGTATAATTTAGGTTTTTGCACCTTAAAATCTGTTACTAGAGATTAAGCACCATAAAAGTATAAGAATAGAATAGAAACATTTATATGGCGCAAAATTGACGCAACATCCTCTAATGCACTTGAGGCCGAAAAGGGAAAGTTGAGGGACATGTCAGGTCAAAACCCCAAATTAGCACCCGCTAGGAAAGATGTACTATGGCAGAGGGTATGCAAGTCTAAACAAGTAGGTCTTTAACTGGCTTCGAACCCTGCTATTGTGTTCTGTGATCAAACTGATTGTCAGAGTCTGTTCCATTCAGTGGGAGAAGAAATTGCAAAACTTTGCCTACCAATGGCCTTCTTGGGTCGAACTGAAGAAATATAAAGCCGATTTCCACAAGTAGCTGGTTTTGATTATGGATGATAAGTATGTGGGTTGGGAGAATTTAATAGCCTTGAATGTAATAAGATTATATTTGAACAAGATACGGTATGAAATGGGGAGCCAATGTAGTTTTTTCTAATAGGAAGTCACATGGCTTGTTTTATCAAATATGAAGACAATTCTACAAAGGGCACTTTGAAGCTTTTGGAGTTTAGCCACATTATATTTATTCACACTATAGAGTAGGGAATTGCAGTAGTCAATTCGTTGTCTGAAATCTTTGAGATGATAGTAGTAGGTGCGACAAACCTTCGTAATATGACTGGCAAAAGTATTTCCACAGTCAAAAGTAACACCTAAATTCTTAACTTCATTGGTGGGGGAGATAGAATTTCCAAGAATTTGGGTGGGAAATTTTTGCATAAGGGACTTCCTGGCCATCGCCAATGACGATGAATTCTGTTTTCTCTGGATTAAGTTTCAGTCTGACACCATCCATCCATTTTTTAACACAAGCAAGACAATCAATGAGCTCAGCAATACTGGAATCAAAGTTCCTGGAGTCGATTGCTTATATTTGGGTGTCATTGTCATAAAGATGATGAGTAACATTGAAAGTGGAAATTATATGGCTGGGGGGTAGTGTTAAAGAGTAAAACGGAGGGGACCCAGGACAGAACCTTGGGGTAAGCCATAAGGGAGTAAGAAGGCATCCGAGACACTATTACCCAATTTAACCTTTTGTCTGTGGTTTGTGAGATGAGATTTGATCCACATCAGCACAGTGCCATCCACGCCAAATCAATCACTGAGGCAGTTAAAAGAGTATTGTGGTCAATAGTATCAAATAGTGCTGAGAGGTCCAACAATGTGAGAGCAACAGCCTTACCTGAGTCCACTGAAGCGGCTGTTTCATTTTGAATTTTAAGTAGTGCTGTTTCTGTAGAATGCAATCTCCTGTAGGCTAATTGGTTGACATTGGAGACCCCCTCTTTATAAATGAAACAATTTAACTGATTAGCCACAGCTTTTTCAATCAATTTAGATACAAAACTGAGGTTGGAGAATGGTCTGTAGTTGTTCAGGGGATTTCTATCTAGACTAGGCTTCTTGAGAAGGGGCGTAACATATGTGATTCTGAAACAGTTTGGAAAACTCCCTTCTTTGCGTGAGTAATTTATAATATTGGTAATTGGGGTGATTAGGATGTCTGCACACTTTTTGACCAGTGGGATTGGTATTGGATCTAGATCATGTGATTTGGTAGGAGAGGATTCTAGAATTTTGAGAATGTCATCCTCAGATACAGGCTCGAAAGAAGATAGGGCACTGTTGTTAATACTTGGTCTGGTGGTAGAAACTGGAGCCGATGATTGTAGTGCGGTTCTGATTTTCATAATTTTGTCACTGAAAAAATGCCCAAAGGAATTGGCTGGATCAATAGGACTGACATGATCGGGTAAAATAATGGTAAACTTTTATGTAGAATTTTTTTGACCATTGTTTTCAGCAATAACTGTGGAATAGTGCCTGCATCTGGACACTTTAAGTAGAAAAATTATAGCAGTTAACAGCCGCACGATATCTACAATGGTTAATTGCTGAATTGTCCCTGTGCCATACTTCAGATTCTTTGCTGACAGGATGTCTGAATTCATGAAACCTTCATCAGGGTGCAATGGTTCTTTTTTCCTATTTACTGGAGCATGCATGTCAAGAATGGTGTGCAAGGTATTTAAATACTGGTGCCTGAGTAAACTTGCTGTCTTGTGAGGATGTTTGATTAAGTCAGAATTCAGGATGTCCTCTGTAATCAGTAATATTTATCCTGTAAATTTTCC
Source organism: Sabellastarte sp. h YS-2021 (assembly GCA_964017235.1). NCBI lineage: Eukaryota > Metazoa > Annelida > Polychaeta > Sabellida > Sabellidae > Sabellastarte > Sabellastarte sp. h YS-2021. Next base: position 16,804,002 of record OZ024931.1, on the reverse strand, counting down.
ATGTGTTAACCTACCTGAATTTGCAGAGTGCCTTGATGGGTATATTGACAGAGAAGGTGATGGCAAGATGGTTGGAGAGCCCCCACCCCTATGACCTTCGTGCCAATTAACTACCTCTGAGAAGATATCCCTGAGACACAAAACGTCTAAGATATGGCCATGAATGTGGGCTGGGGAGTCAATGATCTGGGTAAAGTTGTATGGACACAGGGAGTCATTGAATTTCTGCAACCAAACTTCCTGTTTGTCCAGGTGCAGATTTAAGTCACCCAGGATAATATTTTTGCAATATGCAGCACACTCAAGGAAAATGGTGAATTCCCCAATAAAATCAGCTTTGGAGACATCAGGAGGCCTGTACAATGTAAGAATTAATTATTTCTGTATGATATCTCTAGCTCCAATATACAATCAGTGAAGTCAGTTTAGGAACCTTCCGATTATTAGTACATCTCTCAGACCCATTGAAGTCATAAACCTACAATACACAGTGCAGTTAATGTCAACATGGTTTACACATAAAGAGTAAGTAACAAGATACATTTACGACAAATGGTGACATGCACTATCTCAGGAAACCCTGTATTTGCCCTGAAATTATAAATTATCTTTATTCAATCTGTCATGTTTTTCACTATTTTAGACCAATTATCTTATGTTACACAGAATTTTCATGAATGACCCTCTTTGTACTACTTTCTAATTTAAACATATTTTATTAGCAATTGGGCAATATTGGTGGAGACTACACTAAGCCCTCTTCCAGGGTGAATTATGTTCAGATAACACAATGATGAAGATACACAAATAGATCACTGCCGACAGAATGAAGATCAAAAGCTTTTTGATTTGTCTATAAATTTGTGGACTATGTTAATTATTTTAATATTTTCAATTGGATTTATGTTTAAAGGGAATCCCAAGTGGCTGAACAAACCAGATGAGCCAAATTGTTTTGTTGCACCAAATTAAGGCTGATTTGGAATAAGTAAACTGTGAAAAAAACTTAAGTAATGTAATAGGATAAAGAGCAAAATCAGATGAATATAAATTACATTGGTGGGAAGACAGATCCAAAATAGACAAGTGAGTGAAATTACATGTATTCTGAGCGGAGATACATTTATTCTCTTGTATTTGTTTATTGAGTAAGATACACAAAATCTGCAACAGTGTGTACAATTTTCCTCTTAGGGCAGCCCCTTTGTAAGAATTAAGCTTTGAGAATGACATTTCACTAAAATTGTCAACACCTAAGATATACAGATATACAGCTTCTGATTATTTAGAAAATGACTAATGACAAGTCAGTACCCTAATTCAAAGTAAGATGTGAGGGTTTTCCTGCATTGTGATTCTGGCAGCAAAAAGGCAACTTTGAGTTTTGTTGCTCTCTTTGTTTTACTTGCTCACACTGTAACTCACTGCGACATAAGTTACTGTTCATCTTGGTGCAAAACTCTTCAAAAACTCATAATACAATTACAGTAATCAATGATATTTTGCTCAGAATCTGAATAATAAGCCACTCACTGTATACTTCAATAAATACCTATTTTTCTTTACTTTTGACACGCCCAAGAGCTCATATTTTGCTAGTTTTGTCATATTTAACTTCTTTTATACAGTTGCTTGTACAGATATTGTATGGGTTTTATTGCATTTTAAGTTGAACTGTAGTACAGTAATACCAAATCTTCTTGACATGAATATAAGATTGAAAACACAATCCAGTTTCAATTGTTTGACAATGGTTTCAGGGCAGAACAGAGACATGCCAAATGCTTGGTCAAGGATCTCCAGTGTCATGCTCTGGACATCAGCAAACAACTTTCACACTCAGAGGTCTGGCTGACATTAGAACCCACAACCTTAGAGATATGAGGTAAGTGTGTGATAGACCAAAGTGTGGAACCCTCATATTACACTGTGAGAATACTAATCAATACAGATAATGTGGTTCATTGAACCTTGCAAATAATTTAATCATTTTATTTTAATTCACTTTTTGTGTTCCAAATTGACAAAAATTTTGAGGCCAGACAAACACATTAATAATACATTATACAGTTGTACCTTGTTAAGTAGAATGACAATGCTAGAAAACTCTAAATTCCACAGTACAAGGTAAATTTCTATGAAATAGCCTTACTGTAAAAAGGCTGCTCCACTTTACCGATTGGAAATCCCAGGAACTTTGCTCCAGAGTACTGGACTACTTTCATGACCAAATTTTTTTGGTTACACATAATTTTCAGCAGCAGTTCCATAAAGTTTTCCCCTTCAAGGTTATTACTCTTGGGTTCCTGTGTCATTTGGAAAGCATTCCTTATAAATTCTGTTGTTTTTTTGGCTGGAGCTTTAAATCTAAAACCATTCCCTGTTATTCTTGAACATTACAAGATTTCTTTGGAATCACTTTGGGAGCAATTCCCACATCACTGACTGTCACTGGACCTCTCTGCTCCCCCTTACAATTTGTATCAGTGGAACTGTCAATTAAGGGACTTGATATTCACTAGTTTTCACTTAAAAGAGAATTTTAGTTAATGAGGTTTCCACTGTGGCTAAATTAAAAGAATTTATCACTTAAAACTCTCTAGCATGATGAAATCACTTCCAATACATATCTGATTGTTGAACATTACATGTTGATGAACAAGTTTATGGGATATTTATCTGTGGCACAAGCTTTATATCTTACAGTATTACTCTTTGGGATGCTACTGGCTCTGCTCTCTTCTCTTAGTCTACACTCCCTCTCTGTTGCTACAAGGGGAGGAGTCAAAAGTTAGACAGACTACAGTAGCCTTCACCAAGGCTGAAACATTTTTTATGTTGCATTAATGGTTAATCCATTTTACTATTACTTTTAACATGGTTACTTTAAGCCAATGTTTCCACAGCAAAGACCACTGATACTCAATCAGTGATTTTATTCCTTCATTGATTTTAGTGAAAGTATTTCCTTGTGCTGAACAATGCCTGATACAGATGACAGTAGTGAACAATTGGCTCAAATTGTCAGTTGGGAAGAATATAATACAAATATTTAGTATCAAAATCTTTGGCCTGTCATACTTAAGACGTTGGTGAAAAAATGGTCAAACTTTGTTTGAAAATACAAAGTTATGGCATAAAATCAACCCCCAAAGTCGTAAAACCCATATGTGAAACATAGTAAGTCGTATATACAATTCAAGAAATTGAAAAGACCACTTATATCTCATATGTACAACTTAATATCTTAATAATTCAACTGACTATTAGTTAGTCATATACACAACTTAGTATCTCACATCTTAAAGTTATTAAGTCATAAATATGACTTACTAAATCAAATATTTAGATTAATATTAGTTCAGCTTCTGGAAATAAGTCATATTGGCTTGGGTATTTTCATTATAGGCAGTGTTTTTACTGAACACTGACAGGCCCACACTGGTTATTACCTAAACTATTTCATAATTATTATTGTTTACATTGTATTATTTAGTTTATTTATATATGAGTACAAAATTTACAAAAGTGACAGACCAAAAGCAGTGATATTATGATAATAATCAATCTGATGTTATATGTTATGTGGTCATCTGTAACAATAACAGTGTTGTTACTCTACATTTACCAGGTGACAAGTTGGAGGAGTGGTATCAATGCTTGAGTGAATGACACGTTTGACATTCAATCACTGAGCTAGTGGGTTTGATTCCAGCTTATGTCAGTATGTGCAATTCACTGGGCACCTGTCCTCACATGACCACAGCTGTTCAAGGTGACATAAAACCCCTATTTTGACAACTTTGTAAACCTGTAGTATTTTAATGAGGTCAAAGAGCCACGGAAATACCAGTCGAGGCTTCTTTATTGCTACACATCAAAACACTGAGAGGTAATCCTCCACATTTCTCCTTCAGTCTTTCCTCTTGCTAAAAAAATACAACAACTCTTTGTACAGTATTATTGCAAAGGTTAAAGTTGAATGTTTACATCCCAGTCATCAGTTAAGGTCATATGAAGACAGGTCCACAGTGCATTGCTCACATTGCCGTCAGCTAGTGGAGTAATGGAATACATAGGTATGATATGTGTAAACCTACATACAGACATTAGATAAGTTGTGTTATGGTCCGAGCTCTCATTTAAAATATAAATTTATCTTCCTAGAAATTCTGCTTTAAGATACCTTCCAGGGAATCCAGGTTTTTCTTGTCAAAGTGAAACTAAATATTTAAACAGATATTTGGAGATAATTTTTGTATTTCTTTAAGAATTTATTCCTGCAGTGCTTAGTCTCTGCTGACTTTTCAAGTTTTCAAGAATCATGTAAACTGTAACATGATTAACTATGTACAATCTTATTACTGTTATGAATATTTCGATACATTTTTTTTCAAAAGAATACAAGAATGACCTTGACACGTTTGGTATAATTTAGTAGAACTTCAATTATATCAATGTGTTGGTGGAGGATATACTTGGTAAAGAGAACAGGGGTCACAAAATATCAAGTATCACTTTATCATATAGTATGAGACTGGAAATAAGGTTATTAAACTAAATAGTATGACATGAACATTCAAATTACAAAATTTCTCAGTAGAGACCTATGAAGAATGTAGTGAGTTTTAGCAGATTTGGTAAATTATTAGTCAATGAGGCTTGGATCAAAAACAGATTCACACTAATATTGCCTTTTGACATCCCAAGTCCCCATTTTCAATTGAATTGGCTTTTTAACCCAAAACACCAGATAAAATAGTCAGGGCTGTGGGCAACACACTCACCTTTCACCTTTAAGGTTGTGGGTTCCACATTCAATTTTCCATTTCCAATAGGTATGAATACTTAACCCCACAACACCAGATAAAACAGGTATTGTTTCATTGTGAAAACACACTCATTTCACACCTTTGATGTTGTGGGCTCCACCTTTCGTTTCCCATTTCATATGGGACAGTGTTTTTACAACATTAGATAATGTGGACATAATGGTGCAGTTGGCAACATGCTTACCTCCCACCTCTCAGACTGTGTGTTCAAATCCCATCTCTGACTCTAAGTAGGAAGGTTGGTAGTTACCACCAGATGCTTGATGTTTTCTGGTAGAGAATTTTGTCCAATGAGAGTGTGATACCTTCCTCAGTTCTCTCAACATCTTATTGTGATATGGCCATTGCATGCTGAAAGTAGTGTTAAAACAAAAATACATTAAATTTAGTGAACGTTCACACAATTATCCAGCTGTACATCAGAACAGAGTTTTTTGGTGCACCAGCCTTGTAATCACTGTATCTCCTCGTATTTCTGATGGTGCGGCTACCAGTACAACACGTAAAGGCAACAGGAGCAGGGAACAATGAAATTTACTTGTTTTAAACTGTTGTACAAGATGACGTACTTTGTGTTTGCAGTTTTAAGATGCCTGTGCCCCTTATACTAGTTTGGTAGTTCTGCATTTTGCATTTGACTGCTGTTAATGTTACACTTTAATGATGATATTATCAAGTGACTAGCTTTACAAATAAGCCTTTGTTCACAGATCATGGTTGGTTCAACGTACTATCTTCCTGAAGATGGTCACAACCAATGCATATTCTGACTACCAGCATTTTTTCTTATTTATCTTTACTTGTGCATTTATGTCTCAGAAATGCTGATTTATAATTGTTTTATTTTTACATAGAATTTACATAGTTTTGTAATGAACAAGCAAAATATTGTCATGCTTCTCACATCACCCTGCCTTAATTATTTATTAGCAGGAGCAAAACAACAGATGGCGTGCAACCCGTTGAAAGTGACACATTAATGTTACACCCAAATGGAATCCATCAGAGAAGATCTTCTACCTCTGTTTCCAGCTTTTGTTGATTCTCTTGAGGCTTTGTCCAGACTACCTCTGCCCTGCTTCCTCCCACCAGGTACTCCCTCAACAACAGTAGCTTGTGCTGCAATCCTCTAGAATTTACCTGTATATTTCTTTTACAAACTTATGTCTTACAAGTCAAAGGCAATTAAGATTATTTCAGCTGAAATAATACTAACATGTTTAAAATTTGCAATTTTGCATAACTTCTGCTTGAAAAGAAACTTTGGTCAGCTAGCCAGTATCAATGGTAGTGAATTAAAAAGGTAGCAAAATGTTGTGGCATTACAGCTATACATGTCTTTCTGCAAAACACATACAGCTACCAACTACTCAACATCAGTCTGTAAGGCAAGAGAAAAGGGGTCTGGGAAAAAAAATACAGGAGTGAGCAACTAGGAGTGTAGGAGTTATCATAACTGGCTTGTGTCATGTGTGAGCATTTCAAACTTTAGAAACAACAGAAATTACCAGATCCAGATTAATTTTTTCATCACATTTCAGAAGAAGTCTTGTTCGATGAGTCAAAGAGTTTTCAAACAAATCTTCAATGAGGAGTACAGTTATGTTAAGTCAAGCAGGCACTTGGAATGGTGATTAATTCCTTAGACATGGAGTGAATAATATTTTCCTTTGGAGAAAGTTAAGAAATTCTTTACTTTCCATCAAATCGTTTTGCTGGATTTAGTTAATAAAGCCCGCCATGGAACAGATTGATGTTTTCAAAGCTAAAATAGTGAGGCCACATGCAAACGTAGCATGGGGATTTCGCTTGGAAGGTGGAGCAGAGCATGGATTACCATTAAAAGTACACAGGGTGAGTGCTGCACTATACATCTCCACAGGCTTGTGGGTCATTCATACAGTAGATTCTGTTAAACGTAAAGGCATCTGAACATTTAATTCAAATTTCCTAAAACTTTCATTGGTGCCAATAAAAGTACAGAATGTGCTTATGTTTAGACTCAATACCTGGTTCTACTTGTTTATAAATTTTACTCATACTCTACTTGTATATAAGTTTTACTACCACAGAGTCAACTGTGGCCTTACAGGTAACAAACTCACCTAGGAACACAGAGAACCTGGGTCTGATACCAGGTACTGGCAGACACAGAGTGGCTGGGATTGCCAATTAAAATGGAGGCTCTCTGTCATTAGGTCCTGTCTCCAGTGGCAAGCTGCAGAACCTTGATAAATGGTCGCTCTTTATGCTCTGTCTTTCAGTTTGGGGAATGTCAGTCACTAGAGCTTGAGCTGTAAGCCTACCCGAGCAGACACAATGAGACAAATAATGCTATGATCCCTGTAGTCCCGGAGAGATTGCTTGAGTACAAAAAGGCAACAATAATAGTAATGATGATAGTAATAATTATGTTAATTTGTATAATAGTAATTTTTTACAGTTCAATCCTGTTAGTCTCATTCTGAAATCTTAAATAAATAAAGGTATACTTTTGAAGGAACTCTGAGGTACATTCCACTGGAGAAAGACCCCTTGGAGATCTAATCATTTACTTTTCTCAAAAAAAACCAAGTTGTCATTGTTCTGTTTAAAGTTTTTCTCTGTATTGAGTTAAATGGGTGTGTATGTCAACATTGGAGCATGAACTGTGAATCTTTTTTTTAAAAACTGTATTAACTGTTAGAGCCTAAGGGGATTTTGCCGAAATGTTAACAGACCTGAATCACGGTTGAATCCTGTTCAGTTTTATCTCAAGTAACAAAAACAATGTCAACTTACTCAGTCATCCATACAACACGGTCATTTTAGTGGGAAAACCCGTTACTTTCTTACTTACACTTGAAAGGAAGTTCTGCTTAACTGAAGCGTTTGAATGTATTAAGCTATGCAGTAAAGTAAAACTTATTAATATTAGGGTACAAACCCGCTATTCTTTATCTAAGGAAATCAATTTGAAATAACTGAGATTAAGGGAATTTCCAGAAGATCAGCTGTTACAATACATGCTAATATTACAATGGTTGTACTTTGTACTTTTTATTATAATTATATGACTTTTCTTTGATTCCTTCATAAGATAGATAGATAGATAGATTCCCCTTCATAACAGGGGAATCCAATCAAGTTATTACTTAAAGAGTGACTAACAAATCACCATCAAAGGAATAACTAATATGGGATCAGGGAGGAAGCCATTCCTTTCGTATGGATTGTTTTTTTGGTGTAAAGGTTAATTGCATTAAATTCCTGTTAGTGCCAGGTCATAAACCAATCACAAATTAATCAGTATATTAAAACAACAGGCACAATTGGAGTTCATAGCTTACTATAGCTGTTAAATCCACTAATTGCCTGCATATGAAATCCTTTCAAGTCAAAGGGTCCTAGATCATAGCTTAAGTAACTCTGATCGGTTAGGTTTTGAAACGGTAAAGCGGTTTTGAAACCAAGTAAGGTTTTGAAATGGCCAAATAAATGAACAGCCAAGGTTGTGAAATGGCCAGGAATATATCCATGGTTTCATACACTTAAGCAGGGGCAAACAAAACTAATGCGGTTGAATACATTATTTTTACTATTACATTCAAATTGATTCAATTTAGAAGTCACATACTTTCTGGGAGTGTTATCTTTATAGTTTGTTGTGGAAATATACTGAATAATATAGATTGACCTGGTGCTGTCTGTTTCCTTTTGACAAACAGGGATATGCAATTCACATTTAAAGGCAGTTGGCAAACTGACCATTTGAAATTCTCTTTGACAAGTGTGAAGTTTCAAGATACAGTTGTACAGAAAGATAGAGCTTGTAGCTTATAAAAGCTACATTTAAGTAATTAAAATTTTCAAAATTATTGTGCTACAATACCTTACCATGTGGGACTGAATGCTGAATGCAACCACCCGGTGGCGGGATTACAGCTGAGACTGGAAGTATTTTGTCCATTTTCCTTGAATTTAGAATTAAAAATAAACCAAAGTATTGCCAAATTACCAGTCTGAGTCCCAGTTACAGAGTTTATTTTAGCCAAGAAGAGAGTGTAGCGGGTCTGATGTCTGAGGTATGTCCTTTCTTAAAGGAGATGAAGAGAAGGGATCGAGACCCTCTTAGGTCTTTGGTTTGATCCAAATAGTACCTCAGGGGCTGTACCAGACACAAGGTCCTGTCTTCTTTGAATTGTCTATCTACAATGGTAGTTAGAGCAGGAATAGTCACCCGACACACTTAGAGAACCTTCTCTTGCTAGTTGGCTTTTGGCTATGAAATCTGAAGAGGGGAACAAAGCAACCTTTTCCCATTGGCCTAGATTAGATACTTTGTTTGTAACCCTGGCATGGATTTCGCTGCGGCCAAAGCTAGCAAGAAAGCAGTTTTGAGAATAAGATGTTTGAGGTCTGTGTCTTTCATTGGCTCAAAAGGTGCTTTTGTGAGCTCATTGAGAACAACAGAAAGGTTCCACTTACGAAGATTCCCGGAACTTTTGGGACAATCTCTGTGAAAACTGGACAGTAACCTGTTAAGGTCTGAACTTTGAGAGATATGGAGCCCCATTGGGCCCAAAGTGTCAATAATGGCCGTCCTATAACCATCAATGGTCGAAGGGCGCCTGTTTAGATCTTGGTATAGGTACATAAAGAGGGAGTGGAGAAATCCACCGAATTTTCTCTGCACCATTTCTCAAATAGGCCCAGTTTGACTTGTAGACGGTCCTTGTTGACGATCTCTGAGGGGCAGCAATTCTCTCTGCCACCTCCACAGAGAAGCCTTGTTCTTGGAGCTGTCCACTCCTAGACACCAGGCGTGGAGATTGAGATGCTGTGGATTGCTGTGGAACACATAATTGTGGGACAGTTTGAGAAGAGTTCTTGACACTGGAAGTTGAAGTGGGATCTCTGCTGAGAGCTGCACCAGGTCCCAAAACCAGGGCATCCCTGGCCAGCCTGGGGCTATTACAATGATCAGGCAACTGGATTGCCTGATTTTTTGGATCACCCTGTGAAGGAGAGCCATGGGAGGGTAAGCATAAGCAGTGAGACCCGACCAGTTTATGTTCAGAGCATCTATATCCCAAGCGTTTTGGTCTGGGACTGGAGACACATATAGTGGAACTTTGTGGTTCAGGCGAGTGGCAAAGAGATCTACATGAGGAGTGAACCACTTGAGACAGATCTGTTTGAACACCTGCGGATGCAGTGACCATTCTGTTGACTGGACTTGGTTCGACCTGGACAGAAGGTCGGCCATCACATCTCCGCCGAGTGGGTTCCTCCTTGTTTATGTAGGCTACTGCTGTTGAGTTGTCTGTAGCAACCAACACTGTTTGGTTTTGACACTGGTCCATGAACCATTGAAGGGCCAGAGAAACCACCTTCAGCTCTAGAACATTTATGTGTAGCCTTTTTTCCCTGTCTGACCACAGACCTTTTGCGGAGGTTAGCTGTAAGTGAGTGCCCCAGCCTTCATTTGAGGCGTCTGTAAAGAGTTGGATATTGTGGTCTTTGGGATGAAGGTCTGCACCTTTCATCACGTTTGTGGGATTCTGCCACCATTCTAGGTGTGCTGAAACGGTTTCTATCCAAGGAAGCAGGCTGTTCAATGACTGAGGAAATCTCAAATGCTCCTTGAGGTGAAACTGAAAGGGCCTCATGTGAAGGCGTCCCTCTGGGACCATTTTCTCCGTTGAGGCAAGCAACCCAATAAGTGACATCAAACATCTTGCAGTCAAAACATGTTTTGACTTGAGACGTAGGATCAAATCCTGAAGTTTGAGCCATCTCTCTTGACTGAGTTTTACAAGGGCTGAATCTAGATGGTACCCCACGAACGAAAACACTTGAGTAGGTTTTAGTTCAGACTTCTCTTGATTTATTATCCACCCTAAGGACTGAGTTAATTCCACCACTGTCTGAGTGTTTACTTGTGCTTCTTCCTGAGACTGGGCCCTGATCAGCCAGTCATCCCGGTACTGGTGAAGTCTGATTCCCCTTGACAGGGCCATCAGCTTCACCTCTTTTACAATCATTGTAAAGACCTGAGGGGCCGTGGCTAGTCCGAAGGGAAGGGAAGTGAACTGAAACACTTGTGACCTGTGGCAAAACCTTAGGTACTTCCTTGAATTTGGGTGGATGGGGATGTGAAGGTAGGCATCTGATAGGTCTATCGACGACACCCATTCCCCTGGAATCAGAGAGGCCCTAATGGACTCTGGTGTTTCCATTTTGAACCTTTCTACAAGTAGGAAGGTGTTGAGCCTGCTTAGGTCTATTACTGGCCTCCACCTTAGGTGAGGCTTGGGTACAAGAAACAGGCGACTGTAAAACCCGAGAGATTTTATATTTTTCACCCTTTCTATTGCATTCCTTGACAGAAGAGATTAGATACAAGAGGTCAGAGCTAGTTCTTTTTGAAGGGCCTTGTAACCTGATCGAATCAGTGGGGCTCTGACTAAATTTGGTTTTGATATGAATGGAAGAACTTAACCATTGGTGATAATGTGTAACACGTTGTTTGAACATTTGTTTGTGAGCCGGTCTCTTCTAAAAGAACGGAGGAGACCTCCTACTGGTGGACTGAGGGAGGCTTGAAAGGAATCATTGGGAGGAGGGGTTTCCATGCCCTTGTCCCCTTGAGTGGGGTCGAAAACGACCCCTGAAGCCTCTTGAGTTTGATTTTCCCCTACCTGAGGAAAACGATTGGTTACTGCTTTGAGAGGAATTGCCCCTGTAGGGGCGTTTCCTGTAGGAACCTCTTTTCTTGTTGTGGTGGGGACCATGAAAGGGCTTGTTTTGGTAGGGTCCTAAACCCTGAGAGTTTTTAGGGGTGCCTTTTTAAGGAGGAAGTCTTCTCCATCCTTCACTGAGACTTGAAAAGAGGAGTAGGCCAGAAGGGCGAGTTCCTCAGTTCTTGACGTCTCGAGTCCCCTAAATGTGGTTGAAGAAGGGTCATTTCGGCCTCTCGTCTCAGAAGGCCAGTGTTGTCCATAGTTTTCAGCTCCCTCTGGAGTATGTGGGTTACAGATTTGCTGAGGCAGGCTAAGACTCTGTTGAATAAGAATTCTCTTATTCATGATTTCAAAATAATCACAGGCGTTATCATAACCATGTCTGACAGCTCTTTCGGGATCGGTACCCTTTTGAATTTGGCTCTTGACCCTTTTGAAGGTAGCCTTGATACTGTGCTGACACTTCTCCATAACAGTGTTACAGGAGGATACAGTCCTAGCGAAAGTAGCTGTAAAATTGATGGCAGATAGATTCTGCCTAGCTTGATGTTCAAGTTTCTTAAGAACTTGTAGGGGAACCTTGACCACAGGGGCCCCAGAGGGCTTTGGGGAAATACAGATTTTAGCAAAATCTGTATTGAGTTCTTGAAACTTATCTTCAAAACAAGGTTGTCCCACCTTGTAGTATTTCGCTGTTGAAACCGGGGGTTTTATGTATTTACCCTCAGGTAAATTAGAGGCCAAGAAATATTGTTCAAACTTCTCAAAGCATCTTTGAGAAAGGGATTTAAAGGGAGCATAGCAGAAGGGCCACTTGGCCTTAGCTCCTGTTGGCCTTTATTGTCGTCCAGGCCTAGCACAGTGGTAGAGGACCTAGGCAAGGTTTCCCTGGGATCAGGGAGATCCAGAATTTACCTAAAAGTTTACACTTCCTCGGCATATTGTGAAAGGAGGTCAGACATGTTTACCTCCCTGTAGAAGACTGGATCTGTGCTATCCTGATGTTCAAGCTCGGGAGGAGCCTGTTGTTGAGGTTTTGTAGACTTTTTAATTGGGACAGAGGACTCATCTTCCTCTGAAGAAGATGACTGAGAATAATACTTTGCCCGTGCCTTATGCTTCCTTTTGTCAGAATTTTTTTGGATTTTGAACACACCCTTTTAGGTTGTTCCGACTCAGAATGATGATCCGAGTGGTCGGATTCATAATCCGAGTGCCTGGAAGCATGCTCGCACTGGACACTTTGAGTGGACTTTGGAGGAAGTGGAGGTCCATAATGGTCCGTGTCCATTGGTTGAGCATCCGAGTGGTCAGATGCCCAAGTCGTGGAAATAGAAGTCCGAGTCGTAATCGGGTCAGGCTGTTTACTGGGTCCAGCTTTAAGTAAAGAGTCGGGCGTCTGAACTACATCCGACTCGGAGGCTTTTTTCATGGAGTGCATGTTGTCTCTGAGAGACTTCATAGCGTCCAGCATAGACGCCTGAAAAACCCCCATTTGTTGTTGAAGTGGGATGTTAAATTGACTACCCAGGGATTTTTCTAATCTACTCTCTATTTTGTTCTGCAATGCAGTACCTGGGGTGAGTGGGACAGTTTGTGGTGTCTTTAATGATAAAGACTCGAAATGTAGGGCTTGGGGACGGGGAGGTGAAGAAAATAGGTTTTCAGCAACACCCTTAAGCTTGAGAGCCAGAAATGGCTCCACATCATCACCCAGTAGGTTAAGATCATCTTCCTTGCTAGTATTACAAGGATCCGATGCCTTCTGTTTCCTGACGTACCGACGCCTCATAATGTTTAATCTTAATTTGCTGTTCCTCGGAGAAACTTGCACAAATATTGCATGGAGACTGATTGGTGACACAGGGGTCGTCTCCCTTGCCAGATTCCCTACATGTGGGGCAATAATTGTGAGAGTCGAATGGGAAACAGAAGTGACGGCATTTAGATGATCTTGGCTTTACACTGGTTCGGTGGGTAGAGATTTTTACTGCAATAAAAGAAATCTGAGTCAAAACGCGGAAAACTCACAAAACACAAACATTTAAGAAAATACTTATCCTGTGTAATTCAAACTATATCAGAATAATCTATATAATAAAAATAAGTAAATAGCTGAAAATTAACATCCAACAATACGTATATTCTGAGAAAACAGTAAAAATCTTGAGAGGTATTTCAAATGCTTTCCAATATGGCAGCCAATGAGAGAAGAAAGACGAATCACCAAACGACACTGCTATGGTTTACATTAAAACATGGACTCGGCCAAATCCAAACGTCCATTTTTCTTGGTCGTTGGCTGGAGTCCTGCGGCCTACCGAGTTAGCATACAGTCCCACATGGTAAGCTATTGTAGCGCAATAAAATGGTCATTTTATAACCTTGCAGACATAAACAAGAGATTTCAAATGACTTGTAGTATTTACATAAAGACTTGTGAGATTTCATTTGTAAGAGCAAAATAAGTCTCCAAGGCCAAAATGAATTAATTGCCATTCACTGCCTCGAACATCTTGTTCAAGCCAGGGATCAATCTATAGATGCTGTGATGCAAAGAAATGTGATAACTCAATGACCAGACAAGATTTTGGTTTGTGTCTGCACAGAATTTAGTACGGCTTTACATGTAGTCATACTTACTCAACTAATCTAGTGACATCATGGTAGGGTTTATAGAAATTTAAATTGTAACTTCTACAAATCTTCTGATTGCAGTAAATTTACATCAACTTAGCAGACATTTAAAGCACTCAACGTATGTGCAACTGGATTGTAAAGCACAAAATTATGAATAAATGTAAGCAAAGTTTTCTAATGATTTAAAATAATCTTAATCGAATCAGACTTATATAGCAGTTAATTTCTATAGAATAGTTTCTAATGAACACAAAGCAAAATCAGCATAAACAATGTTTTATTGAAGCTATCAGGCAAAATCAACAAAGATTATAATAAGCCTTCTCACAGGATGAACTATATACAAAAGAATATGAATTGATAATAATGATGATGATGAAGGTGTGGACACATGGCTAATATAATATATAATATTTGTTAATACATACATATAGTATTTACTTTACTACAGGTCTCCCCAGGAAGTCCTGCCCACCAAATTGGCATTTCTGCAAACGATGCAATCACAGAGATTGGAGACGTTTCTACAGACAGACTCACATTCAAGCAAGCACATGAACTAATAGCTCAATTCAGAGACACCATCTTCCTCACCATAGAGAGGTGATTAGCCATGAAATAATTCATATTGTTGCTAAATGGTACAGTAGACTCTATAGCACTAAAGTTTGAAATCTATTACACTTAAGTAACCATGTACTAAAAGCTTAATTCACAGTGAACATTGTAACGAAGCTAATTTTACCATATTATTTGTTTACATTGAACTCAAATTTTAAAGTACTAAAACTTCAAATTTGGGAATTATAAGCTGTTCATGGTACTCAGTTTACCACTGATGAGATCTTCTAAATAGTTTAATCCAATAGTTCAAAACATTGAATGCCAAATACTAGAATGTTCTTATAATAGTCAGCCCTCCACCATGCAGGGCATGTTTCCAGAAATTCAGGATTTTTTTACCCAAGATGATCCAGATCTCTCTCAAAATGTAATCACTTCTTCCTCTAGCTAGGCTCTTCCCACAAGAAAATGTATGAAGATTTGCTCATTAGTTTTGTAGTAATGCCAACCAGAAAGCCAAAGTCATAGAAAATACATTGAAAATGGGACATTTGACAATTTGGAATTGTTTTTGTATCCACAATAAGATTTGGATATTTCCCAAAATTTAATCACTTCTTCTTATGGTCAGGCCCTACCCGCATAACAAATTTCAAAAAGATTCCTTCATTACAGACAAACGAACACACCCAAAAACATAATCTCCTGATGGAAGTAAAAAGGCAACAGTGGATGGTTATTATAATTACACTTACTTACAGACAAATGTTTTTTTTTCCTTTTTTCTTTGTTGACTAATGAATAACTAAAACCCAAATTCTGTGGACATTGAATGCGTCCATTGAACTTAATATGTTCATCCACTTGATGTGATATACTGTGTGATCATATGACTTGCTGATGTATTTCAGGAAGGCCCATGGCCAGGTGCCACAGAACCCACTGGTGTCTCATCCTCAGCATGATAACCCCAGGTCCTACCAGACTTATGACTTGACAGGCAGCAAGAAGCCTGCTCCACAGTACCAGCCGGTAGGTAACAATCAAAACAACCTCTACTCACTGGTAGGAAACAATCAAAACAACCTCTACTCACTGGTAGGAAACAATCAAAACAACCTCTACTCACTGGTAGGAAACAATCAAAACAACCTCTACTCACTGGTAGGTAACAATCAAAACAACCTCTACTCACTGGTAGGTAACAATCAAAACAACCTCTACTCACTGGTAGGAAACAATCTATCTACAACACACTACTCACTGGTAAGAAACAATCTATCCACAACACACTACTCACTGGTAGGAAACAATCTATCCACAACACACTACTCACTGGTAGGTAACAATCTATCCATAACACACTCTACTCACTGGTAGGTAACAATCAAAACAACCTCTACTCACTGGTAGGTAACAATCAAAACAACCTCTACTCACTGGTAGGTAACAATCAAAACAACCTCTACTCACTGGTAGGTAACAATCTATCCATAACACACTCTACTCACTGGTAGGTAACAATCTATCCATAACACACTCTACTCACTGGTAGGTAACAATCAAAACAACCTCTACTCACTGGTAGGTAACAATCAAAACAACCTCAACTCACTGGTAGGTAACAATCAAAACAACCTCTACTCACTGGTAGGTAACAATCAAAACAACCTCTACTCACTGGTAGGTAACAATCAAAACAACCTCTACTCACTGGTAGGAAACAATCAAAACAACCTCTACTCACTGGTAGGTAACAATCAAAACAACCTCTACTCACTGGTAGGTAACAATCAAAACAACCTCTACTCACTGGTAGGTAACAATCAAAACAACCTCTACTCACTGGTAGGTAACAATCAAAACAACCTCTACTCACTGGTAGGAAACAATCAAAACAACCTCTACTCACTGGTAGGTAACAATCAAAACAACCTTTACTCACTGGTAGGTAACAATCAAAACAACCTCTACTCACTGGTAGGTAACAATCTATCCACAACACACTCTACTTACTGGTAGGTAACAATCTATCCATAACACACTCGAAAAACAATCTATCCATAACACACTCTAAAAACAATCTATCCATAACACACTCTAAAACCAATCTATCCACAACACACACTACTTACTGGTAGGTCACACACATTTCAAAACATCTGCTGCCAACTTGTAGGGAACAGTTTATACAAAGCAACCACTAATAACTGGTAGTTTAAGAATAAGAATATTATTTATTAAAATGTAAGTTTGGATTTAGAAGTTTGGTTCAGAAACAGAGGTATGTGTTTTCTGGTTTCAAGGTGTTTCATCTGAGTACTAAATACAAGTTAAAAGACCACCTCAGCAAAAAAAAAACAACATTAATAGTTTTTCCTTGTTTTGTAAGTATGGTATACATGACACATGTCTCCCCTGTTATCGTCTTTGACATTTATACACTGTTGGGACAATGAAAAGCTTTTCTCTTAAACTGGATTCAATTTAAATATGAATCATTTCAGTGATATAAATCTTTATATGCTCAATCAAAAGGACATTATGATATTTGATCAATTTTTACAACAGATTTTAAAATGATCATTTTTTACTCCCCCCACCCACCCTTTTTATCAACTCGAAGTTTTCGTTAACTTTATCCTGAAAAAGTGAAAGTCATCACATACTAGTTGTTAACATTTGGCAGTGTATTTATATGTAGGATATAGCCTTTGAACTTCCATGTAAATTTACCAATAATAAGTAAACAAGTGAACACCAGCATGCATAGTAAAGAAACAGACTTCTGTTTCGTCCCTGGACTTTCCCTTTTTGATCTCGATCGCATTAGAGAATGCTGTATCAATTGTGCATTATATAAATGTTTCTATTCTATTCTATTCTATAAAAAAGAGGCCACGGTGGCAGAGTGGTAACATTCTCGCCTCCCACCTCTGAGACTGGGGTTCGGTTCCCGGCACGGCCTCAAGTGGGAAAGCTGGTAGTTGCTTGCCGTTGGTCAGCAGTTTACAGTATAGAACCTTGACCAACTGTATGTACTGGTTTCCTCTGCCCTTCCAACTACCCATCGTGATATGACCTGTACAGTGTTGAAAGCGACCTAAAAACCCCAAATAAATAAATAAATCTATTCTATAAAAGAACATGCATGAATTACTTGTAAACCACATGTTGCTGCATGATGACTCTCCTGTTTTATGCATATTACCAGGCCCGTGCTCCTCAAATGCCACCACCACCTCACAGGCCCCATGAACAGGATAGCACCAAGTTATACCAAACCTATGATCTCAATGGACCCAAAGCCTACACACCACCCTCAATGCAAAGAACACATCAGGTAAAATATTCAGCTGAAGATAGAGTTATTTATGAAATAGAATCTCCATTATCTGCAGAATTCTTTTAGGGATTTTTTGCTGATATATTGCTCTGGATCCCTGGGTGAGGGATCAGGCATTGCTTCACATATTTGTACTCGAGTGCTCCACCATTAGTCTACTCGTTAAGGAGGACGCTTTTCAGTAATAACAACAACAGAATATGGCACAAAAAACTGATCCACTTGCATATGAATGTTTTGTTAATGTTCATGTAAATAGAGTACTATATATTTTCTTAATTCTACAGTTCCTAATAATTCAGACTGATTTTTTTGCCCCCTGAAGATACACCACACTGGCATATTTTTATTTTGAAGAGACAAATAAGCCGAATTGGGCTGGATTCAAATGATTTGAATTTATATTAATGCACTTGTCACTATAATAAGGTTGTATATCCCCATCTGTACATTGCTCTACTCTATACAGAGTACGGTAGATTTGCTGTAAGTAGAACTGCCATAAGTAGAATATTGCCATAAGAAGTTGTTTCTAAGTCCCAACAATTATTAGTGCATTATACAAGGATAACTAGAAATATGACTTACAGAAAGTGGCTATAACTAGAACCTAATTTGATGCACAAAGCATAATGCAGATGTTCCATTGGAGCCGACCGGTCGGTAACTATGTATTTTTTGGGAGTCGGGACAAAAGTTTACAAGGTCGGTTACAATCGGTTGTAGTTTCCAGGCTTGTCGGGAAGAGTCGGAGAAATATGAAACATGTTTGATATTTGTACGACCGTTTCCTACTCGTCTATCAGACCCTGAGAACATCCACATAGCAACAGGCCTGTCGGTTAACTTAACGGCCTGTCAGTTACATTTCCTGCCCTGTCTGTTAGTAGAACACCCCTGTCTGTATCATGTTTCCGCCTTGTCTCAAATATGGTGATCCAGACTGTACATGATGATAAACAGATTGTGCAGGAAAAATAACTGTACAGTCTGTAACTTTAGCCGCCCTGTCTGTAAATGTTCCCGACAGGCCTGTAAGTTTTAAAGGCCAGTCAGGAACATTTAATGTCTGAGTCCTAGAATCGGGAATTTTTGTAACAGACAAGCCCTAAAGCGAAACAGACACACAAATTAGCATAAGTTTTGAGTTAGGCTGGACTGGCTGGGAGCTAAACTTGTTCTCTGAGGTTTCACTTTTAAGTTTAAGTTTAAGAAGCTGTACATATAATTGACAGATTGCCAAGTTGCAGAAGGAGAAAGATTAAAGTATCTACAGATTCTCAACCACAGTTTGAGCTAGGAGATACTGCCGAGGATATAGAGAGAAGAAGAAGAGAGAGAGAGGAGAGAGAGGGGAGAGGGAGATACAAGAACAGGAGGAGAGGGAGCGAGAAGGTTGGATAGAGAGGTTGGAAAGAGAGAATAGAAGGGACTGAGCAGATGGAAGAGACTGAGGAAAGAACAGAAAAGCAACCTCGAAAAGACACTGATGTAGAATCAACTCAATCCAGGCAGAAGAAGGGGCAAATGAAGTCTATTTACCTGAGTGATTCTGATGAAGAAGCAATTGTGGGGTTTCTTAAACAGCACAAGGAACTGTATGACAAGATTCAAGCGAAGTTCAAAGACAAGCAATGGAAGGAGGGACTCTGGAAAAGAGTAGCAGTTTCCAGGAATTTATCTGTCAACACTGCCAAGAAATGGTTCAAGATTCAACGTCCCAGATATGGCAAGCTCACTCACATGAAGTCAGGACAAGCTGGAGTGAAGAGCACTGAAAGACAGACCTGGTTGAGAGACAGTTTTAGTTTTCTACGAGGTCATATCAGAAAGAAGGGAGTGTCTAAGTCTCCCACGTTCAAGTCACCACTGAGACCTTCGAGGGCAACAGTCACAGCTTCAGTTCCAGACACTTCACGAGAGACTGAATCTGGGATGGAAATCAGCATGGTATCAGATGTTACTCATCAACCGTTGACCACAAGCCCTTCAAACCGACCAGCTGCTGTCACCACCACCACTGCTGAAGATCCAGTTTTAGATGAGTTCCAGCAGACGAGGTCCATGATTTCCAGTTTCTTTAGTGCATGTCAGGGTTCTACTCCAAATCCAAGACAGTCGTTCTGCAACTATCTCTACTCCTAGATTACCTGGAGGAGTGAGACTTTTTAACCTTCAGGAATGAGACAGTGAAACTTCTTAGTGGAATACAGTACAAGGCCGAAGAACGCAAGAGACAGGTCACAACAACTCACCAGGTCACAATATTTCAACTTCCATAAGCAACACAGGCCACAGCAGGACGTGAATACATACTCACGATACCAGATACACAGCAAGTCTCCACACCAGCTGTACAGCCAACACAGATGCCAGCACCACAACAGCCAACTATGACTGCCAAAGTTCAACAGCCACAGAGTTAAGCAGGAGCGTCATCGCAGCCTACATCTTTTATCATTGTGGATGACCAGCAGCCTGGGCTTTCCAGACAACTGATGTTTGCTTTGAGCCCAACAAAGACATTAAACCCACCATCCATCACCTCCAGACAACAGGAAGACAGTCAACACAACACCAGTCCTCTGGATTATCAAGTCTCTTTGGAAGCATTCCAAGTCTACTACAGCACCAGCAGATCGACACACCATTTTCACCCTCTCAACTCCAACCAGCACCATCGTCAGTGCCAATTACCACTCCGCAAGAACAGTCAAGACCTCCCAGCCAGTCCAGCAAGCAGAGTCAGCCCAAATCAGCAGATTAGCCTGCATTAAGTCGCAGCAAAAAGGCACTTATAAGGGCCACCCGAATCTTTCCAAAACAATTATTCAGCTGCTTGTTCTTCCCAAAAACAAATAAAAACACACCGTCCAACACTTACACCTCCTTCAAATACATAACAAAAATTGTGTGAATGAATGAGTGAATGTTAAACCAAACTTAAAAATAAAAAAATTCCACAAAGTAATATGGTACGACTGACTTATGACTGATTGACGTAACATTTCCCCAGATCAATGACACTTTATTGTGAGTGTCTTTTTTTCACAGATAGTTTTCCAGCATGTTGAGGTTGTAATTGCAAACCAATAACTCTTTTAAAATTTATAGTGTAAGGAAAAATTTAATTTCACATGAAATTGATGTTTCTGAGAATATACTCGGAGAGTAGTTCTGAGTATATGAGTGGCCGAATGAGTGTAACATAACAGTAGACTGCACGCCTATAATTTCATAGCAGTAGTGTCTCTTGGGTTGCACTTATAGACTTAAATTTGAATGTATTACACATGGTGTCAAACAATACATTAGAGAGGTGGTAACACATTTATGTGACTCATACTCCATATATGACATCACAAGTGATGTATGCCATCACATCACCTTCCAGGCATTCCCTAGCAACCACTTAGTTGCTTTAGTTTCCTAGTTACCATCACAGGCTTTTCAAATAATTTACCTTTTTGAACTTAGGAATCAATATATTCACCAGTGTAAATTAATATATACTGGATAATGGTGAGTATCTAAACTAAGTGTATCTAAACATGTATGTGGCTTACGACATCCGGCGGCCGATTTGTGACAGCGACTTTTTCCCTTCTTCTCCTTTATGTTTGGTTATTCACATATATCCAACTCCAATCTGTGACATCTGACGCCTATGGAGCCCCTAATAGGACATGGTAAAATAAAAATTGCACCATGTATCAAGTCGTGCGCACAAGATGATCTCGTGATAATGAGAAAATAAGTCTTGATAATGAGATCATCTCATTAGCACCACTTGTTTTCTTGATATCACAAGATCATCTGGTGCTCACCAGATGATCTTGTGCTCACTAGATAAAGTGGTGATCTCCAGATAAAGTAGTTATCACAACATATTAAGTAGTGAGCACTAGTTTATGTGGTGATCACCACTTATTATGTTGTTATCACCAGATGAAGTGGTGAGCACTACATTATCTGGTGCTAACCAGATCATTCTATTATCACTAGTTCATCTCGTGCTCACTACTTCATCTAGTGATCACCAGATGATGTGGTGCTCACTACTTATTTTCTTGTTATCACCAGATGATGTGGTGAGCATGAGATGATCTAGTTATAACAAAATGATGTGGTGATCACTACTTCATCTTGTGAAAACAAGAAAATAAGTAGTGAGCACCACATCAACTGGTGGTGAGCACCAGATGATCTTATGATATCAAGAAAACAAGTGGCGCTAATGAGATGATCTCATTATCACAAGAAAATAACTTGTTATAACGAGATGATCTTGTTATCACAAGATGATCTTGATATCACAAGATGATCTCATTATCACCAGATCATCTTGATATCATGAGATGATCTTGTTGTCACGACTTATTATCTCATTATAATGAGATCATCTCATTATCACAACTTATTTTCTCATTATCACGAGATCATCTTGTGTACACGACTTAATACATGGTGCAATTTTTATTTTACCCTGTCCTATTTGGGGCTCCGTAGACACCCGATATGCGACGGCGATTTTTCCGCTCTGCGAGGAAAAAAATCAGATGACAAGCGAATTTTACGGTGCTGTGGAAGGTACAAGATAAAAAAATGCAAGGAAAACAGTTCTATGTCCCTTCCAGGGCTCCGTAGAATTTAGATATATATTTACAAAATATTGAGAAGATTGGGAAAAATCAGCCGTCAGATGTTGTGAGCCACACACTTGTGTATGTACACTAAGATTTTAAATTGTCATGTAGCAGTTATAAAGAGCACATTTATTCATTATACTTCTCAACAAGTACAACAAGGGATAAAATGTTATGTTGCATAGGTCAATATTAAGATATATGCTATGCAGTCCAAATATCATTCAATTGACTTATATATAGTAGTTAATATTTTCCCAGGTGTTCAGTACACAATATATACATAACAATGTAAAACAATATAAATTATACTTCCCTATTAAATAGAACTGCTATGGATACAAAATGTTTCATTCTAAATATGCATAATGTTACAATTTACAAACAAAATGTATATAATCTTCCGACAATTATATTCATGATTGATATGTCATAGCTATCTCCTAATGTCCCTAAGTCGTTTGCGGGGGGCATGGGATTGAGAGGATTCAAGTGTGGTTTCTATGACAACCACGTTCAGGACGTTTTAATGGGCAAGCCAATGTACTGATTATACATCAACTAAATGTATATATCTATGGCTACAAGACCAAGATATCTAAAAATAGCCATTTGCCAGCCCTGGGGTAAGTTAAAAGTCTAGGGCCGATTTCACAAAGGGACTTAGACTTAGCCAAGCTTATGGCTAAGTGGGACTTAAATCTAAGACTTTGGTCTTAGCTAGGTCTGGGACTTAAATGGATTTCACAAAGGGTGACTTAGCTAAGTCCAAGCTTATCACATAACCACAGTGGTTTTCTGTGTCATTATATCCTTCACTTGATGCATTTTATCCAAGGATAAGTGCTGTTTTGCAATGGAAAACTTGTTACCACATATAAACTTCCCAAAGACTACTTTAGTGATGTGTTCTGTATAATTCTAGTTCATTAACAGCCATTTCAAGTTTTGAAATGGAGAAAAGTATATGACATACATATTTAAGTCCTCTTTACAAAATTAAACCCACTACCTCCCAGACCTCCCTGCTATGCCCCTGGATACAGAAATTTTGATGTCTGCTTATTGCTTAGTTGCGCCTTAGAATCCTCTTATTTGGGGAGATTAAGCGCTATAAAAGTCCAATTAGAATTAGAATTAAAGTTAAGTCCACTGACTTAGCAATTTCATGGATTTAGCTGCTTTGTGAAATCCACTAAGTCTAAGACCACAGGCTTAGCATTCTGTTGACAAAATATAAGACTCAAATTTAAGTCTAAACTTGGGCTTAAGTCCCTTTGTGTAATCTGCCCCTGGAGCATGCCGGAGCTATTTTCTGTACCTTAAGGGGTCAGATTGTAAAATAATTGAGCCCCTGATGAGACAACTTTTTACAGATAAGACGGTCGAAATATATAGTAATATTCGACTCATATATCAGGCCATTAGCTTCTTGCCTTGTACAAGACACTTTTTATAGTATACAACCATACTGTGTGGTTTTTCTTTGTTTCTTCATTTTTATGTATAGCTTTACAATGCCAATTATTTCAAGTTAATGATTTAGAAGTGAAAAGTCTTAATTGCTTGATGAACTTTGGTGAATTTTTTCTGCTATTAGAAAGTCACGTAAAAGAACTGAACTGAAAGTTTTTTTTACTTATTCCAGATCAGATAGGACAGGAGAAATAGAGTTGAGGGTGTTAGAAGTGTTGCCAACAAGTGTTTTGTTTAGTCTACTTAGTCTCCTACTGCTAATTATGCATTGTTATACATAAGCAGCTACAGTAACAACTGTATTTTATTTCCCTTCAAATTTATCTGAATATAACCTTAATGAAGCCAGTCTGTTGGTGTTTTTAGAAAATTCAAGTTCAGATGACATTATCTAGTATGGCATGATATTAAAAATAAATTCTATACATATAACAAAATATTTTAATCAAGTTTGGATTGTTTTTTTTTGCAGCAAGGTGACATCTAGCTTTGTAGTTTTTGTAACTCTGTGTTTAGCAACTTTGTCTTTCCCTGTCAAGACACTTTATTTACATCAGCTGATACAAACAATACCTCCCAGGTATACATGAAGAGTTCACTGAAAACTGGCCCAGAATCACAGTATTTGTGTCAAGTTGTTGGTAAATCAGGAAATATTATCATGAATGTTGACCTAGTTTCTTGTTTCAACAGTAGTATCCCATCTACTTTACTGTACCTCTAGGAAGCCCCACAGTATTTGGGTAATAGAAGCAAAGGACAACGCTGCTATAGTAAATAAGAGAACTGACAAAAGTGAGTGCTTATAATTTCCACAAAAAGACATTCAAATGTGTATCACGAGTATCAACACTCCAGCATAATACATGAGATGTTAAAATCATAGCTACCATTAAACAGTCAGTATTCAGGAAGGGTGACAGTGAAAGTGGAAAGTCTTGATCCTATAATCAAAATGCTTGTAAACCTGCAATGAATAGTTAGTAAAGTCAAACTTTAGGCCTTACATCTGTTTCAGTAGTATTAAAGGTTACATCAGGACAGGTCCACTGTAACTTCCGCATATTGTAATGAGCTGGGTTCAAACCACCACCACATGCAGGGACGTTGATTAATAAGCAATGAAAATGTGGAGGTTTAATGTAATCTACATTTCCTCTCGACAATTTCTGTAAACAAAGAGCGGTATGTAAATGAAAGACCAGTGGGAATACTGAAATTTCTAAATGAAAAATTAAATTTAAAATTCAATATTTCCTTCTCCTCTGAATAAATTTATGTCTAAAAGGAGAGTATGTAGAAATCAAATAGAACTTCAGACAAACTCCTTTCTGTGAAGCTCCAATTAGTGGAATTCCCTTAGAGGATCTAAGTTCCATTAAATTTGACTCTGTTGTCAGCAGTTAATGGTAAAATTGATCAATTTTCACTTGGATTCAATTCAAAAGAGTGCCAATATATTCATAAAACTGGATAGGGCTGACATTCGGCACTTTACTGTAATCTCTTTTCCCTTTGGCAAACACTGGAACTAAAGAAAAACTATGTTTTATGTCGGTTCAGCTGTAGTTGTGTTGTTCCTACACCAAACAGTGAACATGCTTTTTTGGGAAACTAAGCCACTTAGTTCCAAACTACTTCTTGTGTTCATAAGATCTTTAAGAATTTTACTCCAGTATAATGCAGTGGAAGTGAGTTTAATGCAACTATTAAGATAACACCCAAAATATGCTGCCCTTTCACCTGTGAACCAGACAGTGTGAGTCACATATTCAATTTTTTTGTAATATTAAAAGCTCACTTTGAGATAGTTTTATAAACCTCATGTAATTGGAGAGGCCCACAAAGAATGGTGATTACCAGTACTGCTTCACCCACAATAATGATACACAATAATGAGAGTTTTATCATTTTACAGCAGGTGAACTCCAAATACCGTCAAAATCATTTAAAAAAAATTATCATCCAAATGTTATAATGTTTAACATGAGCTAACATATTTTATTGTGGTAAATGTAGACCTATGAAGCATAATTGTATAGATTGTACAAAAACAACAGGAGCAATACCGCCGGTAATAATAATAACTAGACATTGCGTCGAGACGCAGTGTATCCCCCGGACGGGACATGGTTGAAGCGTGAATGTGTCGGGCTTGAGCCTTTTTCCTGGAGCACCAGGTCAGGATTCTCCATAGTTGGGCACAAAAAGGGCCCGACTTATTCCCCCCCCCCTCCTTAAATAGGCAACCACCATGGTGTTGGTGTTCTCCGTAGCTATGGTAGCAATAAGGTTCAAGCAGAGGTCTTGGAACTCCTTTAGGGCCAAAAGACTGCCTTGGTTCCAGATACTTTATGTGTAACTTGCTTCTGGAAGGGACCAGGTTCCCCTTGCAGTGTGTTTTCCTAAATGAGCACTTGCCCTTCTTGATGCATCTGTAAGGATTTGCAGAGCATATTTAAGTAGCTGTAATGGTTGACCTTGGACCTTGAAGCACATTGTCATCCTACAACCACCATTTTAGATGGGGTGGAGTGAACTGGGATCACCTTTTCTAGTGAGTCTGGTACCCTTCAGCTGTTCTTCAAGTGCCACTGTATGGGCTTCATGTGGAGGCGACCTAGGTGGACTTGCTTATGTATGGGTGTCCTGGTCTGATTAACAGATAAATTTACCATTGCTTGAGTTGTGAAAACTGGCAAATGGGTTATAATCTTGAGTGGAAGGCTGAGTTTCAAAACTCAGGCCCCTGGTGTCAGCTGACACTGCTCACAGGCTGGGTAAAAGGCAAGCTGGGTGGCCAGTCTAGGAGGGTGGATCACTGTATCTCACTGGAACCCGTAAGAAAAACATGATGAACCTCCACAGTAACTGATACAGCAGACTTCTTGCTGGCAGTAGGCTGACCAGTCCGGTTGAGTTCGGCATCTCAGAGATTGACAGGTAGTTGGACAAATCTTGTTGGGAAAGTCTTCTTATCTATAGTCACTTTCGACCAGCTAGGAGGTCCTGACAGTAGGCTGGCTGACTGGTCTGGTCGGTTGAGACAAGTCATCTCACCAAGACCAATGACTGGTATAAGAATTTCTCTGTAACCAATTTCCTCGGGCAGTAACTGGTTGGTCTGAGACGGCCACTTGGACCCTTAAAAGGCTACTGCTGGTCTGTTAGCCAGTCCTGTGGACCTACCCAGTACCAGGGCCTAACCGGCTAAATTGAAGCTATGCTCTGTAACCAGTTCCTGGTGGCTCCACAGTGCCGTGAAAACTCATAGGGCCTGGCAGAACTGGCCGAATTAGACTACGTCTCAGCAGGGGTAGGCTTATATGAAACAACTGCCTTCTTCCTGTCCATGACTGTGGAATCAGCAGATTTTCTCTGTAACCAACAATCCTCTGTAACCAGTAAGTCTGGATACTGGTACTCAACCTACAAAGCCATTTTCAATAGTTTCCATGCAATATAGTCACTGTACTGAATCCTAAGTATCCCCGACTTTCGTCCGGGGATACAATAAATATATATTATATATATATATGATAGATCTCATGAAATTATTTATTCTCTTTCTAAAGTTTGAAATGATCTTATGCATTGTTTCACCACAGGAAAGTTAAGGAAGGTTAACATGGAATAAACTTTAACAATAACCCAAAACAAACACTAAATCCCACATTTCAACAGTTACTGCCTGGCATCATAACTTGGCACATGGCTCAAATTGGCAGAGAACAGTATATAGAAGACTTGTCAACAGTGGGTTGTCACTAGCAAGACTTTTGTATTTCTGGTTAATTACCATACCATGCATATTTAACATTGAGTCGAGGGTGGCCCAACTGATGAAACCAATAAATTAAGTACATTCAGGAATTTCTAATGCAGTTCTATGCCAATTTTGGGGCTCTGAACTCAAATAGAAATTATATTATCTAAAAGGTTAACTGATTCAAATTGGTTTGGGTTAAATAAATTTATTATCTATATCTATGCAAATTTTCATCAAAAGAAATTCACTTTATTACAAGTAAAACAAATTGTTATGTACAAATGAGGATTTTGTGTTTGCGCTGTGTCACATTATGATGCCAAGCAGCAGCTTCATATCTCACTTATTATTGGTTCTAGAACTTTAACATGTGAAAACAACCTTCAGAAAATCATGTCCTGTAAATCTTTTGTAAGTGTCGAGTTTGACCTTTGACCCTTGCTTCAAGGTCAAGTGGGGTCATCATAAAGAAAAGGCCTTTTATCTAAATTATTATTGGTTCCAGAGCTTTTAAATGTGAAAAAACTGTAGGAATTCATAGCCTGTGAATCCTTGGGCCCCTGCTTCAAGGTTCAGTTGGGTTATCATATTGAAGGTGTTTTATCTCTCTTACTTAAGTTATTATTATAAATCAAACAAGGATAGTTGAGTACATATATTGAAATTGTGTCACTTTTTCAACAACAGATATTTCTATTACAATTACAAATCTTCTTTCATTTTATGTCAAATTAGAATTGTACAGAAATCATGCAACAATCTCTTCTGGTGGCTCCATTAAGTCCTCCTACTAACAAAGGATCGAAGTAAAGATATTGACACAATATAGTATCAAACAATTATTACAGCTTATATTCATCATTCAACTCAATAAGTAAACAAATTAAGGTACCAACAGTCTCAAACCCTGATGCACAGGGTTCACGTTACAAAGAGGATTCAAGCAGCCTGCTTCAATCCATCTCTTAAGCAGGGTTAAAATTTACCCTTGTCACCCCAGATTGTGAGCATTCACACCAACTACCCAGTTTGCTTCAGACTGAGTCAACCTGCGTAAATTTACTGGTCTGACCACTAGGATAAACTGAATTGTATGAACTAAGATAGGCTACCTAGAACTTATCATAACTAACATAATACCAGCTTGATAGCAACAAATACAAAGATGCATGCTTGAGACATGTAACCTTCATCTGCAGAAATAAGATTTTGTTGTAATAAAATGACAAATTTCTTGTACATTTTGAAGATTGTTTCTTTGTTCTGAGTGTTCCTGTAATAAGCACAAGTATCAGGGTTCCAGTGTTGGGGGTTCTGTTTCTTGCTTACAAGACCTGGAGAGTTAATGGTCTATTGCTCCCATGAACACACTTTCATCTGCACTAACATACAGCCACACAAACAGCCACTCAGTATCCAGGAAATGAGCTTTACATATGGATTTGTCCATTGCTTTCCATAATCTTTATCCAGATACCTCACTCACCCTTTACCACATCGTGCACTTATAATCATGTCTCACAAATTTTCTTCTATCTTTATTTGAAAAACCTTATGCAGAACAATATATTTTCTTGTATATTTTTTTTTATTATTAACATCTAAGAATGATGAATTTAAGTTGCAATATATGATTTAGAATCAACTCTCCCAACCAAAGTTAAGTTAATACTCAAGATTCTATTATTTAAGTCTACTTATTCTTGGTAAATACAAGAGATCCCAGGATATCAGATGAGAAGCACACCTGCCCCCCACCCCCCCCTCCTCACATGCTGAGTTTATTTTCAGATGAGTGATAGTCTTCCTTGTTTTATACTCACAAATCTGAAGCTTGAAGCCTACTTAAACTTGCATTTTTTCACCAGCTTAAAACTTATGTGTTATTCACATTTTTTCCCCCAGTCACTTGGATAAAATGGCATATTTTGATATGACTATTTAAATCAGCTTTTTCCCACTTATTAGTCAGTTGTGAAAAGTATTAAATTTAAAGCTTTACACTATCAATTGTTGTGTGACCTTAGCCCAGTGAGATCAGTATTAACCACGGGTAAGACCTTTGTAGCTAAGCCACAACTGTACATTTTTCAAATAATAAATATAATAGCAAAGGAAAGAAATAAAACTGGGTCAAGTAAGATGGGGGGGGGGGGAGGAGATAATATATTTAGTTCACAAGTTACCAGAATTAAACAAATGTAAATGGGGTGAAAGTAAAAGGCATTTGTCTGGATCTGAAAATCTCGCCTAGTGAAGTAAGATGTAAGGTCAGCCAGTATTTTTATCATGTGCTTCTTTGCTGTTTACCTCTTTCAACACTCTTCCTAGTCTATTTTGTACCTTAAAATGTATAGTCAGAGGTGCATCACAACATAGTTAAAAAATCTTTCATACAAGTCGATAACAAGGATTTGTTTTGAATTACCTAACCTGCATATTTATGTAACCTTTTCTGGTAAAATATGAAAGATTTTGTTAGACTTATATGTAAGCAATAAGTTTACTTCAGTGCTACATGTTATAAGTTTTACTGTACTCAGTACTCAACTCCTGGAGGTTGCAGTGTATGTAGTATTTTTACACCACATCCAGGAAAAAATAAATCTGCATTAGTATAACAGACTGCCATAGATCATGTACTTGGCCCTGTATTTCTTCTCCATTATGATCAGTATACACAGAGGTCCTCAAAAAACACAGTGAGATTTCTTTTGTGACCACTGACCTAATTTATGGTGATGTTATTTGCCAGTTGTATATTTGAACAAACTGCAGCATACTAATAAGATAAGGACTCGTTAACTACGATATTGTTCCAAAATATAACCTGATTGGCAGAATGGTGCTTCTATGAACACTATGGTGTTTTACATCTGACCTTTAAGTGAGGCAGTATTATGGAGAAGACCTGATAAAGCCTATTTCGCAGGCAGTAGAAGTAAAATATCTAAGTGTGATTTTGGACTCTGAAAACACCTTTGACAATGATATAGGTAAGGTCTGCCGTGCCTGTTACTAACACCTCGGGGATTTGCAACATATACGTTAAATTCCTAACTGTTCTAACTGCTACAGTTCTTGTGGCAAATGCTATGGTCAGTAGTCAACTAGCGTACTGTAATTACATACTATATGAAGTCAGCAAGGCCAGTGATGCTTAACCACAGAAAGTTTCAAAAAGCTCTCTGCCACACTGTTTTCAGACTGGACCGAACAAGACAGAACAAGTCTTGTCACACCCATCTAGAATAACTTCACTGGCTTCCCATTTGATACTGTATCCATTTCAGATGTTTCTTCCTCATTTATAAAGCCATAAATTTCTCAAAATCTCCTTATATGTCATTTTTGATCAAGTCTAGTTGTCTGGCTCATGAAAATAAAATATCAGTTTCCTCAGTCCGTCCCAGAGAGTCAATAGGGAGGTGTGGTTCTGCTGCACCAGTTGAATAGAACAGGCTTCCAACTGATGTCAGATCCCAACAGACTATTTTAAGCTTTAGAAGCCAACTGGAGACTTACCTGTTTAGACTAGCATACCCATAGTCATCCTTCCCTGGTGGGTGCTGGATTACAACTTTTGCCCATTTTAGGACTGTCTGTTTTTGGATTCTAGTGCATTAAAGGATGTTCATCAATTTAGCACTGTACAAATGTTTTTATTATTATTATTATACCCTGAAATAGTTGTAGATTATGCTTCAGTTAAGTATTCTCACAGAATAGAAATTAAATATTTTGAATTGGTGACAGATGTCTAAAAGATTTGGGTGAGGGCTGTATCTTTTAAATTATCTCTTCTACTTAGTTTCATATTATGTCATATTTAGAAATTAAACTGTATGTTGTAAGTCAGTATGCTCACTGATTAGAAAATGTTAAATATTATCATTGTCTTATCCACTGATACATTTTTATCTTTTATACAAAGTTTTTTTTTCAATGGTAACCGTTGTAAATGTTAGTATCATTATTTGGGATATTAAAGCAAAATACATTGTACTTGCAGAAACAGAACAGAAAAAGTATGGGATGTATAGGATGGCCTGGGACTGTATTCACAAAAATAATCATTGAATGATTGATGAAAAAAAGTAGCCCAAGTTAACACAGAAAACTAATTGCTTACTCGGGCCGATCCTCTGTATGAATATCTCTGTATGAACACCTCTATATGAATAACTGCTCAGGTCTGGGTTTTTTTAAAGAAAAACTTTAACCCTATTCCAGCATATTCAAGAATATCAGCCACTTCATACACTAAGTGGTGGGGTGTAATGATTAACAGACTTGCCTCCCACCTCTGAGATCAGTGGTTTGAACCCCGGACCAGACCCTGTGTGGGAAAGTTGGTAATTCTTACCTGTGCCTGGCAGTTTACAGTTACAGAAACTTGCTGGTTCCCTCTGCCCTTAAAACTAGTCCTCATGATATAAGCTATACAATGTGTTGAAAGTGATGTTAAACCCAAATAAATCAAATTAAATCAGATAATACACAAACTTGTGTATAAGACACAGTGTCTACTAGATATCAGATTTATATCTGTGCAAGTAGCAAGGTTGCACATTTTCAGAGATCTTTAAACCACTCTCTGAACATTACACCTGTTATCACAGAAAAATATTGCCAATTTCCGATTGCACTGTATTGTGTTTTCATGCTGAAATTGCAAAACTATCTTCTCAGCCTGATGTGTTGTTTACCTTCTCCTTACTGTTCACAAACAGAAATTCACATCTGTATTTGGTTAAAAAATAATTTTTGGAGAAGTTCAAACCCCATCAGGCAAAACCCCACTTGACATAACCCCACTCAGATAAATGGGAATTGGGACAAAACCCCACTATTCCTTTAAACATAATATTTACACACTGCAATTAACAAATCACCTTCACATTAATGTTCATTTCGATCTAACACTGTCCAACACCTTGCAGTGTCTCTGGGACTAGCTAATAGAATTAATATAAAGCACACTTCTAACACTAGAAGATTCAACAGCTCCTTTACTCATTGAAGCCTGAGCAGCTAGTAGAATTAATATAAAGCACACTTCTAACACTAGCCTATTTAACAGCTCCTTTACTCATTGAAGCCTGAGCAGCTAGTAGAATTAATATAAAGCACACTTCTAACACTAGCCTATTTAACAGCTCCTTTAATCATTGAAGCCTGAGCAGCTAGTAGAATTAATATAAAGCACACTTCTAACACTAGAAGATTTAACAGCTCCTTTACTCATTGAAGCCTGAGCAGCTAGTAGAATTAATATAAAGCACACTTCTAACACTAGCCTATTTAACAGCTCCTTTAATCATTGAAGCCTGAGCAGCTAGTAGAATTAATATAAAGCACACTTCTAACACTAGCCTATTTAACAGCTCCTTTAATCATTGAAGCCTGAGCAGCTAGTAGAATTAATATAAAGCACACTTCTAACACTAGCCTATTTACCAGCTCCTTTAATCATTGAAGCCTGAGCAGCTAGTAGAATTAATATAAAGCACACTTCTAACACTAGCCTATTTAACAGCTCCTTTACTCATTGAAGCCTGAGCAGCTAGTAGAATTAATATAAAGCACACTTCTAACACTAGCCTATTTAACAGCTCCTTTACTCATTGAAGCCTGAGCAGCTAGTAGAATTAATATAAAGCACACTTCTAACACTAGCCTATTTAACAGCTCCTTTACTCATTGAAGCCTGAGCAGCTAGTAGAATTAATATAAAGCACACTTCTAACACTAGCCTATTTAACAGCTCCTTTAATCATTGAAGCCTGAGCAGCTAGTAGAATTAATATAAAGCACACTTCTAACACTAGCCTATTTAACAGCTCCTTTACTCATTGAAGCCTGAGCAGCTAGTAGAATTAATATAAAGCACACTTCTAACACTAGAAGATTCAACAGCTCCTTTAATCATTGAAGCCTGAGCAGCTAGTAGAATTAATATAAAGCACACTTCTAACACTAGCCTATTTAACAGCTCCTTTACTCATTGAAGCCTGAGCAGCTAGTAGAATTAATATAAAGCACACTTCTAACACTAGCCTATTTACCAGCTCCTTTAATCATTGAAGCCTGAGCAGCTAGTAGAATTAATATAAAGCACACTTCTAACACTAGCCTATTTAACAGCTCCTTTACTCATTGAAGCCTGAGCAGCTAGTAGAATTAATATAAAGCACACTTCTAACACTAGCCTATTTAACAGCTCCTTTACTCATTGAAGCCTGAGCAGCTAGTAGAATTAATATAAAGCACACTTCTAACACTAGCCTATTTAACAGCTCCTTTACTCATTGAAGCCTGAGCAGCTAGTAGAATTAATATAAAGCACACTTCTAACACTAGCCTATTTAACAGCTCCTTTACTCATTGAAGCCTGAGCAGCTAGTAGAATTAATATAAAGCACACTTCTAACACTAGCCTATTTACCAGCTCCTTTAATCATTGAAGCCTGAGCAGCTAGTAGAATTAATATAAAGCACACTTCTAACACTAGCCTATTTAACAGCTCCTTTAATCATTGAAGCCTGAGCAGCTAGTAGAATTAATATAAAGCACACTTCTAACACTAGCCTATTTAACAGCTCCTTTACTCATTGAAGCCTGAGCCGCTAGTAGAATTAATATAAAGCACACTTCAAACACTAGAAGATTCAACAGCTCCTTTACTCATTGAAGCCTGAGCAGCTAGTAGAATTAATATAAAGCACACTTCTAACACTAGAAGATTCAACAGCTCCTTTACTCATTGAAGCCTGAGCAGCTAATAGAATTAATATAAAGCACACTTCAAACACTAGCATATTTAACAGCTCCTTTACTCATTGAAGCCTGAGCAGCTAGTAGAATTAATATAAAGCACACTTCTAACACTAGCCTATTTAACAGCTCCTTTACTCATTGAAGCCTGAGCAGCTAATAGAATTAATATAAAGCACACTTCTAACACTAGCCTATTTAACAGCTCCTTTACTCATTGAAGCCTGAGCAGCTAGTAGAATTAATATAAAGCACACTTCAAACACTAGAAGATTCAACAGCTCCTTTACTCATTGAAGCCTGAGCAGCTAATAGAATTAATATAAAGCACACTTCAAACACTAGCCTATTTAACAGCTCCTTTACTCATTGAAGCCTGAGCAGCTAGTAGAATTAATATAAAGCACACTTCTAACACTAGCCTATTTAACAGCTCCTTTACTCATTGAAGCCTGAGCAGCTAGTAGAATTAATATAAAGCACACTTTTAACACTA
Organism: Sabellastarte sp. h YS-2021; assembly: GCA_964017235.1. NCBI lineage: Eukaryota > Metazoa > Annelida > Polychaeta > Sabellida > Sabellidae > Sabellastarte > Sabellastarte sp. h YS-2021. Next base: position 16,768,730 of record OZ024931.1, on the reverse strand, counting down.
GCCTATTTAACAGCTCCTTTACTCATTGAAGCCTGAGCAGCTAGTAGAATTAATATAAAGCACACTTCTAACACTAGAAGATTCAACAGCTCCTTTAATCAGTAAAGTGTGAGCAGCTAGTAGAATTAATATAAAGCACACTTCTAACACTAGCCTATTTAACAGCTCCTTTACTCATTGAAGCCTGAGCAGCTAATAGAATTAATATAAAGCACACTTCTAACACTAGCCTATTTAACAGCTCCTTTACTCATTGAAGCCTGAGCAGCTAGTAGAATTAATATAAAGCACACTTCTAACACTAGCCTATTTAACAGCTCCTTTACTCATTGAAGCCTGAGCAGCTAGTAGAATTAATATAAAGCACACTTCTAACACTAGCCTATTTAACAGCTCCTTTACTCATTGAAGCCTGAGCAGCTAATAGAATTAATATAAAGCACACTTCTAACACTAGCCTATTTAACAGCTCCTTTACTCATTGAAGCCTGAGCAGCTAGTAGAATTAATATAAAGCACACTTCAAACACTAGAAGATTCAACAGCTCCTTTACTCATTGAAGCCTGAGCAGCTAATAGAATTAATATAAAGCACACTTCAAACACTAGCCTATTTAACAGCTCCTTTACTCATTGAAGCCTGAGCAGCTAGTAGAATTAATATAAAGCACACTTCTAACACTAGCCTATTTAACAGCTCCTTTACTCATTGAAGCCTGAGCAGCTAGTAGAATTAATATAAAGCACACTTCTAACACTAGCCTATTTAACAGCTCCTTTACTCATTGAAGCCTGAGCAGCTAGTAGAATTAATATAAAGCACACTTCTAACACTAGCCTATTTAACAGCTCCTTTACTCATTGAAGCCTGAGCAGCTAGTAGAATTAATATAAAGCACACTTCTAACACTAGCCTATTTAACAGCTCCTTTACTCATTGAAGCCTGAGCAGCTAGTAGAATTAATATAAAGCACACTTCTAACACTAGCCTATTTACCAGCTCCTTTAATCATTGAAGCCTGAGCAGCTAGTAGAATTAATATAAAGCACACTTCTAACACTAGCCTATTTAACAGCTCCTTTACTCATTGAAGCCTGAGCAGCTAGTAGAATTAATATAAAGCACACTTCTAACACTAGCCTATTTAACAGCTCCTTTACTCATTGAAGCCTGAGCCGCTAGTAGAATTAATATAAAGCACACTTCAAACACTAGAAGATTCAACAGCTCCTTTACTCATTGAAGCCTGAGCAGCTAGTAGAATTAATATAAAGCACACTTCTAACACTAGAAGATTCAACAGCTCCTTTACTCATTGAAGCCTGAGCAGCTAATAGAATTAATATAAAGCACACTTCAAACACTAGCATATTTAACAGCTCCTTTACTCATTGAAGCCTGAGCAGCTAGTAGAATTAATATAAAGCACACTTCTAACACTAGCCTATTTAACAGCTCCTTTACTCATTGAAGCCTGAGCAGCTAATAGAATTAATATAAAGCACACTTCTAACACTAGCCTATTTAACAGCTCCTTTACTCATTGAAGCCTGAGCAGCTAGTAGAATTAATATAAAGCACACTTCAAACACTAGAAGATTCAACAGCTCCTTTACTCATTGAAGCCTGAGCAGCTAATAGAATTAATATAAAGCACACTTCAAACACTAGCCTATTTAACAGCTCCTTTACTCATTGAAGCCTGAGCAGCTAGTAGAATTAATATAAAGCACACTTCTAACACTAGCCTATTTAACAGCTCCTTTACTCATTGAAGCCTGAGCAGCTAGTAGAATTAATATAAAGCACACTTTTAACACTAGCCTATTTAACAGCTCCTTTACTCATTGAAGCCTGAGCAGCTAGTAGAATTAATATAAAGCACACTTCTAACACTAGAAGATTCAACAGCTCCTTTAATCAGTAAAGTGTGAGCAGCTAGTAGAATTAATATAAAGCACACTTCTAACACTAGCCTATTTAACAGCTCCTTTACTCATTGAAGCCTGAGCAGCTAATAGAATTAATATAAAGCACACTTCTAACACTAGCCTATTTAACAGCTCCTTTACTCATTGAAGCCTGAGCAGCTAGTAGAATTAATATAAAGCACACTTCTAACACTAGCCTATTTAACAGCTCCTTTACTCATTGAAGCCTGAGCAGCTAGTAGAATTAATATAAAGCACACTTCTAACACTAGCCTATTTAACAGCTCCTTTACTCATTGAAGCCTGAGCAGCTAGTAGAATTAATATAAAGCACACTTCTAACACTAGAAGATTCAACAGCTCCTTTAATCAGTAAAGTGTGAGCAGCTAGTAGAATTAAGAATTAATGTAGACCAGTTACATTGAAGAATTGCACCTTTGATCATGAAAGTCTAAGTAACTAGAACAACTGAACATCATAGTGCTTGATAGTTAGACAATTGTATCTTTTTAAAAAAAATCTACATCTTAAAAAATGTTTATCCTTTTCAAACTTTGGAGGAAGATGTTTTCAAAAGTGGGGTTTCATCCATAGATCAGATTAATGAGTGGGGTTGTATCTGCGTGGGGTTTGGTCTGATGGTGTTATGCCTGATGGGGTTTTGACATTGTGGGGTTTTGCCCTGGATTCATGAAAAGAATGCCTCAAATATTTGATCATTGTCTCCTGAAGAATACAAAATAACATTCAGTTTATCAAATTATCACTCTTTTTGTACAGTCAAAGTATTACCTTGTGTGATTTCAAAAAATAGGTTACAGTAAATATCGTTCTGAAATTTGCTGAATCCAGTCTGGATGTGAATCTGGATCACTAATAATTCAACATTGAAAAATTTCAAGTGCTGGTGGGCCCCTGGCCCCCTCTGCAACGAATTTAAAATGCTTAAAACTATATGAATTAATTGAGATCTTTCAGAAAATGTTTACCAAACAATCTGAAGTTGTTACAATTTTAATTGAAACTCTGATAAGTAAAATTCTGCTTTGAAGTAACTTCCATATCTTTCCTCTCTCATGAAGCTTATTGACCTCACACATGGCAACCTTGTTAATGGTATCCTTAACCACGTTAACAAGCACATGGAAATGGGCAATTTTGCACTTAGTTTAGCTGTTCCTACTGAATATAACAAGCTCCCTCAAGCCATCAGAACCCAGGACAGTGACACTGGCTTTAGATGTCAGTTGAAGACTTAATTCAGATAAGCCTCTGCAGACTCTTTCTACTGGATTAGCCAGTTCTTGGACACTGGCACCTTAGAGGGTGTCTCCATCAAATTGGCACTTTATAAATACTTCATTGCTATTATGTTGTAACAAGCTAAATTAACAGTAGGGACATTTTTTTTATTACAGTCTTGAGACTGTTTTTTGGAAACCTTGTTCAGGTAGAAATATTGTTCTAGTCCCTATAAATACAACTCCAGAGATAAACTCAAAATGTTTCAACTCTAACTAAAACAATTAGGCAAAGATTGTGCTTGAATCAATTAATTTCAGACAATAGAAAGTAAAACTGTGAGACTTACTATATCCATTATTACAAAGCTGATATTAATTTCCGGAATAAAAAATCTTTGGTGTAGCTATTGATGAGCAAGGCATACAATTTTACTAATAGTCATTTACTTACATCACACATACACACATCACATGAGCTGTAATTTATGTGTAAAACTAATCTAGGAAAACACCTAGAAGTGACTCCGACTCAAAGGTGTGGTATGTGTGTATCTATTGGAAGAGTTTTAGATGATAATATGATTTCTTTCAAGTGGACAATTGTGATGGACAAGCCTCACTGACACTTGTAATAATAACACAGGTAGAAGCTGATGAGGGAATACTTATTTCTCCCTCTATGACCTTTACACTGAGGCTCCTCACTCTGATAACATTGACCTTGTACTTCCATGTCTTTCCATCTTATTTTACCACTCAGCCACCACCTACTCTAGATGACCTTGTTACAGGCTGCATGTGTCTTTAGTAAGTTTTGATTTTGAAACTTTTGCATTAGAATTCATGGTGTATACCCATTTATTGTTCATGTCCATACCCTCAACAGATAAGGAGCTCTGAGGGAGACAATGAATAAACTAGAATAAATAAAATAGAAGCTATATGTGAACCAAAGCTGAACAACAATTATTACCACACAGAACAAAGTATGGGAGTTGTTTGTTGAAAGATTTTATTAAATTTGGTTTAACTGTGTACCTGTCATACCTCAGCATATAGTTTCAAGGTTAGAAGAAAACAGTGTGTCCTGGCTGGTTAATAGTCTTCACTGTAGGCTCTGAGCAAATAGCAAGTAACAACTACCTGTTTAATATATTGTCAGGACTAAGATTTAAACTCATGTCCTCAGTAGTAGAAGGTGAGTGTCTCACAACCATGCCTTACCACCAAGAGGACTTTTATTATATAACAGGAGAGAGCCAGTGAGCCTTCTTCAAAGCTCTTATTTGTTTAGTAGTTCAAATCAATAACACAATATGTTTACATATGTCCGAATGTTAAAGGCATAATATGCTTGTACCAGGTGGTTAGAAGGGTGGAGGAAACCTGTACACACAGATGGTCAAGGTTTTGTACTGTAAACCACTGACCAAAACCAGGCAATTACCAGCTTTCTCACTTGACTTGGGCTGGGATTTGAACTCGGATCTCAGAGATGGCAGGCGAGTATGTTACCACTGCACCACCATGACCCATTCAACAGTTAAGATCATATCAGAACATGTCTTTGATGAATCTCATATGTTACCATGGGCTGAACTCAGGCCTACAACCCCCATATGTCAGAGAGAAGTGATTAAATGGTAAACATCCTGTCACTGTATTCTCTGCCATTGAGAATCAAGCCTTTCTCTGTGTTTGAAGGGAGGAGGGGGTGGGGGACGATTCTAAAATTATGTTCTCCACATGTATGAACTTGCCTCATTTTAATGCCTGGGGTGGTATTAACAGAAGGAATCAGTGAAAGACAAGCCAAAGATCAGCTGAAGTCCAGTATGAATAACTGTATTATGAGATGATTCTAACTTTAGTTTAAATAGCTGTGTATATAAGATGGTTTAAACTTTAGTATAAATAACTGTATACATGAGATGGTTTGAACTTTACTACAAATAACTGTATGCATAAAATGATTTTTAACTTTAGTATAAATAGCTGTTATACATGAGAGATGATTCTAACTTTAGCATAAAAAGCTGTGTACATGAGCTGATTTTAACCTGGTACAAATAGCTGCATATATGAGCTGATTTTAGTCTAAGTATAAAAAGCTGTATACACGAGGTGATTTTAATTTTAGTAGAAATAGCTGTATACATCAGATAATCCTAGTATAAGTAGCTGGGTACTTGAAGTAAGTTTTCTCTGAACTTTGGCTGATCCTTTTTGTGAATATCATCCCTGGTTTACAAGCTACAGGTTGGCACAAAACACCTCAAATGTCAAATTAATGGCTGTTTGTCAGAAATAAATAACAAACACCAGGATCTTATTTTGGAAAACATTGTATTTTTAGGCAGTAGCACATTAAGCTAAATGGATACTGAGAATTATTTGATAAAAGATGTGATTATTTTTAACCACCAACAAGAAGGTTATGTCATTCGATGCATTGTTTTGTTTGTCTGTCTCTCTGTTACTGTTTATGATTACTCCAAAACTAATAAACACATCTTTATGAAATTTTGTACATGGGTCGGACTAGTTGAATAGTGTATTCTCTTTTGTTGTCGAGATCTTTCTTGAGCATTTAAAAAATTAGTAACAAAAATTGGTTTGAAATGTATACATGTTTGTCCATACATGTATGGCTTTGGATCTGTACTCCTAAATTTTCTTATTACATTTTCTTTGACTTTTGGTTCAAAAGGAAAAAGAAAATTATTGGTACCAAAAGTCTGTTTAAGCATTCACAAGAACTTTAAATAACTATTCCTATTACAGTAAGAAGTTGACATTCACAACGTGTGAAATTCAATGTGGCATGAATTTTATTTGATTAAATTAGGAATTACTACACACACAAGTTATAAATATATGTTAAACAAAATGTGTCTTTTAAAATGCTTAGTTTGTAAACAAATTACTGTACCTTTGTGGGATCTTTGTGGGTTTATTATGAACAAAAATAGTGATGATCTGCCATATTCATATTTCTTAAGTTTCAGGTTATAAAAAACAACAAAATTTGTAAAGACACTCAGTGTATTTAGCGGTTTCATCTTACACAAATAAGTAAAACTTCGTAGTTTCCTATCGATGGTCGGCAGATTACATTACAGAACCTTGACCAACTGTATGTAGTGGTGTTCTGTGTCCACAAAACTACCTGTCATGATATGATCTATGTAGTGTTGAAAGCAACCTAAAACCCCAAATGAATAAATAAATTTAATCTACTGCATTGTAGGCGCAATATCTTCCCCACAAGGGGGAACTCAGTGCGCTAAGTAACAAAAATCATTTATCGTAAGGAGAGTCGAGGGGCGTTCAAGGTCAGTGGTCTGGATTTGTGGGTATGACCAAGAGGGAAGGATACTAAGTTGGGATACTGGAGTTGAAGATGTGGGTTTTGAGGTGTTTCCTGAAAGATGTGACAGAGGGGCTATTTCTTATTTGGAAGGGGAAAGAGTTCCAAAGAACTGGGGTATAGTGTCTGAAAGAATTAGAAAAGTGTTTGATTTATTAACACTACAGTCAAAAGTGGCGGTGTGAAGGAACTTCGCCATGTATTTGAATGGGGGGCATATCAAAAAGCCTTAGCATCTCCATTATCATTGGTTCTATGGGTTTGGAATCAAAAAACAACTTCTTGGAAATCGTGTTCTGCAAATCTTCTGCAGTGTCAAATTTGACCTTGGACCCCTCTTCATGTAGAGTCATCATGCTGAAAGGGACTTATATTTCCCTTATAATTGGTTCTAGGGCTTCAAATTATGAAAACAACTTGTAAGAAATCATGGCCTGTGAATCTTACATCTGACAACATTTGGGGGATTTTGTATACTTCTTACAACTGAAGTCGTTTCTAAAATTTTCCAAATCTCAGTGTTGTTGCCCATTTAGTTGTACCTGCGGGCTGGGGTTCTTGCCTGCCGAGGCTGGCTATTTTTGTATAGAGTGAGAGAAGTTTGCTGCTGAAAGTGTTCTGTATAACTGGGTAAATAAATGATAACCTATGGGTGTATCTCAGTGACTGAGTGCCACACGTGTTTGTCAATTCATCACTTGTCTCTTACCTCAACATGAGGGATTCACCAAGAGTCTGTTCTTGGGTGACCATGACTGTTGGAAATGATGTAATTCCTCCAACTATGACCTTTGATAACCCATTTGCTGAAATAAAAATCAACCATTTATCAAGACTGATTCTTGTTACCACAGAGTACTAGTTGTCTCATTACACTTTCTAATGTGTCCTGTTCATCTGTTGTAGTACAACAGCGCAGACTTCCCAACAGCTCAGTCTCGACTGTTTGAAGCACCTGCACGACCCTACAGACCTCCCGCACCACAGTAAGTATATCTTGACAAACAGTATTCTTTTCATTATTTATTTGATAAAAGTAACAGTTCTTAAATCCAACACCTGGAACTCTATACAGCAGAAAAAGATGAAGTATGAATGTGCAGTGAACAATAAAATCATCATTACCCATACAATGACAATTTTTCAACAATACTATTGAGAAAACCTGTCAAGTAAAAAGGCATGTTTCAATTTTCCTGGAGAAGTTCCTTTTCATTTCAGAATTTTTAAATGTTTCAGACAAAATTTCTGAATTGTGCTTTGTTCTTCTTACCTGCACTATTTGTTTTATGTGGATTGGACCAAAGGAAGAAGTTATGACAAGAAGTTATGACATGAAGTTATGACATGAAGTTATGACATTTGGGGAAAAACAGATCATTTTCCTGAATTTTTAAAAAAGCTCCCTTGATGAATGTCTGACCTCCTTTTTGGAACTGGGCTATCCCTTTTTGGACATCAGGCACTTTAGAGGATGTGTACATCAATTTCTCCACTTTATGAGTGTTTCTTACTTACTTACTTACTGAGCTCTATGAGTGCTAGTCAGTTTAGTTTGGTTTTGTGTGGGATTTCTGTACAGCACAGATTTTGGGACTATCAAAATGATTATTCAAAACATGCTGACCTAAATAGGGAGACATACTGACAGGGATATTTATTTTACCCCAGTGCCACCTAACCTACTGTGGATAATTAGTATTACAAATTTGTCAACAAGTGCTGGTTTTGTGTTCATACTTCTATATAACCTACAAAATGTGTTATATATACATCATTTGTAAGGTACTTGTACTAAGCTTCTGCAAGTAAAATTTGACATTTTAACTCACTGGAGCACATATTTGTTGATACAAAACTGTTAGCAATCTGCTCACTGACAGATGTTAATTTGAGCCAGGCATTTTTTGCAAGTATAAAAACAGTGCTTAAGGAAGCTGTTCTGTGACAGGCAATTTTTAAACAAGACATTAATTTGAACCTACATTTTATTTCATTAATTACTTTTTTATTCCAAGCTGTTTCAAACTGTTTATTTGATAATAGCTGCAATATTTGGAAAGTTATGCCACTATACTTACTGTTTTGCCCCAGGCCTGCAGTACCTTCACCAACAAGGACTGTTCCTGATGGCCCCGGATTCTCACAAGGTGTTAAGTACATCCCAGAGGAGGAGAAAGTGGGAGGGGACGTGTCACAGTCCAAAACCTTCAAAATCCTGCAGAGTCTCATGCAGAATGATGGTCAGTACAATGGCAACAAGCTTGTGGGCATAAATTTCTCTGTTAAACATACCATCATATAATAATTGTCTTTTACTGTGAATACTGCAACAACAATAGCACTTATTCTGTTTGCAGGGCATTAAATAAATGGTCTAATTAATTTCTATGACAATGTGATTAAAAATTGTTCCAGAATCAAGGATATTGACCTTATCATGCCCAAAGTTGTAACATTTCTGATGCTCCCTAAAAATTTCATTACCATCCATACAGTACTTTTGGAGTTATGCTGTAAACAAACAAACTTACAAACAGAAAAAGTACTTTGCAAAACTTTTGAAAAGTAACAAACAAACTTACAAGCAAGCAAACACAATGACTAAATTTTTAAACAAAGTGATATGACAAACTATGTTCCTAACTCTCCTTGTCATCCTTCAGATCTTATTGGACTCATTTAGAATATTTGAAATAATAATTTCATCACAAAAGATGTCACCTTTACATACTCCACAGATTTGCATTACTTTCTTGATAGTTTTCTCATACACACAGTGAAAACTAGACCAACGACACATCTGTGGCCAGATGCAAGATAAGTCCACCATAAAAGGACAACTAACATGGTTTGGAAGATAAACAGCTTTTTTCAATATTAAGCAAGTTGTAAGCACTTTTAAGTTTGACTACCCTCATTTGACCTTGAAGGCCCAAGGTCAAATCTGACCACATCATAAGATTCCTAGCTCATGCTTTCCTGTAGCTTGGTTTCACATTGCAAACCTCTAGGACCAATAAAAAGCAAGTTAAAAGCACTTTTAAATTTGGCTATCCTTATTTGACCTTGAAGGTCAAAAATATTCCCAGTGTAGATTTTGTACTGATGAACATATCCTGTGAATTTGAGATCTCTACCCAAAATACCTTTTCCTCTAGAGGGCCAACAAAACTCTTGTTTTTCAAAATGAGGCCAAAAATATTCCCAAGCAAGATTTTATGGTGATGAATATATCTTGAAAATTTAAGAAATCTAGCTATCATATTTTTTGTCAGTACAGATTCCACTAAAATATAAAAATCATTTGTAATTTTTAGACATTTCTGTATTAATAAGCTATCAGTACAGACAGCCTCCATTGAAATATAACAATCATTTTTAAATTAAGACATTTCTATTACAACCTCATGAGTTCTATATATCAATTGATCCAGCTAAAGAAACTGCATGAATTTGACCATGCATTGCTCTTTTATATACAACCACCATTACTCTTAAGGATATAATGTTTTACACTAACCAGTAATGTTTTAAACTTTAGTGTATGCTATTTCAAGTAAATCAATATGGAATTAATTAACCTATTTAAATTTTGAAATAGGATAATTTGGATAGTCTTTGAAAAAACAAATGTCATCAGTAAAACCAATATGGAGGGTACATATCTGTGTATACTAAACTCTGATACATTGACAATTCACAAATATCTAATACGTTTAAAATTAATTTTAGAGGCTCAAAATTGTCTCATAACTAACACTTTTTACTATACTGGCTGGTCAGCCTTCTCTTACACCTGAGGCTGTCTCCCCTGCAGGTGAGAGGTTTTTGGTCACTTAGCCAGCTTTACAATATCTTAGTTTTTCTGACAGGTGATAGTGATATTTGTATTTATTTCAAAATATGTTTTTGTATACCTGAAAAACTTTCATACTGTGTATGAGTGGCACTGTAAAGAGGTACTGATGGTAGGTTTGCTACCCTTGCCTGCCTAGTCCCTGATGCACCAAGTCACAAAAGGGTAAATAAGTGATTTTTTAACAAAAAAAAATGTTTTTTTTTGTTAAAGCAGTAATGGTGAAATCTCTCTACACACACTGCGTTGGCAGTGTCGGCAGCTTTGGCAAAACAAAGTGAAATCCATAGTATCCGCCGGATGCTTTCTGGTGGATACAACTAGCACTAGACACCTGAATATATTGCATTGAAATTAGACAAATTGTGACTAGCAAAGCTTAAGAAAAAGATATATGAATATATTAAACCCACCTACATAAATATGCTATATGTACAGAAACAAAAATCATATTTCATGGAAATACACTGTTGGACCATTACTGCGGTAGCTTTTAAATGATGTATAAAATTTGTTTTAAGTTATGTACATGAGGAAACTTCAGCATTTAAGTTACACATCTAAGGCTGGATATGTTGTTTTTTACTTGTACAGATTTGTTCTTTACATCTTGCATTTATTGGTTTTGGCAAATGTAACTAATGATACTTTGTTTCCTGTATACATATTCATCAATGACTTTTATATTTGTTATTTCAACTGTTTCAAATTCGTTTTTGTTCTTCCATTAAAATCTGCTTACGTGGAAGGACATGAACTGAATAAAGGTCAATTTGAAATTAATTCAAAAGGAAATGGGCTTCAATTCATGGGAACCTTTCTTTTTTATCTCCATTGAAGAGTTTCTGGGAAGAAACGGTGCATAAAATATTGGTGTAAAGGAGCTTGAATTTTTATGTAAATTTCTTTGATAAAATAATTGATACATTTTGAATGATATTTCTCTTACTACTTTCTAAAATATTTATATATCCTGTGAGCTTAAAAGGATACTTTGCAGTTATATAAGTGACTTCATATAACTAAAAACACATAGATAATGTAACCTTTCTAACAAAGGACTTCCAATTTATATAGTATATCTAATCTATATAGAGTTCTCTTGATAAAGATGGCAATAAATCTGAATGATGAATATTCAGTGAAGTATGTGCAAATATATAAATGCAGCAATAAAAGTCAGTTTCCTTGTAACTTTTACATAAAGATAGGTGGTAAGTTCACAAGATACTCTACCAGTTCTGTAAAAGCCATCGTGGGATAAAATAAACAAATATCCATAGTTGTCAACAAGCTGAAGATATAATTATGTCTCATATATATGGCTCTTACTCTTGAAGAATCTGATTGTTACTATGGACAAATATGACAGCACTGATATTGTAGCAATAAATCAATTAGGTTTTTACATGACACATTCTACTGCACTTGTCATGGACGATTTGTTAATCTTAAAAACTATGACAAAACATGGAATGAATCACATTCAAAAGTGTTATAAAAAGCAGAACAAACAAAGGTACCAGTCAGAGTATGCTATACACTGCTATATAGGTTTGCTAGAGTTTTCAAAGTTTTTTTGTTTTGAATATTATATCTGTGACACAATAATTTCCACATAAATGTCAAGTTATTTTTAAAATATTCAAATCTGGTAAAATTTATATGAATTGAAGAAGGAAATACTGATTTAAAATAGAGTAAATCATGGATAGAAGGCAACGCCACAGGAATAAACAACCAGAACATTTCATGCCATCAGAAACATACAAGCTAGTGCAAGAGATGGACAGAACAAAGGATGACACACAAGAGGATGATGTGATGACAGAAGAAGAGGAACGACTGGCTGCAGCAGCGGCAACAGGAAGGAGGAAATCCTCAGACTGCCGTGGAACCCGTACCAGTAAGATGCCTTTCTCTTACCGCAGATACTCCCAGCAGGTAATTTCACTGTCACCAGATGAAGCGATCGATATGTTTGCAAGAAGGAGCACCAAAAAGAAGCTTGCAGAGGTGTATCCAGCAGAAGAATTTGCAGCATCCTACAAAAACCGCCCCCGGAGGGCATCAGTGGTAGAGATGGAACCCTTGGAAATGGAGATAGTTGCAGCACTACCACCAGTACCAAAGCCAAGCTTTCCAGGTAGGCAGGGACGAAGGACTTCAGCCTATGCCAGATTGCAGACAGAATTCGGCTTCTCCTGGAAGAGTTCAGCTGACATTAAGCCCACCAATAAACATATGGTCAAACAACAATCTCTGCAGAACAGGAACTACCCATCAGCTTTTAGAAGTTTTGAAACTTCTCCTGTGTCACCAACAGCCACTTTGCCTTCAATGAGTTGTGAACTGGAAGACTTTGACAGCAGTAATTCTAGTTTTCAAGATTCAGGTTATCTGTCACCAAAGGCAGATGTAAGGGAAGACAACAGGCCGCAAAATGTGAACACTTTAAGTATCCTTGAGGGAAATAACTGGGATGTACTTGCAGTGCCCATTGCAAATTCAAATAGGGAAAAGATACCAAGACAGCCACAGAAAAGATATAAAGGGCATAAAATAAGTGATGAAATAGCAGCGTTCTTTGAAGCTCCACCAGTGCATGATTTGGAAATCAAAACTGTAGATCCAAGTGAGTTTGAGTGTGCAGAAAACAACAGGAAAACCATTTATCAGAGCCCACCCAGATATAACTCTTTGTGTAGCTGTGAAATGGATTGCACAGCAACAAGTGGTGATGAACCATTGCCGGGTGATGCTGCCAAACAGCTGAATTTCAAAGTAAAATTACATGTCATACCAGCATCAGATCTTCTCCACTATAAACAAAGGAGTCAAAAACTCTGGGAAGCCAAGCGTGAAAGTGACCCATATAGGTTCCAGGAACCAGAGTCTGTGGATAATGATGAGCAGCTCTCTTTGAGAACTACTGTGAGGGAAGCAATTTTTGCTCCAGAGAATTATGCAGCAAGAACTCAAGATTTTGCAGAGAATATTGTAAATGATGCTGTGAAATCTGCCATCAGTGTTGCCAAGGATCACGGGAACAGTAGAATGTGCCTTGATTATTCCAATAAGCAATTATTTGATGACTGGAACAATAGTAATAACAACAATAGCATTAGATGTAGCTTCAAATCAAATGATGTAAAAGGTTCCACCCCAGAGTCTCACAACATTGAAGGTTTGTTTTTCTTTCCTGAATTTGTACAATACCCTATACTTTACTGCACAGTAATAAGCTGAAGTAAGTATAATATCCCTCTGTATATAAGTCCTTATGATGGCTTGGATTGATTGGGTAATTATTCCTCAAGTGTCTGACTTATGTTTGTTGTGTGCGAATCTGAAGGTCTAAGGAGCTTGTCCACACAGAGCTAATTACTGTCAGTACACAGTGATTCAAATTTTGTATGCATTAAATTATTGTTGCTGTTGCTATATTAAATCACAGACAAATTATCAAGGGATAATGTTCCAAATATTGAGAGAATCAGCTTACCATAAATTTGTGTTACCAAATTTATTATGATGGTTGTTGATAAAACCTACTGTTTATAAATTTATGACACTGCATGAGAATGTCATCACACTTGCCTTAAAAATTTAATGTGTTTTAAAAGAACAAAAATTGACTTGTTTAAACTAAAATAAATCCTGAATCTCCAGCAAGAACTTTGTAAGAACTAATCACTCCAGGCAATAGCTGATTAACTGTAACCTGTGCAGGTTTGTTCCTCCAATTACCTTTGTAATCAAACAGACAATTGAATCAAGGATTTGGTCTGAGTGCTGGGTTTTTACTGCATAACTTCCATATATTTACAGTGTATGAAATTACAGAGTAGCACCCTGGAGCATTATGGGTTCTTTATATAGACTTAATATTTTCTGCAATTACATTTTGTGTAGAAAAGAATATTGCTAACATTTGTGAGATTTCTGTGTACTGAGATAGTGTTATTTACATCAAATCTGAATCATGAACATTGGATCTGTTGTAATATGATGTCCGAGTTGTACACACTATCAGCCACATTCTCTTACACAAGCAGTGCTAAGGCGTGTATAACAATGTTTCAATATAATCTCTGCTTGATACATTATCATAAAATTTCTAAGTTTATTATCATATGAAATAAATAGTTTTATATTTATAGAGACAGCTAAAATACTATGGAGCCTTTATTATATGAGCATATCATCACAATCACAAGTTTATTACATCAAATGCAATAAACAGTGTTATTTTTTTGTATAGAGAGCCCATGGTTTCAATGGATTAATGTTTAAAGGAGCATTCACACTGGCCATATCACAATCTGAAAACTGTATCTTCTGGTTTCTGGTTTTGAAACAGAAGGAGAGACCATTCACATAGCCCATGAATCCAAAATTTACACAGTCTTTTTTTCTAATTTCTGTTGGATATGGTCAGGCATTTCCTTCATTAATGACTGAAATACATCTATAAATGTATTATACCCTTTTTTAATATTAAAAAAAACATTTTGGCTATCTGAACCCCTTGCAATAATAAGTATCTCTAAGGGATTTGAGCAACATAACATGTTTACCACTTAAGTAGAACTGAAGTGGAGAAGTTTTGTAACTGAGATGAGTTATTGCAATGTATGTTAATTATTTTATGGTTTTATGGTGAAAAGACCATTTAATATGAAGGATTGAAAAGATGGCCAACTGTGGGGGAAATGAAGAAGATTTCTTGTATTGGTATTCATTTTTCTTTGATTAAAATCGAGAAGTTGTTGACAATTTTAAATATTTTAATTATACAGTTAAATACACATTAACCACTGTTCACCATAGGAAAGGATTTTTGTATGTGTCAATTTACAAAATAAAAAAAAATGTGGAGATCACCTTGGATTATTGGCAAATCGAGAAATTTTGTACCAGGTATTTTTATTAAAAAATGAGTAATTTTGAGATCATTCTTGACACAGTATGGATAAAAAGTTTTGTCACTCAATATCCAAATTTTACATTTTTGAAGTCATCTTGAATTTTAATGACACATTTTTAAATGATAAATATCATACTCATTAAGACATTTTAAGGTCACTTTTTACACATATATGCACTCAAGAATTCTATCCATTGAAACACAGTGGAAGCTGTTTCCTGGCTTAGTATAATGTCACCTGACTGACCAGAGGTTAGATTTATGTCTACATTAAGTGCACTTGATTTATTCATTAACAGAAGAATACTCGGGGGTTTCGGGTCTGCCACCACCCAGATCTTTAGAACAGGAGCGTTGGAAGGAGGAGTATGCCCGCCAACACCCTGGTGCCAGGGTGCGAGTCTTTGTTCCCCAGAAGTACAACTCCCCCATGGACCTCTACTCTGCACCTAATGTGGTAGACTCCTTCCAACAGCAGGCCACTGGATACTTTGAAGAACTAGAAAGGTTAGTAGCCATTGGTCTCAGTCTGTATTGGTGTCTTACTTCCATATTATATAGCATGTTTCTATATGGTGAAGGCTTTGGGGTACTGCACAACATGGGATGAGTAAGTTCTGGGGCTGATTTTGTAAAAGGGCTTCAACTGAATTTTGGGCTCAAATCTGTATCACAAAAGCTAACTTTAATGAGACTCCTTTAAAAGACAAAAAGTCTTACCTTATAATTAAGTGTATCTTGAAAAAGGGACACTTAACATTGTTTTCACCTCCAGTTTTCAGACAGCCACCACATTCTTGTCTTGCTTGAATATCTCCCTTGATATTAGGCCTATTAAAATGATATTTGGCATTTATCTTCTGTAGGCATGGGAAAATTTTTGACTGGCATAAATTTGACCTTTGACATTCATCAACGTCACATGATCAAAAAAAATGTTTCTTGTATTTCTGTTTCACCAGATTATCTCAGAAAGTACAGACTGTGGGTCAACCAAATATGGTCAGCATATTCCTCACATAAAAATCTAGGCGCCAGTCAATTTTAAGATCAATCGGGCCATAGATGACTGATTGACAGGCTATTGATTATCAGTTGGTAAAAAACATGCTAAAATTAAGCCTTTCACCACATCTTATGTCTAATTCAAGGAGTTAAGGAGCCAAAAAAGGTTCAATATCATGTTGAAATATGCCACTTGGGTGTATAGGTTTAAAAAATTCAACCTCTTTATAAGGCCACCTGAAAATCAGCCAAATCAGGTGTCTTTCCCACACTGTGTACAGGCAGGAGAGATCGTTAAAATGTCAAATATCTCCTTTATTGTTGGGTATAGATCTGTGGAATATATTGAGAGGTAATATAAAACCACGGGCTGGGAGTCTAAAGAGCTTGTCAAGTTTGCCCCCTGAGCCTCCCTCAAGGTCAAACAGGGGTCATAAAGGTCATTTTCTTTTTTGATGTATATCTAGAAAAGGATTGCGTGGAATGCTGTAAAACTTCATTGTATCCACAGATGCGATATATACTTTGGTTTCGTGTTCACTACGCTGCCGCCGCCTCGTGTAGAGAGATTTTGTCGTTAATAAAAGTGCCTATATCTGACTTATTATTGGTCCTAGAGGTTTGGCATGTAAAGCCAACCTGTAGGAAATCATAGGCTGGGAATCTTTTTACATGGTCATATTTGACCTTGGGCCCCTTTTCAAGATCAAATGAGGATAGCCAAACTTAAAAGTGGTTATAACTTGCTTATCATTGGTCCTAGAGTTTTGGCATGTGAAACCAACCGATAGGTAATCATGGGCTGGGAGTCTTCTAATGTGGTCAGATTTGACCTTTAGCCCCTCCTTCAAGTTCAAACGAGGATAATCAAACTTAAAAGTGCTTATAACTCGCTTATTATTGGTCCTAGAGGTTTGCAATGTCAAGCCAATCTAATTATGGGTAATCATGGTTTGGGAATGTGATGTCAGATTTGACCTTGGGCCCCTTCTTCAAGGTCAATTGAGGGTAGATAAACTTAAAAGTGCTTGTGACTCACTGGCTAGCTTCATGAATTTTGCAGGATATCTCCATCAGGATTCATCATCAGCTTCTCTGCGACTGAAATTAGCCTAATTCTGAAAAACAAGATGGCCACCCTGGGCACTTCTTTGAAAATAATCTACATTTTTCTACTGGCTGGTTCTTGTAACTAGAAGGTTGATTCTCTTCATAGATGATATGCAAACAGATATATATGTCCTCTACAAGCATGCAGAAATTTGACCTTGAAGCTCTGTATTTCTCCCTTATTATTGGTCCTAGTGGTTTGGCATGTAAGTCAACCTATAATAAATCATGGGCTGGGAATCTTCTGATGTGGTCAGATTTGACCTTTGGCTCCCTCGTTAAAGGTTAAACAAGGACAGCCAACCTTAAAAGTGTATCTCTTCACATTGGTCCTTAGTATTTCATATAAAATTGCAAGCTGTAGGGACGCTCTTTTTGTGTACAACAACTTTTGGTCTAGTTAACTAGTGTAAATTCTGCCAATTCAATTTGTTTTCAAATATATATGTCATGGTAGAAAGCCCAATCTGGTAGATTTTTAAATTCTACCGGTAGAACTTTCTACCAACATAAACTTGTTGGAAAGTCCAATTGGAGTTTCTACTGGTAGAAAGTCCAATCTAGGAAATTTGGGTATTGCTCGGGGGTCCGAAATGTAATAAACTTGTCAGATATTCCAATCTCAGAGATTTAGGTCTTGCTCTGTGTACCAGAATGTAATCTTTTTAGAAACTCCATATAAGCTTGAAAGAAAGTCCAGGTGAAGCAAAAACAGTGGGCCTTCTATACATATAAATCTGTCATCTAAGCAAGGTGCTACTTTCATAAATGAAGAAAATGCATATTACAGAAAATATTTTACTGTAACACATATTTAACATAATTAAACATGACAGAAACTAAAATGATAGTCTATTTCAAGAATTTTACAATCAGCATCAAATGCTATCACCATTTTTCAAGGGAAGTACAGTTTTAGCCAATTAAATTTTGACAGCAGTCACTTTCTACATGGCATTTAGTTGACCTATTAAGACTTGCTTCTGCAGTCATATTTGTTTGCCACAACTGTCCAGTTGGTCTCAGCATATAAAAGTTTGAACATCTAGATTGGACTATCTACCAGGTTTATTAGATTTCGGACCCCAGAGTAATACCCAAATCCCATATATTGGACTTTCTACCAGTAGAAACTCCAATTGGACTTTCTACCAAGTTTATGTTGATAGAAACTCCAATTGGAGACTTTCTACCGGTAGAATTTGAAATTCTACCAGATTGGACTTTCTACCATGACATATATATGCATATTTTCAAATATTTAATTTGATACCAGGTTTAAGCCCTAGTCACAGACTCATACTTTCAGCTCAAACATTTGACAAAATTTGACTGTTTATATTTGTCAGCCATGTATATTATAAAGTATATGTGTTTTTAAAAACAAACTGAATTGATAGTTGAGACTTTGAGCTCAGACCAATCTCAAGCTGAGACAGTTGTTGTGAAACACATTTGAAGTCAAAACTCAGCCAAGACAAAAAACTCAGATTTGACCCAGTGGCACAGTATTAGGTATAACTGATAATGTAGTTTAATGTGAAAATTAGCCTCTGTTATGTATTAGAGAGAATAGAATAGTTATTACTCTTCTGTTTTTTTTCTTAATGAGAAATTTACAAAATTATATTTAGTTAGATTGTGTCTTATCAAAATCAGCTATAGACAAGGAATGAATGCAGTATCTCAGTTATTCCTTAAAGCTTGGAGGTTGTGTAAATATCATGCAGAATAAGTATGATTTTACACATTACCTGACAATGACAACATTAACATTTGTGGTGATTTTATGATTTTTAGAGTGTTCGTAGAATTTTTCTTTCTTTTTTTCTATTTTGTTGTGATTATCTTATTCTTATGTTTTTGTTTGTGGAATGTCCTGTGACTGACAAAAAGATAAATTTCATTCTGTTGATTTATAATTTTGTGTATGTTTTTGAATATCAATAAATGCAAAGTAAGAAATTGCAATACTTTTGTTTGTATAGATCTGGATAATATCAACATTTAATTTAGAATTTGGTGTTGTGGCATTTTTAAATCATATCATTACTTTTCAGAACAAAAGAAACATCTGTGAATATGTGTATTAAAAATATTTTTATAAATAAAGCAAGTATCTTTTTTAGTAAAATCTATTATTAATCTTGGCTTCCACAGCAAAGAAAGACTAGCCACAGTTCATGACGGTGTTGCTCCAAATGTGGTTTACCGATCAAAAACAGCCCAGGCTGTTTATGAAGATGACATGCGCCAACACAGAAATGAGGTTACAGCCAAAAGAGCCAGTCAAATTATGCAGGAGATTATGGGCAGTTCAGTTGAGGAGAAACCTCCCGGCAGTCTGCAGAGAGAGATTACAAGGAGAAGAGATCTTCCAGAAGTTCAGAATCTTGTTAGTCAGCCTGTAGCATCCTCTGTACCTCCTGCACAACCTGCAACACCTGTATTGCTTCAGCCTAGTGTCTCACCAGCTTCTCCATTTAAGCCAGTAGAGCCACCGGTGGTAGTGCAGAGACCAGAGCCACCACCAGTACAGAAACCAGAACCATCAAAGCAAATATGTCAACAACCTGTACCTGCATCTACAAACCAGCCTAGTCAATACGAGCCCAAAACTGGAAAAGGTAAAAGAGTCCGCCCAAAACCAGGTCCACAAGATTCTACGGTTGGTGTTCAGTATGGACCTATCCCCGACTTTGTGTCTGGGAGAGGGCCTGACTATGTGGAACAGACCGAGGAGCATCACATCTCTATTGTTCCTCCAAAACAGGCAAATGTTAATCAAGAACCTAAGTCAGGGGTGAGTGAAGGAAAAGAGGCTTCGGCACTGGCTGGAACTGATGAGGGCATAAAACAATCTCCTGGAACCAGTGGAAAGACTCCTGATCAAAGTGGCAAACCAAATGTGATAGAAGATTTAGTTACACAGAAGAAAGACCATGGAGAAAAAGTACTTACAGGAAAACCTGAAACAAAGGAGGACACAGTTGCAGTTCATGATGAAGCAAAGATAGCCAATGAGTCAAAAAATAAAGTGGAAGAACCTGAGGAACCTGCGGGTGAATCAAGTGAAGTAGGAACAGAAGTAAATATTAATATCAGCCTTGATGGAAGTCCCAGTGAATCTGTGGAAGCTGATCAAAGAAAACAAACAGAACAAGAACAGCAGGAGCCACAGGAGGAAGTTAAGGAAGCAACAACAGAAATAAAGCCTGTTGGAGAACAAACAGAACAATCTACACAGCAAACTGAAGATAAGATTTTATCAGAGGAGCCAAAAAACAAAAGTGGAGAGGCAATAACTGATGAATCATCCGAAGCATTTGTTACAGACTCAAAAAAGCAAAGAGATGTTGATGATGTAGTTGATGCAAGCAAAGAAACTTCTGTTGCAGACTTTGAGAATGAACAGCAAAAGTCAATTGATGATTCAGTAAA
This sequence comes from Sabellastarte sp. h YS-2021, assembly GCA_964017235.1. Lineage (NCBI taxonomy): Eukaryota > Metazoa > Annelida > Polychaeta > Sabellida > Sabellidae > Sabellastarte > Sabellastarte sp. h YS-2021. The sequence goes on along the minus strand of OZ024931.1, from coordinate 16,747,837 downwards.
AACTTGTGATGAACCTACAAAAGACACAGAATTCGGTAAAGAAATGGCTGAAGCAAAAGAGAAACTACCCAAAGAGGCTCCTCTGGGGACTGAACAACCTGCCATTGAAACCAGAGAAACAGCAGAGGTGAAGCTCTGAAGCCCAGTGTGAATTATTGTCACATGATTTGCAGCCTCCCATGCCTCCTGTTGTAGAAAACTGAAGTGTTTTCAATTTGTTACTTATCTGAAACTGTATTGACATGAATACCTAAAAAAATAAAACAGCAAGACTTGGGGGACATATTTTGTCAGAGGTTTTTCTATCTCCAGTTTCATTTCATATCAAAAGTCCATTTCAGATATGTAGCATTTGTAAGATTTTCTGATGGTTTTGGCTCTCCACTATTCCATCAATTATATATTAATTGGATATATATTAATATTAATTGGATATATATTAATATTAATTGGAGCGATTGTTCAGGAGCTTTTAGTTATAAACTATGCTTCATTGTTGTCTTGAAAATTCTAAAAAATATTAATTATAGTATCTCCCTATTCTCCGGACTAGAGAAAAAGATGAGAGCGTTTATCCTTGCAAACATTTTACTTAAACTGACAAATGCAACAGAAAACATCATCCAGAATCTGACTAATTGAATCATTTGTCTCTTTGTAGTGTTCCACACCTCCCGTCCAATGAACCAACCATGTTGAAGTGGATTTGCTGTTAACCTCCCAAGATGTTCTGCCAGATGCCTTTCCAATTTGTACTGTATTTCCTCTAGTTAGTGATGTGTCTCAAACCTTTGTTATGTAAATGTGACATTAAATATGCTTCTTATTTCTCCAGAAAGGCTTTGTAACCGGAAACAAACAGTACCACTACAGTATTAGTTATGCGAACTGACAAGATTAAGTTTCTCTTTACGCACGAGCCTCAATAGAGCTCGCGCTTCTAGGAATCACTTTTTTCGTTTTTTTTGTCTCCGGACTCTCATGAATTGTGGCTCAGTGTGATGAGTATTTGCTCACTGAAGTTGTGCGGCAATGGGCTACGTTAGTGCTTGGATGGTTGACTGCCTGAGTTCTAGACCAGCTATGGGATGTGTTTAAGTTGGAATTTCTTTATGTCACCAGACTTTCATAAATTCTAGTGCACTACTCGTGTTGTTGATGGCTTTGCGCTCACACTAGGGGACCGAAATACCTTTCGGCCTTGTTAAGTGTATATTTATGGGGGACTTTATATATAATTAAAATAGAGCAAGAGGTACATCTTCTTGATGTGGTTTCTTCCCATACCGAAAAGGTTTTGGTGGCCTTTCTTATCCTTAAATGATACTCTGCCACTGTGGCCTAGCGGGTAACACACTTGTCTAGGAACTCAGAGGACGTGGGTTCAATCCCAGGTACAGGCAGATACATAGTGGCTCGGATGACCACTTAAAATGGCGGTCCTCTGTCATTGGGTCCTATCCCCAGTGGCAGGTTAAAGAACCTCAAGGATGTTGATAAATGGTCATCCTTGAGCCTCTATCTTCCAGTTAGGGGAATGTGAGTTACTTGTGAGTTGGGGCTGTACCTGTACAGTTGGATTGGTTAAATAGCGCTTTGAGTCCTGTAGTATATGGAGATATTGCGCTGAGTATAAATACATAATAAAAAAAAAATAAAAAAAATACTGCAAACATGTTTCTTATTGGAGTAGTTTTTGTGGGCAAATGAAATAAAATCATTTATTATTTTCGGGATTTTCTTCCAGAAAAGAGCAAGACTTAGAGGAACAGGTAGGTTATATGTAGAGTTGTATATTTCAAAGATTATGGTGTTAAACCCAGGCATTAAAGTTTTAATGTTGAACATTTTGCTTTGCACAGAGCAACGTTTTATTTTTGTAATTTTCTATTGCAGTTAGTTCTGTTAATCACTGTCAAGGTTTGTTATAGATTTTTGGGCTTTTCTGTTTGTTAAATTATGCTGTTACATACTGAAATAAATCTGTAATATTATTAATTTTGATTGCTCTACATATGTTTACAACAGTTTCCAATCGTGTTAGTTTGTTTATTTATATTTTTGTTCGTGTTTGATCAAGACAAAAGTTCTTGTCCCTCGTTTTTAGGTGACATGTGTTTTTAACAAATCAAAGTATTATGTGTTTAAGAGACTAACAAATGCCCTCCATATAAAGGCATGCTGATTGTTACAAACCTTTTAAAATAATTATCAATTGACAACAGTATATAGTTTGCTTGCTGTGTGCCAAAGATAGTTCAAATTTATACAAAAATATATTCTCACAGGAAACACAAATTCTGTCACAGTAAAATCATTATTAGGTATTGATAAAATATTGTGCATAATTACTGTCACAAGTAGATTATGTTATTGGGTTTGTTCATTTGTCTGTTTGTTTGCCTTTGTTCACAATTACTCCAAAAGTAATGAACAAATCTTGTACCCCTTTCACACTACAGACGTTATAACCCGTGGTTATAGGCATTAGACAAAACTCTCCTGTCCATCAATTAGCACCTGACATCCTTATGCACACTTGTGAGACAGTAGCAAACTGTCCTGTCCATCAATTAGCCCCTGACATCCTTATGCACACTTGTGAGACAGTAGCAAACTGTCCTGTCCATCAATTAGCCCCTGACACCCTTATGCACACTTGTGAGACAGTAGCAAACTGTCCTGTCCATTAATTAGCACCTGACACCCTTATGCACACTTGTGCCTGGCATCCCACTGAAGTTTGGAAATGTTCAAAATTTCACCATCTGAAGCCCTAACCATCAGTCACTGTCAATCACCATTTCATATAGTTACTGAAGGTGAAATAAAGTGTGATTCGTACGGCCACTGATGGGACACAGTGTGTGTAACTGTCAGTAACAATAGCATGACGGTAGTACAAATGTCTATCACTGAGAGACAACCTCCATTTGCCTCCATTCACTTTATATAGCCATAGGATGAACGCCTGATACTAAAACAAGAATGAGTCAGAACCTTCTATAAACCACAGACACCACAGTGACACCACAGTAACCACAATGTGGGTACATCAAATCTCAGAATATATGAGGCATTCTGGGAGGCTATTCCACCACCTAGTAAAACGTCTAACTGCGGGGTATATCACCTGTAGTGTGACAGGGGTATATATGAAATTTTTTATGTGGGTACAGTCTGGCCAAGGGAAGAAGTGTTTAAATTTTGAGAAAGATTTGGATCATATTCTGGTAACAACAACAACTAAAATCCAGATTCTCAAAGCCTTCATTTTCAATGAGTATGGCTTTCTGGTTGATATACTGCATAAGCTGAAATTCTTGCTAAGCAATAATTTAGATAAATTAATCTCTGGTGAAATTCTGTATTAATCTCTCAAGTAGAAACAAGCAATAATGAAAACTAATTTTTAACAATGACGAATTAGAGAAATTTTCTTGTCACTAAAATTTCCACTTATTTAATAAATACAGTAACTCCAAAACTAATGAGTGGATTTTCATGAAATTTCTTATGTGGTTAGGGACTATCCAAAAGAAAGGAGTGATTACATTTTGGGAAAGATCCAGATGTTATTCTAGATACCAAAAAAAACCCGCGAATTTTTGGAAATGTCACCTGGCAGAGGTTTGCACTCTATGGGTGTTTTCTAGGTGTAAATTGTTTGGTTGTAGCCATTAGTAGATGCCAGAGCATTATTCAAGTACTGTACATAATTACACAGTCTTGTCCTTTCAAATTTCCTATTACACAGGTGGTCACAATTGTGTCCGGGTCATAATTGTGTTCTTTAATTTTTTTACTGAATGTGAATGTACTCAGTTTGGGTGTTTGGTTCAATTTTTTTAATTTTTCATGAAATACAATCGATCTCAAAGGGAATAATTTGAAAAACAAATATTCAAAATTCTGGTTGCAACTTTTTAAAAATAAACTCTAATAAAAATTGGACATTGTTATGAACCGGACACTATTGTGACCACCCGTGTATAATGTGCATTAAAACTATTACTTCAAGATTTTCAACAATGTTTTTGTGTGTGTCATCAGTGACAATTTAAAAGAGATTTTCTGCCACAAATGCACTATAATCGTTGTACTTAAAATACTTATCCAGGAATAATTTGCAGAATTACAGAAGAACAGCCTTTGACTTGTCTTTTTTCAAGGACTGTTCTTGTCTTTTGTCTATTTATTTAGAAAGGAGAGTGAGGACAGTGGGGTTTCTGTGTCCAGTGTTGCCAAGACACACCAGGGCACATCAGACTTTTAATGTGTGAGTAGAAAACAGAGTTTGCTAGTTTTAAAGGCAGATTTTCTTGTAGTAAGTCAGTTTAATTAATTTTTTTGTTTACAGTTTAAAAAAATATTTATAGACCATTAAAATACACAGAAGTCTGGAAATATGAGATAGACTGAAAATGTGCATTGGTTTTATGGACATGGTTATTAAAACATGGAGCTATGTTAGTCAAATCTGAAAGAAAAACAAGATGTAGTCGACTCTTTAAGTAGCATCTAAGCTTTAACTGATGTCAGTTAGAACTTAAGAGTCATATCCTGTGAATATTAGAGATTCTAGTTATTCAGAGTCTGCTGTACCTCTCAATGTTAAAAGTCTAACATATGATGAGAGATTATTTTCTATAAACATAGAATCCACTTGATCAGGTCTTAATTAAATGGGCTAATCCAGGGATTCTCCATTTTCTAAGTTGCTGATACAGTTACCAATACACAGTTTTGTGTGATTGTTACAGTTGTGACACAGCTAAAAGTAACAGAAAAATGAAAAAAATATATATATTAGGTTTTGTATAATTGTTTTTAATATAGAGTCATTGTATTAGCCTGTAAAGTGGCTCTGGGTCTTGAATTTGTTTGCAGACTTCATTCTACACTTTTAAGCATATTAATCTGTATATGCCAAAAGAAAAAGGCTGTGAGAGATTATTTAGTGGCATTTTTCACAGGGAATGTATACTTTCTGCACTTTTTTCAGTGCATATTTTAATCCAATGAAGCTGGCATTAAATTACAAAAAAACAAGCAAAAATAAAGCATTTGTTTTCAAGTTGTTCCAAAGTATCAGAATTCCATTTAAAGGTGTAGGTGTGAATTCCAACTGTCCTCATGACAGTTGACAAGCCAACATTATTATCTCTGCCAAGTAGGTATTAAATTCATGACCATTTGTCTATTTGTTTGTCAGCAAGATTATGCAAATACTACTGGTTGAATCTTTGTGAAAAAAAATGAGAAAATAGGTCTTGGTCCAACTTATATCCCATTAAATTTTGAGACCGATCTGGATCACCATCTGGTTACAAGAAAATATAGAAAATTTGTGTTTTCCCATTTACTTATTATTATGTGCCTTGGTGGAGGTTTGCACTCTCCAGGTGCTCTTGTTAGATGTTTTATCAACAGTTTTAATGTTTGCAGGCTATTTCTCTTGCCATTATGCTGTTACTGCTTCCTAACATGACTAGAACTACTGCTGAAGTAAACTTGTGGTCCCCTGCCTGAAGGACTGTTTCAGCAACATCCAAATCAAGGACCAGATAATCAGATTTCAAAGCTGCACAGCTTGTTCTGATCCTTTCCTTCTTTTGCTGTTACTGTCAACGATTCTAGAAATAGAAGATTTCAGTGCCTGTAAATTAACGCCTTTCAGTTGTATGGGTTTTGAGTAAACAGTTAGTATGCTTCTGCAAAATGGTGCAGCCTGAAGATTTTGAGATTGTTTGAACCTGACCTAAAGCCTCATCCATCCAAGTATACTGAATCTTATTTACTCAAACTTAAGGGAAGAAAGTTCTTGTGTAAATTATTGTATTGAATGTTTATATTATAAAAACTGCGGATTTATATTTGAAATTATTACGGACCCTGTTCTCTACATTGTCAGGGTGGAAAAGGATACTTTTTGAAGATCTGGAATGTATTTCAGTTAATTCTCTCAAAAGGAAAAGTAACAGTGTCTTTGGAAACCAGTTCCTGCTTGCAACATTTTGTGCATGTATTTTTGCACCTTTAACTGAAAAGTCAGTTGAGTTTATAAACTTTTGTACATAAACTATTACATACATTTTAAATTAAAATAGTTTGTTATATATATCATAGCATTTTACACTCAGAGCATTAAACTACAAAGTTTATTATAAATATCACTGCCACTGGCCTCAATATAAGATTGTTATCTGTGTTATGATATTTTTAACTATGTTACTTCTTCAGTTAGCATCACTTTTATCTGAAGGATGCGTAGATTTTGCTTTGATCCAGTTTACATTATTTCTGTATGCGATGGTTCTGTAGTTGTTATGGTCAATGAAATGCTGATTATGGAAAAGTTAAAAGAGTAGACATTCGGATCTGATCAGCAGTTTGTAATATGCAACTGTAGAGGTTTTGTTGTCGTTTTAGTTTACCTTAAGTTCTTACATAAATATACACTGTGTATGCATACATTGTCAAATAAATAATGTCATAGTTTTACTTTGTGAAATTTTGTAACTTTCTGTCATTTTTTTATTATTCTTGGTGCAAAAATGTGTTAAAGTATTAAATTACCATTATTAGGTAATATTTTAAATTAGTATATCAAAACATTATTATACAAGCCAGTCATGTTGCATCGAACAGTGTGATCAACCTTTAAGTCATATTGTGTCATACATTTTGATCAACCAATAGAATTTCTGAAAATATACAAGATTAAAATTTATGTAATTTCTGATGCTGAGTGCTGTAGAATCTGCTAGTATGAAAAATTAATTGTAAGTGCCTGATTTATTGATGCAAAGGACAGCACACAGTATATACACATCTATGTATGATAACTAAGTGTTGTAATCAAATATTGAATATATATTGTACATAATTTGCTTTGGTCTCATACTATAGTAATACTACTTTTTTTACATTTTTATGGTAATTCTGATATTGTTGTATATGTGTATAAATCTTAGTAATTATTTAATTTTTTTCTGCTTACTGAAGTATTTATGCTAGTGTTATATTATTATGTAACACATCCATTCACTTCAATCTATAGTTTTGCTCAGTCAGACCATTACATGTGTCATGTGTGGTTGTTAATTTTTTGTTATATTCTTTTCCTTTCTTCTGTTTAGTATATTTATTTATTGCTGTTTTTCTTTCTAAATTTGATCTTATCATGTTGCTTAAATAAAATCACATGTGTTGACATTTACTCATTTCATTTTTAATGTTCATATATTAATGTATTATGGTAAGTAAACACACCATGTTAAATGTGTACACATACTCCAAAAGTTTTAATAAATTATCAGTTATAAAAGATTAACATTTTAACCATGAAAGTATGTAAGTTTTGATCCACTTTTGATTCATTTGTATCAAGTGTTATATTTTTATTTCATTTCAAATGTGTGTTTAATTGTTTCAGTCTGTTATTAATTCCATATAAAACGGACAAGACAAATCTTAGCCTGATATTGAAACTTATGAAATCCTGTATTGTAAGTTACAAAATCCTGTATTGTAAGTTACAAGATCTGGTAATGCAAGTTATGAGATCCTGTTATGAAATCCTATATTTTAAGTTATCCTGTTACAATATCCTGTACTGTAAATTACAAGACCAAGTATTGTAAGTTAAAAGATCCTATGTTGTAAGTTATGAGATCCTGTCTTGTAAGTTATGAGATCCTTTAAGTTATGAGATCCTGTATTGTAAGTTATGAGATCCTGTAAGTTATGAGACCCTGTATTGTAAGTTATGAGATCCTGTAAGTTATGAGATCCTGTATTGTAAGTTATGAGATCCTGTATTGTAAGTTATGAGATCCTGTATTGTAAGTTATGAGATCTTGTATTGTAAGTTATGAGACCCTGTATTGTACGTTATGAGATCCTGTAAGTTATGAGATCCTGTATTCAAATTTGTAAGACCTTGCATTAAAATTTGAAATCCAGTTTAATATCTGTAATTTACAAAATCTAGTTTTGTAAGTTATGAGATCTTCCATTGAAAGTTATGGATGTAAATATTGTAAGTCATGATATCTTGGTTTGAAAGCTATGGGGATTCAGTATTTAAATTATGAAGTCTTGCATTGAAAGTTATGAGATCCTGTAATGCAAGTATGACATTATGTACTGAAACTTACAAGATACTGTATTTTATTTTATAAAAATTAAGAAATGTTTCAGAAAAACGAATTTTCAACGTAATTGTGCAGGAAAAGACATTCTCTTACAGTGAGAAATTTGAGGTATTTTTCAACACTTTGAGACTATTTATTGGATCTGATGCAGAGTTTCAGTAAAGTTGTCTTGTTGTTGCATAATGCTAAAGGCAGGCCTCAGTAGTCACAGTGTCAAAAATAATTAATTCCTAAAAATGTTTGTCCGAGTATTCAGCAAGGCAGGCTAAAACTTGACTGCTTAAAGTACACACTTAATTCTGTTACAGAAATGATTGCAAATGACTCCCTTTAACATATAACCAGTATAAAGTGCTACATTCTTCTTTTAATGTATCACTCCAAGTTTTAAAAGCTAACATTTATCATTAAATCCATAAAATTGACAGTGAATGTAAAGTTTTTGTGGAGTTTTCTAGGTATTGGGGATACTTCTCTGTCTTACTGTGATATTTTAAGCATTGATTGACACTTTAGGCACCGCTGTATTGCAGCAGTCAGTATATAAAGCAGTCAGAAATCATTACTGTCTGAGTGCGGAGCTTTGGGTTGTTAGCATATTCAAGTTGAACCATCATGTGGGCCAAAAAACACTTTTGTTGATATGAAGTAAAATCTTTTGTTCTGCGGCTTTTGTTCCAGAGATGTTAAGATTTCTTACCAATTGTTTCAGAAAAAAAATTAATATAAACACAATATATCAAATCCATATGGATTCAGAAAATCATCACTTTGGTGAAGTTGATGCTTATCCTATATACCCTGGATGACATTTGTTGAAACAGTTCGGTCTTAAACTAGGTAAATGATAAATGATTTTGGAAAGTTATAATCTTGTTACTTGAGTATTGTTCTGGGCTGGTATTCACGAAGGGTCTTAGGCTTAGCCAGATCTTAGGCTTAAATCCAGTCTTAAAGTTAAGACTTTTGTCTCAGCTAAGTTTTGTCTTAAAACCGTATTCACAAAGGGGGACTTAGCTAAGTCCAAGATTATCAAATGACCACAGAGGTTTTCTGTGTCATGTGACCTTTCTTTTCTATTCAAACTATACTATTGGTGACATATATCCTTCATTTAATGCATTTTATCTAACAAAAAGTGCTGTTTTGAAATGGAAAACCTTGTTACCACATATAAACTTCCCAAAGACTGCTTTAGTGAGGTGTTCTGTATAATTATACTTTATTTACAGCCATTTCAAATTTTGAAGTGGAGAAAAGTTTATGGCAGCCATATTTAAGTCCTCTTTACAAAATTTAAGCCCACTACCAGTCTTAAAGTTGAGCCCTTGGCTACGCCTTAGAGCAGTCTTAAATTATTTGTGAAAATACCACTAAGTCTAAGACAAAAGTCTTAGCAGTTTTTGGGCAGAAACTTGAGAGAAAAGTCTCAACTTCAAGCCTAAGCCCTGGCTAAGACCTTTCATGAATACGGGCCTTGGATTCTGGTTAGATTTAACTTGTCGCGAGTTCAGTCATTCAATCTATATTTGCAAGGAGTGCAAGGAGCATGTTTGTCTCAAGAAATGGGTTGCCTTTGTACTTGATGCCATGCATCTGTTGATTCACTGTGGCCACAAATAATGTCAGTCTCTTCCGACTTGCATGACTGCATTATGAATGTGGGTATAACTCAGTATAGAGTTTCCACTGAGACCTGTATGGGAGCATTACTTATTCATTTGTATTACCATTGTGTTTCACACCACAAATCTGCCCGAGGGTATATTTGATTTCTAGATCTTGTTTGGCATACAAGACATTTAAATAATCACAATCACCAGAGATCAATATTGTATATGTATGTGTGATGGCTTACATGACTGCCTTATGGATCCGTAGGTATTTACTCTTACAAATCATCCACTGAAAACTTCCTGGAGCATTATGGGTAAATTTGAGTCTTATTTCCCCCATAACATTTGCAAGTGAAAGGATTATTTTGGAGTAATTACCTTGAATACATATAAAATTACAGCATTTTATCTATGAATTATCTAAAATTCACAAAAAATGTGTGACAAGAATTTGCGACCAAATTAAAGTCCCAAAATGATGTGTGGCTTAAGTAATTTTCTCCATTCATTATCTTGTATCGAACCACTGTGTTGTAATGAGTATTACTGTTAATATGTATTATATATTCTGCAGATATTTCATGTATTGTTGTGAGTATGCTGTATGTACATTGTTTTTGGATATGTGTCTACAGGACAGAACTGACATGCATGGGTGCTGTGCAACATAATGCTTACTCTGTATTCTTGTATGTTGATTATTGTAAGTCTGATGGATGGAGTTTTATATGCCATAAGTTCAATGCTACTGTACACTGGAAAACCTTGTTAATGTATATTTCTCAGTCCAATAAACCTTGTTACAGAACACACAGATCTTTCTGACCTTCACCTTAACAAAACCTTGTTTCAGAAAGCATCGATCTTTCTGACCTGTCACAAACATAAGTATAGCATCAGAGATAGACAGCCTGGGGAAATAACATTAGACTGGATGAGACTTTGAAGAAGTGTAAAGTGCAACAGTAAATAGTATTTAGGAAAAGACAGCTAAGTTATGCGCTGGTACAAAGTCAAAGTTGGGGTTTTAAGGTCCCGTTCAACAGCCAGGGAATATCCTCAGCTTTGTCACTGGGAGTCGAACCCATACAGCCTGTGATTAGATGCCAAACCTGCTAATCCATTAGGCCTGTGACGACCCCTTTATGTGGGGGTGCAGCAAGGACAGGAATAACATGTGACAAAGAGAAAATATATGTAAAGACAAATTATAAAAATAAGACATTGAAATAGCATTATGACAGCATTTATTTGTAAACTAAAGGTTATGAAGTTGTAGAACCTAGTATTTGATCTATTTATTATTTGAAGTAAAGCTGTCAATAGAAATAGCACAAATAGGTAAAAAAGTACACATAATAATAATAATCAGTTGCAGAAATCCATTTAACTTTGACAGGATAAATATGTCCCACATGGGTAATTAAAAATATTCTGGCAGAGCCAAGGTCAAAGGTCACACCTTGAATTTGCACACCTTCAACCTCCAATCAGTCTACCTGCCAAGTAACAACTTTCTAAAACATACAGTCTCCGAAACTTTTTTTTTTTTTTTTTAATAATTTTTTTTATTGAATACAGATATATACATAATTACAACTGGCACAAGAAAATATAAATATGTAAGAAAAAAAGAATTTTAACATGACACTGCAAATATTAAACAGTCAGTTATTGAAACTTTCGTACAAATCAATATTTACATTACAGTGGTTACAACTGTCAAAACTTCTTGATGTTTATTATTCCAGAATTAAGAAAAGGGGAAAAAAATCTCTCAAATATTAAATTTGGTTTATTCCAGAAATATTAAATATTTTTATAGAGATTTTTCCAACAGGACCATATTTTCTCAAAGAGTTTATTATTATTTTCCAATTTTGAGAGTACTTCCTGTTCAGAATATATTTTTTTAAGAATACTTTGCAGATGATAAATATTTAGTTTGCCAAATTTCTTTGCTCTGGTAAAAATATAATGTCTTGTTACTAAAAGTATAAAATTTAAAGGCCAGAAATTGGGACCTGGTTTTAATATTTCCCAATATTTTCATGTTTATGTCAAGATGTAATTGCATGTTTAAGCTTGTATTTATCCAGGATGTTACATTTTTCCACAGATTATTGGATTCCTGACAGTCTAAAAATAAGTGCAAAATTGTTTCAGAATGCTCATTACACAGTCGACAATTTTCTGTATTTGAAAGTTTGATTTTATAAAGCAGTTGTTGGACACCCAAAATTCTATGTAAAACATGATATTGAAACCATATGAAAGTGTTATCTTGAAGAGTATAAAAACATATCTTATATATTGTACTCCAACTATCACTGGTTGGTTCTATATAAGGTGTAAATCCAATGTCCACTTTTGTTCATGTTTTTGGATGCAACTTTCATTTTGTTGCAACTTTAGATACACATGTTTACTCTTAGTACTAGATCCTAATAGGGCCCGGATATGCATTGGGATATGTGGTCTCCTAAAATCAAAATTGATATCTTTACCATTCATTGATGTTATGAGTTGTATCCTTTCTGATGTAAATAATAACTAAAGGCAATGCGTGTCCCTTTGGAACCCTTTATTTTACAAGATCACCTTAAATAATCACTGGTCACTCATTGGTGTTTGGTGACAGATTATGACATGTTATGACACGACATCATATGGTTTGACACGATTGACTGAAAGAAACAAATAACCAAAATTCAGTACAAAACACTTAATTTAAAACACAAATAAACTCTCAAGATAGAACTGATTTTAAACTTAATTTGAATTAAGTATCTTTCCTTTCATAATGAACATATTAAATAACCATCTAATGAACTGATTTAAACTAAATTAATCTAAAAGAAAGTTTCATTCAGTAATATACAGAAATAATGAAGTTATTTACAAATCAATCAAACTATTGATAATATATGTAAACTTTTAGTAGCTTGACATAAACCATAGAAAATAACTTCCAAACATTGATGTACAGTTTACTTAAAATTCAACAGTTTTAATAAATAAAATATAATTTCATATCTTACCATTTTTTAGCCTAATTTACATCCTTACAACTCAAACATAGAAGCTAAAATCACTCCACGTGGCCTCTTTGTCTTTTTTCTCATGAATCTCTTAAAATTCCATTGTTTGACATAGCCCTTTCAGTGGGCTCAAAGTTACTTGCACCACAAAGTATGTAGTTCTTTCTATAACATATTATAAGTATGGACAAATTGATTCCCAATGATAATTGCATTAACTAAATTAACATCTCAAACAAATAATACAAGATAAGATAACACCTTTAACTGTGAGAACTGTGTTGCTCATAATTATTCACCTGAATACAGTAAGTCTTTGTCAAGGCTAAGACTACACAGTTTTACAGCTGTGAAAATGCATCATGATTGCTTGCACCCACATATTTCAGGAAATGCCTTGTCTTTATAACATGAGTTGTACACACAGATTATCTGTTTATGTCACTCTTCATAAAGTTGGAAGTGCTACAGTTATACTTAAAACTAAATCTCACTCCTCTAAAATACATACCCAAATCTTTATCATCTAAAACTAATCTCAAAACATCAGACAATTAATAGAAAATAGCTAATTAAACATTTGATTGACAATTGCCAATAATTAAAATAATTCACACATCCTTTACAGTTTTGACCTTTACAATTGATATGTACTTTTTTGTAAGAGCTCTCATTGTGAAATAATTAAGGACATTAACAGTAAAATAAAATTTTTTTTCTATTTCTTCAAGTGGAAAAATGTTACCTTCAGAATTTAAAATATCTCCAACAACTTGTATACCATGTTTAAACCAGTTGGCAAAAATATTTTCTCAGTCCCTAGAGACTTGTTTAGCCAGATACTGGTACATAGTATATCTTCATTTGTTTTGATATTTTGACTCTGTTGACAAAAATGATTATAATAGGAAAAAACTTTTTTTCCAAAATGGGTTCAACTTAGGCATTAGTGATAAACACCACTCACTACCCAGAGATGAAAGGTAGTTAAGATTAAGTTTAGTATCATTACTTAATACATATAGCTAACTCTTTGTACTTCCAGTGAAGATTTGTTTCAGTCAATTTAATTTCAGAGATTTTCATAAGTGGTATCCAGGCATCACGGTTGTCAGTCCCCCACCCCTGGAAGCCAGTGTTTGGTGAGGTTTGTGGGGTACCTTAATTCTCTGTGGGTTTTTGGTGGTATTACAACGATGTGTGTCAATCCCTCTGATTGGCTGACCCAGAGGTCATGGGGCGTGCCCCACACTGTTTCCCTCAAAAAAATGTGTTTTTCCCTCCACTTGAATTTAAGTTTGTGAACTGGGTGGATGGACATGAAAATCAAATTGACTTTGTTTGATTCTCTTTTAAAGTTTTTATGTGGTGTTTTTATTATTGTACTGTATATTGTACCAATTTTAACTTTTGTAACAAAGTACTGAGTCATGGGTGAACTGTGTATATGAACTAGGACTGGAGTGCTAAATTGAAATTTTTGTGGTGAAGTCGGGACTGCCAGTGTGGATATGCTTGATCAGAATTCAGTCTTCTTGACGACCTCAGGCTTGACTTTGACGCTATCAAGGGACGGTCTAACCTACTTTATTTACCCCTTGCTTTTACTAGCCAAAGTCAATTCTGATATTATAGGAACTTGTGAACAATATTAAATATGGGAAAAAATAAAAATTGGTGCATGAAATGCACAAAGAAACACTACCCCCCAACTGGGAAAAAATGCCTTATAAATATGGAGACACAGCACTTGGAGAAGGCGCCAGACAGTGTGGCAGTGGAGGAAGATGATGTTGCACGGGACTGTTTGTCGAGTCGCAATGTATCCAAGAGCCTGGCTACTGCTGGGTGTAGCACCAAGACGAGCACAACCAAGAAGAACTTGTTTGTTGATGGGCCTGGCGCCTGGTGGGGGTGGGGGATGGGGTGGGGTGAGGGTGGGGGTCCTGTAGATGTTGTGGTAAATAGAAAAGTGGCATGGCCACATGAACATATCTTGGGGGGCTGAACCGTCAAAGGGTAACGTATGACCAGTTGACGCTAACGCAATTTATACAAGGTTTTGTTAAAAACATAATTGATGAGGTTGATAGGGAATGTAAGGACCGCATGTTGCATTATTTAGGGGACCTCATGGAGGATGCGACTGATTTCAGTTGGTCAAGTGCAAAATCAGCTCATGCAGTTCTCCTGTGTGAGATGGAGAGGGGCTCAGTCGATTGGTTCGATACCACACGTATAGACCGCATTAGGCGTGCACATGCGCAACGTCACAATACTCCACCCAAGAAAAACTGGCAAAAAAGCAATGACCAAACAAAAAATCCATGGTTTTGCAAAGCGTTTCAGTCAGGCCCTTGTTCTTATAGCAAAGATCACGAGCAGAATGACAAGACCCACAGACATATTTGTGCCCATTGCCTTGCACAAGGTCGTATTCTCACACACTCTGAAAAAGATTGTCTTTTTGTCAAAAAACACCAAACATCACATCAAAAAACAAACATATGACTGCTCAGCAGCATTAGAGCTGGGCAGCTGTGATAGATCAATGGTTGGTAACAGAGTATGTAATAAAAATGTTATTCACAATACTGGGGCCAGAGGTGACGACAGGGACCAAAAAATACCAGGTAGGTGTTCCTCTTCTGGTGCTATTACTGGTGTGTACACCAGAGTATTTTACAATTCAAAAGTGAGCAAGAGAGATGTGGAAGGTCTTATAGCAAGAGGTAACAGAGTTAGGTTTCTGAGACCAGGTAATGTGACGTCTGGAAAGAAACATAGTAGTCTAAGGGATGTCGGCAAGTATAACAGTCGTATAGTTACCAATAAATGCATGGTTTACAGTAGCACTCCACTCACCCCTGCTCCCCCTCCCTCCAATGAAAAGGGGGGACCAAAAACCTGGGGGACTTGATGTGTCCAGTCACACCGGTTATGGCCAATATAATGAAGGGAAGGCAAGGTGTGAAACAACCCCATGACTTGTGTAATGTCAATGTTCAAAACAGATTCACACCTTTGCTGGCTATAGAAGACAATGGTGTTAACTTAGAGCATGAAGTGACAGGTGTCATTCCAGAAGGCAATAGACCCCCAAACACTGTGGCCATAAATAGAAATATTCACATAAACAATCAAAATAAGGTCTTGCTTTTTGACATAAATAATTGTGATTACAAGTTCTTGAATATCAGAGGAAAAAAGAAATTGGAAGAGCTTTTGAAAGTAAAAGGGGACACAAATATTGTACCATTTGATCAATGGAAAAAGCAATCTGACTTTGAATTTGGTTTTGTGCCCTTATCAGAGTTTATCCTTCCAGACAGGTCTGATTGTGTGGAGGGTCACATTGGGGACCCCTTTGAACTACATGGTCGGGTCAACAATAGTGGCAAGTTGAATTTTTTTGGTTGTAGAATCCCTGTCAGTTCACAACTGAACATTTTGACCTGGCAAGACATGTTGCAAGAATATTGGGATGTACAATTAATCGAATTGCTGAAATTTGGCTTCCCCCTTGACTTCAACAGAAGTTCAACACTCTGTTGAGTGAAAACCATTCATCTGCTCTACAATATCCTTCCCATGTAGATGCATATTTGCATGAAGAAACTGAGTATAGTGCAATTTTGGGGCCAATTGGAAAGAACCCTATTAAAAATTGTCATTTTTCCCCTTTCCTGACTCAGGAGAAATCCGGATCCGACAAAAGGAGAGTGATAATCGACTTGTCTTGGCCTCAGAGCAGCTCTGTTAATTCTGGAATTGACAAAAATTCATATCTAGGCACAGATTTTGCCTTGACATTTCCGTCTGTTGACCACATAACGGCTGAGTTGATGCGTCTGGGCACTGCTGCACATCTGTTTAAAATTGTCCTGGAATGACGCTACGTTCATTGATACGTGTCTGCTGTTCGGCGCGCGTCACGGGACGCAATTCTTTCAACGTATCAGTGACGCCGTATGTTACGGCATGCGTCGACGTGGACACTGCGTCATAAAATACGTGGATGATTTTGTGGGAGTGGGCACACCTAGCATCGCGTCTGCGTCATATGATTGCCCACTAGATCTATTGCGTCGTTTAGGCTTGGACATCAGCAAAAAAAAGCTATGTCCACCCAGTGCAAAAGCTGTATGTCTGGGCATCGAGATTGACACCGTCACACGCACAATATCAGTCCCCCAAGAAAAACTTCAACGCATACGTCATATGGTTGATGCCTGGGGTAATAGACGTTTTTGCTCTGTCCGCCAGCTTCAGTCTTTGCTTGGTCATCTCATGTATATACCGAAGTCCATCAAGCTGTCACGTTATTTTGTCAACAGGATACTTGAACTACTAAGAAGCAATTATGATGCTCGTAGCATAACTTTGACACAAGATTTCAAGAGGGATATTAGGTGGTTTCAAAAATTTCTGTTGCAATACAATGGTTCCTCCTTTTATGACCACAAACCTGTCCAGGCAGTTCTTGAACTAGATGCTTGTTTAGTTGGTTTAGTTAGTTGTTTAGCAGGTGCAATGAAAAAGTATACCACCTTCCAATAGCAAGGCATTACAAAAATTTGCACATAACCCAGCTTGAAATGATAAATATACTAGTGGCTATTAGAATCTTTGGTGCTAGTTGGTCACACAAGAAAGTTTTGATAAAATGTGACAATCATAAACCAATTACCTCCACTGGCATTGTTTCTGACTTCCTGGGGTGGGGGGGGACTGTTCAAAGTTGTAAACGTTGGTCATATTGAGGCCTCCTTTTAATTTGTTAGTACACATCTGTTCTCTTTTAATTTTGTCTGGCTTTCCATCCCATATAAAGTTAAAAAGTAATTTGTTTAAATCGTTTAAAACTCTTACAGGAGTGGGTAAGGTCATAAATAAATGGGTAAATTTTGAGATTATTAAGGTCTTAATAATAGTTATTTTCCCAATAGGTGTTAAATATCTGTATTTCCATGAATTCACTACTTGTTTTGCTTTAATGAGAGCACTCTGATAATTTAAATTTGGCATTTTTGTTAAATCACATGCAAAATTTATTCCCAACAAGTTGAATTCAGAGGCTCCCCAATATAGTTTATGTGAAACTTTTGACACGGTTTTTGAAGATATTTCACTCCCAATCCATACTAAGCGAATCTTTTCACTGTTAATTTTAAGGCCTGATAGTGCTCCAAAGATCTCCAATATATTTAAGGCTGCTTGTAATGAATTAACACTCCCATCTAGTATGATTGTGGTATCATCCGCAAACTGTGCAAGTTTATACATAATTTTGCCAACAGTTATTCCTGTTACATCAGAAGAATTGTGAATAAAACAAGCCAAAACTTCAGCTACCAACAAAAATAGGTAAGGAGCAATAGGATCTCCTTGCCTGCATCCACGTTCAATAGGTATAGGATCAGATAACAAGAGGAGAGTGCCCGTGAACGGGCACTGTGTCAGCTGACTGAGTGTTTTTGATTTGTGAAGGTAATAATGAGAGGAAAGCATAATTACTAGGGAAAGTGCTGTACAGAAGTACAGTAAATGGTAATTGAACAGCATGTTCAAAAGAAAATCTGAACCTGACAGAAGAAAAGGACAAAAAAGTTGTTCCCTGCAAATGGTATTATGAAGGAAAGTAACAAGGTAATTGTTTAAGTGTAAAGAGTAGGTTAAAACATATTTAAAGAAATACTGCAAATGCAGTATCCTCGTACGACCTTGAAGAACGGGTCCACGGTCAAATCCAACCACACCAAAAGATTCCCAGCCCATGATTTCCTATAGGATGGTTTACCATCCCAAACCTCTAGAACCAATAATAAGCGATTTATAGGCACTTTTAAGTTTTGCTATCTTTGTTTGACCTTGAAGGAGGGGTCCAAGGTCAAATCCGACCACACCAAATGATTCCCAGCCCATGATTTCCTGTAGGTTGGTTTACCATCCCAAACCTGTAGGACCAAGAACAAGCGAGTTATAAGCAATTTTAAGTTTGGCTATCCTCAACTGACCTTGAAGGAGGGGCCCAAGGTCAAATCTGACCACACCAAAAGAATCCCAGCCCATGATTTCCTATATGTTGTTTTACCATCCCAAACCTCTAAGACCAATAATAAGCGAGTTATAAGCACTTTTAAGTTTGGCTATCCTCGTTTGACCTTGAAGAAGAGGTCCACGGTCAAATCTGACCACATCAACAGATTCCCAGCCCATGATTTCCTATATGTCTGTTTACCATTCCAAACCTCTAGGACCAATAATAAGTGAGTTATAAGCAAAGTAGCTATTACTCAGCTATGCAATGAGCTACATGTCTGAATTTTTACTATATTATAGCTGACCCAAAAGTAGGTGAACAACATATTTAAGCAAAATACTGTAAATGCAATAGTTTTCAAGTTACAACTGATTTACTCAATAGTGAGAACCTGAAAATAGCTATTGCTCAGCTATGCCATGAGCTATAGGTCTGTAATTTCACTATATTATAGCTGACCCAAAAGTAGGTGAACAACATATTTTAACAAAATACTCCAAAGCAATATTTTTCAAGTTACAATTGATTTACTCAACAGTCAGTACCTGAAAATAGCTATTGCTCAGTTGTGCCATGAGCTAGAGGTCTGTAATTTCACTATATTATAGCTGACCCAAAAGTAGCTGAATAACATACTTACACAAATTTCTGTAAATGCAATAGTTTTCAAGTTATAAGTGATTTACTCAACAGTGATAACCTCAAAGTAGCTATTACTCAGCTATGCCATGAGCTACAGGTCTGAAATTTTACTATGTTATAGCTGACCCAAAAGTAGCTGAATAGCGTATTTACACAAATTTCTGTCAATGCAATAGTTTTCAAGTTATAAGTGATTTACTCAACAGTGATGACCTAAAAATAGCTATTACTCAGCATGAGCTACAGGTCTGAAATTTTATTATGTTATAGCTGACCCCAAAATAGGTGAATAACATATTGAAACAAAATACTGTAAATGCAATAGTTTTCAAGTTATAAGTGATTTACTCAACAGTGATAACCTAAAAGTAGCTATTACTCAGCTATGCCATGAGCTACATGTCTGAAATTTTACGATGTTATAGCTGACCCAAAAGTAGGTGAACAACATATTTAAGCAAAATACTGTAAATGCAATATTTTTCAAGTTACAATTGATTTACTCAACAGTCAGTACCTGAAAATAGCTATTGCTCAGTTGTGCCATGAGCTACAGGTCTGTAATTTCACTATGTTATAGCTGACCCAAAAGTAGCTGAATAACGTATTTACACAAATTTCTGTAAATGCAATAGTTTTCAAGTTATAAATGATTTACTCAACAGTGATAACCTAAAAGTAGCTATTACTCAGCTATGCCATGAGCTACCGGTCTGAAATTTTACTATGTTATAGCTGACCACAAAATAGGTGAATAACATATTGAAACAAAATACTCTAAATGCAATAGTTTTCAAGTTATAAGTGATGTACTCAACAGTGATAACCTAAAAGTAGCTATTACTCAGCTACGCCATGAGCTATAGGTCTGTAATTTCACTATGTTATAGCTGACCCAAAAGCAGGTGAACAACATATTTTAACAAAATACTCCAAATGCAATATTTTTCAACTCACAACTGATTTACTCAACATACAGTACCTGAAATAGCTATTGCTCAGCTATGCCATGAGCTACAGGTCTGTAATTCACTATGTTATAGCTGACCCAAAAGTAGCTGAATAACGTATTTACACAAATTTCTGTAAATGCAATTGTTTTCAAGTTATAAGTGATTTACTCAACAGTGATAACCTCAAAGTAGCTATTACTCAGCTATGTCATGAGCTACAGGTCTGAAATTTTACTATGTTATAGCTGACCGCAAAATAGGTGAATAACATATGAAACAAAATACTCTAAATGCAATTGTTTTCAAGTTATAAGTGATTTACTCAACAGTGATAACCTAAAAGTAGCTATTACTCAGCTATGCCATGAGCTACAGGTCTGAAATTTGACTATGTTATAGCTGACCCAAAAGTAGGTGAACAACATATTTAAGCAAAATACTGTAAATGCAATAGGTTTCAAGTTACAACTGATTTACTCAGTAGTGAGAACCTGAAAATAGCTATTGCTCAGCTATGCCATGAGCTATAGGTCTGTAATTTCACTATGTTATAGCTGACCCAAAAGCAGGTGAACAACATATTTTAACAAAATACTCAAAATGCAATATTTTTCAAGTTACAACTGATTTACTCAACATACAGTACCTGAAAATAACTATTGCTCAGTTGTGCCATGAGCTACAGGTCTGTAATTTCACTATGTTATAGCTGACCCAAAAGTAGCTGAATAACATATTTACACAAATTTCTGTAAATGCAATAGTTTTCAAGTTATAAGTGATTTACTCAACAGTGATAACCTCAAAGTAGCTATTACTCAGCTATGCCATGAGCCACAGATGTGAAATTTTACTATGTAAAAGCTGACCCCAAAATAGGTGAATAACATATTGAAACAAAATACTCCAAATGCAATAGTTTTCAAGTTATCAGTGATTTACTCAACAGTGATAACCTAAAAGTAGCTATTACTCAGCTATGCCATGAGCTACAGGTCTGAAATTTGACTATGTTATAGCTGACCCAAAAGTAGCTGAATAACATATTTATACGAAATTCTCTAAATGCAATAGTTTTCAAGTTACAAGTGATTTTACTCAAGATGGTAGTTACTGAAAAGCCCAAAAGTAGCTATTACTCACTTAGCTATTGAGACAGACACCCAAGTTACTCACCATGTTGTAGCTATGAAAAAAGTAGCTGAATAACATATTTTAACAAAATGCTCTAAATGCAACACTTTTCAAGTTATAAGTGATTTAGTGCATGATTTCATGAATTTTAATGCATTAAAAATTATTAAAAAAATTTATTAAAAAAAACTAAGACAGATCAAGGTCTCATACTCACATAAGAGAATCTATCTCTGGCCTAGTACATATATGCAAGATATGAGAGAAATCCCTGCAATAGTCACTGAGAAAATTGTGATAAAGTGTTGCAATTTTCACACTTTTGGTGGGGGTACCTCCCTTGTAATGTCTCTAGCAAACAGACGGACAGACAGATTTGCATGCCTTGAACAATTTTTCATCCTCGATAGATAAGGTATCTTTTAAAAAAAACAGCATGTCTCTAGGCCTTGTAGTTTTGGAGAAGGAGTTGTTCACGTGGACGCGGACGCCGCAGAGTGACGACATAATGTCAGCTGACTGACAAGTCAGCTGACATAAAAACCACACTGGGTCACATATGCAGTTATATTTTTGTTAAAAAGCTTTATCCATTATATAAAGTTACTATCAAAACCAAATGATTCTAAGAAATTATACAAAAAATTCCATGAAACAGAGTCGAAGGCTTTCTCAAAGTCAATTTGCATTAGTAATCCAGGAATGCGGTTCTTTTCAGTATGAAACATTAAGTTGTAAAGCAGTCTAGTACAATCACTGATGCATCGTCCAGGCAAAAAGCCTGATTGAGAATCACTGATAATGTTTGTTAAAAGTGGCTTTAATCATTCTGAAATGGTTGCTGAAGCTAATTTGTAAACTACGGTGAGAAGAGATATTGGTCTCCAGGTTTTAATAAATTTTCGGTCTTTATCACCTTTTGGTATGCAGGTTATAATTGTTTGACCCATTGAAGTACTTAAAGTATTTTTTCGGTAGCAACTATTAATTGCATTAGCAATAAAGTATTTCATTTTCCCCCAAAATACCTTTAAAAAATCTGCCGAGATTCCGTCAATACCTGGTGATTTGTTATTTTTCATTTTTTTAAGAACTGCTCCAAGTTCTGGGACTAAAATAGGACTTCCCAACTGAACTTTGGGAATTGTTTTCAATTTTGCATTTTCTTATTTCTTCTTTCATATTATAGTTGTGATCTTTATTATCTCTTGACCTAAAAAGATTATGATAGAACTTTTCAACATTCTTTAAAATAGCTTTTTGATCTGTTATAATATCCCCACTGTCTGTTTCAATTTTCCTGATTGTTTTTTCAGTAAAATGCTTTTTTTTCTAATTTACAAAAAAAAGGAAGAGGGTTTTTCACCTTCTTTAAGCCATTGCAATCTTGCACGAGTCATAAATCCTCTTACTTTTTCCTTCCTAAGAGTTTCAAGTTCTATCTTTTTGTCTTCTAATAGAGTTGAATTTGTTTGAGGTATTTTTGACTCTAAGTTTGCAATATCTTACAGTAAGACCCGTTCTTGTGTTTTTTAATTTGTTGCAAATTTTAAAGTTTCTCCTCGAATTCTTAAAAACAACATCTCTAGGAATGTGTCATCATCAATTGAGAATTACAGTCTCCGAAACTTAGCTGGGACAAGATTATAAAGGTCAGCAAGTGGTCAAAATCAAGGTCACATAGTGTAAACTTTTATAGCTCCTGGTTTCTGAGATACAGCCCAACAAAGAATCAGCCTGCTATTGGACACCATGAATGAAAACAACACCTGCAGCTGCACAACCTTTCAAGACTGCAGGGTTAAAAATGTTTGAAGCTAAATTCTCTGGCTACGTTTCAGTTTGTATTATAGATTATTGAAGTTAGAATTTACTGGCGAGGCAATGCAATGTTTACTCAAAAACCATTTTGATTTTGCTTTATACACTTGTTCCACTATCAAGGACTGTCTGAGAGTGGCCCTGATTATAGTATGCAGGGAACCCACCCTCCAGTGACCAGTGGATCTACTGACAGGAGGGAAAATGTCAATTAATTTTAAAAAGGCTCACACTGGTCCTGGGTCACCCTGGACTAATGGAGAGTACCCCTGGATATCACTCTGATCTCCCTGGGCATCACCATGGTGACCTTGGGATCCAGGCTATCCTGGATTCCCCCACTGTTTCTGGCCCGGAGCTAAGGGTCACGAAAACACCTATAGGTCATCTGTAGTGACACAAGGATAGCTACATGGCAGCTTGGCAGCAATGGTTATGTTGTCTAGATAAGCAAAGCTGAGAGAAGTACAATAACAACCCTGAAATTTTTAACCAGAGGGAAAACATTCAAACCAAAAATATTATATACAGAAATTTATTCACAATTTCACATGTATAAAGAATATGCACAAACACAGGCAAGACAATATTGTTATGTAAATTTTATCCTGTCAACTTTTTATCCTCCATGTTTTGTTTTTTTCATTTTTCTACTACTTTTCAAATATACGGTCAATGCACATAAAAGTCCCTCCAAAGAAAAGACATCCATTTAAAATAAGTAAGGATTTAAATTACACTACTTCAATGCTTCTACATTGCCACCATGAACCTAGAAATTATGGATAAAATGTCTAAAACTGAAAATAATATGCTTGGTTACTAGTGTACTTTAAAACAGAAAGCTTTCCTCCTGTTTAAATCAAAGGATCTTTCTCAACAACTCCACTAATCAGAGGTCAAACACACTTTGCCAACATAAGTACCCACATATATTTACCTTTAGTACCCAAAAATATTTACCTTAAACAAAGTCACGGTTTCCTGTGTCTATAGGCCTTGAATAATTGTATAAGAAAATGAATACATGCATTGGTACTGGGCAAATGGAGAATTACATAAGCAAACTAGAGTACACCTATTAGTAGCTATCACTTTGAGGTTGGTAACTTAAAAAATGAACTCTCAAACTAATGCTAAAAAACTACAAATGTGGCAGTCTCTTCCAGTAAAAGAAGAGCACTTGTGATTCATTATGGGAACAGAATCTGTTAACATGTAGTATCTGTCATCAAACCACTGAGGTTAGGCAGCATTTGAGTCCGGTTAGTATTTGGGTGGGTGACCATCTGACCACTAGAAGGAGAGTGCCTGTGTCATTACACGAGGCACATCAAGCAGCTGTGTATCTGCTAATTTGGTAGCTATGGATACCTGGCTGATGCTGCCTTTCTGTAAGAAGGTTTCCCTAAGTTTCATGATATTGTGGCATCATGCCTCCCAAAATGAGCTGAGATTGCGTGATGACTGCAACTTTATGTTTACAAACTAGGGAATCTAAGTATGAACTGCTACAATCGCAAATTAGAAAAGTGTTACATATAAGAATGTTAACATTTTTATGTATTTACTGTTTAGCATTAAAAATAACACACACACCAATGTTTTAAGCATGTATAAATGTCTTAGGCCACTGGACTCACCAGATTTCAGAACAGTGGCATTTTATCTTATGAACCACTAAATCTGTTCCTAGAGAGATTAAGCATTATAGATAAAATCATGTCAGTTTGAGGAGAGTATACACTGGAGTATAAGGACCCAAATGACTAGAGTTCACACTGACTATATCTACAAATAAAGGCTCACAACAAGAATACTTCACAAATACTTAGTTTTTTTCAATACAAACATAAAAGCTGCTTTATGTACACTGAAACCAACTGACTAGGGTTTGAAGTCCAAAGTAAAAAGGCTACAAAGGATGGATATGAAATGACCATAAACATATACACAAGCGACCTGCATCTGGATACTATTCTCTTATAATACTCTCCATTTCTTGTGTGAGACTGAGTCATTCAGCCTCACTTTCATAATTCTAATTTGTCATTTCAAAAAATCCAACTTACAAATCTTTTCCATGCATCATCTTTGTGACTGGCATCCCATTTTGGCTGAACATAATTATTTTTCTTATCGCAAATATAAAAATACAATGAAGCATTTCAATATGTGTGAATGTGATCCACAGTTGGCTTTGTGCAATTAGCAATTGCAATCGTTTTGGAAACAAAACTAAATAACTTGAGAATATGTGAATTTTCACGTTTCTCCCCATATTTACTGAATGTATATGCATAGGCACAGAGGATCTGAGGCTTATAATGTTTGAACTTGACAATTTGGTTGTTGGTTGGAGAGACAATAAGTAAACATGACAGTACAGACCTGGTGACTTGGAAACCAGTTCACTAGGAATCTTACTGAATATGCAATTCACAAAAATTCATTATCCCACTAACATTTAAATGTAGACTTAGTCCTAAATTTTAAAATATCTGTATAACTGGGTTATGTAACTTGTTTGCCATTCCTAATCTTCCTGAAAGTTCACGGCAAATGTACTTTGCCTTTTCTGAATAATCCATCATAAATATTACACACGTTAGCAGCACAGAGTCAGATATATATAGATGAGCAATTAAGAATATATAGCTACTGAGAGTGCAAGCCCTGTCTGAAGACATTCCTGACCAGACAATACAATTGCCATTAAACATCCAAATTACAACAGCTCCAATTTCACACCTTGGCTGATGTAAGATATCTTGATGCTAAACCAGATGCCACTAGTATTGTTTTCCAAATTTATCATGAAATACATGAATGTAATAAATATGGTGCGTAGATTTTGTTATTCAGTCAACACCCACTCACTACACAGAGGTAACAAAGGTCACAAAATCATTCTACACAGTTTCTGTTTTCACTGCAAAGATATAATAAATCAAACATCAGGTCAAACTTCAAAGGAAATATATTCTGAATTCTTCATTGCTTTGTGATGGGTTCTGTTTTTTTTTTCTAAAATGAGTATTTAGAGAAAATAGATCTAACTAGTGTACTCATATTCACTTATTCACCCGGGAGAAATATATAAATATTGGATTCTGTTTGTTTGTATTTTAGAAAGATTACACATAAAATTACTGCATGGATTTACATCAAATTTTCACAGCACATGCGTCTTGGTCCAGCACAGAACTGATAAATCTCAGGAATAATCTGCAACTGATTCCATAACTATGACTTTAGGAGCTTTTTTGTTATTACACTCGTACACAATAATAGAGGTGTGGGGGCTTGGTGGAGGTATGCACTCTCTGAGAGTTCCTGCTGCTTAATGTACCACTGAAACTTGTGTACAAAAGAAACTGAATAAGAATTATATAGTGGGACTTCCATTATCTAAATATTTGAACACAAGACAGAAGGTTTATAAAATAAAAGCACTCTTTTAGTGTCATCAGTAAGGAAAACTAATGTGGGAAATGTATTCATCAAACTGAATGCCTGAACAGCAGAAGTTTGGAGAACAGAAGTTGTCCATAACACTTTCTGTTTCCATAGAAACCAGTTCACATCACAAGAAATGTGTCATTTAGGAAAGTGACACTCTAACGAATGTGTGTAAGCAATATAGTGACACTGGAATGCTCCATAAAGACATGTACAATATACTAGCGAATTAATAGAAATGTAGAAAAGATCCGAATTAAGAACAGATGCATATGAAAAAATAACACTATACTTCTTCAAAACACACAATATAATTAATTTCATACATTATATTCATGCACAGACTGTTTAAATGACTACATATATAAATATCGCACAATATATTACAATGAAAGCAAACCACTCAGATGAATAACATAGCGACAGCAACACTTCAGTTCACTACTTCAACATTTTACATGCAAGACAGCAGAATTAAAATTCTCACTATAATTCAATATATTTACATAGTATTTATCCTCCCATATAAAGAATATTTTCAAATAATTGTGGCCTTGCCTGACAAAATATTTTTTTCAGATAAAGATGTACTTTTGTATTCACAATGTACAGAAATACACTTGTGAAATTTTATAGTAAGGAAATGTCTTAATTAATTTTTAAAATGATGCTATGCTTTACCTTAACTTTTCTATTTGCATTCAACACACAATAAATGAAATACCCAGACTGCAATAATTGTTCTTCTTATCTGAATTCCACATGTCTTCAGGTTTTACAAATCTTTTCACAAACAGCCTGAGATTCCACCATGGTTCACATTAACTTTAAAATCATTCACCCTAAAACTAGAATCTTTCAGATTCTTCTCAGTCATCACCAAAGCAAACTGGTTACCAAGCCACTTCATCACCAAAGCAAACTCATTAACAGGCCACTTCATCACCAAAGCAAACTCATTAACAGGCCATTTCATCACCAAAGCAAACTCATTAACAGGCCATTTCATCACCAAAGGAAACTCATTACCAGGCTACTTCATCACCAAAACAAACTGGTTACCAGGCTACTTCTTCACCAAAACAAAGTGGTTACCAGGCTACTTCATTCCCAAAACAAGCTGGTTACCAGGCTACTTCATCACCAAAACAAACTGGTTACCAGGCTACTTCATCACCAAAACAAACTGGTTACCAGGCCACTTGATCACCAAAACAAACTGGTTACCAGGCTGCTTCATCACCAAAGCAAACTTGTTACCAGGCTACTTCATCACCAAAACTCGTTACCAGGCAACTCATTGCAAGTACTACTACATCAGTACCACCTACTCATCGCTTGCAATAGATTACTAAGTTATATCTCACTAACACCTCTACATTGTTCCAGCTCCTCATTATACTTATATTCTGTGCAAAACAGCGGTGATTAAATGACTGAACCAGGTTATAACCAATCTGAAAGGACCAGAGATCTAAATAAGTACACACTAACCAGCAGTGAAAATATATTCTAAAGAATTTCTTAAAAATTGAGAGTTGGTGAAATTTTCCTATCAGTAAAATGTGTCCTTTTACAGTTTGCATCACTTTACAACTACTTCTATGTATATAACAATCTACAGTAGCTAAGTCATATTTTGCTTTGGTGACGACTCAACCAGATGTCTTTGAAAATGTTCTTATACTGCATGAACCCTACTTCAGCTACATAATGCATATATTCAATAAGAATGAGATGACAGTGTGTCACTTATACACCACATATTTATATACAAACTGACCATGAAAAAGACACATGCATTTAACACTGAAATGCTAAACTGTTAACAAATGAACAAAAGTACAGTGAGTTCATCATTCCATATATAACCGACTATTTTCTTTCATCAAAATTTGGATCTTTTATTTTCAATCACCAATGGATAAAACTACAGCATAAAGAAACAGCAAATCTCTGATGCATTGGCATCTAATATTGTAATGTATCCTAATTCAAAATAAAAATTATAAATATTAAATATAAAACCACAATTGTTTCATGACAAAATAGCAAGAATATTAGCACATGACAAACTGCTACATTTAGTAAGTGCCAAATATATACAACAACAAGATAAAAAGGCTTTTCAAATGAATGACATACCCTTTGATTTTCATGCCAAAACATTACACAAGATACCCACTTTAATTCAATTTACTGACCCTTGCATCCATTAATTTATGTCTTAATTTTTTTTTTCATTTGTAAGTCAATTATTTCAGTAAAAATGAATGGAAGGTAATCTTTAGTGACTAGATGTAAAATATTTTATCTAACATGGATTATCACACAGTAACAAAATTACGTACTTCCATTCTTAAATTTTCAACTGTTACACCTTGCAAGTTCAAAATGTTCTCTACAAAACTTGGATGAAACTGTTTATATCAGTATCAGGTAATAACTCAAGAAAAAAATGAACAATTTCTTTCCTTAGATTGAAGAACAATATTATGCATACAAACTGTGTACTGTGTCAATTCGCGTTACAGTCACTTTAACATTTGACTTTAATCATTTCACACTGAACTTGAATCATCTTACCATCAACATTACAACAAAATATCATTTAATATCATTAATTCATTTTCTGCAAAGTACTTATGTAAAGAGAAGTGGGAGCATTGGTTCATGTTTTGTGCTTATTCTAAAACAGTAGGGTCTGTATAAGTAAAATCACTGTTGGTGGAATTTTGGTGTACATGGGATCAGATTTCAGAAAGTGACATATTTTTTAGGTTCAAGTTATACAATGCCTACTTTAATTTGCTTAAAGACATCACATGATGCTCTTACTTTGTAACTTAATGCAGAACTTTTTTTCCTCTCAAACTCCTCCCTAATTTTCCCCTATATCACTCCTCTGCCAACCCGCCAATCAGAGCTGTCAATCAAGACTGGATGCGTTGATGCTCCACCCACACCATCACATTAGCGTGCTGAAGCTCCTCCCACTCACACTGCACATGTCGCCTCTTGCCATTGATGATGAGGGCCGAGTGGTCACTGGGGGTCATCAGGTACTCCCCAAACACGCCCCCACTCACAACAGCCCGCTTGTGACTGCTCCATGGCCAGTCCTTGGGTTCTACAGCCTCACCCACACCTGATAGAATAACAAAAGGTTAGAGTCTCACTGACTCATGTCATATAATATAATGGTACAATACAAGCATCAAACCCACTCCTGTTAGGACAAAATAATAAGTAATTACTTGATAGGTTCAGCATAACACTGCTGCAAGGTTAATGAATATGAGTCTAGTGAGGAAATCACCATACTAACATGCAATACAATGTAAATAGCTATGATTTAACTAACCTTCAATGATCTCAATCTTCCCTGAGGCCAGGTTAATGTAGAGCAGAGCATTGCGGTCAGTAGAGGTGGCAAAGAAATCATAGCTGTGACCTCGTTCTGATGGGAAGAACGTCACGTCACTCACATGGAAGCTTGTGTATTCCTCAAATACATGTTGTAACTGACCTATATAAACAACAATGTACAAGTGTATTAAGTACTAGAGCAGTTAAGGTTTAAATACAGATTAATACATGGCATTTAAGAAATAGCATCAGAGATGGCGGTACCCACAGTCAACCTTCTACACCTTAAAGTTTCCGAGATATATGCTTTTTTATTTTATACACAATTGTGTTATCTATTATCCATTATCCTGTATTTAGTTCACTCAGAGTTTTCAGATCTTATCTGGAACTGCATTGGTTTTCTATCAGATTTGATAATGTTTGCTTTTTGTATTAGTCATATGTATTTTTGTACCATAACACCTGCTACAGCTAACATTACCATTGTACTGTTCCTCCAATACATGTGCCCCTGTAAATCCACCCTACATTTTGTCCTTGACCTTGTTAATTCATTCTACATATTCCTTGACTCTCTATATCTACTCAAGATAGCCTGGACCTTCTGTATCACTCACCACTGTCCTTGACATTTTGTATTCACTCACCACTGTCTTCAACCTTGTGTATCCACTCCTCAATGTCCTTGACCTTTTATATCTACTTGAAACTGTCCTTGACCTTTTACATCTACTTACAACTATTCTTTAATTTCTATATCCACTCATTATTGTCCTTACCTTGTTGGACTCCTTCACCATGACCTTCTGTATTAACCTGTAAGTATCCTTGACTTTCTGTATCCACTCATCGTCTTTCATCCACACTGTATATCCACTCATCACTACCCTTGAACCTGTACACAGCCTTTGTGTTGGTGTATAATTTTACTGGTTCCCCATGACCCCTGTGACACTGTATAAATACTCACCATTGTCCTTGACCCTGTAGACTGCAATGGTGTTGGTGTCTTTGTCTACTGTCACCAGATACTGTCCATCAGGTGACACATGTGGCTCTCCTGAAAGGTCACTGACCTCCAGAACCTCATCCGTGATGTAGTCCAACACAAGGCGGTTCAGCTTCTTTTCTTTACCATTAGGGGCATCGCATTGCACAATCACCTTACCACCTGGAAATATATATATTTATACACACACTGAACTATGAAAGTTGTGACTACTTTTTTAACACTTCTACCTCCTCTGCAGACCACTGGGAGTGCTGTAGTGCACCCTCCTCATCACATTGAAGCAAAGTTATACCCATTTAAGTGGAATTGCTGTTTAAGTAGAATTAAATATCAGGTCCTATGTTTATTCAACATAATTATTGCTTCATTAATTCTTAAATTTGAGTTTTGAACACAAGTGGAAACAGGAGTACTGGGTATATTTTCTAGCATGCTAGAATTCTCTTTCAGAGTAGATTCACTGATACACACAAAAGAAGAATGTCTGGCCTTAATGGCAAATATTTCAGACCATTCTAGAACACTTTCAAATGATTTCTTATACACTTACTAGAACCACCAATATGCACAATATTTTAAGTGGGACAAGACATTATTAAAAATATTCTAAACAGTATTTACAAAAGCAGAAGCCCTAGGTAAATTTAAAAATATTCCTAAACACTCTCCAATGTTGGACTCACCTATAAGTACAAATGCCAAGGCCCTGGGTACACATGAGTACTGCTTGAGGTCAATCTGCTTGACAGACTTGAGGGCAGTGAGGTCCACTTTGTACAGGCCCTGTTGTTGAGGGTGGATCACATAACCATAGTTCATTTTCTGGCCCAGCTCACTGTTAGAAGGCAGGAAGAGGTCCTGAATCTGAAATGGGTAGTTTGTACAATAACAAACTTGATTCATGTGGGTCGTGCAGACATTGGATCATATCTGTCTTTTGTGGACTGTTTACTAGATCAAACCTAGACTGTGCATGTCCAAAGTAGGGCTGCAACGATTCTTCGGTTACTCAGAAATGAAACGATTCAGTTCAATACTCGAGGCAAGAAAAGTGAACCGGGTCTTCGAAAACAACTAAACATAGACATAAAATCTACTGCAAAATTAATTTTATTTTTTAAATATATGCATATATTTATATATTTTACTAATATAATGCATTTCCGTTTCAGTATTTTATATTTCAAGTATTTGCAAACTTTGTGTAACAATGTTTTATAAGACGGCATTTTATTAGAACGTATTTCGAAGACGCCTCTAATCTCGCAATATAAAAATGGTTAAAGTTTCCTATATTTTGCATTATAAATGTGTCTGTTTCCCAAAATTCAATAAATTATCACAATTCTTTCCTGTTGTGTGCCTTGTAACCATTTTAGGCGTGATATGTCAAAATATGATGCACTTTATTTCGTGGGCGATAATCAAGCGATTAACCGAGTCCGAGTCGATTCTTCTAAAACGAGGAATCGAGGCGCATTTTCGGGCTCGCTTGCAGCCCTAGTCCAAAGAGACCAACACCTTAATTCATCCCATTATTTATACACTGTGCATACTGCACCAGTATTGGGTGTGTATGTTACACTTACAAGATTACACACTCTATCTGGTTTCATAAAATAGGAAAACTTCCCGAATGACATATACAGAAAAAATATATCACAAATGATGATAACAATATTATACAAGTGCACAGCACAAGTATTATAATGTTAATCTTCATGAATGATATTTTTTTCTGTATATGTCTGATGAGGGATATTTTACTTTTGTCTGAGCTATGAGCAGGTAGAACAGCCTCAGAGGTGCGATGCAATACCTTCCTCAATGACTGCCAGAGCTTCTTGGGGTCATCACTGTTTGCAGTTATAAGATTGGTATAGTAGGAACCCTTGTCTTTATTGGCCAGTCGATTACACCAAGCAATTTGCTTGTGGAGCCTTGACCTGTTCAACTGTGTCTTATGTTTTCTCCACATTCATTCAAATTGCCGCCTTAGAGAGCGAGCCATGCGATATGAATCAGACAACCACTAATCTGACTGGGCAGTACTTACCACGTCAAACTTCTCCACTATGGACTGGATGACATCAGGTCAAACATGTCACCTATGGGCTGGGTATGTGATACTTACCAGGGCAAATATGTCACCTATGGGCTGGGTATGTGACACTTACCAGGGCAAACATGTCACCTATGGGCTGGGTATGTGACACTTACCAGGACAAACATGTCACCTATGGGTTGAGTATGTGACACTTACCAGGGCAAATATGTCACCTATGGGCTGGGTATGTGACACTTACCAGGGCAAATATGTCACCTATGGGCTGGGTATGTGACACTTACCAGGGCAAACATGTCACCTATGGGTTGAGTATGTGACACTTACCAGGTCAAACATGTCACCTATGGGTTGAGTATGTGACACTTACCAGGTCAAACATGTCACCTATGGGTTGAGTATGTGACACTTACCAGGTCAAACATGTCACCTATGGGTTGAGTATATGACACTTACCAGGTCAAATCTATCACCTATAGGCTGGGTATGCACTGTGTGATGCTGCACGGCCTGGCTTGCATCTCGGATAACCACGGCTGTCTTTGCAGCCCCATCCTTCTCCCCATTCCAACACACCACCCAGATCTGGTCCAAATGTGACACATACTCAATAGAAACTGGAGTGGGGTCTGTCTGGATCACCTGAATAATATGTAACACAGGTAAGTTAATGTCAAATTTTGGAGCACTTTCTCATCTGTGGAATGTCTAGTAACTGGTAGTGTGGTGGTCAGAACTTTTCAAGTCATACTGTAAATACCCTTGTGATTACAATAAAATAGCCTTCAAACAGCGTCTATTCTTTTTACATATAAAGATATCCTGCTGCAGTATGGACATGTACAAGGTCAGAAAGCATATACAATATATAAGTCCTATAAATGAATATACATGTACTACAAATATCCATTCCATATAAAAATAGGTAAGTATACACATGCATATTGGCTTTAAACAGTACACACATACTGGCACTAACATACCAGTGTTGTGGTTATAAGTGCACACATACTGGCTGTAACATACCTGTGTTGTGGTTATAAGTGCACACATACTGACTGTAACATACCAGTGTTGTGGTTATAAGTGCACACATACTGGCTGTAACATACCTGTGTTGTGGTTATAAGTGCACACATACTGGCTGTAACATACCTGTGTTGTGGTTATAAGTGCACACATACTGGCTGTAACATACCTGTGTTGTGGTTATAAGTGCACACATACTGGCTGTAACATACCTGTGTTGTGGTTATAAGTGCAAGTTATAAGTTTGGGCTGAGGTACCCTTACCTCCACTGGGTTGTGGTTGTCCAGTATGTCTATGACCACCACTCTGTTGAGTTTGGGCTGGGTGGCATACACATACAGGTTCTTCACATTGACCGCCTGGCCCCACACACAGCTACCCTCATCTTCACTGGGACACAGTGTGTTGAAAGTAGTCCCATACAGAGGCACGTGCTTGAACTTGGAGAAGCTGTGGGACACTTGGTGTTCTATGTTACAGTGGGAAGGCTCGTACACTGTGTAACCAGCATCATGGAACACCATAAAAGCTTCATGGGTCTCGTCTAGAGAACAAAATATAGCACAGCATGGGAATATAGAATGCCTGATTAGTATGTTTGTCACTTAGCAGTGGACACATGGTATAGATCTGTTCAGAGATGACATTTTATCTGAAGAACACACTCCAAACAAACAATACTTTCTGGGTAACTGTTAAAACATGTAATAATATTTGAAAAGTACAATGACTAAACATTTGATGTACTGTATTAGAACTGGAATTACATTGGCCTGAATACATGTCACAGACTGTTGCAATTTAGGTCCAATGGCAACTTTATGCTTATTTACTGCAACAGGTGAAAAGAGGACAAATGAAATGAACTATAGCTTTTACATGGGACAGTTATATTGTCCCTACAGAAGAACTATGAATAAAGCCAATAACCTTGTGCAAAAACTGGAGTCTTTTCATGCTGTAATCAAATTATACCAAACAAGAAAAGCCTTCCATAGACAAAAACTCCTTGGCCAATTAACTAATTTACAAGCTCCATCAGATTGAAGTGGAGTCATTTCCAAGGATTTCACAGAAATTGCCTCAATTTAGCCCAATTTATGATTCAGTTACAGTTCCATTTGCCATAAAAATATAAAAAGAACGAGGGGTTGCAGTGAGATATATTGATTCCCCAGAGAATTTTGTCTGTAAATACGTGATCGACTGAAAACATTTGTTTTTTCTGATGTATCCAAAGTTCTAAATGTCCAAAAGTAATGCAGGTATAATTGGAATTAATGTAGCATGTGTGTTAAATGTATCAATACTGTTCAACAAGCATGTTGGTAGACATTTAACTCATCAATTCAGACAAGTGTAAAAGATGACAAATTACACTGAAGCCATTTTGTCTCATTGTGATACATCTCACACATTAGTTACAAATCCTACTTAAAACATAAAGTCACATAAATGTCCTTTTCTCAACCATCAGTGCATAAAAACTCTCAACTGATAACTGTAAATAGATTTTTCAGAACTTAGATTTGCGAAAAAAATATGATATTCATTGTAGAAAATGGATAAGTTGAATCATGTCTGCACTTTTTTATAGTTCACAAAATATAACTTTACACCAGTTGTCGTATAGGAATCGCTGCTAAAAAATGGAACTTAACAGGCATTGGTAAAGTAGCAAATTTAACAGAACTATTTTGTGAATTCTCTATTGGTGACCTTAACTTGTCTCAACAGCCAAGGTCACATTGGGAAAGTTCCTCTGCATTGTCACTCATGGGATTTGAACCCACAGAGGTGACAGCCTATGATTAGATGCCAAACTTGCTAACCGATAAGCCACCAAGGACCTCACACGACATTTACTCATTAACTCTTAAAACAGTTTGTAATTCTTAGTTGATACTACCTTGCGAGTACTTTGGCAGTGGCTGGTTTTCTATGAAGACTGTAGCAATGTCCTGGGTGGTGCCCGCCTTGTTTTTGGCTGTACACTTGTAGGCTCCAGTGTCAGTAGTGTAACGAGCACTCCTGATTTCAAGGGTGGCATTGTTGTCTGCAACAAAAACATACCTTCAAATATCCACTGCCTAATCATTTTAAAAGGGCGACACTTTATCATTGGTAAACGGTGAGTTCTTTTTCCAGTATTACTTATAGAGCTTATGGTACTGAGACAAGACTATGAAATGTATGGCATTCACCTCAGTTTTCAGTTTATAAACTTCTCTAGGGAAGAAACCCCCTCTTATTTCAAACAGGACCGATACCATAAGCAGTTATCTCCAGCCGTGTATTATAATGATCTGAAACAAAGAAATAGAAATAAAATCCATCGTGTAGATTACGGCAGAATCATTAAAGTCACTACAAGTGTTATCTCTGGTGCTTTGAGGTTAACCGTAGAGTGGATATCTTCCTGGGCCAAAGTAATCCACATATCAGATAAATGAAATCATGAGGTTTTGGAATAATAGCCATTGGAGCCGTAGTCTTAAAGTTGTAATAATTAAGTTAACTTTGAGATTCTAAGGTTACCATAAAGTGGGGTATGTTCCTCTGTCTCAAGTACACTCACATACCAAATATAACTAGAGGATCGCTCGCAAAAAAAAAGACAATGTTTTTGCATAGCAAAAACAAAGCGTCCCGAAAAGGATATAAAGGTGAGTGCTAAAGTATTAAGAAAATGCTTCGTTTCTAGCCTTATACTGTTGTGGCAACCAAAGTCAGCGCAGTCTGCTCTATCTAGCACGGTTTTCAAGATATAAGCATTTTTGTGTTTTGCAAAAAATAAAAAAATAAAAAATGTCCGCTATATTTGGCGAGACAAAAATATTTTGAAAATTGGCATGGCTACTCTGCAGAGATACCCAGCAGGTCCAAAATTTTGTTGAGTTCACTCCATATAGCACGGTTTTTGAGATATAAGCATTTTTGTGTTTTGCAAAAACTTTGAAAATTCAAAATGGCCACCATTTTTGGGGAGACAAAAATTTTTGTCAAGAAAACTGCCGTGGTGTGTATCTCCCACCGAGCATTAAAGCAGAAGAAATAGCTTTTCCGAGATATTCACAATTTTTCATTTTCGTGTGTGAAAGGTCTTCCAAAAGTAGGTGAATGAGTTATTTGAGAAAAAATGGCTATCTGCAATACTATTAAGAGATAATTCACATTTACTCATTTCGAGTAGGTGAATAATTATCTATGGGTCTGAAACTTCACCAAGTGAAAGCTCTCCCAAAAGTAGGTGAATGAGTTATTTGAGAAAAATTGGCTATCTGCAATACTTTTAGAGATAATTCGCATTTACTCATTTTGAGTAGGTGAGTAATTAGCTATGGGTCTGAAACTTCACCATGTGAAAGCTCTCCCACAAGTAGATGAATGAGTATTTGATAAAAATTGGGTATCCGCAATACTTTTACAGATAATTAGCATTTACTCATTTTGAGTAGGTAAATAATTAGCTATGGGTCTGAAACTTCACCAAGTGAAAGCTCTCCCAAAAGTAGGTGAATGAGTTATTTGAGAAAAATTGGCTATCTGCAATACTTTTAGAGATAATTCACATTTACTCATTTTGAGTAGGTGAATAATTAGCTATGGGTCTGAAACTTCACCAAGTGAAAGCTCTGCCAAAAGTAGGTGAATGAGTTATTTGAGAAAAATCGGCTATCTGCAATACTTTTAGAGATAATTTGCATTTACTCATTTTGAGTAGGTGAGTAATTTGCTATGGGTCTGAAACTTCACCAAGTGAAAGCTCTCCCAAAAGTAGGTGAATGAGTTATTTGAGAAAAATTGGCTATCTGCAATACTTTTAGAGATAATTCACATTTACTCATTTTGAGTAGGTGAATAATTAGCTATGGGTCTGAAACTTCACCAAGTGAAAGCTCTGCCAAAAGTAGGTGAATGAGTTATTTGAGAAAAATTGGCTATCTGCAATACTTTTAGAGATAATTTGCATTTACTCATTTTGAGTAGGTGAGTAATTTGCTATGGGTCTGAAACTTCACCAAGTGAAAGCTCTCCCAAAAGTAGGTGAATGAGTTATTTGAGAAAAATTGGCTATCTGCAATACTTTTAGAGATAATTCGCATTTACTCATTTTGAGTAGGTGAGTAATTAGCTATGGGTCTGAAACTTCAAGTGAAAGCTCTCCCAAAAGTAGGTGAATGATTAATTTGAGAAAAACTGGCTATCTGCAATACTTTTAGAGATAATTCGCATTTACTCATTTTGAGTAGGTGAGTAATTAGCTTTGGGTCTGAAACTTCACCAAGTGAAAGCTCTCCCAAAAGTAGGTGAATGAGTTATTTGAGAAAAATTGGCTATCTGCAATACTTTTAGAGATAATTCGCATTTACTCATTTTGAGTAGGTGAGTAATTAGCTATGGGTCTGAAACTTCACCAAGTGAAAGCTCTCCCAAAAGTAGGTGAATGAGTTATTTGACAAAAATTGGCTATCTGCAATACTTTTAGAGATAATTCGCATTTACTCATTTTGAGTAGACGAGTAATTAGCTATGGGTCTGAAACTTCACCAAGTGAAAGCTCTCCCAAAAGTAGGTGAATGATTAATTTGAGAAAAATTGGCTATCTGCAATACTTTTAGAGATAATTCGCATTTACTCATTTTGAGTAGGTGAGTAATTAGCTATGGGTCTGAAACTTCACCAAGTGAAAGCTCTCCCAAAAGTAGGTGAATAAGTTATTTGAGAAAAATTGGCTATCTGCAATACTTTTAGACATAATTCGCATTTACTCATTTTGAGTAGGTGAGTAATTAGCTATGGGTCTGAAACTTCACAGAGTGAAAGCTCTCCCAAAAGTAGGTGAATGAGTTATTTGAGAAAAATTGGCTATCTGCAATACTTTTAGAGATAATTCGCATTTACTCATTTTGAGTAGGTGAGTAATTAGCTATGGGTCTGAAACTTCACCAAGTGAAAGCTCTCCCAAAAGTAGGTGAATGATTAATTTGACAAAAATTGGCTATCTGCAATACTTTTAGAGATAATTCGCATTTACTCATTTTGAGTAGGTGAGTAATTAGCTATGGGTCTGAAACTTCACCAAGTGAAAGCTCTCCCAAAAGTAGGTGAATGAGTTATTTGAGAAAAATTGGCTATCTGCAATACTTTTAGAGATA
Organism: Sabellastarte sp. h YS-2021; assembly: GCA_964017235.1. NCBI lineage: Eukaryota > Metazoa > Annelida > Polychaeta > Sabellida > Sabellidae > Sabellastarte > Sabellastarte sp. h YS-2021. The sequence goes on along the minus strand of OZ024931.1, from coordinate 16,708,328 downwards.
ATTTGCATTTACTCATTTTGAGTAGGTGAGTAATTAGCTATGGGTCTGAAACTTCACCAAGTGAAAGCTCTCCCAAAAGTAGGTGAATGAGTTAGTTGAGAAAAATTGGCTATCTGCAATACTTTTAGAGATAATTCGCATTTACTCATTTTGAGTAGGTGAGTAATTAGCTATGGGTCTGAAACTTCACCATGTGAAAGCTCTCCCACAAGTAGATGAATGAGTTATTTGATAAAAATTGGGTATCCGCAATACTTTTACAGATAATTAGCATTTACTCATTTTGAGTAGGTAAATAATTAGCTATGGGTCTGAAACTTCACCATGTGAAAGCTCTCCCAAAAGTAGGTGAATGAGTTATTTGAGAAAAATTGGTTATCTGCAATACTTTTAGAGATAATTCGCATTTACTCATTTTGAGTAGGTGAGTAATTGGCTATGGGTCTGAAACTTCACCATGTGAAAGCTCTTCCAAAAGTAGGTGAATGAGTTATTTGAGAAAAATTGGCCATCTGCAATACTTTTAGAGGTAATTCGCATTTACTCTTTTTGAGTAGGTGACCAATTAGCTATGGGTCTGAAACTTCACCAAGTGAAAGCTCTTTGGGATAGCTGCTCTGCAGAGATACCCTGAAGATAAAAAATTTCGTCGAAATCGCTCTATGTAGCACGGTTTTCGAAATATTAGCATTTTTGTGTTTTGCAATTTTTGCGCAAAAATTCGAAAATTCAAAATGGCCGCCATTTTTGGCAAGAGAAAATTTTTTTGAAAATTGGCATGGCTACTCTGCAGAGATACCCAGTGGGTCAAAAATTTCGTCGAAATCGCTCTATCTAGCACGGTTTTCGAGATATAAGCATTTTTGTGTTTTGCAATTTTGCGAAAAATTCGAAAATTCAAAATGGCCGCCATTTTTTGCGAGAAATTTTTTGTTTGAAAATTGGCATGGCTACTCTGCAGAGATACCCTGTGGGTCAAAAATTTCGTCGAAATCGCTCTATCTAGCAGGATTTTTGAGATATAAGCATTTTTATGTTTTGCAATTTTTGCGAAAAATTCGAAAATTCAAAATGGCCGCCATTTTTGGCGAGACAAAATTTTTTTGAAAATTGGCATGGCTACTCTGCAGATATACCCTGTGGGTCAAAAATTTCGTCGAAATCGCTCTATCTAGCACGGTTTTCGAGATATAAGCATTTTTGTGTTTTGCAATTTTTGCGAAAATTTCGAAAATTCAAAATGGCCGCCATTTTTGGCGAGACAAAAATTTTTTGAAAATTGGGAAAAGTACTCCCATACACAAACAAGCGTCCCTTGCGGGACGCTTAAATATAATCCACTGTAAATACTTGGAATAATTGTCCAAATAATTAAACATGACAAAAACACATGCCAAAAAGCTGCATTTTATTATCAGGATATATGTATTTTATTATCATGGGATATGTATTTTATTATAATTTAAATTACACCAGAGAGTTTTTCTTTTGTTAAAAGTGTCCAATATCTTTCACTATTGGCCACATTGTGATTTTGACCATATATAGAAGTCTGTTTAGCACATTTCTAAAGAAACCCCTTTACATTTACTTCAACTAGAATGATCATAAAAACCGAAAAAATACTAATACAGTTAAACTCCGAAAAAGTGGCCAATACCAGAAAATATTGGAGAGCGAGGCCCGATAGGGCCGAGATTTTCAATATTTTCTGGTATTGGTCACTTTTGAGGAGTTTAGCTGTTGTAAACCCCACTCTATATTCTATTTGATACTTGGTCCCAAGATATATGATACTCTGTCCCCAAATTCTGTAATTTCTCTTTTTACAGGAATAAATTAATCCCCAAAATGGCCACCGAGAGAAAGTGTCCAGTACTGATTAGTATTGGACATATCAGTCAATAGTGAAAACCTGCAAGTGGGGTTTACACACCAGGAATATAGAATTGAAAAGTGATGATGTTAAACAACACCTTAAAAAATATAAATTAAGGAAGGTGTAATTTAAACATGTTAATGGCCAAGTAAGTGTCCAATATTGGAAAATAATGGACTGTTTACAAGGTCCTGGAGGGACTGAGTCAACAGTCCATTATTTTCCAATATTGGACACTTACTTCCTTAATTTATACGGAATTTTATTATTATGGGATATGTATTTTATTATGGGGTATGCATTTTCATATCATGGGATGTGCATTTTATTATCATGGGAAATGTATTTTATTATTATGGGATATGCATTTTATTATTATAGGATATGGATTTTATTATTATGGGGTTTGCATTTTCATATGGGGCATGCCTTATATTATTATGGGGTATGTATTATATTATTATAGGGTATGCATTATATTTTTAAGGGGTATGCAGTATATTTTTATGGGGTATACATTATAATTTTAAGGGGTATGCAGTATATTTTTATGGGGTATGCATTATATTTTTATGGGGTATTCATTTTATCTTTATGGGGTATATGCATTATATTTTTATGGGGTATGGATTTTATCATTATGGGATATGCTTATTTTTATATGTGACATTTTGAAGCAAGCTAACTGAAATCCAGTTACTTCTGCTTCCTGCTGCTTCATTGTAAGAATGACGGGGTGGCACATTGTCCATTTGTAACTGTACAAGAAGACAGAGGTGCCCGAAGCCAACTACTGATCAGAGCTGGGCAGAGGATAAAATGCATGACTCAGCCTGCTGTTACAGTATTACTCCATTCATCCACTGAAGATCACAGTAACAAATGTGCAACTTGTTACGTGTGACATTCACAAGCTAGTCAGCTCCTTAGAATTACTCAACAAGCAAAATTCACTTTGAAATTGGATAGTCTAAGGTTATCATCTATTATGATAATTTTAATAAAGAAAGCAATTTTAAAAAAAAAACTTTTTCTCAACAGCAAATTTTATACACTGCATGGTAAATTTCAAATTTCATGCCAGTATGCAAATGCTGTTATAATTGATTCATATATACTTAACTTATATACAAGTAAAGTCATTTTTCTGGCTTAGCAGCCCATATGGCCAGTGGTTGTTTCTGGTTTGTGTGGCATGAAGTCAGTCCGTTGAAAGTTTATCTCCAAAATAATGTGGGTATTCATTCATACTCTTGAGTACACAGGATATATATGTTTGTGTAAAGTAACCCCACAACCTGGGCAAGGAATGAAACCCAAATCTTCCACTTTTAAAGGCAACACCCTAATCACTAGGCCACAGAAATTACATAACCTATAGTGAGTCTTAATAATAAAATATGTAATACAATAGAGGAAACATAGGACAATGAAAAAAATGTATTGAATGTAGTACAAATTGATGAGATTTCACTTTATACTTTAGTTTAAAACCACACAAGGAAATAACTGGACATTATATTATCATCTATTTTTCCATGATTTTTCATCCCTTAAAATTAAATATTAATAAGAAAACTATATCCCTATGAGTCTTTTCAAAAAAAAAACAGTGAAAATTTTGCAGAACAAACCAGTGTGTCTCTACAGTAATTTATGAGTGAAGCAGAGAGAGAGTACACACATTGATCCTACAGCTGCTGGACTGGAGTGTTATACGGAGACTGGAACTGAGAAGAGGGGAGATGTCGTGGCAACAGACGAGTCTTTCTATGCAATTATTGTCACAATAGGGAGGCGGATATAACTCAAATAACAGAACCCTGGCTTGTGTTTATACTATTTATACCTGAAAAAAATATGACTGTAGAAGCTGCTCTGGCTGTTTGTACAAACAAACAGATGATTCATTTAATGACAGACTATTTAGGTCCATAGATTATAAATGCAGGTGATCATGTGTGAATATATATATGAGTATATATGTATGTGGAAATCCTCATTTCATAGAGGCGTGTATAACATTAAAGTCACTACAGTATAGATACCATAGATGGTAAACCACACAAAAAACATTACCACAAATGTTTGCAATATTGGCAAGATTGTGATTGCTTGGCTCTAAATCAAAGGTCAAAGTTGGGGTTTTACGTCCAGTTCAACAGGCACTGTCATATTTGCACAGGTCCTCAGCATTGACACTTGTGTGAGTCTAACCCACACACAGAGGTGACAGCCTGTGATTACATGCCAAACCTGCAAACCCGCAATGTCACTGAGAACCTTTTGCCTTGGTCTAGAAAACAAATGGTGGAGAACACTAAGATTGTCATTTTTGTTGGTGTATTTTATACTGCTTGAAAACATTTAATGTGCTGGTCAGGGAAAATACTACTGGGTATATTCAGTAAAGGTTTTACCCAATAGCTACCACTGTACAAAGTTTTCAATGTTTCAGTGTATTTCATGTGCACTTAATAAATACCAAGTTTCAAAACTGACCAAGGGGCAAATGCTAAGGATACATGGTTCAATGTTATTTTCTATAATGCCAAGAATGTCTGTAACCGTTCTAGTCCTGAAATAATTTCGGTGATTAAAGAAAAAATATATCAAGAGTTTTTTTTAAATGGCAGGAAATCCAGATCTGTACTCTGTAAGGTTTATTTAAATAGCTACCAGTTTTGGACAATGTAACACTGCTTGCTACACTTGTTTATAATTATAGACAAAAATATATATACAAACAATGAAAGCTTATACATAAAAGGGCAATTTTTGAAAATCACAATTTTTTTACTTTGCAAAAGTTTTGCAAAGTATATTATGCAGTCTATTTGCTCGTTTGTAAGTTTGTTTGTAATTTTTAGGGAGCATCAGAACTGTTACAAGGAAGAACTGATTCAAATTTTGGCACAATCAGCTCAATATCCTCGATTCTGGAAAATCTGGAAAAAATTTTTTTTTAGTTATGTTACCATAGAAATCAATGGAGCAATGCCCTGCTCGAATCATGCACAAAAATTTTGCAAAGTCTTGTGCTCTTGTTTTGTGACTACTTTATGTGTTTATCTAAAGTTGTTGTGATGCATTTTGAAAGTTAAAATAAGAGTCAAGTGCACTCAACAAACATGGTTGCAATAATCTACTATGTTGCCACCACGTGTGCAGTTGCTAACATTATTTTATCCATTATAAAATCCATTATACACACAGAGACACCTGAAAAGGGACCCAGTGATTTGTGAGTCAGGGATATAAACCACAAAGACGGAGCTCAAATTTGTGATTGAACCAAAAATAGCCAACATGTTAAAGATGATGTAATAAAGTGTAAATCAATACCAGAATCTGTAGTCAACTGCAAAAAACATACTGCGTTATGAAGCAGTAAATCAAACAAGATCTTTACTTGGTAATTTTAAGTTTGTTTTGTACATAATATATTGTAAACCTCAATGGCTACATGTAGTTAACAAGTTCAGCCTTTTACCCTGGGTCTCATCTCTTCAGTTGTGGGTTGAAACCCAGAAACCCATAGGATTCACTCAGGGTCAGCCTGATATGATCTCAGCTGGTGAAGGGGATGTAAAATGCCAACACTGACCGTGATATATCAAGCACATATTGAGGCTTATACCCTGACTCACCTCTATACCATAGGGCAAATCAACAGAAACTGAAGTATGGGGAGATGGAAGCAAAATATGTGTATCAGCCAATCAGCAGGGTTTACAATCAAAATTGTAATGCAGGAATACAGAAACCATAGGCTTCACGGTTAACTGGCACGGTGGAGAAAATTGTTTTCCATAATATAAGCATTTAATATACATAGTTGACAAAGCCAATAACACCATTACAGACAGAAGGGGGTTGGAAAGTTGTAGGACAAAAAACCAACAATATGTATTTGATGTGTTTGAGTATGAGACTGTTGAAGCAGCAAAGATTGACACTAATGGATTATAATTTTTGACTTGACACATCTGAAAACACTGGAATCAATAGGACACAAGACAAAAGGTTGATATGCCTGAATCGGCCTGACCTTTCACAATAATGCTGATGCCTAACAGTTTACAGTGCAAAGTGGTATGCCTTGTTTTCCTCAATGCTGCCAACTATAAGTTACAGAATTACCTGAGCAAATAAATCAGCACAAAAACCCTGAAAAGCTACAGTTTTAGGTCCGTCTATTTTCATGTTCAACTACTCTTCTTGCTATGTTATCCATGTGTTAACCACACAGTCATACATTCTATCATGTCAGAACCATACAGATCTAAGTTTTCCTGGCAAATTTATTATTCAAAAATTATAAACATATCCACAGATTTCTAGCTTTTTCTAACACATTTCATCTATTTCGGTTCAAGTACATCCACTTTCTATTCATGACTGGGTAAGTGAGATTGTACATTAAAGATCATCACTCACCACTTATATAGTTAAACTGATACAATACTCACAGAACAGTGTGTAGTGTTCGGGGTCAAGTTTCAGTGGACTCTCGTTCATCTCCCACTGTATCTGAGGTTTGGGCAGCCCACTTGCTCGGCAGTGCAGACTCACTGTGGAACCAGTGGTGTGGAATTGAGTGCTGGGGTTGACTGTCACTACAGGAGGCACTGAAGATAGATTATAAGGTAGTAGAGCTTAATGGTACTATTTACATGAACTGAAGACACAGCGTGGGCGGGGGGTATATCAGTTTAATAGGCTATAGCATTTATTAGGTACTCTGATATCACTTTATTAAATCTAGAGGTAGATGAAAAAAATGATATCAGCATATGAAAGGCTGGTTATACCAATGCTATTTGATTATATGCACAGGGAAGATAAATACAGGGAATTAAGAGGGGGGAGGTAAAATACTTTACACTGTTGTTAACTGAATCTGATTTGATCCCCGAAAGTAAATTCATCACTTTAGGAGCAAGTGATTTTATATTGTTTTGTAAACATTTGTGGACTGAGATGATGTGGTTTATTATTAAGTTGGTGTTTGACCCAGGTTGGAAGACAGACATTACAAACCACATTTGCTGATCGGATATACAACAATCTACACTTAAACACCAGAAACAAACAATAATAACTCTTATCATTTTGACCAATCTTCCCTAAGTCAACAGACCCCTCTTACATTATTACCTGCACTTATTCCACTGTAAATATTGGTTGCAGGATCTGAGGGTCTGACCCAGAAACATAAATACAAGAGATGTTTGTGTGTGGCTTGTTTTAATGAATATCATATTCTCCGTGGCTTTTGGTAACACAAGCAGGCCAATATTTGCAGCAAATGGACTGCATCAGACACTATGTAGTGCTTCACTTTTGTGTCCAAACATCATTTCATTACTTGAGTATTGTAACAAGGAGACACATTCAAGGCCAATGGATGATGTCACAAGCAAACAAGAATGGTCTTTGTAAAAGGTCATCCGGAGGAAGTTATAATATTTGAACTGTGTGGAATGATAATTAAATGTTTCCAAGGTGGATAATATAAAATTCTATGTGTATTTTACAAAGACAATAATGACACCTTACACATTTATACTGTTGCTGTAATAAAGAAAATAATATAAAATAAGCAGCTTTATTCTGAACAATTCCAAACAACAATATTTTGGGATGCAAACAGCCAACAAACTCAAAACAAACGGGATACCAACAAATACAAAGACGTTTGATTCAGGTTTACAACCTCTGAACAAGTCAGCTCAGTATAATGCACAGAACTTACTGTGAACGCAAAGCACATGGGTTTGAACCACTTCCTCATTATTCTTGTCCTGACAGCTGTAGTTTCCCTGGTGTTCCAGCCTGCAAACACACACACACACACTTTGTATTGGTCCTACTTTGTGTACAGTCATCTGCATGTACATGATAATCATACCGGACCCATGTCTTACAAACCTGTAAGCTTTTCTTCTTTGTCAACTGACCTATTTTCAAATGTTTAATGCAGTAACTTGGAAGTCATTTTAGAAAAATACAAAACTTAAAGCAATACTATAAGTTATGTCTTTAAAATGTATACTGCTGGTCAGCGAGTGAGTTTGTCACCACAGTAAAGTTCATCACCTGCCATAAAAATGCTCAAGGACAAGCAATATTCATTTTAAAGACATGGAATGATGGCTTTTGACAGCAATGTATAATTGTATGTTGAAAGTTTATACTAAATCAATTTTAATACTGTCATAAAATACAAGTGATGAACTTTACTGGGGTCACCAGCTTCATTGGCTGAGCAATAGATGGTCTAGTAATCAGGAACATCAGCAACAATCCAAGTTGAGAGATATTTAAATCAAGAGGCTTAAACATATGATGTTCACAGGCAATAATAAAACAAATTTATATCTTTCTAGAGGCAGATTTAGAGAGTGGGTAAACAGTGAACAACCCTCCACTCCCCCCTTAAGAGTTTTACATGGGAGTTGTCTTAGGAAATACTACATGTTTGTTTAGAAATGATACATCATTCCAAACTCCCAGACACTCAACACACTAGATTGGCCTTGTTTGGACATTCTGGTGTTTGAGACATCAGGATACTTACACAAGATGGAATGGAATATAATTATAGTACAAAGACTACACAGCAGAATAAATAAATGGGAAACTACTCTTGTAAAGATGTTAACTAAAGTTATTATATAAACATATAAAACAAATGTTTATGGTTATCCAACAAAGTCAAAGTTGGGATTTTATGTCCCGTTCAACGTCCAGGGTCATATTGGACCAGGTTCTCAGCATTGCCACTTGTTGTACTCGAACCCATAAAAGTGACAGCCTATGATTAGATGCCAAACTTGCTAACCAATAGGTTACCGAGGACCTATGGTTAGTTATGTTCCAGATTATTCAATGGTTGACAAAATGCTACTAATGAGCAAATGAATTTACAGACAGTCCAATCATATGGAATCAGTCAGGACCAACTCATTCCCAAAAGCTAATCAGATGGAATATTTAAAACTAAAAACCCAAGCAAGATTCATAGAGTGCTGATAAATATTTATCTAATAGCTATTCATGTGCTTTTACTGATCATTGTACAAACAGATGTAATATCAAGCAAACCTATTCTCTTTGTTACTCAAAAATACAAGATGCACTTGGAGAGAGTAAAATGGTCGATGTTATGTGAGTTGACATCCATAGATATAGGTTAACTGCAAAAATGTAGTGAACTTGCTGCTGCCTGCAATATGTCAGTTGACACACACTGCCCAGGAGACATTCTTCCATTTTAGGGGCAAATATGTGTAATTTCTATCTATCACATTTTATTTGAAGGAAATCAACAGATGGGTTTATAAGAGCTTAAGGTTGTTTACATAAAAAATATATTCCAACATTACAGGTCTTCCATTACTGCCCATGGGATATTTAAAAATAGCATCTGAGATGGCCATACCCCACGGCCCGGTGAAATAGTTTCAATACCATGAGATACAGAAACAGTACAAAGATCAGGAGACTGTTACAGCAAACAGTGTCAGCATTGTAAAGGTCAAAATAATGCTTCTGTAGAGAAAATAACATTTCAGGGAGACAAAATAAACCATGACAATGTAAACCTATACCCACCAACTACTCTCTGTCCCTACATCTAATGGTTTCTGAAATATGATCTGCACAAGATTTTAAAAGTCACCGTCACTATGACAAAGTCAAATCAAGGTCACACCATGGCATTGCCAACCTACAACTAACCAATGTCCCTGACAAGTATCAAGTTCCTACGTTTAACAGTTTCTGGGATATAGCCCGGACAAGATGTTGAAAGGTTACTACAGCAAGGTCAAAGGTCAACTAAAGGTCACACCATGACATTGCACACCTACACCCCCTACTAATGTCCCCACAAAGTATTAACATCATACATCTTACAGATACCACAATATAGCCTATACAAGATTTTAAAGTTCAAGGTCACTATGCCCAGTTGTCAACAGACTGATGAAATTACATTTCTGTTTATGGATGTTGCACCTTAGCGAGTGCTTAAGTGCAGCGATTAAGTGCTGTAAAAAATCCTGTATAGAAGAGTATACAATCAATAACTGTTCTGACTTTGGATATCAATAAGGAAGGTCAAATTAATGTTTGTTTGATATCTATGCTGAAGGTCTCATTTCAATACCAACACTTTGAAACGAAATTGTATCTGATTTACCCCACACTCCCAATGTACAGAGAGCCGCTTTCAAAGAGCTTGATCTCTTCTGAAACAACTTCACTGAGCAGACCCCCATTCCTCTTCCAGACCACTTCAGTACTTCCTTTCACATCACACTTGAGTTCAATGCTGTTGCCGAGGGTCACACTCTTGCCAACCTTTTCCAGCTTCTTATCAAGGGTGACATGAGAAATTCCTGTAACAGAGGAAACAAATATCTAAAATTGGTTTAAGGAAAGACTAAATGTTTTCATACGATCAAAGCATATTTATGTTATCCCTTGATATAAAAATGGAAAAAATTTGGCACATATATCTGTATAACTTGTATTTTACAGGACATATAATACAATACCGAGACACAATATGTATGACTTTTTTTAAATGAAATGTACACTGTTTTAAAAATTGTAGTGCCTACTTGTACAATTGGTATTAAAGCACTGGAGGCAATTGTTATATAAAAGAAACAGAAACTGAAAGTCCCTGGAGATAGAAAATATATTTGAAGAACCTTGTTGTCCGGTAATAAGTTACTAATAAATGGTCTTGCTTGAATGACAGATTTTAGTCCCTTAAGATTTGACTTTCTACATGTTCAAGTTAATGCATATCTCCTTTTTCAAAAAGAAATACCACAAACAGGCACTGTGGCAATAAATTTGATTTCTACTTGGCCACCTCTGAATGTCACCTCCAGCTCTTATCCTATTCTTTATCATAATAGGAAAGCCAAGTCAATGTTGCTGAAAGCCCTTCCTACAAATAATAACTTTCAATAGATATCGCTCTGGCTTGTCTTCACAATCTATTCAGCTTTCTCACCTCCCTCCAACTCCCTTAATATGACATCGTAAAGAACTTTTCCAATCCACAGATTGAAGTAAAAAAAGGATTAACTTAATGGTACTTTCCCATATGTACAACCTACAGGTTTTACCAAATATTCACAACTATGTACTGCTTGACTAGGAATAACTGTTATGATACAAATTTTGGAGCCTATATGTTTCTATCATCAGTTTTTGGAGTTTAGAAAGTCCTTTTTGTAAAGATTAGATCAAATTAGACAACCACCAAAATAAAATTTCAAACTGACAAATAAAATTGGAGCTTTTTACCTTACAAAATAAAATTTAATGAATGAACATGTAGGATGACCAGAATTTGCTGTACTGGCAATAACTGACTGGTAAGCAGTAGGGCTTTCATGACATCACTATACAGTAACATTCTAATGTGACATTAATGGCTGGACCAAAAATAGCTCTTGTTTGGGTTTTTTGCCGGCTGGTTTCACTCCATTGAAGCAAGTCTACTATATATGCCAACTTATCGTATGTTTAGAAGCAGACACAAACACCTGTGATACATTTCCAAATGGGAGTCTTCTGGGATGCTGGAAGGGAAGAATGAGACAGGGGTTTTACTCCACCTAAAAACTCTCAGACTCAACACATGGATATGACAGCAAACTGTATCCTTGTATGCAAGTCACTTATTGCATTTACTTTCAGGTATGACTACTACAACAATGTATAGGCCAAATGTACATGCAATGACATTGATCATTTTAATACTTATGATGAGTGACTCAACAAATTTCTTGCAATGAATTTACAATTGTATACCAATATCAATTTATTCTAAATCTAATTCGGCTTTTACAGCGTTTAATCTCCACTGAATAGTGGACTCCAAGGAACAATAACATAATAGCAATATCCAAGTTCAAAATCCAGGGACAGAAATAGGTCAGCACCACGGAGAAGCCATAAGAGAAAATGAGCTAAGGAGGATATGCCTTTGAGTAGAGATTGGTTTTGAGCTGCTTTCTAAAGGAGGCAATACTGGTTGATGCTCAAAGGTCTTCAGGAAGTGAATTCCAAACAGTGGGAGCATCAAAGGCAAAACTGAAGCCAAACTGCTTAGTAGACTTCTGAATTTTTTGGTTGAAATTTTGGTACGTTGAGGAAATTGGCAACACTCTGACTATGTCTAGTATTGTAAGTAGTGGAGTATGTGGATAGGTGTGAAGCAAAATATTTAGGGAAACCAGTATGAATAAACTTGTACACAAAGGTAGCCAATTTGAACTCTGAGCAAAACTGAATAGGGAGCCAATGAAGTTTCCTGAGTACCGGAGTAATTCGAGTATATTTACTCGAATTTGTAACAATTCTAGCTGCACTGTTTTGTAATCTATGAAGATTAAATTTGGAGAGATTCCTGAAAAGTGAGTTACAGTAGTCCAACCGACTACTAGCAAAAGCATTGGCAACCGACACAGAAGTATCATGAGTCAAAAACTGCCTAATATTTCTAAAATCCCTCAGTTAAATCAAGCAGCCTTTACAAACATTCTAGACATGTTTAGAGAAGGAAAAATCAGAGTCAAACCACACACCCAGGTTCCTGACTTACTTGGTCGGGTGAAGGGGGTTGCCCAAGATGTCAATTTGGAAACATGCATTTAACCTTTCTCTCTGTTTCTTGGAGCCAAAAAGTATGAACTAATCTAATCTAATCTACTGCTTTGCAAGCGCAATATCTTCCCCACAGAGGGGAACTCAGTGCACTAAGTAAACCAAATCATTATCATAGGGAGAGTCAAGGGGTGTTCAAGGTCACTAATCCAGGATTGTGGGTGTGACCAGGAGGGAAGAAAACTAAGTTGGGAAACTAGAGCTGAAGAGGTGGGTTTTGAGGTGCTTCCTGAAAGATGCAACAGAGGGACTGTTTCTTACAAAAAACTGAAACTCAGTTTTATCAGGATTGAGTTTGAGTTTGCTAACCGACATCCATTCTTTGACATCTTAAAGGCATCTGAGTGTTCAACTTATCAAAAGCAGCTGAGGCATTCATGTGTGACAGATGGACATAAAGTTGGGTGCTATAGAAATGGAAGTTTACGCCTTTGTGTTTACCAATCAGTGTACTAAGGGGAGATGTGTACAGAGAGAAAAGCAAAGGACCCAAGACAGAACCCTGAGGTACACCAAACAGGAGTTTTTGTAAATCTGACAAAGTATAACCAATCTTAACACCCTGATAACATTCTGTCAAGTAAGAAGAGAACCATTTGAGAGTGGAGCCACCAACACCGAACCAATCCTGAAGACAGCTGAGAGGAGTGGAATGATCAATAGTATCAAAGGCAGCAGAGAGATCTAGAAGTACCAAGGCAGTAGCTTCACCCCGAGATAGTGACAAATGAACATCATTTTGATGGAAAGCAAAGCTGTCTCCCATTCAGTGACCTGACTTATATGCTGACTGGTACGAGTTGTCCAAGCCATGTCCATGAATATGATCAACCAACTCTATCTCGCATGGTTTTCGAGATACAAGCATTTTTGTGTTTTGCATTTTTGAATAAAATTTGAAAATTCAAAATGGCCCCCATTTTTGGTGAGTGAAATATTTTTGAAACTTGGACAGGCTAGTCTTCACAGATACCCTGTGGGTCAAAATTTTGCCGAAATCCCACTAGTAAAATTTTATTTTATGAAGAAAAAAAATACTCATATATCACTTAGTATTCTATATGTGTACCTTATGAGCCTATACTTCCAGTTTGTGTTTTGCATTTTTTGTCAAAAATTCGAAAATTGAATATGACCCCCATTTTTGGGGAGGAGAAAATTTTTTTGAAGATTGGAGAGAGTAGTTAGATTAGATACTCTGTGGGTTGAAAATTTCAACAAAATTGCTCTATATCACACGGTTAAGGAGATACAAGCAGGTTTGTGTTTTACTTGTTAAGAAAAATTGTTAATGCTTAATGAATCATCAATCACTCATTTCTTAACCTATCCCTGCCAAAATTTTAAATCGCCCTGATCTTTATATAAGGAAGGTATTTGCTAAATTTTGGGTGGATAGATAAAATGCTTCGTAAGTTATCATCCGGACAAGGAGGCCCTTCCAAAAACACATTTTTGGTCATGTGACCTCTCTGATTGGTGAAAATGTCATCGCAGCATATTCAGAAAAAAAATTCCCAGGGCTACTGCACACACCTGCGAAATATGAAAAGAATCCGCCTTATGGCTGCGAAGCTATTGCGAAAAGAAAATGCGGATCCAGTGGATCCGGGGAATCCGACCGAGTCACTTCTATCATATAAAAACAAGCGTCCCTCGTGAGACGCTTAATTATTAAAGGATGAGATTTTTATTTATTAAGTTTTGACAGTACATGGTATAAAAATTACAAAAACAACTTTTAAACATGTGCACTTAACCTGTTTTACAGAATATTGGCGTCATGGTACAGAGTATGGACACCCGCTCTGACCTATGGATCAATACTAACTACCAATGAGATTCACTGTTTTCTTTTGAAAATGTGAAAAGCCACCTTCATTTATTTACTAGAAAACAAACCTTTAATTTTTTACCAATTAAACCTCTGTCTAATTAGACACACATGAACCTCACTCTGTACTTTTTTTGCAGTTCTTTTGAAAAACTATACAATAGCTTTTGTTGGCAGAACAATTAAAAAAAGGTTTTCTTTTATGGGGACATGCTGCCATATGCATGACATTCAGACATACTCTGAGGCTGTACAATAAGGCTATGTACTATCATTTCCACATCCCTTTCGATAGCTGGGATCAGTGAATGAAATTAACCCTGTCTGAGTCTGGTAACTATTTCACGGACCTGTAACTTTCCACAGTTATAGATCTGCATGACGTGTAACATAGAAAACAGTTCATATATTTTTTAATCACTGAAATTATTTTGAGATCAGGGTCACCACAAGAAATATTCTTGCCATTATAGAAAAAGATGGCCAGCCTCGGCGGGCAAGAACCCCAGCCCGCAGGTATAACTAAATGGGCAACAACATTGAGATTTGGGAAAATCTTAGGAACAACTTCAGTTGTAAGAAGTATACAGAATGCACGAAATGTTGTCAGATGTAAGATTCACAGGCCATGATTTCTTACAACCAATTATAAGGGAGATATAAAGCCCTTTTAGCATGATGACACTACATGACCTTGAAGTGGGGATCAAAGGTCAAATTTGACACTTGCAAAAAAATTGCAGACCACGATTTCCAAGAAATTTTTTTGTCATTCCAATAAGGGAGATAAGGCAGCCTTTTTCTTTTCAACAAGGCCAAAATTACTCTCAGGCAAGCTTTCCTAACCATTTAGATTTTGTACAAATCTGGAACAGCTAGTTGCAATATTTTAATTTTAAAACATATTGATTTTCGAGCAAACTGGCTATGGCGGCCATGTTGTTTTGTAAAATTAGTACCATAATTTTTTACAGACATGTTTTCACAGTCATAAACATGCTCTGCAAATTTTGTGAAGATATGCAACTGTGGTAACATCGGTTTAATAGCGCCCCTTTCTAAATTTAGAAATTTTGAGACCGAAAGTATTTAAAGCATTGCTGTGGCAACAGATATTGTCTGATACCCTCCAAAACCTACTCATCTGTAGATCCTGTTTAGATTAACATATCCTGAAAATTTGGTGAAAATCCATGTATCGGTTTAGGCTGTGGAACACCCACAAATGTTAAAACTCTAAAATATTCAAAGTGTTGCCATGGCAACAGTTTGTGCCAGATACCCCTAAAAAACTAATCAACTATAGATCCTCCTGGGGTAAACACATCCTAAATATTTGGTCTCAATCCATGCATGGGTTTAGGTTGTGGAACACCCATCTAAATCCATGCATGGGTTTACGTTGTTAAGACCCAAAAATCTTGAAAGTGTTGCCATGCCAACAGTTGTTACAGGATACCCCCCAAACACTAATCTCCTTTAGATCCTCTTGGGGTAAACATACCCTGAAAATTTGGTGAAAATCCGTGCATTGGTTTAGCCTGTGGAACAGCCACAAGGTTTAAGAACAAAAAAAATCTTAAAAGTGTTGCCATGGCAACAGTTGTTACTGGATACCCTCCAAAAGCTAATCAGCTCTAGATCCTCTTGGGTTAAACATACCCTGAAAGTTGGGTGAAAATGTATGCAGGGGTTTGGGCTGTAGAACACCCACAAAGTTTAAGACCAAAAAATCTTAAAAGTGTTGCGATGGCAACAGCTGTTGCCTGATACCTCCCAAAACCAAATCAGCTCTAGATCCTCTTGAGGTAAACATACCCTGAAAATTTGGTGAAAATAAGTACATGGGTTTAGGCTGTGGAATACCCACAAGCTTTATGCCTGCCACCACCACCGCCGACACCTGGACGGCGCAAGTGACGACTATAACCCCAGTCATTATGGGCTGGGGTTAATAATAACATTAAACCATTTCTTCTTTAGCACAGGTATTCTTGGCACTTCTTGACACTTGATCTATACTGAAATACAGCTTTTGTTATGGCTCTGTAACACTTTGAGTTGCAGGTCTGGTTTTCTAGTCAGTTTGGTACACTGGCCAGGATGAAAAACTCATGGTCCATCAGTACATCCAGCATGTTATCATGGGATGGATTCAAAGCCATGATTTCAGATGTCAGAACTAAAGGATTATTTGCCAAACACAGGGCGTAAGCTTATGTATAAGGCAGTATGGGCAGGCATACCATTTTGTCAGTAGCATTATTAATTAGATATATAATTTAATGTGGTGACACTTCCTATGAAGCATATCAACAAACAAAGGCTTGGTCTGTGGCTTGGGTTTGCAACCTGTACTAAATTTTAAGTGGTGACCAATTTTCCTGCATCCAAAAGTATCGGCTTCATAGCAATGGGATTATTACAGTTAAATGTGACAATGGAACATGAGAGCTGGTCACTGACAATTGTAAAGGATCATCACTCAACATAAATCTCACCTTTCTATATATTATATAGAAACTCCAAAATTCTTACCAGACTGACATATACTTCAACGAGAATATATACTTTAAACTGAGAAGAAATAAACGGCAACAGAATTATTTAAATCTATCTCCAAATAACAAAGTTATAACTGTCAATGCTAATTTATTTTTATGAAAAGTAAAACTCTAGCCAGCTGTTCCACATCACCACGCTGCTTCTGCAGACCGCACATATGGAAACATTTACTAAGCTTTACATTCACATGTGACTCATAAAACACAATGATTAAGAACTCACATCATGCCTTATGTAACATTAACTAACTCAAAAACTACCTCATTTAAATCTAATCCAAACTTATAGGCAAAAAGAGTTTCAAAAATAGACAAGCTAGCTTAGTGAGAAGATCACAAATGCTACTACTTACATGCTTAGATTTTTATAGCTTACAAGTGCCAGTTTATGCGTAACCATATTTTTTTTACTTTACTTAATGCAAAACAAAAATTTGGTGAAAACTTTTACTCACTAAAGCTGCCCTGCCAAGTAATGTATGCCTCATTGAAACATGAAGAATTTTACTGCTTTTTGATGAAGTTAAGGATGAGCTTTAATTTGATGATTTTATATGGTGTCAAAATGATGTGAACATTCTGCAAGTCAGCTGAAGTATAATAAAAAATATAAAAGCACTAGAAAATACTCGTAGAGCGCAGACCTACACCTGGAGGTCTTTCTGAAAACTAGGGAATATAATCCTGATCTTTCACAAAAATCCACTACCTATGGCAATGCTCTACCCAAACAAAAAAAAAATCCATGAAGTTCTGCTCATTATGTTTGGAGTTATGTCAACTACAAAGAAAAGATCAGATCATTACGTTTGGAGTTATGTCAACTACAAAGAAAATATCAGATCATTATGTTTGGAGTTATGTCAACTACAAAGAAAATATCAAATCATTACATTTGGAGTTATGTCAACCACAAAGAAAAAATCAGATCATTATGTTTGGAGTTATGTCAACTACAAAGAAAATATCAAATCATTACGTTTGGAGTTATGTCAACCACAAAGAAAAGATCAGATCATTGCATTTGGAGTTATGTCAACCACAAAGAAAAGATCAGATCATTATGTTTGGAGTTATGTCAACCACAAAGCCACAGTCATTGAAAATACACTGAAAATGGGACCTTTGACAACTCAGGATATTTTTGTTTTTCAACATATGATCCTTATCTTTCCCCAAGTTTAATCAGGCACTTCTTTCCTTGGCCAGGCCCTAGCCACATGAATTTCACAAAAATCCATTCAATACTTTTGGAGATATTGTGAGCACTGACAGACAGACAAATAAACCCACTCAGGAACATATTTTCCTGGTGCAGGTAATAAGAAATAGGAGTGACTAGATATGATGTATTATCATATGTTTATGATCATCCAAATTGTCATAGCTAATCTTACACTTTATTTTGAAACAAAAGACTGTTCTGTTTTAGGGATCACATCATTTCTCATTTCCAGAAAAAAGTACCGTCGTAAGGATGTTCTGATCATCTGACATTTTTACAAGGCACCACAGTACACAGTAATTACTGCCCTAGGGATTGGGTGAAATGAAGGTTTGATTATAAGAGAAAAGCCCCCTCCCCTAATTTCTGGATTTATGTTGAAGTACTCGAACAAAGGTTGGCCATCAAAGATCAGAAAATAGCCAGCCTCAGCAGACAGGAACCCCAGCAGATACAACTAAATGGACAAAAAAAGTGAGATATGGGAATATCTTAGGAACAGCATCGAATGGAACAAGTATACAGAACCCATGAAGTACTGTCAAATGTAAGAACTTTCATGGATTTGAACAAGGGGAGGGGAACTTTCTGCCCATCGCTGCCTGGACAGTACAGGGGATGACAAAAACACCAGCCTCTATTAAGCGCCAGCAATTTAGAAGTATTAACAGCACGTTCAAACTCACACCAAAATACATGCATGTATGATGCAGAAAATATTCACTACAGTAGGCACTGTCTAACTGGGAACCTACAATATAAACAGCATTTGGTTTTACATTCACCTTATATCTTACAGTTATTACTGTATTATCTGATGTTTCAACCCGGAGACGTGGTTCTTTTTCACTTTAAATTAACAACAATGGTTTTTCTTGTACAGACTCTATAAGAGGTCCTTGTTGACTTGGTGGGTTTGCAGGTATGGCAGGTCATCACAGGCAGTCAACTCTCTGTGTGGGTTCAACTCCCACAAGTAGCAAATCTGAGGACCTGTCCTACTATGACCCTGGCTGTTGAACCCCAATGTTCACTATACAGAGTCTGTAATGTTTATTGAAAAAGAGAATTCTGATTCAAATTTATGCTTGTTTTAAATGAGTGCTTGCTATGGAAGGATGGTTTGAATTCATGCCTAAATCAAATACTTTCCTAGTTCAGAAAGCCAGTCTTATTTGTATATAAAAGGTCAACATCAAATCAGTTCCTCTCAACTGCTGACCTTTGTCTTGGCCAAGAAATGTGCTGTGTAAAAGACATATGAAAGGGAAGTAATCAAGGATTCTGAAATAATCAAATCAAGCAGAAAATGAATCAAGCAAAATGAAAAAAATCTTACTTCAAATTGCTGATTTCCTTCATCAAAATAAATGGAACACGGAAAATGTACTAAATATGGTGTACATTAAGTTATTAAGACAGAATGAATTATGTACGTTTTTATTAATCTTAAAGTTTCAAGATAATTTCCAGGGAAAACTGATTACCCTAAAAGCTTTCAATGATGTTGATTTGAATTATGTCACTGACAATAAAATAGTCTAATATCTGTTCCTAAAAATATCACTTAAGAGATAAAAAAAGACCACCCACCCCTAAAAAAATTAAAGTAATTTTGTAGTTTGGTCCAAAAATTCATAAATCCAATATTTTCATTTTGTTTGGAATATCCCTTTGCATTTAAACTTAGATTTGCTTGAAGTTCACCATTTCTTTTTTGGTAAAAATATACCTATTAATCTATACTTATTTTATACATTTTTAATATGTGGGGACAATGTATAACATGAAGTAAGATACTTATAGATATTATCGTTGATGACCTTTTACATTAATGGAGAAAACAATAGTAAATTGGACACAAGTTGATGTTGAGGATGTTTACTGGGCACCTGGCAAGAGTTCGTCCTGCTCTGGGAGCAAGTTATGTGACGATTTCTACTAAAATGACACCAGAGTACATGTCCAACATTTGTTCAGTGTCTTAAAGCTACAACCAGAGAACATCAGTCTGTCAGGCAACGCAAAAAGCTATCGACAAACAAGACACAGTTCACAAGAATTGGGAGAGAACTGGACAGAATTGCTTGGGTGACTGAAAATAGGTTATATTTCTTTCTTCAAGGAAAATCAATCAATCAGTTGTCCAGGTGCTTAATCTCCGTATCAACGGATTCTAAGGCACACCATCCAATCCGTAAGGCATAAATCATGAGACATTAGACATGTTCCGAGTCGTTACCAGGGAGGCGGTCCGGTGTTCGGTAGTAAGAAGCTATGGTGGGAATGATTTCTGAAATAGGTAGGTTTTGAGTCGACTTTTGAAACTGGAGAGATTTGGAGCACTGCGTATGTCATATCGAAGATCATTCCATAACTTAGGGGCATCATATGAGAAACTATTGTTAAAATGGACCTTTGATTTATGGATGGAAGGACAGTAAGAGGGAACCAGAAGGAACAAATTTTTGGGATTGGAACGTCTTGTATTCACGGCAGATTTGTACAAGGGGAGATATGGTGCAAATACTTAGGCTGGCCAGTGGTGAGGTACTTATAGACCAAAACTAGGGTTTTGAAGATAATACGTTGTCTAACGGGTAGCCAATGGAGTGTCCTAAGGGTGGATGTAATGTGAGTGTACTTTGAAGCACCAGTGACAAACCGTGCAAGCGCATTTTGAACATATTGGAGCCTTGTAGTATTTCGGGATGACAAACTGCGAAAAAGAGAGTTGCAATAATCCAAACGACTACTGACCAGAGCATTTGCAATCACCACTGATGTATCCAGAGAAAGAAACCTCCTGATACGATGAAGGTCCCTGAGGCTGATAAAGCAGGATTTGATAACAGAATTTACGTGATTGGTGAAACAAAACTTTGCATCAAACAGAACACCCAGATTGTGTACAACATCTGCGGGAGAGAGGCAATTACCCAGGATATTGACAGGTAGTGAGTCACTGAGCCATTTGTGTCTGTCTTTGGCACCGAAGACTATGAATTCTGTTTTATCAGGATTTAGCTTGAGTTTGTTTTCAGACATCCAGACCTGAATATCATTCAAACATGATTTAAGACGGTCAAAAGACTTGAGACTATCATCGGGGGATAAGTGAATGAACAACTGAGTGTCGACCGCATAGAAGTGGTAACGGACTCCGGTATATTTTCTGATGACTTGACCAAGAGGTGTTGTGTAGAGGGAAAACAGAAGGGGACCTAAGACAGAACCTTGGGGGACTCCAAACTTCAATTTGAACAAATTCGAAAGACTAGAACCAATCTTGACTGACTGAAAACGATCCAATGAAATGTCCAGCACATATTGCAAGAACTTAAGCAAGATATGAGATGTCATTAAAGTATCCATATTGATCATATTTTTTCATTATTTCGGAAAAATACTATGCATATTCTGAGCGGTAAATTAAATCTTTTTTAGCAAATTTCAGATTCCTAATTCTGTGTATGTCCATAGTTTTTCCATATTTCACATGCCAAACTGTTCTCAAAAAGTAAGCCAAGTTTTTCTTGGACTGTCATTGTTATGTTGTTCCAAATTTTCATTTTTAGTGACACTAGTTCCCGAGATGGCGCTGTCAGAACTTCTGATCTGTGTGTCACATGAATGCTTACACTAGATGAATACTAAAACCTGCTGAACAGTTCTAAGCTATAATTGTACTTTTTAATTTGGCTTTTGATTCACTGAGGAAAAAAGTGTAATTAGGGAAACAGTAAATTAAGGTGTTGAGAACTATTAAGCAATTTTGTATTAAAATCTGTGGGACTTTTACTTTAATGTGGCAATTGTGGGTATGTAAGACAACCATGATTCTATTCAGTTTGATAATGTTATTCTTGGTATATATCATCAGTCCTTTTGAATTTGTTAAGATGTGTTTATTTTAAACCATGCATTACAGTCCTGTAGAATATTTTTGATTACATTTCATCACAATACAGTCTTACATTGTCTAACCCCTTTAAGATGATTTTGTTAAGAATTCCTTTATAGGGAGAATATATCATTTGATCCCTAAAGGGCCTTTTCCATTGAAATTTACCCTCTGAGGGTCTTCTAATTGAGTGAAATATTTTTTCTCAACAATTTATAATCATCTTAACAATCTGAGACTTTAACACACAAATGCTAAATGTGTGAATGTATTTTGGGTTAACAATCTTTAAGAGCTTTGATCCTTTGTAATACTAGCCATGTGGGATTGTGTCACATGTCAATACAAAACATTCATGGCAAACAAGAACACCCTGGTACAAAGATTTAACACAAAAAAAAAATAAATCTATAATCAATATAACACACAGACGACACAGAACAGAAAGCTTATCAAGACAATGTCATGTTACAGTGAGATACTGCTGAAATATTCCCATAAATTATTCAACTCAAAATATAGCCAAACACTTGCAATCTAAGTACAATGACCCAAGAAAGTATAAATACTGAATCAGTATTTCCACATAACAGGGCAAATGTATTTGGAAACAGCACTCGAGACCCCAGTTCACTGTTATAAGGTTGACTCCTGACTGCCTAAAATATGCAGTTCCAAGCCACCCATTACACTGGGAACAGTCACAAGCATAATCAAGGTGATTGGAGATACCTGTTGAAAATAATCAACACGTTTGGAAAACTAAATGGAATAAACATTTTGTCCTAAGTATTCACTGGTGATATTTTCATCTGTTATTGTTTCGCCACCTACAATTTGGGTGCTGTGTCCTACATTTATCGTCATGTGATCTAAATATCTAAACTTTTTTCCATGTAGCTGAGCTTATTTATGAAAGCAATATGTATTTGCTTTGCAATTACAATAGAACCATGCAGCAGTTGAACCATCTACCTATTTGTGTGTTCTCCATTTATTTCTAAACTCTCACACCTTAGAGGTTATCAAATCTGACCACCTGAAATCAAGTGTTCACCAGACAAAGGGTGAAGATTCATATTTCCAGTACAAACGCATAACTTTGCATTACCAGTGTGCCTGCCCTAGCTTTTTTATCAAAGATATATTGTAAGGGTGCAGACAACCCAAAACAATCCAGTGCACACATTTTTCCCATAGATTATCTGGAGAAATAAAGGGATGAACGTCAACAATAGAAGCTCAACAATACATACAAAATATAGTCCAGCAAACAGGTGCATCAAAATAATCATTTTTCATTAACAATGGACTCCTAAATTAAACTGGTCTTTATAATGGAAATAAAACCCCAAGGTTTGTAATATATGACTCTGTAAAGGACACTGGACTCAGGCAGTAGTGCTGTCCTTTATAGAGGTCATAAAGTATTCATCCTTGGACTTTATTTCTACATTAAAACTTTATGAGGATGATTTAAAACTATATCAGTCAATGTATCATTACACTTGAAATTATTTTTTTATCATTTCTGTGTAAATTATTCTTCACAAACCACATGGTAAAACTCATATAGGATGCCATGTATATCTGATCTGTGTCAGACACTGACTGTTGTATAAAGTACACATTTTAATGTAAAATTATTTCATCAAAGTCATGGAAGAAGACAGCCGAGACACGTAATTGTACAAAACTGCACAAAAGCAACTACACTATCTGAAGATGATCTTACCGAAGGCACGGTAGAATTCAGTCAGTGTGATGTTTCCATCCCTGTCCAGGTCATCAAATGTAACCATGTCCTCGAGGTGACAGTAGTGTGACAGCTTGCCCAGATGGTCCCTGTGGTCAATATCTGACATCTCAGCCGCATCCAGCAGACTGTTCCCATTGCGGTCATAGAACTGGAACATGATGTTAGCAAGGAACTGCTTCTCTGCAAACACAGAAGGGTTAATGTCATTAGAGAGGGACTAGCAAGGCCTCTAGAAGTATAGGCATATGCAAATAAGTATAGAAATATACAAGTAACTATAGATGTATACAGAGAACTGCAGATATATGAAAATAGGTATAGAAATAAACATATAAGGACAGAAATATGCAGATAAAAAGTAGAGCACCTTGGAAATGATGCAAAGCAGGATTGTTTCTGTACAAGTACAGAAATATGTAAATGGGAACCAAGTGGCATATTCAACTGTCCTGGAACATAAGGCTTGCTTCTCTGCAAAAAAAAAAGGTTCGTTCTTATCTTTGGCTTAGCCTAGTCTTAAATCTAGCAATTTCGCCTTAGCTCACATTCTTAATAAATGAGCATTGTCAAAGTAGGTCTTAGCTAAGACAAAAGTCATAAAGTTAAAATTAAGATAAGAATTTTCTGTTCACATTACCACAGTGGTTTTTCTTGGTTATGTATTACTATTGAAAGTATACTTACTCACTAAATATTTTATCAGATCTGCATTTACTGTCCATTAGTAATTAAAAACACCAAAATGTAGTTTCATAATTTGGTGCAGTTTTTGACAATTCTCGCAGATCTAGTGTAAATAAATATCTGCCTTGTTTAAACCATTTTTATTTTGAAGACAATGTATTATTTACTGTAACAACCACTGGCTGAATGTTGTAGTGGAAAACCTTCTAGAAACTTCATTTTTTTTAAATCCTGAATTTGGAGAGAAGTATAATTTTGCGTAAATATTGGCCATTTGAAATTTTACAGACAGAAATGTATGTGGCAGCCATATATATAAGAATGGTCTTCAAAATTTACACCAACTTCAGCCAATCTTACTTCTTTACCAAAGTTAAGACTTTGTTAAGGCTAAAACCTTTTGTGAAAGGCATGAAGGCTATGACAAATGTCAGAATTCCTTTTCTCCAAAGTTATTATGACAAAAGTCACCTAAATATAAGATTGGGACAAGACATTAGACTTTTACTGAATATTGCCTCAGGTTACATACAAGTTTCTTTTTTGGTCCAATGAGATTTAACAGAGTGTAGCTGTATAATCCAATGCCAAGCACTGGAAGTGGTCCAAACGGTCTGAGTGGTCGCCACTTACAGAGCTTTACAGTAGGTAAAGGAAACACTCCATCAAAGCCAATAAGTGAATATGAGAGGAGGAAATTGTTAAAAGCAGGCTCATCCTTCAAACTCTGCCCTGGTGGACAGTGTAAGCCGAGCTTACACTAAAGTCAGACATCGAGAAAAATCACCCCATGTCACTCTACGACTATATTTAGTCAGGCAGGACTTTGGACATGGTTTTATCTTAATTCTGTGGGGCTTTTGTTTTTACACAGTAAGTGATAAAAATTTCTATTTTTCTCTACTGGTTGGTATAGATTGTGTATTTAAATCATATTCTGTAACATTGTAGCTCTGACAGATTCATCTGAGATGGTACATTTTAGTCTTCTTCCTCTTGAACATTAGCAGTTTACTTTGCAACACTCCCCAGCTTGGGATGTCAATATCCCTTTTGGCCATTTAGGTTGCAAAATATGTCAGTTGTTACATGTTAATATTGCTTAAAACTATGTTTCTCAGATGGAGCAAAACAAATTGCAAAGTTTACAAAAAACAGTAAAGTTTAGAACATCTCCATTTAATAGAACTAAAAAAAAGGTTAAAATTATTTCATGGAATTAATTAACTTTAAGCTTTGAACAGTTTTACCTGAATTATTTTTGTATCTTAAATAATTAAAGAACATTTTATTAAAATAATGTAATTTATACAATGTCACATTTAAACACCACAATTTAGACTCGGACATTATTTTAGAAATATCACTAATCAAATATAGCTGAAGTAAAACAGAAAAATGGCTACGTGTTTTGAAGTTATCAAATTAATCCTCCTTGTAGCCACCCCAAATCACAAATTTAACAATATATTTGAAGATATTGTTTATATCATTTCTTTCTTGGTAATATCTTATGAATCCTTTTTTGAATAAAAATGACCAGCAAATTTTTCTATTTTTTTGTCATTCACTTTCAGAAAGTCAGACTGTTGCACATCTTACTGAGCAGTCACATTTTATGTTGATACTCTGGAATTGTGGATCTGCTCTGTTTTTGGTTTGCTGTTCTGTAAATTTTTCATTTTCTTAAGATCTCCATCTAATGCATCTCACTGACATCTGTACCAGGTTTTGCTTCATTAGGATTTAACAAATGAACTGCCAGGGACTGACTGCTGCTTTTTCTTTCAACTGAGCCCATTAACCAGAACAGTCTTTAAGAAACATGGGAGGTTTTAAGGAACCATCTAGTGGCACTACATTTTTGACTTTCACTAAGTATGTCATTGTCAACAAAAATAATAACTACCCTTGATTTTTTGGAACAGTTAAAGAGAAATGTTCTGAAAATGGCTGAAAAGCATATGGTCGACCAAATATGGAAAAAAAAACTAATCACTGTCTTCTAGTAATAAAATAGGGCAAAAGACATAAATTTGTTGCTGAATATTTAATGAATCTAACTGGAACATCTGTCATGAAAATATACTGTAATTTTACAAAAGAACAATGCCATAAAATATTCAAAGAGCTTCTTGATTAAATAAATAACAACTTCAATGAATCTAAATTAACAAGAAATAGTTCCAGCGTCCAACATAATACAGAGAAGGTTGCCAAACTAAAGTGCTTCACATGTTATTTTATATGGTAGACATTGGGTTGATAATCATATGTCATTGATATATTGCTACATGACGAGCATCAATTTGCCACAGATGTAATAATAATAATAGTAGGATTTATATAGCGCAAAATTGATACAAATCCTCTAATGCGCTTGAGTCCAAGAAGGGAGAGTCCAGGGACAGGCATGGGTTGACATCTAAAAAGCGCCCGCCAGGGTATAACTAAGGTGGTAGGTATGCCAGCCTAAATAAGTAGGTCTTTAGCTGGCTTCTGAAACCATCTATTGTTTGCTGAGATCTGACAGTCTGTGGCAGCTTGTTCCATTCAGCTGGTGCAGCTACTGCAAAGCCACGCCTGCCTATGTGCTTCTTAGGGCGGGTTGAGGAAATAGATAGCCTGTTGCCGCGAGTGAGACTGCTCGATCTTATTAAAGCTGAGAGATACGGGGGCTGTGAGAGATTAATAGCCTTGAATACCAAAAGATTATACTTAAAGAGGGTGCGATGTTGAATTGGGAGCCAGTGGAGTTTTTTCAAAAAGGGTGTAACATGACTCATTTTGTCAAGTCTGAAGATGATGCGGCAAAGAGCATTCTGGACTCTCTGTAGTTTGGCTATGTTGGACTTGCTTACTCCATAGAGTAAAGAGTTACAGTAGTCTAGACGACTACTGACCATAGCATTTGCCAGAAGTATTGCTGTCTCGACTCCAAGGAATTTGCGAATTCGTCGCAAATCACGAAGATGATAGTAACATGCTCTGCAAACCTTGGCAATATGATTGTCAAAGGAGTTGTCTGAGTTGAAAATAACACCCAGATTTTTTACTTCCACCGACGGAGAGATATTGTTTTGGAGGAGTGGAACAGGGAAATTTGGTGCAAGCGACTCTCTGATGGCTTTTTGACCTATAATGATAAATTCGGTTTTTCCGGGTTTAGTTTTAGTTTGACACCGTCCATCCACTCCTGTACAGACTTGAGACACTCGGTCAGCTCTTCCATGCTAGAATCAAAATTCCTGGAGTCAACTGCTAGGTAGTACAATACAATCAGTTCTTAACAGCATCGTTTCTACATGGAGTTCATTTTAAACCAGGTAATCTGTGAAATAATTACACTAGACTTTGTACCATTTGTATTTGCAATCTCTGACCAGGTATTGGTTCGAGTTATGACTAGCTTCCACTGCCTTCCATTTATACTGACAAAATTATAGAATTTCCTCACCTCAAAAGTAAATTTCACTTTTGCAAGCTTTGACGTGCACTGTTTCTGCTGTATTATATATTCTAAGTCTTCGGGTCTTACAAAAGCAGGCAATAAACACAAGGCTGGCACTAGGTGTTGGGCTGCAATTACCTTGCCAGTCTGAGCCTCATTTGGGATGCTTGCTGCTTCTGGCCTAATGGACTCAACAACTCGCAGCTTCCCTTTCATCGTGTGCTAATCCGATAGCTTGATTTGTCTTGCAGAAGCAGTAAAGCGCTTTTGACTGGGGATTTTTATGTGCCCTAAACTCTTTTAGTATTCCTTAAAATAGTCACAATTACCCATCCAAAAAGAGTATACTAGTGAATGCCAAGTACATATTATTAAGTTAATGCATGACTTGGTGAAGTACATGTTTTGCCTAAAGGCTGATGTTAAACCAAATTGAATGTTATTTTGAACAGTAACAAAAATATTGCCAAAGGCACCATAAATAAAGTCCATAGGCTATGGAACTTGCAGGTTTTATCATAATGTCTCACAATGGTATAAAACATTGTAACAAAGCGATGCTACAGTCAAGCATGCATGAATAATGACCAAATGACATCCTTTATCTAAAAACTGTGGTCTCGTAAGATCTTTTCATGTCCCTGGAGTTTATATTATCAGAAAAAGATAAGT
Source organism: Sabellastarte sp. h YS-2021 (assembly GCA_964017235.1). NCBI lineage: Eukaryota > Metazoa > Annelida > Polychaeta > Sabellida > Sabellidae > Sabellastarte > Sabellastarte sp. h YS-2021. The sequence goes on along the minus strand of OZ024931.1, from coordinate 16,679,658 downwards.
TTTTGCAGCTGTTATTCAGTACACATCCCTTTATATTACTCAACTCATGTAACTTCACATTTTTTTCACAAATTCTTCAACAATACAAGCTTAATACAACATCGAGATAATATTCCTTGGCAAAATTTCCAATATATATTACATTTACCATTTTATATTACAGTTGGATCATCTAAGATTATTAAAATCAGATGTTTAACCCTGAGCAAACCTAGAGATTGATTCTCCCTACAATGTTTCCCTGGACATAGTGTACTCTATCATACAGAGAATTCAGCCATTCTGAAAATTACTGGTGATGTAGTCAAGATACCTTTATGAATGCTCAACCTGTACGTGCAATAATAATGAAAATATAAGGCTCTTTACATGTGAACCCTGTTTGACCTTGAAGTAGGGTTTAAAGAAAAAAAGGAATATCCTTTTACTCATTTCACGCACTGTTAAAAACAGAAAACAGCAATTATTCACTTCGCTACTGAGAGTAGACCTCTTAAATAGGTACCACCTTGTAGGTACAGAGAAAGTAGCTGAACAAAATATATAAGTGAAATGCTGCAAATTCATTCATTGCGGAGTTATAAGCAATTTACTTACAGCTGCTACTAATGCTGTTGAATGAATGAAGTATTTATAAAGCACCAAATTGATGTAGGCATCCTGTAAAGCACTGATATCCTAGAAAGGATAGTTCAATTGCCAGAAAAAGTCCATATCGACGTAAGCATCCGATGAGGGAGAAGAATATGGTGCAGGATAAACTAATCTGCCTAGATAAGTCTTAAACTGTTACCTAAATCCAGTGCCACTACCCGTGGCTCTGATGGCTTGAGGGAGCTTGTTCCATTCAGTATGAGCAGCTACTGAAAAACTACACATTCCCATGCATTTGTTGGGTCTGGTGGAAGAGTGTAAGATGTTTGCCTTGTGTGAAGTCACTGTGCTTAGTTAGAGGTGAAAGATATGGGGTCTGATTGAAATTTATTGCCTATATATTATATTCATTGCCATATGTTGTGTATGAAAGGAAAACTCTCAAGAAGATATAAGGCCTTTTTAGTAATTAAAAATAGTTTTACCTTGAAGCAGGGTTCAAAGGTCAAATCTGACTTTTCCATAAGCTTTGTAGTCTACGATTTCCTAGAAGTTGATTTAACATTCTGAATTCCTATGGCCACTAATAAAGGCACTATAAATGAAAAGTTGAAGGTCAAACTTCTGCATGCTTACAGGGGACATATATATCTATTATATATATCAGCCATTGGATTATCTATATCCTGTATATGAGTATCTGGCCAAAATGTGAAGAAATACCCCAAAAAATTGACCTTTAGAAGGCTGATATTGGTTTGACAGTCGGAGACCAAGGCCACAGAATAGGCTCTGAGGTATTACTCATATAAGTCTACATAACAAATTTAAAAAGTCTGCATATAATTATCATGTATGAAAGGAAATCTCTGTAGTGGCAGTGTGACCATGCTAATGCCAAAGTGTCAATGACTTTCATCCGGGTATAAATTGACAGAGCTAGGTTTTGAATTACATCAAAGTTTTCATGTTTTTGGTTGGTTTCTATACTGTTGTGTTTGATATGTTACTCTTTCTTATACGAACCAGTAATTTTATTGATAATAAGAATATGGTAGCTTCCTTTAACCTAGTACAGAAGCAATTTGTACTAATTTTAATCAACTTAATGCCTCAATACGCTCTAATATATCAAGAATCAAACACATTTTCACTTTTTGCAGCAATTTTCATAGCATACACTTTTATTTGTCAAAAATTATTTTAAGAGTGTTTAAATTATTTCACCAATAATTAATATATACGCACTAATTTCAGCAACAAATGTTTTGTTTAGTGTGTCTAGGAATTTGCTTGGAATATTACACCTGTTCTTTTGTGTCCAAACATATGAAACATACATTTTAACTGCTGTACAAACTGCGGACTAATTGTCCTTTTTATGTAACCTACAACACCCCAGTCACACTACAGGCAGTATTGCCTAGGTTAATAGGCATCCAGAAACCCTGAAAATAGTGGAAGTCAATGCTTTGAACAATTAGTTAGAAGTGTATCAGTCATTACAGAAATGAGTCGTTAACAAAAACCCTAAAAACATAGCCAATACCAAACGTAGTGTGACTATGGTATAAGCAGCTGATATGTAGTAGAACCAATTCTATTAGACTAATAGTACTTCACTTTAAGTAGAAGTGCACACATTGGGCACTCTGAGGGTATTTCTACTAAAACATAGTGGAAATACTGGTTAAGTAGTAGTCAGATTCCAATGGAGATTTGAACAGGGTTTAAAAGTAATATTATCACTTTTTAATTTTATTTTTGCTTGGGCATGCTAAGTTTTTATAGGGGTTTTCACTAGCCCAGTGGTTCAGCAAGTTTGGCATCTAATAACTCTTTGTCACATCCAAATGGTTTTGACTCTTAGAAGTGGCAAATGCAGTGAACCTGTCCCAGTATGACACTCACTGTTGAATGGGACATAAAACACCGAGTTTGACTCAGTACTCTACTGTATGTTGAGGGGTGATACTGCGTCTGCTGGCTACATAATTCCATGTTTGGTGTAGTCTGTGTAGTATGGAGTGCATCAATTGAAGGGGTTTGTTTGACAAGCACATGTAGATAAAAATACAAAATATAGATCCAACCTCACAACTCCTGATAAATTTCCCTTGAAAAAATGCAACTGCAGTATACATATAAAAAGTTGGACTGCCATTACACTAATGCAATAGAAAAGGAAGCTGATCAATATATTAATCTTTTTATGACTCATGAGCAGTTTTAACCCAAAGAACCTTCTGATATTTATCGAAAACATCACAACAACTTCTCCTCTTCTCATGCATGCAATATCTTGTATTTGCATGATACCCGTCACTTAATCCAATCCTCATACATCACTGTAAACACTTTGGATAGTGACGACTTGTGATAAGGAAAAAATACAGCTGCGTCAAAGTTAAATCTTGAACAAGCCATATAATAAATGCATTCTATTTACATAGGAATTCCAGACAGCAAGGTAAACATTGATGACAAAGGTCTTTTGATTGCAAATTACTTCTACTTTACTATTAATGAGAGCAAATTACCTGTACTTTATTATTATTGGGGGCAAATTACTTGTACTTTATTATCAGTGAGCGCAAATTACTTGTACTTTACTATCACTAAGGGCAAATTACTTGTACTTTACTATCACTAAGGGCAAATTACTGGTTCTTTATTATTTCTGAGGGCAAATTACTTGTACTTTATTATTATTGAGGACAAATTATTTCTACTTTATTATTATTGAGGGCAAATTACTTCCACTTTACTTGAAATTTTCAAACCAGATGACACCATCTCTCCATAACATTTCCTGGTAAATGTATAAATATTATTATTTATATCCAAGTAGCCTTCAATAACATTTATTTAGAAATACTAAGTTGTTGTCCTATATAGAATGTCAGGTATCATCTGGATAAGGTCTGAAAGGTCAAGACCCTCCTAAACCCATCAAGGAGTATTGGATCTTCAATAAAATTCTGACTTATTGTGTATAGTTGACAATAAGCAATGGTTGGCAATGACAGAAAGCTCACTGATCAATGAGATCTTGCCAGATTTTACGAAAGTTCACTGCCAACAAGTTCGGAGTTGGTGTATAGAAACAGTTACGTTGTAGAAACCCAATATAAGAGATGCATAAAAAAAACTACCTGTTTAGGGTGACAAAAGACATGTAAAATTTTACAATATGGTTAGGAGGGGGTCACCTACAACTTCAAAGGCATCAAAGGAATCAAGGACTACAGCAGTTGGCAGGTAATAGTGAACTGGGTCAACTTGCAGAGAGTACTGATTGCCACAATGAGTTTGATACTACTTGATATGTCCAGTAAGGTCCAGTCTGGACAAGTGACAGTGACATTGGACATTCTGATCAGGTCCATTATATCATGCAGGGATAAACTGAAATTATTTAAATTATATTTTTGTGTAAAATTGTATTTTGTGGCATATTAACTTATACAGTAAAGTGGTATTTTTCTTTTCCTGAAAGCACTTTAAGTTCCCTATGATAAATGATTTTTGTTTAACTAGCGAACTGAGTTCCCTTTTGTAGAAGATACTGTGCCTCCAAAGCAGTAGATTAAATTAGATTAGATTAAGTTCATGATCAATTAACTTCACAACATTACATTGTTTATACAAGACTTCAGCACTGTGTTGTTGCGGCTTTGTGTCAAAATTCAGGTCCTATTTGACACAAATCACCAGAAATTGGGCAGCTCTTCTTGAGTTTTAGTAGACAAGCTTTTTTAAAATTCTTATTTATTTACATTCGCTGTCTTTAAATTTATGATACAAACGTTTCTAATCAGAATGCCACTGTATTATCTGATGCTCACATGCAAAAAAAACCTTGAAGTGTTATTTAACAATATCTTATTGATCTTGGGTGACAATACAGAGTTACCAAGTTACAGAGTTGCACAACCCGCGATAAGAACGGTACTGGTCTTGTATCACAATATATCAAGATTAAATTAATAGAGTCTTCATCCAGCAAACGTTATCATGGAAGTGAAGTTCTGATTTATGTGCAGGGGCCTGTTTGCCAATGGGAAAATATTCATCAGATCTTCCATCTACTCATTGTATCAGTACATTACTCAGTTGTCATATTTATGGGACTTTATTATTGGTATTGTGTCACACGTTTGTAATTTTGGACTTCAATTTGAAACTTTTACTGCCCTGAATTAACAGCTTTACCATTTTAGGGAAGACACTTGCTCAACAGTAAGCTTAAAATGTTGGCTTACTCTTAAACTGAACCATTAAATTGTATTTTGTACATATAAGGGTGTTTAACCCCTTATTTGAAAAGGGCAAGTATTGTTAAAAAGTAGGCTAGTTATTTCAGAAAGTCTAAATCCCACAACTCATTTACAATTTAAAAAGAACTATAAATTGTTTTGTAACTTTTTGGGGTAACTTTGAGATAATTTAAACGATTTCAGGTCATTTGAGAACCCCGTAAAGAATGATGCAAAACATGATAAGGGCAATGCCTTTGTAGCCTGCCTTGAGCTTAAATTCAAAATATAAAACAGTTTACAGCCATGTTGGGGTTTGAAATCTTTCTCTGATATCAGTCACAAAGGAATTCAAGTTCATATTTCACAAAAGTGTACAGAGATTATAGAAAAATGAATTTTCAATCAGTGTGAAGTAGTAACATGTAGAAAAATAAATATATTCTTGTAGCAGAAATCCATTACCTATTACAAAACAATTTTTTGTGGTTTATATAGAACAGTTCAACAAATGTCTTTTTTGCTGGTTTTTCGGATTAGCCAATTTACTTGGATTTAGGACTCAATTATCCTAATAAAACATGAAATGCAAATGCGGAGTGTCTAGTTGAAAAAATACCAACAAACATAAAAGCCACGAAATCTGTAATAGCATTTCAGAAAAGGCCCTTTAAAAATAACCTTCCCAGTCTGAAGTATAAACATGTTTACATATCCAGTCCTTTTTCTTCATCTCACTTTAAGTCAATGAACCTGTGTAACCTTTATTCTTATAACTGGATTTTGAAAATGAATGACACTGGATAAATGCATCTTCATTTTCAAAACTCATCACAGAATAACACAGAAAACTTCTAAAGGAAGGTCTCACATTTTTAGACAGTAAGTTTATGTTCACCATTATCCTGGAATTCTCAGTTTTGAAAACACAGGCTCTATATTCCATATATGGACATCTCTTGAATACAAAAACCATGACATGCCAAATGTTCCATTTTATAATTGCATTAGATTTCCAGGGAGGATTTGGTGCTCGCTATTACCCGGTGTCTCTAAACAACAAACGCTGACCACAAGGGACTTAAGCAAATGTGGGGCCTCGCCACATTTACCCACCAAAGCTCAACCCCACTAGCCTACACAGTCTCTGCTTTTTTGCTGTATTCAAATCAGATGTGCACATTTTCATATCTCTGCAAAACAGTAAATAGGGACCCTTTGGAATAACGATACTAATACTAACTTGCCAAGATTTTAATATATAGTCATTTCACTTGACTGTATCCTCCCTCAAATCAGAACTGTGTAAGTTGACACAAAGTTCCCAATATTTCAACCAGCAAGTAATTTGCTGCTAACACATCTGAGTTAAAATTGTGTTGGTATATTGGATGTAGTCATAGACCCAGAACACAGGGAAAGTTATAAAACCTCTCATATTTTACTCTTTATCATCAAAATATCATATTTTCACTGCTGAATATTTGTATTTCATATCTGTTTTATATTTAATTAATTTCCCATTTTGTTATTTCAAATGTTTAATTAATTTCCCATTGTGTTATTTCAAATCTGTTTTATATTTAATTAATTTCTGACTGTGTTATTTCAATTCTGTTTTATATTTAATTAATTTCCCATTGTGTTATTTCAGATCTGTTTTATATTTAATTAATTTCCCATTGTGTTATTTCAATTCTGTTTTATATTTAATTAATTCCCCCTTGCATTAATTTTGTATTATTTGTAAGCAGTAAAAACACCAGTGAAAATGAGTGAAAATGAACACCAATGAAGGTCTTACATATTGAAAAAATGGTGAAAATTTCCTTACAGCTAAAATTTTAACTATAGTATACATGTAGTAGTTTTAAAAGAACATTTCTCAACTATTTCGATATTATATTATAAAGTTTTGAGCAATGAACATGAAATGTAAAAAGTTACAAGGAAGAAATCCCTGTTTTTTTAATTTATGAAACTTTCTCATCAAAATAAGCGTGTCTTGGTTTAAATTATTTATCTTACCTCTGGAAGGATTTCACTGGCTTTTCCCAGTTGATGGTAAATGTCAAGGGTCAATCCCAGTGCTTACTTTCCCACTTCTTACTTTATGTTGCCTTGAGTTAGAAGAATGGGGATACCTGGCAGGGTTTCAGATCTAATTGGATCTTAAGGCCAGGCTAAGCCTACCAAGGCTGCAGAACACTGGTTAAGTGACATTTAGACAGAGACAATAATGGCTCCCTGCTGCTTTTGTTGCCAGGTTTCCAATTGTTTCCTAAAATACACGGAATCTCTGAAGACTCAGCTTGCACTAGATTCAGCTCCTTCAGCAGCTTCTTCACAGTGTTTTCTTGGGGTTTTGAATTTTTTACTTAGAAAAAATATTGTTCACGTTCAAGTTAATACCTGGTTCAATACAAGTGCCTGGTAGAGAACCCCTCGATTGTGATTTGTGGTACAGTATGCATTAATAATAATAATAATAATAGTAGGATTTATATAGCACAAAATTGATACAAATCCTCTAATGCGCTTGAGACCAAGAAGGGAGAGTCCAGGGACAGGCATGGGTCGACATCTAAAAAGCGCCCGCCAGGGTATGACTAAGGTGGGGGGTATGCCAGCCTAAACAAGTAGGTCTTTAGCTGGCTTCTGAAACCATCTATTGTTTGCTGAGATCTGACAGTCTGTGGCAGCTTGTTCCATTCAGCTGGTGCAGCTACTGCAATTTAGCCACGCCTGCCTATGTCTGAAAGAGGTGCCTACACTTACCTCCACCAGGTTATGTCTTTCAGTGGATTTGTTTGTCTGTCTGTGTTTGTGATTACTCCAAAAGTAATGAACAGATTACTAAGATTGTTTTTATGTGGGTTGGGCCTGACCAAAGGAAGAATTGGTTAAAGTTTGACAAAGAATGGGATCATATTCTGAAAATAAGAAATGATGGAGACATTCGCCCTATGAATTCTTATTATTATTGGGCCTGTTTGAAACTGGAAATAACTCCGTGCAACATTATGGCAATATGTAAGGTGCCAGAAAAACAATGCTATTTTTATTACAACAGAGCAAATGTTAGTGGAGAAATTTGATATTTACTTCTTGTAACAGGAAAATCTACAACAGAGGGATCACTGTACATTCACCAAAAGTTACCATCAATGTAACACTCGTTTTCAAACATTGTGCCAAGTTTACTGGAAAACCTCCTTCATCAACTGGACGTGTAACTCACAGATGTTACATGTCTTTGGCAATAGTTGCTAGTTTAATGTTGTTTCTTTTTCTGTAATGGCAAGAATGTCGGTTGTGGTGTCCGTAGTCCTGAAATACTTTGGTGATTAAAGAAACCATATATGAAGAGTTTTTCAAAGTTATAGGACACCCGTAGCTGTAACTCTAGAAAGATAGAGGTCTTTGAGAATAGCAGGAAAAGGTGTTAATGTACCACACTCTTTTCAAATGAATACCTGTAATAATTAACAGTTTGTTTTTCACCAGAAACTCTATGGTCAAAATAAAAATATTGCTTTATCAAACAAAGTGATAAATTTCAATTTGCATCGGGATATATGAAACAAAACACATCACTGAAATAACAGAAATCTCACTTCTATTGATAAAATGAACATGGAAAACTCCACAAGCCTAAGTATTGCAAATATTATATACAAAGCAGACTTTTGCGTCAAAAAACCCAGATTAATGTGTTGAGATAAAAAGAGGGGTGGGAGATGCAATTTTCCAAGTGCTGAGCAATTATCCAACCCAAGCTCTTATCTGTAGAATATGAATGGAGAATCAAAATGAATAACTGAGACGCTTATAGATTTAGGAAGTCACTGTTAGTCCTGTGTACTTCTATCATGTGGGATACAGTGAGATGATGTACAGTTAACTAAAATTCAGTTATAAGTCAAAATTTGTCTTTCATGTTTACACAAATTCTTAACATGTAATAGAATCCTAGACTATTACATTAACTACTGTGTGAAAAAGACAAGAGTAGAGTGCCCGTGAACGGGCACTGTGTCAGCTGAGTGAGTGTTTTTGATTTGTGAAGGTGATAATGAGAGGAAAGCATAATTATCAGGGAAAGTGCTGTACAGAAGTACAGTAAATGGTAATTGAACAGCATGTTCGAAAGAAATTCCGAAGCTGACAGAAGGACAAATAAGTTGTCCCCCGCAAATGGGATTATGAAGGAAAGTAACAAGGTAATTGTTTAAGTGTAAAAAGTAGGCTAAAACATATTTAAAGAAATACTGCAAATGCAATATCCTCGTTTGACCCTGAAGAAGGGGTCCAAGGTCAAATCCAACCTCACAAAAACATTCCCAGCCCATGATTTCCTATAGGTTGGTTTACCATCCCAAACCTCTAGGACCAATAATAAGCGAGTTATAAGCACTTTTAAGTTTAGCTGTCCTCATTTGACCTTGGAGGAGGGGTCCAAAGGTCAAATCTGACCACACCAAAAGATTCCCAGCGCATGATTTCCTATAGGATGGTTTACCATCCCAAACCTCTAAGACCAATAATAAGCAAGTTATAAGCACTTTTAAGTTTGGCTATCTTCGTTTGACCTTGAAGGCAGGGTCCAAAGGTCAAATTCGACCACACCAAAAGATTCCGAGCCAATGGTTTTCTATAGGTTGGTTTCCATTCCAAACCTCTAGGACCAATAATAAGCGAGTTATAAGCACTTTTAAGTTTGGCTATCCTCATTTGACCTTGAAGGAGGGGTCCAAGGTCAAATCGGACCACATCAACGGATTCCCAGGCCATGATTTCCTATATGTCTGTTTACCATTCCAAACCTCTAGGACCAATAATAAGCAAGTTATAAGCACTTTTAAGTTTGGCTATCCTTGTTTGACCTTGAAGCAGGGGTCAAAGGTCAAATTTGACCACACCAAAAGATTCCCAGCCCATGATTTCCTACAGGTTGGTTTACCATCCCAAACCTCTAGGACCAATAATATGGGAGATATAAGCACTTTTCATGACTGACAAAGAAACACCTGTGGCGGCCAAAAATACTCCCAGTCAAGATTTTATAATGAGGAACATATCCTGCGAATTTGAGATCTCCATCTATAATACCCTTTGCTCTAGAGGGCCAACAAAAGTCCTGGTTTAAAGTCGAATTAACGTCCCTGGCAGCTATCTTGTTTTTCAAAATGAGGCCCAAAATATTCCCAGGCAACATTTCATGGTTATTACGGTAATATATCCTGCAAACTTAAGAAGGCTAGCTATAATATTTTTTTCGTTAAGAGCGGTAACGGTGAAATCTCTCTACACACTGCGGCTATCCAGTGGATACAATGATTTACTCAACAGTGAGACCTGAAAGTAGCTATTGCTCAGCTATGATATGACATAGAGGTCTGCAATTTCACTATGTTATAGCTGACTAAAAATTATGTGAATAACATATTTAAACGAAATACTCTAAATGTAATAGTTTTCAAGTTACAACTGATTTACTCAACAGTGATAACCTCAAAGTAGCTATTACTCAGCTATGCAATGAGCTACATGTCTGAATTTTTACTATGTTATAGCTGACCCAAAAGTAGGTGAACAACATATTTAAGCAAATTACTGTAAATGCAATAGTTTTCAAGTTACAATTGATTTACTCAATAGTGAGAACCTGAAAAGAGCTATTGCTCAGCTATGCCATGAGCTATAGGTCTGTAATTTCACTATGTTATAGCTGACCCAAAAGTATTTGAACAACATATTTAAGCAAATTACTGTAAATGCAATATTTTTCAAGTTACAACTGATTTACTCAGTAGTGAGAACCTGAAAATAGCTATTGCTCAGCTATGCCATGAGCTATAGGTCTCTAATTTCACTATGTTATAGCTGACCCAAAAGTAGGTAAACAACATATTTTAACGAAATACTCAAAATGCAATATCTTTCAAGTTACAGCTGATTTACTCAACAGTCAGTACCTGAAAATAGCTATTGCTCCGTTGTGCCATGAGCTATAGGCCTCTAATTTTACTATGTTATAGCTGACGCAAAAGTAGCTGAATAACATATTTACACAAATTTCTGTAAGTGCAATAGTTTTCCAATTATAACTGATTTACTCAACAGTGATAAGCTAAAAGTAGCTATTACTCAGCTATGCCATGAGCTACAGGTCTGAAATTTTACTATGTTATAGCTGACCCAAAAGTAGCTGAATAACATATTTATATGAAATACTCTAAATGCAATAGTTTTCAAGTTATAAGTGATTTACTCAACAGTGATAACCTAAAAGTAGCTATTACTCAGCTATGGCATGTGCTACAGGTCTGAAATTTTACTATGTTATAGCTGATCCAAAAGTAGCTGAATAACATATTTATACAAAATTCTCTAAATGCAATAGTTTTCAAGTTATAAGTGATTTTACTCATGATGGAAGTTACTGAAAAGCCCAAAAGTAGCTATTACTCACTTAGCTATTGAGACAGACACCCAAGTTACTCACCATGTTGTAGCTATGAAAAAAGTAGCTGAATAACATATTTTAACAAAATGCTCTAAATGCAACACTTTTCAAGTTATAAGTGATTTAGTGCATGATTTCATGAATTTTAGTGCATTAAAAATTATTAAAAAAATTTATTAAAAAAAATGAAGACTACGGAAGAGTATTAGTGCCAATGAAAAAAATTTTTTTTTTGAATTGTCGACTTAGTATCTCAACATGTTGAGTTAGATATCTCAACATGTTGACTTATTATCTCAACAAGTCGAGTTATTATCTCAACATGTTGACTTAGGATCTCAACATGTTGAGTTATTATCTCAACATGTTGAGTTAAGATCTCAACATGTTGAGTTAGATATCTCAACATGTTGACTTATTATCTCAACATGTTGAGTTATTATCTCAACATGTTGAGTTAGATATCTCAACATGTTGACTTATTATCTCAACATGTCGAGTTAGTATCTCAACATGTTGACTTATTATCTCAACATGTTGAGTTATTATCTCAACATGTCGAGTTAGTATCTCAACATGTTGACTTATTATCTCAACATGTTGACTTATTATCTCAACATGTCGAGTTAGTATCTCAACATGTTGACTTATTATCTCAACATGTTGACTTATTATCTCAACATGTCGAGTTAGTATCTCAACAAGTCGAGTTAATATCTCAACATGTTGAGTTATTATCTCAACAAGTCGAGTTAATATCTCAACATGTTGACTTAGGATCTCAACATGTTGAGTTACTATCTCAACATGTTGACTTCTTATCTCAACATGTTGAGTTAATATCTCAACATGTCGAGTTAATATCTCAACATGTTGACTTAGGATCTCAACATGTTGAGTTACTATCTCAACATGTTGACTTTTTATCTCAACATGTTGAGTTATTATCTCAACATGTCGAGTTAGTATCTCAACATGTTGAGTTAAGATCTCAACATGTTGACTTAGTATCTCAACATGTCGAGTTAGTATCTCAACATGTTGAGTTAAGATCTCAACATGTTGACTTAGTATCTCAACATGTTGAGTTAAAATCTCAACATGTCAAGTTAGTATCTCAATATGTTGACTTATTATCTCAACATGTTGAGTTAAGATCTTAACATTAGTATTAGTAACTTAGTATTCTCATCAGAGGCAATAATAAATTGGGCCCATTTTCCTTCTTAAGGTGGAAAAAATTGCTCCCCCAGGCTCCCCCGGATAGGGGGAGTCTCTCCTATGGTCCTGCGGTGTCAAGGAGTAATTTGGGAATTTTGGGGATTTTTTTCTGGTATTAAAAATCCACAATTGCTAAAAGTGAAAAATAGCCCAGAGGAGGGTCAATAATGCATGTAGGGGCCTATAGTTCTTTTTTAATAAGCTTTATCCTTATAAGGAGTATTCCTGTGTAAAAAAGTACCCAGGCCAGTTACAAGCCACATGAATGATAAATCAAGTGGATTGTAATGTGAATAGGAAATGTGATTTGATATGTTTCAGACCAAAAGAAATATTTTAGTTCATTTCAATAAAATATATAAAAAAATAAATACAAAGTGTTTTATTTGTAGTACAAACATTTGGATCAAGTGTATTGACTGAGGGCAAAATGAAACTGGTCAATCAATAAGTATGAATTTCATAAGTCCAATTTATGGGTATAATAGTTTGAATACTGTGTGGTCATCAGGTTATAACAAATATATGAATAATATCTTCATATGATACCCAAATGGATGTGGGAATATTATATTATTCCTTATAAGTCCAAAATAAGTACATGGGAGGTCTATCTGTGCAGGCAGACAATGTGTTGCAGATGAGCGAATTCCACATATGTGTAAGAATTCTGTAATGAGCAGGGTTTGACACATACATTAATACATAACTGAGGGCTATTGTCAAATCTTATACAGATTCCATCTAGAATTATTATAATATGAATATAATAAAACAACATGAATGTGAATAACATAATGTTTACTTTTTGAGTTCTAAGAGTTTTAAGATCTCAACATGTTGAGATACTAACTCGACATGTTGAGATAATAAGTCAACATGTTGAGATAATAAGTCAACATATTGAGATTCTAACTCGACATGTTGAGATAATAAGTCAACATGTTGAGATACTAACTCGACATGTTGAGATAATAACTCAACATGTTGAGATAGTAACTCAACATGTTGAGATCCTAAGTCAACATGTTGAGATACTAACTCGACTTGTTAAGATAATAACTCAACATGTTGAGATCCTAAGTCAACATGTTGAGATACTAACTCGACTTGTTAAGATAATAACTCAACATGTTGAGATCTTAACTCAACATGTTGAGATACTAACTCGACATGTTGAGATAATAACTCAACATGTTGAGATAATAAGTCAACATGTTGAGATACTAACTCGACTTGTTGAGATAATAAGTCAACATGTTGAGATATCTAACTCAACATGTTGAGATAATAACTCAACATGTTGAGATAATAAGTCAACATGTTGAGATAGTAACTCAACATGTTGAGATCCTAAGTCAACATGTTGAGATACTAACTCGACTTGTTGAGATAATAAGTCAACATGTTGAGATACTAACTCGACTTGTTGAGATAATAAGTCAACATGTTGAGATATCTAACTCGACATGTTGAGATAATAACTCAACATGTTGAGATAATAAGTCAACATGTTGAGATACTAACTCGACTTGTTGAGATAATAAGTCAACATGTTGAGATAGTAACTCAACATGTTGAGATCCTAAGTCAACATGTTGAGATACTAACTCGACTTGTTGAGATAATAAGTCAACATGTTGAGATATCTAACTCAACATGTTGAGATACTAAGTCGACAATTCAAAAAAAAACTTTTTTTGTTGGCACTAATACTCTTCCGTAGAAGACAGATCCAGGTCTCATACTCACACAAGAGAATCTACCTCTGGCCTAGTACATATATGCAAGATATGAGAGAAATCCCTGCAACAGTCACAGAGAAAATTGTGATAAAGTGTTGAAATTTTCACACTTTTGGTGGGGGTACCCCCCTTGTAATGTCTCTAGCAAACAGACGAACAGACAGATTTGCATGCCTTGAACAATTTTTCATCCTCAATAGATAAGGTATCTTTTAAAAAAACAGCATGTCTCTAGGCCTTGTAGTTTTGGAGGAGAAGATGTTCACGCGGATGCGCATGCGGACGCGGACGCCCACGCCGCAGAGTGATGACATAATGTCAGCTGACTGACAAGTCAGCTGACATAAAAAACAGTCCTGTTAATTCGAATGTATAGCCCTAGGACAAGTGAAGATTTTGATATTCATTCACATATAGTGATTTCTATTCAAATATAGTTTCACTGTATATGGGAAACCAGTGATTATGCCACAAACATCTCACACATATACAGACAGCTTATATACATGACATATGTCCAGATCTCCAGTGTAGGTAGTATTGATTCCCTGACAACACATATTATGCAAAAAGCATATGGTACAGTTGCCACTATGAAAATAGAGTTTCTATGTTTTTTCTTCACTTTAGACACACAGACCTGACTTTCTTGGGTTCTTTAAAACCTGTTTTCAAAAGATGGTGTCAAACTGGTGGTTTAATTAAGAAAATACAAAAGCAAATAATCCTTCAAATACCTAGGCATGCAGATCTGAAAAACATTTGAACTGGATAGAAATATTCATCTGAAACAAACTATTCACATGGTTTCAATACCCATAACTCTCACACAAATAAAGAAAGGTTAAAACCCCCTTCTGAAGCTATCATTTTACAGTAATATCAAACTAGTGTCCCATTTCATCCTGTTATTCAAGACACTATCCCACTGGAGTTTTTTATGTCAGTGAGTTACTATGTGACTGAGAATGATCATTTGTAATTGCACGAGATGTTTTGTATGATTTCTGTATTAGAAGATGCCATTACACTTGATACCAGGGTAAATGACAAAGTAAAACCAATCAAAAATTGAACACCAGATTTCTACAATTTTAACAATACATTTACACAATTATAAGGAAGAGGATGAGAGTATATCTGGTTAACAAGATGTTAGAAATATTATATCTGGCAGATATGCTCCCAAAGCTAGCTTATTCTCAATTCTGGAGGATAAATGCAATAAGCTACATATAAAATAGCTGCCTTTCAGAAAATATTTCCAACACATTTCTAAAATTGCAAAATCTTTTTGTTCTAAAACAAAGAAATGCATTAATTTATTTCACTACTCTTTTTTAGAAGCTGTATGGCAGGTCAGGGTGATACAGAATGAAATATTTAATAACATGGAGGGGTAGATCATGACGGAGTGATAATCACTTTAAGTCTGCTTTAAAACAGTCACAGCTGGTATTATGATAAACACTAAATAAACAAATTTCAAGAGTCAGTCTTGCACTTTTTCAAAGTCAGTCTTGCATCTTTATCCATTATTTAATATCTTTGATGAATTTTAGGCAGCTGAATAATACAGCAGACTTAGTGAGTTCTTTCAGCCCTGTGCATCAAGAATCTATCTCTTAGAGTTCTTTTATTATCCACATAATGGCCTTTCTCTCTTTCCATTTGACACAAAATGATATGAAATGGGATAACAAAGCCCAGTTATGAGTTGCCTTGTTCCCTGTAGTTTTTGCATTACCATTATTCCCCGTATTGGGGAAGCCCTTTTTCTCTTTCTTTGCCTGATATGGGATATGTCTGGCTTGATGGCTCAGCCTCCTAATGGTGTAAGGCATCAAACATCCCACAAAAAATACACAGCAACATTCCCTCAAATTCAGCTACAGTCACTTCACCCAAAATTAAGTCTGACAAATGGTAAAAGAAATACAGTCTGGAAATGTTGCCATGGATTTCTTTCATTTTGGAAGAAAAACTCAGCCTTTTAGGGCGTTGGAGATAGGGTTAAAAATCTGATTGTGTATTGTCTCTTAGACCTTGATGGATGACTGGAATAAAGGCCCTGCTAAGTGTCTTTCAGTAATTAAAATGGATTAGATGACAGAATTCTAATACCAGCCAGCCTTACATATGCCAGGACAATACAGAAAATAAGCTCTATAACACTTTTTTTTGCATATTTCAAATCAGCCAATACCATTTCCACTGATTTTAGGACTTGAGGTGTTTCTTAATGGTAAGTAGATTCATTTACTGCCCCACCTCCTTACAGTTAAGCAAATACATCTAAATTTTAACTTTTCACGAAGGGAACCAAACAGTTGTCACAAAAAAGATCCAAATTATCAACCTATTATTTTTTAAATGCCAATTATTTTTCAACGTCCTATGGCATTAGAAAATCATCTTGGAACTGTGATAAGTCTCTGATACCTCGATGCAGTAGTTGAACATAGGATTGAACATGCATTTAATTTCTACAGAAGAGGCAGTGTACAGATGAAGCATTTATCAATGCTTTACTTGAATACTCTTGAAATACTTCTGTTACTGTAACTCCACCTTATTCCTGCACAGAGATAAGCATTTGCATTTTGAACTCTGCCATGATGATAGCATAGACTGGGAAAACATTAAAAATTAATAATCAATTTATAACTTCTCAGTGTACACATAAAAGATTTACAGACTTCTCTTTTACTTATACACACTTCTTCAAGAGATAGACCACAGATCCTGTATGCAATAAGTGTAAAATAATCATTTAAAAAATCAGGTAAAAATTTTTGGAGACTCGATCTGGATCTACATGTTTGGAGAGGACTGAACCACCAGTAGACCCGACCTTGTGTGAAAATATGAGTCAAATTCGATGTATAGTTTTCTTGTTATGCAGAGAGACCTGATACAATACAGCAGTGAAGGGCACATACTCATTAAATATGGAGAAAGACAAGTATTCACTAAATACATACACCATGAAGAAAAAGTCAGAGGCCACCTATGGTTTTCCTGTACATATAGACAGACTGTTGTTCAGAATAGGCATAAAATCAATACCATACGCACTGTGGGCACAACATAGCTGTGCAGAAAAATTTAAACATCCATATCTGCAAAACTAGTTTTTGTATGAATTGAGATGAAAGGTGGTGCCACACAGCAATTGCTACAGTAACTGTAACACAATAGCACTCAAAGCTACAGATATTACAGAGACACAGTTGACACACACTCATCTGTACTCACTTTTGCCAAGGTTATGGCAGTCACTCTCCCCGATCCTGGCACAATGATAAACCATCAGGTTGGACTTGAGTCTATTGAAATCCTCCTCCATACAGAAAACAGGCTCGACAGGGATGTCCATGTCTGGGAGTACATCCTTCTGAGCCAGGATCACCTGCCATAGATGTAGTATATAAAATATATTTAACCAATTGTATATTTTTAATATTTAGTATGTCATATTTTTGTATTTAGTAAATATTATCCTGGACTTTTGGGGGAATTATTTCTCGACAAGCTGCAAACCTGGCTGAGGGGTTTTCTCTACAGCAGAAATTTGAGGCCTTTTCTCCTGAGGGCTTTTCAAGTGAGAGCTTTTCTCCATCTCCCTCATTATCTTTTTCCAATTCTCTACATCAAGGATTTGTCAAGAAAGACTAACACGGGATGACAACTTTGAAAGGACACGCTGGGTAAATTTGGTGAATCTTATGTAATTCTTTCAAAACAGACTCTTTCTATTGAGTATACATCAAACTACTGGTCATATTACTTTTCTATTTGAGAAAATAGAAGAGAAAACTCAATCTCTCTCTCTCTAATTTTACATCAAAGATCAGTGTTCGACATTGGCGGTTACCCAGCGGCCCGAGTCCACGAATTTCATTTCCGGACCAAAAACGTTGTGCACTGCGTCGGTCCCGATGTCCAGAAACTTTTAACGTAAGATATATCCACGTATATTGCCACGTTTTTCAACATGTTAGGGTGTTTTAAAGTGGTAGCCATTATCGTAAACAAATATTGTCATCACATTTCTTATCTCTCTTCTGATTGGCCAACTTCCTGTACCATCGACCAATGAGATGATAGCTTTCAAAATGTAGCCGTGCTTTTCAGTGGTTTTTGTAACTATGTTGTACAGGAGAAACAGTCAAAACAACTACTGACCAAAGAAATTTGTTTATTATTGGAAGCGACGACATACATATTTCCTCATAGAAATGGGTGAGACATGAAAGTGAGTTTATTTTATTTGATACATCCAGCTAACAATAATTCATGAGTGAATTCGGGTATTCTCATGAGATTTCAGTGCTTTTTTTCGAATTTTTAACTCATCTTCTGCATAGAGTACCACAGGTGAAACAGTCGAAACAACTACTGACCATTATAGCTGACCCAAAAGTAGGTTAATAATTTATTTAAACAAAATACTGTAAATGCAATAGTTTTCAAGTTACAACCGATTAACTGAACCGTGAAATCTAAAAGCAGCTATTGCTCAGCTAAGCCATGAGCTACAGGTCTACAATTTCATTATGTTATAGCTGACCCATAAGTATATGAACAACATATTTAAACAGAATACTTGAAATTCAATAGTTTTCCCAGTTGCATCTGATTTACTCAACAGTGAGAACATGAAAGTAGCTCTTGCTCGGCTATGCCATGACATACAGGTCTGCAATTTTACAATGTTATAGCTGACCCAAAAGTAGGTGAACAACATATTTAAGCAAAATACTGTAAATGCAATATTTTTCAAGTTACAATTGATTTACTCAACAGTCAGTACCTGAAAATAGCTATTGCTCAGTTGTGCCATGAGCTACAGGTCTGTAATTTTACTATGTTATAGCTGACCCAAAAGTAGCTGAATAACGTATTTACACAAATTTCTGTAAATGCAATAGTTTTCAAGTTATAAATGATTTACTCGAACAGTGATAACCTCAAAGTAGCTATTACTCAGCTATGCCATGAGCTACCGGTCTGAAATTTTACTATGTTATAGCTGACCACAAAATAGGTGAATAACATATTGAAACAAAATACTCTAAATGCAATAGTTTTCAAGTTATAAGTGATGTACTCAACAGTGATAACCTAGAAGTAGCTATTACTGAGCTATACCATGAGCTACAGGTCTGAAATTTGACTATGTTATAGCTGACCCCAAAATAGGTGAATAACATATTGAAACAAAATACTCTAAATGCAATAGTTTTCAAGTTATAAGTGATTTACTCAACAGTGATAACCTAAACGTAGCCATTACTCAGCTATGCCATGACCCATAGGTCTGTAATTTCACTATGTTATAGCTGACCCAAAAGTAGGTGAAAAACATATTTTAAGAAAATACTCCAAATGCAATATTTTTCAACTTACAACTGATTTACTCAACATACAATACCTGAAAATAGCTATTGCTCAGCTGTGCCATGAGCTACAGGTCTGTAATTTCACTATGTTATAGCTGACCCAAAAGTAGCTGAATAACGTATTTACACAAATTTCTGTAAATGCAATAGTTTTCAAGTTATAAATGATTTACTCGAACAGTGATAACCTCAAAGTAGCTATTACTCAGCTATGCCATGAGCTACCGGTCTGAAATTTTACTATGTTATAGCTGACCACAAAATAGGTGAATAACATATTGAAACAAAATACTCTAAATGCAATAGTTTTCAAGTTATAAGTGATGTACTCAACAGTGATAACCTAGAAGTAGCTATTACTGAGCTATGCCATGAGCTACAGGTCTGAAATTTGACTATGTTATAGCTGACCCCAAAATAGGTGAATAACATATTGAAACAAAATACTCTAAATGCAATAGTTTTCAAGTTATAAGTGATTTACTCAACAGTGATAACCTAAAAGTAGCCATTACTCAGCTATGCCATGACCCATAGGTCTGTAATTTCACTATGTTATAGCTGACCCAAAAGTAGGTGAAAAACATATTTTAAGAAAATACTCCAAATGCAATATTTTTCAACTTACAACTGATTTACACAACATACAATACCTGAAAATAGCTATTGCTCAGCTGTGCCATGAGCTACAGGTCTGTAATTTCACTATGTTATAGCTGACCCAAAAGTAGCTGAATAACGTATTTACACAAATTTCTGTAAATGCAATTGTTTTCAAGTTATAAGTGATTTACTCAACAGTGATAACCTAAAAGTAGCTATTACTCAGCTATGCCATGAGCTACATGTCTGAAATTTTACTATGTTATAGCTGACCCAAAAGTAGCTGAACAACATATTTAAGCAAAATACTGTAAATGCAATAGTTTTCAAGTTACAACTGATTTACTCAATAGTGAGAACCTGAAAATAGCTATAATTGCTCAGCTATGCCATGAGCTATAGGTCTGTAATTTCACTATGTTATAGCTGACCCAAAAGCAGGTGAACAACATATTTTAACAAAATACTCCAAATGCAATATTTTTCAAGGTACAACTGATTTACTCAACATACAGTACCTGAAAATAGCTATTGCTCAGTTGTGCCATGAGCTACAGGTCTGTAATTTTACTATGTTATAGCTGACCCAAAAGTAGCTGAATGACATATTTACACAAATTTCTGTAAATGCAATAGTTTTCAAGTTATAAGTGATTTACTCAACAGTGATAACCTCAAAGTAGCTATTACTCAGCTATGCCATGAGCTACCGGTCTGAAATTTTACTTTGTTATAGCTGACCCCAAAATAGGTGAATAACATATTGAAACAAAATACTCCAAATGCAATAGTTTTCAAGTTATCAGTGATTTACTCAACAGTGATAACGTAAAAGTAGCTATTACTCAGCTATGCCATGAGCTACAGGTCTGAAATTTGACTATGTTATAGCTGACCCAAAAGTAGCTGAATAACATATTTATACGAAATTCTCTAAATGCAATAGTTTTCAAGTTACATTGATTTTACTCAAGATGGTAGTTACTGAAAAGCCCAAAAGTAGCTATTACTCACTTAGCTATTGAGACAGACACCCAAGTTACTCACCATGTTGTAACAAAATGCTCTAAATGCAACACTTTTCAAGTTATAAGTGATTTAGTGCATGATTTCATGAATTTTAATGCATTAAAAATTATTAAAAAAATTCAGACAGATCCAGGTCTCATACTCACACAAGAGAATCTACCTCTGGCCTAGTACATATATGCAAGATATGAGAGAAATCCCTGCAATAGTCACTAAGAAAATTGTGATAAAGTGTTGAAATTTTCACACTTTTGGTGGGGGTACCTCCCTTGTAATGTCTCTAGCAAACAGACGAACAGACAGATTTGCATGCCTTGAACAATTTTTCATCCTCGATAGATAAGGTATCTTTTAAAAAAAACAGCATGTCTCTAGGCCTTGTAGTTTTGGAGAAGAAGTTGTTCACTCGGACGCGGACGCCCACGCCGCAGAGTGACGACATAATGCCAGCTGACTGACAAGTCAGCTGACATAAAAACTAGAAATAGGACGCCCTGTTGATAGTAGCCGCGACATATGAATAGAAACAGGATAGCATAGAAGAACACACATTATCAGAGAAATATGCAAGTAAACAGTGTTAATTCAAAGCAGAAAGAAAAGAATCTGTGATAAATATTCAGTTGAACAATAATTAACTAGAAATAGGACGCCCTGTTGATAGTAGATGCGAATAGAAAAAGGATAGCATAGAAGAACACACATTATCATGTGTAATGTCCACCCCATGAACCTTTTGCCAAAATTGTACAGTAGTCTTACAAGACCCTGTTTCATTTGTAAAATATATCAATGATGCTTAAATATTTATTAGTGTACATGTAAATTAAATTTCTCAGATACCCTGTGGGTCGAAAATTTCGACGAAATCGCTCTATCTCGCACGGTTAAGGAGATAGAAGCAATTTTGTGTTTTGCCATTTTTGGCAAATATTCGAAAATTCAAAATGGCCGCCATTTTTGGGGAGGGGAAAATTTTTTTTAAATTGCCAAGAGTACATTTCTCAGATACCCTGTGGGTTGAAAATTTTGACGAAATCGCTCTATCTCGCATGGTTAAGGAGACAGAAGCAAATTTGTGTTTTTCCATTTTTGGCAAAAATTCGAAAATTCAAAATGGCCGCCATTTTTGGGGAGGGGAAAATTTTTTTAAAATTGCCAAGAGTACAATGCTCAGATACCCTATGGGTTAAAAATTTTGACGAAATCGCTCTTACGAAAATAAAACGTCTCCCATTCAGGCATCTATGGTCTGATTGATCAGAAAAATCCTTTGCGACCTGCGGGTATAGGTCTAGAATGTACCTGATAAATTTAATAGCACAGGTGTGTGTGTTTTTTTCCGAAACGCGATGACGGGGTGTTTTTGAAAAATGCTTAAGGTTACCTTAAGTAAAGCTTAAAATCTCTGCAAAGTATCCCCAAAAATTTTCCCACCCCTATAGTTTTAAAGAAAGATAAGAAGGAAAGAAAAATTTGAAAACCCAAGAAGTTATTCAAGGGACACCATAATCCGGCGGCGGTGGTTATCAGTCGAATTTACGTGAAAACTGACGGGCCGCTTAAATATTTGGAAATTGACCCATGTATTGTGATCCAAAGTGGTTTGTGCTTTATGTATACAGTATACAATTAGTTATGTATTAGTTTATCATATGTTTGTGTTGGTGCAATGATTTTATTTCATGTGCCTAAGAACCTGAAACTTTAGAGATAAAAGAATTGTAAAATTCAGATCAGATCTTGGATTCCTAGAAATGCTCCTATTTTTATTGGTGGGTTCTATTCCTTTTTATTAACATATAGAGTGAAACTGTCTAGTATGAAAAATTGTTAAACTGTGCTGGAATAACTAATACTTGAATAATTATGCATACTCAGGCATATCGGATTATTAACACATTTCTTGTCACAATTTGCAGAAATATATACCTCAGAAAGCCAAAGACAGAAAACAGAGCTAATGATAAACACTGAATATAAAAGGGAGAAATCAATGGGTAGAAAATGAGTAATTCAATGGACCAGGCAGGACATGCAATGACATGGAGTACATAATGACTCATAAGCCACACATGCTTTCACAAATAGTCTACATGTAATAAGAATCCAAATGTACATTTACATATGGCTCTAATGAATTTATTTATAATTTTATTTGAATTGTACATTATCTTTAACCCAGCAACATTCATTCTATCCCAAAAACAATTGCATCCTTTAAACCAAGATTTCAGAACCGAAGGACATTTGTACATGTAGGAATGGATCTGTTGTTGTTGCTGTTGGATGAGTCTCTGAAAACAGATCCAAATGTTCCACTTTCCACTTTTGTGGACTTTTATGTTACCTTAAAGGATGGATTCATAGGTGTAAGGTACATTATCAAAGAAAATGGGGGTGGGGGGGTGGGGGAAGGATAGCTAAGATAGGGTTTAAACTTGGTCACATGCCCATAACTATGTCACATGGCGGAAGTTCTAAAGGAACCTAAATTTTTCATTAATTCTAAACAATTAATTGCATTGAAGATATTGAACTGTTGACAAGTGAATTCAGGTGTTGTACACTTACAGTGGTATCAGGGATCTTGCTGGTTGTCACAGGCTTCAGTGTTGTTACATCCTCTTCTACCTGTGTCTTACTGAGACCATTGATCACTTCTTGCTGCACTTTCTTTAATTTCTTTTCCTTTTTCTTGCCTGAAGCAGAACAATTACATTTTAATGACAAACACCAAGTTTCACTGTTTACTTTTCTTCCCACCATTATGTGGGTAATTTTTTTAAACAATTTAACATACTTATAACAGTATCGCTATGGTCTCACCTTCCGCTTGTCTTGCTTTCTATCAAAGTTCAATCCTCCTCTTTAACTCACCTGTTCTTTTGTAATCCTTCAGTCTATCACATTTCAATCCATCTCACATGTAATCTTGTATTTCTTCAGTCTATCAAAGTTCAATTCTTCTGTTTATCAAACCTGTATTTTTGTCTTGCTTCTGTCTATTAGAGTTCACTTCTTCCCTTCATCACACCTTTACTTTTATCGTCTGTGTTTACATTAGTCCTCTCTGTTTCATCTATCCTTTTGTTGTTCTTCTGTCAATCTTATTCTCCAGGCCCTAGTGACTTTCAAATTATTTGTTAAGTTTGGCAGGTGATCATCTGTCTCTCATCACTGTAACATGAAATCCAGCTCAAACCACAAATGGAATTCCTAGAATTCTCGTAATCGGACTGAAGTGGGACTATAAAATTTTCACTTTTACCTTCTGATTAGCTATGCATACCTTTCTCTCTACGAGGCCAGTTATACTTCCATGGATATCCCATGGATATAGGCCACGGTTCCATATATGGTAACTGACAGGGATACACAAGGGATGAGTAAAAGATTTACAGAACTGGCATGGATATGACATGGATCTGCTACGGACCACCACGGACAGGTTTGCGGACAAAAAAACTGCAAAAAGGATTGGTCTTATGACTGTTTTTTAATCCGTAAAACCCTTTCCGTGTCAGTTCATAGCAGATTCGTAGCAGATCCAGCAATGTTTTTACGGATATTTAGTCCCGCGGAAGCGTCAATGATGAAAGGGATGTCACAAGGACATCCAGGATGGGTTTAGTGACAATATGGACACTCACGGATGAGCTACGGATGAGATACGGAAGAGCTATGGATACTAACGTCCATACGGACTTCCCGGAAAAATCAAACAAACACCTTACCTGATCCTTGGCATGTCACTATGGATCGCAGCATGCCACTACAGATCTCCCAAGGACATTACGGAAAAGATGATCTGTAAATCACTTAACATTTTCCATATTAGGAAACCTGGCACGATCCGGCGGGCCATCCTTGGATGTGTAACTGGGGTCTTACCTTTTCTCTTATCCATCAAGCATCAGTTGCCAAATGGTTACTAAGTACTTAACTCTCGCCTCTGTTGTTATGGGTTTGAAGCCAGTTTATGGCATATTTGTATGGTTGGTGGAAGACAGTTCCTTATATGATATCAGCTCTAGAAAGGGATATAATAAGACCATGTTTGACCTTTGTCCCCTTATTCTTCTGACCTACTTTTATCTCTCACCTTTCTTCTTGTCTTTCTTCTGTTTATCTAAGTCCATCCTTCTCTCTACTTTCACTTCATCCTCTTGTATTGTCATCATGTCCTCCATTAACACATTGTTGCTTTTAACCACTTTCTTGGTCAGCTCAACCTTCTCTGGCTTCTTCTCTTTCTTCTCCTTTGTGATCATTTTCTTTTCTAAAACACAAATTTTATATCTTAATGCTTTTACAAAGTTACCCAATTTTGCTGTTTGAAAGTATTAAGTACAACAGGTTGGACAGAATTTGATTCTCTAATGGTGTTGATACCTCTGTGAAATGACACATCCTAACAAAATCTCAATTTATCACTTTTTACTATGGCTATATAGTTCATTACAGTAAAACAGATGAACTGACCCAGTCTGTTGTACTGTTTTAGAGGGACCAACTTATGCATATTTTAGTAAATATATTTGAATATTCCAACATATTTTTATGAACTTGAGGCAGTTAAAGTAACAGTTACAGTGAAAATAGTATTCTTGCAAAAACCTGTACATAAGGAATATCCATAGTAAGTCTTGAATATAGAAATATTGTGATATGAATATTATTATAGTAGATTCAAATGTTAAAGAAGTATATATGATTTACATGGGTTAAATTGAGTGTGAGTAGGCTATGCAGTGTATGTTGTACATGTTGAAAGCATGGGTATGTACAGAACCTGTACTTTTCAGTACAAAAATACAAATCTTAACAGTTTACATCTGTATAACATGCTTTAAGACAAGAGGGTCAGAAATCCCCCAAAAGGCGAATTGCGCAGGCAGCAATAAGGTTAGCGACTGCTGTAATTAAATTTAGAAACAAAGAAAGAAATGTTAGGTCACCAAGTTAAGGTAAATGTGTTAGACGTGCTAAGAAATGTAAAACTTGTAATCTACTTTGGTTACATAATTGTATCTATGCTATAAACAGACAAGCAAACTGACGGAATTACACCAATTTCGAAAGCTATGATCATGATCTATCTCCCTGTCAAGTTTGAATTTGATTGGACAAAGCGGTTTTGAGTTAGAGTCCGGAAACGGAAATGTTGATGGACAGACAAACAGACAAATGAACAGATGGAATTACACCAATTTCAAAAGCAACTTAGCTATGCTTGGTTATCTATCTCCCTGTCAAGTTTGAATTTGATTGGACAAAGCATTTTCGAGTTAAGTCCAGAAACGGAAATGTTGACGGACAGACAAATGGACAAAAAAACGGACAAACGAACAAACAGAATTACACCAATTTCGAAAGGAACCTAGCTATGATGGGATCTATCTCCCTGTCAAGTTTTAATTCATTTGGACAAAGCGTTTTTGAGTTAGAGTCCAGAAACAAAAAAGTTGACGGACAGACAAACAGACAAAAAACGGACAAATGAACAGACGGAATTACACCAATTTCGAAATAGAACCTAGCTTTGATGGTGATCTATCTCCCTGTCAAGTTTGAATCGATCAAACAAAGCATTTTCGAGTTAGAGTCTGGAAACCAAAATGAGGATGGATGTCAGACACATCAATCTAATAGGTGGGTTGGTTACACACAACCTGCCTAAAAAGCAGATACTTTTAAATGCAGAGAGCTTTGGTAGTATGTATTTAATGTCATTTTTATAAAAGTAACATCTGAGTTATGAAAAAAAAAATCAATATTTGAACTATCCACCCCTTCTTAGACAGATCAGAAAATGATTACTTATTAAGGACCCAAAGGTGCAGAAAAATTACTGTAAAGAAACTGATCTGCTGTCATGGGAAAACCTCATCTGCATAGCGCCAGAGAAAGTGTTAGCATCCATTTCATTGGGTCAGTAGCATTTACCAATGGCCAAGTCTCAGTGGATGACTGCTGTAATGAAGTATATCCACAGAGAGCCAAACAACCTCTGAAGCTCCGATCTATTTTTGTTTGGTTCAAATATTACTTGAAGCAAGCTGCTTTCTTTATGGATACACATCCTATTTTATGGATATGTATATATTTCTTTAAATAAAATACAAAGATGGAAATTTTTGTTCCGGTTTTTTATCCTTTTTCTTTTTTGCCAACTAGATGTTCTAGATACCAAAGAGCATATTTTCTTAAGACTTGAGCAAATCTAAAGAGGACACTACCTCACTGTCAGTCTATGTGTCCATCTATATTTTATTTGTGAGGTAGTGTTTCACATTTTTACAACCAACAGCAAATACCCTCAAATCAATAATACTTACCAGATGTGAACAAGAATATTAGAATCACCTATTTATAAACTGTTTATATTTTTGTATCAGGAGGCAAAAATCACAAATTGTAGAGGGGATATCACATTTGAATACATAAAAAGATTGTGTAATTAGTGTGACGGAGAATAAAAATAAAATGTCTCACAAATCATGTATCACAAAATTACATTATATTGAAGCATATATATCTACACAGCATAACATACAAAACATATGTCTTGTTTGTTTACATAATAAAAGAGATAAATTTGAAAACAATTTTTTTTGTATATATACTCAGCGCAATATCTCCATGTACTACAGGACTCAAAGCGCAATATGACCCATCACAGTCCAACTCTCAAATCACTAACATTCCCCTAACTGAAAGACAGAGGCTCAATGCTGACCATTTATCAACAATTAGTTGATAAAAGTATTCTTGGGTTGATATGTAAATGTGACATCAATCCCAGACAAAAACACTGTGCCTTCCCCTCCTGCAAAAGCCTGCTTTCCTTTAACTTTAAAACAGAGGTCTTCTTTCTCCTTTTTGCTGGCAAATATGGGTAGACCACACTTTTTATAAGAATAGTCTGAGGAATATCTGGACAGATGATGCCATTATGGTGTTTTAGGCTGGTGCTTGTGTTCTACTGTTGTCCAGAATAAGAATCTGTGCCAGGTAAATGGGTGACAGATGACCAGTCAGGCTTTTCAGTGGCCACAAAACTCACATGGTGATGGTTATTGATAGCACCTTTAGGAGGATAAATGTACCACTCCCCCCATACCATGGTCAACACATCCCCCCCCCATTACTTCCCTTCAGGCCATTCTGCAGGCTCCACTTTAATGGCTGGTGTAGTGTCTGTCATATGGAGAATTAGTCAATTATCATACCATTCTGATCCTGAATGCACTATAACTATGATTTATTGATATCCTTATTTAGTTTTATCAACATCAATCCACAAGGGGGGAGATCTGATAAATAGGGTGTTTGGCTGAATTGTAATGATATTGATGCTTTGCACAAGGATGTTTATAGCGATTCTCGGCGACAATGCCCAGCTTTACTTGGTTAGGGTTGTTCGTGCAATAGTTTGTGCAATGTTATTAAGACCTTCAGGGAAATTTCCTTTTTGTTCAAAGTATTACAGAGTTCCACTTGCGTTTATTTTGTGGATATTTGAAGGTACCCAAATCACATCCCTTTCAGTTTTAGTACTTTATATACAACTCTCTATATTGCTTTTAACTTTGACCTATCAGAGATGTGGAAAAATGAATCTCAGTGGATAATCTTTTACTTGATGTAATGTGGCTCAGTAAAAGGTCAAAATTGGGGTTTAAAGTCCCGTTCAACAGTTAGGGGCTTATTAGTACAGGTCCTCAGCATTGTCAGTTGTGGGAGTCAAACCCATACAGAGGTTAATGTAACTTGGAAAACACTTACAACACAATGGGGGATATATACAGAGGTTAATATGACTTGGAAAACACTTGCAACACAATGGGGGGGGGGGGGGGGGGGTTGTAAAGGTGGAGGAAGACAGTGCAAACAATGTGATCAACATTTACAATAGGATGACTGTTTTAAAATACTTGTCCTACTTTAGTGAGATTGTCTACTGTTATGGAAAATGTTTCCACAGTAAACTGGCGACAGAATATAGACCCTTTGGATAAATTGTCAGAACTGCTAAAATGTTGCAAAACCATTAACTAGACTTTTCTTTTTCTCACTATATGTCTAGTCTCTATACATACTGCAATGCCAATGGAGTTTTTTTTATTTCCGTCAATTTTGATTACACAGAAAAGCAATAACACTCCATGAGCCAAATATGTCTGGCTTTTATTGCAAGTAATAACTATAACCGTGATTGAAGAAATTCTCAAAGCTTAATGATCCTGAAACTTTATGACTCTATATTTGCTCTCCATCCAGGCCAAACTTGTGTTCACATTTACTACACCCATAACCAGCGTATCAAAACAACACAGGTCTTTTTACATGAACCTCAAGGTTATTTTCTCATGAGAGTTCTTCACTCAAGAAAACAATCTTAGACACTGTAATATCAACCACCAACTGTACATCTACACATAATTTCACTAAATACATTTACTTGTATGTACATTTACTTGTACATGTCTTGACAGAACTTAAAATTTGACAGAATTTTAAATTCTGTTGACAGAACTTAAAATTCCAAGTTCTGTTGACAGAACTTAAAATCCTGACTCTCTATATTTTGTTTAACTTCTTTTACAGCGAGTCAGTATTTTACATTTTAAAGGGGGCTTAGTACTTGTGCTAAATTAAAAGTAAAAGTACTGAATAAGACAGATATTAAACAGATCCTTTACTCGTATTCACTTTCATTCATAATAGTACATTAATATACTAACTTTTTAAAACGTATTTTAATCTTTAGGAGATTAAAACATATTTTAAAATTTCCTCGAGTAGTTGATCTCTGAATAGTGCTAAACTCAGTGAATGTGTGTTTAATGCTATATATCACCAATAAAGTTTAAAGAGAACATATAATTACACTTTATTTCTCTGATTACAGTTATATAAACATGATTTTAAGTTCTGTCGACAGGATTTTAAATTCTGTCGACAGAACTTAAAATCCTTCTAAACCAATGAAATCCAAGGATTTTAAGTTCTGTCGACAGAATTTAAAATTCTGTCCAATTTTAAGTTCTGTCGCGACATATATATGTAGAAACAATCAAATATACATATAAAAATGATATTATATTTACATTTATAAACTAGACAATACTATAAATAACTAGACCAAGGATGTGGCCAGCTGCAAGATGTGTCCACTGGAAAAGTATGGCCATCCCCATGTAACACTAAAAGAGCGCTGACAAACAGATAATGTTCAAAGGTCAAATTAAACACATCAAAAAGATTCCTGGTCCATGATTTCCTATACTCGGTCTCGATTTCCAAAACTCTGGGACCAATAATAGGGGAGATAGAAGGCAATTTAATTATGACATCCCTAGGAAAAATAAGGGAGACATAAGTTCTTGTTAGTAGGATAGCCCCATTTGACCTTGAATCAGGGGTCAAAGATCAAATCTGATCCTACAAAAATACTCACAGCCCATGATTACTATAAGTTATTTTTACATTTCAAATCCCTAGGACCAATAATAAGAGGGATATAAAGCCTTTTTAGCATTTTTTAAGAAGAACCTATTTGTTGGCAATGCTTGGTGCTCCACAAAGAAAACAATAGTCAAACAAGTCTTCCTGCCCTTCAGAGCAAGTTTAGGAGCTTCCTTTGAGAACTGAGAGAACTTTAAACAAGAAAATCTTTAAAAGGGCCTTCATGGGATATTTTGGTGGTCAAATGCCTGCATGCTTATAGAAAACATGTACTAGTATATTGTTAAGTATATCATCCATCAAGAGATCCAGCCTCCCATAGAGGAGAACCAGCCACAGTTTGTGTAAAAATCAGTAATAAACATCAAATAAACACTTGTGGTGGCCTTCTTGTGTTTCAGACTGAGTAAATATTCCCAGAAAAACTACTATAATAATGAACATATTCACTAAATTTCTGAAGCCAAGGTGTAGAAGAATGGTGAGAGAGCGGTAAAGAGAAAATTTGTACATACTCTGCAGTGGCACCTGAAGCACATCCAAAGTATCCCCTGACACATACAGTTGATACAATAACGCAACAATTATCATAAGTAGTTCCCCATGGTTTCTAAGAGGGGTTGTTTTCATGAAACATGTACCTGGTTCATAATGTCTGAGGGGAACAGTTGCAATGGAAAGGGTCCACTAAGTACTATTTGCTTCTTTTCAAAAGGCAGTTTTAATCAACTAAGTTCCATTAAAGTAATCAGTCGTAGCCAATCATATAGCTTTGTGCAAGGTGCTTTAGGTGCTTCATTTATATGCATATTTATTTATTATTTCTGCTTCTGGCTATTACATTTGTAAGATAACACACAGGGATGTTGGTTATATATTCACTACTAATTATCTATCATTTTCTGTAGGGTAACTGCAGGGTGTGATATCATTTCTGTAGCTGTTCAGCTGCCTTTTCTCCTAACTATGATTTATTCTGTCCTTTTCCGTGTCTCCAGTGAAGATAAATGTTTTCCATAACATTATTCATAACAAATTATATTTACAGTGTCATTACTGCATGTTACTGTGTCAAAGTGCGGCCACTGTTCTCCCCAATTCTGATCCTTTTCTGTACCAAAAATGAAGCTGTATGGGTAGCTGGGTTCCACAAAACATACAGTGCCCCACTTCTGTTTTTCCTGCCATCTATAAGTGCAGCAACTACCACAGATCTGCAGTGTGGCTGCAGCATTAGTAAAACTTATTTACAGGGCACCAGTTAGTGAACTTTGTTGACACTGTGTCTTATTAATAGGCATCATTTTGTGCGTCTGTATTGAGGGTATGTCTTTCAGGCAAGACTCACTCGTGAATATGCTTTCCTTGGACCCACTCACAACCATATGCTTTGAATTGGGATAGTGTTTATAAAGATTTTCACAACAGCTAAGGCATGTGATTTTGTGTTACATTTTTAAGCTGGTGATGTAAGAAAGCTTTTCTTCGTGTAAGTTCCACTGATGATTTAGTTTTTTATAGTTTAATAAATGACTATTACAGTGTCTTAACTTTTATACAATTCATGACGAGAAATGTGACCACACATCTCAGTTTAGTTTCTTTTATTTTCTTTTGAAAGCAAAAGCTGCAAGACTCCTGACTCCTAAATCTCACTGGATCACAATCCTGTTTCCCTCAATGCATCTATACTCAATGCTAAGATATCACTACACCTTGGCATTTAATTCTTAGATTTTTAAAAGGGACTTTGTTTGGAACAGATATATGAATGTTTTCGATATTTTATCGTGAACACCAGTCCTCTTCAGTTAAGTATAATCACAATCATAATTTCCTATCACAAATTGATCATTAATATTATTTTCATTGCCAAGTTAATAATTGCCCAAGGAAACTGGCTTGATTAGGAAGACAGCTAGAAGGTGCCTCGTTTTTCTTTTGCAAATAACGGAAGCCTACCAAAAATTCCAAAAAACTGCTCAGATTAAGTTAATACCATACATGATTTATGATATTTTTACACTTAAATTTTTAGAATTTAACTAATACTACTATTATTAAGTTTAATTTTATGTTAATAGATAATTATTGTCCTGATAATATCTGACAAAATACTGGTAAGTAGTTTTTAGTGAAGGATTGTCATATATGACAAATAAAAATGCTACATAAACAGGCACTGTGCCAATGCATTGTTTAAGCTGAGGAAAGTGTTGTGTGTATGTGTTGCCACCTAAGGTAATTGAGTTATTGATTTTTATAATCTATAGAACTTGTCTAGTTAATACTCACTATGTTACACTCTGCTGGGTTGACCTATTTATAGATGTAGGAAAACTCCCTAAACTGGTTTCTAGAGCCTCCTGACTGATTCTGGTGAGAGTGGTTATCTTTAAGTTAGTTCTATAACCTTCTGGCCATTTCCCAAGGTATATATAAGTGCTATACATCTGACTGTGATGATTACAGATCTTGCTTGCTATAAGGAAAGCTAATTGTGTCTTAGAACTGCTATAGTGTGTTATTTACATTTTATGGTGAATTCTTGTTGGAGTAAACTGGATACAGTGTCAGGACCTACCAGAGATTGGATTTGCTATAATTTGGATATTGTTTGTATCTACGTACAGTGTCTGGATCTACCAGAGAGTGGGTTTGCTGTACTTTGGATATTGCTTGTATCTGGATATAGTGTGTGGATCTATCAAGAGAGTGGATTTACTGTATTTTAGATATTGTCCATCTCTTGCAGCACACAGCAGTAGCGCAAACTCTCTGAATATCTGTATACAAACATTTTGTGTTGTAGACACTGAAAGGATCACAGGATACAGACATTTGTGTTATCGGACATTAAATAGATCACAGGATAGACATTTGTGTATTAGTGGACACTGGACCGATTACGAGACAGATTGCTGGTTACATTGGACAAACTGAACTGTTAACTGCACGGATAAGTCTGTTGACAAACTGAACTGTTAACTGCACGGATAAGTCTGTACGTACTGTTGAGAGCATCTCGTTATTTTAATTGTTAAATAAATTTGTTAAGTAATACTTTTTGATCTTTTCCTGTTGCAACTTAAAAGCAACCAGTAATTGCTACCGCACTTGCCCATGACCGTAACTAAAATGACTAACAACTTCTTCTCAGATGTATTTCATATAGCCTCTATGACTTGAGCAGAAGCTCCCAGTGTTTAATGGCACAAGAATAACACAGATTGATTGGATTACAAATGTGAATCAAATCAACAAAGTGGAAGAAGCTACAAATACTGTTACAGTAAAAGTAACATAAAATGAAGTGAATTCCCCTCATCTTCAGCTAAAGCTTTCACTTTTTATCAGAAGTAACTCTTGTTAAGATGACTGTAATAATATTTAGCACCAGAAATATTTCATACTTCCTTTCAGTGTTAAGAGGTGTTTTTTGATTTGCCAATTTATTATTAATACCAGCACTTTTATAATAGATGCTTTATGAAGCCTTAATCTTTGTAAGTGGTTTCAAGTGGAACCTCACTCCTCTCAAATGGCACATTCACTCTCAAGTAATAACCATTAAGCTATCAAAAACATTGCCAGCAATCCAAACATCATCTCAGTCATAATCCCACATCATTGTGTAGTTGATGCCATTTTCACTTGATACTGTGGATATACAGTAACTTATGTAAATTCACATACAGAAAGTGGAATCAGCCACACAATGTGATATTTACCACAGAACGTGGAATATGATTCTATTTAATAGTCTATATTGAAACCACACCAGATCATCCTCTTCAACAGTTTTAAAGCACTTACTACAGATATTTTTCCACAAATTATTTGTTATTTCTATCTTCAAAGCTTGGTCCCACTACGAGTAATAAGAAGTTTGTTCATTTGACACATTTATTGTTTAAAATGTTATTGAAGTCATTGGATCCTGTTTTTGTGAACCTCTGTAATATCTGAGTCTGTTTGGATAAACAAATAGCTTTGTGAATGGAGAAATATGTTTCAAATGTGGAAGCAGAAAACATTCCGGCACAGCCAAGGTGAAAGGCCACAACAAGGTAACGCCATGAATTTGCACAACTACACCTTCCAACAACTTAAGCTGCCATGTAGCAACTTCTTACACTTTACAGTTTCCGAGACAGAGCCAAGACTCTTTAAGGTCACTATCGCAAGGTCACATCAAGTTCCTACCAAAACATCTCTTTCACACTTACCAGCACAACAAATATCCCTGCCATAAAGTATCAACTTTCTACACATTACAGATTAATGAGATATTGTCCAGACAAGATATTAAGTTTTCATTATATTACAGCAGGGTCAAAAGCCAAATCACTGTTACACTGTAACATTGTACACTGTAACATTTTATAGCCTATAAAAAGAAAAAAAAATTTCTCAGGCACTTAAGTATTAATGCAACAAAACTGTTTGGTTTAATACTTTAATTTTCCATCACACACTGACAATGGGCTTATGTTTTACTGAGCAATTAAGAGAACATGGGAAAGAAAAACCAGCCATAAAATAAATTCCGCTATAATTCAAAAATTATACTTTATCAAATTTGAAATTTCCTCTGAAGAGAATACTCTCTTTTCAAACCTTACTTGACTTCCTCTAATGCGCAGACATACAATTATTTTTCTCTCAAAACAGCCTGCTTCATAAAGCCAACCAAAAAGACAGAAAATTCTCACGGCAGACCTAATCCATTAATAGGGAAGCTGATTCAATAAACAGCTCCCCAGGGAGTGAATTCATGTCACACAATAACGGTGGGTCTGAGCCACACAGTTAATTGCTCTCAAGTAAATGTATGTTTGCTGTGTAGTCTGTATTCCCTGGATCTGTGTATGACACTCTCTTCATGTCACTTGTCCTAATGCTGTGTCATCAGCATATGGAATCTACACAGCGGGAAGAGCTTGTCATGTCTATTTCTTAAAGATTAATTTTATAAAGTCCAGGATGTTAAATATAAATATATCATGTACCTTATGACAGTTACCTGAAATATACAATTCTGAATTGTATGAAGTTATTCAGATATCAATGAATCATGAAACTCCAGACAATCAATGCTATATTACTGATCTTGTGTGATTATGAGTCACCAGGATTACAATTACTAATAAGGTTTATTAATGTTATATTGGAAGGTTACACACTTTTCTTGATGTAACCACTGTAGCTTTTTGGACCATTTGTAGTGCAAACAATCTATACATTTTGATAAATTCTAAGTCTTTTTTAAAACTTACTGCAATGCAATGATGTCTATATAAAGAGTAAGATGTGAAACTTGATATTGTTTATATTTTAAACAGAATTTGATAGAAACATATAAAGAAAAAAATTCTTTAATTACTGAAAAGCCTATTACTGAAACCAAATTCTGCATTTGGCTTAGAAACAGTTTGGCAAGTGCTGATAAAATATTCCTTTTATATGCGATAACATTACAGTGTGTGCTTTCTCTGAAAATACTGTGGCTCATACTGTGCTTGCATTAGTCATTATAAACCTAGTATAGAGACCACAGCGCTAAGCAAAAAATGCCCTTGCTGTGAGACAGGATCTACTCAATAATTCAGGTATCTAATTAACCTGCTCCCCACAATTCCTAAT
Source organism: Sabellastarte sp. h YS-2021 (assembly GCA_964017235.1). NCBI lineage: Eukaryota > Metazoa > Annelida > Polychaeta > Sabellida > Sabellidae > Sabellastarte > Sabellastarte sp. h YS-2021. The sequence continues at coordinate 16,643,213 of OZ024931.1, read as the reverse complement.
TTCATTCTTACAAGAAGTGCCAGAATTGTGTGCAGGAGATAAATAAATTTACAAATATGCAATTTTTCAAAATTAGTGAAAATAGTTACAGCATCAAACATCAATAGAACTGTGGCAAATACATAGTGAAAAATCTATATTTTATAAGAAAATAATTGTCATTTAGGTAATTTTTATTTACATTCTTGGTTTGAAAATTTGATACCTTTCACACAAACTGTGTATATACTACTTGCAATACAATCATGTAAATTTGCTGCATTTTCTCGCATTTGACCATATTGCCATGTGTTCTTTGATCTGAGTTCCCACTTCTATTCCTAAAATCCCTCTTATTATTATTGGGAATTTTCAGAGAAAATAGCACGGGCCACGGGAATGATGTTCAAGAATTGTGGAGAAATAGCCATTGACTTCATACCCTGTCTGTTATAACAATTTGTTTTTGCTTCTCTGAACATTTTGGGTTTTATCGATGCCACACAATCCAGCCAAATCTTTTTACTGACCAACAATATTATGTTAATGACTCTGTCCACTGGAATTTAAAGCCCATGAGCTCCAGTAAGGGGGTTGAAGGATATTTTTAAAGCCTCAGTCTTAATTGAACTGAAATAGAACATTTAAGTGAATACAGAGTTGACATGAGAAGTGACTTTTGGTTCTGAAGTTCCAGTTTTTGAGATGAGATCCTCCTGTACAGTAAGATACGTGAAATTCACTAGAGCCTCAGAGATTTGCCAATTGGGTCATCCCTTAAACTTAAGCAATTGGATGCAGGATTCAAGGAAATTGTTCAACAGAGCAGACAAATGACTGATAATGGTTAGAAAAATGAAACATTTGATGAGACCGTCTTGCTGTATAATGTAAGAGTGGCGGGTTTTGACTGCAGCAAATCCCACATATGCTTACTCTATATAAGGCCCAGAGGGGGAATTAATGTGTTTAGGTGGACTCTTGTGCAGGATACTGGCATGTGAAGAGATTGCTGATACTAATGAGAAAATATACCACAGGGGAAGCACCAGACCATCTGAGGCAAGACTAAAGGATTTTGACAGAGGCAACACCACATTCAAGTTGACTCTTAATAGCCAACTTAAAGATAATTTTCAAAATCAAGCACAACTTCAACACATACATTTCAATGTATAATTAACAGATTAAAGCTGCAGCTGTTTTTGGTTTCTATTATAACAAAATATTCAACCTAATGGAGAACCAATAATTTGTCTTCAAAACACTCAGTCAGGAATGAATAACACATACCATTTTCTTAAATAGCCCTTACTGTCTTTAGAGGCAAGTAATAGCAGAGAAAGTCATCATTATTAGTCTATGTTCCAATTAAAAAGTTACAGTAGAAATAAATAACGAATTATACCTTTAAATCTGCAACATATTGCCTTGGATAAAATTAATGACAGGTGAGATAAAGTGCTTGGTGTAGACTACTTTTAACTGGTAAGATTATATTTAATATCTTAAACTTGACTCAAAACTTTGTGTTAATTTATAAAGATAATAAACTAGAGTCATTATTTCGGAAAATATTACACACAGAATCAGCTGAAATATTTCTCTGAAAAAGGACAAGTACTTTATCTCTATACATTTTCCCTGTCAAAATATATTGCATGTGGCCACCTGACACCCCGCTTCTTTAAATGAATGGATCATTTAATAATTTTACTTGTTTTTATCGACCAGAAGGTAGACTTATAAAATACATATAGGATCATAAATGAGCTTCAGCTTCAGTTACACTCTAACTTATTTGTCTTTGATAATATTCTCTGAATAGGGGTCTAATTCTAGTGGCTATATATTATCAGACTTTGACAGTAATCTTTTTATCATACTGACCCTCTATTACACACAGAATCAGCTGAAATATTTCTCTGAAAAAGGACAAGTACTTTATCTCTATACATTTTCCCTGTCAAAATATATTGCATGTGGCCACCTGACACCCCGCTTCTTTAAATGAATGGATCATTTAATAATTTTACTTGTTTTTATCGACCAGAAGGTAGACTTATAAAATACATATAGGATCATAAATGAGCTTCAGCTTCAGTTACACTCTAACTTATTTGTCTTTGATAATATTCTCTGAATAGGGGTCTAATTCTAGTGGCTATATATTATCAGACTTTGACAGTAATCTTTTTATCATACTGACCCTCTACACTGTTTGCATGGGAGAAAACCTTCTCTGTAACACTCTTACTATCTGCCAAGTGTATGGTAACAACTCTCTTGGAAATATTGGTCAACTTTTCAGGTATTTCTAATGTTACTTCATGTAAAAATGCAAGACCTACCATGACTGACCTTCAGATTTGTATCGACACAATTTGACACTCCTCTATGCTGACAGCAATTGCCAGGATGGCCAATGTAACCCCAAGTGCTGATGTAGTGTTTCTATTCACAGTTGATTCTGTGTAACTAAAACCTCAAATATTCAAAAAATTTGGTTCTAGTTATGTGAAACATTCCACCTATACCTACAAAATTACAGCATTCTCAGATGCTGGGACTTTCCAATTGGTCAGACTAATACTGAAATTCAACTTACACTGTTGGTTCTCAACTTTACAAAGGGTAGGGGTACCCAGCTTTAAGTCAGAATATAATCCCCTTCTAGAATTTTAATTATTATAGTGTTTTAGTATGCAATTTTACCTAATTATCATCCGGTATTGCCACATTTTCACAAATTTCTGGTAAACTGGCCAACCTATTATAACCTAGATGAAAAGACAGTCATATATAAGAGGATATACACTTGATCAGACATATTTTCCTGCTGTGTTGAACTGACTGCAGCTCTATCACTTTATGGCACATTCCACACCTGTTACTGTCCATCGTTAGGGAGGTGCAAGAATTAAGGAGGCTGCAGGGACTGAGGGGCCATGATGGGTCATTCCAGGCTGATTTACGCAATCTGATGCCTTTGTTCTCTGAAGTATACATTCAGGTCTCTCGTTATTTGCCAAAATATCTTCTGTGCTGCTTGCTATTGCCCCAAAATATGTTGTGCACAAAGAAATCTTTGATCAGTAATGATGGTAAGGATAGAATTGAATGTGACATTCAATTTGATTTTCTCATGAGGTTCTGCTTTTGTAGGTTACTTCTTTGTACTTATCCACCATTTAAAAAAGACAGAAACTTAGAAATTAAAACAATATAGTTTTACACTTTGTAGTGCAAAAAAAAGGTATCACAGAATCGTAAGGGAATGTGAAAGCAAGACCATCAATACTGCACTAGAAAGGAGGCAGTTAATTAATGGATATAGTAAGTTTGATGAACGAAGTGGTCAAGGCCAGCCTGTGCTGTTAACAGGATACTTATGAGACCAACTGCCAAACTGTCTGACAGTCCAAAGAAGCCAATTACTGCTGTTTGATCAATTTCATTCATTATTAAAACTCCCTTGATGCTTTTGTATAAGAAGGGGCATCAGCATCAAACATTGAATATGTGCTTTGTCATGTGATTTGATAGATGTATTTATTTCGGTTGTCAAGTTATTACATGGATATTACTCTGCTGTATTGTTCTCATACAACATCTTCAAATTTCAGGTCAGATGGACTTTGTAGTTGTTTCAAAGATACTTCTATACCATCTTGCCTCTCCTTAGTTTCGTAATTTCTCATAAAGTGTCCCCTTCAGATATTGTAATATATTGCCCCATTCTCTTCATGAGGTTTTATTATGGTGTAAGTATTGACCTCCAAACTGACCACTCCATATCTAATCTACAATATTCTGACATAAAACTTCTGAAACCTTTCTAAACATAATTTTGCAACTTCTATAACAGAATACTTAAGTGTGCTCATAATAACTAACACAAGTTATTCATACGGATGCACTTTCTCTGTGTAGTTATCCTGCAGTTGACATTTAGAACAAGGTGTCTCCATGGCCACACAAATATTCTGTAAACTTATACTTACCTTGCAGTCTAAACACTTTCTGGTATTTACATACTTACCTTGTGGTTGACTTCTTTTGAATTATTTATACCACAGGTACTTTCTTACAGTTGACACATTTCCTGGTCTTGTTGTGAGTTTAACATTAAAATCCAGACCAAACTTTTGCTTCAAAATGGCAAACTTAAACAGAAAGAACTTTTTTTTTGTAAGTCAAGGTTTGTTGACAATAGAGTGTGAAGTAGTATTTATGGTAATTTAGTGAACACAATCCACTTTAGAGCATGCTAAGTGATTTATTTCATGCAATATTTCACTTTGTTGGACATGCAAAGGTTTTTTGCAAATTAAAATCTGCAATTTGAATTTGTTGTATCATTGAGTCTTATTTCATTGTAATATGCATGACTAGTTTGAACACAGTGAAACCCCTGGTGAAGCACTACTCCCTGGTATGCCATATACACTTGCCTTACACATGATAAATACATAAGTCCTCGGTAGCCTAGTGGTTAGCAAGTGTGGCATCTAATTATAGGCCGTCATCTCTGTGGGTTTGAGTCCCACAATCGGCAATGTTGAGGACCTGTCCCAATATGACCCTGGCTGTTGAATGGGATGTAAAACCCCAACTTTGACTTTACATATGATATATATTTCTTCTCATGCAGACAGTCACTCACCCTGCAGTTGACTCATTTCCTGCTTCTCACACAATGTAGCGCTGTGGTCCACACTGATGTGCTTCCTCTGTACACAGGCCTGGCGATGCAGTTCACAGTGGGATGGGTACCAGCTCCCATCAGACCCGCATACCAGTTTCCTGTGACCTTCACACAAGGTTGAATCCCCACACTCGCAGGTGGCAGCACCGTCGGGGTAGGCCTTACACACACGGCCATAGTGGCAGTTCACATTCCGGCATGGGTCTGCAAAATAAAGGACAAAAACTCCACATTTCTGAAATTGTGAGGCTCTCATAATGTAATGCAAACTTTCCTAATAAATAAATGTGAAATTTAAAAACATATCCACAGTTACAACTGTGTGTACTAAATATTTAAGAGTTAACCAGCAAAATGAATTATTTTGGATTTGTAAACTATACGAGTAAAAATTTAGAAAAGTTGTAACATAACACAGTTAATTACTAGTTTAATATTAAAAATATTAAAACATACTGACACTGGAATTATGTGTTCCCTGTGTCATTGCTAGCATTTCCTACATGTTTCATTTGAATCAGCCCATAACCTATAGTTATCTTCGAAATAGACAAAAGCCTGCCACAAAAAGTGTCAACTCTTTGGCAGAGACAATAACTAAACTGTTATGTACTGGTAAGTGCAACTCATTTTAATTCTAAAGTATTTTCTAAGAACCTATTTACAAAGAAAATGTTAACTGCAAGTGTAAAACAGTAATAACAAATCCAGCCACTGCTGCCCTAGTTTGCCATGTGCAGATCAGAGTTGTCTTTTGTGAGAAGCCCTGGGCACAGTTTATGCATAAGCCAGTATGCACAGGATTACCATTTTTCAGTAGAATCATTAATGAGATATACAATTTATTGGGGAGTGTACACACTTGAGGCCACACACAAGATGAATCAAGTAATTGTTGGTTTACAGTCTCAGATTTTTCCCTGTATGTTAATCTTATCACACACCTATTTGACATTAAACATTAAACAATTAATATCAATTTATTTTTTAAGTATGGTAAATTCTTTCTTTGAAGTAGATACTGTTAAAATGATATTACAAATACCGTAAATGACCTATTTAGCATACAGTGCGCTACGGAAAGACTATTTTTCCCTTAAATTTTCCCCATTAAAGTTCCCCTTTCAATGCACCCCATCGTGAAACACTTTCCGGGATGAAGTATAGGTCAATCCGGTAAGAATAATGGTGTTCCGACATTTAAAATCTACTAAAAATACCCACTTCCTGTAAATATGGCGGTAGATATAAACAAACTTGAAAGTCATGGCAAAAATGTCAATTTATTAAGTAAAATATGTAATATATATAAAAATATGTGGATATTGAGAAAAATTAAGAAAGGTAAGATTTAAGCTGAATAATTGATCTTCTGCATGATGGATGCAGTCACGGTACTATATTGTGCGGTTACATAGGCAGGTCATTTACGGTATGTAAAACAAAGACTGCATGATTTTTTTCCTGTTGTGGCCTCAGATTCAGCATAACTGTTACAATAACTGTTTTTAAAAATTATTCTATATCTCTAATTGCTACATTTCAATATCCCAATGAATTGTGTACCATGCCGCCCACCACTCCAAACAAATTTCACATAAAATCAAAACATTTGGAAAAATCAGGGAGCATCAAAAAACATTTTCCTTGCTACTCCTCTGGAAGTACCATAAAGTGGGGTTTATTTGTCCAGATTAAAGTCAAGCTAAATCCTATTTATCTTGTCTTTTTTCTTCATGTTAAAAACACTTCTTTAAATATTCAAGCTTCCTATCTTTGCTTGCGAATGCATGAATCATGAGGTTTTAATGCACAATTTTTTTCGTTGAAGTAACTGTCAAGATATGGATGAAATATGCTTCACCTTAAAGTAAAAAATTAAATATTCACCAATCTCCAAATCGCTCCTGACCAATAAACTGAACAACACTTTTTTCATGGAGTTTTAAACAGTTAGGCAGGTTATGTTTTTCACATTATTACAGTATAAATCTGCAACAGACTCTGACATTGGCTGCTTTAATATCTTGATTTCTTCTCTGATAACAATTAAGACTTTCTTTGAAGGAATTATTTTTCATCAAGGATTTCTTTTGTATAGGTGATGTACAGTTTTTATATATTTAAGTTTTATTATCCAAACACAAATACTGGTGTTTGTACAGCATATCCCCCCCCCCCCCCCCCCCCAAAAAAAAAAAAAAAAAAAAAAAATCCTCCCACCCCTGGGGTGTGATAAATTCCTAGGAAATCATCCCCCCATCTCTTCAATATGAAAATAAACTAGAGGATCGCTCGCAAAAAAAAAAGATAATGTTTTTGCATAGCAAAAACAAAGCGTCCCGAAAAGGATATAAAGGTGAGTGCTAAAGTATTAAGAAAATGCTTCGTTTCTAGCCTTATACTGTTGTGGCAACCAAAGTCAGCGCAGTCTGCTCTATCTAGCATGGTTTTCAAGATATAAGCATTTTTGTGTTTTGCAAAAAATAAAAAAATTAAAAATGTCCACTATATTTGGCGAGACAAAAATATTTTGAAAATTGGCATGGCTACTCTGCAGAGATACCCAGCAGGTCCAAAATTTTGTTGAGTTCGCTCCATATAGCACGGTTTTCGAGATATAAGCATTTTTGTGTTTTGCAAAAACTTTGAAAATTCAAAATGGCCACCATTTTTGGGGAGACAAAAATTTTTGTCAAGACCACTGCCGCGGTGTGTATCTCCCGCCGAGCATTAAAGCAGAAGAAATAGCTTTTCCGAGATATTCACAATTTTTCATTTTCGTGTGTGAAAGCTCTTCCAAAAGTAGGTGAATGAGTTATTTGAGAAAAATTGGCTATCTGCAATACTATTAAGAGATAATTCACATTTACTCATTTTGAGTAGGTGAATAATTATCTATGGGTCTGAAACGTCACCAAGTGAAAGCTCTCCCAAAAGTAGGTGAATGAGTTATTTGAGAAAAATTGGCTATCTGCAATACTTTTAGAGATAATTCGCATTTACTCATTTTGAGTAGGTGAGTAATTAGCTATGGGTCTGAAACTTCACCATGTGAAAGCTCTCCCACAAGTAGATGAATGAGTATTTGATAAAAATTGGTTATCCGCAATACTTTTACAGACAATCAGCATTTACTCATTTTGAGTAGGTGAATAAATAGCTATGGGTCTGAAACTTCACAGAGTGAAAGCTCTCCCAAAAGTAGGTGAATGAGTTATTTGAGAAAAATTGGCTATCTGCAATACTTTTAGAGATAATTCACATTTACTCATTTTGAGTAGGTGAATAATTAGCTATGGGTCTGAAACTTCACCAAGTGAAAGCTCTGCCAAAAGTAGGTGAATGATTAATTTGAGAAAAATTGGCTATCTGCAATACTTTTAGAGATAATTCACATTTACTCATTTTGAGTAGGTGAGTAATTAGCTATGGGTCTGAAACTTCATCAAGTGAAAGCTCTCCCAAAAGTAGGTGAATGATTAATTTGACAAAAATTGGCTATCTGCAATACTTTTAGAGATAATTCGCATTTACTCATTTTGAGTAGGTGAGTAATTAGCTATGGGTCTGAAACTTCACCAAGTGAAAGCTCTCCCAAAAGTAGGTGAATGATTTATTTGAAAAAAATTCGCTATCTGCAATACTTTTAAGAGATAATTCGCATTTACTCATTTTGAGTAGGTGAGTAATCATCTACGGGTCTGAAACTTCACCATGTGAAAGCTCTCCCAAAAGTACATGAATGAGTTATTTGATAAAAATTGGGTATCCGCAATAGTTTTTGAGATAATTAGCATTTACTCATTTTGAGTAGGTGAGTAATTAGCTACGGGTCTGAAACTTCACCAAGTGAAAGCTCTTCCAAAAGTAGGTGAATGAGTTATTTGAGAAAAATTGGCCATCTGCAATACTTTTAGAGGTAATTCGCATTTACTCTTTTTGAGTAGGTGAGCAATTAGCTATGAGTCTGAAACTTCACCAAGTGAAAGCTCTTTGGGATAGCTGCTCTGCAGAGATACCCTAAAGATAAAAAATTTCGTCGAAATCGCTCTATGTAGCACGGTTTTCGAAATATTAGCATTTTTGTGTTTTGCAATTTTTGCGCAAAAATTCAAAATGGCCGCCATTTTTGGCAAGATAAAATTTTTTTGAAAATTGGCATGGCTACTCTGCAGAGATACCCTGTGGGTCAAAAATTTCGTCGAAATCACTCTATCTAGAACGGTTTTCGAGATATAAGCATTTTTGTGTTTTGCAATTTTGAGAAAAATTCGAAAATTCAAAATGGCCGCCATTTTTTGCGAGAAATTTTTTGTTTGAAAATTGGCATGGCTACTCTGCAGAGATACCCTTTGGGTCAAAAATTTCGTCGAAATCGCTCTATCTAGCAGGGTTTTCGAGATATAAGCATTTTTATGTTTTGCAAGTTTTGCGAAAAATTCGAAAATTCAAAATGGCTGCCATTTTTGGCGAGACAAAATTTTTTTGAAAATTGGCATGGCTACTCTGCAGATATACCCGGTGGATCAAAAATTTCGTCGAAATCGCTCTATCTTGCAGGGTTTTTGAGATATAAGTATTTTTATGTTTTGCAATTTTTGCGAAAAATTCGAAAATTCAAAATGGCCGCCATTTTTGGTGAGACAAAAATTTTTTCAAAATTGGGATAACTACTCTGCAGAGATACCCTGCGGATCAAAAATTTTGTCGAAATTGCTCTATCTAGCACAGTTTTCGAGATATAAGCATTTTTGTGTTTTGCAATTTTTGCGAAAATTTCGAAAATTCAAAATGGCCGCCATTTTTGGCGAGACAAAAATTTTTTGAAAATTGGGAAAAGTACTCCGCAGAGATATCCTGCGGGTCAAAACTTTTGTCGAAATTGCTCTATCTAGCACGGTTTTTGAGATATAAGCATTTTTGTGTTTTGCAATTTTTGCGAAAATTTCGAAAATTCAAAATGGCCGCCATTTTGGGCGAGACAAAAATTTTTTGAAAATTGGGAAAACTACTCCACAGAGATACCCTGCGGGTCAAAAATTTCGTCGAAATCGCTCTATCTAGCACGGTTTTCGAGATATAAGCATTTTTGTGTTTTCCTTATTTGGAAAATTCGTAATGATTAATTAATCATTAATTACTCGGCCATTTCTTGACCAATCAATGCCAAAATCTAATGTTTTCCAGATTTTAATAGAATGAATGTATTTGCCAAGTTTCAGGTGAATTGATAAAATTCCTTTCAAGTTATCATCCGGACAAGCTTCCCCATCGAAAAAAAGACATTTTTGGTCATGTGACCTCTCTGATTGGTTGAAATGTCACTGCAGCATATTCAAAAAAATTCCCCAAGGCTACTGCCTAAACCTGCCAAATTTGAAAAGAATCCGCCTAACGGTTACAGAGTTATAAGGAAAACAAAATGCGGAGCCGGCGGAGCTGGCAGAGCCGGCGGAGCCTGAAGCTCTCCCATACACAAACAAGCGTCCCTTGCGGGATGCTTAAATACTCCACGCAGACTTGAAAAAGTAAGGACATTGATAAATTTCCCCAGTATTCATATACACACATCGTGAACAAATTACAATTTTTAAACATAAATATTTTAATAGAATTGACTTTGTTGTTCTTTTAGGTAACCTGAGCAGAAGTACATTTTAAAGGCCTGGACAGATAGGAAATTAAGTGTATGAAGTGTGTAATTGCACTTTTAAGCTTAAAAATTATTTAGGGGACAAATTGTGGGCAAATTTGAGATCAAATGCAACACATACCAATGACAAAAAAGGATTTTAAGTTATTAAAATCCTTAACATCAAAAGAGTAAATTTCATGAATGCAACTATCAACTAGAGGATCGCTCGCAAAAAAAAAAGATAATGTTTTTGCATAGCAAAAACAAAGCGTCCCGAAAAGGATATAAAGGTGAGTGCTAAAGTATTAAGAAAATGCTTCGTTTCTAGCCTTATACTGTTGTGGCAACCAAAGTCAGCGCAGTCTGCTCTATCTAGCACGGTTTTCAAGATATAAGCATTTTTGTGTTTTGCAAAAAATAAAAAAATTTAAAATGTCCGCTATATTTGGCGAGACAAAAATATTTTGAAAATTGGAGATACCCAGCAGGTCCAAATTTTTGTTGAGTTCGCTCCATATAGCACGGTTTTCGAGATATAAGCATTTTTGTGTTTTGCAAAAACTTTGAAAATTCAAAATGGCCACCATTTTTGGGGAGACAAAAATTTTTGTCAAGACCACTGCCGCGGTGTGTATCTCCCGCCGAGCATTAAAGCAGAAGAAATAGCTTTTCCGAGATATTCACAATTTTTCATTTTCGTGTGTGAAAGCTCTTCCAAAAGTAGGTGAATGAGTTATTTGAGAAAAATTGGCTATCTGCAATACTATTAAGAGATAATTCACATTTACTCATTTTGAGTAGGTGAATAATTATCTATGGGTCTGAAACTTCACCAAGTGAAAGCTCTGCCAAAAGTAGGTGAATGAGTTATTTGAGAAAAATTGGCTATCTGCAATACTTTTAGAGATAATTCGCATTTACTCATTTTGAGTAGGTGAGTAATTAGCTATGGGTCTGAAACTTCACCATGTGAAAGCTCTCCCACAAGAAGATGAATGAGTATTTGATAAAAATTGGGTATCCGCAATACTTTTACAGATAATTAGCATTTACTCATTTTGAGTAGGTGAATAAATAGCTATGGGTCTGAAACTTCACATAGTGAAAGCTCTCCCAAAAGTAGGTGAATGAGTTATTTGAGAAAAATTGGCTATCTGCAATACTTTTAGAGATAATTCGCATTTACTCATTTTGAGTAGGTGAATAATTAGCTATGGGTCTGAAACTTCACCAAGTGAAAGCTCTGCCAAAAGTAGGTGAATGAGTTATTTGAGAAAAATTGGCTATCTGCAATACTTTTAGAGATAATTCGCATTTACTCATTTTGAGTAGGTGAGTAATTAGCTATGGGTCTGAAACTTCACCAAGTGAAAGCTCTCCCAAAAGTAGGTGAATGAGTTATTTGAGAAAAATTGGCTATCTGCAATACTTTTAGAGATAATTCGCATTTACTCATTTTGAGTAGGTGAGTAATTAGCTATGGGTCTGAAACTTCACCAAGTGAAAGCTCTCCCAAAAGTAGGTGAATGATTAATTTGAGAAAAATTGGCTATCTGCAATACTTTTAGAGATAATTCGCATTTACTCATTTTGAGTAGGTGAGTAATTAGCTATGGGTCTGAAACTTCACAGAGTGAAAGCTCTCCCAAAAGTAGGTGAATGAGTTATTTGAGAAAAATTGGCTATCTGCAATACTTTTAGAGATAATTCGCATTTACTCATTTTGAGTAGGTGAGTAATTAGCTATGGGTCTGAAACTTCACCAAGTGAAAGCTCTCCCAAAAGTAGGTGAATGATTAATTTGACAAAGATTGGCTATCTGCAATACTTTTAGAGATAATTCGCATTTACTCATTTTGAGTAGGTGAGTAATTAGCTATGGGTCTGAAACTTCACCAAGTGAAAGCTCTCCCAAAAGTAGGTGAATGAGTTATTTGAGAAAAATTGGCTATCTCCAATACTTTTAGAGATATTTGGCATTTACACATTTTGAGTAGGTGAGTAATTAGCTATGGGTCTGAAACTTCACCAAGTGAAAGCTCTGCCAAAAGTAGGTGAATGAGTTATTTGAGAAAAATTGGCTATCTGCAATACTTTTAGAGATAATTCGCATTTACTCATTTTGAGTAGGTGAGTAATTAGCTATGGGTCTGAAACTTCACCAAGTGAAAGCTCTCCCAAAAGTAGGTGAATGAGTTATTTGAGAAAAATTGGCTATCTGCAATACTTTTAGAGATAATTCGCATTTACTCATTTTCAGTAGGTGAGTAATTAGCTATGGGTCTGAAACTTCACCAAGTGAAAGCTCTGCCAAAAGTAGGTGAATGAGTTATTTGAGAAAAATTGGCTATCTGCAATACTTTTAGAGATAATTCGCATTTACTCATTTTGAGTAGGTGAGTAATTAGCTATGGGTCTGAAACTTCACAGAGTGAAAGCTCTCCCAAAAGTAGGTGAATGAGTTATTTGAGAAAAATTGGCTATCTGCAATACTTTTAGAGATAATTCGCATTTACTCATTTTGAGTAGGTGAGTAATTAGCTATGGGTCTGAAACTTCACCAAGTGAAAGCTCTCCCAAAAGTAGGTGAATGATTAATTTGACAAAAATTGGCTATCTGCAATACTTTTAGAGATAATTCGCATTTACTCATTTTGAGTAGGTGAGTAATTAGCTATGGGTCTGAAACTTCACCAAGTGAAAGCTCTCCCAAAAGTAGGTGAATGAGTTATTTGAGAAAAATGGGCTATCTGCAATACTTTTAGAGATAATTCGCATTTACTCATTTTGAGTAGGTGAGTAATTAGCTATGGGTCTGAAACTTCACCAAGTGAAAGCTCTCCCAAAAGTAGGTGAATGATTTATTTGAGAAAAATTGGCTATCTGCAATACTTTTAGAGATAATTCGCATTTACTCATTTTGAGTAGGTGAGTAATTAGCTATGGGTCTGAAAATTCGAAAATTCAAAATGGCCGCCATTTTTTGCGAGAAATTTTTTGTTTGAAAATTGGCATGGCTACTCTGCAGAGATACCCTGCAGGTCAAAAATTTCGTCGAAATCGCTCTATCTAGCAGGGTTTTCGAGATATAAGCATTTTTATGTTTTGCAATTTTTGCGAAAAATTCGAAAATTCAAAATGGCCGCCATTTTTGGCGAGACAAATTTTTTTTGAAAATTGGCATGGCTACTCTCCAGATATACCCTGTGGGTCAAAAATTTCGTCGAAATCGCTCTATCTAGCAGGGTTTTCGAGATATAAGCATTTTTATGTTTTGCAATTTTTGCGAAAAATTCGAAAATTCAAAATGGCCGCCATTTTTGGCGAGACAAATTTTTTTTCAAAATTGGGATAACTACTCTGCAGAGATACCCTGTGGGTCAAAAATTTCGTCGAAATCGCTCTATCTAGCACGGTTTTCGAGATACAAGCATTTTTGTGTTTTGCAATTTTTGCAAAAATTTCGAAAATTCAAAATGGCCGCCATTTTTGGCGAGACAAAAATTTTTTCAAAATTGGGATAACTACTCCATTTTGGGCGAGAGAAAAATTTTTTGAAAATTGGGAAAACTACTCTGCAGAGATACCCTGTGGGTCAAAAATTTCGTCGAAATCGCTCTATCTAGCACGGTTTTCGAGATATAAGCATTTTTGTGTTTTCCTTATTTGGAAAATTCGTAATGATTAATTAATCATTAATTACTCAGCCATTTCTTGACCAATCAATGCCAAAATCTAATGATTTCCAGATTTTAATAGAATGAATGTATTTGCCAAGTTTCAGGTGAATTGATAAAATTCCTTTCAAGTTATCATCCGGACAAGCTTCCCCATCGAAAAAAGACATTTTTGGTCATGTGACCTCTCTGATTGGTTGAAATGTCACTGCAGTATATTCAAAAAAATTCCCCAAGGCTACTGCCTAAACCTGCCAAATTTGAAAAGAATCCGCCTAACGGTTACAGAGTTATAAGGAAAACAAAATGCGGAGCCGGCGGAGCCGGCGGAGCCTGAAGCTCTCCCATACACAAACAAGCGTCCCTTGCGGGACGCTTAAAAATAGCATCAGAGATGCCCGTACCCTACAGCCTAGGGAAATATTTTTAACACCATGAGATAGAGAAGCACTTCTGTTAGTACAAAGTTCAGGATACATTCAGAGTACTGTCAGTTATATAAAGGTCCAAATAATATTTAAATAGAGAAAACAAGGCCACTGCCGCAGCGGTTATCTCCCACCTTAGAATCAGTAATAATGGAGAACTAAAGAGATATAAGGCCTTTGTAGTAAGATAATCCCACTTGGCATTGAAGAAGGGGTCAAAGGTAAAAGTCAGCAATTGGAAAAGAGACTCAGGCCTTGACTTCCTTTAAGTTGTTTTCACATTTGGAACCCGTAGTAGCAATGATAAGGGAGATATAAGGCCTTTTTCATAGGATAATCCCATTTAACATGTGATAAGAAGGCCATTTTGTTTTCGAAACTAGGCCAAAGTACTATCAGCCTAAATTTCCCAGCCATATATATTTTGTGCATATTCGATGAAACTAGCTGCAATATTTCAAGTTTTAGAGCATCTTAATGATTTTTAAATAATTGGCTATGGCGGCCAGTTTGTTTTTCAAAATAAGGCCAAATTTTTCTCAGAGAAAACATTTGAAGGTCAGGACTTTTCATGGTCTGTCTTTATATTCTGAAGCCATAGTACCAATAATAAGGGTGAAATAAGGACATTTTAGTGTGATGACCCCATTTAACCTTGAAGCAGGGGTCAAAGGACAAATTCAACACCTGGAAAAGATTCCCAGTCCATAAGTTGTTTTCACATTCTGAACCTGTAAGAGCAATATTAGGGGAGATATAAGGCCTTTTTAATAGGATAACCCTGTTTGACATTAAACATGTGATATGGCGGCCATTTTGTTTTTTTAACTAGGTCAAAAGCTTTTGTGTAAATTTGATGAAGCTAGCAGGAATACTTCAAGATTTAGAGCACCTTTACGATTTTCAAACAATTAGCTATGGCGGCCATTTCGTTTTTCAAAATGAGGCTAAAATTTTTCAGAGACAGGTTTTCATAGCCATAGACATTCCCTGCAAATTTGGTGAAGATATCTTCATAAATGAGTGAGATATTAAGGTTTATGCAAAAATGTATGGACGCACGGACGGCATTTTATAATCTCCCGACCATGGTCTTCAGCCACAGGCGGGAGATAATAATGTCTAAGAGAACAAATATGAATAAGAACTGCTCCACAGCAGTTACGCTGGCATGGCCGAATTATGGTTTAGATGTTTTGAATATTACCATGCATACAGAAGTGGTAATACATTCAATGAATGCTTATGTCTGGTGTTGGAGCAAAATCTGTGGCTCTCTTGATGAAAATCCATCTGTTACAATGGGAAGTTGTAAAAGTAAAATTCTTAATGAATTCTAATATGACTTTAACAGTGCTTAATCTGCATCAAAAGACAGAGCCAAAGGTGCAACAAGATTTTAAAGGTTAAGGTCACTACGACAAGGTCAAAGGTCAAATCAAGGTCATACCATGATGCTGCACAGCTACAACCCCTAACCAATGTCCCTACCAAGCATCAACTTCCTACACCTTATGGTTTCCGAGATATAGCCCTGACAAGGTTTTATAGGTCAAGATCACTACAGCAAGGTCAAAGGTCAAATCAAGGTCAGACTATGACGTAGCACACCTACACCCCTTAACCAATGTCCCTACCAAGTATCAACTTCCTACACCTTACGGTTTCTGAGATATAGCCCGGACAAGATTTTCAAACTCAAGGTCACTACAGCAAGGTCAAAGATTAGACCATGACGTTGCACACCTACACATCCTAACCAATGTCCCTACCAAGTATCAACTTCCTACACCTTACGGTTTCTGAGATACAGCCCGGACAAACTTTTTCCTGCTGAACAATAATTAACTACTTTTTGGAGATAATGTATATATATAAGATATACATTGCATTTACAGTGCAGTAGTGAAGGGATGATTAGACCAACGTTCGATTAATCATCGGCGTTATGGTACAATCGCGTTTGGTCACTGACAACTTCTAGAAATTGATTAAATCTTACCCTTCCTTATGTGTCTCAATATCCACGTGTTTTTTATATTTTTAGCAATTTCCTTAACTTTCCTTTGATAAATAATGAGATTTATCACGAATTTGGGTTTGTTTATGTCTACCGCCATATTTACCGGAAGTGAGTGCTTTTGGAAGGTTCTAAATGTCGGAAACACCGTTATTCTTACTGGATTGACAAATACTTCATCCCGGAAAGTGTTTCATGATATATTTTCTTACAGTGGAGTAAAAAAAGTCGATTATGGGTCGATCATCAGTCGGAAAATTGGACGAATAATCGACCACGAAAATTGAGGCGATTCCACTCACTACAGTGCAGTGGGGGAGGATTTCCTAGAATCTCTTAGTATTTCCTCCCCATCTCATCCCAGTTGGATTATTTCCTGATGGGGGGGGGGGGGGGGGGGGGGGGGTTGTCAAATTCCTTCCCCGGGTAGGATATCCTGGGAGATCCTTCCCTGGGACGAATATTTCCCGGGACATTCTCCCCCTGGGGATAGAACATAGGAACATAGGAACCAACAATAGGGAAAGAGAGACAGGATACAGTAAATAAATATAATATTTGGATAACAACAAGGCTGGCTAATAAAGGTTAAAGGAGTATATTGCATGATATTAGTGGTTCACCATGTTTCAGCCTGTCATGCCAATAGTAAACCTGTGTTGTTTTTCGGCATTAAACATACATGCCTCCTGTAAAGCCAGTAAGGGTCAGTACACACCAACGATACAACACAATTCAATGCCATCCCATAAAGAAAGTTGTAAATAGTCTAACATAACTTGTTACTTCTTTAAAAAAATGAAGCAATATGAGTCAACACAAAACAATTTATATTTTAAGACATCTCCAACTTCTATCTGACCTGAAGGTTTTCGTCAACATGTAGAACACACACTTACAATTGAAACTGTAACTTTGTGATATATTCTGGGCTGATTCTTATAAAGTTTTTACATAATTACCATTTTTTCAGTTTGGAAAGGGCTTGTATTGCATTTGTATGGCAATCTTACATTAAAGAAAATCGGAGGCATAATGTAGTTGTGAACAAGAGATAGCATCAAATATGGCCATTCCCCACAGCCCAGGGAAAGAGTAGCAACACTATGAGAAATAAAAGTTACAGGACAAAGATCAGAAATTTCATAGCAAATAGTGTGTCATGATTTTGCACACCTACACCCTCTTGCCAATATCCCTACCAAGTAAACTATAAACTTCCTACACCTTACACTGGAAGAAGCCCCGACAATTTTTAAAATCAAGGTCACTATGGTAAGGGCAAATCAAGGTCACACTACGATGTTGCATATCTCCACCCCCTAAACCAAGGTTACTACCACGTATCAATCTCCTATACCTAACTCTGATTTAAGGCTTTATCTCATACGTTTCTGCATGAAGATGGGAATATAATTACAATTGATAATTGTCAGTAGAAAATCCTTTACATATTTACATACCTACTTCCTAGAGTAGTTGGAAATTCTTTACATTTATGTTGCACTGCAGCCTCAAAGGGCTGTGAGGGTAGTGTTTTTATCCATGGTGTCCAGATGGGAGCAGAAGAAAATACAAACCCTATAGTAGTAACTTGCCCAGGCTGTATCTCAGGAACAGTAAGATGTAGGAAACAGATACTTCTTATGGACTTTAGTTAGGGGGTATAGGCGTGCAGTATTATGACATGGCCTTTATTTAACCTTAGACCTTGCTGTACTGACCTTGACATTTAACATTTTGGCCAGGTTATATCTCAGAAACTGTTGGGTCAGAAATATAGCAATGGAAATCCATTTGTCTACTCACCATAGGGCAGGGTTTTGGGGAGTTTAGAGGTTGGCAGCACATCATTCTCATTGTCATAGTTTAGTTTCACATCCTCAGCAAGCTTCTTGTCTTTGACAACCTTCTCTTTTTGGTCCAGTATGAAGTCACCTCTCGTATCATCAAAGATGTCAACGTCCTTGTACAGACTCTCCTCTGACCCGTAATCTTCTCTCAGTGGTGTCCAGTCGTTCCAGTCGCTGAACGTCTTTCCACTTTTACTGCTACTCAGGTCAACTGCATTGTGGGAATCAAAACCTTTCACAAAGAAACAGTTTGACAATGTAGTTTCCTGCAGTTGTATCATACTCCCCTCCCAAATCTGAGGTGATTGGTTGAGAAAATTTGGCCATGCCTGACGTAATAGAAACGAACCTTACATCTGAAGAAATTAATAATATAATATTTCATCTTATAATGTGTAATTTTGTAGATTTTAAAGCGTTCTTAATGAAAAATTTTCATGTTTTGTTTTGATGAACTTTGTTTCATGAAAAATTTCGATGTTTTGTTTGGTGAACTTTGTTTTATGTTAGCGGTTATTTGACTCAGTATGTACTGACATACATCTTTTTGGAATATTGGAATTGCAAAATGGAGGGGATATGGGGGTGCATTCAATGGAGACAGGACATTTATACAGTAATACACAGTATTTACAGAACAGAGAAAATAATCCTGACAAACATGCAGAAGAATAAATGTGAAATTCACCACAGTATGTGAAGTATGTTTGTAAGGAATTCCTAATTCTATTTCCTTGATTTGTGCCCAATTTTCTACACATTTGTCACCTTAGTAACTGAACTAGGCCTCTCATCTCCCTTGATGATTTTGATCATTTTTTCTTACTTTTGATGGTTGTACCTGAGTGGCGGATTTCATATACTGACAGGAATTCCACAATTCTTATTTTGTGTACAATTTTCTTTAATAACCTAAGGTGTATTACAAAGGAATTTGATTTGTTCAGAGTTTAATAAAGCTTTCATTCAAGTTTTATAACATTGTAAATGTTGTATTCTCATGGGGTAGGTGTTAATTTCATACACTCATACAAAGTGGGCTTAGAATAAGTATAGAACAAGTCTAACTCAACTGCAGATATCAGCTGACCCAGTTTTGAGATTCCAAAATTCAGTAATGTTATATTGGGTTGGGACCCGCTCATAAATAGAACTTACTCCCATGGATGGGTACTGGAGGGTTTTAGTTTGACAGAGTCTGCTTTTATATTATTCCTTAGAACTTTACAGATGCTGTTCACAGCGCCCATGTATTACTGTGATGAACATTCTAAGATTCATGAATAGGAAACTCAACAGTAGCTGATATTCTGTGGTCTTCATCCAGAGAGCTATACCTACACAAAGAGGTTTACACTTTTTGACTGGTATATACATAATACTGTCTAGTTTAAAGTGTAAAATATTATTAACAGGCATAACAACCATACATTATTAATGAAACAAACATTTCTTGACTTACTATTAGATATTTCCCCAGTGAAGGCTTCCTCTCCATGGTTCTCTGTGGGTTGAGGGGGGTATACCTCATTTGGATAGCTATGCTTACTTAAGTCTCGAGACTTGGGGCTGCTGTGCTTGGTAATCTGGCAAACACAAAAATAGATATAACGAACAAAGATTTTAGCAATCTGCTGGCAAATAGCTTGCATAGTACAGACATTTTATGACTATGTTAGACAATTCATGAGGCTTTTATGGCTAAGAAAAATAACTTTGACACTTAGTACAGTAGAACCTCAATTTTTATCCGAAACCAATGCGAGTCATACAATCGTATTGGATAATCAAGATGTTCAGATAGATGAAGGAAACCGAAGTCCATCTTCTATGGGTTACCAAGTGGGCGATAATTGAAGAAAAAGTCCTTTTTATGCACTAAATATAGACGTGGGTGGTCATTGATGAAGTAGGTTAATAAATTTGTGTAATATATTTGATCCTCTAATTTTGACTTATTTGCTTTATATCTATGGATATTATCATGCTTTTTATTTAAAATATTACGCAGACTTGAGCTGGGTATGTTCGTTTTGTACATGCAGTGGGGACGTTTCTTTTTTAGATGAACGTCGTCATGCATTTTGTCAATTAAAAAACTTCGGGAGATTATTTATTGCAAAATTCTAATTGAACGCCTCTTTAGTGGGTTTGTTCAGTTGGCAATGGTTTGTTGATTTTTTTCTTTTAATACACGTCAGTCTGTGAATGGACCTACTCCGGGAGATTAAAAATTGCAAAACCCAATCGAACCCGCAATCAGTGATGGGCGCATTTTCAAAGAAGTTGTGCAAACTACTGCAGTAGCGGGGTCATATAAATGAATTAATCCCTCCTTTATTGAAACAATGCAATAAAGATCAAAGAAGTTAGGCATTATTGTGGACAGTGTGTTTTTTAAAGCATTAGAATTAATGGTTTCCGAGAATGTATAAAATCCTGTAATATCGCTCACCCTAGACATACATTATACATACTGAGAGTAGGGAGACAAGATTTCAGTTCGGTTTATCCGGAGATTCGGATTATAGAGGGCCGGATAACTGAGGTTCTACTGCAATATGCTCTCTCCTCTATAGCTCTGGGTTTGAGTCCAGTTCCTAGCCCTTTATGGGATACATTGATGATCTTTCTAGATGTAACCTCAGTCAGTGTCAGAGATGAAGAACTTCAACCTTGATCTTTGCATGATCATATACTCACAAACATTTTCTGACAATTTGACTCTGTGTGAAACACTGAAAATGTTTTAAGGACAGTAAATGCATGCAACAATGCAATACAAGGAGATATGGTCTAATAAGACAGCGGGATTTGCTATGGTTTAGGGTGTCTCTACAATTCCATCCCATTCAACTTTTATTTTGAAGAATTCTTTTATCAGATGGACAATTAAGTCAGCATGTACCACAGAATCACTTAATTAATACAACCATAATGGTCTTTGGTCTGATTCTGACATTTTTTCACCATTATGTTCAGTTAAAAGAGGGCTGTTACCCGAGGATATCATTCCGGACTATGTATCAGTTTGGCACATACAGGCTGTTAAATACTATGTACGACTATTTTAAATTTTATTTTCCACTGCAAGCTGTATTTGGCCCATATAGGGTGATATAGAGAGTGGTATATATATTTTTTGTATACAGCGGCACCTCCATACCATGGATAACAAGTGTCAATAAGTTTTGAGATGATGCAAGTTTAAGATTGAAGTTTTTATTTTCACTGTTGCCCATGCTTTTTGACAGCCTTTTTCACATTCTCTCAGTAAATATTCATTTATTTAAGCAATAAATCTTATAAAATGGTGGATAATAAAAGTCTACACATTCATATAATATTGTTATCTCATTGTGATATATTTTTCTGTATATGTTATATTATCGAGAAGTTTTCCTTTTATGTAAAACAGTACTGTGAGATATAACTACACAACGTATTATCCCTAAATTTTTTTTGCAAAATCAGTGAACGAAATGGAATTCCAAGTGAACATGGTTTCCTCTTGATTATCATACTTTGTGCACTGAATCTTTAAGAATTCAAGGTATAATCTTACTGTACTTATAATAACTACATTGAATTTCCTTACTTCAGCTTCATTTAAAGAATGATGAGTCACGATGTGTTCATCCTAATCTAATGAGATTTTTTTGCAGGAACATTAGTTACTTAATACAAAACCTTAAAAATTGATAAAACTTTCCATTTCTTTGGGTCCATGGGTCATAAAATAATCATTTCTTTTTGCAGGAATGCCATCCCTTGGGTATAATTATACGCTGCTGAAGACCAACAGGAGACAGTTGAGAACAGTCCATCTGCGGATTCAAGGGAAAACATCACATACAATAGTTGGCTGATGAATTCTGGGTAAAATAAGGCTGCAGCAATTTGCACTATAGTAGTGCACAATTCACAAAAGTCCGGAGACAAAAAAAAGAAAAAAAAACAACAAAAAACACAGAAACAAGGCCGATAAAACAGAAACAAGGCTGATAAGAGATAGTAGTGCACTCAGACGGTCACCCATCCAAGTACTTAAAGATAGCCCATTGCTGCTTAACTTCAGTGATGAGATGGGTACTCATCATGC
Organism: Sabellastarte sp. h YS-2021; assembly: GCA_964017235.1. Classification (NCBI taxonomy): domain Eukaryota; kingdom Metazoa; phylum Annelida; class Polychaeta; order Sabellida; family Sabellidae; genus Sabellastarte; species Sabellastarte sp. h YS-2021. Next base: position 16,620,808 of record OZ024931.1, on the reverse strand, counting down.
TATGCCAATTCCCATGCAAGTTCAGTGTCAAAAAAGTGATCTCTAGAGGTGGTTTTAGTTTATACATTTATGTAAATGTTAAATGTAACAATTCCTCTGATACAGTCAGAATAAAATATTGTTAATCCTTGGTTGTAACTGGAGAAATGGATAGTTGTTAAAATCTAATTTACCTTTCTTATTAAAGCTTCATATTCAATCAATTAGAATTGACTTCACATTTGTTTGTTTGAAAAAGCTGTTTGGAAATTGATAAGTTACATCACAGTTGGAGACTGATTGTGTGGTAGTAAGATGGCATAGTTAATCAGTGTTTATTTTGAATATAAGCCAGTAGTAAGTCATGTTTTTGCTGGTATTTCTTGATATGGACTGGCAACCTGACATTGTGCAAAGTTTACCGGAAAACTTTCCTGCGATCTAAAATGTTACAGGTCCCTGGCAAAAGTTGCCACTCTGTGTTTCAATGAAGGTTAAATCAATTAAATCAATATTGAGTTTCAGAATTGGTCAAGTGGAACCTACTAAAGAACAAGACCACTGCCGCGGCATGTATCTCCCACCAAATATTAAAGGGCAAGAATGGCGAAAATTGAAATGTTTCCCTTTTGTACAGGAAACTGTTGAACTACCCTAAGCGTAAAAAATTTCCTCTAAATCACCCTACCTCTTATGGTTTTCGAGATATTAACAATTTTTGTTTTCTGCTAAAATCAAAGATGGTTGCCAAAAGTGGTAAAAATTTTAATTTTCCCCTTTGCAGAGGATACTTTTGTACAACCCTGTAGGTCAAATATTGGCTCGAAATTGCTGTCTGTTACAGTTTCCAAGATATTTTGAATGTTTTATTTTCCACTAAAATTCAAGATGGCCACCAAAAGTGGTGAAAATTTAAATTTTTCCCCTTTCCATAGCATACTGTTATACTACCCTGTGGGTCAAAAATTTGCTCAAAATCGCATACCTATTTGAGAGAAATTGTGTAGCTGCAATACTTTTGAAGATATAAGCCATTTACCATTAAAAAGTGACAAAGTAGCTATTACTCACTTAGCTATAGAGATATACTTCTAAACTACTGACCGTGTTGTAGGTGCGGAAAAAATACCTGAACAACATACTTGAAGAAAATACTGTACATGCAATAGTTTGAGAGTTATAAGCCATTTAATTGTTTTGGGTAAATGTGCTATTACTCACTCAAAAGTAGGCCAAAGTTCACAAAAACCAAAAAATATTGAAGGGCACAAAAATTCATTAGGACTAGTAATTTACCAAAAATATGTAACTGTAGTAATTTTACAGAAAACTGTGTGACACAAGCATGCACGCACGCACGGACATATGCACACACATGGTGCAAATTATGGTGCAATTGATAATAAACAGTTTAATATTATTTTCTATTAATGGTAAGAATGTCTGTTGCAGTTTTCCTAGTTGTGAAATAATTTTGGCAATTAAAGAAAAAATATATGAAGACTTTCTTAAGTTGGAGGACTTCCTGACCTGAAACTGTAGAATGATACAGGTCTGAGAGAAAAGTTAGGCATACCAGTCTCAGGGGGTAGGTGTTACTTTTGTACACATTCAATTTGCCAACCTTGCTAGTCTGTAAAATCTGACAGTTTTCAATCTAATGATCAACCAATCTTTGCCAAAATATCTAAAATCTTTATGTTTACCCTGACACTTAATAATAGTTTTATAAATTCCATTTTACATATTTTTGTCTGTATTTTATTGTATAACGCACACAAGTTAGTTCTGATGCTTAATCATATCACCTGCAGCAAACAGTGACAATCCTAATATTAACAAAATAGCATCAGAGATGCCCGTACCCCACAGCCTAGGGAAATATTTTCAACACCATGAGATATAGAAGTACTGTATCAGTACAAAGTTCAGGATACTTTCAGAGCACTGTCAGTTATATAAAGGTCCAAACAATGTTTAAATAGAGAAAATAACATCTAAAAGAAAGATAATGCATGTAAAGATGAAGTATTAAAACAAGATAATTCAATAACAAGATGACAGCACTAATCAGTAAACTAAAATTACAACACTCTTTATCTACATCTGCATGGCCGAATTATGGTTTAGATGTTTCGAATATTACCATGCATACAGAAGTGGTAATACATTCAATGAATGCTTATGTGTGGTGTTGGAGCAAAATCTGTGGTTCACTTGATGAAATTCCATCTCTTACAATGGGAAGTTATAAAAGTAAAATTCTTAATAAATTCTAATATTACTTTAGCAGTGCTTAATCTGCATCAAAAGACCGACCCAAAGGTGCAACAAGATTTTAAAGGTCAAGGTCACTACGACAAGGTCAAAGGTCAAATTAAGGTCATATCATGATAATGCACACCTATAAGCCCTAACCAATGTCCCTACCAAGTATCAACTTCCTACACCTTACGGTTTCCGAGATATAGCCCAGACAAGATTTTATAGGTCAAGGTCACTATGGCAAGATCAAAGGTCAAATCATGGTGAGACCATGACGTTGCACACCTACACCCCCTAACCAATGTCCCTACCAAGTATCAACTTCCTACACCTCACAGTTTCCGAGATATAGCCCGGACAAGATTTTATAGGTCAAGGTCACTATGGCAAGGTCAAAGGTCAAATCAAGGTCAGACCATGACGTTGCACACCTACATCCCCCAACCAATGTCCCTACCAAGTATCAACTTCCTACATCTTACGGTTTCCAAGATATAGCCCGGACAAGATTTTATAGGTCAAGGTCACTATGGCAAGGTCAAAGGTCAAATCAAGGTCACACCATGACGTTGCACACCTACACCCCCTAACCAATGTCCTTACCAAATATCAACTTCCTACACCATACGGTTTCCGAGATATAGCCCGGACAAGATTTTCAAACTCAAGGTCACTACGGCAAGGTCAAAGGTCAAATCAAGGTCAGACCATGACGTTGCACACCTACTTCCCCTAACCAATGTCCCTACCAAGTATCAACTTCCTACACCTTACGGTTTCTGAGATACAGCCCGGACAAACTTTTTCCCGCTGCCCGCCCGCCCATCCGGACACCATGGGTGAAAACAATACCCCGACAGCCCTTAAGGGCTGTGAGGTAAAAATGGCATCAGAGATTCCCGTACCCCACAGCCTGGGGAAATAGTTTTCAACACCATGAGATATAGAAGTAGTGAAGCAGTACAAAGATCTGGATAATTTCAGAGCAGTGTCAGTTATATAAAGCTCCAAATAATGTTTAAGTAGAGAAAATAACATTTAAGAGAAATAAAATGTAAGTAAAGATGAAGTATTAAAATAAGACAATTCAATAGCAAGATGACAGCATTAATCAGTAAACTAAAAATTACGAAGATGTAAAATTTATTAATTGGAGAATAGCTGTCAATGGAAAAAGCACAATTATGTAAAAATGCATATAATAATCAGTTGCAGCAATCTATATATCTTTGTCATAGACAATTCAATAGCAAGATGACAGCATTAATCAGTAAACTAAAAATTATGAAGCTGTAAAATTTATTAATTGACTTAAGGGCTGTTGGGTAAAAACTGTAATTTAAGTTCTTCATAGTTCTCTAAAGTTGTCACAGGCACCCAGACATGTGCTGAAAAGGTTAAAGGTTAGATTATTCATATTTTCTTATCTGTGTGCATTTAAAGAAGGCTCTATATTTGTATTGGTTAAGTATGAGCCTACTAGAAATCCCTCTTTTATTTTCTTGTTTTTTTTCTGTCTTTGGACTTGCATTAATTATGTTTTACTGTGGACCTCTACTGATAGATTTGACAGCCCGTGCCTATAGATCAAAAGGCTTTTCAGTCTTGTTTAGTTAAGGTTTCATCCAGATTTGTTTTCAACAACAGTCCACTGTATAAATATATTATGTCAGCATTTTTTTAATAAAATCTGGTTAAACTGTAAACTGTTCTAAGATCCCAGCATTAGAGCAATCTGTTTTGTTCCAGGCATAAGTGGAAGCTAATCATAACCGAAACATAAAACATCTGGACACCGGTCATTCTAGTTTTTTAGAGTCTACTGGACTTCAACTATCTTACTCTATTAATTGGCCTATTTATTGCTCCAAGTAACCAATAACAACAACAATGCATTATTAGCTGATTCAATAAAAATATCCATAATTCCTGTATTTCTCTCCCCAACATTACTTTGCCTGCCAGAGATCTGAGATGTCTCACACACAGATTTACTATAAGCAGTAATTACAAAGCCTTTTTAAAAAAGAACACGTCTATGCAGACATGCAAACCCCTGTTGTTCTATTCCCATTTTCTCCAATGTCTTTACCAGGAGAAAGAATTAGGAAATTTACCTCATTGTGTGAAATTCGCTACATCTACCTCTCTTTCTTTTAATGATTGGAATTTTTGACTATTTTAGTTTACTTATTAATGTCTTTCGAAGAATTTCAAGCAATTTACTTCCTGCTTCTTAATTTTAAGTTTTGGGCAAATTTCACATGATGTAGCAGATGTTAGATGTGTTACTGTGATACTAATGCTAATGAGAGAAATCAATAGCAGCTTACTCAATCCCCTGCATAACACCTGCCCCTGAATAAACCCTCTGTGTACAAGGGAGTATGTGGAATTCTCTACCCATGTTATGACTTGCCATTACCCCTATAGATCTGTACTGCTGAGGTATGCTATTACACCCCAAGTCTTTTGAATAATTGATAACATGGGGGAATATCTAGACACCAATCCTACATAATTGTTATGACAAAGAATAACATTTTGTACACTGTAATTTTTTTTCATCAATTTCTGTATTAAATGGTCGAGTTACAAGATCATAAAAGCATTTTATTGACCTGCCTTGTGACTCAACTTGAAACACATTAGACACTGTTAAGGATGTTAGGCAACATACACAGAGTGAACTGAACTGAGAAGCAAAGTCATATTCAAATTGTTGAGTGACTACATTTTACTAAAATTAGGCAGATATAAAGTGCAAAAAATATAATAATAATCTACTCACTTAAAATTTTTCAAACACTAAGTGATGGAACTTGATCTTTATTCCTGTATAAATTATGTTTTTGTTGATACATTTAGCATATAATGACACATAAAGCTGATACATGCCACATAAGGTACATGGTAGGTTTTGAATGTTTCAGTAAATTTTCAAAATGCATCCCCATTGAGATGGTTTATAGGCATTGGATTATGCTCTGAAAAGGGATTAATGTTTAAGCTAGGTTTTTTCAACAGGGTTTATAAAGTAGCTGTTGCAGAAATGTTACTGGTCCTTTTTGCAGTTTGGCCCTGGACCAATTCCTTCACACTTCCCAACCAGGGTGATCTGCTGGTCACTTTAGCAGTATCCGAACATGTACAAAAAACCAAAGGGGCCCACCATTTCACAAAAGTTAGAATCGTTCACAAATTTTGACATATGGACAAATACAATAAGCAGACTAGGTATATTTTGTATGTCATTAAAACTGTGTTGACTGAGAAATAATAATGTATTTCTTTCAAGCCACTTTTCCCTTAAGTTGTAAACATGCTGCAGAATATAAGCTATAGTGTCCACTCCTGTCTTCTATCCCCATCAAGTACTTTTTCTCATACAAACTTTATAACAGGTGTCATTAAATCCAAATTACTCAAATGGCACAGTTCTTAGAGAATCTCATCTCTGGCTACTGAAGAGCATTTCAAAAAGTAGTTGACACAAAAGCTCGACTTACCTTAACATGGTAAGGTTTGGCCATGACACCCAGAACAAACACTCCCCACAGCACAAGATATACACTTCGCATCTTGTCAGGCTGATTTTATCTCTGTAAAGATCCAAATAATTTTAGTACAGAAAATATTATTTAAATGAGAGAAAATGTCTGTAAATTATGAAGCTGTAAAATTTATTAATTGAAGTATAGCTACCAATAGAAATAGCACAATTAAGTAAAATTACATATACTAATCAGTTACAGCAATCCATACATCTTTGTCATAAGAGAAATATATCTCAATTATGGCAGGTAAACACTCTTTGTAAGGCCAAGGTTAAACATTTCACCATGACTTAGCATACCTATACTCCCCAACCAATGACCCATCCAAGAATCAGCTTCTACACCTTACAGTTTCTGAGACATGGCCCTGACAAAATTTTAAAGATCAAGATCACTACAGCAAAGTCAAATCAAGGTCACACTATGTTGTTGCTTACCAACACCCTATAACCAATCTCACTAATAATTATCATCTACCTACACCTTATGGTTTCCGAGATATAGCCCAGACAAGATTTTCAAGTTCAAGGTCTCTACAGCAAGATCAAAGGTCGAGTCAGGATCACACGATTATATTGCATACCTAAACCACCAACTAATGTCTACACCACATATCAACCTTCTACACCTTACATGATTCCAAGATATAGTCTGGACAAGATTTTAATGGTCAAGGTCACTACCGGAAGGTCAAAGGTAACATCAAGGTCAGACCATGATGTTGCAAACCTACATCCCTACAAAGTATCAACTTGTTACCCCTTATGGTTCCCGAGATATAGCCCAGACAAGATTTTAAAGTTCAAGGTCACTACAGCAAGGTTAAAGGTCAAAGCAAGGTCACAACATGACGTTGCATACCTACAATCCCAACCAATGTCCCCACTAAGTTTCAACTTCCTATACCTTGCGTTTCTGAGATATAGCCCAGACAAGATTTTAAAGATCAAAGTCACTATGGAAAGTTCAAAGGTTAAATCAAGTTCACACCATGACGTGCACACCTACACCCCCCTACCAATGTCCCTGCCAAGTATCAACTTCTATACCTTACGGATGCCAAAATATAGCCCAGACAAGTTTTTAAAGTTCAAGGTCACTACAGCAAGGTCAAACATCAAATCAAGTTCACACCATGATGTTGCAAACCTACATCCCCAACTAATGTCCCTATAAAGTATCAACTTGTTACACCTTATGGTTCCTAAGATATAGCCAGGTCAGGGTCACTATAGCAAGGTCCAAGGTCAAATCAAGGTCACATCATGACATTGCACACCTACACCCCCCAACCAAAGTCCCTGCCAAGTTTCAACTTGCTACACCTTATTATATATGAGATACAGCACAGACAAACTTTTTCCTGACCGCCCACCTGGCCATCTGAATGCCATGGGTGAACACAATACCCACACACCGCTTAAAGTCTGTATGGTAAAAATAACCCTTTGTGAGTCTTACACCCAAAAAGTTTGCCTAAATAGGGAGCAATTGTAGAGGCTTCCAAAATAGATCTGAACTAGAAATAGGCCGCCCTGTTGATAGTAGATGCGAATAGAAACAGGATAGCATAGAAGAACACACATTATCATGTGTAATGTCCACCCATGAACCTTTTGCCCAAATTGTACAGTAGTCTTACAAGACCCTGTTTCATTTGTAAAATATATCAATGATGCTTAAATATTTGTTAGTGTAGATGTAAATTATTTCAGCTTCATGCCTTTTTGCATTGGTTGGGTTGAAAATTTCGACGAAATCACTCTATCTTGCACGGTTAAGAAGATAGAAGCAAATTCCTGTTTTTCTATTTTTGGCAAAAATTTGAAAATTCAAAATGGCCGCCATTATTGGGAAAAGGAAATTTTTTTGAAAATTGCCAAGAGTACATTTCTTAGATACCCTATTGGTCGAAAATTTCAACAAAATAACTCTATTTTGCACGGTTAAGGCCAGTTTGTGTTTTTCCATTTTGGGCAAAAATTCGAAAATTCAAAATGGCTGCCATTTTTGGGGAGGGGAAAATTTTTTGAAAATTGCAAAGATTACATTCCTTAGATACCCTGTGGGTTGAAAATTTCGACGAAATCGCTCTATCTCGCATAGTTAAGGAGATAGAAGCAAATTTGTGTTTTGCCATTTTTGGCAACAATTCGACAATTCAAAATGGCCGCCATTTTTGGGGAGGGGAAAATTTTTTGAAAATTGCAAAGATTGCATTGCTTAGATACCCTGTGCGTCGAAAATTTTGCCGAAATCGCTCTATCCCGCACGGTTAAGGAGATGGAAGCAAATTTGTGTTTTGCCATTTTTGGCAAAAATTCGAAATGGCCGCCATTTTTGGGGAGGGGAAAATTTTTTAGAAATTACCAAGAGTACAATGCTCAGATACCCTGTGGGTCGAAAATTTCGACGAAATCGCTCTATCTCGCACGGTTAAGGAGATAGAAGCAAATTTGTGTTTTGCCATTTTTGGCAAAAATTCGAAAATTCAAAATGGCCGCCATTTTTGGGGAGGGGAAAATTTTTGAAAAATTGCAAAAATTGCATTCCTTAGATACCCTGTGGGTCGAAAATTTCGACGAAATCACTCTATCTCGCACGGTTAAGGAGATAGAAGCAAATTAGTGTTTTGCCATTTTTGGCAAAAATTCGAAAATTCAAAATGGCCGCCATTTTTGGGGAGGGGAAATTTTTTTGAAAATTGCAAATATTACATTCCTTAGATACCCTGTGGGTCGAAAATTTCGACGAAATCGCTCTATCTCGCACGGTTAAGGAGATAGAAGCAAATTAGTGTTTTGCCATTTTTGGCAAAAATTCGAAAATTCAAAATGGCCGCCATTTTTGGGGAGGGGAAAATATTTTGAAAATTGCAAAGATTGCATTGCTTAGATACCCTGTGCGTCGAAAATTTTGCCGAAATCGCTCTATCTCGCACGGTTAAGGAGATAGAAGCAAATTAGTGTTTTGCCATTTTTGGCAAAAATTCGAAAATTCAAAATGGCCGCCATTTTTGGGGAGGGGAAAATTTTTTGAAAATTGCAAAGATTGCATTCCTTAGATGCTCTGTGGGTCGAAAATTTCGACGAAATCGCTCTATCTCGCACGGTTAAGGAGATAGAAGCAAATTTGTGTTTTGCCATTTTTGGCAAAAATTCGAAAATTCAAAATGGCCGCCATTTTTGGGGAGGGGAAAATTTTTTGAAAATTGCAAAGATTGCATTGCTTAGATACCCTGTGCGTCGAAAATTTTGCCGAAATCGCTCTATCTCGCACGGTTAAGGAGATAGAAGCAAATTTGTGTTTTGCCATTTTTGGCAAAAATTCGAAATGGCCGCCATTTTTGGGGAGGGGAAAATTTTTTAGAAATTACCAAGAGTACAATGCTCAGATACCCTGTGGGTCGAAAATTTCGACGAAATCGCTCTATCTGGCACGGTTAAGGAGATAGAAGGAAATTAGTGTTTTGCCATTTTTGGCAAAAATTCGAAAATTCAAAATGGCCGCCATTTTTGGGGAGGGGAAAATTTTTTGAAAATTGCAAATATTACATTTCTTAGATACCCTGTGGGTCGAAAATTTCGACGAAATCGCTCTATCTCGCACGGTTAAGGAGATAGAAGCAAATTTGTGTTTTGCCATTTTTGGCAAAAATTCGAAAATTCAAAATGGCCGCCATTTTTGGGGAGGGGAAAATATTTTGAAAATTGCAAAGATTGCATTGCTTAGATACCCTGTGCGTCGAAAATTTCGCCGAAATCGCTCTATCTCGCACGGTTAAGGAGATAGAAGCAAATTTGTGTTTTGCCATTTTTGGCAAAAATTCGAAAATTCAAAATGGCCGCCATTTTTGGGGAGGGGAAATTTTTTTGAAAATTGCAAATATTACATTCCTTAGATACCCTGTGGGTCGAAAATTTCGACGAAATCGCTCTATCTCGCACGGTTAAGGAGATAGAAGCAAATTAGTGTTTTGCCATTTTTGGCAAAAATTCGAAAATTCAAAATGGCCGCCATTTTTGGGGAGGGGAAAATTTTTTGAAAATTGCAAATATTACATTCCTTAGATACCCTGTGGGTCGAAAATTTCGACGAAATCGCTCTATCTCGCACGGTTAAGGAGATAGAAGGAAATTTGTGTTTTGCCATTTTTGGCAAAAATTCGAAAATTCAAAATGGCCGCCATTTTTGGGGAGGGGAAAATTTTTTGAAAATTGCAAAGAGGACACTCCTCAGATACCCTGCGGGTTGAAAATTTCGACGAAATCGCTCTATCTCGCACGGTTAAGGAGATAGAAGCAAATTTGTGTTTTGCCATTTTTGGCAAAAATTCGAAAATTCAAAATGGCCGCCATTTTTGGGGAGGGGAAAATTTTTTGAAAATTGCAAAGAGTACACTCCTGAGATACCCTGTGGGTCGAAAATTTTGCCGAAATCGCTCTATCTCGCACGGTTAAGGAGATAGAAGCAAATTACTCAAAAGTAGTACTGAAAATACACAATGAAGTACCTAAATGGCTATTACTCATGTACTGACAAAGCTATCAGTCCCAAATGCAATACCAAGCGAGCTATGGACATAACAATATTGTATTCAAAATTGTAGTAAAATATCTTTAATTATTTTGGCTTAAATGCACGGAAACCAATGGGTACTGAAAATAGCTGTACTTAAGTATTACTCAGTAAGCAAAAGAGGTACAACAGCCAAAAGCAATCCCAAGCAAGCTACTGACCCAATAAGCCTGCATACCAAATTTGGTGACAATAGCTCTAATACTTTTCCTTTAAATGAGCGGAAACCATGCGTGACGCCGGACATCGGACGCCGGACGCCGGACACCGGACGCCGGACATCGGACATCGGACGGCGAAAAAAGCAAAAATAATATATCCACCCCCCAGGGGGGTGGACATAATACATAAATATTGTAGGCTCTTTTCCACATTTAACGATGGATTAAATGTTAATACTACTTTTTTCCCCAAGGACTATTATTGTACCAGAACAGAACAGTGAGTCAGGCGTTTATGTAAGACGACAATGCCGTCAACTGAAGGTTTCCTGAAATTGATATGATTATCTGGAAAACCTGCAGACGTAATAATATTGCTATAACTTGACACAACTGAATACTATACAGAGATGGTACAACTCCCATATTTTCAAGATTGTTGGCTGCACATTTCCAAAGTACTGCAAAACATCTTCAGCGGAAACTCTATTTTCCAAAGTTCCATTTTACAAATACATGTATCTGATTCCATAAATTCACTTTTTCGCTTGTTATATGCTCCATCATTTGCTTAAATGACCTAGTTTATGAACCTTTTACTGTTTGACTCAATTCAGTTACAATTACTCTCATTTATGATTCCATATCTGTGTAAAATGACCTTAATGATTTCACAATTACCGCATCCCAACACAGCCTTATTAACCTTAAAGTGTAATGTATTTATTCAAAAGATTCCATGTGATCACTTTTTCACATTACTGGGCTTTACTACATTTCAACATAACATGGATACTGCAGAATCTGCTAATACAAAGATTATGCTTTTTATAAATCTAATTGGACCAGATCATGTGTATTGCTATACAATTGGAAAACAGTATTAGTGTGTTTGTCCATCAGCTACCATGTTTGTACATACAATACTTAACACCCGTGATCATAATGTTTTCAGCTATTACAATAAGACATGGGCATATTTTATCAATGTTGAAAAGCAACGTAAACATGTCATAAAAACTGAAAATGCAGGCGACAATATGACAATGTTGTGCCACATTATACCTATATGTATGAGGTATTTGATATACTGTATATGTTGAAATTTTCACTAGACATCAATTTTGGTTAATTTTGAAAATAAATCTGTATTAAACTCTTAATTCACTGGCCATTAGTGAAAATTAAATCTGAACTTTACTTTTCAAAATAAAGACTTACTGAAATTTTCTTCAATTAAAATTTGTACTTATACACTATGTGCTCCACATAAGTTATGCTGTCAAAGATTTTTGTGTTATATTTTGGCAGACTATATATTTTCATATTAAATACACAGAGTCCACAGCTGTGCTGGCTCTTTCATCACATATTGTTGGTTGCTGTGTATCTCCAGCCCTTCAGGTGCCTGATGCACTTCCTTTTTCAAACGGGCCTTATCCCTGTTAACATTTCCATACAACTGGTTTCCAGATACACATGAGAAATTATCCAAAAATCCCCCCTACATAATCACTTCAGACAAGAGTGAATTTCAAGAAAGGTCTTAGCCTGGTCTCAGGATTAAACTTGACACTTTTGTCTCAAAATATTGTAACATTTTATTTGAGCCCATGGGCTCAGATTTATGGATTTCCAAAATAATCTAAGTCTTAGCTTTGGCTGAGCCACTGGCTCAAGGGTTGAGACTGGTAGGTAGTGGGCTTAAGTATGTAAACAGAGGCTCAAATATGCCGCAATTATTTATTTTCCTCTTCAAAACTTGAAATGGATGGAAATAAGGTACAAATATATAAATCAACCTCCTAAAGCAGTTTTTGGATGTTTGTATGTTTACAAGGTTTTCAATTGCAATATAGCATTATTAACCTGATAAAATACGTCAGTAAAGGAACATAATGTCTATAGTAGAATATTCTGACTACAAATAAAGAATCACATGACACAGAAAGCCACTGTGGTTATTTAATAGTCTTGGTCTCAATTGAGACCCCTTCTGTAAAACCATTTGAGACAAAAACTTTATTAGCTGAGCCAATAGGCTCAGATTTGAGCCAGCAGCTCAGTCTGAGACTGGGCAAAGTCCAAGACCTTTTGTGAAATTGGCCCCAGGTCATGCACTGACCACAAATTGTATTATGAAAGATACACAGTAGAGGTTTGCCCCAAAATCTTGTCTATTCAGGCCAAAAAGTATCTGATACACCTGAAAAGTAAGATTGGGGACAAAATTCTGAAAAGGGAACATAACATAATTATTTGAAATATTTTAATACAATCTGAGTGTAACTTTGATATTTTCATCCATAATTTGAAAGGGTTGTGTGCTAGTCAAAGAAGAATCCTAATGTGCTGCACACCAACACTATACAAAAGGTGAATTGATTTTAGTGTAGAATTACCACATAAACACTTGCCTTATACCTTCTCATGCCTTTATGCTTTTCTTTCTAAATTTATTGGCTACAATTGCAATGACAGGGTTTGAAAAATATTTATTTTGTGAACTGGTGCAGTCAATATCGCCATCATCATACATGTACCAAAATTTAAAAAAATTTAATTTTACAGTCTAGGATCAGTCAGCATATATTGCTACACTCATGCATTCATTTTTATTCATTTAGAAATTTTATTTTATTTTATAAACTTCTGAAATTTAAAAATAATAATAACAATTATGGCAATCTCACCTGTTTTTCCTTTTGCAAAGCTACTAATATTCAGACAATATCCAAGGACAGATTCTTGCAAAGACTGAACTGAAGCAATTTAGAATATTCCACACACAGTGCTCTCAGTATTGCAGCTGCTAAATCCACATAAAGGTACTTTATTGTAGCTGTTAGTTTAATCTTACCCGGCTTAAAACCAAAATGACTTCCTGCAACATGGAGTTACACCAGCAGTATACTGGAGACAATTCCCCCCATTTAATGGTTGGTCTGCATGCATACACGGATGGCCCAGTGTACAGTGATGTTATAAGCGACCCCCAATATGGCTTCATCCCGGAAAAATCAATAAGTCCAGCCCTTTTTCACCAAACATGGGGAAAATAAAGAAGGTCCTCCTAGAAAGGGAATTGCAGGGTGATTCATTGCCACCTAAAGATCAATAGAATGCTCTGTAGATTATTTTTATGTAATCGTCCTTGGATTATATTGGAGGATAATGTACGAGAGTTATTATTTGATTAAATTTTAATTTATTTTAGTATGATTTGGCAAATGTTTTTTTTTTCTAGCAAGTATGCAGCATGTCCATCAATAAAATAATCGAGTAAGTCTAGCGACACAATTACGTGCATAAAATTTATCTGAGCAGGAGATTAAAGCATGAAACAATCACCTAGCTGTGAATGAGGTGTGAAATACATTATACTATTAAGTAGAATAGGTTTGTCTATGGGGCGTCAAACAGCTTCATTTGACGAGTGCAAGTACGTAATTAGCGTAGTGACATAATCTGAATAAATTTGTTTTGTTTAAATTTCCAGGTGTTGAGTAAACATAGCTATTTAGCGCATTTTGAATAAAGGCTTGCTAATAAAAAGTTTATTACTTAAATAAAAAAATGCCTGTTTTGATTTGTACATCATGCAGTTTTTAGTATCATGTAGAAGCAAGATCAAACACACAACTATACAAACATAGTGGAATTGTTGAAAACAGGGCCACTTAATTAACATCTTTATTGAAAATTCGGGCAATTTCACAAAGGTATGGTTTTTTATATGCATTCATTATTGTGATTTTTATTTTATTGATTAAGTCGTGATCACCAGATGATGTGGTGATGACTACTTTTCTTTTGATCACCAGATAATGTGATCCTCAAAATGTATTCAGTAGTGATGAGCAGATGATGATCACCATATCATCTGGTCATCATGCCACATAATAAATGGTGTACAGTAGTGATTGCTACTTATTTTGTTGTGATCATCAGTGATCTCAGCATCACAATTTCTTCTAGTGCTCACTCAGTTATAACTTTATGATCACCAGATGATTCTAGTCCTAACCAGAATATGTGGTGAGCATTACTACGCCCTTTCTGCGCTCAGATAGTAATTTTTGTGCGACAAAAGTTTAAAGTGCTCTCTGAACATAGCATTCAGGTGACGTTTTATACGATTTCTATGTATCCACCATATTTGTGCTTACGGGTAGTATCTGGACAAAATACAGTAGCTAGGGATTATCCCTGATAATAACTGAAACAGGTAAACAGAATTGAAGAAATATCACATAAAGACATCCTATTACTGCATGGGCAATCTTCAGTTTGCATTACAATTTATTTGGTGAAAATGCCTAAAATACCAAATTATTGCACACGAGTGCATTATGATTCAATTAGGAAATTTTCTTTAAAAATTCTTGAGCGCATTGTGATATTTAGCTGACGAACGCAAAATGAAGGTGGGCTTTTGACACTTGCTGCGAATAAATATTTTATTTTTCAGTAGAAACATACCTGTACAGAGAGTTTCTGCACCTTTTGATTGCATTTAATTCTACAGTTAGAGTAACTGAAGTTTTGATTTCATAATTGCCATGGATAAGCTTCAAAGTTAAATTTTTTGGAAACTTTTTGGTAAATATTCTATACTTTTGTAGCACTTAATCTAAGCTCTGTAGGTAAACAACCTCTAACGCAGAACAACCACAGCAGTATTCCAAAATTCATCACTCCATGGACATCGCCATGGTCTTTACCAGAGAAACCAGTGGAGTCAAAATAACTATGATTGAAAGGCCTTGGGGAAACAAATATGTTTTGAGTTTCTTACTGAAGGAGGAGAGGGATAGAGGAATCAGAATGATCATTATTAGGCAATTCATTAGAGATTGTAGGAGCATCAAAATCAAAACTATGATCAAATTTCTCCTAAGTTTTTTTTCTGCAAGCATGTAGTAAACCGAGGAACTCCAGCTTCTATCTGGTCTTCCTTGTCTTGTTTCTTCCTTACAGGGAATCAGAAACGGACTGGGTTAGCTAAAATAACAAAAACTGATAAATAAGCATAGGCATCTTAAACATACAGTGGTATCTAATAGGCAATCAGTGGAGACTATGTAGGATTGGGGTGGCTCTCATATACTTACTATGGTTGGTGATAATCTTTACAACAAAACTGATAAATAAGCATAGCCATCTTAAACGTACAGTGGTATCTAATAGGCAATCAGTGGAGACTATGTAGGATTGAGGTGGCCCTCATATACTTACTATGGTTGGTGATAATCTTTACAACATTGTTCTCAATCCACTGTAATTTGGTTTGCATTTGCAATAAGACAGCTCTATCAACTGTCAGATATGTTTCAGATCACACAACTGAACAGAAATTTTCTTGCAAACGTTAGGCACATTGTCTGCAAAAGAGAAGTTTGCATCAAACAAGAAAATTTAATCCCTAACTTTCTCAGTCCATTGTAAAAGGTTCTTAAGATGTTTAATAGCAAATCTCCTTTCTGAAATGGAGATCCAAATATAATGAACTCAATTTTACTCAGTTTTTAATTTGCTGGAAGACATTCATTATTGAACATCATGAATATATGAATTCACTTTATTGGACGTTGAAGTGGCGTTTTTTAGACAGGTGTGCAAATAACCGGGTGTCATCAGCATAGAAGTGGAATTTAGAACCAGAGTGCCTTACAATAATTTTGTTCAAGGGAGTGGTGTAGAGAAAACAGTAGTGAACCTAGCACATATTATTGGTGACGCCATAAATGAGCTAACACACTTCTGTTAGTGTAGAGCAAATCTTAATGGCCTGACACCAATGCTGGGGTGAGAGATACACACTGTTACTCTGTTCCACACACCCCATGCAAACCAGGAATTAAGACAATCGAGTAGAATACCATGGTCTGTAGTGTCAAAGGCACATCAAATACAAAGCAATATGAACTGGTTTTACTTAATATCAAAGAATTGTTGAAAAAAAGTTGGTGGATTATAGAAATAAAACATCACTGAGGTACATTAACAGTATACGACCTCTGCTACACACTTATATCCCTCGAGTTAACTACATATGTCCATAACTTTATTTATTGAATTATGATTTTAAACTAGCACCATGGAAAGTAAGCTCAAGATCACAGAAAACTTATAAATTTAATCAATAATATTAGTAGATCCAAACCTATCATAAAAAACTACTTAGTAAAGTCTTTTACTTGCCAATTTTATGTCTTCCTAATATTTCATTTTTTTTATTTTACTGGATGATAGGTAAAATGAAACAGAAAAATACGTCAGACTTC
This sequence comes from Sabellastarte sp. h YS-2021, assembly GCA_964017235.1. Taxonomy (NCBI): domain Eukaryota; kingdom Metazoa; phylum Annelida; class Polychaeta; order Sabellida; family Sabellidae; genus Sabellastarte; species Sabellastarte sp. h YS-2021. The sequence goes on along the minus strand of OZ024931.1, from coordinate 16,603,981 downwards.
TAACTTTGTAGTTATTTATTTGTTTGGATTGAACAAGTCTTTCAACACATTCTATATGTTATATCATGATGGGTAGTTTTAAGAGCAAACCATATACTCATTGGTCAAGATTCTGCATTGGTAACTGAGAGGCATTGGTAAGGGACTAAAAATTTTTCCCACATAGTGTTTTGGGTTTGAACCGCAGACCTCAGAGTTGGGAGGCAAGTGTGTTACCCACTTCACCAAATGTAGTGTAACCCTTAACACTTTAGGTTCCTGACGTTTGTGATGTAATAAATTCTATGAATAATTTTAACTTACCTTAGTCTTTTTTTCTCTGATTTTGGTTCATGTCATTTTCATGTGGAAAAATTATTCACCGACTGGTCGATGTATCTTCCACATATCTTTCATTCATTTCACTAATTAAGATGTTTTGTAGGATTTTTGATGGCCAGCAAAGTAACTGCAATGTTTTCATCACTTTTCACATTTCTTGTGCAAGAAGCACTGTATACCAGTCAATGAAAAGCTGCACTGTAATGTGTATCGGCAAGCATTTACCAACTTTTCCAATTAGTGCAGGGCAAAGATTCAAACCCACAAACTGATTGGAATGCAAGTGTTAGCACTAAAGCAACTTACTCTCATATCTTTGGTTAAACCAAATCAGAAAAAAACTTACTTAGCTTTTAATATAGGCCTACTATGAAATCTGTCATTATGACATTAAAGTTTCCGATCTTGTTCTGAAGAACACAGCTGTCAACATATTGTTCTCGTAGATAACAGATATAAATGTTGGAGCCCAACTTAGGAGTCAGCCCATCTTAAGATGGGCTAGAACATATCAGCCCAACTTAAGATAATAAAATTCAAGACTAATTTTTACTCTGGGTACAATAAGAATTTTTTTCTAGCATTATTATATAATTAATTATATAACATTATCATGAAAAAGATGACATTATCACATCATCATGAAAAGATGACATTATCATTGGTCTCCTTGACTGTCCCTTGTACAGAAGGATTTTTGTCTATAATTTTTTTTTTTTTTTTGAAAAAATATGCTAAATTTTAGCAAAGCTCAATAGTGTTTAATTGGAGAAACTAGAATGAATTGTGTTTCCTGAGCCTTGAGAAGCATTACAATATTCCTTTGATGTTGTATTGTTTCTCTGTATTAGGATGATTTCTTAATTGGATCTGTGGCTATTGTGTCAACATTCTATTGATGTTGATTTGTTTCACTTGGGGTGGGTGAAGTGCATTATAGGAAGACCTCAATCATAAAGTAAAACAAATCATCATCAAAGTAATATCAAAACACAAAGAGGCTTAATTCTATGAAATCTTTAAGGGGGACAACCATTATGTGATTTTATGGGTGAGTCATATTTTTTATGGGTGAGTCATATAAAATTTAGCAAAGTTTTATAAACAGCACTTTATTTTCACAAAAAAATGTAAATTACCTTTTTAAAATTACACTAATTATTATTAAAATGTAATTTAATCAAATAAGTTAATCTTATGTATTCAGGTAAATAGCGGTAATTGTACACTTAAGAACCTAGCTTTTAAAAATTATTATGTTAATTGCTTCCCTTAAACATGTAAAAGTACCTTAAAAGAATCTTACAACAATACCTATTTAGTCCTGTCAGCTAGTCACTCAAGCACAAGTGAAACAAATCAAGTTCAAAAGTAATGCTGGGACAAAAGGTAAATCTTAACACTAATCCAGTTAAGAAGTCACACACATAGTCAAACAAATCAACTTGAAAAGAGTCTTGAAACAATAGATGAATTACAACATAATCCAGTTGCCTAATCACTCCCCAGAAGTAAAACAATCAAGGTCAAAGGAGTGGTTTAACAATACACATCTTGTCAGTTAATTACCCTCCCATTGTCAAACATCTTTACTACCTTGGAATGATAAATGAATTCAGACTAAACCTATCAATGCATACTGAAGTAAATAAAAGGGATAAAAATATACGTATAATAATAATACTAATATTTCAGTTTGAGAATAAAAACTACCTATGCAAATTATAAGTTGGGCTAATATCTGTAAGCAAATATTTAGGAAAGACAAGGAAAAATAAACTTTAACAATAGCAATTCACAATCATAAGGCTGTTTAATTAAAATTTTAGTACTTAAATAAACTGGTTGATTAAACAGTCCATGAAGTATGACATAATGTTTGCTGATATATATCTGTCAATGCATCGTAAAATAAACTATGGACATTCTATCTAAAAGGATAATATTAAATTTTAGAATTAAAAACCTTCTTGAATTTTATTATCCTAAGTTGGGCTAATATGTTCTGGCCCATCTTAAGATGGGCTGACTCCTAAGTTGGGCTCCAACATAAATATTCCAAGTGAAATTTAATATGAATTTTGTTCCAGCACAAAAACTTCCCCATTTTATTACTGTTTGTTGTACTCCATTTCCCTTGCTTTAATGCAAGCACTAGTCGCTTAAGTTTGCACCCCGAAAATTTTACTCGGGCTGAAGATATAACAACTCTTAAAATGGATCTGAATCCATCATGTAGACAACAGACTCTGGGGTATGTTTTTCATGCACTCCATATTCAGGCGAGCCTGTTCAGGCTGCTATCTAGAATGGAGAATTTAGACAGGGGTTTAAGCAATAGTTTAGACGTTGGGGGATAAATGACGCATAATGGTTAGTAAAGAAAGTTATATAACCAAGACACTGGTCACGGTTGAGACATTTTAATGAATAGTTTGATAATATTTTTGAAAAAATTACTTCTTAAAAGTTTGAAAGTTATTCTAAGGTGACTGTGTGTATTGTTATTTTTGCTTTTTCAATCTTGGCAAAATTGCAAAATGAAATTAAAATCACTGGAGACTGCTAGCGTCTCCCACATTTAATTTAGAACAAGGCCATGACTTCCTACAAGTTGTTTTCACATTCTGAACCTCTAAGAGCAATATTAGGGGAGATATAAGGCCTTTTAATAGAATAACCCCGTTTGACATTAAACATGATATGGTGGCCATTTTACTTTTAGAACTAGGTCAAAATCACTATCAGGCTAGATTTTCTAGCCATATATCTTTTTGCAAATATGATGAAGCTATAGCTAGAGGGAATATTTCGAGATTTAGAACAACTTTATGAAATTATGATTTTAAACACTTCAGTTGGCTGTGGCGGCCATTTTGTTTTTCAAAATGAGGCCAAAATTTTGCAGAGACAGGTTTTGCTAGCCATCAACATTCGATGGAAATTTGATGAAGATATCTTTATAAATGAATGAGATGTTAAGGTTTATGTTAAAACCTGACAAACGGATGCATGGACGGATGCACAAACAGACACACGTATGGAAGACGTTTACAATCTGTCAACCACAACCTATGCTTTTCATGGTCTGTCTTTACAATCTGAAGCCATAGCACCAATAATAAGGGAGAAATAAGGATGTTTTAATGTGATGACCTCATTTAAACTCGAAGTAGGGGTCAAAGGTCAATTCAACACCTGTAAAAGATTCCCAGGCCATGACTTCCTACAAGTTGTTTTTACATTCCGAACCTCAAGGAGCAATATTTGAGGAGATATAAGGCATTTTTAATACGATAACCCCGTTTGACATTAAACATGTGATATGGTGGCCATTTTGTTTTTTTGAACTAGGCCAAAATTACTATAAGGCTATAGCTTTTCTAGTCATATAGCTTTTGTGCAAATTTGATGAAGCTAGCTGGAATATTTCAAGATTTAGAGCACCTTTACGATTTTCAAACAATTAGCTATGGTGTTTTTCAAAATTAGGCTAAAATTTTTCAGAGACAGGTTTTCATAGCCATAAACATTCCCTGCAAATTTGGTGAAGATATCTTCATAGATGAATGAGATATTAAGGCGGGAGATAACTATAGTGACCATTATTCCCTTGGCGCAAAATTTGTACATACCTCATTCAAACTTGTGCATAAGTGTTTGATGTCCATAAAGCTCTCATTCATGTTAGGAAACGTAAGGTCATGCAAAAAAAAAAACATTATGCAAACTGAAACTTTATGTAGATTTACTCTGACCCCGAAGGAAAGTGGGAAGGTTATTGCAATTGGGTCTGTCTGTGCACATACCTCAGAAACTACCCATCTTATGTGGGTCACATTTCACATAAGTAGGGGCCATGCATATTCTACAACAATACTCAGATAAGATGACCTTAGATCTAAGTAAGGGGAGTTTTTCACTTAAGTTTTCTTGCACATTCACGGAACAAAAGTTAGGAATGGTCAGTTTCATCATTTCTTACTTGAAATCTAAGTTAGAAATGATCTAAGTATATTGTTGTAGAATACGGCCCTTGGTCTCTCATCGCTCTGTACTCCTCAGAGATGCTTTGCATTCGGATCCAGATTGATTTTCCCCCGAATTTTCACATATATTTCGTACTTATTGCACTCATAATAAATATATAAAATATATTGGACAGAAGACCACAGGCGAAAGACAAGGAAGGCGTGTAGTGGGGTCATTAAGTACAAACCAGTTATAGGAGGAGCAATGAAAATATTAGACTTCCTCCGAGTCTCTGTATTTCTTATTCCACCAAATCTTACATACATCGAATCATTATGAACCCATCATAATGGGTGGGGAAATTACTGAGGGATGAAATAAATTTGTCAGCCCCACATTTTGGCCCAAAAGTCATTCAGTCCTCCTATAATACCTAAGACAAAAGGACTTGAGAAAACTCTATGAGAAGATAAGACGATGGTCAAAGGGAGAGCTTTTCATTGTTTCAAACAACTGGAATAAGGAGAGCTGTGGCAAGAATCATTTTGTGTTTTCTTTTGTCTTCATGTCAGCACTACCTGTGGGCGAGTGTCTGTTCTTACTGGTTCATTGTTCCTTTGGTGACATAAGCAGGGCCAAAAGGTATTCTTATCAAACTGAAATATTTTTGCAATAATGTTTATTAGACCGTTTGTCTATCAGAGCATTTTAGCCACAGCTTTGCATTTGATGCCCCAACTTTGAGGAATAAAATCCCCGCGGACATCCAAACAGCTGTGTTTATCTTTGTCCTTTCAAACTGAAGACATACCCCTGCAGTAAGGCCTACCCTCGGCCTAGCACTGTTTTCCTTGCATTTTTTTTTTCTCGTTACCACAAGATAGAAAGTCGTTCCCACAAGATAGGAAGTCGTTCCCACAAATTAGTAAGTCGTTACCACAAGATACTAAGTCGTTCCCACAAGTTAGCAAATTGTTTCCACAAGTTAGCAAGTCGTTCCCACAAGATACTAAGTCATTCCCACAAGTTAAAAAAGTCGTTGCCACAAGATAGAAATTCGTTCCCACAAGTTAGCAAGTCGTTCCCACAAGATAGCAAAATCCCTGTTTTATAGCACTTTCCTTGGTCCTTCTAAGATATTTCAGTATGTTACATTGGACTGGGTGCTTTTTGGCACAGCATACCTTTTAGTATCTCCACTGGATTCTCATACAAACTATGTATCTGGATGCAGCAAAACTCGTGTTTGCTGTGCTACAAAAGGCATAGACTTTTCATACAGTAAATTGCATAGTCTTATCATTCTCAAACCCTTCTTTATAGCCATTACCTTGGTTCCCCCTTAGGTGCCACATATAGACACTGTAACGCAATTAGTATTAAATCTCTAAAAGACAGTATTGCAGCGTACCTGTAATAATAAGTAGATGGCCTCTGAAGGTCACTAATTAGGTAACTTAGAAGAATAATCATTAATATTGATAAAATGATAACCATAATGGTATGGAAGTTTGACATGTAAAATAACAGGAAATATGCGAGCTCTGGATGCCTACAAGGATATGGAAACTTGAATGGTATCCCAGCAGGCAATAGGATGTCAAAAAGACACTGGGTATGACATCCAAAACTCATGCTTATTTGAAATTCGAAATGACATCATATGTTAAATGTCAAATAGATCTTTAGTAGCCTAGTCTATTTTACATCTCCAAAAACCATAAAAATGACATCTAGTAGCCGATTATAAATTTGATATCAGCATAAGACATCAATATGATGACCCAATTTGGACTGACTTCATGTCTATGTGACATCAGAAACTGACATCAATTTGATGTACTGATTTAAAAATCTGATTGACATCATTTTGCAAGTGCTTAAACCAATTTTCAGTAACACAAATTCGGTTAAAAATATTCTTGTTTTCAAAATTAATACTGTGTAACATTGTTTAAACTCCCAATATACAACTGCCAATTATACACACTTACCTGACACAGCTTTAAGTCATTTCCATGTACTATACAGATAATTCCATGGACGAAAATAATGAATGTCATCTGGGAACAAGTTGGAAAATTTATACCACTTGTAAAGATACAAATTATGGGTACAAACGTTTGAATATTAGAAGCACTTTTTTCTTAATTTTTTTTCTTTTTTTGTTCAATCTTTGGCTTGGTTGCAAACACTAAAGAATACATTTGTTTATAAATCAACATATTTCTTGAAGGTTTTTGCTGTCATACAGCATTTTAGTTACAGTTTTAAACATAATTGTTTTGTCTATACCAAAATTAATTATTTCTGTCAAAGCAACATCACACAGACTAGAGGCCAAGTTGGTTAGTAGGTTCAGCATCTAATCACAGGTTGTCACCTCTGTCTGGGTTTGCCCCTACTCATGGTAAAAAGCTGAGGGCCTGTCCTAATATGACCCTGCCTGTTTTCAGGATGTAAAACCCAACTTTGACTTAACACAGACTAGATAAATTATTCCGACTTAGGCATGATTTAGACATCCATACGATGTATTGGTAATATTCACAAAAAATGAAATCATAATTTTATAGAATACCAATGTCAATCTGATCTCAAATGATATGATGATACTCCACTTTAAATGTCTTAACAAAGTGACATCATATTAATATCACTAAGATGTCAGAAACAATGCCCGAGTATAATATCATGTCACATCATATTATTCGAACATCATATTTTCATCATTTAACATGACTGCACAGAGTCATGTTGGGATGGTGTCAATTTTATATCATTGAATAGGATAATACGATCATGTTAGGTCTGGTAATCATTTTGACATCTAGTTGATATTGTAGGTATGTTATTGACATAAAGTCATGTCATGTCACACAAACTGGATGTCAGATATGTGTCAGATGACGTGACCACCTTAAATCATGTCCGAGTGATAGTAACTTGGTGTCATATACTAACATGACCAAAACATTATGTCAAGAATTGGACCTGTGCCTGCTGGGATGCTAGTAAATGGGTGACCTCTATAGAAGTTAGGTATCATAGACAAAGAAATTGCCTGTACATTGACATCAAAGCATGACTTAGTAAAACTTGTGGGAATGACTTTATATCTTGTGGTAATGACTTGCTATCTTGTGGGAACAACTTGCTATCTTGTGGGAACGACTTGTTATCTTGTGGTAACGACTTTGCTAACTTGTGGGAACGAGTTAGTATCTTGTGGTAACGACTTTGCTAACTTGTAGGAACGAGTTAGTATCTTGCGGTAACGACTTTGCTAACTTGTGGGAATGAGTTAGTATCTTGTGGTAACGACTTTCTAGCTTGTGGGAACGAGTTAGTATCTTGTGGTAACGACTTTCTAACTTTTGGGAACGATTTACTATCTTGTGGTAATGACTTGTTAACTTGTGAGAACGATCTTCTAACTTGTGGTAATGACTTACTATCTTGTGGTAACGAGATAAAACAAATGAGAGGAAAACAGTTCTATGTCCCTTCCTGGGCCCCGTATAGCTCGGATGTCTTCCTTGCGGCTCTGGTGTCGGCTTGCTATGTCTAGATTCAGAGTTTTTTCCTTCTCTAGTGGTGGTGGACCAATTCACGTCCGGGTACCAATTCACGCCCACCGCTAAATTTTTCCAAAACAATCACAGTTAAACAATAAATCACAAATGTATATGATCAATTTGATGATTATCTATGATGTGGTAAACACCATGTCTATAAAAAATTATAAATCTTTAAGAAAATTGAGAGTGGGCGTGAATTGGTACCCGGGCGTGAATTGGTCCACCACCACTATGGCTCTAGCACTTTAGAGTCTGTCATATGATGGGTGAATAAGCAATAGGAAAGTACTCACAACATTAAATTACATTATCATTTTAAAGAACGAGGTTGCAAATGCAAATAGCTCAACTAAATTATTTCACATTTAAAAATTACATATTGACCTTTTAACACCTGTACACAGAGTTCCAAGTCATTGGACCTAAATGTTAGAAACTGAAATCGTGGCAGTTTTTTTCACAGGGTATGATGGTCTAGGTCAATTGTCAAAATGTAGAAATAATCACAAGTTGATACCTGGCCAACGTGGCTGAAGCATGTTCTGTTATGCAGTAGAAATACAATGACGTAGCCTTTTAAAACATCCACATATATCCATTGTGTATCTGGCAATGTTTAGTATATGTGGGTTTTGAATTGAATCAGAATGGATTTATTGGACACTGGATTTTTTTTTTTTTTTTTTTTTTGGGGGGGGGGGGGGGGATCTAGCTGAAGTCTTTGACCAAAAATGGTTTCATATATTGCCTCTTCTTTAAAAAATAAGGGCTTCATTGGTGTTTTAGAAGGCAAAACCCTTATGAAAATCATCTCATGGCAGCTTAAACAAATCAAGAACATGTTACAAATGGATGAAGATGGAACAATTCAACTTTATATTTAAATTTATCAATATCCCAGAGTAAAAAGATATGTACCATGTTTTCTTCCTTGAAATGTTTCTTTTTCTTGAAATGTTTTTCTCCTTGGTTTTGACACTGGACAAATGCATATTATACTATGTATAGGTATCTTCATAAACGTATGCCATGACCACACTATAGCCAGTAAGGAGGAGGATTAGAGGTGGTGTAGACCTTGAGCTAGGTCTTTCCTTAGTGCATTATGATTCTCTGAGAGCATTTCCCTCCAAGGAAGTTGACTACCAGTGAGAGTGTAAAATTGAGACTGTTATAAAATGCAATCATTTATTGTCTAAAAAAACCCCTCAAAGTACAGACTTGTGCGCAAGTCTAGAGGTGGAGCTGAAACCTGTCCTTTCCTGCACATACCCCAGCTTGGTCCTTGCCTTTCCTGAATGAATCGTCTTATTCCTTCTCTAATCTCCCCTTTTCTCTTCAGATGCCTTTCCTCCCACTTCTGTGTTGTAACTCTCTCTGTCTCAAGTGGTATGATTACTGTAATATTACTGTCGCTATATTGTATCTTTACTGTGTCGATACTGCATTTTTAGTGTATCTTTACTCTAGCTTTTCTCTACCTGTGTCTTGTCTTCGATTAAGATTCTTTTCAGAAGCAAAATAGTAGCCAGAATTTTGTGGCTGGGGTTTAAAAGGAGAGACCACATTCTGACCGTGTTTTCCCTGTTCATAACTAATGAAAATACTGCATACAGTGTAACAAGCCATCAGTGGTGGTGGTCAATTTTGCATTCAATTGGATTAAGTATATTTTTCACATTTTAGGTTACGATATCACAAATGTTTCAATAAATTATACTATGTTTTTTCTAGCTTTATGTTAAAACTTAATCACTTTTCATGACACTTAGTACCAGGAAAGTTAATACAATTTTATTTCCTTAAAAGCAGCCCCATTTAAAAGTTTATTCAATGACATATTTGAGCATTTGAAAATACATCCTCGTAGCTACATCGAAAATATCTCTTAATAAGAAGGCCAACATTTCTAGACTGTTTCAAAACTGGGACCAAACATATTACTGAAATGAAATTAGATAAGCACTTTGCCCAAGACTCAATTCTTAACTTGAATACATTTTGACCGTTGTATATAATTTTCAAGCTTAAGTGATATTCCAGAAGATGTAGAATATTCGAAGACAAAGAATATGTTTGTTTAAATTAATGCTTTAGATTGGGTTTGGATATATATTTTCATATTTTTGTTTGTGATATCACAAATATTCAAATAAAATGATGCCTAAATAGAAAGTGCACTGCCAAAGATACATCCACAATTATAAAAAGTTTATATTTATTTGGGGTTTTACGTCGCTTTAAACACTGTACAGGTCATATCACAACGGGTAGTTGGGAGGGCAGAGTAAACCAGTACATACAGTTGGTCAAGGTTCTGTACTGTAAACTGCAAACTCCAAACCAATGGCAAGCAACTACCAGCTTTCCCACTTGAGGTCGGACCGGGAACCAAACCCTGATCTCAGAGGTGGGAGGCAAGAGTGCTACCACTCTGCTACCGAGCCCCCTAATAAAAAGTTTATAATAATATGGCAAATACTAGGCCTGGGGCGGATTTCATGAAAGGTCTCAGACTTAGCCCAGTCTCAGGCTGAGCCACTGGCTCAAATCTGAGCCATTTGGCTCAGCTAAGTCTTTGTTTCAAATGGTTTTCACAGAAGGGGTCTCAGTTGAGACCAAGCTTATCAAATAACCACAGTGGTTTTCTGTGTCATGTGACCATTTTTTGTGGTCAAAATATTCTACTAGTGACATATAAGTTCCTTGTTTGACACAAAATATCTCTGGTCAAATACCATTTTGCAATGGGAAATCTTGTAAACGTGTAAAAACACCCAAAGACTAGTTCAGGGGGTTGTTTTATATACTTGTACCCTATTTTCTGTCATTTCAAATTTTGAAGTGAAGAAAGAATTATGGCGGCCATATTTGAGCCTTTGTTTACAAAACTTAAGCCCACCTTCTACCAGTCTCAATATTTGAGCCAATGGCTCAGCCAAAGCTGAGACTGAGACCTTTTGTGAAATCCATTAAGGCTGAGCCCATGAGCTCAAGTAAAATATTCCAATAATTTGAGACAAAACTCTAAAGTTTGAGCCTGAGACCGGGCTAAGACCTTTTATGAAATCCGCCCCTGGTCATTTTGGAATGTCTCATTTTTAACTTCTTAAACCTTACTCCTTTTTGCAGTTAGGGGAATAATCTAGATGAAAAATTAGGCACTGTATACAAGCTGACAAAACTAGATGGTAGGATACCTATGCTGGGAATTTGGTAATGTCCAACACATAATATAGTATAGCAATGACTCTTGATCCACTCAAACCCAACAATTCCACTCAAACCCAACAAACTTCAACCTACAGATTTAGACATGTCTCTATTTAATATAAAATATTTCACGAAGTATGGTCTATGCCTTTATGGTTAACAGTTGAGAAGAAAAACATTGGTGGTATAATGATTATTAAGAATGGAGAATGCATAAATAAATAACAATAAACAAACTGATTGATATTAATTTATTGATAAAATAGTGATTTTAGATTATACACACAAGTTAAGATAGTACCAATACAGTCATATAGTGGTCTGTGTACAGCAAGGGGAAAGCAGCAGTTTTAGCATTAGTGGGGAAGGAAGTAAATATCAGGGGCCATATTCACGACATGTATTATCTTATTCTTAGTCTTAAAACTAAGATTGTGTCTGTAGCCACAATGATTATTGTACATATCCCACTGTAAAAATTTAGCATTTCATGAAGTTTTTATTCATGTAGTTCCAAAGTCAAAATTTTAAAGTTTTATGTCCCATTCAACAGCCAGAGTCATATTGCGACATGTCCTCAGTTTTGACACTTGTGGGAGTCTAACACAGAGGTCATAGCCTGTAATTAGATGCTAAACTTCCTAACCACTTGACCATCAAGGACCCTATCCATTTGGTTCCACTATTTATATTATTTTATTACTCAAAATATCAACAAAGATTCGAAAAATATACTGGTTTGCTTGGTTTACTGACCCTGATGCAACAAGCATTGTTATGACATGATTTGCTCATAATTGTGGTATTTTATCAAAGTGGCAAATGTAGGGCAGAACCAACAGCTGACTTGTGTTTACATTCACTGGCATAAAGCAATCATATTTATTGAACTCATTGAAAGACAGAAGGTCAGTATTTGTGTATAGTGCAAAATACACACTGAAGATAATAACAGCATGTAAAGTAGTTGTCAAAAAGTATGGATTTTTTTTCAATTTTTATGTTTTCTGCAAAATATCATGCAATACATAGCTTAAAAAAACAGTAAAACTGTTGTGAAAACAATATGGATATGCTATTCAATGTTTATATATAAAAGAATTATGACTCTATAATACATTTGTAAAAATGTTTTTGTAAACAGCAAAATGACATTTACTACAGCCAATATGGATATCTTCTTTTTAACTGGCCATGTTTTTTTTCTTGGAATGTAAAGCTGAATTTAAATGTTTTCTTTAAAAATTCTATAGTTTGATTAAATGTATCAGTGAACAAAATAGATAAATTCACATATTTTGTGCCTGTCAGAAGATTAATTAATTTGTGAGTATTGATTTCCAGTTGCATGAAATTTACGTAATTCTTATGTAGACAAATATAGGTCAAAATTTATTTTCAATTATATTGTAGTTTTTGTTGTCCTAAAATGTGATGTCTGACTTACCACCAACAGTGTATTTACTGTGCAACTACATAAAGTGTACAAAATGAAGTCACAGAAAAATCTTAGATTTAAGACTGGGTTAAGCCTAAGATAAGACTAAGACCTTTCGTGCATATCCCAGCCAGGTCTATATTTCAGTCTGCAAAATGCATTGGCTCTGTGATCAGGTTGTGCTAAGAAAATATTTGACACATCTGTATGACGAACTTCTCATCTGGAGTTTATTAAAACCCCCTGTAAGCAACGATGATGGTTATTACTTGAAGAGTTTTTTCAGGCTTCAAGATGAAGCATTTATAATTTTTTTGTTTGGTGGGTTGTAAATACCCGGTAATACCTATTTATACAGATTGGTGCTGCATGTCCAACATCTAAAACACTGGCTCCAAACCATGGAGGTTCACTTTAAATTGAGCATAAATACCTTAAACATACAAAATCCATTGCAAGAGTTATGAAAAACAGAATTAAATTTTAGGTTAGTTTCACATAAACTACTAGCTACTACCTTTTGCAGTGCAGTGTTGGCACTGAATCTCTTTTTAATCCTTTTCATTTCAAATAAGGCAAAATGACTTACTTTATCACTGAAATAATTCATGTGATAAACCACTCTGAGATGTGACACAGCTGAAAATAGTGTAGGTTTACACTTGTACAGATATATCTTGTGAAGGTAATGTGTGGTCTCCAACAAAATATTTCAAAGTTAAACAGTTACCATGCCAGCAATGTCTTCCAGAATTTTCTTAAAATTGCAAGAGACTGACCCTCTGTTATGAACGTATTCTGAAAGTTTGATAGCAAAGAAGCTTCAGATTGGGTTTCAGAAGCATGCATAAGCTTTCAAGTCCTGAAAACAGCTAAAATTGCCAAAAAAATGTTGTCATGGCAACATTGTTCACCTAATCTTGGGCCAAAAGTAAGATAAGTTAGAGTGATCAACACACTATAAAAATTTCATAAGAATTTTGTAAGAATATGTAAAATGGTTTGGTATGTAGTGGAGTAAAATCTTGAAAATGGACAGAAAATCCAAAAATTTCAAAGTAAAATGGTTACCAGGGCAACAATTTTTGCCAGAATTCCAATAAAACTACAACAGACTGGCCTGTCATGGTTAAGATATTCTGAAAGTTTGATAGCAATGAAGCATCAAATTTGATGCCAGGAGCATACATAAGCTTTAAAGACCTGAAAACAGCTAAAACTGCCACAGAAAATCGGTTCCCATGGCAATATTTTTTACTGCTTCTAAATTTTCCCCAAGTCCTTTTGTCTTTTGTGTAATTTCTGGGTGCTGTATGAATTTTGGAGAAACAGCCAGCCTTGACAAAAGTATTGTATTTTTAGAGATTATTCCCCTACGCCATAATGTATGGTGGTATAATGAACTCCTGTAAGTTGCCAATTTAGATGGATGCCAATATAAAGACTTGGAGCAAGTCTGCTTCTAGGCTGACTATTCTTATATCCCCCTTAACAAAGAGTATTCAAGTATCACAACATAACCAGGACATGCTGCAGCTGCTGAGACAGAACTGAATTGTTTTAGCTTTCTCTGTATTGGTACCAATCTTCAGTGATTTATAGAACTTATTCAGTCACACACAAATGGTTTACAGTATTATACTTGTTACACTGGTAATATTTGGAACTAATTACTGTTTTGTAAAAAATGAAACAATATACCCAAGAATATAATACAATACAATATAGATAAAGCCTAAAAATGTCACAATCCCATGAAAATAAATGTATTGAATAATACAAAAGAAAAAAATCAAATCCCTATTGGTACTCTAAGCAGACATTTCAGTGTAAGTGCTTGAACTGAATGCTCACACATATAAAACTCAGAAGACAGAGAGGGCACTCCTGAATGGCAAATGATAGAATTTGAGAAATCTGGCCAAAATGAGAACCAATTTCAGAAGAAAATACCATAAAATCTATAACAACAGCACTCGGAGAGCGCAGACCTCCGCCATGGGACCTCAATTCCTGGACTTTCAAAACCTACCATTAGGACTTTCAAAACCTACCATTGCTTTTCCCCCCCTCTATTTCATATTTTTGCCGATGGTAATCCGGATCACTCCCAATGTATTTTTCATGGATCCAGACAGTGATCCAGATCACTCCCAAAATCTAATCACTTGTTCCTTATCCCATTTAGGACATATCCTGAAAATTTCATCAAAATTCGTCCATAACTTTTAGAGTTATCTGTCTTTAAAAATTACATTTCATGGATCCAGAAGATCCAGATAATCTGGATCACTGCCAAAATTGAATCATTGCTTCCTTTTACCTTTTCAGAGATATCCTGAAAATTTTATCAAATCTGTCCATACGTTTTTGAGTTATCTTGTTCACAAACAAACAAATGCACAAACCAACTCGCACGAAAACATAACCTCCTTGGCGGAGGTAATAACCTGCCAAAAAGAAGCCAACACAGCAAAACCATGACAATAAATCAGTGATTTTGTCAGCTGATATTATATTTATACACATGGGAAAATAACTGAAGTGGAACAGTCAGATTTTCATTTTTGTTTTAATAAGAAATGGGAAATCTAATATTGTTCTGCTTCAAACAGAAAAATCTTAGAAAAAGAGTCACAAATATAACTAATTCCATAAAAAATTAAAAATTTTAATTAAATGTAGCTTATTAAAGCTACAAGCTTACCATCTGGGACTAAATGCTTATCTCGGGTGGCCGTACCTGACTGGTCAACTCTCAAAAAAAAAGTTCAAATGACTCGCCGAGCTTTAGTCATACCCCGGCTATCCAGTGACATGGATACTGAGCATGTGCAGTACTTCCTTCTTCGAGATAGCCCCACCCCTCAGCTGCAATTTCAGTGGGGAGGCAGGGGGAGACTCTCTTGAGTCCCAGATTGTAAGCTGGTGTCACTCATAAAAACCCACATTTAATAAAAATTTTCAATTTATTGCATCCCAATAACTTACCATCTGGGACTCAATGCTGACTTCCGCTGGTAGGAGGCAGGGATTGCAGCTGAGACTGTGGTATTGGCATTTGAACTACTTTTTTCTTTTTATTTTCTGAGTACAAGTTTTAAGAATTATTGATTTAAATTGTATACTTTTCCTACAGGAGAGTCCCCAAGTAACAGTGCCAAGCTGACAAGGTACTGAAAACTTGCAATAACATTAATAATATAAAACATATATTTGGCGCACTTTCTGGCAGAGCATATGTCTACGTGCCATAACAATAATAATAAACAGGCAATCAGTGACCGAATATAACGGTCACATTTCTTGAGTTGGCATGAATTTGATGAAATAAGTCTCACAAGCAAGAAATTTTTTCTCAGGGTTGATGCCTGCCAAGGGTGAAAACAATACCCACACAGCCATTTACAGGCGCGAGTTAAAAATGACTGTGACACATGCATAATTTGGTCTACAGAAAACACCACTGACTTTAGAGGCTCCAAAGGCTCCGATATTATGAGCTTTAACCAAGTCTATGGCTTGTTGGTCTGCTTGTTTACACAACACTAGAATTGTCTGTTTAAGCCATGAAAACAGATTAGCTGGTCTAATGTGTGTATGACCTTTCTTGAAGGAAATAAATAGGAAGGACCTGTCACCTCTCAGACCTAAAGTTCTATACAAATAATACCTCAGGGCATGTACTGGGCATAGTTACCTTTCTTGTTTGAACTGTTTATCTACTGTTGTTGTTAAAGCAAGAATAATCGCTGGGAACACACTTTATGCTCCTTCCTGGGCTAACCTTTGCAATGAAGTCAGATGAAGGGAACAAGGCTATCTTTTCCCATTGGCCAAGGTTCGATACCTTGTTTGCAAGCCAGGTGTTGATTTTGCTGCTGCACTTGCACGAGGCCACAGCTAGCAAGAAGTCTGTTTTGCATGGATTCAAAGGGCTTCTTTGTGAGCTCATTCATTATAACAGATAAGTTCCACTTGGGAATATTTCTAGCTAATCTAGGTCTGTCTCTCTGAAGACTTGAAAGAAGTCTGTTCAAGTCATAACTTAGAACTTTGTGAAGGCTTGCAGGACCCAAGGAGTCCAATACAGTAGTCTGTAGCCATTAATAGTCACCAAGCATCAATTTGAGCCTTGGAACAAGAGCATAAAAAAGTCTGAAAATTGTTTTATGAAGGTTTGGAGAAAACCACCGGATTTTCCCTGCATCATTTTTAAAAAAGGGCCAACATTGATTCTCAGATAGGACTTGATGACTTTTGAGAGGCAGCAATTCTCTCTGTCATTCCCCTAGAGAAGCCTTGTTTGGAGTTGCTCAATCCTAGACACCAAGCATGAATGGTGAGACACTGTGGGTTGTGAAAACACCCGATTGCTTGACTATCTGAGTAGAGTTGGAGACGCAAGCAACAGGAGTGGAATTTCTATTGATAGTTGTACCAGATCCCAGAACCAGGGCATGCCTGGCTAGCCCGGGGCTACCAGAATGAGCAGGCCGTTACACTGAGGACATTTGAGGATATGTATATGCTACAAGGCCCGACTAGTTTATGTTCAGAGTATTTATGTTCCATGTTTGTTGATCTGGTACTGGAGAGACATACAGTGGCAACTTGTGGTTTTGACATGTGGAAGAGTGAACCACTTTTGGCAGATTCTTTTGAACACTTGAGGGTGTAGTAACCACTCTTGTTGATTGAATCTGAGTTGATCTGGACAGGGAATCTGCAATCACATTCAGACACCTTGGAATGTGTCTGGCATGGAGTGGTATTTGGATCAGTAACACCAGCTCATGATTCTCCACAGAAGGACGCACCTTTCCACTGAGTGAGTTCTGCCCTGTTTGTTGATGTAGGCTACTACTGTAAGGTTGTAGGATTAGGACCCATTTTCCAGGGTCTCCGATTTGTACAGACAGGGATCCTAAGTCCCAGTACCTGGGCTTGGGTCTCGGGAACATGCTGTGGGTTTCTCAAGGACAAAGGTTCCAGTCCCTGGGTTCTCAGATCTCCCAGAAGCTCACTGCTGGGTATTAATGTTGCCAAACCAACCTAAGCCTACGCCATTGTTTGACAAACACATGTACTCCAGACAATGATGTCACTGAAGGGGTTTCCTGGTGATTCCTTTCAACAAAGACTCTGTTTTCAATACTTTATTTACATATTTAACCTTTCAAATGGTCAAGGATGTAACACATAAGCACTAAACCCTTAAAATATTTTATTTTGACAGCCGCAGTTCCTGTATATAAGCTACAAACATCGAGTCCTAGTTGTCCATTCTTTACTTTCCACTGGGAACTCAGGATTGAGTTTAAAGTGTAAAATATATTAAAAACACTGATATTTTATTTTATTTACAATTTATTTTATTTTGACAGGTAGTACACTCGCTGTGCTATGAAAGTCATTGTAAACAGTAACAGTCCTGAGAGCTGGGACTTCGCATTTAAAGCTCGGGACCTATTCCCAGCAATGGCGGTAGACACATTAGTTTATATACAGTTTCTGATGGAGTGATATCCAAACAGCACACATATATTCTAAAATTCTGACATTTCACATAAAATAACCTTGTCAGAACAACCACACCAAATATCTGTAAGTCACCAGACTAAACATATCCACTGAATAAAAACTAAATTGTTCACACAGAAAACAACACATTCTCAATAATATGGTGGCCAATGAGAAGAAGGAAGTACTGCACATGTTCACTATCCATGTCATCGAATAGCTGGGGTACAACTAAAGCTTGGCTGGTCATTTGAACTCTTTTTTTTTTCAAGAGTTGACCAGTTGGATGCAGCCACCTGAGATAAGCATTGAGTCCCAGATGGTAAGCTATTGGAGCACAATAAAATCAAGTGATTTAATGGGGGTGTTCCACTGGGGCCGTCTTGTCGGTAACCAAGGATTTTTCGAGGGTTGGGAGCAATGTTTACAGAGATGTTAGGGTCGGTTGTAGTTTCGCGGCTTGTCGGCAAAAATGTTTGATATTTCACCGACCCTCCCCGACTCTTGCTCCTGACCGTGGCTTCGCCCACCTGAAAACTGGCTTCTAATCACTTCCATTCTTGTTCAAGCACTACAGTCCTTATCACTTCCAGTCTTGTCCTATCATGAAACCGGCTTGTCTTTGTCACTTAAGTCTTATACTGCTCATTTGTAACTCATTTCCAGTATGACGAGAGGTAAAAATATGACAATAAATTATGTTAAGACTGAGAAAAAACTGTGCAAGTGATCAGAATCTAAATTTAACAGGTAGAAAGGGTCCACATGTATGTTGTAAATATTACGAAACCTGAAAAAATGTTTATTTGGTCATATAATAATGAAACTCTCAGCCTATTTTAACATAGCAATTTCTGGGAAAAAAGGGATCAAGTGTTGACCTATCAAACAAGAGGAGAGTGCCCGTGAACGGGCACTGTGTCAGCTGACTGAGTGTTTTTGATTTGTGAAGGTAATAATGAGAGGAAAGCATAATTATCAGGGAAAGTGCTGTACAGAAGTACAGTAAATGGTAATTGAACAGCATGTTCAAAAGAAATTCTGAAGCTGACAGAAGAAAAGGACAAAAAAGTTGTGCCCTGCAAATGGTATTATGAAGGAAAGTAACAAGGTAACCGTTTAAGTGTAAAAAGTAGGTTAAAACATATTTAAAGAAATACTGCAAATGCAGTATCCTCGTACGACCTTGAAGAAGGGGTCCAAGGTCAAATCCAACCACACAAAAACATTCCCAGCCCATGATTTCCTATAGGTTGGTTTACCATCCCAAACCTCTAGGACCAATAATAAGCAAGTTATAAGCACTTTTAAGTTTGGCTGTCCTTATTTGACCTTGAAGGAGGGGTCCACAGGTCAAATCTGACTACACCAAAAGATTCCCAGCCCATGATTTCCTATAGCATGGTTTACCATCCCAAATCTCTAGAACCAATAATAAGCGAGTTATAGGCACTTTTAAGTTTCACTATCTTTGTTTGACCTTGAAGGAGGGGTCCAAGGTCAAATCCGACCACACCAAATGATTCCCAGCCCATGATTTCCTGTAGGTTGGTTTACCATCCCAAACCTGTAGGACCAATAATAAGCGAGTTATAAGCAATTTTAAGTTTGGCTATCCTTGTCTGACCTTGAAGGAGGGGTCCAAGGTCAAATCGGACCACATCAACAGATTCCCAGGCCATGATTTCCTATATGTCTGTTTACCATCCCAAACCTCTAGGACCAATAATAAGGGAGATATAAGCACTTTTCACGACTGACAAAGAAACGCCTGTGGCGGCCATCTTGGTTTTCAAAATGAGGCCAAAAATATTCCCAGTCATGATTTTATAATGAGGAACATATCCTGTGAATTTGAGATCTCTACCTATAATACCCTTTGCTCTAGAGGGCCAACAAAAGTCCTTGTTTAAAGTCGAATAAACGTCCCTGGCGGCCATCTTGTTTTTCAAAATGAGGCGAAAAATATTCCCAGGCAACATTTTATGGTTATTAATATATCCTGCAAACTTGAGAAGACTAACTATAATATTTTTTTTCATTAGAGCGGTAATGGTGAAATCTCTCTACACACTGCGGCTATCCAGTGGATACAATGATTTACTCAATAGTGAGAACCTCAAAGTAGCTATTACTCAGCTATGCCATGAGCTACAAGTCTGAAATTTTACTCTGTTATAGCTGACCCCAAAATAGGTGAATAACCTAATGAAACAAAATACTCTAAATGCAATAGTTTTCAAGTTATAAGTGATTTACTCAACAGTGATAACCTAAAAGTAGCTATTGCTCAGTTGTGCCATGAGCCACAGGTCTGTAATTTCACTCTGTTATAGCTGACCCAAAAGTAGCTGAATAATGTATTTACACAAATTTCTGTAAATGCAAATTTCAAGTTATAAGTGATTTACTCAACAGTAATACCCACAAAGTAGCTATTACTCAGCTATGCCATGAGCTACAAGTCTGAAATTTTACTCTGTTATAGCTGACCCCAAAATAGGTGAATAACATATTGAAACAAAATGCTCTAAGTAAATAAGTGATTTACTCAACAGTGATAACCTAAAAGTAGCTATTACTCAGCTATGCCATGAGCTACAGGTCTGAAATTTTACTATGTTATGGCTGACCCAAAAGTAGCTGAATAACATATTTATATGAAATTATCTAAATGCAATAGTTTTCAAGTTACAAGTGATTTTACTAATGATGGAATTTACTGAAAAGCCCAAAAGTAGCTATTACTCACTTAGCTATTGAGACAGACACCCAAGTTACTCGCCATGCTGTAGCTATAAAAAAAGTAGCTGAATAACATATTTTAACAAAATGCTCTAAATGCAACACTTCAAGTTATAAGTGATTTAGTGCATGATTTCATGAATTTTAATGCATTAAAAATTATTAAAAAAATTTAATTTAAAAAATAAGACAGATCCAGGTCTCATACTCACACAAAAGAATCTACCTCTGGCCTAGTACATATATGCAAGATATGAGAGAAATCCCTGCAATAGTCACTGAGAAAATTGTGATAAAGTGTTGAATTTCTCACCTCCCTTGTAATGTCTCTAGCAAACAGACGAACAGACAGTTTGCATGCCTTGAACAATTTTTCATCATCGATAGATAAGGTATCTTAAAAAACAGCATGTCTCTAGGCCTTGTAGTTTTGGAAGAGAAGTTGTTCACGTGGACGCGTACGCCCACGCCGCAGAGTGACGACATAATGTCAGTTGACATAAAAATCGAGAAAATTAGGTCAAGGACATTTGGATATCATAATATTTACACAATATTTGGATCCTATCATGCGACCAAAGGCCGGTTTCACAAAGGGTCTCAAACTTAGCCTGGACTTAGGCTAAGTCAAGGACTTAAATCTAAGCCTTTTGTCTTTGCTAAGTCCTGGACTTAAATAAATTTCACAAAGGGTGAATCAGGTAAGTCCAAACTTATCATATAATCACAGTGGTTTTCTATGTCATGTGACCCTTTATATATTGTCAAAATATTTTAATAGTAACATATATCCTTCGTTTAACTCATTTTGTCTTTCAAAAAAATGCTGTTTTTCAATGTAAAGTCTTGTAACCACAAAAATATGTCCAAAGATTAATTTAGGGAGGTGTTCTATACACTTATTCCTTGTTTTCAAGCAATTCAAATGTTGAAGTGAGAAACTTTTATGGCAGCCATATTTAAGTCTTTATTTACAAAAGTTAAACCTACTCCCGGGTAGATTTTGCCAAAGCCTGGACTTAGCAGTTTTGTGAAACCCTCTCAGTCTAAGACCACAGACTTAGCCTCATTTTAAGAGAAAAGTCTAAACTTTAAGTCTAAGTCCAGGCTAAGTCCTTTTGTGAAACCGACCCCAGAACTACAGCTTGTTTACTCTTACATCCAGATTTTTTTCCTGAGGCTA
The DNA here is from genome assembly GCA_964017235.1 of Sabellastarte sp. h YS-2021. Lineage (NCBI taxonomy): Eukaryota > Metazoa > Annelida > Polychaeta > Sabellida > Sabellidae > Sabellastarte > Sabellastarte sp. h YS-2021. The sequence goes on along the minus strand of OZ024931.1, from coordinate 16,582,005 downwards.
GGATTTATTTGGTATAAATGTGTAGAGTATGCTTACAGGGGTGACATTTAGAAGCTGTTTTCCCCCAGAGGTCCGAATTTGGCGTATAAAAGCCAGCAACAAGTGAGAGGGTTTTTATTGTTACATGAGAAATTGTCAGAAGCACATTTCTCTCTGCATGTTTGAATAGGATGCAATACTGTTAATGAATTTTTTAAAATTTTAAATGGCTCTTTCATCATGGTCTGAATCAGGAATACATTGATTTATTTCTTATATAATGTTATATTCCAAGCGTAAAAACCATAGTAAAAAAACAAGCAATCAGTGTCTGTGAACGGGCTCTGTGTCAGATGACTGTGTGTTTTGAGTTTCAGAGTAGAAGTTATGGAAGAAAAGGACACAAAAGTTCCGCCCTGGAAATGGTATTCAGAAGGAAAGTAAGAACGTAACTGTTAAGGTGTAAACAGTAAGTTAAAAAACATATTTAAACAAAATACTGTCAATGAAATAGTTTTCAAGTTACAACTGATTAACTGAAAAGTGAAAATCTAAAAGTAGCTATTGCTCACCTATGCCATGAGCTACAGGTCTACAATTCACTGTGTTATAGCTGACCCATAAGTATGTGAACAACATATGTAAACAGATTACTCTAAATGCAATAGTTTTCTGATTTCTGATTTACTCAGCAGTGAGAAAACTTGAAAGTACCCATTGTTCAGCCATGCCATGACATACAGGTCTTCAAATTCACTATGTTAAAACTGACCCAAAAGTAGGTGAACAACATATTTATAGAATATACTTAAAATGCAATATTTTTCAACAGTGAGAACCTGAGAATAGCTATTACACAGCTATGTCATGAGCTACACGTCTGCAATTATTTTACTATGTTATAGCTAATTCAAAAGTAGGTGAATAACATATTTAAACAAAATTCTCTAAATGCAATAGTTTTCAAGTTACAAATAATTACCTCAACAGAGAAAACCTCAAAGTAGCTATTGCTCAGCTATACCATGACATACAGGTCTACAATTTCACTATGTTATAGCTGACCCAAAAGTAATTGAACAACATATTTAAACAACATACTCTACATACAATACTTTTCAAGTTGCAACTGATTCTCTCAATAGAACCTCAAAGTAGCTATTACTCAGCTGTGCCATGAGCTACAAATCTGCAATTTTACAATGTTATAGCTAATTCAAAAGTAGATAAATAACATATTAAAACAAAATATTCTAACTGCAATAGTTTTTAAGTTACAACTGATTAACTCACCAGAAAAAACCTCAAAGTAGCTATTGCCCAGCCATGGAATGAGGTCTGCAACTTTATACTATGTTACAGCTGACCCAAAAGTATGTGAACCATGTATTTAAAGAAAATACTCTAAATGCAATAGTTTTCAAGTTAAAACTGATTTACTCAACAGTGAAGGCCTGAGAATAGCTATTACTCAGCTATACCATAAGATACACATCTGGAACTTTACTATGTTATAGCTAGTTCAAAAGTAAATGAATGAATAAGATATTTAAACAAAATTCTCTAAATGCAATAGTTTTCAAGTTACAACTGATTTACACAACAGAAAAAAACTCAAAGTAGCTATTGCTTAGCTATGCAATAAGTTACAGGTCTGTAATTTTTCTATGTTGTAGCTGACCCAAAAGTAGGTGACTAACATATTTTAAAGAAAATATTCTATAGTCAATAGTTTTCAAGTTATAACTGTTTTATTCAACAGGGATAATATCAAAGTAGCTATTACTCAGCTATGCAATGAGCTACAGGTCTACAATTTTACTATGTTATAGTTGACCCAAAAGTATCTGAATAACATATTTATACAAAATACTGTAAATGTAACAGTTTTCAAGTTACAACTGATTTACTCAAGAGTGAGAAGCTCAAAATAGCTATTGCTTAGCTATGAAATAAGCTACAGGTCTGCAATTTTACTATGTTATAGCTGATCCAAAAGTAGATGAATAACATATCAAACAAAATACTCTAACTGCAATAGTTTTGAAGTTACAACTGATTTACTCGACAGTGATAACATCAAAGTAGCTATTACTCAGATATGGAAAGAGCTACAGGTCTGCAATATTACTATGTTATAGCTGACCCAAAAGTAGCTGAATAACATATTTACACAAATTTCTGTAAATGCAATTGTTTTCCAATTATAACTGATTTACTCAACAGTGAGAACCTCAAAGCAGCTATTACTCAGCTATGCAATGAGCCACAGGTCTGGAATTTCACTATGTTATAGCTAACTCCAAAATAGGTGAATAACATATTTATATGAAATTCTCTAAATGCAATAGTTTTCAAGTTACAAGTGATTTTACTCATGATGGAGGTTACTGAAAAGTCCAAAAGTAGCTATTACTCACTTAGCTATTGAGATAGACACCCAAGTTACTCACCATGTTGTAGCTATGGAAAAAGTAGCCGAATAACATATTTTAACAAAATGCCCTAAATGCAATACTTTTCAAGTTATAAGTGATTTAGTGTATGATTTCATGAATTTTAATGCATTAAAAATTATTTAAAAATTCATAAAAAAAATAATTAAGAAAGATCCAGGTCTCATACTCACACAAGAGAATCTACTTCTGGCCTAGTACACTATTTATGTGCAAGATATGAGAGAAATCCCTGCAATAGTCACTGAGAAAATTGTGATAAAGTGTTACAATTTTCATACTTAGGGTGGGGGGTACCTCACTTACAATGGCTGTAGCAAACAGACGAACAAACAGATCTGCATGCCATGAACAGTTTTTCATGCTAGATAGATAAGCTATCTTTTAAAAAAACAGCATGTCTCTAGGCCTTGTAGTTTCGTCGGAGAAGTCACTCACGTGTATGCGTACGTCCACGTCGCAGAGTGACGACATAATGTCAGTGACTTGTCTGTCAGCTGACATAAAAATGTCAATGTTGTAGTTTTGGTCACATGATGGGATCCAAATATTTAGTATTGACTTAGTTTTCAATTTGTTGATTGGTTGACACTTGATCCCTCATTTCCCCAGAAATTCATCAAAACCTGACTGGCAATACTGACTGTAAGTTTGGTCATTGTGAGCTGGTAAACTTCTCCAGTCTTGTTGGTTTGCCACTATGGCTTGTTGTGAAGACCTACGTGTTTTGTCTGTTGTACCTCTATGGCTTCTCCTCACAGTTTCCTGTCTTGTCATGGAGAAAAACATCCAACACCAAGTCAGGTCAGGATCTAGATCCAGACAAGCCGGGATGCACTATGTCCTGTTAGGAAAGTGAAACCGACCCAGAATTTTCCCGCGGTTTTTTTCTGGATTTTTGTCCCTGACCGCTGACTCACCCTAGAGTTGTAGAGTTGGTTATAGTGTTGGCTACAGTGGTACACCCCCATAATGAAGAATAAGGTGTTTTTGACATTCGAAGGAAAATATCACATTGTGTATAGGTGAGATAGATTAATGATGGCAATTTTAATTTTCCTACTCCAAATCAAGAGATTCAGAGAACAAAAAAAAATGTATCAAACATCCTTCAACTGGCGTATTTCTTTGTCCACTCTTTTGCAGTGCTATCGTACTTTTGGCGGTTGCTTTTGTATAACCTCGCGGCCTCTATAAAGTATGGATCATCTGCATTTGCATCCGTCAGCAATGATGATAGAGATACCAAGACTGAAACAAAGTATGAAGTAGTAATTACATGCAAAAGTCAGAGTTTTGGTTTTGTTTTCAAAAACAGATGTGAAGCACATATAAAGCTAAAATGGTTTTGTTAACCAAAATTAAGCATCCTAAAAGCATATATCTAAAGTCATTGAAGAAACAGAAAGTGCAAATATGGAAGAAGTATATAGAATCTGTGAATATGTATGGAACATGTATATTTTGCAGAGATACTAGACATAACAAAGCAGAGCACTAAAAAAAGTTCACTGTGCATTCTTAAATAGTAAACCAAAAAGCCTATTTATCTTTTTTCTGTTTCCTATAATTATTAGTAGAGATCAAGTATTTTACTGAGACTAGATCCAGACAAACTGAATGCTACTTTTAGAATTTTAGATTTTTTTCTATTTTTAAATAAAATTAATGTACATGATTGTGTCCTTTAAATTTGGAAAAAAAAACATGAGAAAAACATCATATCTATTCATATCACATGTGATAATGCACACACAGCACATCTTTCACTGATAAACATTAGATAAATATATAATGGGGTTGTGTGTTTGGGCGAGTGTAGGCAAAGGGAGAAAATTTGTTTGATGCATCTGTAAATATCTGCATTGTATGCTGGACAGGGTACAGGGAGCTCTCCTGGAAATATATTGGTTTGCTTCCGCCACCAAGATGAACAAAGAGATACCCTGGGACAGACATCTTCTTCTCTAGAGACTCTGGTGTTACGGTCACGGGCAAGCACGGTAGCAATTACCGGTTGTCTTTAAGTTGTAACAGAAAAAAAAACCAAAAAGCTTAACTTAACAAATTTATTTAATAGTCAACAATAATGATTACAGTCAACTGGTATGCCCTTAACTAAGCACACTAATACAATAACAAGATCTAGCTGACCTGACCACTGAGATTAAGAATAAGTTTATCCGCCGTATCCCGCAATCTGTCCTGTAATCCGTCCTGTGGTATATTCTGTGATCTGTCCAATGTCCTGTGGTCTGTCCCGTGATCTGTCCAGCGTTCACTCGCACACAGATATCTATATCCTGTGACCTGTCCCACACTCAACAACACAAAAGGTGTTTGTCCTGCTATCCTGTATATATCCAGTCACACAGAAGGTCTGTCTGGAGATTTTTAGAGAGTTAACACAATTGTACTGTCTGCTCCAAGATATGGACAATGTCCAAAATGCAGTAAATCCACTCTCTGTTATATAACTGTACAATATCCAAAAATATCCAAAGTGCAATAAATCTGTCCAGACAATGTATCTAGTTCACTCCAGTAAAAGTTCACAGCAACACAAGTTATATTATATTCCAAAACACAATAGCTCTCCTTATAGCCAGCGAATACAAAGTTCACTTGTGGTCAGATGTACATTCCTTATATACATTCACAGATTTCTCTGGAATTATACAGAACCAACTCAAAAAGGCTTGAGCCATCTAGGCCAAAGGAGGAAGTTCTAGAAACTACTGGTAATTGGGTTTCCCCAAATCTAACATAACCACTGAGGGGGGGATTTCCCCCAGTCTGTGAACAGATCAATAAACACTAAAACACAAAAGTCAATAACTCCCTTACTTTAAATGTCAACACACAAAAAGAACCAACAACACAATTATCTTTTATGACAATGTACAAACATAAAGCCCAAATTAAACAATGCACTAATATAGTGCCTAACACATGTAATATACAATGTACTAATATAGTGTCCAACACATGTAACACCTCCCCCCTTAAAGAAAAATTTTGGAAGCCAAGGAGTTACAAAATTTTACAAGAGATTTTTACCAGGTATATATACACAGGTAATAACTTTTTACAAAACATATTTATCTAAATACAAAAGTAAAATTAGTACCATGTATAACCTTTATAAACTTGCTAATTACAGGTATATCAATTACAATTTAAATACAGCTTCTGGACAGGGCGTCCGCACAGATATTATCCTTTCCTTTAACATGTTCTATTTGAAGATTGTGTTCTTGCAACATTAAACTCCAGTTCAATAATCTTCTATTTTTGTTTTTCATTTTGTGCAAGAAGACTAGTGGATTGTGATCTGTGTATACAACGGTGGGTTTTGATGATGAAGATATGTATATGTCAAAATGCTGGATGGCCAAAATGAGTGCTAAACATTCTTTTTCTATTGTAGAGTAGTTCTTTTGATGAACATTAAATTTTTTTGAAAAATAGCAGATGGGATGTTCAATATCTTCATTATCACACTGCAGTAAAACTGCACCTGCACCCACATCACTGGCGTCTACAGCCAGCCGGAAAGGTTTACTGAAGTCCGGAGCAGTTAGTACGGGCTCTAAACAGAGAAGGTTCTTTACTTTGTCAAATGATTTTTGACAAGTCTCTGACCAGTGATATTTTACATTCTTTTTCAGTAGCTCAGTCAGTGGAGCAGTGACTTCTGAAAAGTTTTTGCAAAATTTTCTATAATATCCTGCCATTCCAAGGAACCTCATTAAGCTTTTCTTATTTTCAGGAACGGGGTAGTCAATGATGCTTTTGACTTTGGCTTTGATTGGTGTCACAACTCCATGACCTACTACATGCCCTAAGTAAATAACTTTGGCTTTTACAAAGTCACTCTTTGACAAATTTACAGTGAGGTTTGCCTCTTTGAGCCGAAACAAGACTTGTTCAAGCCTTTTTAAATGTTCTTCCCAAGTATCACTAAAGATGACAATATCATCCACATACACTTCAACACCTTCTAAGTCTTTTAAACATATATTCATTAGTCTTTGAAATGTGGCCTGGGAGTTCTTCATGCCAAATGGCATCACCTTGTACTGATATAGACCATCAGGGGTCACGAAGGCTGATATTTCTTTGGCCCGCTCAGTAAGAGGTACACACCAATATCCTTTCAGTAAATCACACTTTGTGATGTATTTGGCATTGCCAATCCGATCAATACAGTCTTCCATCCTTGGGATAGGGAAGGAATCCGTTTTACTCAAAACATTGACTTTTCTGTAGTCAGTGCAATATCTGATTGAACCGTCTGGTTTCGGGACCAAAACACAAGGAGATGCCCAACTACTTTGACTTGGTTCAATTATATCCTTTTCTAGCATGTATTGCACTTCCTGCCTTAATTTTTCGAGTTTCATAGGATTTACCCGATACGGATGCTGTTTGATCGGACGGGCATCGCCGACATCGACATCATGCATGAGTATATTTGTCCTATTAGGGGCATTTGGGAACACTGACTTATACTTTAAGAGCAATTCAATGAGTGGAACTCTCTTATCTGGTGGTACATGACTCAGTTTGGCTTCCAAATCATCAAGGATCTCAGAATTACTCAACCTAATTTTACATTCAACATCAAGATCAGGAGTGTCGTCCCATATTTCATGCTCCTGATTACTGTTACTTTCTATGTTACAGTCAGTAACCATAACAGGTTTTTTCACACCCCTTTCAAAGTATGGTTTTACCATATTTACATGACATAGTTGGGTTGACTTTCTTCTGTCCGGGGTTTCAATGATATAGTCCAGGTCACCTACTCTCTTTAACACTTTGTATGGCCCGTGATATCTGGCCTGTAACGTATTTCCCTGGACAGGTAGTAACACTAAAACCTTGTCACCTGGTTTGAAAATACGGTTTTGTGACTTCCTATCATAAAGCATCTTCATTTTTGACTGAGAATTTTTCAAATTTTGTTGCGCCAGCTCACAAGCCTTCTTTAACTTATTTCTGAACTTTGAAATATAATCTAGTAGATTTAGGCTCTCAGTGTTCTCAGATAACCAATTTTCCTTCAACAGCTTGAGAGGACCACGGACTGAATGGCCAAAGACCAACTCGAAGGGACTAAAGCCTAAAGACTCTTGAACAGACTCTCTAACTGCAAACAATAATAAGCTGATGCCTTCATCCCAATCTTTTTCATTATCTAAACAAAATGTCCTAATCATATTCTTCAAAGTGGAATGGAACCTTTCAAGTGCACCTTGGGATTCTGGGTGATAAGCACTAGATTTGATCTGTTTGGCACCTAACTGAAATACAACCTGTTGAAATAGTCCTGACATAAAATTTGACCCTTGATCTGACTGGATCTCTTTTGGTAAGCCAACTAGAGTAAAGAAATTAACCAGAGCTTTTGAGATTTTGGGAGCTGTTATGTTGGTCAATGGTAATGGCTTCGGGAAATCTGGTTGAGGCGCACATAATGGTCAAAAGATATTGGTTTCTGGATTTAGTTTTTCGTAAGGGACCTACACAGTCAATTATCACTTTGCTAAATGGTTCCTCAAATGCTGGAATGGGTTTGAGAGGAGCTACAGGAATTTTTTGGTTTGGCTTCCCTACCATTTGACAAATGTGACAAGTCTTGCAAAATTCTGCCACACAGTGCCGAATTTGAGGCCAATAGAAATGTTTGGTTATCTTGTTGTAAGTTTTGTTGATGCCTAAATGGCCACCCATCGGAGACTCATGGGCCAATTTCAGTATCTCACTTCGGTACATTTTTGGTACAACAATCTGGTGTACTACTGACCATTCTTCAGATGCAGGGACATTTGGTGGCCTCCACTTTCGCATAAGTACACCATTTCTGACATAATAGCCTACAGGGACCTTATCTAGCTCTACTGGTGGCAAGACCAACTTGAATAAAGGAGCTAATTCAGGGTCATTTTCCTGCTCTGAAATCAATTTTGATTTTGAAAGCGATACATCTTTGCAGTCAATTGGGTCTTGTTTTTCAGAATCTACCCTATCCTTGGGATTAGTATCACTAAAATTCTGCACATCATGGTCATAGTTGTTTAAGAATGTATCTGACAAATCAACTAAGACATCTGCAGATTGTTTACAATCTTTTGGTTCTTCTTGGGCCTTTTTGGCCATAGCTCGAGTCACAGCACAGGAGGGAAAAATACCAGGAATAACCTCTTCTAATTTCTCAGTGCTAACCAAAGTGATCGGCTTAGAAGTAACCTTAGGATCAGCAACTACCTTTCCACCTGCAAGATCATTTCCCAACAACAAAGATACCCCTTTAATGGGTAAAGTGGGCCTGGTACCCACAACAACAGAACCAGTAACTAAGTCTGATACTAACTTGACCTTATGCAAGGGAACGTTCACACAGCCTCCTTCAATACCTTGAGCAATGACACTCTCACCAGTAGATGTGCTTACACTCAATGGCAATACACCTTCTAAAAGTAAGGACTGAGTAGCTCCAGTGTCTCTTAATATCTTAATGGGGACCTGACTGGAACTACTTTCCAAGGATACAAAACCCTCAGACACAAAAGGTTTGAACTCTTCCCTAATAATCTCAGACTTGTCTAAACCAATACTAGACTCTGCTCTATTGGGATTTGAACGCCAGTTAGACTTGCTAGACACAAAGGCGTTGGGCGTTGCCTCCTTTTCTCTTCTCTTCTTTAAGAGCCAACAGTCAGACATAACATGCCCAGGTTTCTTACAATAGTGGCAAACAGGAGCAAAGGATCTGGGTTTCCTATCCTTACTCATAGTCTGATTTGAGGTTTGACCCTTATCTGAACTCTTTTCTGGAGCTACATTTTCAGATTTCTTTCCTATTTCTGGATACGACTTTTTAGCAGGACCAAAGGACTTATTCTTGTTGAAAGTGGACTTGTGAGTTAGCGCATAATCATCAGCATAAGCTGCTGCTTTTGCCAAATTTTCAACTTTCTGTTCATCTAGATAGGTTTTAATGTCATCACGAACACACCTTTTGAACTCTTCAATCAAAATAACTTGCCTAAGTTTTTCAAAGTCTGTACCTACTTCCCTAGAATTACACCATCTGTCAAAATACACTTCTTTCTCATTGGCAAATTCAACATGAGTTTGACTTTCTTGTTTACGATAATTTCTGAATTTTTGACGATATGCTTCTGGTACCAACTCATATGCTTTCAAAATAGCATTTTTGACAGAGTTATAGTCCACACATTCAGAAATTGGCAAAGCTGTGTATGCCTCCTGGGCCTTTCCCCTCAAAACACTTTGGAGCAATAAAGGCCACTGGTCTGTAGGCCATTTCAAATTTTGAGCTACTCTTTCAAAGTGTTGAAAGTACTTATCGACCTCCGACTCATTAAAAGGTGGTACCAGTCGCACATTTTTACCCAAATCAAATTTGGTAGCAATGGACTCTTCATGGGCAATTCTACGGGCATTGAGTTCTAAAGCTCTCATTTCTCTTTCATGTTTAAGCGCTCGCTCTTCCTTTTGAGCTTGAGCTTCAAGCTCTTCTTTTCGCTGTTGAGCTTCAAGCTCTTCTTTTCGTTGTTGAGCTTGAGTTTCAAGCTCTTTAAGTCTTAACTCTCTTTCAATTTCTAATCGCCTGATCTCATATTGCCCAGAAGGTTCCATTGGTAGAGGCTTATACACTTCTAAACAACTATCAGGTAAAACATCTTCATCAACTAACTGTTCAACAATAAGCCTTTTAAGTTCATGTTTACGTGTTGACCTTTTCACCTCTAACTGTAACTCTTGTGCTATCTGCATTAACATATCTTTTTTAAAAGTTTCTAGAACTTCCATAGATGGTGACTGTACAAACTCTTTAGCACTAGCCATTTTGGGCACTGTTGACTGTAACCAATTACTAAATCAAATGGATTTTCAAAATGTTAATTGAACGGTTGCTCAAATGGTTGTAATCAAATGGTTGGATCCCGGACGAGCCCCCAATTTTCCTGTTACGGTCACGGGCAAGCACGGTAGCAATTACCGGTTGTCTTTAAGTTGTAACAGAAAAAAAAAGCAAAAAGCTTAACTTAACAAATTTATTTAATAGTCAACAATAATGATTACAGTCAACTGGTATGCCCTTAACTAAGCACACTAATACAATAACAAGATCTAGCTGACCTGACCACTGAGATTAAGAATAAGTTTATCCGCCGTATCCCGCAATCTGTCCTGTAATCCGTCCTGTGGTATATTCTGTGATCTGTCCAATGTCCTGTGGTCTGTCCCGTGATCTGTCCAGCGTTCACTCGCACACAGATATCTATATCCTGTGACCTGTCCCACACTCAACAACACAAAAGGTGTTTGTCCTGCTATCCTTTATATATCCAGTCACACAGAAGGTCTGTCTGGAGATTTTTAGAGAGTTAACACAATTGTACTGTCTGCTCCAAGATATGGACAATGTCCAAAATGCAGTAAATCCACTCTCTGTTATATAACTGTACAATATCCAAAAATATCCAAAGTGCAATAAATCTGTCCAGACAATGTATCTAGTTCACTCCAGTAAAAGTTCACAGCAACACAAGTTATATTATATTCCAAAACACAATAGCTCTCCTTATAGCCAGCGAATACAAAGTTCACTTGTGGTCAGATGTACATTCCTTATATACATTCACAGATTTCTCTGGAATTATACAGAACCAACTCAAAAAGGCTTGAGCCATCTAGGCCAAAGGAGGAAGTTCTAGAAACTACTGGTAATTGGGTTTCCCCAAATCTAACATAACCACTGAGGGGGGGATTTCCCCCAGTCTGTGAACAGATCAATAAACACTAAAACACAAAAGTCAATAACTCCCTTACTTTAAATGTCAACACACAAAAAGAACCAACAACACAATTATCTTTTGTGACAATGTACAAACATAAAGCCCAAATTAAACAATGCACTAATATAGTGCCTAACACATGTAATATACAATGTACTAATATAGTGTCCAACACATGTAACACTGGTATCAACCAAATGCTCTTGAGGTGCCACTTGATTGGTCCCATTTGAAGGCATGCCTAGGGGACCAGCATCTCTGTGACTGAACAATCATATAAGAGACATAAATTGCCTTACTGAACAACGCTCCTTGACATAAGTCACCCAATCTTTGACTTCAGATTCTGCCAATTTTCTATGTAAGTCTGACTCATACTTGCAGGATGTTTACTGGTAGCTTTCAAATTTGAACACTTGTTTGGGTTTCAGCTCTGATCTTTCTATAATTATGAGCCAAGCTAGATCCGAACAAAGAGCTAGAAGAGTTTGTGTTGAGAGTGTCTTGTGAGAGAGGGCTGATCAACCAGTCATGTATTTACTGTGGTTAGTCTGATCCCTCTTGCTTGAGCCATGCATTTCACCTTTTACCACAATAGTAAACTGAATAGGAGTGTAGGAAGTTCAACATAATAACTGGTATTTCTTCATATCGGGACCTTTGGTTAAATTCTTGAACTTTGGTGAATAGGGATGTGAAAGTGTGGCTGAAGTCAAGGAGATTGGTCTCCACTTGTTTAGTTTCGGGATGGTTGTGAAAGATCGGAGACTTTTATGAATCAGAGGTCTGCAAAGAGTGGGATTTGCCACAACACTGTGGACACTTGTAGCAAGACTGACAAAGACTGAATAACATACATAAGAAATATCTTTGACATGGTTCATACTGGTTTTGTGGTACCTGGGTGTTACACCTTTTTGTTGTGGAGATCCACTTGTACATGTATTTACATAAGCACAAGAGCCATAACAGACATGCTACTTACACAGTCCTGGACAACACTTTTTACATTTGCAAAAATGATTACAATATTCTGTTCCAACACATTTGGGACATAAGGAACACAACCAGTTCTTCACAGAATTCCCAACTGAAAAGTAATTGTCACTTAAATTTCTGCTTTCCAGGGGCAGAGTTTAAACCAGAGTGGGAGGCTGACTGGCCTTACCTCTGGGGGTCTGTTATATTTCTTGTTTCTGCGCAAGTACATGAAGGCAGGTGCCTGAGATTTGCTAAGATAGAGGATAGGTAGGATTGATACCTGTTGCCCTTTGTGCGCAACCCCCCCCCCCCCCCCCCCCCCAGAAACTGAGCCTTCTGCCCTTCGCAAGGCATCATCGGGGAAAAGACCAGATTGATTCAGTAATGCATTCCTTAGGGCAAGCCAGTCATCCTGCTTGACACCTACCTTCAAAAAGGGTCAAGGTAGGCATCATGTCACATAAGTTTCAGGTTGGCCATGGACACAAAGGCAACATCAGTCATTTGTTGCATAGCTTTTCCAACTGAATCATTTTGGTTAAAATAGCATCAGAGATGCCCGTACCCACAGCCTGGGGAAATAGTTTTCAACACCATGAGATATAGAAGTAGTGAAACAGTACAAAGATCGGGATACTTTCAGAGCAGTATCAGATATATTAAGGTCTAAGTGATGCTTAAGTAGAGAAAATAACATCTAAGAGAAACAAAATGTATGCAAAGATAAAGTATTGAAACAAGACAATTCAATAACAAGATGACAGCATTAATCAGTAAACTAAAAACTATGATACACACCTACAACCCCTAAATGTCCCTACCAACTATCAACTTCCTACATTTTACAGTTTCAGAGATATTGCCTGGACAAAATTTTAAAGGTCAAGGTCACTACGGCAAGGTCAAATGTCAAATCAAGGTCACACCATGACATTGCACACCTACAACCCTTAACCAATGTCCCTACTAAGTATCAACTTCCTACACCTTACGCTCTCTGAGATATAGCCCGGACAAGATTTTATATGTCAAGGTCACTACGGCAAGCTCAAGGGTCAAATCAAGGTCACATCATATGAGGTTGCACACCTACACCCCCTAACCAATGCCCCTACAAAGTATCAACTTCCTACACCTTACAGTTTTTGAGATATAGCCCGGACAAGATTTTATAGGTTAAGATCACTACAGCCAGGTCAAAGGTCAAATCAAGGTCACATGATGTTGCACACCTACACCCCCTAACCAATGTGCCTACCAAGTATCAACTTCCTACACCTTACAGTTTCCGAGATATAGCCCAGACAAGATTTTATAGGTCAAGGTCATTACGGTAAGGTCAAATCAAGGTCACATTATGACGATGCACACCTACAACCCCCAACTAATGTCCCTACCAAGTGTCAACTTCCTACACCTTACGCTTTCAGAGATATAGCCCGGACAAGACTTTATAGGTCAAGGTCACTACGGCAAGGTCAAAGGTCAAATCAAGGTCGTACCATGATGTTGCACACCTACACCCCCCAACTAATGTCCCTACCAAGTATCAACTTCCTACACCTTACGGTTCCTGAGATATAGCCTGGACAAGATTTTATAGGTCAAGGTCACTAAGGCAAGGTCAAATCAAGGTCACATCATGGCGTTGCACACCTACACCCCCTAACAAATGTCCCTACCAAGTACCAACTTCCTACACTTTACAGTTTCTGAGATACAGGCCAGACAAACTTTTCCCGCCGCCCGCCTGCTGATCCGGACACCATGGGTGAAAACAATACCCCGACAGCCCTTAATTTGGGCTGTGGGGTAAAAAAAGCAGTCCAAATCGTGATTATTGTTTAGGGTCTTTGACATTTTAGGAATTTTTGTCTTTTGAAAGTTCTGGTTGAAAGATTTTCACAATACTCTAGATGCCCACCTGGTCAGACACTGGTTAAAACAAAAGGCCTGGTTGTAGATGTAAGAGGTTTCACAGGATGAAATTACTCACCAGTAAGCAATTTCCTGTGATAAAGGACAACACGGAAGCAGGACGGAGTCAGTTCCCAAGGGCTTTGCCACACAGCTGCAGAGGATAATAAGGTTTGTTACACCAAAAAGAAACAGAATATCCAGATTTCACCAAAGAAGGATCTTGAGGGTGCAAGTCATATTTTTGTTTGGCTTTTAGAAGGCTTTGGATATCAATCAACATAAAAGCCACACAAATCAGCAACACATTAATGATATCCAGTTAAGATAGTTGTAGTCATAGATTCAAATATTCACCTGCCCAGGTATTATTGTAATGGTTGTTAATGACTGTCCATCCAAGTCTGGTATGACCTCCCTCCCCATGTAGGAGCACACCCCTCTTAAAGTTTTGTGATAGGACTAGTCCTCAGAAACTATGTGATCAAATTCAACTGGTTGTTTGGTTTCTGAACCGGTCAGGTATTCCACTTCTCTAACTTCATTTAAATCATGAGCCAGAGTCTCCTTACTGGTAAAAAGTCCAGTACCAGGAGCAGAGGATTGAGAAAATACAGGTTAAGTGTCTATATCCTAATTGCCTTCCACTGGAGATTTCATAAAGAAAGGACTGAAGACTTAAAGACTGGACAATTAGAAAGTGAAGAAGTAGTTGGTAGAGGACAAACGAACACGTTAACTGAAGACTGAGTCCTGTTGTTTGGAAACCATGGTGATGCGAGCTTTAAGACATGCAAAACATGTACTCTGTTTATCTTGAAGTGTTGCAAACTGCTTCAACATGGCTACATAAGGGACGTAGAAGGCAAGGATGCTGTAGAAGGTCGAATATTATGTTGACTAGTGGATTTCCTTGCCATAGCCTTAACTTCAAATAAGGATTAACAGCTTGACCTTCGAGTTCCATATCCACTTTATTTTCAAGGTTCCTTTCTTTTCTGAGTTTATATTAAGGGTATAGCAAGCTTTAAAGCTTGAACCGGGGACTAAGAACTAGAAAAGATTTCTTTACCAACATACGCAAGGATCAAACTCTACCTTGTGGCAACTTGCACGCCATTTATGAGGGTCATATAAAGTTATTGTAGGGCCACATATAGCAAATGTTGCATGTGTGGCCACCTTGTGAGTGGCTTTGCACCTACCGGTCTGGCTGTGACTGTGGATCAGGATGAATTTTTTGAGGTTTTGCAAGATCAGCTTTTACAGGACAAAATCCTGATAGCTTTTGAGACCAAGTGCTACTGACTAAGTACCTATTTAGACCCCAGTTTGACCCAAAGGAAAGGGGTGTATAGTCTGATCTGTTCTATAGAGTCCCTATATACAGTTTCCTATTTATTCACAAAACATTTTAAAGCTATAACAGAAGTAAGAATGCAACAGCTAACTTTCAGGCAAGCATGTAGTCAAATCCTTGGATTTAAGAAGTGTTAAACCCTGAACTCCATATGTGTATTAATTGTCTAGTTTGCTTGTGACCTTCAAAATATGAGCTGAAAAAGTGCCCAGGGGTACAACCTTCCATTTTAGAGGCAACCTAGGTCTATCACTATTTCAACAAAATCGACAGTTGGGGTTTATAACATTTTATGATGGTGTACATATATTCCAGTATGGCAAGGTTAGTTGTGTGTTAAAGAGTCTTCTATAATTGTCCATGGGAGACTTAAAACATCTAAATTATGTGCTTGTGCCTTATTTGTATCTGTGCATGGTGATGGTGGCCAGCAACAATTTAAAAATAATTTATAGGGTAGATTTGTGTCCATGGGGAATACATTGGTAAAAAAACTTGCAAAAGCCATTTGCATTTGAAATTTCTTCTGTGCAGTGAGATAAGTAAGAATTGAAAAAGTACAAAGATTAGTAGACTTTCAGGGCCAATAGTGTCAGTCCAAATAATGTTAAGTAGAGAAAATAACATTTAAGACAGAGAAAATGTATGTAAAGATAAAGTATTAAAACAAGATACATGTAATTCAATAGCAGGATGAAAGTATTAAGTCGGTAAACTAAAATTTATTATGCTGTAAAGTTTATTAACTAAAGTACAGCTGTCAATGGAAATATCACAATTGAGTGAAGTTAAAGATAATAACCAGTTGCAGCAATCTATATAGCTTTGTGATTAGAGAAATATGTCTCAAATATGGCAAGTGAACACATTTTGGCAGAGACAAAATTTAATGACCACAGTATAATTAAGCATGACTACACTTCCCAACCAGAGACCCATCCAAGAATCAACTCACATATTCCAGTGTAAGACGAGATATGGTTAAGACAAGATTTTAAAGACCAAGGTTACTACAGCAAGGTCAAATCAAGATCATACCTTGATGTTGCACACCTACATTCTCTCACCAAAAGCTCTACCAAGTGTCAAATTCCTACACCTTATGGTTTCTGAAATACAGCTTGGACAAGATGGACAAGGCCACTCTAGCAAAGTTAAGGTCAAATCAAGGCCACATCATGAAGTTGCATATCTACGGCCGCTAACTTATGTCTACTAATGTCCCTACCAAGTGCCAACTCCCTATACCTTACAGTTTTCGAGATACAGCCCAAACTAGATTTTCAAAATTGTTTTTCAAATCAAGGTCATGATGTTGCACACCTGTAAACGTAACTAATGCCCCTACCAAGTATCAACTCCCTACACCTTATGGTGTCCAAGGTATAGCCCAGACAAGATTTTTAAGGTCAAGGCCCCTCTGGCAAGGTCAAATCAAGACCACATCATGACATTGCACACCTACACCTCCTATCTAATGTCCCTACCAAGTATCAACTTCTTACACCTTATGGTTTCCAAGATATAGCCCTGACAAGATTTTAATGGTGAAGGTTACTAGGGTAAGATCAAAACAAAGCCATGATGTTGCACACCTGCACCCCCTTACTAATCCCCTACCAGTTATCAACTCGTTACACCTTATGGTTTCTTCGATATAGCCAATACAAGGTCAAGATCACTACAGCAAAGTCAAAGGTCAAATCAAGGACACATCATGCGGTTTCACACAATACAACCCCCTATATTCTGAAATATAGCTAGGACAGGATTTTAAACTCGAGCTCACTATGACAAGGTCCAAAGATAAATCACAGTCACATCATGACGTTGCACATCTACATACATAACCGATGTTACTTCCAACATCTTAAAGCTCACAGTTTCTAAGATACAGCCCAAACCTTTTTCTGCCACCCATCCGGACGTCATGAACAAAAAAAATAGCATCAGAGATGCCCGTACCCCACAGCCCAGGGAAATATTTTAACACCATGAGATATAGAAGTACTGTATAAGTACAAAGTTCAGAATACTTTCAGAGAACTGTCAGTTATATAAAGGTGTAAACAATGTTTAAAGAGAAAATAATGTCCAAGAGAAAGATAATGCATGTAAAGATGAAGTATTAAAACAAGATAATTCAATAACAAGATGACAGCATTTATCAGTAAACTAAACATTACAACACTATTTATCTACATCTGCATGGCTGAATTATGGTTTAGATGTTTTGAATATTACCATACATACAGAAGTGGCAATACATTCAATGAATGCTTATGTGTGGTGTTGGAGCAAAATCTGTGGCTCACTTGATGAAATTCCATCTTTTACAATGGGAAGTTATAAAAGTAGAATTCTTAATAAATTCTAATATGACTGCTCAATCTGCATCAAAAGACAGACCCAAAGGTGCAACAAGATTTTAAAGGTCAAGGTCACTACGACAAGGTCAAAGGTCAAATCAAGGTCACACTATGATGCTGCACACCTACAATCCCCAACCAATCTCCCTACCAAGCATAAACTTCCTACACCTCACGGTTTCCGAGATATAGCCCGGACAATATTTCATAGGTCAAGGTCACTATGGCAAGGTCAAAGGTCAAATCCTGGTCACACCATGACATTGCACACCTACACCCCCTAACCAATGTCCCTACCAAGTATCGGCTTCCTACACCTTACAGTTTCTGAGATATAGCCCGGACAAGATTTTATAGATCAAGGTCACTACGGCAAGGTCAAATCAAGGTCACACCATGATGTTGCACACCTACACCCCGTAACCAATGTCCCTACCAAGTATCAACTTCCTACACCTTACGGTTTCTGAGATATAGCCCGGACAAGATTTTCAAAGTCAAGGTCACTATGGCAAGGTCAAAGGTCAAATCAAGGTCAGACCATGACGTTGCACACCTACACATCCTAACCAATGTCCCTACCAAGTACCAACTTCCTACACCTTACGGTTTCTGAGATACAGCCCGGACAAACTTTTTCCCGCCGCCCGCCCACCCAACCACACACCCACCCATCCGGAGACCATTGGTGAAAACAGTACCCTGACAGCTCTTAAGGGCTGTGGGGTAACAATACCTCCCATATCTCTTATAGGTTGTGGGGTAAAAACAAATGGCAGAGTGTGTAAATTATACTCCTTAATATTGAAGTGTATGAACAAATACTGTTCCAGCATTTGGAGCTTTAAAAAACATAAATATGCTGCCAAAATACAAGACAGAGCAGCTAGGTACTTTCTGGGAGTTCACAAGAATGCGCCTTCCTTAGCTGTGCAGGGCGAAATAGGTTGGATACTACCTGAATTTAAATATTATGTGGCTATGTTACATCTTTGGAAAAAGCTAATAAGCCTTGATCCAACACGAATTACATGCTTAATCTTTGAATGGGACTTTCAAAATTTTAATCCGGACTCTTGGAGTAGTAAAATATGGAATGTCTTTGATTTATTAAATTTAAATGACACATTTTAAATGGTAAAGAAGTAAACATTATGCAAGCAAAAAGCAAGTTAAATAGGATTATGCATAGTATTTGGATGTGAAAAGCTACCATTCAAATCTAAGCTTAGAACATACATGCTTATGAAAAATAGTCTTGAACCCGAGTCTTTTGTTACAGGTTTTCTAAATAAATTTCAATGGTCACTTATAACTCAACTAGGCATTGGTATTCTCCCTCATGCTGTTGAAACAGGTCGTTATTACCGTACCCCACTAGAAAATCATATCTGTCAAATTTGTAATGATAACTTAGTTGAAGACGAGTTTCATTTTGTATGCAAATGTATGGCATATTCAGATATTAGATTGAAATATTTTCCACATTTTAATAAACTTTTTAAGATATATGAAATGGATGTATATGAACAGTTTTATAATTATATAATTAAAACAGAGAAATATAAGCTGTTGGTAAACTACATTAATGAGATATGGCAAACCAGGAAAAGTATACTGTACTGTTAGTTATCTTTTTTTTACTATTTTTTGACCACTGTATAAATGGATTCAAAGTGACATATAAGCCCATTTTGGGCTGGGTATAACATTCATTGTATTTCTGTTGTTTGCATATATATACATTGTATACATGTCACTATAATAAATAAAATAACTAAAAAAACAACAAAATGTTAGACTTTGAATTTTCATTTGAATTTACAAAATTTGCAAAATATGTGAAAAATTAAATTTACAGACCTCAAATTTTCCACAAAGATCACATACAGAAGCTATATCTACTACAGTTTGGATCTGGTCAAACCGGCCATTTTAAGTTACAAGGCAAAATATATGAAAAATGCAGAAAAAAGTCTTCTGGGTGGGGTCATTACAGGCTTCATACACAGGTTATATGCCAACTTAAAGCTCTGTCTTTTTGTGCATGTACAACAAACATATCAAGATACTCCCAGTTGAGATTTTAGATGACTGGACAAATTAAAAGTGTCCAAAATTCATAAAATGGGTCTCTGTGGGCATTTTAGAGACCTTAATGTGATCCTAAAATTAAAGTTAAAGTAAATTTTCACAGAGAAAGATTACATATAAAAGTTATATCTAGTGCTGTCTGAGACTCACCAGAATTATCATTTTCAAATAACAGGGCAAAATATGTGAAAGATGTTGAAAAAGAATGCCTAAGTAGGGTCTTTTGGGCCTCAAACACACTTTTACCTCAATATGAAGTTTTGATTTTTGCCACATGTAAGAATATATTAATGTGTTTTCAGGTAAAATTTTAGCCAGATGAGTTTGTGACCCAGAGGGCATTAGGTGTCCAAAGGAATATTTCTGACCTGCAATAATAAAGCAGATAAAAGCCAAAAACACAAAATCCACAATTTTTTGACCAGTTTTACCCACAAGGTAAGCAAAGTTTTGACTAAAATGCAAGACACACGCAATTAACACAAACTTTATTTTATGACCCCAATTTGACCAATAAGTGGGATGGAGGTAAATCTGATTGGCTTTCTATACTCCCTGTATATAGTTTCCTATTACCTGCCAATATATTCAAAACCTTTAAGACAACAACAAAAGAGATATAAGCAAAAAACTGTGATTTTATGATCCAAGTGTGACCCACGAGGGAGGGCCAAAAAGTAAATCTGACTGATTTTTTTATACTCTCTGCATACATTTAAAAGCTTGATACAATGTAAGGGGGGCAGGGGGGAGTCTGATGAATTTAAGCTTTCTCTTACTACCTGGTATAAAAATGCTCATAAATCGCTCAATTTTGGTCCAATCACCCCTCCACAAAATTCAGTCAGCTTGAGATTTTGATAATATTGAATATATGCACAACTAGACCTACGCATCGGAGAACCGATGCAAATCTGTATCCACCGGAAAGACAACTCATCAAAGCCACTGAACCATCGTTTGACCTTGAAGGAGGGGCTAAAGGTCAAATCTGACATCAGAAGATTCCCAGCCCACAATATCCTGCAAGTTGGTTTCACATTGCAAACCTCTAGGATAAATAATAAATGAGTTATAAACCCTTTTAAGTTTGGCTGTCCTTGTTTAACCTTGAAGGAGGGGCTCAAGGTAAAATCTGACCACATCAGAAGATTCCCAGCCCATGATTTCCTATAAGGTAGTTTCACATTGCGAACCTCTAGGACCAATAATAAGCTTATAAGTTATAAGCACTTTTAAGTTTGGCTATCCTCGTTTGACCTTGAAGAAGGGGCCCAAGGTCAAATCTGACCACACCAGAAGATTCACAGCCCATGATTTCCTATAGGTTGGTTTCACATTGGAAACCTCTAGGACCAATAATAAGGGAGATATAAGTCTGCTATGTGGGTTACTTTGGCACTCCGTGGATGACCTTGAATTAAGAGCTTCAAGATCAAATGTGTGCGAGGTTGTAGAGGACATATATATCTGTATTACATATCACCTGTGAAGACATTCAACCTTCTACCTATGAGAAACAGCCAGTAGAAAAATGTTGATAATTTTCAAAGAAATGCCCGCGGCGGCCATCTTGTTTTTCAGAATGAGGCTAATTTCCTTCCCAGAGAAGCTTACTTCCCAATGAAGATATCCTGCAAATTTGGTGAACCTATCTGATGTAGTTTTCCTCTTAGAGCGTTAACACTGAAAATCTCTCTACGCGCGGCGGCGGCGGCAGCGTAGCGAATGCTAAACCAAAGAAAATTTTTTATGTGACCTTGATAAAGGTCAAATACAAACCATACAAAGTCAGATACAAAGTCATCATTTTCAAAAAAATTACAACAAGAGCTGACTGAATGTTTTTGATTTGTGATGGTGATAATGAGAGGAAAGCATAATTATCAGGGAAAGGGCTGTACAGAAATACAGTAAATGGTAACTGAACAGCATGTTCGAAAGATATTCCGAAGCTGACAGAAGAAAAGGACAAAAAAGTTGTGCCCTGCAAATGGTATTATGAAATAAAGTAACAAGGTAATTGTTTAAGTGTAAAAAGTAGGTTAAAAATATTTAAAGAAATACTATAAATGCAATATCCTCGTTCGACCATGAAGAAGGGATCCAAAGGTCAAATCTGACCATACCAAAAGATTCCCAGCCAAAGAATGTAGGATGGTTTACCATCCCAAACCTGTCGGACCAATAATAAGTGAGTCATAGGCACTTTTTAAGTTTGGCTATCCTTGTTTGACCTTGATGGAGGGGTCTAAGGTCAAATCCGACCACACAAAAAAATTCCCAGCCCATGATTTCCTGTAGCTTGTTTACCATCCCAAACTTGTAGGACCAATAATAAGCGAGTTATAAGCAATTGTAAGTTTGGCTATCCTCAATTGACCTTGAAGGAGGGGTCCCAGATCAAATCTGACCACACCAAAAGAATCCCAGCCCATGATTTCCTATATGTTGGTTTACCATCCCAAACCTCCAAGACCAATAATACGCGAGTTATAAGCACTTTAAGTTTGGCTATCTTCGTTTGACCTGGAAGGAGGGGTCTAAGGTGAAATACGACCACACCAAAAGATTCCCAGCCCATGATTTTCTATAGGTTGGTTTTCCATTCCAAACCTCTAGGACCAATAATAAGTGAGTTATAAGCACTTTTAAGTTTGGCTATCCTCATTTGACCTTGAAGGAAGGGTCCAAGGTGAAATCCGACAACACCAAAAAATTCCCAGCTCATGATTTTCTATAGGTTGGTTTTCATTCCAAACCTCTAGGACCAATAATAAGCGAGTTATAAGCACTTTTATGTTTGGCTATCCTCATTTGACCTTGAAGGAGGGTTCCAAGGTCAAATCGGACCATATTAACAGATTCCCAGCCCATGATTTCCTACAGGTTGGATACAATGATTTACTCAACAGTGAGAACCTGAAAGAAGCTTTGCTCAGCTATGCCATGACATAGAGGTCTGCAATTTCACTATGTTATAGCTGACCAAAACGTCTGTGAATAACATATTTAACAAAATACTCTAAATGTAATAGTTTTCAAGTTACAACTGATTTACTCAACAGTGAGAACCTCAAAGGAACTATTACTCAGCTATGCAATGAGCTACATGTCTGAATTTTTGCTCTGTTATAGCTGACCTAAAAGTAGATGAACAACATATTTAAGCTAAATACTGTAAATGCAATAGTTTTCAAGTTACAACTGATTTACTCAATAGTGAGAACCTGAAAATAGCTATTGCTCCGCTATGCCACGAGCTATAGGTCTGTAATTTCACTATGTTATAGCTAACCCAAAAGTAGGTGAACAATATATTTTAACAAAATACTCCAAATGCAATATTTTTCAAGTTATAGCCGATTTACTCAACAGTCAGTGCCTGAGAATAGCTATTGCTCAGTTGTGCCATGAGCTACAGGTCTGTAATTTCACTATGTTATAGCTGACCCAAAAGTAGCTGAATAACATATTTACACAAATTTCTGTAAAGGCAATAGTTTTCCAATTACAACTGATTTACTCAACAGTGAGAACTTCAAAGTATCTATTACTCAGCTATCCAATGAGCCACAGGTCTGGAACTTCACTATGTTATAGCTGACCCAAAAATAGGTGAATAACATATTGAAACAAAATACTCTAAATGCAATAGTTTGCAAGTTATAAGTGATTTACTCAACAGTGATAACCTCAAAGTAGCTATTACTCAGCTATGCCATGAGCTACAGGTCTGAAATTTTACTAGGTTATAGCTGACCCAAAAGTAGCTGAATAACATATTTATACTAAATTCTCTAAATGCAATAGTTTTCAAATTATAAGTGATTTACTCAACATTGAGAACTTCAAAGTAGCTATTACTCAGCTATGCAATGAGTCACAGGTCTGGAACTTCACTATGTTATAGCTGACCCCAAAATAGGTGAATAACATATTGAAACAAAATACTCTAAATGCAATAATTTCCAAGTTATAAGCAATTTACTCAACAGTGATAACCTCAAAGTAGCTATTACTCAGCTATGCCATGAGCTACAGGTCTGAAATTTTACTATGTTATAGCTGACCCAAAAGTAGGTGAACAACATATTTAAGCAAAATACTGTACATGCAATAGTTTTCAAGTTACAACTGATTTACTCAATAGTGATGACCTAAAAGTAACTATTACTCAGCTATGCGATGAGCTACAGGTCTGAAATTTTACTATGTTATAGCTGACCCAAAAGTAGCTGAATAACATATTTATACTAAATTCTCTAAATGCAATAGTTTTGCAATTACAACTGATTTACTTAATAGTGAGAACCTCAAAGTAATTATTACTCAGCTATGCAATGAGCTACAGGTCTGAAATTTCACTATGTTATAGCTGACCCAAAAGTAGGTGAACAACATATTCAAGCAAAATACTGTAAATGCAATAGTTTTGAAGTTACAACTGATTTACTCAATAGTGATGACCTAAAAGTAGCTATTACTCAGCTATGCCATGAGCTACAGGCCTGAAATTTTACTATGTTATAGCCGACCCAAAAGTAGCTGAATAACATATTTATACGAAATTCTCTAAATGCAATAGTTTTCCAATTACAACTGATTTACTCAATAGTGAGAACTTTAAAGTAGCTATTACTCAGCTATGCCATGAGCTACAGGTCTGAAATTTTACTATGTTATAGCTGACCCAAAAGTCGCTGAATAACATATTTATACTAAATTCTCTAAATGCAATAGTTTTCAAATTATAAGTGATTTACTCAACATTGAGAACTTCAAAGTAGCTATTACTCAGCTATGCAATGAGTCACAGGTCTGGAACTTCACTATGTTATAGCTGACCCCAAAATAGGTGAATAACATATTGAAACAAAATACTCTAAATGCAATAATTTCCAAGTTATAAGCAATTTACTCAACAGTGATAACCTCAAAGTAGCTATTACTCAGCTATGCCATGAGCTACAGGTCTGAAATTTTACTATGTTATAGCTGACCCAAAAGTAGCTGAATAACATATTTATACTAAATTCTCTAAATGCAATAGTTTTCAAATTATAAGTGATTTACTCAACATTGAGAACTTCAAAGTAGCTATTACTCAGCTATGCAATGAGTCACAGGTCTGGAACTTCACTATGTTATAGCTGACCCAAAAGTAGGTGAACAACATATTTAAGCAAAATACTGTACATGCAATAGTTTTCAAGTTACAACTGATTTACTCAATAGTGATGACCTAAAAGTAGCTATTACTCAGCTATGCCATGAGCTACAGGTCTGAAATTTTACTATGTTATAGCTGACCCAAAAGTAGCTGAATAACATATGTATACTAAATTCTCTAAATACAATAGTTTTGCAATTACAACTGATTTACTCAATAGTGAGAACCTCAAAGTAGTTATTACTCAGCTATGCAATGAGCTACAGGTCTGAAATTTCACTATGTTATAGCTGACCCCAAAGTAGGTGAACAACATATTTAAGCAAAATACTGTACATGCAATAGTTTTCAAGCTACAACTGATTTACTCAATAGTGATGACCTAAAAGTAGCTATTACTTAGCTATGCCATGAGCTACAGGTCTGAAATTTTACTATGTTATAGCTGACCCAAAAGTAGCTGAATAACATATTTATACTAAATTCTCTAAATGCAATAGTTTTGCAATTACAACTGATTTACTCAATAGTGAGAACCTCAAAGTAGTTATTACTCAGCTATGCAATGAGCTACAGGTCTGAAATTTCACTATGTTATAGCTGACCCAAAAGTAGGTGAACAACATATTCAAGCAAAATACTGTAAATGCAATAGTTTTGAAGTTACAACTGATTTACTCAATAGTGATGACCTAAAAGTAGCTATTACTCAGCTATGCCATGAGCTACAGGTCTGAAATTTTACTATGTTATAGCTGACCCAAAAGTAGCTGAATAACATATTTATACGAAATTCTCTAAATGCAATAGTTTTCCAATTACAACTGATTTACTCAATAGTGAGAACTTTAAAGTAGCTATTACTCAGCTATGCCATGACCTACAGATCTGAAATTTCACTATGTTATAGCTGGCCCAAAAGTAGCTGAATAACATATTTATACGAAATTCTCTAAATGCAATAGGTTTTAAGTTACAAGTGATTTACTCAATAGTGAGAACTTCAAAGTAGCTATTACTCAGCTATGCAATGAGCCACAGATCTGAAACTTCACTATGTTATAGCTGATCCCAAAATAGGTGAATAATATATTGCAACAAAATACTGTAAATGCAATAGTTTCCAAGTTATAAGCGATTTACTCAACAGTGATAACCTAAAAGTAGCTATTACTCAGCTATGCCATGAGCTACAGGTCTGAAATTTTACTATGTTATAGCTGACCCAAAAGTAGCTGAATAACATATTTATATGAAATTCTCTAAATGCAATAGTTTTGAAGTTATAAGCGATTTACTCAACAGTGATAACCTAAAAGTAGCTATTACTCAGCTATGCCATGAGCTACAGGTCTAAAATTTTACTATGTTATAGCTGACCCAAAAGTAGCTGAATAACATATTTATACGAAATTCTGTAAATGCAATAGTTTTTAAGTTACAAGTGATTCTACTCATGATGGAAGTTACTGAAAAGCCCAAAAGTAGCTATTACTCACTTAGCTATTGAGACAGGCACCCAACTTACTCACCATATTGTAGCTATGAAAAAAGTAGCTGAATAACATATTTTAACAAAATGCTCTAAATGCAACACTTTTCAAGTTATAAATGATTTTGTGCATGATTTCATGAATTTTAATGCATTAAAAATTATTAAAAAAATTTATTTAAAAAAAAGTAAGACAGATCCAGGTCTCATACTCGCACAAGAGAATCTACCTGTGGCCTAGTACATATATGCAAGATATGAGTGAAATCCCTGCAATAGTCACTGAGAAAATTGTGATTAAGTGTTGAAATTTTCACACTTTTGGTGGGGGTACCCCCCTTGTAATGTCTCTAGCAAACAGACGAACAGACAGATTTGCATGCCTTGAACAATTTTTCATCCTCGATAGATAAGGTATCTTTTAAAAAAAACAGCACGTCTCTAGGCCTTGTAGTTTTGGAGGAGAAGTTGTTCACGCGGACGCGTACGCCCACGCCGCAGAGTGACGACATAATGTCAGCTGACTGACAAGTCAGCTGACATAAAAATCGAATGCCTCCCATTCAGCCATCTTTGGTCCGATTGATTAAAAAATCATTTCGGATGTCTGAATTTAGTCGAGATGTGTTTTTTCTGCTCCTATAGTTTGAAACAGAGATAGGAATGGAAAAAATTCCATAGTCCAAGAGGTTATTAAAACAGAGACCAGTATCCAGCAGCGACAGTGATCATTAGAACCTATGTGAAAACAAAGAAGTGCTCCTGATGGGCTGCTTAATCATTGCTTCACAAAAGTTGTGTTCACATCCTATTCGTCTTGAATGGGATAATAAAGCAGATACAGGGCCAAGTTCAAGACAGCCTCTGTAGGCAACTATTGCACCCCACAGATGACAATGAGTGAAGGGCTTCAAGGTCAAACTTAAACATATTTGTAAAGAAAATATATATCTGCTAAAAAGTTGTGGAAACCAATGAGGGAGATATATAGTCCCAGTTATATAATCCCCTTCAAAGTAAAATTTAGCTGCCACTTTCAACACATTAAGCAGGCCTTAAGTAACCTTGATAATATCAAAGGTCAGCAAAGCGAATACAAGTAGTCTACATATTTTGTACTCATCCTTTATTCTGAATTATTTCAATGCAATAATCCATGGAAAAGTAGGTTAGCGAGATAATTAAAGTTAGGTGAACAACTTATTTGATCAAAATCATGTAAATTCAATAATAAAATGTTGCTACAGGTTTGAAACTTCTAAATGATGCAATTCATGAAAAAATTAGCTGAACATCATAGTCAACAAAAACAATGAAACAGTTATAAACAGAAATGCCATTTACTCAGTTTGCTCTCTCTTGGAAACAGAAAATAGCTTTTACTCACTTAGCTATTGAGACTGACCTCGGAGAAAAGTAGGACTTGAATATATGTCGAGACTGACCTCGGAGAAAAGTAGGGCCTGAATATATGTTAGTTAGATGCTGTAAATGCAGTCAGTTTGGAGTTACAAGCAATTTACCAACAGAATCTAACAAGCTATTTACTCACTTAGCTACTGACCTACATCTGCAGAAACATAAAAAGAATGGAGAATACAAGAAAATAAGGAAAACATATTTCCCACAGCACTTCACTTGAGAGAAAACTGTATGATACATGAACACACAAAGAACACTGTATAATCTGCTGCCTTGGTAATCAGACTTGCCATAAGTCTGGATGTCTGTGTTTGAAACAAGATGTCGGAGTATTATCTTACGCCATTTCCAGAATTTCTTTATACTCTTCCTCTTTATGGGGTTGACCCAGTGAGAAATATTACATTTCTTATTCCAGGTCATTATTGAAGTCCATTGTGTTATACTGTTAGTATTTATACCTGTACCACAGGGTTCAAATTACCAGATCTACCCTGACTGGCAAAGGTAGGACCAAAGCTATAGGGACTGATACTCTGCTCACTGAAAGATATCATTGGGTTATTGGCCTTGTATTTATAATTTAGATCACATGACTAAGGACTACACCTTAAGTAGTCATCCAGGCATCAGTGATCTTATAGGAGCTTAAATTATGTAGAACATCTGAACACGAAGAAAATACACTATATGTTTTGATTGATAGTTTACTTGGATAATAACTGTGTGGGAAGTGCACTATCAAAGTCATATCACATCCGCAATATCAAAAAGCTTACAACATACAATTTAATTACCAAATACTAGACCTGGTCTCTAATACATTTCCAGTTTTTCCAACTTCTTAAATCATGTTCCTAGTGGTATATTTTATGAACATAAGATGGCAGAATACAATGGATGTATGAAAAATTACACTGCATACAAATTAACTTCAGGAGAAACTCTTTCACTTCCCAAAGTGTACTTTCAAATCAACAAATATTAAAAGGAAACTTATGTGATCTTGCCTAGCAAAAATGAAACGTGAAATAAATTAAGTCACACAAATATTAACTGCATAGCTGAAAATATTCTATCACTGAATAAATTTATTGTTCATTTTATATATGCACTCTTCTAAACAGTTTAGCTATCATGACACCTGCATAAAAGTGTCTTGTTAGTAATATAGAAAAGGATAGCTATAATAATTCCAGGTGGGAAGGGGTGAAACTTGTATCCAGTAAGTTTTTTCCAACAGCCAGGGTTATATGGGGACAGGACCAAAGCATTGCCCAGAGTATTTGAACCCACACTGAGATGATGGCGTGTGATTCCAAACCTGCTAAACACCAGGCCATCAAGGACTGGTATGATCTCACGATCATCAAAAGTACCAATCACCACCTTGGACTGCTGGCATATAAAATAGTGGAATAATGTACAAAAAATTATAATACATCTAAACAACCTTCAACAGTTTATCCTACATTTCTGAAGATAGTATCAGTAGATTAGCGATTCTTCTTGATTGGCAAGATACCAAAACTTTTTTATAGTAGACATAAATTGACATTGGTAGGATACCCACTGTCCAACATTTAATTTGCAATAAAAATAACTCCAGATCTGACTCAGAACCATGGCGAAAAGCCTGCATGAATAGCCAATATTAGCCATGCAAAATATTCTTAAGAAATGTGGTCTATGTATTTAATTTTGCTCAAACACATTAATATAATCTTGCTCATATGGTGCAGCTGTTTATCAAAAAACATTTTACAAATTCCAACAATATTTTCCCAACATTACAAGAACTAGATGTACGGTAAAAACTCAGCCTTGTTGAATGTGTCACAATCTTTGTTTCTTTAAAAGAAAATTACACCCAGGGACAGTCATCCAACCAGGACAGTAAAACCAACTGAAAAATGTGAACTTACTTGTAACTTCTATGATATCTGTTGTTAATTTTCTATCCAAAGTTACCGACGTCCAATATCGGCACACTGGAGTGATTGCAACGATCTCTCATTACTTTTTTTGATTGTTACTTCAGTAAAACCCAGTGTTGCCTTTCTTTGTGAGAAAATTTTAATAACTTGAAATTTTTGTGATTTCAGTGTTCATAACTGTTGTTTTTTACATAGTGGTTGTCCTGTAAACAGCATACTGTTACATACGATTTATCTAATGCACAACATACAATCCCTGCTTTATTTTGGTCAGCGAATAAAGTTTATGTACTGTGGACTTTTGCCAAAGCAAATAATGTATTTTCTCTTTTATTTACCTACTTTAATTTTGTGGTACACCAAGTTTTTTCTAAAATATTGTATTCTCCTTTTAAACATATCGTGACTTCTGGAACCCTATTTATAGACTATTTCCTATACCGGTTGGTTTTACTGTCCATTTGAGTGCAAAGTTGTTTTAAAAGGTACCTGTGTTAAACAGCATCAAAGTGCAAAAATATGGAATGATCAACAATATGCAAATAAAATATCCATCTCCTTTTTGCAACACACTGGATGAGCAGTGGTTTGTCTTAAGTAAGGAATTGATGTAGAAATACATTAGTAATCAGTCACATCTCTTGACTTGGCATAGATGTTGATGTTGAGTACCAGCAAATCTACTTTCTTTTAATGCCCCCATTTAGAAAACGTCCACAAAATCCATTTTTATTTGAGAGATATGTTGGGTAATTGTTGTATCCAGAAATTTGATGTGAAAGGCTTACAAAAGTATTTGAGTCATCTGTGTAACTGCGCAGTTTGAATATTGTTTCTGAAGGGATAAGACACAGTTTAATCTTAGCCGAGATGTTAACAGTTGAAATTGGTAAACTAATTATATATTAAATATAAAACCATCTGGATTATATAAAAGTGTCTTATATAGTTATTTTACATCAGCAAAGTGTGGGTATTTTACAAAATATTTAATACTTTCAGTTAAAATAAGGAAATCTATTGCTTTTAAATGTCCGTGATCTGTGTACATATAGTACATACATTAATATTCATGTACGCATAGAAAATATATGGGTCATGGAATGCCATGGGGTTTCTTAATCTTTTATCACGACGCTGGGGTATATTCCCTCCATCTCACAAAGTGTTCATGAATATTAATGAGATGCATAAACGGGTACAAGTCCATGAATAGATCTTTCACAGTAACTGTTGTATTTACTATTTATGGCTCTGCTAGTTTGTTTTGTCTTCTTTTTATATAAGCTTTCCATGGCCAGGATTTTACACTTAAGTATGATAAATTTAAACCTTATTTTGTAACAAATTGATTTCTTTGAAAATTTTGTACATCATTGTGGCAGAATGTAGTTTCTCTGGTTTTCTGTACTAGTACTCAAACGGTACTTAAATTTTCATGAAGTATATAACATAGTGTCCTGTGCAGTCTTCTTCTATCATTTCTTGTGGCCATATTCAACATTGACAATATATTTCAAACTAAAATAAACTTATTTAAAAAAAATACTGTGAATTTTAATGAGTTGTACACAAATGATCGGTAACCCAGTTTGTTTTGCCTTTTTTTATATAACCTCTTCCATGTCAAGTACTTGAAACTCAAATATGATGTATATATGCACCTTTCTTTATAACAAATAGAGTTGTGTAAAACTTTTGTAAATTTATTCATCAAGCAAAACAGATAGAATACACATGATAAACTTCAGGCGGTGTATAGCCTCTTGCTTGAGATTTCTAATTGGATGAAAATTCGTGAAGAAAGAGTTGATGCATTTGTGTTAAGGATCCAAAACAGTGTGCAGACGTATTTGTACACTTAAAGTTTTGAAATAATTTTCTCCCTGGTTTGTCATTGGCTTTTAATGTTTTGAGGTATTTTCAATGATATATAATTTGTCTATTGGTGAACCATTTTTCCCCCAAATATTTGAGAAGGTCCACCCTGCATTTTGCATTAATATCTTGTTTTAACACCTTTGTTCTGATTGTTATTTTGTTCGGGTAAAGTGCTTAAAATAATTGCAAAATATGAACACCTGCTGACACCCACAATGTGTTACTGTAATTTGGGTTTTTCTTTTACTTACAAATACG
The DNA here is from genome assembly GCA_964017235.1 of Sabellastarte sp. h YS-2021. NCBI lineage: Eukaryota > Metazoa > Annelida > Polychaeta > Sabellida > Sabellidae > Sabellastarte > Sabellastarte sp. h YS-2021. The sequence goes on along the minus strand of OZ024931.1, from coordinate 16,549,852 downwards.
ATACTAACACCATTATTCTACAGGCAACTTATAAGTTTTTGTTGCCATTTATTTGAAAAAAAACCATTGAGTATTTCTGGAGATATGTGTATTTCTCTTACATCCCCTGTAAATATTTAATATTGTCACAGCTTGCAATTCCTGGGGTTAAAATATTGAATACCCAAGATTTCGAATCTCTTCACTGAAAACTTCATTAACATCATAACTGGGATGTGTCAATAGTAAAAATTTGTCCCCAATTTTTTTTTTTTCAAATGGCAGAAGAATGGTAAAGACACTGACTGACCGTTTAGTAAGAATCATTAAAAAAAAAAAAAACATCTGAAAGTGCTACTTAATGACCACTCAAAACTTCCGCAATTTTAATGAAAGTATGCCCAAGAGAAGGAATGGATGGATGCATTGACCCCAGGTGTATGTAATCAAGAATATAGAACCCTTATGGCACTGCATCAACTGACATTTCTGGGAAACTGCTCACTTACGCAGAAAATACTCAGGAGACAAATAATACCCCTAGAGATGAAAAGGTAACAAATTCAAGAATCTGACCAAAATGAGAACTAAGTTGCAAAAATTTGCCAAAGATTAAATATTTTGACATGGAGTATCAGGATTTTTGAGTACCCTAAAATATGAAAAACTGGCTCCAAGTCACTGTAGTTTCAGAGAAATTGATTATACAGAAGACGACACTGCATGACCACAACAGTTTGTCAGCGACTTCTTTAGCTGTCACACAAATACATAATCATGCACAAATGAGTTAAGGCCATTAACTACTGAATGTCCAATTTCCCCCCACAGCCCAAGTAAGAAATGGGAAATTTGTCACCGTTTGTAAAGTATGATAAACAAAGAAAAATTTATGGAATTTCTGCATAAAAAATGTCTTAAAAATTTTTTTCATTGAATTTCAAGAAAACATATCCCCCCCCCACCCCCACCCTGTGGTTCAGTGACAAATTTCACATTACTTGTACATCACAAATTCTAATGTTAATTTTACTTCCAAAAAATTGGAGGAGAAAGGAAATGAAGAAAATCAGTTTTATTTATCTATTGCATAATCTAAAGTCCACTTTCTTGCTGTATCATTATACTTTTGGCGGTTGGTTTTGTATAACCTGGCCACCTCTGGTGAGAGCGGATCATCTGGGTTTGGGTCTGTCAGCAATGACGATATGGACAAAAGGACTGAAACACAAGGATGAATTGGCAATTACATGCAAAGATCAAAGTTTTCTTTTCTTATTTTTGTTTACATCCCTTTCATCAAGTAAGCAATCTCCCAACAAATCCAACCTCTATCAAATTCTTAAATTACATTTTGCTTGAATTTGTTATTCACCAAAATCAAAATTTAACATTCATTTCATGAGCTTTTAAAATTTCTTTCCATGGGCACACCTCTTCAGGTAATACCCATCAATATAAAATAGCATCAGAGATGTCCGTACCCCACAGCCTGGGGAAATATTTTTCAACACCATGAGTAGTGAAACGGTACAAAGATCAGCATCCTTTCAGAGCAGTGTCAGTTGTATAAAGGTCCAAATAATGTTTAATTTGAGAAAATAATATCTAAGAGAAAGAAAATGCATGTAAAGATGAAGTATTAAAACAAGGCAATTCAACAGCAAGATGACAGCATTAATCAGTAAACTAAAAATTATGACTCTGTAAAATTTATTAACTGGAGAAAAGATGTTAATGGAAATTGCACAATTATGCAAAAGTACATATAATAATCAGTTGCAGCATTCCATATAGGTCAAAGGTCAAATCAAGGTCACCCCATGATGTTGCACACCTATAACCCCTACCCAATGTCCCTACCATGTATAAACTTCTGATATCTAACATTTTCCGAGATATAGCCCGGACAAGATTTTCAAACTCAAGGTCACTATGGCAAGGTGAAATCAAGGTCACACCTACACCCCCCAACCAATGTCCTTACGAAGTATCAACTTCCTACACCTTATGATTTACAAGATATAGCCCAGACAAGATTTTACATGTCAAGGTCAATATGGCAAGGTCAAATCAAGGTCACACCATGACGCTGCACACCTATAACCAATGTTCCTACCAAGTTTCAACTTCCTACACCTTACATTTCTGAGATATATAAGACTTCATAGGTCAAGGTCACAACGGTAAGGTCAAGTCAAGGTCATCACCAACCAATGTCCCTACCAAGCATCAACTTCATACATCTTATGGTTTCCGAGATAGGGCCCGGACAAGATTTTCAAAATCAAGGTTACTACGGCAAGGTCAAAGGTCAAATCAAGGTTACACCATGACATTGCATACTTTCACCCCCAACCAATGTCTCTACCAAGTATCAACTTCCTACACCTTATGGTTTCTGAGATATAGCCCGGACAAATATTTTCCTGCCGCCTGCCCACCCATCCGGACGCCATGGGTGAAAACAATACCCCAACAGCCCATAAGGACTGTGGGATAAAAACTTGAGATTTTATCCCAACACCCCATTTCTGTCTTAAATGCATAATATTCTGTAAAGGTAACCAAAATTGTCAGGTCAACAAAAACAACTGTGAGCACAGACAAGCCTGAAATAAAAATTTGAGTAATAAACTCCCATCAGATTTTCCTACCTGATTCGAAGAAGTCTCATGTACTCTATAAACTCAGATAAAACCATCTACTAACCATTTTCATAAAGTTGCAAAATTCAGTGAAAAAGTGAGTTCCTGAGTAGCCTTTAGGGTTCAAAATAATTTCTTAATTGTTCTATCTTACAGTTTCTGTGATACGCTCAAATTCAAAAACCACTCATCAGTTGTAAATCCCCCCCTCCCCGAAAAAACCCCACTCAAATATACAGGACCGTAATGGATTCCTGTCATGAGTCATTTAGGACAGTCATTTGGCTATGTTGAAAAGGGGCTTATGTTCACCCAGTTGTACCAACATCCATGTCAATTAATCGGGGCTTTCACATTTATTCTGATAAATGCAGATGGTTGACGTATGTCAAATGGTGTAAACAAAGCATATGTATATCATTTTATGAAGAAGTAACATAGTCCAACACACAGAAAAGGGAATGAAATTTGACCTTTGCTGAATGCAAAACTTGCTCCTTCTGGTGTGTATATAGTTTACTCAGAATTAAGTGATCACAGCAGCTCTGAAAATTGACTGGAATCCATAAGTTGCAATTATTGTAACTCCTCATCCAGGGAGTTAGAATGGAAAAGTGAGACATGTTGTAAACTATAGTTGTGGTGTGGGAAGATAAAATATTAAGTAGTTTAGTTTGTGAGACAGTACAGCAGTTGCAGTTTGTTTCAAATTATTTAAAGTTGCTGAGTGTACTGTTTTTCAAAATTGTAAAAATTGTGAAATTGACAACAGAATGTACAACTCGCAAGTGAAAACTCCCCATATTTTATTTTGAATTACGGTACATTTTTAAAAATGTTAACTAAAACATTTTTGTTTTGACATTTTAAGGCAATTTATCTATAGTCTGAATTTTGATTATGTGTCCAGATTTACTGAAGTCAACCAGGTGAGAAACTTCACATTTCTTATTAATAATTAATCCCTATGATTCTGGTTTGTCAGTAATGGTGAGGAAATGTCTGAGAGGGAGGTTACTGGATTTATGAACAAGTAGCTATGGTTAGCCATATTTTTCAACTCTAATGTTATTGAAAATGTTATTGTTCCTTACATTGCAGGTATGATGAAGTTTGGCGTATTAGTGAGAAGAGCTTAGAGAGCAGGTATGGGTTCAACTCCAAAACATGGCAATGCTGAGGTTCTGTTCCAATATCACCCAGGTTGTTGTACCAAAAGTAAAAATAGCATCAGAGATGCACATACCCCACAGCCTAGGGAAATATTTTTAACACCATGAAGTATAGAAGTACTGTATCAGTACAAAGTTCAGGATACTTTCAGAGCACTGTCAGTAATATAAAGGTCCAAACAATGTTGAAATAGAGAAAATAACCTCTAAGAGAAAGATAATGCATGTACTTTATCTACATCTGGCATGGCCGAATTATGGTTTAGATGTTTTGAATATTACCATGCATATAGAAGTGGTAATACATTCAATGAATGCTTATGTGTGGTATTGGAGCAAAACCTGTGGCTCACTTGATGAAATTCCATCTGTTACAATGGGAAGTTGTAAAAGTAAAATTCTTAATGAATTCTAATAGGACTTTGACAGTGCTGAATCTGCATCAAAAGACAGACCCAAAGGTGCGACAAGATTTTATAGGTCAAGGTCACTACAACAAGGTCAAAGGTCAAATCAGGGTCAGACCATGACGTTGCACACCTACACCCCCTAAGCAATCCCTACGAAGTATCAACTTCCTACACCTTACAGTTTCCGAGATATAGCCCGGAAAAGATTTTATAGGTCAAGGTCACTACAGCAAGGTCAAATCAATGTCAGACCATGACGTTGCACACCTACACTCCCTAAACGATGTCCCTACCAAGTATCAACTTCCTACACCTTACGGTTTCCGAGATATAGCCCGGACAAGATTTTCAAACTCAAGGTCACTACGGCTAGGTCAAAGGTCAAATCAAGGTCAGACCATGACGTTGCACACCTACACCCCCTAACCAATGTCCCTACCAAGTATCAACTTCCTACACCTTATGGTTTCTGAGATACAGCCCGGACAAACTTCTTCCAGCCGCCCGCCCGCCCATCCGGACACCATGGGTGAAAACAATATCCCGACTGTTAAGGGCTGTGGGGTAAAACACAAACATCGACCCATGACCAAGATCAAATATCAAAGGCTTAAAAGTTAAAAATAACTGAAATGACACGAGTAGGGGAAATAGTATGGCTTTGAAAACAGGCTTGACCTGTCAGTCTTACACTTGGGCTATTTAATTGGAAAATTTAATAAGTAAATTAAATTTTTATAAGTTAATATCTTACCTAGTGGACAGATGCATTTGTCCGGCGCACAGCCGGTCCCGCCAAACGTTAGAGAAAAACGCCTCGAGCTGGGCTCTGGCCCGGACCGGTAGTGTCCTGTTTACTCGCCAGGTGGCTGTATAGCCTCCCTGCCGGTGCACTGCGCGTGCGCGCGCATGCGTACTTCCTCCTTTTGTTTGCACCCTGTTTGAGTCCCCTGGGAATGTTTGTTGCGGGGAAGGTAGGGTGGGAATCCCTCTGTCCACTAGGTAAGATATTAACTTATAAAAATTTAATTTACTTATTAAATTTTCCATTTTATTGTGTTAATATATCTTACCTAGTGGACAGATGCAGAATAACTACCCATTGGATGGAGGGCAGCTAAACTCAACAGGGACTCTTGTCAGAACTCTGGGCCTCCGGCCCAAGGGTTAGGGATCCTTCCCATACCCTACACCATAGTTGGTTCCCCCCCCTCTTTTTTGCCGTCTACCGAGCCACCTGGGCTAGGACTATAGGAGAGAGGAGGTAAGAGTTCAGTCCCAAGGATTCCGAAGGAAGCAGAACAGGATAAAATAGAAATAACTCATACCCCACACCAGCCCTTCCGGTTGAGAACTGCGCGCTGGGGTTACAAAACAAGATAACTAAAAAAGAAGGAGCCAACTAAAACAACCCACTACTCCTTCTAAACGCTTTACACTATATACAAGTTATCCTTTCAAGGATACCAGTTACTCGCGTATGTGCTGGGCTGCGACCACTGGTCCTAAATGGTACAGGTCAGCATCAGCCCATGCTACATCCTTCAAATAAAATTGGGTGAAGGTATTGTGCGACTTCCAGTGGCAGGCTGAGAGGATCTGGTCCAAGGACACACCTCCTTGAAAAGCCTTAGAAGCTGCAAAGGCCCGCACATCATGGGCTCTGACCTGATGTAATTGTTGTGCATCCTCATTGGACAATTGATAGCACAACAAGATGGTTTGTTTAATCCAAGAAGAAATCGTAGCAGGAGCGATGTCCTTATTGAAGTTCTTCTTGAAAGACACAAAGACCAACTGTTTGCCGGAACGGAGGTCTTTGGTCTTGTCCAGGTAATAACGCAAAGCCCGAACTGGACATAAGGTTCTATCCTCCTTGAGAGACTTATCCAACGTAGGGGCCAAGGCCGGAATAATTACCGGAGCTACTGAAGAAGGCCCTTCTTTAGCCAACTGATTCTTGGACAAAAAACAAGGAGAAGGGAATAAAGAAACATTAGCCCAATCTTCCTGATGTCTAATGTTCCTGTGTACCCAGGCATGAATCTCACTCCTTCTTTTGCCCGAGCCCAAAGCCAGGAGAAACACCGTCTTGAAGGTAAGATGTTTCAGAGACGCCTTTCGAAGGGGTTCAAAGGGGGACTGGGTTAATTGATGCAAGACCAGAGACAGATTCCAGCTAGGGACTCCTCGAAGACCCTTGGGTTTATCTCTATGGAAACTGTCTAGCAAGCGGGTAAGGTTTTCGTCTTTACCAAAATTAACCTTGTCACAACCAATTTTGTCGGCTATAGCAGTTCTATAGCCATCTATGGTGCTAGGTTGAAGATTTTTCTCCTTGAAAAGGAATAGGAGAAATTCCGCTACCTGAGTTAAAGAAGGTGACCCGAAGTCCACCTTGTGTGACTCGCACCATTTGACAAATATGGACCACTTCGATTCATAGATGGCTCTGGTTGATTGTCTTTGAGGAGCCTCAATTCGCGTTGCCACTTCATTAGAGAATCCTTGTGCCTGTATGCTAGAGGCTCTAGGAGCCAGGCGTGGAGGTTGAGCCCTAGGAGATCTCTGTGGGGACACTGATTGAACGGTTGGGTCAGCAGGTTCTCCACGTTTGGAAGGGAGAGAGGAATCTGAACAGACATGCTGACTAGATCCCAGAACCACGGCATGTTGGGCCACCCTGGAGCAATCAGAACCAACCTGTGAACTCCCTGATCTAGGATCTTGGACACCACCTTGCCCAAAAGAGACACAGGAGGGAACGCGTAGGCATCCATATTCTCCCAATTCAGGCTGAGAGCATCTACTCTCCATGCCTGTGGATCGGGTACTGGGGACACAAACTTGGGTAGTTTGTGATTGTACCTTGTTGCAAAGAGATCCACTCGGGGAGTGTGCCACCTGGCACATAAGTGGTCGAAGACTTCCTGCAGGAGGGACCATTCTGTCTGAATAACCTGAGTGCTCCTGGACAATTTGTCTGCTATCACATTCAGCCTTCCCGGAATGTGCCTGGCCCTTAGAACTATCTGTCTGCGATTGCACCAGGAAAGCAGTCTCCAGAGGAGGGCACAAAGTGAGCCTGATCTCATACCCCCCTCCTTGTTGATGTATGAGACAACCGTTGTGTTGTCCGTGGCTATCAAAATGATCTGGCCCCAACACTGTTGCTCGAACTTCTTGAGGGCCAGAAGGACCGCCTTTAGCTCGAGAAAGTTTATGTGCAACTGGCTTTCTGAGTCCGACCAAACTCCTTTTGCCGTGTGGTCTCCTAAGTGCGCGCCCCAACCTTCGTTTGAGGCGTCGGTAAACAACTGCAGAGCATGTTGTAGAGGATGAAGAGGTTGGCCGCTGAGCACATTGTTTTCGTCCAACCACCAATGCAGATGAGGGTACAGAGATCTGGGAAGAGGAATCTCCTTCTCTAGTACCTCTGGCACGTGCCAGTGATTCTTCAAGTGCCACTGAATCGGTCTCATGTGAAGGCGCCCCGAAACCACCTGTTTCTCTGTGGCTGTTAACAAACCTATGAGAGACATGAACTCTCGGACCGAACAATGGTCCCTGTTCATTAGCATCTTTATTTTTTGAGTTAGGGTTTGCCACCTCTCCTGAGTCGGCTTCACTAGACCCTTGGAGAGGTCGAAATGATAACCGACAAAGTTGAACTCCTGTTGGGGAACAAGTTCCGACTTTTGCAAATTGACTAACCATCCCAACTGCTGACACAGAGCCATCAGGGTCCGCGTTTGGTTCACACAAGCCTCCCGAAAGGGCGCTCGAAGCAACCAGTCGTCTAGGTACTGGTGGATCCTTATACCCCTGGACTGGGCCATCAATTTCACCTCCTTCACCACCTTTGTGAATTCCAAAGGAGCCGTCGCTAGGCCGAACGGCAGAGCCCTGAACTGGAAGGTTTGACCGTGCAGGTGAAAACGGAGATACTTCCTCGACCTTGGGTTGATGGGAATGTGGAAATAGGCATCGCTGAAATCCAGCGATGTGACCCATTCGCCTTTTTGAAGGGACAGCCGGATGGTCTCCGGAGTTTCCATTTTGAAGGTTTCCGAGTGGAGGAAAAGATTGAGTTTGCTCAAATCCAAGATTGGACGCCATTTGTTGTTTGGTTTGGGAACTATGAACAGCCGGTTGTAAAAGGCCAGAGAAGCCCGAACCACTACTTTTTCTACGGCCTGTTTTGTAATCAGGGACTGCAACGCCTCCTTCAAAAACTTGTTTCTGCGAGGGTTGGCGTATCCGCTGATTATCAGAGGACACCTGGTCAATGGGGGCCTCATCTTGAAAGGGAGGTTGTAACCGTCCTTCAAGATGGAGACTACCCGAGGATTTGAACCCAGGCTGAGCCACGTTTCCCAGAACCTGTGCAACCTGCATCCTACAGGAGGATTTTCTGCAACATTGTGGACATTTGGTACATGAGGGACAGAACGACAAGGAGAGACAAAAGAAGCACTTTTGACATGTTTTATTTCTGTCTGACAAAGATCGGGACTTAGGCCTTTCTTTTGCGGCTGCCCGGGACCGACAACAATAGGAACAGGAATTACAGCAGTTCTTGAGTATACAGTCTTTGGAAAGTTTTGAGGGCTGATGTTTTGACCCACTATCTTTGGAATTATTTGGTTGTGTGGGTTTGTACAATGATTGTCATTTATAATTTTTGCCACCCCGGGCATACTTGGAAAAACGGTGGTTAGTAGAACCACGCCCACGGCCACGACCTCGTGACCCAAACTGTCGCCAAGGTTGTTGAGGAGCAGATGACGGCTGAACCATGGTCTTAGCCTCCTTCTTCTCATACGGTTTATAGCGATACTTGGTCTTCTGTTGGTGCTGGGGACCAACTCGAGACTGGACCGACACATGTTGTGTCTCAAACTTGTTGATATCTTGTTCCGCGACATTCAAGGCCGCGTCGGGAAATAACCCATATCCAAAAAGAGCAGCATTCCTCAGTTCATTCCAAGTGTCCATCTTCATACCGGGACGAAAATGATCTAAATAAGAGTCCCGACGCATCAGAATGAAGTTCCCCAGCTGCACAAAAAGGCTATCAGCCAGGTGCTGTAGAGCTGTCCCAAGAGAGACAGATACATTCTGGTGGAAAGCACATAAATCCCTTAACTCCTTAAGTGCTTCAGACACCTCCTTGGCTGACTTGCCCTTACTGAGATGAGTCTGTAGGAAAGTTATGTGATGTGCCATCTGATCTTGAATCTCGCTAGTGCATCTGCTGAAACCAGCTGCATGGTTCACTGTGTAAGTACCCTCTCGGGCGCACCTTTCCCATCTGCGTAGTACTTCTTGCGATATGGGACGAGACACGGGACCTGTTGCGAGATATGCAGCTGGTTTGACAATTCTTGAGAATTGAGCATTTAGTTTCGCCTCAGAACCATGCCAGTTGAACAGCTTTCTACCTGGTCGCTGGGGACCATCTGTCTTTAACTTATGCATGGGATACCATTTATCCTGTGGTTTAGGGGTGCGTATGAATTGGTCAGTACGCAAACCACCAGCTTCTTGACTTCGGGAAGGGTAACCCTCAGCTACAGTCAGATTAATCCTCTCCAGCTTCTGACAGAGCCAATCGTCTGCTGGCATGGCTACTGACACCTTTGAACTTGTCTTCGGATTTTTTCCACGCCACGGATTGTTGGACTTATCCGGGTCACTGTACTCAAACTCAAAGTCAGGGATAAAGTTCCAGCCCATAAAGGCCCTGATGGAACGAACTGTTTCCCTGTAACTCATTTCTTCATTCTTTTCTGGTTTATCAGTGTCTGATTCAGAAAGTTCACCATCCTCGCTATCCAAAACATCCGGTGATGTATGATCCCTATCCACAACATCTGTTGATGTATGATCCCCAAAGAGTGGTTCGTCTGAAGCCACAGGCAAGACATCTGTTAAGGGGTGTTCAACATTGGACATATTATCTGAGCCACCAGCAGAAGCAAGGTTTCTAATAAACGGCTCCCCAGCCGGTGCAGCCGGTTCCGGACCGGTAAAAGATCCATCCACAACCGGAACCGGTTCCTTGGGTACAAAGGTGTCAGTTTGGTATGCCCTGACCGGACCGGTCATCTCCCCGACCGGTACCGGTTTAGCTTGTTGAAGTGCAGTGTCAGAGGGCTTTTTCTGTACCGGACCGGTATTTTCCTCAACCGGAACCGGTTTTGTTTTGGAAGATTTATGATGAGAAGACTTGTGCTTCTTCTTTGAATCTTTCTTGCCATCTGATCCTGTACTAGCCTGTACTGCCGGAAACCGCACCGGACCGGTGGTTCGGGCAGAGGCAGGATCTATAAATGGCTGATCAGAAACCGGTGGGTTTGAAACCTGAACCGGTACTTTGGGGGTAGCAAATATATTGCCTCTTGATAAGAGTGCTTCAAACCGAGAGAATTTCTCATCTAGCTGGTCACTTAATTTGTCAAAATCTTTTTTGGAAACAAAATCTGAAGAACTTACATTATCGCTACCCCCAGGGAGGTCCTGCGCATGCGCACTGTCATCTTCAGAAATCGTCTGCTGAGCATGCGCAGTACTAGCTGGCTGTTGAGAAGAATTAACTGGAGACAGCACAGTTACATCTCGTGGTGACACTAGCAAACCCGCTTTCTTGTCCTTGCGAATTTGATACTGTGGAGTGGCCAGCATATCACGTTGAATTGCTGTAAAATTGTCACAAATCTTGCATATCGCACCTCCCACAATGCAGGGATCTTTACCCAGACCTTTGTCTCGACAACGGGCACACTTCTCATGCATATCAAAGCCAGCCATCTTATGGCCGCACGATCCCCGCCTTTGTCCTGGTGAATCCATAGTTATTAAACAACACTTCTACACAAAGAATTTATCAAAATATATCCTGTAACAGATATAAATCAAAATAAAAGTTTCTCCAAAAAACAGACGACCTCTCGTCTTCGCGCCAAACAAAAGGAGGAAGTACGCATGCGCGCGCACGCGCAGTGCACCGGCAGGGAGGCTATACAGCCACCTGGCGAGTAAACAGGACACTACCGGTCCGGGCCAGAGCCCAGCTCGAGGCGTTTTTCTCTAACGTTTGGCGGGACCGGCTGTGCGCCGGACAAATGCATCTGTCCACTAGGTAAGATATATTAACACAATAAAAAAGAGTATTTGGGTTTTGTTGTCACAAATATTGTAATATAATCATGTTTCTAATTTGTTTTTAGTTTTTGTTATGTGGAAAATATATCCATGACATGGTCTTTAGTACCCGCCAAGTTGTTACAACTTTCATTTCCCTAAAAGCAGCCATGTTTACTTTACTCAATGTACTTGCAGTTTCATCTAAATCATCTCATAACCAGACCTAGTACCAGAGAAGTGATGTATATTTGTATCCCTTGGAAAGACAAGCCACCCTGCTTAGCAAACACTTTGCTTAGCAGTTAGCTAACATGCCAAGATCAATAATAGGGGAGACACAGGCAAATTAAGCTTGGCCACCTACATTTGACCTTCAATGAAGGGCCCAAGGTTGTGTCTGACAACATCATAAGATTTCATTTTCAGCACTTTAATGTTGGGGTACCCTCACTTGACATTGAATGCAGAGCCACAGTTTATCAGTACAAAGGGCTTACTATTTTCAAAAACAACCAAACAGTGCCTGTGAACGGGCTCTGTGTCAGCTGACTTTGTGTTCTGAGCTTCAGAGTATAAAGTGAAAGTAGAAAAGGGCACAAAAGCTGTTCACTTGCAAATGGTACAGAGGTACAAAGGTACAGAGTTCAAAAGATGGTCCATAGTGTCTACAGATGTAGAGCTGATACCTTCACAGTGTAATCTTCCTCTGGCCTAGTATATGTCAGCCAAATAACAGAGAAATCCCTCCAATGTTCACAGGAAAAATTATGAAAGGGTGTTAAAATTTTAACACTACCTTACTTGTAAAAGCTCTTCCTCACACACGATATTCTAGGATCAACAATAAAGGAAAGGGATTTAAATAGCAAGGACTAATTTGACCTTGAGGGGAAAGTAGCCATTACTCACTTGTCTATTGGGACAGACTTCCAAGTGATTCAACATGGTGCAGCTATGGAAACAGTAACTGAATAACATATTTTAGCAGAATGCTCTAAATGTAATTCTTTTTTAATTTACAAGTGATTTACTCAACAGTGAGAATCTGAAAAAAGTCATTGCTCAGCTATGCAATTAGTTACAGGTCCTCAAGTTTACTATGTTATAGCTGACCCAAAAGTAGGTGAACAAAATATGGTAACAAAAAACTGTAATGGTTTTCAAGTTACAAGTGATTTACTCAACAGTGAGAATCTCAAAAAGCTATTGCTCAGCCATTCAATGTGCTGCAGGTCTGCAATTTTAATATGTTACAGCTTACCCAAAAGCAGATGAAAAATATTTAACAAAAATACTCTAAATGTAATAGTTTTCAAGTTACAAGTGATTTACTAAACAGTGACAATCTCAAAGTAGCTTTGCCAAGCTATGCAATGAGCTACAGTCTGCAATTTTACTATGTTCTAGTTAAAACAAAAGTAGGTGAATAACATATGTTAACAAAAATACTCTAAAAACAATAGTTTTGAAGTTACAACTGATTCACTCAACAGTGAGAACATGAAAGTAGCTATGGCTCAGCTATGCAACGAGCTACAGGCCTGCGACTTTACTAGAATATAATGTTAGAGTTCACCGAAAAGTAGGTGTACAAAATATATAAACAAACCACTGTAAATGCAATAGTTTTCAAGTTACAAATGATTTTATTCACTATGGAAGGTACTGACAAGTCATTAGGATAGACTCCCAAGTTACTCACCATGTTGTAGCTATGGAAAAAGTAGCTGAATAACATATTTTAACAAAATGCTCTAAATGCAATACTTTTCCACTTATAATGATTTAATGCATGCCCTCATGTATTTCAATGCATTAAAATTATTTTAAAAATTCATTACAAAATAATTAAGATCCAAGCCTGATACCCACACATGGGAGTCTACTTGTGGTCTAGTACATATAAGCAAGATAACAGACAATCCCTGCAATAGTCAATGAGAAAATTGTAAATTTTCAAGTGTTGAAATGTTCACACTTTGGGTGGGTGTACCTTACTTATAATGGCTCTGGGGAAGAGCCGAAAAATCTGATCTGCAAGTCTTCAACACTTTTTCATCCTCACTGCAAAAGGTATCTTTTAAAAGAAACAGCATGTCTGTGGGTCTGGTAGTTTTGGAGGAGAAGTTATTCATGCGGACACCGTAGAGTGATGCCATAAATGTCAGCTGATTTTGTGTTTTTCAAAATGAGGACAAAACTATTTGTAATGAACTTATCCTGCAAATTTCAGAGACCAAGAGTTAAAATTTTGCCAAGGGGGAAGTAATGATAAAACCTCCACACACACTGCAGTGTAATGAAATGTATCCAGTAGATGCTTACATCAATACAATGAACACAGCTTCACACTTTTGGATTGCTTCAAAATGGAGATGTAACCCAGAAATATGATAAACCATTTACCTACCACTCAATTCTTTATTTCAACATATTTTAACCATTTCATGTGATTTTTAGGCCTTGATGATATTTTAGGAGGTTGAATTATTACAATTTGCATACAAAATGAACTACACGTTTTAAATTGACAGTATACTTGGACATTAACTACACACTAACGTATATTCGCCATATCAAAAAAATTTACACAATACATTTAAACTGCCAACATGTGATCACAATAGAACTTAACAATAACATACCAGTACTGGCTCTGCTCATCTAGAAATATCCTAGAAATACTACACTTCAAGTGTGACTCAACTGTGCTGTTTTTAGCTTTTTAAATCATGTTCCCATTTGTATATTTTGTAAACACAACTATGGGTATAAATTAGATTAAAAAAGTATATTGCATACAAATTAACTGCCTGAGGAAAACTTTCACTCCCCTATACATTTTTTCAAAACATACACCACAAAGTGCACAGTGAAACTTAGTGATCTTGTCTGATCAAATATCAAATACAAAAATTGACAAAGAAAAATATTAATGGTTGTTTGGCTGCATTATATTGAATCATGGAATAAACTTGGTTAGTTTTTAACTTGCATCAGTCTGAACAGCTTCACTACAGAGCCCTATCATAGAAACAGGACATTTGTATTTGATGTTTGGCTTGATTCAAAATAATATTTCCAGATGGGTTTTACCATCATTCCCACAAAACTCATAAATTCAAAATTCATAAAACTGTAACTACATGCAGATTAACCTAAATGCAGCCAAAAAACAAATCACTTTTGAAGAGAGCTACTACTGAATATTTAAACATAGAGTGTAAACTTGGTCAAATGGTACAGTTTCCTTATGTTCCAAAAACCTTGAACAATGTCCTATAATATCTTTCAAAGTATTAGAAGAATTTAAGAAATACAAGATAAACTCGGCCTTGCTGTAAGTGTCACAACCCTTGGAAAACAAACACTTTGTGTATTATAAAATTACATGAAAGAGAGTTAGAGTACCCTTTGGGCACCATGTGTGCAGATTATTTTGAAATCTGCTTCAAGTGTGAGCTTACATATATAAAACTCAGGAGAAAAATATGACCCCAGTAGGGTAAAACAACTCAAGAATCTGCCTAAAATGAGTCTAGGGTAAAAATGAGCTTAATATTACTCTATTTCTCGTGTCCAACATTTTCATGAATTTAGAAATAACCTCAAAGTCGCAGACGATGGTCACGAATGAAATTTCTGAGAATGAGTCCAAATATAATGGAAACCCTGGAGGGTATAAATGAGCAATAATGGATCTATTTCTACTTTTCAAAGTATCTGTAATTGCCAAGAAATTGCAGAAGTCCACACTGGCTGCCAAATATGAAATATTTCTACACTGGGTACTGGAATTCATGAATAACCTACTGGATTGAAAATAAGCTTAAAGTCACTTAATCTCTTATTTTTAGAAATTAACAAAAATCATGCAAAAATGTTGAAACTGAAAATTTTAGGTGATCATCAGCATTGCTGAATAACCTTCAGTGTGGAAAAAGCACTTCAGATAGATGTAGTTTGGAAGAAGTTGATGTGTTACACGGACACCAATGCTGCATCACCATGACAATCAGTCCACGACTTTGTCAGTTGACACAAAAAATACACACGGAAAAGTATAAAGGGCAAATTAAAATTACAGCCACAGCATTTTCAGTTCTTAATTAAAATAAGTTTGTCACAGTTTGCGAAATGAGACATAAGAAAGCAAAAGTCATGGAATGGCTGCATATTTCATAGTCCACTCCCTTGCAGTTGAATTGTAGGTTTCGCGGTTGGTTTTGTATAACCTGGCTACCTCTACAGAGAGCGGATCATCTGGGTTTGGGTCCGTCAGCAATGACAATATGGACAAAAGGACTGAAACACAAGGATGAACTGGCAATTACATGCAAAGGTCAAAGTTTTCTTTTCTTATTTTTTTTCAAAAGTCGTTTCCTTTTTTGAACTCCCTTCGTAAGCTCAGCAATTTCATGGAAAAAACTAACCTCCATCAGTGGGAAAACAACTTATCTTTTCCATTCTTCTAATCACTTGACTTTCAAGTTCTACTTGCCTGAAAATGATTTTACGCACCGAAATTTGCGGATGAATTTTAGTGCAATAAAACCAGAAGCAGTATACAAATACCTTGTCGATGAATGATAGTTCTAAATTACTAAATGCAGAAAACTAAACTGTCTTGCTATGGACTTGTTATATGGGTTGGAAAAGTCTGATCACACAACTCATTAAAATTCAGCATTACACCAACACAAGCCCCCTGAATTGAAATAAATGTGGAGTCTTGAATTTAATATTTATTTTTGACGATTATTGACATATTTTACACCTCTTGAAAGTCCTCATTCTGTACTTAGCAATCTCGCACAATTCAAAATCTAAATTTTTTTTTTTTTTTGTAATATTATATTAACCCACTGCGGGAGTTGGCTTACATTGCTGCACAGCAAAGAAAGGCAAGTATTTTTGAAAAATATTTGTGAAAAATGAGTGCAAGTTGACAGTCCATCCCATTGAGATTTCTGTGAAGAATGGTTGATCTTGACAACATTATTCAAGTCGTTCATTGTGTTACTTATACTTTTTATTTGAGCATGAGCATAAAGATATTGGAACGATGATATCGGAACGATGTTTTGCACATCATCAGTGATGATGTGGTTTTTCTCAATTCATTTTGAGATATTATATCATTTATAAAGGAAACTTGAGTATTGCCACGCAAGAGAAAAAGAAATTGTTTCTGCACAGCAAAAACACAGCGTCCCAGTGAGTATTAATGATCTTGTAGAAATGATCATCTTCCTGTGTTTAATATGTTTTTCTATTAATGCCAAAATGCAAGGTTTCATAGATGAATGTGAATTATTATTTTTTTTTGTGCTTTTTCAGAAATTCAAGATGGCCACCAAAAATTGCGGGAAAACGATTTTTGGGAAAAGTCACCAGTAGGCTCTGTAGATATCATGCGGCTCAAAAATTTTGTTGAAATCGCTCTATCTTGCACCATTTCCAAGATATTAAAGATTTTTCATTTTCATATGATTTTTCATTTTCAGCGTTAATAAAAATCATGCCGTTTGTTAATCATTAATATGCTGGCCATTTTGTGTTGGATCACTTTCAAAAGTTAATGATTTCCAGATGTCTATATAACGAACCTAATTTCCCAAATTTCATGTGAATAGGTGAAGCGCTTTTTTAAGTTATCATCCAGACAAGCACATTCCTTTGAAAAACATGTTTTTGGTCATGTGACTTCTCTGATTGGTTGAAATGTCGTGACACAATCTTCAGAAATTTTTCCCAGGGCTACTGCATACATGTGCTAAATTTGATGAGAATCTGCCCAGTGGTTGCCGAGCTATAAGCAATAGAAAATGCGGGAGCCAGAGGACCCCTCTCTCTCCCCTCTCCCCTAAATACAAACAAGCGTCCCTTGTGGGATACTTAATTACTTTAGTTTTTGTTGCTTTTTATGTGAAAAAATTGAGTAGTTAGAGATAATCTTTATTGTTGCAAGCTGTGATTTCCAGGGTTAAGAAATTTGGTGAAAACAAAAATATGTCTACATTATTAAGATCCAAGAACAAGTCCAATAGAAAACGAACATGGGCAAAAAAAATGAAGTCACAGACAATTAGAAAATACTGATTGTTGCTAGTAATTGCACACCATTACTGTACTGAACCACAAATATTTTAGAAACTATAAAGCTGCTGGATATGTTCTGATCCTGGTCTCCAACTTGCGAGCCTTAGGCAGCAACTGGCAATTGCCATGGTGAGTGGCATCCTGCATTGGTTTTGTAAATTTTATTCTTTCCATCTACCTTATTCCATTATTCATAAAAAGTTCTATTTAGGTGGTTTTCCATGTAATTTTCAATACAAAAACCAGTTCAGGCAATGCCATTTACATAGCTGCAGATATTTTAGAACTAAACACACCACTCCTCTTTTCCCAATATTTCTATTTTTTCCGTACTGCACACTACATTCTATCATCAAAGTTTTATTAATTATGAAAAATAAAATCAGACATTCCAGCAACTCACAGCCAAGGGGAATAGTGTTGGAACACCATGAGATATAGAAGAGGTAAAACAGTACACAGGTAAGATTTGCAGAACACTGTAGCTTGTGTAAAGATGCTGGAGAAATAATGCTTAAGAGAGAGAAAATGTTTGTGAACAAATAGTATTATAATAAGCCCATACAAGATTTAAAGGACAAGGTCACTACAGCATGGTCGAAGGTCAAAACAAGGTCCCACCATGACATAGCACAACTACACCCCCATCCAATGTCCCTACCAAGTATCAACATCCTACACCTTGCAGTTTCTGAGATACAGCCTGAAGAAGATTTTGAAGGTTAAAGTCACTATGGCAAGGTCAAAGTTCAAATCCAGATCACAATGTGACATTGCACACTTACACCCAACCAATGTGGCTATCAGGTATCAACACCATACACCTTACAGTTTATGAGACATGGCACATGAGGCATTTTAAAATTCAATGCCACTATGGCAAGTTCAGAGGTCAAATCAAGGTCACACCATGATGTTGCAAAACTATTCATCTGAACCAATATCCATACCAAGTAACATCCTACATTTAACATCCTACACTTAATGGTTTTCGAGATGCATTGTATATACCAGACAAGATTTTCAAAATCAAGGTTACTACGGCAAGGTAAAATGAAGGTCATACCATGGAGGTGCACACACCTACACCTCCAACCAATGTTGCTCCCAAATATCAACTTCTAGACCTGAGATACAGCCCGTACAAGATTGTTTTCCCAACATCCACCTGCCCGCTGGATACAATGAGTGAAAATCATATTTACAGAGACTTTACAGGATGTGGGGTAAAAAAGGTGGGGTCCACAGGCCAACAAGTGCAAGAAACAAAGGAATTGCATCAACAAATTTAAAGTCATTTTTACCCCACAGCCCTTAAGGGCTGTCGGGGTATTGTTTTCACCCATGGTGTCCAGATGGGTGGGTGGGCGGGCGGCGGGAAAAAATTTGTCCGGGCTGTATCTCAGAAAAAAACCTCGATTTGACCTTTGACCTTGTCGCAGTGACCTTGACCTTTAAAATCTTGTTGCACCGTTGGGTCAGTCTTTTGATACAGATTAAGCACTGTTAAAGTCATATAAGAATTCATCAAGAATTTTACTTTTACAACTTCCCATTGTAACAGATGGAATTTCATGCAGTGAGCCACAGATTTAGCTCCTGACCAACATCACACATAAGCATTCATTGAATGCATTACCACTTCTGTATGCTTGGTAATATTCAAAACATCCAAACCATAATTTGGCCATGCCAGATGTAGATAAAGAGTGTCGTAATGTTTAGTTTACTGATTAATGCTGTCATCTTGTTATTGAATTGTCTTGTTTCAATACTACCTCTTTACATGCATTATCTTTCTCTTACACACTATTTTCTCTATTTAAACATTGTTTGGACCTTTATATAGCTGACAGTGCTCTAAAGTATCCTGAACTTTGTACTGATACAGTACCTCTATATCTCATGGTGTTAAAAATATTTCCCTAGGTTGTGGGGTACGGGCATCTCTGATGCTATTTTTGCATGTGGAGTTACTAAGATCCCACATCTTGATCCACTACACAGCACAGATATGAACTATTTTCAGTTGCCCAAAGCCCATTTTTAAAATTTGTAACAGAAGTAAACCTGAGATTTAAAATGAATGCCAAAAATTATATTTAATGTATGTATGTAGTGCATACATGTAGAGATTAAAAAGTATCAGTGGCTGATGTTTAATACATTTAAAATTATTGTGTAGTCAGAGCAAAATTAACTATCACTTTTAGTACACTTCAAAAGTACAAATAAAACAGCATAATTTGGGCATTACAAAGCCACTGCTAGTTCCATGTAACCCTTCTGAAATAAATTATACAAAAAAAAGCGTTGGATAAGATAAGATATAAAAGATGTGAAACAGTACAAAGATCAGCAGATTTTACAGTGTAAGTTATGTAAAGGTGCAGGAAAAATTAAGACAAAATAGATGTGAAGACAAAGTATCAAAACAAAATGATTCAATAGTAAGATTATGGTGTCAACTAGAATACAGTTTTTACTAAGGCAAAAACTAGCGCCCCACAGCAAGAAGAGCCATTAATAGTAAAAAAATGATGATAATAAAGGCTTGTAAAACATATGCATGGGGTACCAGTGGTAATACCTAACTACAAGTCATATCAAAAGGTATATGAAAATATGCTGTCACTATGTGCATTTATATTTTCCATTTAGTACTTGTAAGTTGTAACCCATTTTCAATACAAAAACAAACCAAAGACCATAATATTTACTCAAGTAAACCAGATTAATCCATCTATCTTATACTGCGGGAGGCACTCAATTGATGTATTTCACCCTACGATTAAAAAAATAGCATCAGAGATCCCCGTATCCCACAGCCCAGGGAAATAGTTTTCAACACCATGAGATATAGTAGTAAAACAGTACAAAGATCTTGATACTTCCAGAGCAATGCAGTTATATAAAGCTGCAAATAATGTTTAAGTAGAGAAAATAACAGCTAGCTAAGAAAAAGAAAATGTATGTAAAGATAAAGTATTAAAACGAGAAGATTCAACAGCAAGATGAGAGCATGAATCCATAAACTAAAAATTGTGAAGCTGAAAAATTTAGTAATTGGAGAATAGCTGTCAATAGGAAAAGCACAATTATGTAAAAGTGCATATAATAATCAGTTGAAGCAATCCATATATCTTTGTGATAAGAGAAAGATGTCTCAAAAATGGCAGGTGAACGCACTTTGGCAGAGCCAAAGTATAGGTCACACCATGATAAACACCTACAATCCCTAACCAATGTCCCTACCAAGTGTCAACCTTCTACACCTTATGTAATCCAAAAAATCAAGGTCAAAGGTGAAATCAAGGCACACCATGATGTTGCACACCTACAACCGGAACCAATGTCCCTACCATGTATCAACTTCCTACACCTTATGGTTTCCGAGATATTGCCCTGACATGATTTAATATGTCAAGGTCACTATGGCAAGGTCAAAGGTTGCGGAGATACAGCCCAGACAAACTTTCTCCAGCTGCCCGCCCATCCGCACACCAGGGGTGAAAACAATACCCCGACAGGCCTTAAGGGCTGTGGGGTAACAAAAGATAACCAGGAGTATGTTTATGTTGTGGAGGTCCCCCCAACAACCCCAGACAATTCATCAAGTGATAACATTAAAGGAAAATGCATAAGACATTGACATTAGAAAAGACAATGATATGGTGAACATTGAAAATTCAACATTTCAAATCAAAAACACTGATTAAATGGAATTTGATAAGATTTTTTTTCTATGAACAAAAATTTGCAAATTTAATAAGTAAATTAAATTTTTATAAGTTAATACCCTATCCAATGGTCAATTGCTAATCCGGTCGGCGCAGACCGGCCCGCCAAACGCCAGAAAAAGACGTCCTGTGTCCGGTCCCAATACTGTGCACTCCCCAGATGGCGCCTCGTACTTCCTTCCTGTCTAGACAACCTGACGTCATAGCATCTTTTTCATTGTCTAAACCTCTAAGACCCCTAGTAAGCTGGAGGGAGGGTCTTGTGTGTCCATTGGATAGGATATTAACTTATAAAAGTTTAATTTACTTATTAAATTTGCAATTTTATTGCGTTAATACATCCTATCCAATGGACAATTGCTGAATAACTACCGCTTGGGTGGCGGGTAAGTTACTAGCGACTTATGCGAACTCACAAATGATAGTAAATTTTAACCTACGGTCTAGGCTAACTTCGTCAGGAGACCTATAGGCCCAGGCCTGGGTTGACCTTAAGGTCAGGAAACCCTGTAAGGCCATGGTCGGTCACCAGCAGCCGGTTACCCGGGGCTATACCAACGTTGCCCCCCCCCCTTTTTTTGCAGACCTGCTCTGAGGTAGGGGAAGAGAGGGATGAGTTCAGTCCCAGACGGCAAATAAACCTCCTGAAGGAAGGACTTTTTTTTTTTGTTTTTTTTTTTACACTGTACATGAATAAAAATCTCCTCAATCTAGGAGCCACTTGTGGATCTTCTCAGCAGTCACTACCGGGCCCAAGTGGTAAAGCTCTGAATCAGCCCAAGCCACAGCCTTCAGATAGAACTGTGTGAAGGTATGATGTGACTTACAGTGAAAGGCTGGTAAGATTTGCTCTAAGGATACTCCTGACTGGAAGGCCTTGGAA
Source organism: Sabellastarte sp. h YS-2021 (assembly GCA_964017235.1). Taxonomy (NCBI): domain Eukaryota; kingdom Metazoa; phylum Annelida; class Polychaeta; order Sabellida; family Sabellidae; genus Sabellastarte; species Sabellastarte sp. h YS-2021. Next base: position 16,527,769 of record OZ024931.1, on the reverse strand, counting down.
GTAGCAAAGGCCCCGACATCATGGTCTTAAACCTGATTAAGGTGAGGGCCTCCTGATCAGAGAGCTCATAACATAGGATCACAGTCTGTTTGATCCATGAGGAGAAAGTGGCAGGTGAGAAGTCCTTGTCAAACCTTCCTTAAAGGCGACAAAGACTAACTCCTTGTTCTGCCTAATGTCTGAGGTCTTGTCCAAAAAGTAGCACAATGCTCTGACCGGACATAGGGACCTATCAGATTAGAGGGAATTATCCAGATTTGGGGCCAGGGCTGGTATAACCACTGGGGCCACACAGTCCGGAACCTTTTTGGCCAGCTGATTCTTTGAAAGAAAGCTGGGAGATGGGTACAGGGACACCTTGGACCAGTCTGACTGGTGTCTGATGTTTATGTTTTGCCAAGCATGTATCTCACTTCTGCGTTTGCCCGAGCCAAAGGCCAAGAGGGAAAACAGACTTGAAGGTCAAATGCTTCAAGCAGGCCTCTTTAATAGGTTCAAATGGAGCCTTTGTCAGCTGGTGCAACACCAGGGAGAGGTTCCAGGAGGGGATAAACCTCAGTCTTTTGGATCTGTTTCTGTGAAAACTATCCAGGAGACAAGTGAGATTTTCATCTTTGCTGACATGAATGGTTGAATTTCTCAGTTTATCAGCAATGGCTGGCCTGTAACCATCAATGGCACTGGGCTGTAACTTCCTGTCCTGCAACAGGTGCATGAGGAAGTCAGCTACTGACTTTATAGGGGGTACCCTGAAGTCCACCCGATTATTGAGGCACCACTTTGCCTTATAGACTGATTTGGTTGAACCTCTCAGAGGAGCCTCAATTCATGCTGCCACTGCTTCAGAGAAGCCCTGCTCTTTGATTGCTGGGGTTCTAGGAGCCACACATGTGGATTTAGTTTTGACAGATTTCTGAGTGGAGTCTGATTGAATGGTTGTGTGAGCAGGTTGGGCAGGCTCAGTGGAATTTGGCTGGATCCCAGAACCAGGGCATGTTGGGCCACCCCGGAGCAATCAGAATGATTCTCCTGGATGGGTAGTTCTGCAATTTCTCCAACACTTGCCCAAGATGGCTACTAATAGGAAGGCATATGGGACCAGAGGCTCCCATGGCAGGCTGAGTGCATTGATTGCCCAGGCCTGGGGGTCTGGCACTGGTGACACAAATTTGGCTAGCTTGTTGTTAAACCTGATCGCAAGAGGTCTATTTGAGGTTGATGCCACCTATTGCACATTGCCTGGAAGAACTCTGGAAGGAGAGACCACTCTATTTGAATTGCCTGGCCTAGCCTCGATAGTTTGTCTGCTACCACATTCAGCTGGCCTGGAATGTGTCGGGCTTTGAGAGTAACCTGTCTGCTGGTACACCAGGTGAGCATTCTCCACAGAAGGGCACACAGAGGGCCCGACTTCATCCCCCCTTCCTTGTTTATATAGGCAACACTGTGGTGTTGTCTGTGGCTATAAGAACTGTTTTTCCGGCATAGGTGTCAGGCTCTTTTAGGGTCAAGAAGACTGCCTTTAGTTTCAGGTAATTTATGCGTAACTGGCTTTCTGGAAGGGACCAGGTTCCCCTTGCAGTGTGATTGTTTGAGTGCCCCAGCCTTCTTTTGATGCATCTGTAAACAATTGCAGAGCATGTTTAGTGGGTGTAATGGTTGACCTTGGAGCACATTGCTTTCCTCCATCACAATTTTAAAAAGGGGTGGAGCAACCTGGGAACTGGTATCATCTTTTCTAGTGATTCTGGGACCCTCCAGTTTGTTTTAGGTGCCACTGAAAAGGCCTCATATGTAGTGGACCTAGGTGAACCTAGGTTTTTTGCTGTCAACAGCCCTAGGAGGGACATGAATTGCCGGACCGGACAGATCGGTCAGGTTAATAATTCTCTGATTTGGTTGTCAGTGTTTGCCACCGGTCTAGGGTGGGTCTGACCTTGCCCTCTTTCAGGTCGAACTGGTAACCTCCCAAGTCAAAGACTTGCTTGGGGTTGAGTTCTGATTTTTCCATGTTTAATAGCCAACCTAGGTCTTGACAAAGATCTACCAGTGTTTGTTGTGTATGCTGGGGACACGTTTGGTGGAGTCGGGCCCGGACCAACTAGTCGTTTAGGTACTGGTCGATTCTTATAACCATCTGTAAGGCCCACAGTTGACCACTTGGTCTCTACACTGAAGCCCAAGAGAGCTGTGGACAGACCAAGTGCTTGATCTGGTATGTTTGGTCTGTATATGAAAACTCAGATATATTTTTTGAATGGTTTTGTATGGGTATATGGAAGCAGGCGTCCCTGAGTCTATGGACGTGACCCACTCTCCTCTCCTGTCTTTGAACTGGTATTTCCGACCCTGGACATGAAATGTCAGATATTTCCTGGACTGTTCCTATATTGGTATATGGAGGTAGGCGTCCTTGAAATCTATTGAGGTAACCCAGTCCCCTTGTTGGGAGGGTGGTCCTGATGGTCTCCGAAAGGTTTGGTTTGCTCAGATCTAGAATAGGTCTCCAACGGTTGTGTGGTTTTGGAACAAAGAAAGGTTGAAGAAGCCCGACATTTTGAAACTGGCTCGACTGCATCTTTGTCCATAAGCTGATGTAATTTCTCTAACTAATATAGGTTCCTGTGAGGATGTACATAGCAGTTGATTGGTGACCTTGACTGGAAAAGGAGAGTGTTGCCCTCCTTCAACATTTGTACTACCTAGGGTCCAGCCCCCAAGGCTTCCTAAGTTCCCTAAACGGATTTAGTCTGGACCCTACAGGCAGATTGTGTGCCACATTTGGGACAATTGGTAGTCGGACAAACATTTTCTGTCCCTCCAGACACTGGTCCGGTCTGGTGACAATGATCCAAGTTAACAATCTCTGCTCTTGTTGTGGTCCGGTGGGGCTGACACAACTTGTCACATGTTACAGACACTTTGCCCCGGGCCAGCAGCCTGCAAGGTGCAGTATTTACACAGTAATTGTTATTTGTAAGCTGGCTGACCCCTGGCCGGACGTGTTGAAAACTTGTTTGACTGTCGACCACCTTTTTGTAAGGGTGAATTATCTTTCCAGTTCAGTCCAGCACCGATAACAGGCTGGTCAGAGGTGTGATAAGGGAAGGTTGCCTGGTAGTAGCTTGGGCCATATCATCAAGACCACTGACTGGTCTAAGAATTCTCTGTAACCAAAATTACCTTAGACAACTCTGTCCGGTACCAGGTCTCTGTAACCGGTAATTCACTGTAACCAGTAATTCTCTGTAACCAGCAAAAAACTGGTAGGCTGGAGTCACCAATGAATTTAGACAGCTACTGGTCTATATTTAGCTAGCTTTTTCAGTTTGTAAAAATTGTAGTTTTCTCTGTAATCAGTAATTATCTGTAACCGGCAAAAAACTGGTAGACTGGAGTCCAAATAAGGGCTGTGTAGCCTGGCACCTGGTCGGTAGACTCTGTAACCAGTTGGTTGAAGCAATTCTTTGGAGATGCTTCCACATCTACCTGCCCCAGAATAAACACAGAGTTGAATGGACTAGGTGGGGAGACTCTGTACCCGGTTTCAGTGAAGCACTGTATAGTAAGGGCTTGTAGCTGGTACCCGTTCGGTAGACTCTGTAACCAGTTGTTGACACAATTTTACAATTATCTTGTATTGAATCCAGCTTATAGCATTTTTCCCGTATTCCTTAAAAGAATTCTCGTAAGCGCACGTCTAATTGTGTAGATTTGACAGTTGGTGGGGAAGCCCTTGTGAGTTATTTTTAGAAATGGCACCACAGAAAATGCTGGGTGGTGTGTCACGTGACCAGCTCATCAGTTGCAGTGTTTTTTTGTTATACTTAAACAGGCAAATGTGCAGTATTCTGCTCATCCACAACCCCACTACCGACAACAAAGGCCGGGTCCGTGAGAAAGGGACTGGTATCACAGTAGATGTTAGTTGTGAAGAACACAGTAGCAATATGTAGAAAGAATTGCCGGTCGGTGAACCACGTGACCAGCTTCGGAGAGATGACGTCACTGGTTGCGTTCTTTCCTTGTTATCACAGTAAAAGCGAGCTGGCTAGTTGACTGGTCTGTACCAGTGCACTCTGAAGGTGAATATCAGGAACTAGCACTGGTATCACTAGACGTGAGCAGAACGAACGCAATTCTTTATCTTGAGATGACGTCAGTGGTCGCGTTCTTTCGTGCTTGGCGGTTGACTGATGCTTTACAGCAGAGAAATCTGGACCAATGCACTCTGTAGGTGAATATCCTGGTCAGTCTGACGGGAGCTGGCTGGTGGACTGATGCTTTGCAGCACAGAAGTCGGTACCAGAGCGCTCGGAAGAGGTAGGAAACTGTGTAGATGAACTTTGTGATACTTAACCGGGAAATTTACACAGTGACCTGGCCATCCACAACCCCCACTACCGACAACAAAGCCGGGTCTACAAGGGAGGGACTGGTATCACAGTAGACGTGACTTCAAAAGAACGCAATCCATGCTCTTCTATTGGGAATTCTATCTATTTATAGTTATTTATAAATACTTGAGAAGACTGACGTTTCGTTGGTGAATTGTAGCTGGTTACAGAAGGTACATTAAAAAAAAATAAACACAGATAATATTACCTTTTAAAGCAGTATATCCATTATTTATATTGTCCTTCTGCCCTTAACATCACAATTGTTGAATGGGAGGAAACTAGCAAAATGGCCGCTTTTATATTTGTAGTTGATTACTACCCTATCATCAACAATAAATTGAGTCAGCTAGGGAGTGTTTCCAGCAGATTTTTTAAGGTATATCCGTGCTTGATAAGTAGATAACACTTCTACACTAAAAAATATACAAATTAGGTTGAAAATCCATCATAATTCACGCTTTTCCTCTCATATCTCTGGAGATGTTGAAAACACGTCTGCACAGTACACGCGCCAAACGAAAAAGATGCTATGACGTCAGGTTGTCTAGACAGGAAGGAAGTACAAGGTGCCATCTGGGGAGTGCACAGTACTGGGACCGGCCAGCCGGTGGAAACACAGGACGTCTTTTTCTGGCGTTTGGCGGGCCGGTCTGCGCCGACCAGATTAGCAATTGTCCATTGGATAGGATGTATTAACGTAATAAATTTGTCTATTGCATAAATGTATATGATAATCAAATCCACATATCAAGTTGATATATTTTTAATATTGCAAAAATTACATAAAGCTACTCATCACTCCTGACTGATTTAGGATCACAGAATTGACCTTGAAAGGCAAGAAGGGTACAAAAAGTCATATTACTTGGTCATAAGTCACTAAGAATAATTCAATGAAGTTTCATAGGATTTCTGGCAATAATTTCTCAGATACATTGCAAAATACAAGATATTCAACTTCATGACTCCAATTTTGAATTTGTGGAAGGCTCGAATCCGGGGAAAAAATGAATCCTGGAAAAAATACCTCCTAGAAAAAATACCTCTTAAAAAAAATGCCTCCTGCATATTTTGTGACTTGGAAAAAATGGATCCTAAGGAAAAAAATATTGGCAATGTTTTAAAACCAAATTTATTTTTGCCACAAATAATGGCTCATTTAAGAAGTATATAAGACAGCGTAATAATGCAAATGAAAACAAACATCCTTTACAATTAAAGCTTACTAATAATGGCTGATTTAAACCCACAAATTTAAAAGGCGAAGTTAAGTTTGAATGCCTCGACATAAGCAAATGACTTAACAAATTCCCCCTGAAATGAATCATTTCAACTATGTACTCAGGACCAGTTTCAAAACAGAATTATATGTGGCTTAAATTGTGTACTGTTATTAAGTTACAATTCAGATTACGCCACATGTAAAAAGTTTATTTGGAGATATATGCAAAGAGTTATTTAATTACAAGGGTAGTAACTCAGGACCAGGTGTAAATTGGAATCATGACAAGTTTACCAAAATACTCAGGATGATGGCCAGAATTGAAGTGTTGATATGTATTGGTGTTGGATTTAAGTTTCACATTACCGGTACACATTGAATTACAAATGATGTATTTGCATTATTACACAGTTGTATATACTTCACCATTATTTGTGGTGAAAATAAATTTTGTTTTGAAATAAGGTTGAATTTTTTTTTATATGGGAGGCATTTTTTCTGTGCACCGGAGGACTCGAGGGGCAAATGTGATGGGATATTTGGAATACCAGGCCTTAGTTTCCTATCACCTCTCAATATATTCCAAAGCTCTAATTGCAATCTGCCCCTAATAGGATCATAAAATATATCTTGAAAAGTTAGAAGGGGATAAAATGCCACATCAATAGGCTTAATTGTCAATTACTTGTCAGTTGGGGCTGTACCTATACAGTCGTATTGGTTAAATAGCGCTTTGAGTCCTGTAGTATATGGAGATATTGCGCTGAGTAGAAATACATAATAATAATAATAATACATAATAATAATAATTAGTCCTAAAGAATAATTCAAGTAGATTGCGCCGACACGACGCCAACATATCCCCAGACGGGGTTTCTGTTACGCCACAGGTATTCATTGGGTATTTTTTGTAGAACCCATTTTGTGAGATTCACAATTATTATAAACATTTTTCATTTTTTGGGGTCAATCTTCCTGCAATTGTAAGAGTTATCCTTTCACAAAATATTTAAATGGTTTTCAGTACTTTCTGACAAAGTAGCACAAAGCTTTTGTAGGTCTTACATGCCTTTAATATATTAGTGAAGAGATGAAATCATAAAATACTGTGATTTATGAATCTTAGCAGATTAGCTTATATCACAAGAATTTTGGATTCCTTATGCACAGAAACACACACATATAAACACTCATACATTCAGATTTATCATAGACAAATACCAGTTAACTAACCCAATGCTGCTTAAGCAAAGAGAAGGTCCAGTCATTGTCCCGAACATTGCGAGATTTACCAAAAAGGGAATATGCATACTTAAATGGGAAACAGACAGGGGCTAGGAGATATTGAGGGGGAAAAGACTGACAGAAAGACACTGATATTTGTCACAGTACAGAGGTAAAGTTCTGGTTTAAATGGTAACAGAGATTGTAGGGATTGTACATGAAAATCCCCAGATATTAGCAAACCCTGAGGAGTGCATTCTATTCCAAATCTCACCCGTTTCAGGAATAGGTTACAATCATCTCTTCAAAAAGACATTCCCTACTTAGCATACATTCTATGCAGTGTCTCTGTGGTACTGGATTTGGCAACGGCTATGGAATGATGATTTTTTTAATTGGATTTTGGTGTTGTGCTTTAGAGTCTGCCTGGCAGAGATTAAGTGACATAAAAGTACAGAATAGAATAGAACCCATAGACAACATAAAAATCCCCCATACAATACCATTTACAAATGTATTGTCTTTTTATAAATTCATTGCTGCTGATTAATGATACTCAATAAGTATTACACAGGTATCTGTATCCCCAACATAAAAATCCCCAATACAATACCATTTACAAATGTTTTATTGTCTTTTTATTTATTTATTGCTGCTGACTGACAATACCCAATAAGTATTACAAGTAAAGAGCTTAGATTTGCACATGGTTTACATTAAAAAGTAGAAGGATAATTCAGTTTAAGTTAGTTCAGAAATTATGATAAGATAAGATAAAAATAAGAATAATTTTATATAAACAAATAATCAATCACTTTCTAAACAATCCATTTATACCTGATAAACCTTAACATTGACTGGGATGAGGCAGAGGTACAGAAAAAGACACCCCGAGTTGTCTCCAGCAGAACCGGCCATGGTGCCTCCCCCACTTGCCAGGGGCTAGTGACGTCACTTCCTTTTTTTGTTTAAAAACTTAACCCTTGAGACCCCAGTAAGGTAGATTCGCGGGGTTGGAGGGTGGGACTTTCCCGTCTGTTAGGTAAGATATTAACTTATAAAAATAAAATTTACTTATTAAATTTTCCATTTTATTGCGTTAATATATCTTACCTAACAGACTAATGCCAGAATAACTACCGAAAGGATGGTGGGTAGCTTACTGGAGGGACCAGATAAAAACTATGAGGAATTTAGTCAGAAAAAGCCCTCATATTAGGTTCAGGTCTGACCAGTTAATCGGTTTTACAGGACAGGACTGGGTATCCCCCCCTTTTTTCTCCCCTAAATGAGGAGAGAGGGGAGAAGGAGTTCAGTCCCTTGGAATTCCCAGAGGAAGAACATAGGGAAAAAAACACTGACAACTTCTAACTTTAGTGGAGCCAGATGGTGAGGTTCTATATATAAAAGGTGCCCCATAGCATAAACAGTTACTGGCAAATTTGCTGTGCTGCTACTATGGGACTCAAATGGTACAGATCAGAGTCAGCCCAGGCAACATTCTTCAAGTAAAACTGTGTGAAGGTGTTGTGGGACTTTCAGTAACAAGCATAGAGGATCTGCTCTAGGGATACTCCTCCCTGGAAGGCTTTGGAAGCAGCAAAGGCCCAAACATCATGGGCCTTCACGTGATGGACTAGCAGTGTCTCCTGGTTCGACAGCTTGTAACACCGGACAGACTGCTTAATCCAAGAAGAGACTGTATAGAATAGAATAGAATAGAAACATTTATATAGCGCAAAATTGATGCAACATCCTCTAATGCGCTTGAAATCAAAAAGGGAAAGTCGAGGGACGTTCGAGGTCATGATCCAAGGTTAGCGCCCGCCAGGGAGATGTACTATGGTGGAGGATATGCTAATCTAAACAAGTAGGTCTTTAGCTGGCTACGGAAACCTGTTATTGTTTGTTGTGATTGTACTGATTGTGGGAGTCTGTTCCATTCTATGGGGGAAGCCACTACAAAACCTCTCCTACCGATGGCCTTTTTGTGAGAGGCTGAGGAAAGAGAAAGACGATTTCCACGTGTTAGACAACTGGTTTTGATCAAGGATGATAGGTATATGGGTTGAGAGAAATTTATAGCCTTGAAAGTAATTAGATTGTACTTAAACAATATACGGTAAGTGATAGGAAGCCAGTGTAGTTTTTGAAGAAAAGGAGTGACATGGCTAGTTCTATCAAGTCTAAAAACAATTCTACAAAGGGCATTTTGTATCTTTTGGAGTTTAGCAACATTGTACTTACTGATGCCATAAAGTAGGGAATTGCAGTAGTCAAGTCGACTACTGATCATTGAGTTTGCAAGCAAGGCTGCAGTTTCCACACTGAGGAATTTACGAATACGTCTTAGGTCCTTAAGGTGGTAGTAGCAGGCTCGACACATATTAGTTATGTGGTTGGAAAAGGTGTTTCCAGAGTCAAAAATTACACCCAGGTTCTTGACTGTATCAGTAGGGGAAATAGAATTTCCGAGAAGTTGAGTAGGGAATTTATTAATGAGGGACTCTCTGGCTTGTCTATCACCTATTATAATAAATTCAGTTTTCTCGGGATTGAGTTTCAATTTCACGCCAACCATCCAGTTTTGGATACATGTGAGACACTCTGTAAGCTCAGCGAAACTGGAATCAAAATTCCTATTGTCCAATGCTAGATATATTTGGGTGTCATCAGCATATAGATGGTGGGTGACATTGAAATTGGAAATGATAAAAAATTGCCCATCTGCTTCTTTTCCTGGAAGAGGTAAAGAAGGAAATCACTATTTAAGTTATAGACGGAGCTTTGAAGTCCCCCTGATTCAATTTGCACCATCAAACAAAAATGGACCACTTTCCCGCATAGATTGTTCTGGTTGAGTGTCTCTGAGGAGCCTTAATTTGTTCTGCCACTTGACCAGAGAAACTTTGGACTCCGATGGTCGAGGCTCTAGGAGCCAAGCATGGAGGTTGAGATTGGGAAGGTCCATCTGTAGGCTCCCGTTGAATAGTTGAGTCAGAAGATTGGGTTGTTAAGGTAGGCACAGAGGGATCGGAGTTGACAGGTTCACCAGATCCCAGAACCACAACATGTTGGCCCAGCCCGTGGCTATCACTATTATCCGGCGACAGTCATGGCTGAGGATCTTGTTTATCACAATTGCTATCAGGGGAGTTGGAGGAAAGGCATATCCATCATGTCCTACCATGATATACTCCGAGTGTTCACTGCCATCCTTGTCCGGGACTGGGGGCACGAACAGGGAAAGTTTTTTGCTGAACCTAGTGGCAAACAGGTCTATCTGGGGTGTGTGCCACCTGTGGCAAATCTGGTTGAATAGCACCTTGTGGAGAGACCATTTTGTCTGGATAACTTGGTTGAGATGGGATAGTTTATCTACTATCACGTTCAACCTGCCCGGAATATGGCGAGCCCTCAGGACAGGTTGCACCAGGTTGTTTCAGTGACATGGTCCTGAAGAAGGTAAAGGTTCATTTGTTCTATTTTAGAGCAGACCCAGGCATCTGCAGGTATGAAGATCGACACTTTGCCTATGGGGGGAGACCTGTTGCCTGTCCAAGGGTTGTCCTGACGAGAAGGGCAAACATATTCCAGTTCTGGGATGAAAGACCATTTCATGAGGATCTAACTGCACAAACTGTCTCCCTGTAACTCTGGTCTTCACTGCGGATAGATTCTGATTCGGCTAGATCACCTGAGCTGGATCGAGCATCCAAAACGTCTTCATATGATACAGGTTCCTGGTCTGCAGGACTGTCCTCATATAAAGCTTCCAGATCCGAGTCCCATTCCAGGTAAAGATCTATGAGCGGAGAGACATAGCCTGGATCACCAGTCTGTGGAGGAGCAGTATCTCAACTGCTGGCTTTAATACATGGCATGGTAGAAGGACCGGCAGAGAACACCAGAAGGGGGGTGCTTTGAAGATGCGGTTTTTGTAGTTTGGTGAAGAGGTTGCTGGGTCTGAAACACCGGTGCAGTGTAATTGGCAACTAGGGCTGCAACGTTTCTTTGGTTACTCGGAAACGAAACGATTCAGTCTAATACTCGAGGCAAGAAAAGTATGAACTGGGTATTCAAAAACAACTACACCTAGACGTAAATCTACTACAAAATTAAAATTTTCTTTAAATATTTGAATATATTTATATATTTTACTAAAAAAGGTGTTTCCGCTTAAGATTTTTATATTTTATGAATTTTGCAAACTTTGATTATTGGTGTAACAGTATTTTTATAAGATGGCATTTATTATAAAGTATTTCGAAGACACCTCAAATATCGCAATATAAAAATGGTTAAACTTTCCTGTATTTTGCATTATAAATTCATATTTTTTCCAAAATTTAATGAATTATCAAACTTCTTTCCTGTTGTGTGCCTTTTGACCATTTTATAAGGTTTAATATGCCAAGATATGATGTAGTTTATTTCGTGGGCGATCAAGCGATTAACAGAGTCCGAGTCGGTTCTTCCAAAACGAGGAATCGAGGCGCATTTTCGGGCTCGCTTGGAGCCCTACTGGCAACCTGATGAGTAAGAACAGGTAGAACCGGCTATGGGACCGGCTGCAGGTGGCTAACCTGACAAGTAGCATTGGCATACCCAGAGTTAAAAATTGATTCTCGGTGCTAGTGAGCCGAACGGGCTGAACTATACACCGGAACCGGTTGTAGAATGGGAGGCTTTTGTGCACCCTGGAAAGAAGAGTCCAGGCCAACTGATCTGGTAGGTCTAGGATCAAGCAAACCCACAAATGAAGTCCCCGACGCGGGAGCTGAAGAAATGGGGGGAGGGTGATAAGCCAGAGTCCACCTGGGATTCCCGAGAGCTAACCTTGGCTAGCAAGGATTCCAGTTTGGTGAAGCCAGAAGCGAAGAGTTCATCAAATTTCTTGAATTGCACTTCTTCAGTATCTGGAGTGGTAGAGGAATGAGAAGGATCACACATATCTACGGACTCCACATGGTCATCAGAAGTAGCTAGACCGAGAATAGAAACTAGCGAAGGATCAACTAGTTTTCTATCCTTTTTTTTTTTTACCTTCTCAGATTATTCCTTTTTCTTTTTTTCCTCTGAACTGAATCTTCTGTTCAGGGGTTAGAGAATTGCAAGCAGGGCAAGATTGATCACCAGACACAAGGTTTATTTCAGACTCCTTTTTTCGCGGGAGCATGCAGATTTTTGGTATGAAACAAAATTGGCCAGTGAGGCCACAAGAACCTTTCTTTTGTCCTGAAGAGGACATGGTGGTCTATAGCACACACAAATATTATAACACTAATTTATGTAGTTGAAAGTTAGATATAAGAGTAAATATATAGAAAAGGCACACAAAAAAACTTATTTGACTGCACTAAATGAAAAAAAGGAAGTGACATCACTAGCCCCTTGCGAGTGAGGGAGACACTAGGCCCCCTACCGAGTGGGGGAAGCATCATTGTCAGTTCCGCTGGAGGCAACTCAGGAGATCTTTTTCTGGCGTTTGGCAGGACCAGCTTGCACCAGGCCAATGGCATTAGTCTGTTAGGTAAAATATATTTACGCAATAACATGGCTATATAAAGCCTTGGTTTTTCACACGTGTAAAAAGAACATATTAACATATGCCTAGATGAGATTTCAGCTCTATCAGTCACATAGTCTGACAGCTATAGGGCTTAAAGGTGACTAAAAGTCCATAAATTGGGTCTCTGTTGGCATTTTAGTAAACTCAGGTGACCTTAAAATTAAAGCTACAGACTTCAAATTTTTCACAGACAAAGATTACACATAGAATTTAATGTCCAAAAAGGGTCAGTCAGGTGGGTGCTTGAGCGCCTTATACACAGGTTAAATGTCTATTTAAAGCCATGATTTTTCGGCACATGTAAAAAGAACATACTTAAATATTCCAAGATGAGATTTCAGATCTATCAGTCACATAGTATGACAGCTATAGTGTTTAAAAGTGGCAAAAAGAATATATTGGGTCTCTGGGCATTTTATAGGCCACAAGGCGACCTTACAATTGAAGCTACAGACTTCAAATTTTCCATGCACAGAGATTCTATTTTGAAGTTATATCTACCACAGGTTGAGACTCGTCAGACTTACTGTATTTAAATTACATAAAAATGTCAAAGCAGGGTCTTTATGGCCTCAAACACAATCTTAAGCTTAACATAAAGTCTTGATTTATAGATCTAAATATATCCCCTTGAGAAATAAAAAGCAAGTCAATCTACAGCGCTAGAAAATGTTATTGTATTTGTGGCGAAAAGGAAATTATGAATTTTTCTTTTTTTTTTTTCAGTTTCAAGAAATTTTTATTCACCCTTTTTTTACAAAACAAACTAAACTCCTTCTCTCCTGGAGGGGCGAGGGTGGCAAACCCCCATCAGGATTGTACTCTTACAATATCAATCATAACGCAGTATGATTATTCTACAAGTTCACAAAAGTACAAAATAGAACAGCATAATAAAATAAATCTCAAAAACTACCATTTTTTAAAAAATATTTTACACAAACTAGACTGTAATTAATAAATTCTTTTCAATTGAAAGCTGCATTTTTATAACACAACAAAAAAAAAAAAAAAAAAAAATGAAGAATATTGTAATTTAACTCGATCATATTTTCAAGGTCTATATGGAAGTTAATTCCCAAAAGTTTGAAAGTATTTGACCAAGAAATGTTGAGTTCAGGACAGAGAATTTCTGTTGACCTTTTCATTGACCCAAGCCAAACCTGCAGAGATTTTGTCAAAATTTAATTTCAAACCAGAGCATAGGTAAAAACTATTAAAAATATCTAGGCTTGTTCTTAATGACTTTTCAGACCCGTCAAGCAATAGAAAAGTATCATCAGCATATTGCCCTATCTTAAACATCTTGTCCCATAGTAGCACTCCAGTTATGGTGTCTTCTTTTATGATTGCCCTTGCTAAAGGTTCTATAGCCAAGATAAAAATATAACGATTCAAAGGGTCGCCTTGACGGCACCCTCTCTCTATTTCAAAAAAATCTGAAAACATACCATTATTGATGACACAGCTGCACGCACCAGAATATAGTGTTTTGAACCAATTTATAAAAGTTTCACCAAAATTATATTTTTGGAAATTATGAATTGAAACATTAGTGATTTTTTCTGTTTAGGTAGTTTTACAAATTACAGAATATTCAGTAGGAATTGTTTGGAGAGACCTTTTTTCCTGAAAGAAAATTTTCCAGGAGGAATTTTTTTCAAGGAGATATTTAATCCTAGATTTATAACGACAAGATATATTTTAATAAACTTTACAGTATAATTTACTAAAGATAGGGACATCCATATATAGTACATCTTTGAGGCTTTTTATGCCTTTGAATGTTTTGCTATTTGATATTTTTATAACATAAATATGCTTAAGAATAACCCTCCTTTTAAAATCCTTTGTTGTTCCATTGTAACAAGAATACAAAAAGTCATGTTCTGAGATGTTACTGTTAACATTTTTCATTTACACGATAAGACTTGCTATATTTAACTGATTACTTGTTCAAAGAAGGCTCAGAAATGATACTGCTTCAGTTTACTCTCAGATGGCTTTACAGGCTGTTTACAGGATATATTTGCTGTAATTAACTAGACAAAAGGTTTTTGTACACAAAAACAGAGGGTCCCTAGAGTTTGCAGTCTTATATGAAATGCTAAAGGACTAATGTGAATACGTAAATAAGGCAGGGCCCAAGGTCAAACCTGACCACATCAAAAGACTCCCAGCCCATGATTACATTAGGTTGATTTTACCTCTAGGGCCAATAATAAGCGAGTTATAAGCACTTTTAAGTTTGGCTATCCTCATTTGGCCTTAAAGGAGTGGTCCAAAGTCAAATCTGACCACATCAGAAGATTCCCGGCCCATGATTTGCTTTTGGTTGGTTTCACATCCCAAACTCATAATACTGGAGTTGTAAGCACTTTCAAGTTTTGCTATCCTCATCCGACCTTGACAACAGGGCTCAAGGTCAAATCTGACCACATCCGTAGACTCCCAGCTCATGATTTCCTATAAGTTGGTTTCATATCCCAAACATCTAGGACCAATAATAAGTGAGTTATAAGCAATATTTAGTATGTTTTTTACCAATCGACAATCGCCCATCAATCAGTTAATTATGGCCCGAGTGATCTCAAAATCAACTGGTGACTAGATTTTGATGTTAGGAATATGCTTACAAAATTTGGTTGACCCACAATCTGTAATTTCTGAAATCTGGTGAAACCGAAGTACAAGAAAAAAATTGTTTTTGATCATGCGACCTTCATAAAGGTCAAATTTATGCCTGTCAAAAATTATTCCTACACCTATAGAAGATAGCTGCCAAACATCAAACTGATAGGCTTAATATCGAGGGAGATGATAATGCAGCGGCAGCAGCACCTGTCTGAAAACTGGGGGTGAAAACAATAAGCCTCCCCTTTTCAAGGGACGCCTAATTACCATTAGACATTGTTGT
Source organism: Sabellastarte sp. h YS-2021 (assembly GCA_964017235.1). NCBI lineage: Eukaryota > Metazoa > Annelida > Polychaeta > Sabellida > Sabellidae > Sabellastarte > Sabellastarte sp. h YS-2021. The sequence continues at coordinate 16,512,434 of OZ024931.1, read as the reverse complement.
AGTCATGCTTTCTATTTAGGGCCAAAAAAAGTTTGTAAGGTCTATTTTTGCTTGATCCAAGTCATTATATTTAATATTGTAAAGGACCTTTTTGATAATCTATTAAAGAATTCTACTCTTACCATTTGCAATTAATTACTTTTAGACACATTTAAGTCACACATTTATTCTCTATTACAACATTATGTTGATAAAACTCATAAATAACATAAACAAGAAATAAATTAACAGTGACTCAGAATTATAGTATGTGACTATCATGAAGCATCAAGGACTTTTTTATGCAAGTCTTTTTTCTTTCTTTTTTTTTTTTTAAACAGACAATCTGCTTTCCACAAGACATTATTTCCACAAGGCTCTACTTCCAAAAACCTAAAAATGAATATCCTTGTTTATATTGTTTACCCCCAAATGATTTACTGTAAGGCTGTAAGCACATCTTTTAATGTAAAGAAATCAATACATCTTGATATCACTTATTGAAAGAGATCACAATTCAAATGCAGGGTTGGAGCAGAAAAAGAGGGGCAATTGAACTTGGTATTAATTCTGCTACTTTGAAGAGAAACTTCTCTCTAACTGGGTATCCTCTTATCAATAAATCCACTGTAAAGAGATAAAGAGGAATAATAAAAGTGATTCTAATATATAGAGAGATAGTAAAATACTCACAAATCACTTAATTGTGACCACGTCAAAGTAAACAATGACTGGTGTAAAAAAAAACTGTACAAGAACTTAAAACATAACTTAAAATAAACAAAAAAAACCTAGGAAGCTGAGTTTGCCGGGGAAACAGAAATTTTGTTTTCAGTATACATGTGTCAGGTGTGGTTTAAAAAAGTCCAAAACTATATGAGGTGGGAGCAAAACCTATATATTTATTAAGCTAAGATGGCCAAAGCCTCTTAAATACAGCAACTCCAAGTAAAAAGATCATAAAAATCTTCCTTTTGGCAAGCTTAATCAATGTGTCAAGTTAAACTGATGTTACTAAACAGTAAGTCAGTTGGGGACTGAAAACAGTAAGTCATTTGGGGACTGAAAACAGTAAGTCAGTTGGGGACTGAAAACAGCAAACTTTTTATGTAAGATGGCCTAACTTCACTGGTAACTGAACTTCAAGATGGCCAGAAAAAAAACAATGTTCTTTTTCTCATCCTTAATAAGTGTGCAGAGTTTAACGGAGGTCAGCTGAACAATAAGATAGCTGGATGCTAAAAATCCCCTTATTTCACTGCAAGGTGGCCATAACTTCATTCATATTGGGAATATAATGTTACCACAAAATAAGAATTCCCTTTTGTCATCTTTTATAAGTGTGCAAAGTAACTGAGGCTGAAAACCCCCTTATTTCACTCTAAGGTGGCAATAACTTCATTCATATTGGGACTTTAAGGTGACCACAAAATAAGAATGTCCTTTCTGCCAACCTTTATAAATGTGCCAAGTTTTTAATTTTAAAAATTTAAAAACTGAGCTTCGGGCTAAAATCCTTATATTTTAAGTTTAAGATGACCATTCATATTGGACTTTTATAGCGCTTAATCTCCCCATACAAGAGGACTCTAAGGAGCAGCATTGTTAATATTTAAATCATAAGGTACCCAGAGTTTTCTTTAGATCTACTTCAATATCAGTCATAAGTTAAATTTAAAAAAATAGCATCGGCATCGCCCGTACCCCACAACCTGGGGAAGTAGTTTTCAACACAATGAGATATAGAACTTATCCAATTCCTACCAAGTGTCAACGTTCTACATCTTACGGAATCCAAGAAATAGCCCGGAGAAGATTTTAAAACTCATGGTCACTTTGACAAGGTCAAAGCTGAAATCAAGTTTGCAGCATGACCTGTCACACATACAACCTCTAAGCAATGTCCCGACCACGCATCAACCTCCTACACTTAATGGTTTCAGAGATATTGACCGGACAAAATTTTAAAAGGTCACTACGGTAAGAGCAAAAGTCAAATTAAGGTCATATAATGACATTGCACACCTACAACTCCCAACCAATGTCCCTACCAAGTATTAACTTCCTACAACTTACAGTTTCTGAGATATAGCCCAGAGAAGATTCAAAGGTCTATGTCACTACGGTGATGTAAAAGGTCAAATCAAGGTCACACCATGAGGTTGCACACCTACAACCCCCCACCATACCAAGTATCAACTTCCCACACCTTACAGTTTCCGAGATATGGCACGGACAAGATTTTATGGGTCAAGGTCACTATGGCTAGGTCAAAGGTCATATCAAGGTCACACCATGACGATGCACACCTACAAATTCTAGCCAATGTCCCTACCAAGTATCAAGTTCCTGCACCTTACAGTTTCCGAGATATAGCCCGGACAAGATTTTATAGGTCAAGGTCACTACAGCAAGATCAAAAGTCAAATCAAGGTCACACCATGACATTGGACACCTACAACCCACAACCAATGTCCCTACCAGGTATGAACTTCCTACACCTTACAGCTTCTGAGATATAGCCCGGACAAGATTTTATAGGTCAAGGTCACTACAGCAAGGTCAAATCAAGGTCACACCATGACGTTGCACAGCATCAACCCCCAACAAAAGTCTAGCTCTTTAACCAGCTGAGCTAATAGAACTGATAGACGCAAGGACATTACAGAAGGAAAAAAATTCCAAAGAGAAAGAAGTTATTCAAGAGAGAGCATAATCCAGTGGCGGCGACAATCAGTCGAACTTATATGAAAACAAATAAGTGTCCCTGACGGGCAGCTTAATTATGTTTTTGGCAAAGTACGAAATTCAGGTTAAGTCATAAAACCAGATTTAGTTGGCAATAATTTTATTTTATTATTTTTGGGGGGGGTGGGGGGGTTGAGAAAATTGAAAACCGCTAAATTCAAAAGCTTCTCTGTAAATTAACAGAAATTTCTAAAAATTATGCTAAAGGTCCAAGGAAGTTTTATGTCCAGCTCAAAAGTAAGAAATGTAAACAGTCTGGAAAACAATATAAGATACATCTATGTGGCAGAAATGGGTCAAGACAAGGTAATATACATTTACTTGATACATGTTTTATACAGTTAAAAATACAAACACAATAAGTTTAGTCAAATTTCACACATACAGTGCAAATTTTATTGAATTTATGAATGAATGTAGTTACAATGTTAAACAAAAATTCAGTGGTTGTTGGCCAACCATGTAGTCGAATCTTTGGATTTAAGTAGTACTGAACCCAGCACTCCAGTTATGAATTTGTGTCTATCTTCTTTGTGCCCAGCAAAACGTCCTATTCAACAGCCAGGGTCAAATTGGGTCAGGTCTTCACTTTTTTCACTTGTGTGAGTAAACACACACAGAGGTGATAGCCAGTGATTATATGCCAAACTTGCCAACCACTGCTCCATTTTGGACCTCTAATAATAAATGTATGAATGAAGTGACAAGAGCCTTCACTGAAAATATATGTACGTTAATTGGGGATGCACAGACAACCATTTTCCATTGACACTGAATGCACATATGGTTTCAATTCTAGAATCTAGCAGACAGATAAGATTGGTCAAAAATGTTTCACATGAGCATAGGAATACATTAGCAAAGACAATGATTTCTAGGATATACAGGACCTTACACCAATTTTAATTCTGAAAGTATTTTTATAACGCTTCATCTCCCTCTAAAAAGAAACTTCCCAAACTGGAAGTAAAGGTAGACCAGCTTTTTATTTTTTAAAATACTGCTGAAAACAAGAGGAGAGTGCCCGTGAACGGGCACTGTGTCAGCTGACTGAGTGTTTTTGATTTGTGAAGGTGATTAGAGGACAGAATAATTATCAGGAAAAGGGCTGTACAGAAATACAGTAAATGGTAACTGAACAGCAAGTTTGAAAGAAATTCCGAAGCTGACAGAAGAAAAGGATAAAAAAGTTGTGCCCTGTAAATGGTATTATGAAGGAAAATAACAAGGTAATTGTTTAAGTGTAAAAAATAGGTTAAAAAACATATTTAAAGAAATACTACAAATGCAATATCCTCGTTCGACCTTGAAGAAGGGGTCCAAGGTCAAATCTAACCACACAAATACATTCCCAGCCCATGATTTCCTATGGTTTACCATTCCAAACCTCTAGGACCAATTATAAATGAGTTATAAGCATTTTTAAGCTTGGCTGTCCCCATTTGACCTTGAAGGAGGGGTCCAAAGGTCAAATCTGACCATACCAAAAGATTCCGAGCCAATGATTTCCTATGGGATGGTTTACCATCCCAAATCTCTGTCACCAATAATAAGCAAGTTGTAGGCACTTTCAATTTTCGCTATCCTCATTTGACCTTGAAGGAGGGTTCCAAGGTCAAATCGGACCATATCAACAGATTCACAGCCCATGATTTCCTGTCTGTTTACCATCCCAAACCTCTGGGACCAATAATAAGCGAGTTATAAGCACTTTTAAGTTTGGCTATCCTTGTTTGACCTTGAAGGAGGGGTCATTGAAGGTCAAATCTGACCACACCAAAAGATTCCCACCCCATGTTATAGCTGACCAAAAATTCTGTGAATAACATATTTAACAAATTACTCTAAATGTAATAGTTTTCAAGTTACAACTGATTTACTCAACAGTGAGAACCTCAAAGGAACTATTACTCAGCTATGCAATGAGCTACATGTCTGAAATTTTACAATGTTATAGCTAACCCAAAAGTAGGTGAACAACATATTTAAGCAAACTACTGTAAATGCAATAGTTTTCAAGCTACAACTGATTTACTCAATAGTGAGAACCTGAAAATAGCTATTGCTCCGCTATGTCATGAGCTATAGGTCTGTAATTTCACTATGTTATAGCTGACCCAAAAGTAGGTGAACAATATATTTTAACAAAATACTCCAAATGCAATATTTTTCAAGTTATAGCTGATCTACTCAACAGTCAGTACCTGAGAATAGCTATTGCTCAGTTGTGCCATGAGCTATAGGTCTATAATTTCACTATGTTATAGCTGACCCAAAAGAAGCTGAATAACATATTTGCACAAATTTCTGTAAATGCAATAGTTTTCCAATTATAACTGATTTACTCAACAGTGAGAACTTCAAAGTAGCTATTACTCAGCTATGAAATGAGCCACAGGTCTGAAACTTCATTATGTTATAGCTGACCCCAAAATAGGTGAATAACATATTGAAACAAAATACTCTAAATGCAATAGTTTTCAAGTTATAAGTGATTTACTAAACAGTGATAACCTAAAAGTAGCTATTACTCAGCTATGCCATGAGCTACAGGTCTGAAATTTTACTATGTTATAGCTGGCCCAAAAGTAGCTGAATAACATATTTATACGAAATTCTCTAAATGCAATAGTTTTTAAGTTACAAGTGATTTTACTCATGATGGAAGTTACTGAAAAGCCCAAAAGTAGCTATTACTCACTTAGCTATTGAGACAGACACCCAAATTACTCACCATATTGTAGCTATGAAAAAAGTAGCTGAATAACATATTTTAACAAAATGCTCTAAATGCAACACTTTTCAAGTTATAAGTGATTTACTCAACAGTGATAACCTAAAAGTAGCTATTACTCAGCTATGCCATGAGCTACAGGTCTGAAATTTTACTATGTTATAGCTGACCCAAAAGTAGCTGAATAACATATTTATATGAAATTCTCTAAATGCAACACTTTTCAAGTTATAAGTGATTTACTCAACAGTGATAACCTAAAAGTAGCTATTACTCAGCTATGCCATGAGCTACAGGTCTGAAATTTCACTATGTTATAGCTGGCCCAAAAGTAGCTGAATAACATATAGTTTTTAAGTTACAAGTGATTTTACTCATAATGGAAGTTACTGAAAAGCCCAAAAGTAGCTATTACTCACTTAGCTATTGAGACAGACACCCAACTTACTCACCATATTGTAGCTATGAAAAAAGTAGCTGAACAACATATTTTCACAAAATGCTCTAAATGCAACACTTTTGAAGTTATAAGTGATTTAGTGCATGATTTCATGAACTTTAATGCATTAAAAATTATTAAAAAAATTTATTAAAAAAAAAGTAAGACAGATCCAGGTCTCATACTCACACAAGAGAATCTACCTCTGGCCTAGTACATATATGCAAGATATGAGAGAAATCCCTGCAATAGTCACTGAGAAAATTGTGATAAAAAGTTGAAATTTTCACACTTCTGGTGGGGGTACCCCCCTTGTAATGTTTCTAGCAAACAGACGAACAGACAGATTTGCATGCCTTGAACACTTTTTCATCCTCGATAGATAAGGTATCTTTTAAACAAAAACAGCATGTCTCTAGGCCTTGTAGTTTTGGAGAAGAAGTTGTTCACGCGGACGCGTACGCCCACGCCGCAGAGTGATGACATAATGTCAGCTGACATAAAAAAAACTACCCATCTAAATGGCAGTGTATACACCTTAATGTACAAGTATGTATACAAAGTGAGCAGAATCTTAAATATTTAAAGGTTTAACAGGTGATGTAAAATGGAGGCCGCAAATCAGTACATAACTTGAATCAAAGATTCGACTAATTAAGGTTCAGCAAATTAGCAAGACTATATTTTGGAGTTCTTTTAACTACTTCTCAATATTATATCAAATGTTTGGAAGTAAACATGCACAAAGCACAAGAAGGTCTTAGTGAGTTCCTGGTGTTAAAACAAAAATGTGACGTCATTCCTTTAGTTGTGTATCTGGGCTATGTTTTGTTTTTGATGAGACTAGTCTATTGCTGAAGTCCAGGTCTTTCATTTTACCAATTCTGTCCAGCTTTGAAATCACATGACGCGTATTTACCAACCCATTCTTTTACCATTTTGTTGTATTTGGCCCTATCATTTTTGTACAATCTGGCAATTTCTGGGACTAATGGGTCTTCTGGATTAGGGCCAGTAATCAATGATGATATAGACAATAGAACTGAAACAGAAGGACACAAAGAAGTTTGTTATAAACTAAATTGAGAAAAGCAACATCAGCTACTAAACTAGCTGAACAATGAAAAGTAACAGGATGACAAAGAGGAAAATATGAGTAATGTTTACCCGGTGTATGTGTGCCATAGTAGCACAATTAAGTCCAAAATACTAACGCTTTTCCATTTTTGTTAAAGTAGAATATGGCTGTAAAATGTATCTTGGAAAGCAAAATACCAGATGCGAAATTTCTAGGATAATTGAAAAGGAAGGCAAAATTTCAGAATATAGTTACAACATAAAAATGCAGTTAAGTATGGGTTCAGCAAATGGGCAATTAATTTGGCAAAAATTGAAAAAAAATTGGCTATGTGGTGTGCACAGTAGAATGTAGAGTTGTGATTGAATCAAAATAGAAAATTTAACAAATAAATTAAATTTTTATCAGTTAATACCTTACCTAACAGACTATTCCCATAGGTCCAGTGCAAGCCGGTCCCGCCAAATGTTACAAAAAGATGTCTCGAGTCTCCTCCAGTGGGCCTTAGTGCTTCTCCCACTCGCTAGGGGGGCTAGTGCCTCCTACACTCGCCAGGTGGCCAGTGATGTCCCTTCCTCTTTTTAGTTTGAAAGTCTTGTCTGCTGACTGTATGTTTTGAGTTTCAGAGTAGAAGCAGAAAAAGACACAAAAGTTGTGCCATGCAAATGGTATTCAGAAGTAGAGTACAAAGTTAACTGTTACGGTATAAAAAGTAGTAAAAAATACATATTCAAACCAAATACTGTGTATGCAAAGTTTTGAAGTTAAAACTGCTTTATTCAACATTGGAATCTCAAAGTAGCTTTTGCTGAGCTATGCAATGAACTACAGGTCTGCAATTTTACTAAGTTATAGCTGACCCATAAGTAGGTGAATCACAAACATATTTAACAAAATTCTCTAAATGTAATAGTTTTCAAGTTATAACTGATTTATTCAACAATGAGAACCTGAATGTAGCAATTGCTCAGCTATGCAATGAGCTACAGGTCTGCAATTTCACTATCTTATAGCTGACCCAAAAGTAGATGAATTATATAAATAAACATAAGACTCTAAATGCAATATTTTTCAAGTTATAACTAATTTACTCAACAGTGAGAACCTGAAAGTAGCCATTGCTCAGCTATGCAATGAGCTACAGGTCTACAATTTTACTATGTTAAAGCTGACCCAAAAGTAGCTGACTAACATATTTACACAATATTCTCTGAATGCAATTGTTTTCAAGTTACAAGTGATTTTGTTCATTATGGAAGATACAGAAAAGTCAGAAAGTAACTATTACTCACTTAGCTAGTGGGAAAGATTCCCAAGTGACTCACCATGTTGTAGCTATGGAAAAAGTAGCTGAATAATATACTTTAACAAAATGCTCTAAATGCAATACTTTTCAAGAAATAAATGCATTGAAAATTATTTCAAAAATTCATAAAAACTAAGAAAAGATCCAGGCCTGATACTCAGACAAGGGAATCTACTTGTGGCCTAGTACATACATGCAAGATAAGAGAGAATTTTAATCCCTACTAACAATAGTCAATGAGAAAATTGTGAAAAGGTGGTGAAACTTTCACACTTATGGTGGGAGTACCTCACTTGTAATGGCTCTGTGGAACCGATGATCGAACAGATCTGCATGCCTTGAACATTTTTTTAATCCTCGATAGATAAGGTATCTTAAAAAAGAAACAGCACATGTCTCGGCCTTGCAGTTGTGAGGGAGAAGTTGTTCACGTGGACGCAGAGTAATGCCAAGTCAGTTGACATGCAAATTTACTTATTAAATATTCTATTTTATTGAGTTAATATATCTTACCTAACAGACCATTGCCAGAATAACTACCAAATGGATGGTGGGTAGCTTACTGGATGGACAAGATAGAACTCTAAGAAGGAATTAATTACAAAATCCCACTTATCAGGTACTAGATCCGAGACAATCACCCTAGAAAATCCCTCTTATCAGGTCCTAGGTCCAAAAGAACCCCCTACCCCACTCAGTTTTTTTCTCCCCTAGAATGGGAAGAGAGTTGAGAAAGAATTCAGTCCCTAGGGATTCCCAGATATAGGCAGCGAAGCATTGACAGAACTTCTAACTCTTAGACTAGCAAGGTGGAGAGGTTCTGTGGAAATAAAACACAGAGTCTAGGGAAGGAAAATACCCTTCTGCTTGGCTTTAAGGAAAAAAAATTACCTCCTCTAAAATCTAAAGCTTAATAGAATGGAAGGAAAGGGTCCTACCAGAAAGGCAGTCAATAACAAATTTTCTGCGCTGCCACTATGGGATCCAAGTGATAACGATCTGTCAGCCCAGGCAGCATGCTTCAGGTAGAATTAAGTGAAGGTGTTGTGAGACGTCCAATGACAAGCAGAGAGGATAATGCTCTAAGGAGACTCCACCTTGAAAGACATTGTGGGCTTTTATCTGATGCACTTGCTGTGACTCCTAGTCTGAAAGCTTCTAACAAAGGAGCACGGACTGTTTGATCCAAGAAGAGATTGTAGCAGGGGAAATACCCCTGTCAAATATTGTTCTTAAATGAGACATAAACCAATTGTTTATTGTCTTGGATATCGTTGGTTCTGACCAGGTAATAGCTGAGTGCTCTATCTGGGCAGAGGGATCTACCTTTCTTAAGGATTTATCCAGTCGGGGCCAGCGCTGGGATTACCACTGGTGCCACGCTATCAGGACCCTCACAAGCCAGTTGGTTCTTAGAAAGAAAATTGAGGGAAGGGTAAAGGAAGACTTGAAACTAGTCCTCCCTGTGGCGAATGTTCCTATTCATCCAGGCATGGATTTCACGTCTTTGTTTTCCTGATTGTTTATGACCATCGCTATCAGGGGAGTTGGTGGAAAGACATAGCCGTCCAGGTCTTTCCATGATAGGCTCAGAGCATCCACTGCCCAGGCTTCCTTGTCTGGGACTGGAGACAAGAACTGAGGTAATTTCTTGTTAAACATGGTGGCAAACAGATCTATTTGTGGTGTGTGCCACCTTTGGAATGGGTATTGATTTTTCCAGGGACTCTGGGATGTGTCAGTTTGCCTTTAAGTGACACTGATTGGGCCTCATATATAGATGGTCTGAAGGGACCTGTTTTTTAGTGGCGGTGAGGAGACCTATTAGACATGAACTGCCTCACTGTACAACTGTCTTGTATTAGAATCATCCAGATCCTGGAGTTCATGGTTTCCCATCTGTCTGGAGTGGGCCCAACTAGACCCTGGTTTAGGTCATACTAATAGCTTACAATGCAGAAGACCTGCTGGGGTTCTGGGTCTGACTTTTGTAGGTTTACAATTCAGCCTAGCTCCTGACAAAGGGCAAGGAAGGACAGGGTATGCCGATGACAGGTTTGTTTGTCTTTTGCCCGAATGAGCCAGTCATCTAAGTACTGATTAATCTGGATCCGATGGCTTGAACCATAAGTTTAACATTTAAACTCCATGGCAGCATTGAAGAGGCCAAAAGGCAGGGCTGTGAACTGGAAAGTCTGATTTGACAGTGGAACCTCATTCGGGAGTTTTGACTTATAGGGATGTGAAAGTTAGTGTCCCTAAAATCTTGGCCTGGATGCATAGCATACCATCTAATCTGGGACTTGGAAAGTTTAACAAACTGATCCGTTTGCAGCCTGTTCTTTTCCCCTGACCTGGAAACCTGGCCTTAAAGAAGATGCAAGTTCATTTGTTTGAATTTAGAATAGAACCAATCATCTACTGGCATTGCAACAGAGGTTTTCCCGGTAGGTTGAAACCTGCTGCCTCTATGGGTTATCCTGATGGGAAGGACAAATATATTCATGTTCTGGGATGAAAGACCACTTCATATAGGATTTGGTGGCCCGAACAGTTTCTCTATAGCTCTGATCCTCTGTGTGAAGCAACTCTGAGTTGGCTGGGTCAGCTTCTGAGCCAGAAGGCGCTTATTGAAGATCATCGTAAGAGACTGGGGCCCGGTCAGCAGGGCTGTCAAATAAGGCCTCTAGGTCCATGTCACTGTCTGGGTATACAGCAATCAAAGGCGAGACGTATCCTTGGTCACCTGAAGCCTGAGGAGCGGTATCCCAACTGCTAGCCCTAGAGAGGAGAGGTGTGGTAGTGGGACCGGTAGAGAAGACCAGAGTAGGATGCTTTGGAGGTCCGACCTGTACAGCTTGTTGAGGAGGTTTCTGAATCTGGGTGGAAGACATGGCAGAGCTGGGAACCTGAGGCTGATTAGTGGCTGGCCAGGGCACAAGGGTATGCTGTAAAGGCTTGTGGTGGCCAACTGGCCCAGTAGAACATCCAACTGCAGCTAAGAAAACAGGTTCCTGCTGGTGGTCAGCCGGACTGGTGGAACCAGTTGGGGAATGACCGGTTGAGGAGTGCACTGTAGAAAAGCTGTAGCAAACCGAAGTCTACAGCTCTAAGTCCCGGGTCAACCAAACCGGTTGAACTAGGGACCTATACAGGCAAGTTAGAAGTAGGCCCCGGGGTCCCTGAATCAGTGACACTAGTGAGGGGAGAAGGCTGAAGAATGAACAGTAGTGTGACCTGCCGCTTTGAGGAGGGGAAGTGACACTCCCTCCTTGATGGGAGAAAAACTAAGTCTGCCTTTGGAGGAAGCAGGAAGAGCACCCACTTAGGCTAACAAGGCTTCCAGTTTGGTGAAACGGGATGAAAACTGGTCCTTGAATTCTGTCAACTCACTGCTCAAGGGGCGAGAGGTAGCAGGATTAGCACGAGGGGTCCACCAATTTCTCTCCTTTATCTGCTTTGTCACATTTTCTTTCTTTTTGTCTTTTATGTTTTTATATGCATCTACACTCAATTGCTGGATTTGTTCTAGAGTTAAAGATACACAAGCAGAGGAAAATTCTTCACCAACTATACAGGGGTCTGGTCCCAATCCTTTTTTGTGACAACATGTGCACTTTTGGTGGGTATTAATTTTGAAAATTGTAATGACTTAAAAGTAGCCTTTATAAGCTACAAGACTTATGAGGTCATGGCTAGGCTGAAAGGTACAGAGGTGAACTGGAACACTTGAGAACTGTGGAAAAAACGTAGGTTCTTCCTAAACGTTGGGTGGATGGGGATATGAAGGTAGGCATCTGACAGGTCTATCGATGATACCCATTGCCCTAGAATCAGAGACGCCCTGATGGCCTCTGGAATTTCCATTTTGAACCTTTCTACTAGTAGGAAGGTGGTTACCCTGCTTAGGTCTATCACTGGCCTCAACTTTGGTGAGGCTTGGGGACTTGAAACCGGCAACTGTAAAACCCAAGAAATTTTACATTTTCCACCCTTTCAATAGCGTTCTTTTACAGAAGAGACTGGATACAGGAGCCCAGAGCTAGATCTTTTTGATGGGCCTTGTATCCTGAGTGAATCAGGGGAACCCTGGCTAATTTTTTTTTTTTTTTTTTTGATGAATGGTAGAATGTAACCATTGGTAATAATGTTTAACACATTGTTTGAGCATCTTTCTGTTTGCCAGTCTCTTCTGAAAGAATGGAGGCGACCTCCTACTGTTGGACTGAGGGAGGCTTTCAAGGAGTCATTGGGAGGATGGGTTTCCATGCCCTCATCTCCTTGGGTGAGGTCCAAAACGACCTCTGGAGCCTCTGTTATTTGATTTCCCCCTAACTGAGGAAAACAACTGGTTACTGCTCGGAGTGGACTGTTCCTCATAGGGGCGTTTCCTTTAGGAGTCTCTTTTTTTATTGTGGTGGGGACCACGAAAGGGCTGATTTTGATGGGGTCCAAAACCCTGAGTGTTTTTAGGGGTGCTTTTTTTAAGGACAAACTCTTCTCTGGCCTTGACCAATTGAGACCGGAACAAGACAGTGGGCCAAAATGGGCAGCCCCTAAGTTCCTGAGGTCTAGAATCCCCCAAATGAGGTTGAAGATAGGTCATTTCAGCCTCACATCTGATAAGGATTGAATTATTCATGGTGTACATTACTCCCTCTGGAGAATGTGGGCTAAGGCCTTTCTTTGACAGGCTAAGGCTCTCTGCTGAATGAGAACTGTTTCACTTCTTCTGAATGATATTCAAGATGTCTAGCTAGTCACAGGTCTTTTCAGAACCGTGTCTGGGTGCTTTTTCACCCTTTTGAATTTGGTTTTTAATTCTTTTGACAGTAGCCTTGATACGGTCTTGGCATTTTTCCATGGTCAGGTTGCATTCTGGATAATGCAACCAAAAAAATTAAGGTTACAGAGATTTTGTCATGCCTGATGCTCAAACTATTTGACTACCAGTAGGGGAACCTTGCCCATAGGGGCCCCAGAGGGTTTAGGCGAGATACAGATGTAATTTGTCAACACAAGGTTGTCCCAATTTGTACCACTTAAAAGAAGCAGCGGGTTTTATAAATTTACCCTCAGGTAAATTAGCAGCCTGGAAGTCCTGTTCAAATTTAACAAAAGCATCTTTTAGTTGAGGACCGAGTGGGAACAAAACTGAAGAGCCCCCTGGCCTAAGCTCCTGTTGGCCTGCTACATCATTCAGAACCCAGACTGTGGTAGAGGACCTTGGCATACTGTCCCTGGGGTCAGGGAGATTCAAAATCTGCCTAAAAGTTTCAATGTCCTTGGCATATTGTGAGGGCAAGCCAGACATATCTACTGCTTGATTAAGTACAGGGTCTGGGTCTGATTTTTGTTTGCCTTGTTCAGAAGCCGCTTTGGGCTTACAAGACTTTTTGACTTGCACAGGGGACCTCAGAGTCCTCTCAGATATTTAGCCCAAGACTTCTGTTACTTCTATCCGAGTGTTTCTTCGGTTTGCCGCAGCAAAAGACTTGGATTGCTCGGATTTCGGATCCAAAGGGATCTCGGACTCAAACCTCTGGACGAACTGTGGTGGTAAGGATGGACCAACAAACTCGGACTCCATGGGTTAGTTTGAGTGTTTGTTGCTCGGATGATTAGTACTCAAGACAGGTTGTTAGCTCAGACCAGGCTTCAGATCCAAAGCGGAGATCTGATCCAAATCGTCTTTGGACTAATCGGACTTGTGTTTCTGAGGATAGCATTTTCTGTTTTTAATTTTACAATTTTGTTCTTCAGTAAAAGAACTACACAACTGGCATTGTTTTTCATGAGTGACACAAGTGTCATCTCTCTTCCCTATCTCTCTGCAGGTAAGATTATAGTTTAGCAGATCAAAAGAAAAACAAAACTGAAAATAAGAAAATACTGTTACCACATGAAATGTACACAATGATCTATGACAATTAATGAAAAGACTGGCTAATTTAGAACATCCAATAATACGTATCTCCAGAGAAATTCAACAATATTTGAGTGAGCGAAAACAAACGCTTCCAACTGATGTGGCCAACGAGAACGATTTTGCGGTATTTCTCTACGCAGATCACCTTCCTGTTGAAGGCATCAGCCAGTACTAAATGTCTATTTTTCTTGGATGTTGGCAAATGCCTGCACCGCCAGAGATAGCATTCAGTTCCACATGGTAAGCTTTTGTAGCGCAATAAAAATGGCCATTATGTGGCTGCATGATCCTTTCTTCTGTCCACAAGAAGACCTGTCACTCCATATCACACAACATACTCGAAAATTTTCAAATAATTTCCAAGTGTTAATGCACACAAATTTTAACTGTTTTATTGGAATGCGCCAAATGAAAAATACGAAGTGACATTACTGGCCACCTTGCGAGTGTGGGAGGCACCAGCCCCCTATTGAGAGGGGGCAGTACTAAGGCCGGTTCTGCTGGAGGAGACTCGGGATGTCTTTTACTGATGTTTGGAAGGACCGGCTTGTGCTGGACCTATGGCAATAGTCTGTGAAGTAAGATATATTAACACAATAAAAAATTGCTTTCTGGCTCTGCATTTGAGGCAATAGCTATTTTAACCCAAATGTGGCAAAAATTAGAAGCCTTTTGTTGAGATGTGCAGTTGACCTGGAAAACTTAAGCTGGAAAACAATTTCTTCAAATTGTTTGATCTAGATTTGTGGGTCATGTGACTCTGGGATACCAAGTATAGAGAATAAGGCTTTAGGCAATTATTAGTTTAATTATCACAACATTAAGAAATCTTTCAGGAAAATTTCTTCATTTAAAAAAAAAAGCATCGGTGATGCTGGTACCCCACAGCCCAGGGAAATAGTTTTCAAAACCATGAGATACAGAAGAAGTGAAACAGTTCAAAGATCAAGAGACATTCACAGCAGACAGTGTCAGCTTTGAAAACGTCCATATAACATTTAAGTAGAGACTTTTATGTTTAATATATGTAAAAATAAAGTATTACAATGAAAATTCAATAGTAACATGATGACATTAATCAATAAACTATAACTAGACCTACGCATCGGAGAACTGATGCAAATTTGTATCCATCGGAAAGACAACTCACCAAAGCCAGTAAACCATCGTTTGACCTTGAAGGAGGGGCAAAAGGTAAAATCTGACATCAGAAGAATCCCAGCCCATGATTTCCTATAGGTTGGTTTCATATTGCAAGCCTCTAAGACCAATAATAAGCGAATTATAAGCACTTTCAAGTTTTGTTATCCTCATTTGACCTTGAAGGAGGGGCCCAAGGTCAAATCTGAACACATCAAAAGATTCCCAGCCCATGATTGCCAATAATTTAGTTTCACATAGCAAACCTCTAGGACTAATAATAAGCGAGTTATAAGCACTTTTAAGTTTGGGTATCCTTGTTTGACCTTGAAGGAGGGGGTCCAAGGTCAAATCTGACCACATCAAAAGACTCCCAGTCCATGATTTCCTTTAGGTTGATTTCACATTGAACACCTCTAGGACCAACTAGAAAAATGTTTTTGCTAACAAAATCAAAGCGTCCCAAAAGGTTAGATGCTTTATAGTATAAAGTAGAAAAAGGTTTTTGAAAAGAAAAAACATGCAGCACTGAGAGAAGTTGAGAGAAGAAGCTTTTACAGTTAAATAAATGACATTTTCCATTTCCACAAAAAAATCAAGACCCCTGTCAGAATATTGAAAATTCAAATTTATTAGTAAGGGTCCTTACTACTAGGGGTGCAAGGAATCATAAAATTGTGAACTGAATCAATTTACAAATCAAGTTTTGCAAACCAGATCAATTCATGAATCGACTTGGTTTAAAAAAACTTTTTCAATCTTGATGCTAAATATTATGTCACTATGAATATCAAAGTCTCACTAATATATCAGGCATTTAAAGGAAAATTTGCTAAGGGGGAAGTTGCAACTCAATAAAAGCCTTTGCATGAAACATCTTGTCACTGTTAAATGCCATATATCTATTTATATTTTTAAAAAAGGCGTAGTAAAATTTAAGCCTTTAGAAAGGCAAGAAGTTCTTGACACAATGCTCGGAAGACATCTATCCCAATGAGTAAATAAATGGTCAATGTTCCCACAAGCCTCTTTATATCTTATGAATAATGCTCATTTCTATTTATATATAATTGCCAGTCTTTGATGAGTCCCCAGAGAATTAGTCCACTGGGTATTTGCTGATAAGGGATAAAATCTGTGATATGTAGATGTTATGTATAAATAAGAGACATAGTAAAGAATATGTTTGCATTGCTGAGTTATTAGTTTACTGCAGAAGAATGGAAGTCAGAAGAAGTGATAATGAGCTGAAAATGGTAATTTATAAATGTGTCATTATCAAACTCCTGCACCGAAATAAGTTTGTAAATATTTGGACCCAGATTTTTACAATAAAACAAGCACAATTTGATGCATATCATAATTTTAGATGATGACAACAAACTAGGAATGTATTTTGCCTGCTTTAATAGTATGTATAAGTTGTGAGTGCAATTTCAAAAAGTTACACCCTTTGCACAAAGATATGAAAATAACATTAAGATAATGACATCATTAATATTGAAATGTTAAAGTAGAAATTGCAATCTATGACCCCACTGTGACCAGCTCTTAAGACTCTCCACATATGGTTTTCCACTACTTCTTAAAACTTGTAAAGCTGTAAAACCTATAATAAAGAAAATATGAGGCAAAAACAGAAAAATTGATATTTTATGACCCAAGTTTGACTCATAAGAGGGGGTCAAAGGTCTAAATACAATACTTAAGAAGAAGATAATAGGGGGGTTCACATGAATTTTAAGCTTTCTGGTTGGTAGGTGTGAGATAATCTCTCATAAATCAGTCATTTTTCATCAGATCGCTCCCAAAATCTAATCAGCTCAAGTTTTTGATAGTATGAACATGTGTGTATAATTACAAGCCTTTGCGGTCAGTAGATTTTGCTGAGCGGCGATGACGGGAGGGTGTACCCCAAAAAACTATTTTTTGATCATGTGACCTTGATAAAGATCAAAGGTCAAATTTAAGCATGTGGAAAATTTTCCCACCCTAAGGTATATAACTGCCAAATATGGTTAAAAACGTTCCAATAATAAGGGAGATATTGAAGGGAGACCATAATGTGGCTGCGGCGGCGAGGAAACTGACGCAAAAACAAATAAGCGCCCTTTTCAGGGACGCTTAATAATATGGGAGATATAGCACTTTTAAAGTCTGCTATGTGGGGTACTTTGGCACTCCGTGGATGACCTTGAATTAAGAGCTTCAAGGTCAAATGTTTACAAGGTTGTAGAGGACATGTGTATCTGTTGTACATATCACAACATGTATCTCCAGAGAAATTCATACATATGAAGAGGTTCAACCTGCTACCTATAAGAACCAGGCAGTGGGAAAAGATAGATAATTTTCAAAGAAATGCCCGCGGCGGCCATCTTGTTTTTTAGAATGAGGCTAATTTCAGTCCCAGAGAAACTTACCTCCCAATGAAGATATCCTGCAAACATGGTAACCTAGCTGGTGTAGTTTTCCTCTGAGAGCGTTAACGCCGAAAATCTCTCTATGCGTGGCAGCGGCAGTGGGTTAGCTAATGCTAAACCAAAGTATCCACCGGAGGCATCAGGTGGATACAATAATCAGCTGCAGCAATCCACATATCTTTATGACAAGAGAAATAGGTTTCAAATATGGCAGTTCAACAAACTTTGGCAGAGAGCCATGGTTAAAGGTCATAGCATGACGATGTACACCTACACCCGCCAATTACTGTCCCTTTCTACATCTTACATTTTTGTGAGATATAACCTGCAGATTTTAAATTTCAAGGTCACTATGGCACAGTCAAAGGTCAAATCAAGGTCACACTATGATGGTGTATACCTACAAGCCAAATCAATGTCCATAGAAAGGATCAACTTCCTACACCTTACGGATGGCACAATATAGCCCTGACACGATTTCAAAGTTCAAAGCCAACACAGCAAGGTCAAAGCATAAATCAAGGTCACACTATGATGTTGCTCACCAACACCCCCCATTACATGATTTTCGAACTCAAGGTCACTACAGGAAGGTCAAATCAAGGTCACACTATGACCTACCTAATTTCAAAGCACAGAAGGTTGTTTCTTAGAAAAAGAGGGAAAACCATTCTAGAATATTTTGCTAAGGTATGAAAAATGTTTCAATCTGCCTGAAAAGCAGTACCATGCAAATTATTGATCCAATACTCCAAATATCACAAAGATATATGAAATAATTTCCCTTTAAACCAGCTTCAACAGAGTGTGATGCTGGCCAGTGGTAAAAAAGAGCCAGTCTTGGCAGCAAGAACCCCAGCAGGTACAACTAAATAGGCAACAACTTCAGTTGTAATAAGTATAGAGAATCTAAACGATGTTGTCACAGGGCATTGTTTCTTACAAGTTGTTTTCATATTTTGAAGCCCTAGAACCAATTATAAGGGAGATATAAAAACCTTTTAGCCTGATAACCCTACATGACCTTGAAGTAGGGGTCAAAGGTCAAATTTGACACTTGCAGAAGATTTGCTGACCTCGATTTCCTAGAAGATGTTTTCTCATTCCAAACACTTAGGACCAATGATGCGGGAGATATTAGGCCTTTTTTTATATGACCCCCCCCCCCCCCCCCCTTTGACATTAAAGATGTGATATGGCAACCTTGTTGTTTTCAAAACAAGGCCAAAGCTTAGGAAAGCTTTCCTAACCATTTACTTTTTGTGCAAATCTGACACAGGTAGCTCCAATATTTTAAATTTTAGAACATAGCAATGATTTTCGAACAATTGGCTATGGTGGTCATGTTTTTTTTTTTTAGCTGGAGACAAGTTTGGTGAGACATGGCTCTGACCAACCAATTGTACCAGTGGATTCATATCCCCTTGTTATGAGCCATCATTTTGACTTAACTACACCTCTGTGAATTCATTGGAGCATTGGACAGGCAAAATGATAGTGTTTTGAATTGGTAGGATTGACCCTGAATGTGAAAACGGATGTACTCCCTGGACTGTGGGTTTATTGGGCTATAGAAGTAAGCGTCCTTGAAATCTATGGACACTACCATTTGCCTTTCTGCAAGGAAGTCCTTACGCGCTCTGGTGTCTCCATTTTGAAGCTTTCTGGTTTCAAATATTTGTTCAGTCAATGCAGATCTAGAATAGGTCTACATTTGTTGTTGGGTTTTGGAACCAAACAAAGTGTATTGAAGAAAGCCAGAGATGTCCAATTGTTGACCTTTTCTGAAGTATTCTTTTGGATAAGTGCATGTAATGCCTCTATCAGGTAGCTGTTCCTAAGATCCACATAACCCCTTTTTATTACTGGAGACCTGGTCAAAATTTGGTTGGTTTCGGAAGATGAGGGTGTAGCCTTCCTTGAGGATTCTTATGACCTCGGAGCTAGCCCCAAGGGCGGCCCAAGTTTTCCAAAACTGGTTCAGTCTTGCCCTTACAGCAGGTTTTGTGCAACAGTGTGGACATTGGTGACAAGTTGGACAGACAACAACTGCTCTACACATGAAACACCTTTCACAATTTTTATTTGTTTTATAACAGAACTTACACCTTTCTTTTGTGGCTGCCTGGCACTAAAAGGTACATGATTCACAGCAAAACAATTTATATTTAAAGTCTGATAAATGTCCACAGTCTTTTTCCTCCTGGCTATTTGTACACAACCCCACTGGGGAACACAGTAATTGTCATTGATAAGAACAGTGACTCTTGGCCGGTCACTGTCAATAGCTGGCCTTGCTTTGACCTTGGTTGATCTGACGGCTGTGGCAGAGTTGCTGCCATGCTGGTGTCCAGACTTTTGGCCAGTGTACGGTGCAATCTTGGCTGAAAGGTAGTAAGGATGATAATGGATAGAATTTTTGTGAGATCCACCAGAATGTTGCTTGCCTTCATGGTAGCCAATTACCTCCTCTGCCTTGGAGATAACATCATCCGAGAAGAGTGAGGTCATATGAAGTGGAGAGTTTTC
Source organism: Sabellastarte sp. h YS-2021 (assembly GCA_964017235.1). Taxonomy (NCBI): domain Eukaryota; kingdom Metazoa; phylum Annelida; class Polychaeta; order Sabellida; family Sabellidae; genus Sabellastarte; species Sabellastarte sp. h YS-2021. The sequence continues at coordinate 16,492,129 of OZ024931.1, read as the reverse complement.
ACTGCCACTGTGTCGACCTTGACCCCATGCCTGGCACATTCAAGATAACTGTCACGTCTGAGTAGATTGATGTTGACCATGTTAATAAATACAAAGTCTGATGGATCTTGCATTATTCTAGCCACAGCTTCTGTAATGCTTTGATTGAAAGTCATTTGATAGGGTAGTTTCAGCAGCTTCCTGAGCTTTAGAGCTAAACTTTCCTTTGGTTTTCTCTCCTTGAATAACTTTCAGCTGAGTGACATTGCTGTCCAACCTTTTGTTAAACAGTGACAAAAGCTGGCAGCCTGGCTGCAGATAAAGGTGGAGTCTAAGCTGATCTTTCCCATTTCCTTAAAGTTTCCGCTGCAATGGGCAGCTGCTTTGGTAGCCAGGTTAAGTCTAGTAATTCTACTGAAAGCGCTGTTGAGTTTTGCTGGTTCATTCTGCCATTAAATGACCTTTGACCCGGAGAAGTCTTTCTTTTTCAAGTGCAAATCATACCACCCCTGAGTGTGGGGGACCTTAACAAACTGGTCCTTACACAGTCCACTGGCATCAGTACTATGACTAGGGTACCCTTCTGTCCATGTCATGTTCAAATTTCTAGAACTTTGGCAGAGCCAGTCATCAGCAGAGATTTTCACAGATGTTTTACCAGGTGCTTGAGTTCTGGGACAGGGAAAAGAATTATCATACTGAGAGGAGGCTGCACACACCTGGTGTCAATCCATATATGATCTTAGTCCTCTGTTTCCCGGTAGTTCTGCTCTTCAGAGAGCTGCAGATCAGCATTGGTTTCTGGCAGGTTGGCTTCCCGTTCAGATACTTCAGCATCAGCAGTTGAAGAAGTAGACAGGGGTTTAACACTGGTACCAGTCAAGGACTGGGTTATAGTAACTTGGCTGGAAAGTCTGGCATGGAGCACTGGCCTCTCACCGGAGCTGGTTACAGAGTGTTGATGAACATCAACATCAATAGATGTAGCAAGCTTCAGACTAGAAAACTGGCTGAGTACTTGCATCTCACTGGATCCGGTTTTGATGAATATCAAAAGTAGTAGGTTTCTGATTGGTAGACTGGTTTGAAGAAGTTCTGAAGTAAGTCCACTGATCGGTGGCTGTTTCTAGGATGATACTGGCATTGAAATCTGTTAAATTGAAGGCTGACCAGTGGCAGGTTGCACACTTCCAGCAATCAACATTGCTTCAAGTCTGGAGAACCCCTCTGACCATTTTTCGACCAATGAATTAAATTCTTCAGGTGTCTGTGGACGACTTAGAAAAATTCTTCTTGCTGGATTCTTTGGTGTGTGTAGCCTTCCTCTTTTCTATTGCCACTATCTGTTGAAGACTGGCAGATACCTCCCCAAGGATCTGCACAGATCCTGGGTCTATAAGCTTTGGAGTGGCCGCCTTCTTATCTTTGTGTGCTTTAGAGGTGAGGGTCGCTAGCCGAGACTTTTGATTAGAAGTCAAAGATATAGAGTTCACAGTCTTTCTTCAAGACACAGGGATCACTCCCAACCCTCTTATCACGACACCTCGCGCAATTAATGTGTAAATCCAACGTGGCCATCACATGTGCTGGGGAGGCCATGATATATATGCAATAACTGTTTGTAAAATATTTGACAAAATAAGATGAAATCACAGAGTATTTCACAAAAAATATATTCCACTTTGAAAAGCTGAATGCCAAACAAAAAATATATCATGAGCATTGTCTAGACAAGAAGTAAGCAGGGTATGCCATTTGGCGAATGCAGGTGTTGATTTATGCGTCTTACTTTTTGAGAAAATCTTGTGAAAAGGTAGTACAAGGAAACAAAATTTCTTTTGAGCATTTAACCTTGATAAAGGTCATGGTTGTACCGTCCTCCAAATTTTTTCTCACCTATATAAGCTGTAACTGCCAAAAAGTTTTGATAGGCATTATATTAAGAGAGAGATTCTACTCAGAATATACTGCGACAGCATGAGCTGTCTGGTAACAGTTGGCGAACCCAATAGGCATCCCCTTTCAAAGGACATTTACAAAGGAGAGATTCGGCTATGCCACAACCTGGGGAATAGTGTCAGATACCACGAGACACAAAAGAGGTAAAAAAGTGCAAAGATAAGCAGTCTTTCAGAACAGTTGTGTAAAGGTTCAGAGAAACTACAAAAATGTATGCAAAGACTAAAGTACCAAACAAAATAATTTAATAGCAAGATTACAGCATTGATTTGTAAAAGTTATTAAGGTGTAAAATTTATTAATTGATCTATTATACGCTTGGCAACAGAGAGTGCACAAACAGGTAAATTACCAACTGCAGCAATCCACATAGCCTTGTGATAAATGAAATGTCTCAAATTTGCCAGAAAACATTCAGGCAGAGCCAAGGTCACATCATGATGTTGAACACCTATACCCCAGAGCAAATAACTCTGCCAAGTATCAAGTTCCTACATCTCAAGGTTTCCCAGATATTGCTGACAATATTGTGTAAGTCAAGGTCACTACAGAAAGGTCAAATCAAGGTCACAACTGACACTGCACACCTACACCCCCCCAACCAATGTTCCTACTAATATCAACACCATAGTGATCTCTGTCCACCCAGACACCTTCATTTGACCTTCATTCTGTGGGATAATAAAATTGTACAATTCGCCTAGGGTTACAGATACTGAGACCATAGAAGATCCAGGCAGGCTGTCATGTATAGTTTTTGGAGTACTTTGAGTACTTTTTACCGTTACTCCACTCTTTAACAAGTACTCTTGCACGAGATAAACTGACAAATTTTGCCACATTTCTTAACAAACTAGCCGAATGAAACCCATTTTAGTCAATGTGTTTGTCTTCTTCATGTGTAAATTTCCAAAGAGGACTTTTTTTTTGTCTTTATGCTCCAATTCATCCTAATCTTTGAGGAGTAGTGATTAAGTACTCTGTGACAGTCTAAAACAAGATCCACACCAATAATGGTCAATCTATTCCATCACAGCACTAAAATCTTTATGATTGTAAAGATAGACACAAAATACAGAATAAACTGATGAAAACTATGACCTCCCACATGTGTGATGCACACCTTCATAGCTTTCATAATTTGAACTGCATTCTGTACGATCAAGCATTGTGACTGGTATACAGGAGGCAAACCACAATACTTGAGCTCCTCAGGTGCTTCAACTCACAACAAAAACGATAAACAAGAACAAAAAATTTGCTTCCAATCTTTTTTTCTTTAAGCCAATCTTTTCATTGAGCCAGCAAGAACATCATTTTTGCTAACCAATAAAGATGGCACTCTCAAGGTTAATAAAAGTAAAGAAATAAACTGCAAAATTGAAGAAGAAAATGAATTTTTTTTAAGTTAATAACTTAATAGCGGACAAATTGCAAATGTCCAGTGTGCTGCTGGTCTAGCCAAATGTTGGAAAAAACTGTCCTGAGCTGGGCTCTGGCAAGGACTGGTCTTGTCCTGTCCACTCGCTGGGTGGCTGATGCCCCAACCTCTCGCCGGAGTAATGCACTTCCTCTTTTTTGTGTCTTACCTTGTGTCCCCTTTCGTATTATAAAATTGTGAGGGGAGGCAAAGTGGGAATCCCCTTGTCCAATACATATTAACTTATCTTACGTAGTGGACAAATTACAGAATAACAAACCAGTGAATGGAGGGTAGCTCAAAGGGACTTCACAAAGAACTTTTTTTCATTTAGATATTCTATTTGTCCCAAGGATTACTGGTTTAACCAATGCCACTATTTTTTTCCACCTGAACCGAGCATAGGAGAGGGAGTATAGAGTTCAGTCCCAGTCATGCCTGAGGAATGTGAACAGGAGTGAGGCCTTCCCTCGTTTGTCACTTTTATTCATGGCAGCATGGAGAAAAAGGAATGTACATGACCGGATGTATATTCCCTAGACTGTCACTTTTGTTCATGGTAGCATGCAGGAGAATAAAAGTTTGTAAAAGTCACGAGAGGAGCGTCCCTCTTCTATATACACCCAGTTACTTGGGGATCTATTGTGCTGCAATGACCAGGCTCCGATGACCGAGCTAGATCTCTGTGTCAGGACAAACCACATCCTTCAGAAAAAATTGGGTGAAGGTGTTTTGTGATTTTCAGTGGCAGGCTGAAAGGATTTGGTCCAAAGAAACTCCCCCCTAGAAGCTGCAAAAGCTCTGACATAATGGGCACTGATCTGATGCAGTTTCTTAACATCTTCATCTGAAAGCATGTAGCACAAAAGCACTTTGGTCCAAGAAGAGATGGTTGCAGGAGCAATATCCTTGGAAAACCTCTTCTTGATTGAGACAAAGACCAATTCCTTTTCTTCTCTGAGATCTTTGGTCTTGTCTAAATAGTAATGTAATACTCTGACTGGGCAGAGTCCTCGTTAAGAGACTTATTAAATGTAGGTGCCACAGTAGGAATGATCACTGGGGCTACACAATCTGGTCCATCCCTGGCCAGCTGGTTCTTAGAGAAGAACCTAGCTGAGAGATACAGGTTTTAGACCAATCTTCTTGAACACTAATGTTTTCATTTAGCCAAGCATGAATTTCACTTCTGCACCCAAATGAGCCCAGTGCCATATAGAAAACGATTCTGAATGTCAAATGCTTTAGAAGCCCTTCAGTGAGGTTTTAAGGGAGACTCGGTCAACTAGTGAAGGATCAGGGACAGGTTCCATAAAGATATACCCCTTTGTCCCTTATGTTTGTCAAGAAGAAAACTGTCTAGCAGTCTCTTAACTTTTCATTCTTGCTACTGTTCAGCCTTTCATTTGCAATCTTGTATGCTATGGCAGTTATGAGCGACCAATGGTGCTGGGCTGGAGATTTTTCTCATGAAACACATGCAGGAGAAAATATGAAATCTCTTTTTTGAAGGGTGACCTAAAATCCACTTGATTTGTTTTGAATCATTTGACAAAAATGGACCATTCAGACTCACAGACACTTCTGGTTGAGTGTCTGAGGAGCCTCAATTCCTGCTGCCACATGGTCACAGAAACCTTGTCTTTGATTGGCTGTGGCTCAAGGAGCCAAACACTGAAGAATCAGCTTCACAAGGTCCCTGTGTGGACACTCGGTGAAGGCCAAGATGGAAGCTTCTCCAGAATGGAAGCTGAACTAATAGGTCGACCTGATCCCTGAATCAGGGCATGTTCAGCCAACCAGGCGCAATTAGAATTATTCTCCTGCAACTGTGGTTCAGCACCTTGTTGACACTTTTCCCAGGATTGACACAAGTGGAAATGCATATGCATCCAGATTCTTTCAGGAAAGGTTTAATGCATCCACTTTCCAGTCTTTGTGGTCTGGAACTGGGGATACAAACTTGGTGAGTTTGTGTTGAACCTGGTGGCAAAGGCCACCTGAGGTGTGTGCCATCTTAAGCACAAATGATCGGACATCTAGAGAAGAGACCTCTGTCTGAATCACCTGAATGTGGCTGGACAGTTTTTAGCCATCAAATTTAGGCAACCCAGAATGTGTCTGGCCCTCAGCAACTGATTGCCTGAAGTTGCACCAAGAGAGCAGTCTCCGGAGAAAGGCCATTAGAGAGCTGATCTCATATCCCCTTCCTTGGTTATGTACGACACAACAGTTGTGTTGTCAGTCTCCACTAGGATGGTCTGGCCCCAACACAAATGCTCGAATTTCTTGAAATTTATGTTTAAGTTCCTTTTTGACTTTGACCAAAGGTCTTTTGCAGTACAATAACTTAAGTGTGCACCCTATTCTTCATTGCATGCATCTGTAAAGTTATAGAGCATGTATACGGGGGTGCCACTGTTGACAACAAAACACACCGTCCTTGTCCAGATCAGTGGAGTGATCTGGGCACTGACATGGTCTTTACCTGGGCTTGTATTAACTGAACCACCTGTATTCCAAGGAACCCTTAAAAAGTAAGGATTTCCTGTTGTAGCTCCTTTTTGTTTTGGTATTAATTTAACTCCCTCCAAACAAAGGCACCTAACGTTCTGTCCATGAACTTAAGGACACCTTGAAAAATCTAGGAAATCCTTAACTTTCAAGGAAATCTTTTTGATATTCACTAACATTCCTTTACTGAGGAATTCTTATAATTTTCCTGAACTTTCTAGGTTAGTGTAGGCTACCTTTATGATAAGGGGAGTTTTTGTGGTTTGATTTTTTAAATTAAAATTGAAGTAACTGATGAACTTTTTTTGCAGTGTCACAATAACTGTGCTGAAAGGGATAATAAATGGACCTTTAAAATAAAGGTTTAGTGAATTCAGCCCCAGGCACTCCGGTACATAGCAGTGGTTTTTCAGGTGTCATTTTTTGGGTCTTGCCTGGAGACACCCTGACATGAACTGAATTTCTGTAGCTGTTAAAAGACCTATTAAGAATATGAATTGACTCGCTGACCACGTCTGATTGTCCAACAGGGTCTGTATCTCTTGGATCAGGGCTTGCCACCTCTCATCAGTGGCTCTGACCAAGCCTTGAGAGAGGTCAAAACGGTATCCCACTAAGTTAAATACCAACTGGGGGGTAAGTACCGATTTTTCCAATTTTGAAGTTTAATACCCATCCCAGGTCTTGGCACAGAGCTAAGGTCTGGGTAGTTTGTTGGCAAATTTCCCAACATGAGGCTCTGTGCAACCATTCGTCTAGGTACTAATGGATTCTTATACCCGTGGTTTGAGATATGAGTTCACTTCCTTTACAACCTTTTAGAATTCTGGAGCCATTTTATGCAACTGCTCTTGACATGTTCAAGAGGTACAGGAGAATCAACATTCAATAATACATTTTTTTTTTCATAAACATTTGAGATGGATCCAATTTCTTTACCTTTAAACTTTCTATTGGATCTATGTAACAGTAATTGTCATTTATACCGATTTTCTCGCCTGGCCTGCTTAGTGAAAAACGGGGCATTGGATCGCACATGACCACGGCCATGACCCCTCCCTAAAAATTGTCTCCAAGGCTGTTAGGTTTGAGAGGGGGTAAATGGAGACTGTTTGCTGTCTTTCTTGTCACAAGGCTTGAACCAAACACTATATTTCTTAGCATAGTGCTCGAATGCACCCTGACCGGACCCTTGAGCACTTGCGGATGATTCAAGTTTTGAAATGTCTTGTCCAGCAACTACCCGGACGGCAACGAGGAACAAACCAGAACTAAACAGGGAAGTGTTTCTCAGCTCAGTTTTAACTCCGCCTTCACATGGTCCAAATAAGAGTCATGCCTTAACAAAACAAACTTTCAAAGTTGTACAAAAACTATCTGTAAGGTGTTGTAAAGCTATGCCAAGTGCAACTGAAGCACCTTGGTGGATGACAGAAGTCTTTCAAGTCCTTCAGGGGTTCTATGACTTCTTTGGGAGCTTTGCATTTAAATTATCCTGTTATTTTAAGAATTGCACAATTGCATCTACTAAACCCTGCTGCGTGATTGGTAATGAAGTTTCTGTACAAGCACATTTCTCCCATCTATGCAGTGTCTCTTGGGGAACCGGTCTGGATGTTGGACTGAAGTGAAGGTAAGCAGAAGCCTTTGCTATACAAGAAAATATCATCGATGTCTGTACCCCACAGCCTGGGGAAATAGTTTTAAACACCATGAGATATAGAAGTAGCGAAACTAACATCTAAGAAAAAAAAATGTATGTAAAGTTAACGTATTAAAACAAGATAATTCAATAGTGAGATGACAGCATTAATCTGTAAAGTAAAATTATGAAGCCATAAAATTTACTAATTGGAGTATAGCTGTCAATGGAAATAGCAACATTATGTAAAATAGCTCAGAGATGCCCGTACCCCACAGCCTGGGGAAATAGTTTTCAACACCATGAAATATAGAAGTAGTGAAACAGTACAAAGGTCTGGATACTTTCAGAGCAGTGTCAATTATATAAAGCTCCAAATAATGTTTAAGAAGAGAAAAAACGTCTAAGAGAAAGAAAATGTATGTAACGATAAAGTATTGAAACAAGACAATTCAATAGCAAGATGACAGTATTAATCAGTAAACTAAAAATTATGAAGCTGTAAAATTTATTAATTTGAGAACAGCTGTCAACAGAAAAAGCACAATTATGTTAAAGTGCATATATAATCAGTTGCAGCAATCCATACATCTTTTTTAAAATTTTTTTTTAAAGTTTAGTTATTTATTCTGTTTGCTCATTACTGTTAACATACCAAATTCTAAAGCAGCTTATTAGCTGAGTTTATGCGTTAAAAAAAAAGAAATCTTGATCAGCAGACCCAAATCAATACCTGAGTGAATCCCAACTTATAAATGTTAATCCAAAAATAAATGTCATAAAATAATTTTCTAAAATATATAACCCCAATCAAATCCAATATGTGGTCATGGTTTCATTCAGGGTGACAATATATTAGGACTAGTTTTACAAACTGTATATATCTATGGATTCTGAGAGATGGTGTCATGAATCCAGTCAACAAAGTTGGGAACATTGATGAACACTCCAGGTGTTTTGGCACCTCCACATCCATATATCTTTGTCATAAGTAAAAGATGTCTCAAATATGCCAGGTGAACACACTTTGGCAGAGCCAAAGTAAAAGGTCACACCATGATGCAAACCCTAACCAATGTCCATACCAAGTGTCAACCTTCTACACGTTATGGAATCCAAGAAATAGCCCAGACAAGATTATAAAACTCATGGTCACTATGACAAGGTCAAATGTCAAATCAAAGTCACACCATGACGTTGCACACCTACAACCCCCAACCAATGTCCCTACCAAGTATCAACTTCTTACACTTCACAGTTTCTGAGATATAGCCCAGACAAAATTTTAAAGGTCAAGGTCACTACGGGAAGGTCAAATCAAGGTCACACCATGACGTTCTACACCTACGCCCCCTAACCAATGTCCCTACCAATTAACCTTACGGTTTCGGAGATATATCCCGTACAAGATTTTATAGGTCAAGGTCACTACAGCAAGGTCAAAGGTCAAAACAAGGTGACTCCACCATGTTGCATACCCACAACCCTCAACCAATGGCCCTACCAAGTCTCAACTTCTTACAACTTACAGTTTAAAAGATATAGTGCCGACAAGATTTTAAAGGTCAAGATCACTATGGCAAGGTCAAATCAAGGTCACTCCACCATGTTGCATACCTAAAACCCACAACCAATGGCCCTACCAAGTATCAACTTCCTACACCTTACAGTTTCTGAGATACAACCCTCATTGGTACACACAGTTACCTTGAGTGCAAGAACCTAAGGAAACCGTAGGCTTCAATGTCGGACATGCTGAACCGGCAGCAGCCATAGTCTTACCAGCAGCAATGGCAGAACTGGTGAGGAGGGATTGATTTTCTTTTTTGCTGGCATGGCAATATCTGAACCTGGTCTGGGGATGTCTGGTTGTTGCACCAGTGTAGTTGTAAGCTAAATTGTAGAACTGGTCAAACCGCAGCAACAGAACTTTTGGACTTGGAAGATTTGTCCAACTTATGAACCTTCTTTTTTCTCTTGTCCTTTGACTTAACAGACCCCCTGCTGGATTTAGTCTCCTCTACCGGAGGTCTCACCGGACTGACTTTGGTTGAGGTAGTAGGGTCTGTGAAAGCTGAACTGGAAGGTTCGTCAGATACAGGTGGGGGTCTTTATTGAAACTGATTCCTTAGGAGCAGATATATTTCCTTCCTTGAAATGGGCACAATTTACATCCAACTCTTGATTCATTTTTTCAAGGTGTTTGATACAAACTAAGAGGAAACAGTTCCTTAGTACTGGGACCTGCAATAGGCTGCACATGCACAGATGACACTACTTGAGTAGCCTTCAACTTCAGTATACAGACTACCTAGCACAGTCATGTCTTTTGGGGAAACTAAAACCCCAGATATCTTTACAGATTTTGAACTCCAAAATGTCTCGCAATACTTTGTAAAACTATCAAAAATCGAGCGGTTCACCAATTACACAGGAGTCCTTACCTATTCCCTTGTCACGGCAACGTGCACTTATCATGACAGTCAAAAACTGCAATAATATGGCCACACGAGCCCCTTCTCTGTCCTGGAGATGCCAAAAAGTTCAAATAACAGTTTGTACAAGTTTTTTTTTGAAAAAAATTTCTTTCAATTCCAACCATGTGTATACGCCCTCAACCAAACAAAAAGAGGAAATACATTGCTCCATCTAGCAAGAGCTTGGGGCATCAGCCACCTAATGAGTGAACAGGACACTACAGGTAATGGCCAGAGTACAGCTCAGGATGTTTTTATTTTTAAAATGTTTGGCAAGACCAGCAGCACACTGGACATATGCAATTTGTCCACTAGGTAAAATGTATTAAAGCAATTAAATATACTTTTCAATCATTTAAATAATTTTAACCCTAAAGGATAGCACATTTGGCATTGTTCCATGTTCGATCAGTACTACAAGTGTTTTAGTCTGTCAATGGTATTGTGTACTAATCGGAATAGTTAACGGACGTGTGTGAAAACAGTGAGTCAGGTATTCTCATTATTATATCTGTAAAGCAATATATCTAAGAGATGTATTTATGCATGAACCATATTTAGCCTAAATAGTGTGACCTACAGACTGGGACCAATTTTTTTTTGTATTACCTGGCCCCTCTTACTATACACCATTAGGGTTAAAAATTCGTCAACAAGTGCCTTTTTTGGTAATATTTCAAGTACTATGTAGGCTAGAAATATGGTATATACATCAATGAAAAAGGCATTTTTACAGTGCTCCAGGTCATTTTTGTTGCATTAGAGTCTACACAAAATGATAGAGCAATCTCAAGTTACAAATCAAAGTTTTTATATTCACTGCTGCCAATGGTTTCACAGCTACCGTTTGTATTCTATTGTAAGATATCACTTATTTTACTTACAACTGAATAACCGATACAATGTGGTGTCTACTAAAATTAAAACATCTCTCATAAAATATATCGCTCGTGAAGATGAACAATACAATACTCGTGTTATGTAACTCCAATATTATCTTTATGCACGATATATGATAACTTTTCACTGGATATATGGGATAAGATAATGGGACATTTGCTTACTTAACATATCTACCCAAAATTTGTTTAAGATATCTTAAAACACTTACCTGAAGAAATAGACTGCAAGTACATGTAAGACGACATACACATGTGACATCTAATTTGCGGCAGCAATTTTTTTAAACCTTCTAATTTGTATTTGCTTTTTGACATATGTATAAGCCTGACCTACAACACTTGATGTCCGATTTATGACAGCAATATATTTTTGCTATAGGAAGGAAAAAATTTGATGAAAATTATAATTTTGGACTTTTTCGTATGATCTGAAAATTGCAAATCAGACACAAGTCAAATGTATGTGTATGTAGACTAAGCCAAAAAAGTTGTTCCCAATTAAGATATCTGTTAAAAGCTTTCCACGCTGTCAATATTATAGGCAAAATTAAAGTACAAGGTTGCTTTTATTGCAGTATCAGGTACTGGAATAAGTACTACCTTTAGAACTAAATACATGAAAAAGTAATACCTTATTCGATTGAAAGGTCAAATTCATTTAGTTCACGAGGGATGAGACAGGTGAAATAACAATATATTGGGCTCCATGAGAGGAGTCAGCTGATATTTCCAGAAAACAGGTTGAAGTCTTTACATGGTTGAAAATGATCAAGAAATTGCTCCATCTCTGTTTAAAAGACACCAAAATTGTAAAAATTTTAGAAATCATTATCACTAATCCTTTAGTACTCAATAGTCTCTACCAATTGCCAGTAATCTAACAGATTCTAAAAGGGAAACTGGTCACGGGATTAAATGCATAAAAAGGTGAAAAAAAAAAAAAAAAGCACCAGAGATGCCCGTACCCCACAGTCTAGGGAAATTTTTTTAACACCATGAGATATAGAAGTACTGTATCAGTACAAAGTTCAGGATACTTTCAGAGCACTGTCAGTTATATACAGGTCCAAACAATGTTTAAATAGAGAAAATAATGTCTAAGAGAAAGATAATGCATGTACTTTATCTACATCTGGCATGGCCGAATTATGGTTTAGATGTTTTGAATATTACCATGCATACAGAAGTGGTAATACATTCAATGAATGCTTATGTGTGGTGTTGGAGCAAAATTTGTGGCTGACTTGATGAAATACCATCTGTTACAATGGGAAGTTGTAAATGTAAAATTCTTAATGAATTCTAATATGACTTTAACAGTGCTTAATCTGCATCAAAAGACAGACCCAAGGGTGCAACAAGATTTTATTGGTCAAGTCACTACGACAAGGTCAAAGGTCAAATCAAGGTCACACCATGACGTTGCACACCTACACCCGCTAACCAATGTCCCTTCCAAGTATCAACTTCATACACCTCACGGTTTCCGAGATATAACCCAGACAAGATTTTCACACTCAAGGTCACTACGGCAAGGTCAAATCAAGGTCAGACCATGACGCTGCACACCTACATCACCTTACCAATGTCCATACCAAGAGTCAACTTCCTACACCTTATGGTTTTGTAGATACAGCCCGGACAAGATTTTACAGGTCAAAGTCACTACAGCAAGATCAAATGAAGGTCATACCATGACATTGCACATCTACAACCCCCAACCAATGTCCCTACCAAGTTACAACTTCTTACACCTTACAGCTTCCGAGATATAGCCCGGACAAGATGATACAGGTCAAGGTCGCTACGGGAAGGTCAAATTGATAGGGCACACCCACACCCCCTAACCAATGTTCCTACCAAGTATCAACTTCCTTCACTTTACAGTTTTCAAGATATAGCCCAGACAAGATTTTGTACGTCAAGGTTACTACGGCAAGGTCAAATCAAGGTCACATCAGGACGTTACACACCTAAAACCCCTAAGCAATGTCCCTACCAAGTACCAACTTCCTTCGCCTTATGGTTTCTGAGATACAGCCCAGACAAGATTTTATAGTTCAAGGTTACTACGGCATAGTGTTGAAGACGTTAAACCGGAAACCTATTTGCCGACCGAAAGACAGTGATCCGGTTACGTTTCGTTTTCTTCAAACCCAAACCCGTTTCATCACACATTTCATTCCTTTACCTTAAGTTCACCAAAATATTGAACTGCAACAAATATTTCACAGTATTTTATAATATTCTATTGATATATCACACATTTTGTCCTCGAAAGTCTTCAAAAACTCCCTTGTGGTTCTTATTTATATATGAGTTAAAGTTCATGTACGCGGTTGAAAACTTATTTCTTCGCGTTTTATAAATCAAACGTACCCGGTTTTTCGCTGAATTTTCGCTTTCGGAAACCGGTTCTAAAATTCGCATTCAACCACAACACTACTACGGCAAGGTCAAATCAAGGTCACACCATGATGTTGCACACCTACACCCTAACCAATGTCCCTACCAAGTATCAACTTCCTACACCTTATAGTTTCTGAGATACCGCACTGACAAACTTTTCCCCACCACCCACCCGCCCAACCGGACACCATGGGTGAAAACAATACCCCGAATACCAGATCCCACTTATCCAAATTTGTTTAATAATAAAATGGTTTAAAGTGTCCACTAAATGTACGAAGAACTCTAAAACTGACCCTTGCAGCCATAAAGCTGTAGATACACTGAACAATCTGGTTGGGACTTATTTTTTTCAGGTACTGTTAACTACAAGCAGTACCAGAAAGATGTAAAACTGAATTTTCACTAGAAACCATAAAACTATTGCAAGTTTACGATAACATGGGTAGAAACCATCAGGCCCAAGATTCCTGTAACACAGTTCAGAGGATACACAAGAGATCAAGTTATTTAGGGTGAAAAGGCATCAGTGTGATAATTCCTCCAATGAAAACCATTCATGGATTAAAAATACTTTCCAATTAAGGTAAAACATGTGCGAACAAGATCAACGGGTTAGTCTGTGGATCAAACATTTTAAATTGACATGAAATAACTGTATTTATATTTGCTCAGGTGCACACACATCCAACCACCCTGCGCACACCAACACAACTTCTCTAAATATTTTTTTCTCCATTGTTGTGGAATGTGAATACATAAATTTGTAATAAAATATAAGCAAAATCATTGTTAAACTAGACTCATGCTGCTCGCTTTATTGCAAGCCGGCGGTGTATCCCCGAACATAGCAAACCTGTAGAAGCAATAATAAAAGATATAGAGGCTGAAGATTCCTGAAACTATAAGCATTTTTAAGTTTGGCTGTCCTCGTTTGACCTTGAAGGAGGGGTTTAAGGTCAAATGTGACCACATCAAAAGATTCCCAACCCATGATTTCCAAAACGTTGGCTTCACATTGCAAACCTCTAGGACCAATAATAAGCGAGTTATAAGCACTTTTGCAATAGTTTTCAAGTTACAACTGGTTTACTCAACAGTGAGAACCTCAAAGAAGCTATTACTCGGCTATGCAATGAGCCACATTTTACTATGTTATAGCTGACCCAAAAGTAGCTGAATAACATACCGGTATTTAAACAAAATTCTCTAAATACAATAGGTTTCAAGTAACATGTCAAAAGTTTTGAGGTTTTTGACTCCCCAGAGCATAATTTTTACTCCTGGGCTTAAAATAGGTATTACTAACTTTTGACCACATGCCTACAAAAAACATAGGGTGGCGAGACGTCATACCCACCAATTAATGTACTAAATATAAAACTAGACGAAGGACGCATCTGTGGCCAGATGCAAGATTATCCACTGGGGAAGGCCAACTAACATACCAGCAGTCCGAAAATAAACAGTATTTTTCAATAATAAGCAAGTTGTAACCACTTTTAAGTTTGCTACCCTCATTTGACCTTGACGCAAGGGCCTCAAGGTTAAATCTGACCACATCAGAGGATTCGCAGCCCATGATTTCCTACAGGTTGGTTTCACATTGCAAACCTCTACGGCCAATAATATGCGAGTTATAACAACTTTTAAGTTTGCCTATCCTCGTTTGACCTTGAAGGAGGGCCCAAAGTCAAATCTGACATCAGAAGATTCGAAGCCCACGATTTCCTATAGCTTGGTTTCACATTGCAAACCTCTAGGAACTATAATTCTAAGCGAGTTATAAGCACTTTTAAGTTTGGCTATCCTCATTTGACCTTGAAGGAGGTGCCCAAGGTCAAATCGAACCACATTAAAAGATTCCCAGCCCATGATTTCCTATAGGTTGGTTTCACATTGCAAACCTCTAGGACCAATAATAAGCGAATTATAAGCACTTTTCATGACTGAAAAGAAATAAGAGGAGAGTGCCCGTGAACGCGCACTGTGTCAGCTGACCGAGTTTTTTTGATTTGTGAAGGTAATAATGTGAGGAAAGCACAATGATCAGGGAAAGTGCTGTACAGAAGTACAGTAAATGGTAATTGAACAGCATGTTCAAAAGAAATTCTGAACCTGACAGAAGAAAAGGACAAAAAAGTTGTGCCCTGCAAATGGTATTATGAAGAAAAGTAACAAGGCAACTGTTTAAGTGTAAAGAGTAGGTTAAAACATATCTAAAGAAATACTGCAAATGCAGTATCCTCGTACGACCTTGAAGAAGGCACAAAAATATTCCCAGCCCATGATTTCCTATAGGTTGGTTTACCATCCCAAACCTCTAGGACCAATAATAAGTGAGTTATAAGCACTTTTAAGTTTGGGTGTCCTTATTTGACCTTGAAGGAGGGGTCCAAAGGTCAAATCTGACCACACCAAAAGATTCCCAGCCCATGACTTCCTATAGGATGGTTTACCATCCCAAACCTCTAGAACCAATAATAAGTGATTTATAGGCAGTTTTAAGTTTTGCTATCTTTGTTTGACCTTGAAGGAGGGGTCCAAGGTCAAATCCGACCACACCAAATGATTCCCAGCCCATGATTTCCTGTAGGTTGGTTTACCATCCCAAACCTGTAGGACCAATAACAAGCGAGTTATAAGCAATTTTAAGTTTGGCTATCCTCAACTGACCTTGAAGGAGGGGTCCAAGGTCAAATCTGACCACACCAAAAGAATCCCAGCCCATGATTTCCTATATGTTGTTTTACCATCCCAAACCTCTAAGACCAATAATAAGCGAGTTACAAGCACTTTTAAGTTTGGCTATCCTCGTTTGACATTGAAGAAGAGGTCCAAGGTCAAATCGGACCACATCAACAGATTCCCAGCCCATGATTTCCTATATGTCTGTTTACCATCCCAAACCTCTAGGACCAATAATAAGTGAGTTATAAGCAAAGTAGCTATTACTCAGCTATGCAATGAGCTACATGTCTGAAATTTTACTATGTTATAGCTGACCCAAAAGTAGGTGAACAACATATTTAAGCAAAATACTGTAAATGCAATAGTTTTCAAGTTACAACTGATTTACTCAATAGCGAGAACCTGAAAATAGGTATTGCTCAGCTATGCCATGTGCTATAGGTCTGTAATTTCACTATGTTATAGCTGACCCAAAAGCAGGTAACAACATATTTTAACAAAATACTCCAAATGCAATATTTTTCAAGCTACAACTGATTTACTCAACATACAGTACCTGAAAATAGCTATTGCTCAGTTGTGCCATGAGCTACAGGTCTGTAATTTCACTATGTTATAGCTGACCCAAAAGTAGCTGAATAACATATTTACACAAATTTCTGTAAATGCAATAGTTTTCAAGTTATAAGCGATTTACTCAACAGTGATGACCTAAAAGTAGCTATTACTCAGCTATGCCATGAGCTACAGGTCTGAAATTTGACTAGGTTATAGCTGACCCAAAAGTAGCTGAATAACATATTTATACGAAATTCTCTAAATGCAATAGTTTTCAAGTTACAAGTGATTTTACTCAAGATGGTAGTTACTGAAAAGCCCAAAAGTAGCTATTACTCACTTAGCTATTGAGACAGACACCCAAGTTACTCACCATGTTGTAGCTATGAAAAAAGTAGCTGAATAACATATTTTAACAAAATGCTCTAAATGCAACACTTTTCAAGTTATAAGTGATTTAGTACATGATTTCATGAATTTTAATGCATTAAAAACTAGAAATAGGATGCCCTGTTGATAGTAGATGCGAATAGAAACAGGATAGCATAGAAGAACACACATTATCATGTGTAATGTCCACCCCATGAACCTTTGGCCAAAATTGTACAGTAATCTTACAAGACCCTGTTTCATTTGTAAAATATATCGATGATGCTTAAATATTTATTAGTGTAATATGTAAATTATTTCAGCTTCATGCCTTTTTGCATTGGTTGGGTCGAAAATTTTGACGAAATCACTCTATCTTGCACGGTTAAGAAGATAAAAGGAAATTTCTGTTTTTCTATTTTTGGCAAAAATTCGAAAATTCAAAATGGCCGCCATTTTTGGGGAGGGGAAAGTTTTTTGAAAATTGCAAAGAGTACATTCCTTAGATACCCTGTGGGTCGAAAATTTCGACGAAATCACTCTATCTCGCATGGTTAAGGAGATAGAAGCAAATTTGTGTTTTGCCATTTTTGGGGAGGGGAAAATTTTTTGAAAATTGCAAAGAGTACATTCCTTAGATACCCTGTGGGTCGAAAATTTCGACGAAATCGCTCTATCTCGCACGGTTAAGGAGATAGAAGCAAATTTATGTTTTGCCATTTTTGGCAAAAATTTGAAAATTCAAAATGGCTGCCATTTTTGGGGAGGGGAAAATTTTTTGAAAATTGCCAAGATACCATGCTCAGATACCCTGTGGGTCGAAAATTTCGACGAAATGGCTCTATCTCGCACGGTTAAGGAGATAGAACCAAATTTGTGTTTTGCCATTTTTGGCAAAAATTCGAAAATTCAAAATGGCCGCCATTTTTAGGGAGGGGAAATTTTTTTTGAAAATTGCAAAGAGTACATTCCTTAGATACCCCGTGGGTAAAAAATTTCGACGAAATGGCTCTATCTCGCACGGTTAAGGAGATGGAAGCAAATTTGTGTTTTGCCATTTTTGGCAAAAATTCGAAAATTCAAAATGGCCGCCATTTTTGGGAAGGGGAAAATTTTTTGAAAATTGCAAAGAGTACATTCTTTACATACCCTGTGGGTCGAAAATTTCGACGAAATCACTCTATCTCGCACGGTTAAGGAGATAGAAGCAAATTTGTGTTTTGCCATTTTTGGCAAAAATTTGAAAATTCAAAATGGCCGCCATTTTTGGGGAGGGGAAAATTTTTTGAAAATTGCAAAGAGAACATTCCCTAGATACCCTGTGGGTCGAAAATTTCGACGAAATCGCTCTATCTCGCACGGTTTAGGAGATATGAGCACATTTGCCTTTTTCAGTATTCAAAATAGCTAATTACTCATTTATTTAATTAATTACTCACTCATCTATGAAGCAATTCCCCCCAAAAGCAATCCCATACAAGCTATTAACCCAATGAACCTCCATACCAAATTTCAGAAAGCTAGGCTTAATAGCATTCCTTAAAATGTCTGGAAAACAAAGAACTACTCAAAAGTAGCAAAGTAGCTATTACTCAGTTAGCTATAGAGCTATCATCACCAAAAGCAATCCCATACAAGCTATTAACCCAATAAACCTGCATGCCAAATTTGGTAAAGATAGGATAAGAACTGTTGCCTAAAATGTCTGGAAACCAAGTGGGACACCGGACGGCGGAAAAAGCAAAAATAATATGTCCACCCCCCCAGTGGGGTGGACATAATTATTAAAAAAATTTATTAAAAAAAAAGTAAGACAGATCCAGGTCTCGTACTCACACAAGAGAAGCTACCTTTGGCCTAGGACATATATGCAAGATATGAGAGAAATCCGTGCAATAGTCACTGAGAAAATTGTGATAAAGTGTTGAAATTTTCACACTTTTGGTGGGGGTACCTCCCTTGTAACGTCTCTAGCAAACAGACGAACAGACAGATTTGCATGCCTTGAACAATTTTTCATCCTCGATAGATAAGGTATCTTTTAAAAAAAACAGCATGTCTCTAGGCCTTGTAGTTTTGGAGAAGAAGTTGTTCACGCGGACGCCCACGCTGCCGAGTGACGACATAATGTCAGCTGACATAAAAAGAAAATGCCTCTGGTGGCCATATTGTTTTTCAAAATGAGGCCAAAAATATTTTCAGTCAACATTTTGTAGTGATGAACATATCCTGTGAATTTGAGATCTCTAACTATAATGCCCTTTGTTCTAGAGGGCAAACAAAACTCTCTGCTGAAAGTTGAAAAACGCCCGTGGCAGCCATCTTGTTTTTCAAAATGACGCCAAAAATATTATATATACCAAGATTTTATGGTTATGAATATATCCTGCAAATTTGAGAAGTCTAAGTCTACCTATAATACCCTGGCCTCTATAGAGGGGTAACGAGAAAATCTCTACACACTGCGGCAGCAGTGTACTCATGTGTAATCTATAGTATCCACCGGATGCTATCCAGTGGATACAATAAATCTGAAAGAAACTGTGCCCTACAGCTTGATCACAAGCAACAGTCATAATTTTTGACATTTTTGACTCCCCAGAGCATAATTTTGACTCCTGGGCAAATCTCTGCCATAGCAAGCCACTTGCAATGTTTAAGAGAAATCCCAAAAGAATGTGGCTTGTAAGTTGAATACAAGAAAATCTCTGCGGACGCGTATGATGACCGTGCATGATCCATAGTATCCCCACTGTTTGGGGATACAAATACTTTTCTTGTGAAATTATACTTTGTAAAAAAATATGCACTTCGTTGCTGGGGTTTAGAGAACTTTTGTTGCAGTTTATGGTACTGAACCAATCGTTGTAATGATGCTATAGATAATCAACTTGGAAATATATCTCATCTTTGAATCTAAAAATATGATATTCACACCCTAAAACTGATGTTTTTATTGATCTATTTTTTGACAAGCTTTGGAAGTTACAAAGTTTCGTCCTTCACACCATTGTAAATAGGGTGTGGTTATCAGAATTTCCAATATCCAGGATAATCCCTGCAAATTTACTATTGACTGGATCCTAAAATAAAAATTACCCCTTTAAGGGACATATTCGCCTTCAACATACCAATCACTTATAACCTGTTTCTGATGTCCAACTTGCGAGTTTTATGAATTCTCAGAATAAAACAATATAAGGGGTTATCTGTGAATAATACTTTATGAGTCATAGAAACAATTAAAAATTTCCCCATAACAACAAAGAAAACTTGGAAAATTATGGAGTAGACTGACAACATTAAACATGTGAAGGAAAAAATTTATTGTTTGCTCTTCTGGGATTACATTTTACAAAAACTTTTTTTTTTTAAATACATACACAAGTCTTTCAATGACAATAGGTAAAACCCATGCACTTAAGGTTTGTGACTCAGACCACATTTTAATATTTACAGACAAATTCAAAGAAATGACACTTGTTTAAATGGTAAAAAAACCTTCCACGATATTTTAATTAGACAATACTGCATATATTTTCAGAGTATAAAATAATTACAATATGCTTATGGTATGCTTTCTTGGAGTTTTATAAAAATAGCATCAGACATCCGTACCCCACCTCCTGAGGAAACGGCACGGGACACCGTGCAATACAGAAAAGGTGAAAAAGTACAACTGTGAAGCTGTCTTTCAGAACAGTCAGTGCAAATTACATAAAGGTACAGCAGAAATAACTGAGAAAATGCATGTGAAGAGAAAAGTATCACAACAAGACCATATAGTAGCAAAAGATCACATTAATTTGTAAATTACAAGTTATGACACTGTCAAATTTTATTACCAGAATAAAAGTCCAGATGTTAATGGACTTAGCACAATTAAGTAAAAACTATTCAACATTAAGTTAACCCACATATCTTTGTGACAGGGAAAAATGTCTCAAATATCCAAGAGGAAAACACTCGCATAACCAAAGCTAAGGTCACCCCAAGGTCATACAATGATGTTGTACAAGTATATCCCCCAAACATGGAACATCCTCACCAGTTCTGAATTTATTCCACCTAGGACAAATCAGAATGTCAGAAACTTTTTATGTCCAAGGTCATAGAGCTAAGGTCAAAAGTCACAGCATGGTGGGGCACAACTACACCCCCAATGAAAATCCCTTCCAACTTCTTACACCTGGTCTGGCCTAAAGTCGCACCTTTACTATGTCCATAGTTACAGAGCCAAGGTAAATGGTCAAAGATGCCAGCTGCTGCTGTTACCCACCTGCCTACCCAGCCAGAGGACATGGGTAAAAACAATACTCGCACAGCCTGTAAAGTCTGTCAGGTAAAAATTACCACACTACACATCAATACAGTTAACACGGACAGTTAACTCTCTATAACTAGAACCATTCAAAATCCATCACAGTTTTTGGAAGTATTACTTATACCTTGAAAAACACTACATTTGCTGATCCGGTTAATAAAGTTTAATTCTGAGAGGTGCTAGTTATTTTGAGTTTCCTGCAAAAACTTTAATTAGCATTTAGTCTATCAGGTGCACAGTACTTTTTACACATGAATAAAAACTGAATAAACAATTATTCATGTTTCATAAATTTATTTTTAAAATGATGACAGGAAGTTTGTAACCATCAAAATATTACAACAGTTAAAAACACCATAGCAACAGACTAGTCTGAGTTATGAAAGTCAGCACAAATTTGAATGTATACCCAATTAATTACAAAGAACTACCAGAATTGTTATAATATTCAGGATAAAAGATATTTCCTAGTCCATTTACAAAATAGTAATGCAAAATACAAGCACACCAAAAAGGATTGTGCATTTTTATGTCCAAAAGATTTTATGCAAAGCAATCAAATGCATCTCCACTTTAGCTGTAAAATGGGTCTTTTTCTAAGAAAACACGAAGCATCCCAGGTAGCTGGTATGTCGTAATATATCGCATAATATTCACCTTTAAAGCAGAACTACTTGAATAATCTGTTTCTGAACTATAGAATACGGTTTTCTTTGCCGTGAACACATAAGCTAGGGAAGGGGTAAATTATTATTACCAGGATTTTCACTGTTTTTATTTAAAACAAGTGTACATTTCTGTTCTATCAAATATGGAAGAAAAACAGTCTCTACCGAGCACATTTATGGAGGTAATTTATTTATGCCGAAGCTAGTGACCTGTAAATTCCAGTTACCTAGATCATCTTATCATTATCGGTAATCAGTTTGATGGTTTGAGGATCTACAATATCATTACAACCAAGATTTGAGAGTGAAAAATCGTTAAATTTTCTGTTTTGGCTCACTGTGCTTATTTAGATTTTATTATAAGTTTTATTGAATTTACAATATCAGTACATAGACAAATCTTTGTTTATCACTTTAAATTAGAGTCAAAGTGACACTCAGTTGTGGAATATCTTATAAGCTTAAATAAACATTGTGTCACGATGCACTATAACCCTCCACAGGAAAAATTCAGCACAACACACAGAATTCCCCCGAGTGACTTGCAAGGGCTTCTAGGTCTGATACAGGAGATACAAGGGATTTTTGTTTGGTGGCTATACCACCTTGAAATACAGTGAATATTAATAGCACACTTTTTAAATATTTTCCAGTGTGGATCACCACTACAACCAGTTGAAGTATCCCAAAACAACTAGGACAGGGTTGGTAGCATATGTTCCGTGTCGATATCCTGCAACTATGAAACCGTACTGATTCCAGGATACCGAAAAAAATTGCGTTCTAGTATATCCCAATCGAATAGGTTCACTACAGGAAGTAAAATTCATTAAAACAAAACATTGAAGTGCATCAGAAAGAAATTGCCATAAATGTGCTAAATATACAAAAATATGAAATAATAAAAGTTTATAATTTCTTCAGATTCAAGGTTTGTTTCTAGTATTTTTTAACGTTTTCTCACAGTATTATATACTGACATTCAAAAGACCGGTTGTAAAATGTCGTCACAGTGTTCAAGTGAATTGGTCTCGATACCGGTGTTACTGACCCTGCTCTACCCAAAACACAGCTAAACAGTGGAGATTCATGAGCTTGTAATTACAAAATGAACAGCACAAATGCTAAAAAGTATTCTCCAATATATTTTGAATCTGTGTGGCTTCTTTCATAACAGGTTGAAGTAATTTCTTTAACAAAAGAAACGGTACACCACAAAGATACTTGAACTATTTCATACAGTACATAAATGTTGTACTGTAACTGGAATACTTGAATTCTCGTTGAAAATTAATTTCCAAAGAAGATTGCCTCTGAAGCAAGATAATGGTGCATGAAGTGGTTGCCAAACATGAATTCCCTGTGGGCGCCACTGACCTTGAAATTAAAGATCTGGTCACCTAGAAATAAGCTTTTAGGTCTTGCTCATTTATATATCCATATACCAAACTCAAAAGCTTAAGGTCAAATTTTTTTGTTTTTTGTTTTAACATCTCAAAGGAAATCTCTGCAATCTGCGCAAGTCATGCTTTTAACACTAAGGGAGAAATTAAAGAAAAGACAATGTGACGGCAGCAACAACACCCTTTTTCAATAATTACAGCAATATTTTTCCCGACAACAATTTTTTTTAGCTATGACTATGATCTATAGACCACAAATTAACAATATGTGGTTCACATCACTATGCCTTGACTGAGTTCTACATTGACAGCAAAAATGTTTTATGTTTCACTATAACATTAAGTTGCCTTAGTTCTCTTGAATGCCAGCTGTACTGACCTTAAAAGAATAAGTGATCTATGAAAAAAAAGGGTAGGAATAATACGAAAATTTCACTTTTGAAGATTTGTCTTTGTTTACCATATACCTTTGGCACAGGCGTTTTAACACACCACCCCGTAGTTGTATGACAGTTTTGATTACTTTCAGACAAACTGTTCACAATTCTAAGGTTGCAGAATGCAAAGTTCTCATCCTGTCGGTTGTTCAAATCATGCAAAATATACATCCACTCACGAAGGTCTCACTGGGCCAATTATAGATGCTTGGAGTGTCCAAAAATTTTATGAATCAAAATTTCATTGTGTAAGCTTGGTTTAAACATTTCTTATACACAAATGAATGTCAAAATAACCTCACCAATAAATGAATCTTCCTGTGTGAGACAATACTAGATTTCTAAATGTTTAAGACACTGAATAAGTGTAAACATGAGTGCAATACATATTGGCCTAGCACTATCTTCATCCCGTCACTGCATTGCATACTTTTTGGTCCAATCTGCGGCATTTCCTTTGTATTTCTTTTGGTCCGACTTACAAATTCTAGCAATCTCCGGTACTAAAGGGTCGTCTGGGTTGGGATCAGTTAATAATGAAGATATCGATAGTAAAACTGAAATGAAAAACATACATACAACAAGGAAAACATCTTACACCTAAAGTGAATGTTAACTGAAGCCAGCTGTGAGAAGAGAATAAGCATATATTACGTTTTAGTATTTTAGTCAAGACACAATGCATCAATCTGTTCTTGCAGTGTGCATGTATGTAGTTTGGTGACAAACAAGTTGATGTGATGGGAGGAACCTTGTTTATCATCAAAGTACTGTTCTGCTTACCCAATAGATAAACACACAATATACACAGATCCATAGTTAGGAAAGAGCAAAGTAGATTACATGTGAAACTTCAACAAATTAATGTCTGACAAGTATAATCACCTTTAGATATGGTTAGTGCTGGTGACCACTGTGATCTGAGGATATCTAAACATATACTCCCATTGCTGTTGATATTGGGGTGGTAGATTTTTGTTGTGAAAGCAAGCTGGAAAAAGAAAAAAAGTACATCCATATTTGTAACCTGGAAAACAAGTTTAAAATGCCACTATGACTCACAGCACAGCTGTATGAGTTAATGTGAACTAAAACTAGAAAAATGTTTTTGCTAACAAAAACTAAGCGTCCCAAAAAGGTTCACTGCAATATAATATACAGTAGAAAAAGGTTTTTGAAAATAAAAACATGCAGTGCTGAGAGAAGAAGTGAAAGTTAAGCAGACAGTGTGGACGTTCATGCATTAACATGAAAGAAAAATTTAAGCTTCATTTTGTTTTCTATGGTCATAAATTGCGAAAAGTTAATTGAACAAATGCTCTGGCTAAGAATGCATAAAGCATCAATACTTATAATAGCTCGAAAGTTATACCATAAAACTACTTAATTAAAGAGTAACAGTGCTTTATAAATGCCATATATCTATTTACATTTTAGAAAAAGGCATAGTAAAATGTGAGCCTTTAGAAAGGCAAGAAGTTTATGACACAATACACATCTATCTGGTAAATCTGAACAGCTATCTAGACTCTTCACATAAGGTTTCCCGATACCTCTGAATACATTGTAAATCTCTAAAAGCAAGAATAAAATAGATATAAGGCAAAAACACAAAACCGGCTATTTGATGAATCCAGTTTGATCCATAAAAGGAGTGGGGGTGGGGGGTCCGGGGGTAAATCTGACCAGATATCTAGACTCTTCACATAAGGTTTCCCAATAGCTCTCAATACATTCTAAAACTCTAAAAGAGTAAAAGAGATAAAAGGCAAAAACACAAAATCGGCTATTTTATGACCCCAGTTTGACCCATAAGGTGGGGTCTGGGGGTAAATCTGACCAGCTACCTAGACTCTTCACACAAGGTTTCCCAATACCTCTTAATACATTATAAACTCTAAAAGCAAGAATAAAGGAGATATAAGGCAAAAACACAAAATCAGCTAACAACTCTCTTCAAGCCTGGGTCGACCTTGAGGTCAGGAAACCCTTAAGCCTATAGTCGGTCAACACAGGCCGGATAACCGGACCCAACCGACTCCCCCCCCCCTTTTTTTTTTCACAGACCTGCTCTGAGGTCGGGGAAGAAAGGGCTGAGTTCAGTCCCAAGAAGGTAAATAAACCTCCCGAAGGAAGCACGTCTGATTTTTTTTTTTTTTGATGCTTCTTAACTGTATATATACACTATTTACATATTTACAAATCCCCTCCAGGTCCTGTTTGTTGGTGAATCTGCTGAGCAGCCACTACAGGACCCAAATGGAGGAGCTCTGAGTCAGTCCAGGCCACATCCTTCAGATAAAATTGCGTGAAGGTATTGTGAGACTTCCAGTGGCAGGCTGCTAGGATCTGATCTAAGGAAACTCCCGACTGGAAGGCCTTAGAGGCAGCAAAGGCCCTGACATCATGGGCTTTAACCTGATGTAGGGTGTGTGCTTGATGATCAGAGAGCTCATAGCATAGGATCACAGTTTGTTTGATCCAGGAGGAGATAGTGGCAGGGGAGATGTCCTTGTCAAAACCTTTCTTGAAGGAGACAAAGACTAACTCCTTATTCTGCCTTAGGTCTGAAGTCCTGTCCAAATAGTAGCGCAAGGCTCTGACTGGACATAGGGATCTGTCAGACCAGAGGGACTTATCCAGAGTGGGAGCCAGGGCTGGTATGACCACTGGGGCTACACTTCCGGGACCCTCTTTGGCCAGCTGGTTCTTGGAGAGAAAGCTGGGGGATGGATACAGAGACACCTTAGACCAATCAGTTTGGTGCCTGATGTTTTTGTGTTGCCATGCATGGATCTCACTCCTCCTTTTGCCGGAACCCAGTGCCAATAGGAAGGTGGTTTTGAAGGTTAAATGTTTCAAAGATGCCTTCCTAAGGGGTTCGAATGGAGCCTTTGTCAACTGGTGTAATACCAGAGAGAGGTTCCAGGAGGGTATTCCATCCCTATGGAAACTTTCCAAGAGACGAGTGAGATTATCGTCCTTGCTGATATTGATTTTTGCAGTACCTAGTTTATCAGCAATGGCAGACCTGTAACCATCAATGGTGCTGGGTTTAACCTCTTGTCCTCAAAAAGGTACAGCAGGAAGTCAGCAACCGACTTTATAGGTGGTGACCTGAAGTCCACCTGATGAGTGATGCACCACTTTGTAAAAATGGTCCACTTTGCCTCATAGACTGATCTGGTTGATCTTCTTTGAGGAGCCTCAATTCTTGACGCCACTGCCTCAGAGAAGCCCTGTTCCTTGATTGCTGTGGCTCTAGGAGCCAGGCATGGAGGTTTATATTCGTCCAGATTTCTGTGAGGGATCTGGTTGAAGGGCTGTGTCAACAGATTGCCATGTTGGGCAGGCTGAGAGGGACCCGACTTGACATGGTCACCAAATCCCAGAACCAAGGCATGTTGGGCCACCCCGGTGCAATCAGAATGAGTTTCCTGCACGGGGAATCCTGCAATTTCTCCACCACCTTGCCCAATATGGCGGTTGGTGGGAAGGCATATGTGTCCAGATCTTCCCAAGTGAGAGTGAGGGCATCCACTGCTACAGCTAGGGAGTCCGGTACTGGGGACACAAATTGAGGTAGCTTGTGGTTGAACCTCGTGGCAAATACATCTATCTGAGGTCGGTGCCATTTTCTGCACAACCTTTGAAAAACTTCCGGAAGGCGAGACCATTCGGTCTGTATGGTTTGACCCAGCCTGAATAACTTGTCCGCTATCACATTTAGATGGCTTGGAATATGTCGTGCCTTTAGCGTTACCTGGTGATTGGTACACCAGGTCAAGATTCTCCATAGAAGGGCACAAAGTGGGCCTGACCTCATACCTCCCTCCTTGTTTATGTAGGCCACTACTGTTGTATTGTCCGTGGCCACTAGGACAATTTTGGTTGTACAGAGATCTTGGAACTCTTTTAGAGCTAGAAAGACTGCTTTTAATTCCAGATAGTTTTATGTGAAGTTTGCTTTCGGGTACTGACCAGGCGCCTCTTGCTGTATGTTCGCCAAGGTGAGCACCCCACCCTTCCTTGAGGCGTCTGTAAAGATCTGCAGTGCGTGTTTTTAAAGGATGCAGTGGCTGACCTTGAAGTACATTGCGTTCGTCCAACCACCACTCCAAATGAGGGTGAAGGGATCTGGGTACCGGAATGACCTTCTCCAGTACTTCCGGCACTCTCCATGTGAAGTCGGACGAGGTAAACCTGCTTTTCTGTGGCTGTTAGTAGACCAATCAGGACATGAACTGTCGGACCGGACAGGTCGGTCGAGACAGATTTTCTGAGACTTTTCTCTTGGGAGGATCTGCCACCGGTCCGGTGTAGGCCGGACTCGGCCGGCCTTCAGGTCGAACTGGTAACCTACAAAATTGAAGATTTGTTTGGGCTCCAGTTCCGATTTTTCCAGGTTTACTAGCCAACCTAATCTTTGGCATATTTGTACTAGCTCTTGAGTGTGTTGGAGACAGACTTGATGGGATCCGGCTCTCACCAACCAGTCGTCTAGGTACAGGTGGATCCTTATACCCTTGTGTAAAGCCATCAGTTTGACCTCCTTTGCTACTACAGTGAACTCCAGTGGTGCTGTCGAAAGTCCGAATGGTAGGGCTTTGAATTGGTATGTTTGCCCTTGGACATGAAATCTCAGATATTTCCTGGACTGTTCCTGTATTGGGATGTGGAAGTATGCATCCTTGAAGTCTACGGAGGTGATCCACTCCCCTTGTTGGAGTGATGTCCGGATGGTTTCGGAGTCTCCACCTTGAATTTCTCCGACTTGAGGAAGACATTCAGGTTGCTCAGATCCAAGATAGGTCTCCACCGATTGTTGGTTTTTGGGGACTAGAAACAATCTGTTGAAAAAACTCAGAGATGTTTGGTTCTTACTACCTCGACTGCATTTTGTCTATAAGCTGATGTAATGCCTCCAGTAGGTAGCTGTTCCTCTGGGGATTGACATAACAGCTTATGATGGTCGGAAATCTTACTAGTTTTGGTCGGATCTGGAAGGGGAGGGTATAGCCCTCTTTGAGGATTTGAACTACCTTTGGACCGGCGCCCAGATCCAGCCAAGTTTTCCAAAAAGTTCTGAAGTCTGGCCCCTACAGACAGACTGAAGGCAACATTTGGTACATTTGTAACAGGATTGACACACGACAATTGAGTGACACAAGAAAACACTTTTCACAGATTTTAATTTGCATTCTTTGTATTGACAATTTACTGGCCCGGTGTACCACGAAATCCTCCCCCCCCGGAAATCCTCCCCCCCCGGGGGGGGGGGGGGGGGGGGGGGGGGGGGGGAGGATGTCCGGGGGGGAGGATTTCGTGGTACACCGGGGGGGGAGGAACTCCTAGGAATATGACCCCCCCCCACCAGGAAATAAACCACCCTGGGGGGGGGGGGGGGGGGGGGGGAGGATTTCGTAACAGATCTTCTAGGAAATCCTCCCCCCCCACCATACTGTAACTACACAAATTTTGTATTAAAAAAACTGAAAATCAACAGTGTCAGCTAGATCTTGTGTATTCTGAATTTTGTCAATGTACTATTGCAGAAGTGGATAAATATATAAATTACAAATCTCAAGGAAAGATGTTACGTAAAAAATTTAAAAGTTATAAACCATTTTGGAATAGTGAATTAACTAGCTTATGGAAAGATATGTGTCATAAGGATAGGTCAGCTCGATGTTTAACAAGTAATTTACAACATAAAAAATCATTAAGAATGAAATTTTCAACTGCAAGAAAAACATTTGACAAAAGACTCCGATATTATGAGAGGCAATATAACAAAAATATTATTGCAAATATAGAAACTATAAGTTCTTCAAATCCCAGGGAATTTTGGCAAAAAATAAAAACACACTGTCAGTGTAATAAAAAATTTATCTATTTATTAACAAAATGAAAAATTTTATGGAACCCCACTTTAAATGCATACTTTTGTCACTGGCATACTTTCTGTATTATTTTCTGAAGAAATCATTACTGATTTTTACTGTTGTTGGAAACTCCCAAAGAACCACAAAATGTATATTTTGCATATATATCATTGAGTATAATTTTAATAATTGGATTAGAAATAATCAAATCAACCCCTCCTTGTTTATTGTTGTATGCTTTACATTCTCCTATGAATTGATCAAAGTGTAACAGTTATCCTGTCTTCACTTTGGAAGGGGGCCACGGTGGCAGAGTGGTAACACTCTCGCCTCCCACCTCTGCGGCCGGGGATCGATCCCCGTCATGGCCGTAAGTGGGAAAGCTGGTAGTTGCTTGCCGTTGGTCGGCAGTTTACAGTACACAACCCTAGCGAACTCTATGTACTGGTTTCCTCTGCCCTTCCAACTACCCGTCGTGATATGACCTGTACAGTGTTGAAAGCGACGTTAAACCCCAAATAAACAAAAAAAAATTCACTTTGGAAGGATTACAAGTGCAATTGCCCCTACATTGTTAAAAGTACTTCACATAATCTGCTACCTACTCAGGTCTTTGATTTCTACTCCTGTTCAGGCTGCTTAAAACAAAACAACAAAGCCTGGGATGCTTTTGTTTATTGCATCAAAGTTGCTTCAACTGTCTTTCCCATAATTTCCTACCTGCTCAGGCCTTTGAAACCTAATCCTCCTATAGCTACTTTAAAGAACAAAGCTAACTGTTTGATATATTTATGGTGTATAATTGCAATTTCTTCCAGATTTTTCTGTATAAATACCAGGGGAAAATGACCAAAATCATATCATTTTATAATCTCACTGGAGTATTATGTAAAATGGATGCTGAAAAGGACAATTTCACAAGTTCTGAGGAAGGGAAACAAAATTTGGTTTCTAACACAGACAAGTTTGTCAAATTTAAGGAAGATACAATTCTTGTTTTCAACTAGAAATAGGCCGCCCTGTTGATAGTAGATGCGAATAGAAACAGGATAGCATAGAAGAACACACATTATCATGTGTAATGTCCACCCATGAACCTTTTGCCCAAATTGTACAGTAGTCTTACAAGACCCTGTTTCATTTGTAAAATATATCAATGATGCTTAAATATTTGTTAGTGTAGATGTAAATTATTTCAGCTTCATGCCTTTTTGCATTGGTTGGGTTGAAAATTTTGACGAAATCACTCTATCTTGCACGGTTAAGAAGATAGAAGCAAATTCCTGTTTTTGGCAAAAATTTGAAAATTCAAAATGGCCGCCATTTTTGGGAAAAGGAAATTTTTTTGAAAATTGCCAAGAGTACATTTCTTAGATACCCTATGGGTCGAAAATTTCAACAAAATAACTCTATTTTGCACGGTTAAGGCCAGTTTGTGTTTTTCCATTTTGGGCAAAAATTCGAAAATTCAAAATGGCTGCCATTTTTGGGGAGGGGAAAATTTTTTGAAAATTGCAAAGATTACATTCCTTAGATACCCTGTGGGTTGAAAAATTTCGACGAAATCGCTCTATCTCGCACGGTTAAGGAGATAGAAGCAAATTTGTGTTTTGCCATTTTTGGCAAAAATTTGAAAATTCAAAATGGCCGCCATTTTAGGGGAGGGGAAATTTTTTTTTAAATTGCCAAGAATACAATGCTCAAATACCTGTGGGTCGAAAATTTTGACGAAATCGCTCTATCTCGCATGGTTAAGGAGATAGAAGGAAATTTGTGTTTTGCCATTTTTGGCAAAACTTCGAAAATTTAAAATGGCCGCCATTTTTGGGGAGGGGAAAATTTTTTTAAAATTACCAAGAGTACAATGCTCAGATACCCTGTGGGTCGAAAATTTTGACGAAATCGCTCTATCTCGCACGGTTAAGGAGATAGAAGCAAATTTGTGTTTTGCCATTTTTGGCAAAAATTCGAAAATTCAAAATGGCCGCCATTTGTGGGGGAGGGGAAAATTTTGGGAAAATTGCAAAGATTGCATTCCTTAGATACCCTGTGGGTCGAAAATTTTGACGAAATCGCTCTATCTCGCACGGTTAAGGAGATAGAAGCAAATTTGTGCTTTGCCATTTTTGGCAAAAATTCGAAAATTCAAAATGGCCGCCATTTTTGGGGAGGGGAAAATTTTTTAAAAATTACCAAGAGTACAATCCTCAGATACCCTGTGGGTCGAAAATTTTGACGAAATCGCTCTATCTGGCACGGTTAAGGAGATAGAAGCAAATTTGTGTTTTGCCATTTTTGGCAAAAATTCGAAAATTCAAAATGGCCGCCATTTTTGGGGAGGGGAAAATTTTTTTAAAAATTACCAAGAGTACAATCCTCAGATACCCTGTGGGTCGAAAATTTTGACGAAATCGCTCTATCTGGCACGGTTAAGGAGATAGAAGCAAATTTGTGTTTTGCCATTTTTGGCAAAAATTCGAAAATTCAAAATGGCCGCCATTTTTGGGGAGGGGAAAATTTTTTGAAAATTGCAAAGAGTACACTGCTTAAGATACCCTGTGGGTTGAAAATTTCGACGAAATCGCTCTATCTCACACGGTTAAGGAGATAGAAGCAAATTTGTGTTTTGCCATTTTTGGCAAAAATTCGAAAATTCAAAATGGCCGCCATTTTTGGGGAGGGGAAAATTTTTTGAAAATTGCAAATATTACATTCCTTAGATACCCTGTGGGTCGAAAATTTCCACGAAATCGCTCTATCTCGCACGGTTAAGGAGATAGAAGCAAATTTGTGTTTTGCCATTTTTGGCAAAAATTCTAAAATTCAAAATGGCCGCCATTTTTGGGGAGGGGAAAATTTTTTGAAAATTGCAGAGTACACTCCTTAGATACCCTGTGGGTCGAAAATTTTGCCGAAATCGCTCTATCTGGCACGGTTAAGGAGATAGAAGCAAATTAGTGTTTTGCCATTTTTGGCAAAAATTCGAAAATTCAAAATGGCCGCCATTTTTGGGGAGGGGAAAATTTTTTGAAAATTGCAAAGAGTACACTTCTCAGATACCCTGTGGGTCGAAAATTTTGACGAAATCGCTCTATCTCGCACGGTTAAGGAGATAGAAGCAAATTTGTGTTTTGCCATTTTTGGCAAAAATTCGAAAATTTAAAATGGCCGCCATTTTTGGGGAGGGGAAAATTTTTTGAAAATTGCAAATATTACATTCCTTAGATACCCTGTGGGTCGAAAATTTCGACGAAATCGCTCTATCTCGCACGGTTAAGGAGATAGAAGCAAATTTGTGTTTTGCCATTTTTGGCAAAAATTCGAAAATTCAAAATGGCCGCCATTTTTGGGGAGGGGAAAATTGTTTGAAAATTGCAAAGAGTACACTCCTTAGATACCCTGTGGGTTGAAAATTTCGACGAAATCGCTCTATCTCGCACGGTTAAGGAGATAGAAGCAAATTAGTGTTTTGCCATTTTTGGCAAAAATTCGAAAATGGCCGCCATTTTTGGGGAAGGGAAAATTTTTTGAAAATTGCAAAGAGTACACTGCTTAGATACCCTATGGGTCGAAAATTTTGCCGAAATCGCTCTATCTGGCACGGTTAAGGAGATAGAAGCAAATTAGTGTTTTGCCATTTTTGGCAAAAATTCGAAAATTCAAAATGGCCGCCATTTTTGGGGAGGGGAAAATTTTTTGAAAATTGCAAAGAGTACACTTCTCAGATACCCTGTGGGTCGAAAATTTTGACGAAATCGCTCTATCTCGCACGGTTAAGGAGATAGAAGCAAATTTGTGTTTTGCCATTTTTGGCAAAAATTCGAAAATTTAAAATGGCCGCCATTTTTGGGGAGGGGAAAATTTTTTGAAAATTGCAAATATTACATTTCTTAGATACCCTGTGGGTCGAAAATTTCGACGAAATCGCTCTATCTCGCACGGTTAAGGAGATAGAAGCAAATTTGTGTTTTGCCATTTTTGGCAAAAATTCGAAAATTCAAAATGGCCGCCATTTTTGGGGAGGGGAAAATTGTTTGAAAATTGCAAAGAGTACACTCCTTAGATACCCTGTGGGTTGAAAATTTCGACGAAATCGCTCTATCTCGCACGGTTAAGGAGATAGAAGCAAATTAGTGTTTTGCCATTTTTGGCAAAAATTCGAAAATTCAAAATGGCCGCCATTTTTGGGGAGGGGAAAATTTTTTGAAAATTGCAAAGAGTACACTCCTTAGATACCCTATGGGTCGAAAATTTTGCCGAAATCGCTCTATCTCGCACGGTTAAGGAGATAGAAGCAAATTACTCAAAAGTAGTACTGAAAATACACAATGAAGTACCTAAATGGCTATTACTCATGTACTGACAAAGCTATCAGTCCCAAATGCAATACCAAGCGAGCTATGGACATAACAATCTTGTATTCAAAATTGTAGTAAAATATCTTTAATTATTTTGGCTTAAATGCACGGAAACCAATGGGTACTGAAAATAGCTGTACTTAAGTATTACTCAGTAAGCAAAACAGGTACAACAGCCAAAAGCAATCCCAAGCAAGCTACTGACCCAATAAGCCGGCATACCAAATTTGGTGACAATAGCTCTAATACTTTTCCTTTAAATGAGCGGAAACCATGCGTGACGCCGGACATCGGACGCCGGACATCGGACAACGGACGGCGAAAAAAGCAAAAATAATATATCCACCCCCCAGGGGGGTGGACATAATTATGTGGCTAATCAAAAGTATCCTGAGGGGATGTCTAGAGACCAAAAGAAGGAGTTCAGGAGGAAATGTAAATGTTACACCATCAAAGATGGATTGTTGTATTATGTGGGCTTTGGCAAGAAAGGTAAAAAATATATTTAAATCTTGTGTATTTATGTCTTGTGTATTTCTTCTTATTTCATGTAATCTGTGCATTATTACCTCATTATGTAAACCCAACTTGCCAATCATTGTTCTACACTTTGGGTTAACTGAGAAACTTGAGCTGAATAGATTTTTCAATATAAAATTTTTTTCAACAGGCGGGGGGGAGGATTTCCTGGTGGGGGGGATGATTTCCTAGGGGGTGGGGTGGGGGGGTGGGGGTGGGGGGGGGGTGGGGAGGATTTTCAGGGGGGGGGAGGATTTCCTTTTACACCGGGACTTAAATCTTTCTTTTGTGATTGCCCGGGCACAGTAGTGACATGATGAACAACAGGAAACTTTACATTTAAAGTGTCTATTGTCTGTGTAAGGATGTTGCTCCGGGCCAGCAGTCGTCTTTGGAGCGTGGTTATACAGTAACTCTCATTTATATGACCGCTGGCCCTTGGCAGGTCGGGATGAAAATGAGGTAGCATGACCCTTCCCTTTCCTGTACTGTCTCTTCCCGATGGTTTTCCATGCGGGTTTGTCCTGTCGTGGGTGTTTGTTGCCTGTTTTCTTATCCGGGCGTTCGTAAGGGTGGTACCGACCCTTGCTGTGACCAGAAGTAGAGTGACCTTTCGATTCAAACTGAGCTATGTCTTCCTCTGCTCGTTTGATGGTGGCATCCGGGAAAAGGGTTGGTAGGTGAAGAGGGGCCATTCGCAATGCTGTTAAGAGTGTCCTGTTTAATTCCTGTTCTGAGATGACTGAGATATGCATCCCGGCGGACTAGGTTAAGATTTCCCATTGTGACGAAGACAAAGTCGGATAGATGCTCCATCGACTTGGCAGCCGGGGTAGATCCAAGGCCTGTATATCTTGCTATACGACTGTAACTGCTGTTCAGTTTAACCACGTCTGTGTGCCATGTGGAAACTTTTGAAGGATCAGTCTTCTGGTCGGTATGAAGCCCGTACCACTTTGATTGTGAACGTGGAGTTCGGAGGAAAACGTCCTTGGCCAGTCTCCAGCCTCCGACCCCCTGGAAGGATAACCCTCAGCTATGGTGAGGTTGAGCTTTCCAAGTTTTTTACAGAGCCACTCCTCTCTATGCATTCTGACAGATACCTTGCCCGGAGTAACAGTCTTTGGTCCGGCGAAAGGGTTGTCGTCTGATGTGGCAGTTGTGTTGTCGACCTCAGGGATATGGGACCAACCCATATAAGAATGGATACCTTGCATGGTGTCCCGGTAGTTTTGTTCTTCAGAGACCGGTTGGTCATGGTCGACTATAGAATGTTCCTCAGACCAGTCGCCCTCTTCAGCATATAAATCTAAGCGAGGTCTGTCCGACAGTTCACTTCCATCATTTGAGGACAGGCTTGAAAAGCTGTCCCGTCTGGATCTATGTAAGGCCGGGGAGCCGGAGTCTGCTGTATCAGATGGCATAGGCCGGTCGGTTGTTGGTGCTCGGTGAGTGCCATGTTGAGTCAGAGGTGTAGGGTCGGTACCAATATCCCCAGCCGGGGTAGGTCGGTCGGTCTTGGTTTGACTGGCAGGCTGATGCGTAGTTGCAGATGAGCCCTGTCCAGGAAACTTAGTTGAGGAAGCAGGTCGGCTGGTTTTAGTTTGACTGGCCGGCTGATGCTTACTAGCAGAGGAGCCCGTACCAGGAAACTTGCTGGATGAAGTCTGTTGACTGGTCATTGCTTTACTGGTCGGCTGATGCTTTTCAGCAGAGAAGCCAGTTCCAGGAAGCACAGCAGATGATGAAGGTCGGATGAAGGGTTCAGATCCTTGTTCTATAGAAGATGGAGGTGAATGGGTCGGAGTAACTTTGACGTTAGCAGAAAACTGTGGTTCGAAGTTCTTAGTCAAGATCAAGGCTTCTAGCCGGTTGAAACGCTCCGCCCATTTTGAATCTAAGTCTGCTATCTTTTCATCAGTAGAAGATGACGGAGGCTTTGATACAGTAGCAGTGGGAGATTTGTCTTTCTTACCGACCTTCCTAGAGTCCTTCTTATCAGGCGGAGGGGCCTCTACAGTAGGGTTGGAAGTACTAGGCTTCTCAACAGGCCCGATAACAGACACGCTAGCTGGATCAATTAAATTCTCACTGTCTTTAGTAGGAGTTGCTTCCAGTTTCTTGGCCTCCCTTTTCTCTTTCTTGATTCTATATGAGGGAGTGGCTAGCTGAAGGCGTTGTTCTTCAGAGAAGGCATTACAGATTTTACAATCAGAGGTTTGGGGGTTCTTAACACTAGTGCTGGTACGAGTTGACTGAAACTCAAGTCGTAACTCGATGGGCGATAATTAGGGGTGACATCGATCTGCGCAAATGAAACTCGAGTTTTTGAAAACGCCAATATTTAAAGCTGACACTTCACCAACACAATGGAAATATCCAATATTTTCAAAAATATATTGCATTTTTACTTAATTCTGGCTTAAATCAATGGAGATTTCACATAAATTATATCGTGAAAACCATTTCCAGGTAAAAGTTTTGGCTCGTGTACGGTTATGTAAAATGTTTTCCATATATTAATCGCTAACAAACGAAATAATTTATCCCGAAAATTACTCGAGTTTAACTCGAGTTCAACTCATTTCTAACAGTTGATGCTCGATCTGCCATTTTAGCTGGCGATCCCACCACTACTTAACACAATCGTCTGTCCCCTTACCCTTCTCGCTACATCTTGCACAAAATGCATGTGAATCAAAATTAGCCATAGCGTGTCCACAACCGCCTCTGCGTTGGCCAGGAGAAGACATGATAGTCCTGGTATATGATGAACACAATATATATCGATGAAAAAACAAAATGGTAGCAGGAAAACTCAGCAAACTTCTTTGAATAAAATTCCCTGTGCACTAGCACGCGCCAAACGAAAAAGATGCCATGACGTCATGCTGTCTAGACAGGAAGGAAGTACGACACGCCATCTGGCGAGTGCACTAGTACTATGGACCGATCTGCCGGTGGAAACACAGGACGTCTTTTTCTGACGTTTGGCGGGCCGGTCTGCGCCGACCGGATAAGCTATTGTCCATTGGATAGGATGTATTAACGCAATAGAAGTAGCTATTACTCAATTAGCTATTGAAATAGACACCAAAGTTACTCACCATGTTGTAGATATGGAAAAAGTAGCTGAATAACATATTTGAACAAAATGCTCTAAATGCAATACTTTTCAAGTTATAGGCGATTTAGTACATGATTTCATGAATTTCAATACATTAAAAATTATTTAAAAATTCATAAAAAAATAATTAAGAAAGATCCAGGTCTGACACTCACACAAGGGAATCTACTTGTGACCTAGTACATATGTGCAAGATATTAGAGAAATCCCTGCAATAGTCACTGAGAAAATTGTGATAAAGTGCTAAAATTTTCATACTTAGGGTGGGGAGTACCTCACTTATAATGGCTCTAGCAAACAGACGAACAAACAGATCTGCATGCCTTGAACACTTTTTCATGCTAGGTAGATAAGCTATCTTTTAAAACAAACAGCATGTCTCTGGGCCTTGTAGTTTTGGAGGAGAAGTCGCTCACACGTACGCGTACGTACACGCTGCAGAGTGATGCCATAATGTCAGCTGGCATAAAAAGGTTTTTGCTAAGGTAAAAACTAGCATCCCAAAGCAGAAAACAAACAAGGGTGCAGTGGCTGGCTTTCTGCCAACCACGGAGTCGAATCTTTGGACAGCAATGGGTGTTGAGATCTGTAAAATGTTCTATTATCGCCCGCATTTGCAAACCACTTGCAAAGAAGTTTAAAGATCTGTGTAGCGAGATGTGTTGGGTATTCGTACTGTTCAGAAACGTCACAAGAAAGGTTTATAAGTAGAGGGGTGATCTGTGTAAATGTACACTTTGAAAATTGATCTGGAAGGGAGAAGACGTATTTTATGTTTGAAGCGTACATATAAAATAAGATTATAGAACTGGTTTATTTTGCAAATATAAAACAATTTGAAAGACATAAACTTTTATATGGATTTTTTACACAAGCAAATTGCAAGTATTTTTTGTTATAAAATATTCGACAATTTCATTTAAAATAAGAAAATATGTTGTATTGCTTTCGTTCGTGGTGTGTACGTACATGCAGTCAGTACTTTTCGTGTAGCATCCTGTGCAGTCTTCATCCAATATTTCTTGTGGCCATATTTACGCAACATTTATTAATATTTTAAAGTAAAATAAAACTAGACCTAGCGCATCGGAGAACCGATGCAAATTGTATCCACTGTAAAGACAATGCAGCAAAACCTCTAAGCCCAATAATAAGCGAGTTATAAGCACTTTTACCTTTGGCTATCTTGATTTGACCTTGAAGGAGGGGCTCAAGGTCAAATCCGACCACACCAGAAGATTCCCAGCCCATGATTTTCTGTATGCTGGTTTACCATCCCAAACCTCTAGGACCAATAATAAGCGAGTTATAAGCACTTTAAGTTTGGCTGTCCTCGTTTGACCTTGAATGAGGGGCCCAAGGTCAAATCCGACCACACCAGAAGATTCCCAGCCCATGATTTCCTATATGTTGGTTTACCATCCCAAACCTCTAGGATCGATAATAAGCAAGTTATAAGCACTTTTAAGTTTGGCTATCCTCGTTTGACCTTGAAGGAGGGGCCCAAGGTCAAATCGGACCACACCAGAAGATTCCCAGCCCTTGATTTTCTATATGCTGGTTTACCATCCCAAACCTCTAGGACCGATAATAAGTGAGTTATAAGCACTTTTAAGTTTGGCTGTCCTCGTTTGACCTTGAAGGAGGGGCCCAAGGTCAAATCCGACCACGCCAGAAGATTCCCATCCCATGATTTCCTATATGTTGGTTTACCATCCCAAACCTCTAGGACCAATAATAAGCAAGTTATAAGCACTTTAAACTTTGGCTGTCCTCATTTAACCTTGAAGGAGGGGCCCAAGGTCAAATCTGACCACACCAGAAGATTCCCAGCCCATGATTTCCTATATGTTGGTTTACCATCCCAAACCTCTAGGATCGATAATAAGCGAGTTATAAGCACTTTTAACTTTGGCTATCCTCATTTGCCCTTGAAGGAGGGGTCCAAGGTCAAATCTGACCACATCAGAAGATTCGCAGCACATGATTTCCTATAGGTTGGCTTCACATTGCAAACATCTAGGACCAATAATAAGGGAGATATAGGCACTTTTAAAGTCCACTATGTGGGTTACTTCGGCACTCCATGGATGACCTTGAATTAGAAGCTTCAAGGTCAAATGTGTGCAAGGTTGTAGAGGACATGTATATGTGTCATACATATCACCTATGAAGAGATTCAACCTTCTACCTATGAGGAACAGCCAGTAGAAAAATGTAGATTATTTTCAAAGAAATGCCCGTGGCGGCCATCTTGTTTTTCAGAATGAGGCTATTTTCCTTCACAGAGAAGCTTACCCCCCAATGAAGATATCCTGCAAATTTGTTGAACCTAGCTGCTGTTGTTTTCCTCTTAGAGTGTTAACGCCGAAAATCTCTCTACGCGCGGCGGCGTAGCGAACGTTAAACCAAAGTATCCACTGGATGCTACCGGTGGATACAACTACCTTATTTCCAAGAGATATATTACCTTAAACCTTTGCTAATAGTTGTATTCCCTGAAGAAAGGCATTTCTTTTGTCTCCCTTTCGAAACTAAATGTGACAGACAAGCTCATTTATATTAACGAGATGTACAAGTCCATGAACCGATCTTTATACTGCCTTGGCTAAGATAGTTTGTTTTGTCTTCTTTTTATACAAGTTATCCATGATCAGTATTTTAAACTCAAATAACATTAAAATGTATGTTACTTTACAACAAATAGATTTCTTTGAAACTTTTGTCAAGCGAAACAGATATATGAAGTCACATGATAACCTCTTGGCTATTTGTAGCCTTGATTCCAACAAAATCCCGTGATCACTAATACCTGTCAAAGAAATTAATGAATGAAGTGACCTCATTATAGTACGAGCTTTCATTCAATAAAAATACTTGGGATGCGCAGACGAGTTTACACTAACAGTGACTGCCCGGGAGGCCAATATTAGAAGACTTGGAAACTTAACAGGTTCTATTGAATTAGAGGGACACTGTACCCGGAATAATATATTTGCAGTTATTAAGGTCATCTTTGTGAGAAACGGAAATAAATTCACAGATGACTAAGGCTGCGATTTCGTATTTTAAACACAAATATCTGTCAAGCTATGCGATTGGTTTATAAAAAATACTTTGTAAATTAATTGGCATGCTTCGATGAATGGATAAAGTCACGTAGATGCGCAGACAATGATGTTACCTTATTAGTGACTGCGTGATAAACCAGCAGACGGATAAATTGGGGATGTGCAGACGACTATTTTACATTTACACTGACTGCGCAATCATTTTCATGTACAGAAACCAGCAGATGGATAAATTTGGAAAATTTTATAGTAATTTGAATTTTTATTAGAAATACTTACCATTTCCTAACAGTAGCTATTTGTTGGAGCCATCCAACCCAATGGCCAACGCAGAGATGCGAATTTAAGGTTATATCACAACCTTAACCAGGCCATTGGGTTACAGTAGTCCGTCCTCCCGCCAATTAGGTCACATGACCACATTGTTTACTTCAATATTTTTGTTGCAAGTAAAAGAATGACTTGCGGGGAGGCGTGAGGGAAATTCGAGTGTTAGGAAATTGTAAATATTTCTAATAAAAATTCAAATTACTATAAAATTTTCCAATTTTATTGCGAAATACCCTTACCACTTCCTAACAGCTGAATTCGGCTTTGTAGGAAGGAGGGAATTCTTTTAAGAAAACCACTACCTAACCTACAACTCAATGGAATTACATACATTAATGAACATATAAACTTCCAAACATTCACAACATACAACTCCCCCAAAAATGGTAGTATGTAGCTATAGTTCTCACAAATGCTGACACTATTGGTGCTGCAATTGGATGTCATAAATAGATCATCTACAATGTAACATCCGACCCCAAGACAAGGTCAAACCAACCTGAAAGTGTCATCAGCGTAATGCCTAAACCTTTCCAAGGCAAATTTAGGCAACATTGATGTCTACTACAAATACATCCAGCATTGCAGACATACCAGCCACAACCTGCAAATGTACAAATATAAGTATCAAACACATACTTATAAGTAACAAAATGCTGAGCATAAACTGTAAGACCCAATTTCAAACCTGACCCTATGGCAACAGAGGTTTTTAAGACAGAAATTGGTATACATACAATGGAATCTCCAATAACATGTATCAAGAAACTCATGTAAGGAAATCACCTATAAAACTAAAGATGCAATCAAAACATACATCAATAGCTTCTGTGACTCAATCTTGACTCAATCAAGATGAAATAGTTGCCAAGAGATAAGTCTTTAAGAAACTTTCAATGGCAGTAAAACAAAAGATTTTGTTCTATCCCAAACCTTTTGATCATCCAACTGTATATCATACCCCTAACTGGACAGACAGACAGACCCATATTGAGTCAAACTGTTGTCCAAAGAAGCTAAGAGCTGGCATGACCACAGGTTAAATTGCAGTAGGCCCATCCAACTGGTTCTGGCAATTGATAGGGCCAGAGTCACTTGTGACCAATTCTACTTATAACTAAAGGAAGAATATGTCCAAGCTTGAATTTCACTCCTTTACCATGAATCTGTAGTCCACAAAGACTAAGACCACTGGCTGAATTGCAGTAGGCCCATCTGAAGCCAACTGGTTCTTGGCCCAAAAGGTAGTCAATGGGCCAGAGTTACTTGTGACCAATTGTCCCTATAACTAAGGGAAGGGTCCAAACATGAATGTCACTACTTTACCTGAAGCCAAATCAAAGACTGTCTTGACAGGTAATAACTTCAAGAAAGCCTTCCTCACAAGCTCAAAGGTTGTTTCATAAGAGCATGTAGGACCAATGACAAAATCCAAAAGTATTTGTTTGTCTCTTACTAAAACTTGCTAAGTTCTTATTCATCTCAACTTTTAGACACTTCTTGACCCTTTAAGCCCCAGATCCATCTGCAGTTGCTGTTCTACAGCCCGCAATAGTGGATGGTATTAGGATGTTTCCTTAAACTAGTAGTTAAGGAAATTTGCTCCATCTGGAATAGTGGGGTCTGAGATATATAACTGGCTCTATTCACACCACTTCCCAAAATACACCAATTGATTCACAGATTCTCCTTGAGGAGTGCTCCTTAATTGTTTCACCACTTCCTCTGGGAATCTTCCTTAATATTCATGTCTGACTCCAATCAAGTAAACTATCTTGTTGTGAAGTCTGTTGCTGAATGGTTGAGTCAACAGATTCACCCACAAGGGAAGTCTTAGAAGAAGTTTTGTGGACAGATTCACCAGATCCCAAAACCAAGACATCCCTG
Source organism: Sabellastarte sp. h YS-2021 (assembly GCA_964017235.1). Lineage (NCBI taxonomy): Eukaryota > Metazoa > Annelida > Polychaeta > Sabellida > Sabellidae > Sabellastarte > Sabellastarte sp. h YS-2021. Next base: position 16,449,200 of record OZ024931.1, on the reverse strand, counting down.
GCCACCCAATCATGATGATTCTGCACCTGTAGGTGGTCATCTGTTGAATCACCTGAGGGATGAGGGCCACTGGACAAAACACATAACTGACCAGACCCTCTCTGTTTCCCAAGCTTGACTGTCAGGGACATAAGACATATACATCTTTGCATCACCTGCAGGACCAAGGCCCTGGGCAAAACACATGTCCGTCCAGACCTTCACAAGAGATGTTCAAGCATTTGTTTTCCCAAGCCTGACAGGAGCCCTACATAGGAAGCTTGTGATTCATCCTTTGTTGCAAACACATCAACCACTGATTGATGGCAGCAATGTCTAATTTGATTGAAAACCTGATTCATAGTCCCTTTGGTTTGAATTAACTTATCTCTCTGGACAAGGAATCTGCCAGAACATTTAGATTCCCTGGGATGTACTTTCCTGATCTGAATCATTCTGCCATTCGAATAAACTATGATTCTACAGATTAAGGTACATATTACCTGAAAGTGGATGCCTCCCTGGCTGTTCATATAGGCAACCACTAATGAATTGTCTGTGGAAATCAACTGATTTCGATTCAGAAGCTGATTTCTAATTCATTAAGCTAACATTGCTTCTAGCTGTAGAATGTTATGTTATGTGGAGCCTTGACTCTTCCTGATTCCACAGACCAATGGCTGTGGATGCTTCAAGAGAGCACCCCAACCCTTTAGGGAAGCTTCTGTGAAAGGAGAGAGACTGAGCTCCTTCTAAAGGAGTGTAAGTCCTCCTTCAAAACTGAATGATTGGTCGACCACTGAAGATGATCCCTGTGAACCAGAGAAACAAGAAGTGGGATATCCAGAGACCGCAGTGTTTCCAGATACCATTGGAGTGACTTCATGTGCAGACATCCCGATGGTGTAGTACACTCCCTTGAAGCCATGCTTTCAAAGTTATGCTGTTTTTTTTTTGTTTTTTTTTTTAACTACCTAGCTGTATTACAGGGGGAAAATGCTATGGACAAAAAATCTACTCTGAGGCCTGTTGTCCCTTTCCCAATCATGTCTAGAATCAATTCTAGACTTATAATCATTATAGCCATGAAAAACTGGATAAAGGAACTGTGAACATCTGACAAGATGTCCAACAGAAACCCTCCTTAGAAAAATATTTCATATGCTGAGCCACATATTAAAAGACATGTCTAGGAGTATGCTCATTCCATACTTATAATCATACCTATTGACAAGAAATCACTGGATGAAGTTCCTCTGAACATCTGACAGTATGTCCAGCAGGAAAAACCTCATTAGGAGCGAAAAATGCATACGGTTTCTAAAGGCATTTTAAGATTCATCTCTCCTGTTGATTCACATGTTTTTTGACATGGTCAAACTCCAACAAGAGGATTTGAACACAAAAGTGGTGGACTGGAAATGCAAACACATTGCACACAGTCCAAGGCATAATTGAAGTCTATAACATATCATGCTGATCCCTTAGATCCTTTAAATTAGACCTGTTATATCAATCCCTAGCCACTTAATAATAGTCCGCCAAATCGCTGAAAGATAAGGACTCGGTTCCTTGTATTCTTGAGATGAATCACAATCCCCATCACCTGACAACCCGATTCTAAATCTTTTGAGAGGTATAGAAACTGGATTGTACTTCTTTATTTCTTGTCCAAAAAAACATTGAATCAAAAGCCTTTCCTTGTAGATATGAATGATACTCCCCGTCATCTGACAACCCGAATCTAAACCTTTTGGGAGGTATAGAAAACTCGATTGTCCTTGAATGACGTCATGCAGGTATTTTCCTCCACTGATGTTTTGACTGGACCTCGACGGAAGAGTTTTCCAAAGAGACAGTCTTTCCTGCATTCAAAACTCCTCCACGGTGCAGTGTCCACAGCAACTTTAATGGCTGTCCCCAAGGGAGATTCCTTCTACTGTATAGTCGACAATCTATTCGACTGGGATGCACACTGTGATAAAATTGTTTCCAACGCCTGGCTATTAGAACCAGACATGTGAACAGCATTAGTGACAGTAGAATTGTAATTTCTCGTCCAAAAATGGTGTCATCCATGACCATTTCTGTTGTTTAAAGACTACATAACTTGTAGGTATTTATGCTGCAAAATTATAGCTTCCAACGTCCAGCAAACTGAACCAAACGACTGGCAAGCTATATAAATATATTATTATGGACTTATGTACATAGATTTTCCTAGAGGTTGAAGACGATTGAACTTTCGATGTCACCATCCAAAAGTTCTTTATTTGCATAATATAATGCATACCTTCGAAGATTCAATAAATGTATAAGTTCTATATCATATACATGTAAAATATGAAGTGAGATTCACTGTAAAATCTGAAAAAATAAATAAAACCGTGACAAAACTTCTCCTAATTTCCAAAGATGTCTATACTGTTGATGGCCAACAAAAATAATGCAGTAAACAATGTGGTCATGTGACCTAATTGGCGGGAGGACGGACTACTGTAAGCCAATGGCTTGGTTAAGGTTGTTACATAACCTTAAAATCGCATCTCTCCGTTGGCCATTGGGTTGGTATGGTAAGGGTATTTCGCTATAAAAATGAACTTTAATTGGGGATGCGCAGACAACTATTTTACATTTATATTGACTGTGCATACATTTTCATTGCTAGAAACCAGCAGACGAAACCGTTAAAAAACTAGAAATAGGATGCCCTGTTGATAGTAGACGCGAATAGAAACAGGATAGCATAGAAGAACACACATTATCATGTGTAATGTCCACCCCATGAACCTTTTGCCAAAATTGTACAGTAGTCTTACAAGACCCTATTTCATTTGTAAAATATATCAATGATGCTTAAATATTTATTAGTGTAGATGTAAATTATTTCAGCTTCATGCCTTTTTGCATTGGTTGGGTCGAAAATTTTGACGAAATCACTCTATCTTGCACGGTTAAGAAGATAGAAGCAAATTCCTGTTTTTCTATTTTTGGCAAAAATTCGAAAAATCAAAATGGCCGCCATTTTTGGGGAGGGGAAAATTTTTTTTAAATTGCAAAGAGTACATTCCTTAAATGCCCTGTGGGTCGAAAATTTCGACGAAATCGCTCTATGTCGCACAGTTAAGGAGATAGAAGCAAATTTGTCTTTTCCATTTTTCGAAAATTCAAAATGGCCGCCATTTTTGGGGAGGGTAAATGTTTTTGAAAATTGCAAAGATTACATTCCTTAGATACCCTGTGGGTCGAAAATTTCGACGAAATCGCTCTATCTCACACGGTTAAGGAGATAGAAGCAAATTTGTGTTTTGCCATTTTTGGCAAAAATTTGCAAATTTAATAAGTAAATTAAATTTTTATAAGTTAATACCCTATCCAATGGACAATAGCTTATCCGGTCGGCGCAGACCGGCCCGCCAAACGACAGAAAAAGTCATCTTATATGAGTGCATAATGCCCTCACAAGCTGGCCGGTCTACCCAGTACTGTGCACTCCCCAGATGGCGCCTCGTACTTCCTTCCTGTCTAGACAACGTGAGGTCATATCATCTTTTTCGTTGTCTAAACCTCTAGACCCCTAGTAAGCTGATAGCGGGGTTGGTTGGGAGGGTCTTGTGTGTCCATTGGATAGGGTATTAACTTATAAAAATTTAATTTACTTATTAAATTTGGAATTTTATTGCGTTAATACATCCTATCCAATGGACAATAGCTGAATAACTACCGCTCGGTCGGTGGGTAAGTTACTAAGGACTTATGTGAACTCACAAGTAATAGCAAATTTTTAATCTACGGTCTAGGCTGACTTTGTCAGGAGACCTATAGGCCCAGGCCTGGGTTGACCCTAAGGTCAGAAAACCCTGTAAAGCCTTGGTCGGTTGCCAACAGCCGGTTACCCAGGGGCTATACCGACGTCGCCCCCCCCCCCCCCCCCCCCTTTGTTTTAACAGACCTGCTCTGAGGTAGGGGAAGAGAGGGATGAGTTCAGTCCCAGAAAGCCAATAAACCTCCCGAAGGAAGCACATCACATTTTATACTATGTGCTTGTAGAACTGTTTCATTATGTACATATATTCAAGTCTCCTCAATCTAAGGGCCACTTGTGGTTCTGCTGAGCAGCCCAACACCAAGCCCAGTTGGTAAAGCTCTGAGTCAGCCCAAGCCACATCTTTCAGAAAGCTCAGTGACAGGCTGACAAAAATGGACCTAAGGAAACTCCCGACTGGAAGACCTTAGGAGCAGCAAAGGCCCTGATGTGGGTGGGCCTCCTGGTCAGAGAGCTCATAACATAGGATCACAGTCTGCTTGATCCAAGAGGAGATAGAGGCAAGTGAGGTATCTTTGCCGAAACCTTTCCTAAAGGAGACAAAACCACCTCCTTACTCTGCCCGAGGTCTGAGGCCCTCTCCAAAGAGCAGCACAGTGCTCTACCCTGAAAGAGGGACCTGTCATACTTGAGGGACCTTTCCAGAGTTGGGGCCAGGGCTGGTATAACCACTGGGGCCACACTGTCTGGACCCTCTTGGGCCAGCTGTTTCTTGGAAAGAAAGCTGGGTGATGGATACAGGGACACCTAAATCAATCAGATTGGTGTCTAATATTCCTGCTTTGCCAAGCATGAATCTCACTTCTGCACTTGCCCGACCCAAGAGGCAAGAGCAAAACCATCTTGAAGGTCAAATGCTTCAAGGAGGATCCCTTGATTGGTTCAAATGGAGCCTTAGTCAGCTGGTGCAAGACCAGTGAGAGGTTCCAGGAGAGGAGTCCCTCTTTGGGTCTGTCTCTGTGGAGGCTATCCAGGAGACGAGCCAGATTTTTGTCCTTGCTGATGTTGAAGGGTGAATTTCCCAGTTTATCAGCAATGGCTGACCTGTAACCATCAATGATGCTAGGCTGTAGCTTCCAGTCCTAAATAGGTACACAAGGAAGTCAGCAGCTGACTTTACAGGGGGGTGCCCTGAAGTCCACCTGATTAGTGAGGCACCAATTTGTAAAATAAAAATGGTTCACTTTGCCCCAATTCTTGTGCCACTACTTCAGAAAAACCCTGCTCCTTGAATGATGTGGCTCTAGGAGCCATGCATGGAGATTTAGGTTTGTCAGATTTCTGTGAGGGATCTGATTGAGAAGCTGTGTTAACAGGTTGGGCAAGAAGGCCAGGCTCAGTGGGACTCGACATGGTCACTGGGTCCCAAAACCAAGGCATGTTGAGCACCCCGGAGCAATCAGAATGATTCTTTTGCATGGGGACTCCTACAACTTCTCCACCACTTTGTCCAAGATGGTTGCTGGTGGGAAGGCATATGCATCCAGATCCTCCCATGGCAGACTTAGTGCATCCACTGCTGTGGTCAGGGAATCTGGTGCCGGAGACACAAGGGCAACTTGTTAAACCTGTGGCCAATAGGTCTATTTGAGGCCAATGTCACCTGCTGCATATATTGCTTGGAAGGCCTCCTGAAGGAGAGACCACTATTTAGATGGTCTGGCCTAGCCCAGATAGCTTGTTTGTCTGCTACCACACTCAGCAGGCCTGGGATGTGTCGGTGCTTTGGGAGTCACTTGATTTCTGGTGTACCAGGTCAAGATTCTCCATACTAGAGCCCCAAGTGGGCCCGAACTCCTTCTTTGTTTATGTATGACACCACTCTGGTGTCGTCTGTCTCTACAATTACTATTTGTGTATGCAGAGGTCTTGGAACTCTTCAAGGCTAGAAAGACTGCCTTGAGTTCTAGGTAATTGATATGCAACTTGCTTCCCGGAATGGACCAGGTGCCTCCTGCAGTGTCTTCGTTTACGCGAGCGCCCCACCCTTCTTTTGATGCATCTGTAAAGATTTGCAGAGCATGTTTTATTGGGTGTAATGGTTGGCCTGCAAGGACCTTGTTCTCCTGCAGCTGCCATTGTAAATGTGGGTGCAAGGATCTCAGTATTGGAATCATCATTGGTACCCTCCAGTTGTTTTTGAGATGCCATTGTATGGGTCTCCTATGAAGTCGGCCTAGGTGAACTTGCTTCCTGTGGCTGTTATTAAACCTATCAAGGACATAAACTGCTGGACCGGACAGGCCGGCAGCGACAGTATTTATAGCATTTTGTCCTGAAGGTTCTGCCAACGGTCCGGTGTAAGTCGGACTTGACCAGCCAGGAGGTCAAACTGGTAACCTACAAGGTCAAAAACCTGCTTGGCTCCAGTTCCGATTTTCTAAATTCACCAGACAACCTAATTCTTGGCCTATTTTCACTAGATCTTGTGTATGCTGGAGACAACCTGGTGGGATGTGGCTTTCACCAACCAGTCATATAGGTACTGGTGGATTCTTATAGCCTTGTGCATGGCCATCAGTTTCAACTCCTTGCTACTACAGAAAGGTCCATGGGTGCAATGGACAGACTGAAAGATAGTGCTTTGAACTGGTATAGCTTATGATGTTCAGGGTCCTTGTCAAGCCTGGTCTGGTCTGGAAAGGGGGTGTGTGGCACTCCTTCTAAATTGTACTACCTGGGGACCAGCTCCCATGGCTTCAGATGAGTTTAGTACAACTCTTGGTAGACTGATAAACATTTACTGTCCCTCTGGACCCTGGTCCGACCTGGTGACAGTGATACCAGTTAACAGTTTACTTGTTCATGCTGTGATCCAGCCCGGATGTGGCTGACACAATTCACATTACATAGACTCTTGACCCTAGACCAGCGGCCTGTAAGGTGGAGAAAGTAAACATTGACATTTGTATGATGGCTGACCCCTGACCGGACAAAATGAAAATTGTCCGATTGTGAACCACGTTTTCTCTTGCTGTTCAAAAGACCCATTTAATTTCTATGTAACCAGCAATTTTGGCCACAGCAATCTTCTGTAGCCCATAATACTGGCAGGCTAGGCTGACCATAGAATTTAGTTACTGGTCTACTAACTAGGTAGCCCCCAAGTGGTCTGCCGGTCGGTGCCGGTCCTTTGAAACCAGTATGAAAAGGGCCAGACAGCAATTGCACCTGATAGCAGGTCGGTAGTCTCTGTAACTGGTTGGTGTGAAGCAAAACTGCTCAGTGAAAACTGTATAGTTAGAAACCGCTTGGTGAGCTCTGTAACCAGATGAAGCAGTTTCTGTGTAGGCCCAAAAATTCCTGTCTGGGACCACACATTATTAGGTCCATCATCAGGCTTAGGCCGGTGAATAGGCTGCTGATGAGGAGTGGTCAGTTGGTAGGAGACCTTTAGGTTGTGATTCTTGGTGCTGGTTGGTAGGCAGGGAGGCTCTGTAATACGAGACAAGCTGTTCAGTGCAGGTTGTGTAGATGGTACCAGTTGTTGAAACAATTGTACAAGGCTGTGTAGCCGGTACCCTGCTGGTACACTGTAACCAGTTGTTGAAGCTACTGTATAAAACTGTGTAGCCGGTCGGTACACTGTAAACAGTTGTTGAAGCAACTGTACAAGGCTGTTTAGCCGGTAGTCGGTCGGTACATTCTGTCACCAGTTGTTGAGGCAAGTGTACAAGGCTGTATAGCTGGTACTGGTAGGTACACTCTGTGTCCAGTTGTTGAAGCAAGTGTACAAGGCTATGTGGTCAGTACCGGTCGTTACACTCTGAAAACAGTTGTTGAAGCAAGTGTAGAAGGCTGTGTAGCCGGTACCGGTTGGTACACTCTGTATCCAGTTCATGAAGCAAGTGTACAAGGCTATGTGGCCGGTACCGGTCGGAACATTCTGAAACCAGTTGTTGAAGCAAGTGTACAAGGCTGTGTAAACGGTAGGTACACTCTGTAACCAATTGCTGAATGAAGTTTACAACTACCTTTGTGTTGAAATCCGTTTCCTCCATTAGTTAAAATATTTCTTTCAAACACACGTCTTATTTGTAAATTTGACAGTTGCTGGGAAAGCCCTTGTGAGCTATATTTAGAAACAATTGTTGGTCGGTGTGTCACGTGACCAGCTTGCTGGCCGGAGGGACAAAGTGATTGGCTGATTGAAGATGACGATCTGCTTCGTGAACTGGTCGGAGAAGCACGTGACCAACTTCGGGGATATACCCTCACTAGACACGTTCTTTCCTTATGAAATCACAGAAAACGTAAGCTTACTGGTCGACAGATGCCTGTAGTAGGGAAGTCTGTACCAGTACGCTGGAGGTGGATCACAGGAACCAAAAACTGGAATCACAGTAGACGTGAGTGCAAAGAATGTACTTCCGACCTTCTTGTTCGGTGAATCACGTGATAAACTTTGTGACTGGTCGGTGAAAACACGTGACCAACTTCGTGAAGACACGCGATTGGCTGACTGGATATGACGTCAGAGGTCGCGTTCTTTAAGCTGGCCGGTCGGCTGATGCTTTAAAAGCAGAGAAGCCTGGACCAGTGCACTCTGTAGATGAAATTCCTGGCCGGGCTGAAGTCGGTTCTTCTTCTCAGCCGGCTGTACACTCAAACCAGTTTCTTGGCCATCCACTGCCCTTATTACCGAAACAAAGGCCGGGTCCACAAGGGTGGGACTGAGAGTGACAAAAGTTCCTTCTATGTAGTAAATACTTGAGAGGTCGGTTGAAGAGATCTGAAGAATTCACCCCTTGCTTCTGATGAAAAATACTCGAGCTAGGCTGGTGTGACTGATGCTTTACAGCAGAGAAGTCGGTACCAGTGCGCTCTGAAGAAATCTGAAGAATTCATCTCATGCTTCTTATTTAAAAACACCAAATACTCGAGCTAGGCTGGTGTGACTGATGCTTTACAGCAGAGAAGTCGGTACCAGTGCGCTCTGAAGAAATGCATCTCTTGTGGGGAATTCCTTCCATTTACAGTGTTCAAAACTACGTAGACTGAAGTTTCTCGTGATTTTCATTTGTAGTAATACGAGAGACGTTTCTATGGTGACTGTACTAGCTGGAAGGTTACAGAAGGTTCATTCAAACAAAAGACACAGATAAAAATACCTGTAAGAAGAATATCCATAATTTCTCAATATTGTCGATCTGCCCCTAACAACACAGTGGTTGAATGGGAGGAAACTAGCAAAATGGCTGCCTTCAGTATTTCTCGTATATTACTGCCCTATCATCAAAATTAAATTGAGTCAACTAGGGAGCGTTTCCAGCAGATTTCTTTATGAATATCCGTGCTTGATAAGTAGATAACACTTTTACACAAAATTCTTCACGCATAAGGTTTAAAATCCACCATAATGCACGTTTTTCCTTTAAAAATCTGGAGATTGTAGAAAACATGTCTGCACAGTACACGCGCCAAATGAAAAAGATGATATGACCTCACGTTGTCTAGACAGGAAGGAAGTACGAGGCGCCATCTGGGGAGTGCACAGTACTGGGTAGACCGGCCAGCTTGTGAGGGCATTATGCACTCATATAAGATGACTTTTTCTGTCGTTTGGCGGGCCGGTCTGCAGCCGTCCGGATAAGCTATTGTCCATTGGATAGGATGTATTAACGTAATAAAATCGAAAATTCAAAATGGCCGCCATTTTTGGGGAGGGGAAAATTTTTTTGAAAATTGCAAAGAGTACATTCCTTAGATACCCTGTGGGTCGAAAATTTCGACGAAATCGCTCTATCTCGCACGGTTAAGGAGATAGAAGCAAATTTGTGTTTTGCCATTTTTGGCAAAAATTCAAAATGGCCGCCATTTTTGGGGAGGGGAAATTTTTTGGAAAATTGCAAAGAGTACATTCGTTAGATACCCTGCGGGTCGAAAATTTCGACGAAATCGCTCTATCTCGCACGGTTTAGGAGATATGAGCACATTTGCCTTTTTCAGTATTCAAAATAGCTAATTACTCATTTATTTAATTAACTAGATTGGGCCAACTCGGCGCCAACATATCCCCAGACAGGTCATCACTCATGCCACAGGTTTTGATCGGGAATTTTTTATGTAAGCCATTTGTTGTATGCCATAAATCTTGGGAAAAGTTATATGAACTTCAGCACATCAATCTACTAAGTTTATATCTTCCCAAGGAAGATGGTGTATCCCCAGACGCCGAATACATAACTCAACAGAGCATATTTTCAATCTTCCTGCAATGATAACTCTGAACCTATTTTCAAAGTGTTTAAATGATTGATGATTGAATGTCCATTCCAAATTAATAATCCCAAAAGAGCATATCTGTTTCTATATTTGTTGACAAATAAAATATTATTTCTAACTCAACTCATCATACTTTTCAATCTTCCTGCAAAGGGTGACTCTGAACCTATTTTCAAAGTATTTAAATGGTTCATAATCCCAAAAGCGCATATCTGTTTCTATATTTGTTCACAAATAAAATATTATTTAAAAATTATATATTATTTATATTATTATTTTATTATATTATTTTTAGAATTTGCATTGTTTTTCAGTTATTCATTTCCTCAATTCCTATATATGTGGTCCATATATATGCAACCTAAATATGTGACACAATCTCAGTTCTGACTCCCCTTTGTCTTATTAGATAATGAAGCAAACCCCATCTCCCAACCCCACCCCACCCCTTCTCCACACCTCTCTCACTGTTACAGATCTGCAACCCCATTGAAAAGTCTGGTTCTTTGTTTCTCATTTGATATCATTCAATACCTTTGTTTATTTAGTGTCACTCAATAGCTGGAGGTCCCAGAGGTGGATGGGGGGTGGGACTAAATACAGCACAAATGGTAAACAAACAAAAGGGGTAATCAAATACAAAAAGCTCAGTTAATCTTATCACTAAAATAAAATCAAATATATAAATAAGGAATGTCCAACAGGAAAATTATATACCTCCAGAATTAAATATAAATTATCAAACCACAAGAACAGATTTATAATAATAAGTCAGAATTGAGAATTTTAAGAATGTGATTATCAACTGAAATGAGTTAGTAACTGTGTCAAAATTAACTGAGGCAAACTGAATAAAACTAGGCTAGTTGAGGGTTAAAAATCCCCTATTTTTACTACATAAGGGTATAATTTCATTAATATTGGACTTATAGCTCACCAGAAAATAACAGTGTCCATTTTGCCTACTTGAATATGTTTAACCAGTTTCATTTTAAAAAGTTAAAAACTCAGCAAGCAGAGAGATAACACACAAAAATAAGTACTTAAAAGCCTAAGATAGCCATAACATTATTAATAAAAATTTAAATAGACAGGCACTTCCTTTGAAAAATTCAAAGATTTCAGCTCTATGACCCACATAGTTCAACAGTTACAGGGCTTTAAAGTGGTATAATATCCATAAACTGGGTCTCTGTGGGCATTTTACAATTGTTAAAGAGACCTTAGCAATTAAACTACAGAGCTGAAACTTTTTGGGGGACAAACATAACAAAAAAAAATTATATATAATACAGTTTAAGACCTGTCACACTAAGCATTTCCAAAATACGGAAAAAAATGTCAAAAAAGGTCACTTGGGTGAGTGTTTATGGCCCTCATACACAGGTTAAATGTCTACTAAAAGCCTTGATTTTCGGCACATGTAGAAAGGACATAATAATGCATTCCCAGATGGGATTTCAGCTCCATCAATCACATAGTTTAACAGTCACAGGGCTTAAAGGTGGCAAAAAGTCCAAATATTGGGTCTCTGTGGGCCTTTTAGAGATCTCGATGTGGCCTTCAAATTAAAGCTTCAGATTTATAATCTGTCACATACTAAGATTATACATAGAATATATATGTAATAAAGTTTGAAACTTCTCAGACTTACCATTTCCAAGTTACAGAGCAAAATATGTGAAAAATGTCTTAAAAGGGTCACTCGGGTGGGTGTTTATGGTCCTCATACACAGTTTAAATGTCTACTTGAAGCCATGATTTTTGGCACATGTAAAAAGAACATAATAATGTATTCCCAGATGAGATTTCAGCCCTATCAGTCACATAGTTTAACAGTCACAGGGCTTAAAGGTGGCAAAAAGTCCAAATACTGGGTCTTTGGGAGCCCGTCAGAGACCTCAATGTGGCCTTCAAATTAAAGCTTCAGACTTAAAATTTGTCACATACTAAGATTACACATAGAATATGTATCTAATACAGTTTGAAACTTCTCAGACTTAGCATTTCCAAGTTACAGGGCAAAATATGTGAAAAAATGTCTAAAAAGGGTCACTCGGGTGGGGATTTATGGTCCTCATACATGGGTTAAATGTCTATTAAAGGCCTAAATTTTGGAGTACATACAAGAAAAACATATTGATATATTCTCAGATGATATTTCACTTAGATGAGAGACATTGTTTGAAAGCTACAGTGCTTGCAGGTGGCAAAAAGTCCATAAATTGGGTCTCTGGGCAATTTTGAGACCTCAAGTCGGCCTAACAGGTAAACCTACAGCCTTTAAATTTTTCACAGACAAGGATTACATATAAGAGTTACAGCTAGAGCAGTTTGAGACTCATCAGAATTACCACTTCCAAATTATAGGGCAAAATATGTTAAAAATCTAGGAAAAAAGTCCCAAGTGGGGTCTTTATGGGCCCCAAACACAATTTTCTCCTCAACTTAAAGTCTTGATTTTCGGCACATGTACTAAGAATATATTAATGTGTTCTCAGGTAAAATTTAAGCCAGATACGCCTCATAGTTTGTGACCTAGAGGGCTCTAAGTGGTCAAAAGTGCAATTTCTGACCTTAAGGTGGCCATAAGTTCTTTATTATTTGGAGTTTAAGGTCACCTTAAAATAGGGATCTTCCTTTGGGCATCCTTAACATGTGTACCAAGTTTGAAAAGAAAATATTAATTGGTTTTTGAGTTATCGCGTCCACAAGGAAATTTCTACGGCGGCGGCGGCGCGACGGACCTGAATCCAATATATCCCCGACTTTCGTCTGGGGATATAATTACTCACTCATCTATGAAGCAATTCCCCCCAAAAGCAATCCCATACAAGCTATTAACCCAATGAACCTCCATACTAAATTTCAGAAAGCTAGGCTTAATAGCATTCCTTAAAATGTCTGGAAACCAAAGAGCTACTCAAAAGTAGCAAAGTAGCTATTACTCAGTTAGCTATAGAGCTATCATCACCAAAAGCAATCCCATACAAGCTATTAACCCAATAAACCTGCATGCCAAATTTGGTAAAGATAGGATAAGAACTGTTGCCTAAAATGTCTGGAAACCAAGTGGGACGCCGGACAAAGCAAAAATAATATGTCCACCCCCCAGTGGGGTGGACATAATACTCCAGCGAGCTGGCAAGAACAATATGGAAAATAATGGTTTCTAGGACATACGGGACCTTACACAGAGGCTGACATAGTGCCAGACAAGTAGTAATGCAACGATAGTTCGGTATATTCTGTCATTTTCGGTGGAACAGAGATCCGCGAACCGCTTGGTGGCAAACGAAAGTTCGCGAATCTCATCAGTGTTTTACTATGCTTACACGTCCCGAGTCGCGGTAACGCATATATATTGCATTATCGCCCACGTTTTCGCTGTAAATATTTGGAAAATTAGACGAATTTTGTTTAAAAAAAATAAAATATAAGGACACATATATTGTCTTTTTAACCCAATTCCTCCATGTTTCCTTGCTTCTAAATGCCTTAATTTGATTGGTCGAGCAGAAACGGCACTGTCCAATCATACTTCGTTTAACAAAAATTCTGTATTTATCAATAGAAAACATGTTTATAGTAAGTGATGTAAACTCACCAGTGGATGTAAATTTGCCACTTTTTTCATAGTTTTGTTAAATATATATAGAAATAAATATCTATTGCACAACAAGATTTTATTATCTATTTTTTAATATTTTCACTTTTTAAGGTATATTTTTGCATAATGCACTCTTACAAGTGACTTCAAAGACAATTGTTAACAAGTACTAGCAAACATGAACACTGCTCATTTGTGCTTATGTTTGCATCAAAATATCTGTAAAATATGTGAAACGTATACAAAAGCTGCATTTAAAGCATCAAATGAACACTGTACAGGCAAGTTAAATTATGTCAAATTGATTCGTGAATCGATTTGGTTTGCAATGATTGATTCGCGGATCGATTCGGTTCATAATATTTTGATTCGTTGCACCCCTACAGACAAGCTTTTCACTTTATAAAATATACCTTAACCAAAATATTTTAAAAAATAAAAATGGCAGAGTGTGTAATATACACCTTAATGTACAGATGTGTGTACAAATATTATGCAGAATTTTGATATTTAAGGGCTTAAACAGCCGATTTAAAATTGCGGTCACAACCCAGTACATAACTCGCATCAAAGATTCGACTAAAAATAATGGTGTAAAAAATATTTAAGATAAAGGCTTGTATAATGCATGAATGGGCTGTCAGTGGTACTACATAACTACAAGTCATATCAAAAGGTATTTAAAGTTGAGCAGTACACATGAAAATTAAAAGGGTCACAAAATTGACCTTGAAAGGCAACTTTTATATTATAAGCTACAAGCTTACCATGTGGAACTGAATGTTATCTCGGGAGGCCGCAGGCATCCGGCCAACATCCAACAAAACTAGAGGATCGCTCGCAAAAAAAAAAAAGATAATGTTTTTGCTATGCAAAAACAAAGCGTCCCGAAAAGGATATAAAGGTGAGTGCTAAAGTATTAAGAAAATGCTTCGGTTCTAGCCTTATACTGTTGTGGCAACCAAAGTCAGCGCAGTCTGCTCTATCTAGCACGGTTTTCAAGATATAAGCATTTTTGTGTTTTGCAAAAAATTAAAAAATTCCAAATGTCTGCTATATTTGCCGAGACAAAAATATTTTGAAAATTGGCATGGCTACTCTGCAGAGATACCCAGCAGGTCAAAAATTTTGTTGAGTTCGCTCCATATATCACGATATAAGCATTTTTGTGTTTTGCAAAAACTTTGAAAATTCAAAATGGCCACCATTTTTGGGGAGACAAAAATTTTTGTCAAGACCACTGCCGCGGTGTGTATCTCCCGCCGAGCATTAAAGCAGAAGAAATAGCTTTTCCGAGATATTCACAATTTTTCATTTTCGTATGTGAAAGCTCTTCCAAAAGTAGGTGAATGAGTTATTTGAGAAAAATTGGCTATCTGCAATACTTTTAGAGATAATTCACATTTACTCATTTTGAGTAGGTGAATAATTAGCTATGGATCTGAAACTTCACCAAGTGAAAGCTCTGCCAAAAGTAGGTGAATGAGTTATTTGAGAAAAATTGGCTATCTGCAATACTTTTAGAGATAATTCGCATTTACTCATTTTGAGTAGGTGAGTAATTAGCTATGGGTCTGAAACTTCACCAAGTGAAAGCTCTCCCAAAAGTAGGTCAATGACTTATTTGAGAAAAATTGGCTATCTGCAATACTTTTAGAGATAATTCGCATTTACTCATTTTGAGTAGGTGAGTAATTAGCTATGGGTCTGAAACTTCACCAAGTGAAAGCTCTCCCCAAAGTAGGTGAATGATTTATTTGAGAAAAATTGGCTATCTGCAATACTTTTAGAGATAATTAGCATTTACTCATTTTGAGTAGGTAAGTAATTAGCTATGGGTCTGAAACTTCACCATGTGAAAGCTCTCCCAAAAGTAGGTGAATGAGTTATTTGAGAAAAATTGGCTATCTGCAATACTTTTAGAGATAATTCGCACTTACTCATTTTGAGTAGGTGAGTAATTAGCTATGGGTCTGAAACTTCACCATGTGAAAGCTCTTGCAAAAGTAGGTGAATGAGTTATTTGAGAAAAAATGGCTATCTGCAATACTTTTAGAGATAATTCACATTTACTCATTTTGAGTAGGTGAATAATTAGCTATGGATCTGAAACTTCACCAAGTGAAAGCTCTGCCAAAAGTAGGTGAATGAGTTATTTGAGAAAAATTGGCTATCTGCAATACTTTTAGAGATAATTCGCACTTACTCATTTTGAGTAGGTGAGTAATTAGCTATGGGTCTGAAACTTCACCATGTGAAAGCTCTTGCAAAAGTAGGTGAATGAGTTATTTGAGAAAAAATGGCTATCTGCAATACTTTTAGAGATAATTCACATTTACTCATTTTGAGTAGGTGAATAATTAGCTATGGATCTGAAACTTCACCAAGTGAAAGCTCTGCCAAAAGTAGGTGAATGAGTTATTTGAGAAAAATTGGCTACCTGCAATACTTTTAGAGATAATTCGCATTTACTCATTTTGAGTAGGTGAGTAATTAGCTATGGGTCTGAAACTTCACAGAGTGAAAGCTCTCCCAAAAGTAGGTCAATGAGTTATTTGAGAAAAATTGGGTATCCGCAATAGTTTTTGAGATAATTAGCATTTACTCATTTTGAGTAGGTGAGTAATTAGCTACGGGTCTGAAACTTCACCAAGTGAAAGCTCTTCCAAAAGTAGGTGAATGAGTTATTTGAGAAAAATTGGCTATCTGCAATACTTTTAGAGGTAATGCACATTTAATCATTTTGAGTAGGTGAGCAATTAACTATGGGTCTGAAACTTCACCAAGTGAAAGCTCTTTGGGATAGCTGCTCTGCAGAGATACCCTGAAGATCAAAAATTTCGTCGAAATCGCTCTATGTAGCACGGTTTTCGAGATATAAGCATTTTTGTGTTTTCCTTATTTGGAAAATTCGTAATGATTAATTAATCATTAATTACTCGGCCATTTCTTGACCAATCAATGCCAAAATCTAATGATTTCCAGATTTTAATAGAATGAATGTATTTGCCAAGTTTCAGGTGAATTGATAAAATTCCTTTCAAATTATCATCCGGACAAGCTTCCCCATCGAAAAAAAGACATTTTTGGTCATGTGACCTCTCTGATTGGTTGATATGTCACTGCAGCATATTCAAAAAAATTCCCCAAGGCTACTGCCTAAACCTGCCAAATTTGAAAAGAATCCGCCTAACGGTTACAGAGTTATAAGGAAAACAAAATGCGGAGCCAGCGGAGCCTGAAGGTCTCCCATACACAAACAAGCGTCCCTTAAATAGACATTTAGTACTGACCAGAGCCACAGGAAGGTGAACCCGTAGTGAAATACTGCTTAATCCCCCTTCTTCGAGTTGTAATTTTGCCCGTACCCCTTAAGCTGTAATACAGCGGGGAGGCAGGGTGGGACTCTCTTCAGTTCCACATGTTAAGCTTGCAGCTTATAAAAGCTACATTTAAGTAATAAAAATTTTATTTCGCTACAATAGCTTACCATGTGGAACTGAATGCGAAATCTAACTGCTAGGCGGAGGGATTACTGCTGAGACTGGAGGTATATGTCAATTTTTCTTGGATTTTGAATTAACTAGAAAAATGTTTTTGCTAACAAAAACTAAGTGTCCCAAAAAGGTTCACTGCAATATAATATACAGTAGAAAAAGGTTTTTGAAAATAAAAACATGCAGTGCTGAGAGAAGAAGTCAAAGTTAAGCAGACAGTGTGGAAGTTCATGCATTAACATGAAAGAAAAATTTAAGCTTTATTTTGTTTTCTATGGTCATAAATTGCGAAAAGTTAATTGAATAAATGCTCTGGCTAAGAATGCATAAAGCTTCAATACTTATAATAGGTCGCAAGTTACACCATAAAACTACTTAATTAAAGAGTAACAGTGCTTTATACATGCCATATGTCTATTTACATTTTAGAAAAAGGCATAGTAAAATGTGAGCCTTTAAAGGCAAGAAGTTTATGACACAATGCTTTGAACACATCTATCTGGTAAATCTGACCAGCTATCTAGACTCTTCACATAAGGTTTTCCAATACCTCTGAATACATTGTAAATCTCTAAAAGCAAGAATAAAATAGATATAAGGCAAAAAGGCAAAATCGGCTATTTGATGAATCCAGTTTGATCCATAAAAGGGGTGGGGGTAAATCTGACCAGCTATCTAGACTCTTTACATAAGGTTGCCCAATACCTCTTAATACATTGTAAAACTCTAAAAGCAAGAATAAAGGAGATAAAAGGCAAAAACACAAAATCGGCTATTTTATGACCCCAGTTTGACCCATAAGGGAGGGTCTGGGGGTAAATATGACCGGCTATCTAGACTCTTCACATATGGTTTCCCAATACCTCTTCAGTGTTGATTCTAGGAATTTCAAAAAGTGGGGGCGATCCCCCACCACTACACAAAATGTGGGGGAGGGGCTAAAAATTCTGGGGGACGACTTTATGATAAGTTTAAACTAATAAAAAATACATTTTCAGTTATTTAGGCATTTTTAACAGTGGACTTCTATTAATTAGTGGTCAATTTTTATTGTCTTGCCCAATAAAAATAAACTTCCAAGGCTAGTGATAGAATTTAAAAAAAATACTGAAAATGGTTATTTACATCAAAGTGACTCCTGTCATGGCATTATGGTTTTAAGTTTTCATCTGAAGTCATGGCATCACAAATTCAGTCATTACACCATCAATTCATACAAATATGTTGGAAAACCCCACAGAATACCATGACCTCATGAATAGTAATGAGTAGTCCACAAATTCTTCAAGTAAAATATTGCTAAAAAATCCAATGGAATCGTCAAATATTTTTTACGCATACATGAGCTCTGTAGTCCTTCTAGTATTTGATCTTAAATCAGAAAATATTAAGAATTAAAACCACCACGAAAATCTGTATACCATCAATTTGTACGAATATGTTGGAAAACCTCACAGAATAATGTGACCTCATGAATATTAATGAGTAGTCCACAAATTCTTCTAGTAAAATATTGTTAAAAAATCCCATGAAATTGTCAATATTTTCTACGAATCTGAGCTGAGCTTTGTGGTCCATCTAGTATTTTATCTTAAAGCAGAAAATATTGTTAAGAAACCTCATTAATATTAATGAGTTGTCCATGAATTTTGATCTTCAAGTAAAATATTTTCTAGACATACATTGTTGGGAAACCCCACAGATACGTACGTAGGGTCAGCACCGGCTTGCCTCTCCTGTTGTGGTAACAATCCAGTCTACTGTAAGTTTCGTTTTTCTTGCAGCCATTTGTTATATAATCATCCACTTTCAGCTTAATTTTATATTTTTCGGTATAATATGTCCAAATACTGTCTGTACCTCATAATATATTGGAGTTTGTAAACGATCACGAAACCAAAATCGTCTACAGGCATTATTCGAAGAACGTTTCGACGGAAAAATCAAAACCTCGACAAACTCTCGCTCCACGCATCGTTTCGATTTCTTTGATCTCTCGTCTTTTCGCTTCGTATATATATCCCGCATTGCCTTGTGCTGAATGCGTTCTTTTACAATCTTGTCCCCGCATACTTCGATGAAATCCGCGAGCAAAAGCAAATTAATGCGAGATATCGCAGAAAACGCATCCTAGAAGCAACTCTGCCTCTTAATACATTCTCAAGCTCTAGAAGCAAGAATAAAGGAGATATAAGGGGAAAAGATGAAATTTGCAAATTTAATAAGTAAATTAAATTTTTATAAGTTAATACCCTATCCAATGGACAATTGCTAATCCGGTCGGCGCGGACCGGCCCGCCAAACGCCAGAAAAAGACGTCCTGTGTTTCCACCGGCTGGCCGGTCCTAGTACTGTGCATTCGCTAGGTGGCGCATGGTATTTACTTCCTGTCTAGACAACATGACGTCATAGCATCTTTTTCGTTGTCTAAACCTATTAGACCCCCAGTAAGCTGATAGCGGGGTCAGTGGGAGGGTCTTGTGTGTCCATTGGATAGGGTATTAACTTATAAAAATTTAATTTACTTATTAAATTTGCAATTTTATTGCGTTAATACTTCCTATCCAATGGACAATTGCTGGTCGGCGGATAAGTTACTAGGGACTTATGTGAACTCACAAGTAATAGCAAATTTTAACCTACGGTCTAGGCTGACTTCGTCAGGAGACCTATAGGCCCAGGCCTGGGTTGACCTTAAGGTCAGGAGACCCTGTAAGGCCCCCCCCCCCCCCCCCCCCCTTTTGCAGACCTGCTCTGAGGTGGGGGAAGAGAGGGATGAGTTCAGTCCCAGAATGCAAATAAACCTCCTGAAGGAAGCACGTCACACTTAAGAACTGTGTACACTATGTACATATATACAAATCTCCTCAATCTAAGGGCCACTTGTGGATCTGCCACTACCTAACCCAATTGGTACAGCTCTGAATCAGCCCAAGCCACACCCTTCAGATAGAACTGTGTGAAGGTATTATGTGACTTCAGTGGCAGGCTGACAAGATTGGATCTAAGGAGACTCCTGACTGGAAGACCTTAGAAGCAGCAAAGGCCCTGACATCATGGGCTTTAACCTGATGTAAAGTGTGGGCCTCCTGGTCAGAGAGCTCATAACATAGGATCACAGTCTGCTTGATCCAAGAGGAGATAGTGGCACGTGAGATGTCTTTGTCGAAACCTTTCTTAAAGGAGACAAAAACCACCTCCTTATCCTGCCTGAGGTCTGAGGTCCTGTCCAAATACATGTAGTAGCGCAATGCTCTGACCGGACAGAGGGACCTGTCAGACTTGAGGGATCTATCCAGAATTGGGGCCAGGGCTGTTATAACCCCTGGGGCCACATTGTCTGGACCCTCTTTGGCCAGCTGATTCTTGGAGATAAAGCTGGGCGATGGGTACAGGGACACCTTTGACCAGTCGGATTGGTGTCTAATATTTCTGTTTTGCCAAGCATGAATCTCACTTCTACGCTTGCCCGACCCCAGGGCCAAGAGGAAAACTGTCTTGAAGGTCAAATGCTTCAAGGAAGCCTCTTTAATTGGTTCAAAATGAACCTTTGTCAGCTGGTGCAAAAATCAGGGAGAGGTTCCAGGAGGGGATTACCCTCCCGCCTTTGGGTCAGTCTCCGTGGAAACTATCCAGGAGACGAGTGAGATTTTCATCCTTACTGATATTGATGGGCGAATTTCCCAGTCTATCAGCAATGGCTGACCTGTAACCATCAATGGTACTGGGCTGCAAGTTCCTGTCCTGAAAACAGGTACATAAGGAAGTCAGCAATTGACTTTACAGGGGGTGCCCCGAAGTCCACCTGATGAGTGATACATCACTTTGTAAAAATGGCCCACTTGCCTCATAGACTGATCCGATTGATCCCCTTTGAGGAGCCTCCATTCTTGCTGCCAATGCCTCAGACAAGCCCTGCTCCTCGATTGCTGAGGCTCTAGGAGCCCTGCATGGAGATTTGATCGGACTGAATGGTTGTCAACAGGTTGGGTAGACTGGGCAGGCTCAGTGGGATTTGGCTGGACATGGCCACTAGATCCCAAACCCAAGGCATGTTGGGCCACCCCGGAGCAATCAGAATGATTCTCTTGCATGGGGAGTCTTGCAACTTCACCACTTGCCCAATATGGCTGATGGTGGGAAGGTTTATGCTTTCAGATCCTGCCATGGCAGACTGAGTGCATCCACTGCTGTGGCCAGGGGATCCAGTACCGGTGACACAAACAGAGGCAACTTTTAGGCCAGTGCCACCTGCTGCATATTGAGTGGAAGACCTCTGGAAGGAGAAACCACTCTGTTTGGATGGTCTGGCCTAACCTGGATAGCTTGTCTGCTACTACGTTCAGCTGGCCTGGAATGTGTCGGGCTTTAGAGTCACTTGTTTCCTGGTACACCAGGTCAAGATTCTCCATAGTAGGGCACAAAGTGGGCCCGACCTCATGCCTCCTTCCTCGTTTATGTATGACACTACTGTGGTGTTGTCAGTTGCTACAAGTACTATCTTGTTTGAGTAAAGGTCTTGGAACTCTTTTAAAGCCAGAAAGACTGCTTTAAGTTCTAGATAGTTTATATGCAGCTTGCTTCCCGGAAGGGACCAGGTTCCTCTTTCAGTGTGCTCGTCTAAGTGAGCGCCCCACCCTTCTATTGATGCGTCTGTAAATATTTGCAGAGTATGTTTATTGGGTGTAATGGTTGGCCTGCAAGTACATTGTCTTCCTTCAGCCACCATTGTAAATGGGGGTGTAGGGACCCGGGGATTGGGATCACCTTCTCTAGTGATTCTGGTACCCTCTAGTTGTTTTTGTGATGCCAGTGAATGAGTCTCATATGAAGTCGGCCTAGATGAACTTGCTTTTCTGTAGTTGTTAGAAACCTATCAAGGACATGAATTCCCGGACCGTGCAAGCCGGTAGGGATAGCAGTTTCAGCATTTTCTCTTGAAGGTTCTGCCACCAGTCCGGAGTCAGTCAGACCCGGTCATACCTGAGGCCGAACTGGTAGCCTACAAATCAAAGTCTTGTTGGGCTCCAGCTCTGATTTCTCTAAGTTCACCAGCCAACCCAGTTGCTGACACATTATTTACTAGTTCCTGTGTATGTTGGAGACAAACCTGGTGGGATCTGTCTCTCACCAACCAGTCGTCTAGGTACTGGTGGATTCTTAACTCCTTGTGTATGGCCATCAGTTTCACCTCCTGTGGGATCTCGGTGACCCCCAAGGTTGCTGTGGACAAACAGAATGGCAGGGCCTTGAACTGGTATGCCCGACCTTGGATGTGAAATCTCAGGCATTTCCTGGATTGTTCCTCTATAGGTATATGGAAGTAGGTGTCCTTGAAATCTGTTGAGGTAACCCACTCCCCTTGTTGGAGGGAGGTCCTGATGGTCTCCGAAAGGTTTGGTTTGCTCAGATCTAGAATAGGTCTCCAACGGCTGTCTGGTTTTGGAACCAAAAAAGGTCGGTTGAAGAAGCCCAGAGATTTGAACTGGCTCGACTGCATCTTTAAACTGATGTAATGCCTCTAACCAATATAGGTTCCTGTGAGAATGTACATAGCAGTTGATGATTTTTGGTGACCTTGTCAAGCTTGGGCTTGGCTTGACTTGAAGGGAGAGTGTAGCCCTCCTTCAACATTTGTACTACCTAGGGTCAAGCCCCCAAGGCTTCCCAAGTTCCCCCAAAGGATTTAGTCTGGACCCTACAGGCAGATTGTGTGCCACATCTGGTAGTCTGACAAACCTTTTCTGTCCCTCCAGGCACTGGTCCGGCTTGGTGACAATGAAAACAGTTAACACTCTTCCCATTTTACAGACTCTTAGCCCCGGGCCAGCCGCCGGACACGATGAAGGCTTGTTTGAGTGTGTACCACCTTTACTCTTGCTGTCCAAAAGACCCATTTATTTTCTCTGTAACCCACAATTTTTGGCCACAGTAAATCTCTAGCCTGTGATGCTCTGTAACCAGTAAAAACTGGTAGGTTAGGTTGACCATTGAATTTAGTTACTGGTCTACTAACTAGGTGATCCCCAGGAGGGGCTGCTGGTCGGTTCCGGTCCTCTGTAACCAGTATTGAATAGGGACAAAACAGTAATTGCACCTGATAGATCGGTAGACTCTGTAACCAGCTGCTGTGAAGCAAAACTGCTCAGTGAAAACTGTATAGCCGGTAACCGGTTGGTGAACTCTGTAACCGGTTGAAATAGTTTCTGTGTAAGAAAAACTTCCTGTCAGGGACTACACATTATTAGGCCTGTCATCAGTTTTAGGCCGGTGAATCAGTGTTGATTCTAGAAATTTTGAAATGTGGGGGCAGTTCCCCCCCATGTCTGAACAAGCAATCAGTGCCCGTGAACGGGCTCTGTGTCAGCTGACTGTGTGTTTTGAGTTTCAGATTAGAAGTGACAGAAGAAAAAAACACAAAAGTTGTGCCCTGGAAATGGTGTTTGGAAGAAAACTAAGAAGGTAACGGTTAAGGTGTAAAAAGTAAGTTAAAAACATATTTAAAGAAAATATTGCAAATGCAATAGTTTTAATTTTACTATGTTATAGCTGACCCCAAAATATGTGAATAATACACTGAAACTCGACTTATAGCATCGGAGAACTGATGCAAATTGTATCCACCAGAAAACTCACAAAAGCCATTAAAACATGCTTAACCTTGGAGCTCAAGGTGAAATCTGACCATGTCAAAAGATTCTTAGCCCATGATTCCTATGGGTTGGTGTGACATTGCAAACCTTTAGGAACACAAATAAGCGAGATATAAGCACTGTTAATTTTGGCTTTCCTCATTTGACCTTCAAAGAGGGGCCAAAGGTCAAATCTGATCACATCAAAAGATTCCTAGTCCATTATTTCCTATAGGTTGGTTTTCCGTTCCAAACCTCTAGAACTAATAATAAGCGAGCTATAAGCACTTTTAAGTTTAGCTATCCTCGTTTGACCTTGAAGGAGGGTTTCAAGGTGAAATCCGACCACACCAAAAGATTCTCAGCCCATGATTTCCTAGAGGTTGGTTTTCCATCCCAAACCTCTAGGACCAATAATAAGCAAGTTATAAGCACTTTTAAGTTTGGCTATTTTTGTTTGACCTTGAAGGAGAGGTCCAAGGTCAAATCCGACCACACCAAAAGAATCCAGGCCCATGATTTCCTATAGGTTGGTTTACCATCCCAAATCTCCAGGACCAATAATAAGCGAGCTATAAGCACTTTTAAGTTTGGCTACCCTCTTTTGACCTTGAAAGAGGGGTCCACGGTCAAATCCGACTACACCAAAAGAATCCAGGCCCATGATTTCCTATAGGTTGGTTTACCATCCCAAATCTCTAGGACCAATAATAAGCAAGTTATAACCACTTTTAAGTTTGGCTATTTTTGTTTGACCTTGAAAGAGAGGTCCAAGGTCAAATCCAACCACACCAAAAGAATCCAGGCCCATGATTTCCTATAGGTTGGTTCACCATCCCAAACCTCTAGAACCAATAATAAGCGACTTAAAAACACTTTTCAGTTTGGCTATCCTCGTTTGACCTTGAAGGAGGGGTCCAAGGTCAAATCCGACAATACCAAAAGATTCCCAGCCCATGATTTCCTTTAGGTTGGTTTACCATCCCAAACCTCTAGGACCAATAATAGGCGTGTTATAAGCACTTTTAAGTTTGGGTATCCTCATTTGACCTTGAAGGAGGGGTCCAAGGTCATATCTGACCACACCAAAAGATACCCAGCCCGTGATTTCCTATAGGTTGTTCTATCATCCCAACCCTCTAGAACCAATAATAAGTGAGCTATAAGCACATTTAAGTGTGGCTATCCTCGTTTGACCTTGAAAGAGGGGTCCAAGGTCAAATCCGACCACACCAAAAGAATCCAGGCCAATGATTTCCTATATGTTGGTTTATCATCCCAAACCTGTAGGACCAATAATAAGCGAGTTATAAGCACTTTTAAATTTGGCTATCCTCGTTTGACCTTGAAAGAGGGGTCCAAGGTCAAATCCGACCACACCAAAAGATTCCCGGCCCATGATTTCCTATATGTTGGTTTACCATCCCAAACCTCTAGGACCGATAATATGCGACCTATAACCACTTTTCATGACTGATAAAGAAACACCTGTGGCGGCCATGTTGTTTTTTTGTTTTTTCAAAATGAGGACCCAAATATTTGCAGTCAAGATTTTATAATGAGGAACATATCCTGCTGTCCGGTGGATACAACTAAATACTCTAAATGCAATACTTTTGAAGTTATAAGTGATCTACTCAACAGTGATAACCTGAAAGTAGCTATTACTCAGCTATGCCATGAGCTACAGGTCTAAAATTTTACTATGTTATAGCTGACCCAAAAGTAGCTGAATAACATATTCTAACAAATTATTGTAAATGCAATAGTTTTCAAGTTATACGTGATTTACTCAACAGTGATAACCTGAAAGTAACTATTACTCAGCTATGCCATGAGCTACAGGTCTGAAATTTTACTATGTTATAGCTGACCCAAAAGTAGCTGAATAACATATACAAACAAATTACTGTAAATGCAATAGTTTTCAAGTTATAAGTGATTTACTCAACAGTGATAACCTGAAAGTAGCTATTACTCAGCTATGCCATGAGCTACAGGTCTGAAATTTTACTATGTTATAGCTGACCCAAAAGTAGCTGAATAACATATTTACAGAAAATGCTCTAAATACAATACTTTTCAAGTTATAGATGATTTAGTGTCGAGTAAAAACCTCAAAGTAGCTATTACTCAGCTATGCAATGAGCCACTGCTCTGGAATTTTACTATGTTATAGCTGACCCCAAAATAGGTGAATAACATATGAAAGTAAATACTCTAAATGCAATACTTTTCAAGTTATAAGTGATTTACTCAACAGTGATAACCTAAAAGTAGCTATTACTCAGCTATGCCATGAGCTACAGGTCTGAAATTTTACTATGTTATAGCTGACCCAAAAGTAGCTGAATAACATATTTACACAAAATTCTCTAAATGCAATAGTTTTCAAGTTACAAGTGATTTTACTCATGATGTAAGTTACTGAAAAGTCCAAAAGTAGCTATTACTCGCTTAGCTATTGAGATAGACACCCAAGTTACTCACCATGTTGTAGCTATGGAAAAAGTAGCTGAATAACATATTTAAATAAAATGCTCTAAATGCAATACTTTTCAAGTTATAAATGATTTAGTGTTGAGTAAGAACCTCAAAGTAGCTATTACTCAGCTAAGTAATGAGCCATTGGTCTGGAATTTTACCATGGTATAGCTTACCCCAAAATAGGTGAATAACATATGAAACTAAATTCTCTAAATACAATACTTTTCAAATTATAAGTGATTTACTCAACAGTGATAACCTAAAAGTAGCTATTACTCAGCTATGCCATGAGCTACAGGTCTGAAATTTTACTATGTTATAGCTGACCCAAAAGTAGCTGAATAACATATACAAACAAATTACTGTAAATGCAATAGTTTTCAAGTTATAAGTGATTTACTCAACAGTGATAACCTGAAAGTAGCTATTACTCAGCTATGCCATGAGCTACAGGTCTGAAATTTTACTATATTATAGCTGACCCAAAAGTAGGTGAATAACATATGAAACTAAATACTCTAAATACAATACTTTTCAAGTTATAAGTGATTTACTCAACAGTGATAACCTAAAAGTAGCTATTACTCAGCTATGCCATGAGCTACAGGTCTGAAATTTTACTATGTTATAGCTGACCCAAAAGTAGCTGAATAACATACTTACACAAAATTATCTAAATGCAATAGTTTTCAGTTACAAGTGATTTTACTCATGATGGAAGTTACTGAAAAGTCCAAAAGTAGCTATTACTCACTTAGCTATTGAGATAGACACCCAAGTTACTCACCATGTTGTAGCTATGGAAAAAGTAGCTGAATAACATATTTTAATAAAATGCTCTAAATGCAATACTTTTCAAGTTATAATTGATTTAGCACATGATTTCATGAATTTTATTGCATTAAAAATTATTTTAAAAATTAATAAAAAAAAAAATTAAGACAGATCCAGGTCTTATATTAACACAAGGTACTCTACTAGTGGCCTATTACATCTATGCAAGATATGAGAAAAATCCCCGCAATAGTGAATGAGAAAATTGTGATCAAGTGTTGAAATTTTCACACTTTGGGTGGGGGTACCTCACTTGTAATGGCTCTGGCAAACAGACGAACAGACAGATCTGCATGAATTTTACGATTTATCATCCTCGATAGTTAAGGTATCTTTTAAAAAAAAACAGCATGTCTCTGGGTCTTGTAGTTTTGGAGAAGAAGTTTGTCACGCGGACGCGTACACGGACGCGGATGCCGCAGAGTGATGACATAATGTCAGCTGACTGACAAGTCAGCTGACATAAAAATGTGGGGGCTTGGTCAATAAAAATGGGAACTTGTACCTTCGCCAAAGAGGGATTAATTTCGGAAGCACTTGTCTGTCCGTATCTTTGCTAGCAGGATTACACAAATGCTAATGTTTGGATCTTTGTGAAAAAAAATAGAAGATGGAAACTGATCCAACTTAGATCAGATTAATTTTTACGGCAAGGTTATGTCCCAATATGTAACTTTTGGCTATATGTCGGGAAGTGCTTCATCTAGGGAAGTGCTTTATATCACGGGATGCCTTGATTTAGGATTGTAGCAATATTTTACAAAATGAAAGCCTCAAAAAATATCAAATACTTTAAACTCAGAACTTACGGCCATAGGACCAACTCATTAATATTTATGAGAAGATATGAGGTCATGGATTTCTAGGGTTTTTCTTACAATATTTTATTAAATGGAAGCTTCAATGAAGATCAAATACCTTAAACTCGAGAACTTACGGCAGTAGCACCAACTCATTAATATTCATAAGATGTGAGGTCACAGATTTCCTGGAAAAATAACGATAAAAAATCAACCAATGAAATTATTTCCTGACATTTAGCCAGTAATTTACATATCGGGATGTCCTGTGATTTAACCACTGCATAATTTTTATTACTTATCTGAATCAGTGCTTGGATAAAAAAAAATTAAAGACCTGGGGCCATATTCTACAATACTTTTCTAGCAATATTTTTTAAAATAGAAGCGCCTTGATGAAAGATCAAATGCTTTAAACTGGGAAACTCATGGCCATAGCACCCAAGTCATTAATATTCATGAGATGATATGAGGTCATAGATTTCCGATTTCCATTGGGGTTTTCTAGCAATATTTTATAAAATGGAACCCTCAACAAAGATCTAACACTTTAAACTTGAGAACTCATGGCCATAGCTCCCAACTCATTAATATTCATGAGAAGATATGAGGTAACACACATGCTGTATGAATTGGTTCCATTGGTTTATTGTTGTTAGTATCTGACATTTGCATCATCCATTTTCAAACTGTAGTATCTGTTTTGTTTTCATATGAAATAACATTTTTCACTGAAAAAAACGACCAAATATAGCCTTCATGATGATAAAATTAAAGGATTCTCGCGAAACGATAGGTGCCCCTCCATTTTGTAAACATGCGGGATCGCGTCTTCTACCGAATGCGCCGAATATACCGAATTGCGGGCTAGTACTAAAACTCGCGAGATATCGCATATCCCGCGCTCTAGAAGCATCACTGTGAATAGGCTGCTGATGAAGAGTGGCCAGCTGGTAGAAAACCCTGTGGGTTGGTTGATTCTTGGTGCTGGTTGGTAAAAGGCAGGAAGGCTCTGTGACCGGCTAATGTGAAGCAAACTATTCAGTGCAGGCTGTGTGGCCGGTCGGTAGACTCTGTAACCGGTCGGTTGAAGCCATATGTTGTAAATGCTTGCTGCCTGCCTGCCCACAAGCAACACATAGTTGGATAGACTAGGTTAGAGGGCTCTGTAACCGGTCGGGTAAGCTGTACAAGGCTGTGTAGCCGGTCGGTATCCTCGGTAACCAGTTCTTGAATCAATTTAATAACTATCTTTTGTGTTGAATTCAGCTTACTGTAGGATTCCTTCATTGACGGAAGTATTTTAAAAACGCACGTCTTATTTGTAGATTTAACAGTTGGTGAGAAAGCCCTTGAGCTATTTTTAGAAGCAATTGTTGTTTGGCTTGTCACCGGACCAGTTTGCTGGTCGGAAAGACACGTATTGGTTGATTGGAGATGACATCAGTGGTCGCGTTCTTTGTGTGACACTTAACCGGCCACTAACAGTATTCTGACTGTCCACAAAACCCCACTACCGACAACAAGGCCGGGTGTCCAAGGGAGGGACTAGAATCACAGTAGACGTGAGATCTGAAGAACGCACTTCCGACTTTCCTGGTCGGTGAAACACGTGATCAGCTTCGTGACCTGTTCGGTGAATCACGTGACCAGCTTCGTGGAGATGACGTCAGAGGCCGCGTTCTTTCGAGCTGGCCGGTCGGCTGATACTTTAAAAGCAGAGAAGCCTGGACCAGTGCGCTCTGATGGTGAAAATCCTGGTCGGTGCCGATCTGAAGTCGGTACCAAAGTACTCTGAAGAGGTAGGAGGCTCTGTAGATGAATTTCTTCCCTTCGTGATAAAACCAGGCAACTTAAAACAGTGACCTGGCCATCCACAACCCCCACTACCGACAACAAAGCCGGGTCTGCAATGGAGGGACTGATATCACCTTCTATTGTGAGGTCGTCTAAACTGGAGCTTGCCGGTCGACTAATGCTTTACAGAAAAGATGTCTGGACCAGTGCACTCTGAAGAAATCTGAAGAAAGCATCTCTTGCTTCTGATGAAAAACAGTAAATACTTGAGCTAGGCTGGTGTGACTGATGCTATACAGCAGTGAAGTCGGTACCAGTGCGCTCTGAAGAACTCTGAAGAATGCACCTCTTCTGTTGGGAATTCCTTATACTACATAGACTGAAGATTTTCGTGATTGCCTCCTTCTATTTGTAGTTGTAAATACTCAAAAATACTGACGTTTCCTTCATGATTTGTCACTGGAAGGTTACAGAAGGGACAATCACAACAAAGACACGGATAACAATACCTTTTAAGTAGAATATCCAGTATTTTCCTTCAGGTCGATCTGCCCTTAACAACACAATTGTTGAATGGGAGGAAACTAGCAAAATGGCGGCCTCATATTTCTCGTCGCTTACTGCCCTATCATCAACACTAAATTGAGTCAGCTAGGGAGCGTTTCCAGCAGATTTCTTAATGTATATCCATGCTTGATATGTAGATAACCCTTCTACTCTAAATTATTTGCAATTAAGGTTGAAATCCGTCATAATGCACACTTTTTCCTTTAAAAACTCTGGCAATGTTGAAAACACGTCTGCACAGTACACGTGCCAAACGAAAAAGATGCTATGACGTCATGGTGTCTAGACAGGAAGTAAATACCATGCGCCACCTGGCGAATGCACAGTACTAGGACCGGCCAGCCGGTGGAAACACAGGACGTCTTTGTCTGGCGTTTGGCAGGCCGGTCTGCGCCGACTGGATTAGCAATTGTCCATTGGCTAGGAAGTATTAACGCAATAAAATGGCTATTTTATGACCCCAGTTTGACCCCTACAGGGGGGTCGGGGGGAAAATTGACTTGCTTTCTACACTCTCCACATATGGTTTCCTACTACCTCCCAATACATTTTATGGCTCTAAATGCAATACTTAAGAAGATAATAGGGGGGTTCACATGAATTTTAAGCTTTCTGATTGGTATCACAGGTCAATCATAAATCGGTTAATTTTCACCGGATTGCTCCCAAAATCTAATCAGCTCACGTTTTTGATAGTCTAAACATGTATATGAAGTTACAAGCCTCTGCGGTCAATAGATTTTCCTGAACTGCGATGACGGGCGGGTGTACCCGAAAAAAACTATTTTTTGATGTGACCTTGATAAAGATCAAAGGTCAAATTTAAACATGTGGAAAAATTTTCCCACACCTAAGGTATATAACTGCCAAATATGGTTAAAAAGCTTGCAATAATAAGGGAGATATTTAAGTGAGACCATAATGCGGCGGCGAGGAAACTGAGGCGAAATCAAATAAGCGCCCTTTCAGGGACGCTTAATTATGGGCGTTCTTTAATTTCTGGTGATACAAAAATGCAAAAACAGGACTATATAACCAGATATTTACTGGTGCTGGACCCCACTTTGGTTACACCACCATCTTGAAATTCGAATGTTCCCACCAGATGTCCAGACTACTCAGTGCGGATAAATTTTGTGTCCGCGATAGAATTCCGAGTCATTTGGCCTCACTTCTGCATGCGCAGACACACTCGACGTGCAAAGCCAAACTCGCTCAAACATTATATGCTTTACACCTCTTAGTTGATTGCTACAAATCTAAGTTGAAAAAAGAAAAATATAAAATTATTCAAATTAACTGCAGGACCTGCAACTTTCCAGCTGAGTCTGCAACTTTTTGTGTAGCAGGTCATGCAGGCCTGCAGTAATTTTCAACGAATTTCCTACACTGCCTGTGAAGAGGCTTACCTCCCAATGAAGATATCTTGCAAATTTGGTGAAGCCAGATGGTCTAGCTTCCCGCTGAGGGTGTTAAGATCTTAAATCTTTCTACGAATGGAGACAGCAGCGGTGTAACGAACGCTATACCAAAGTATGTACCGGATGCATCTGGTGCATACAGTAAGTGCCCTTTACAGGGACATGCTTAATTAAGAGGAAAAGATAAAGCATGTTTCATGATGCTCAAAGTGTTTACCTTTGGAGGTTTAAATGGGTAGTCTGTAGGAAAGTGAATTGACAGGAAAAACACTCCACCCGCATATGGTGAGTCCATCTGCACAAAAACAGATAAATAACAAAGAATTAAAAGACATCACCCTTGTTTTTGACAAATGACTTCAATAAAGAAGAGAAATTGGAAAATATTTCAACATATGAACTAGATATTGTGTCTCGATGCAGTGTATCCCCAGACGGGACATGGTTGAAGCGTGACATACAGAGTATTATGTCAAATCTAGCCCCACCAAAAGATTCAGGGCAAATGATTTCATATAAGTTGTCTTCACATCCAAAACCTCTACGACCAATAATAAGGCAGATATAGGCTGCTTTAAGTTTGGTAACCTCAGATTTTCAAATTCGCTTGGATCGCTTGCAAAAAAAAAAAAGATAATGTTTTTGCACAGCAAAAACAAAGCGTCCCGAAAAGGATATAACAGTGAGTGCTAAAGTATTAAGAAAATGCTCTGCTTCTAGCATTATACTGTTGTGGCAACCAAAGTCTGCGTAGTCTGCTCTATCTAGCACGGTTTTCAAGATATAAGCATTTTTGTGTTTAGCATTTTTTTGCGAAAAATTAGAAAATTCAAAATGGCCGCCATTGTTGGCAAGACAAAAATGTTTTGAAAATTGAAATGGCTACTCTGCAGAGATACCCTGTGGGTCAAAAATTTTGTTGAAACTAAAAATAGGACGCCCTGTTGATAGTAGATGCGAATAGAAACAGGATAGCATAGAAGAACACACATTATCATGTGTAATGTCCACCCCATGAACCTTTTGCCAAAATTGTATAGTAGTCTTACAAGACCCTGTTTCATCTCTATTTCGCACGGTTAAGGAGATAGAAGCACATTTGTGTTTTGCCATTTTTGGCAAAAATTCGAAAATTCAAAATGGCCGCCATTTTTGGGGAGGGGAAATTTTTTTTGAAAATTGCAGAGTACATTCCTTAGATACCCTGTGGGTCGAAAATTTCGACGAAATCGCTCTATCTCGCACGGTTTAGGAGATATGAGCACATTTGCCTTTTTCAGTATTCAAAATAACTAATTACTCATTTATTTAATTAATTACTCACTCATCTATGAAGCAATTCCCCCCAAAAGCAATCCCATACAAGCTATTAACCCAATGAACCTCCATACTAAATTTCAGAAAGCTAGGCTTAATAGCATTCCTTAAAATGTCTGGAAACCAAAGAGCTACTCAAAAGTAGCAAAGTAGCTATTACTCAGTTAGCTATAGAGCTATCATCACCAAAAGCAATCCCATACAAGCTATTAACCCAATAAACCTACATGCCAGATTTGGTAAAGATAGGATAAGAACTGTTGCCTAAAATGTCTGGAAACCAAGTGGGACGCCGGACGGCGGAAAAAGCAAAAATAATATGTCCACCCCCCAGTGGGGTGGACATAATTACTCTATCTAGCACAGTTTTGCGAGACATAAACATTTCTGTGTTTTGCAATTTTTGCGAAAAATTAGAAAATTCAAAATGGCGAGACAATTTTTTTTTTGAAAATTGGGATGGCTACTCTGCAGACTAGTGAGTGGAATCGCCTCAATTTTATTGGTCGATTATTCGTCCATTTTTCCGACCGATGATCGACCCATAATCGACTTTTTTACTCCATTCTCATGAAACACTTTCCGGGATAAAATGTATTTCAATCCGGTAAGAATAACGGTGTTTCCGACTTAAAGAAGCTACCAAAAGTACCCACTTCCGGTAAATGTGGCGGTAGTTTGTAAACAAACTCAAAATTCGCGAGAAATCTGTTAATTTATTGAAGGAAAGTTCTGGAAGCTGCCCAAAATATAAAAAACAAGCATTCTGACGCATGCATTTATCTCCCGCCGTATAAATTAGATGTCCTAAAGATAGTGGAATATAAATTTTCCTGCGAGATGGAGGCACATGTAGAAGAGACAAGTTTAATGTTTGATTGCAATACTTTTAAAGACAAAAGGCATTTACTCATTTTAGTAGCTATTACTTTGCCATCCAAAGAGCTACAGTTCTGCCACTTCATTATGCAGATCAACTCAAAGTAGGGAAGCACGTCTTTAGAAGAAATAGCCTATCTGTACTACTTTTAGAGATACAAGACATTTACTTATTTTAGTGGCAATTACTCTGCCATCTAAAGAGCTACAGTTCTGCAACTTCACTATGTGGTAGATCACCCAAAAGTAGGTGAATGACTTATTTAGAAGAAATTGCCCACCTGTAATACTTTTAGAGACTAGACCAAGGATGCATCTGTGGCCAGATGCAAAATGTATCCACCGGCAAAGGCAAAAGTAGCTATTACTCAGCTATGGCACGAGCTAGAGGTCTGAAATTTTAGTATGTTATAGCTGACCCAAAAGTAGGTGAATAACATATTTGCACAAAATTCTCTAAATGCAATAGTTTTCAAGTTACAAGTGATTTTACTCATGATGGAAGTTAGTGAAAAGCCCAAAAGTAGCTATTACTCACTTAGCTATTCAGATAGACACCCAAGTTACTCACCATGTTGTTGCTATGGAAAAAGTAGGTGAATGACATATTTTAACAAAATGCTCTAAATGTAATACTTTTCAAGTTATAAATGATTTAGTGTTGAGTAAGAACTTCAAAGTAGCTATTACTCCGCTATGCAATGAGCCACAGGTCTGGAATTTTACTATGTTATAGCTGCCTCAAAATAGGTGAATAACATACTGAAACTAAATAATATAAATGCAAAAGTTTTCAAGTTATAAGTGATTTACCCAACAGTGATAACCTAAAAGTAGTCATTATTCAGCTATGCCATGAGCTACAGGTCTGAAATTTTACTATGTTATAGCTGACCCAAAAGTAGCTGCATAACATATTTGCACAAAGTGCTCTAAATGCAGTACTTTTCAAGTTATAATTGATTTAGTGCATGATTTAATTAATTTTAATGTATTAAAATTTATTTTAAAAATTCATAAAAAAACTTAAGCATGTGAAACTTCTCCAAAATGTAGGTGAATGAGTTATTTGAGAAATACTGGCTATCTGCAATACTTTTAGTGATAATAGGCATTTACTTATTTTGAGTAGGTGAGTAATTAGCTACAGGTCTGAAACTTCACCAAGTGAAAGCTGTCCCAAAAGTAGGTGAATGACTTATTTGAGAAAAATTGGCTATCTGCAATACTTTTAGAGATAATTAGCATTTACTCATTTTGAGTAGGTGAGTAATTACCTACGGGTCTGGAACTTCACCATGTGAAGGCTATCCGCAATACTTCTAGAGATAATTAGCATTTACTCATTTTGAGTAGGTGAATAATTAGCTACGGGTCTGAAACTTCACCAAGTGATGGCTCTCCCAATAGTAGATGAATGAGTTATTTGAGAAAAATTGGCTATCTGCAATACTTTTAGAGATAATTAGCATTTACTCATTTTGAGCAGGTGAGTAATTAGCTATGGGGCTGAAACTTCACCATGTGAAAGCTCTCCCAAAAGTAGGTGAATGAGTTATTTGAGAAAAATTGGCTATCCGCAATACTTTTAGAGATAATTAGCATTTACTCATTTTGAGCAGGTGAGTAATTAGCTATGGGTCTGAAACTTCACCAAGTGAAAGCTCTCCTAAAAGTAGGTGAATGAGTTATTTGACAAAAAATGGCTATCTGCAATCCTTTTAGAGATAATTAGCATTTACTCATTTTGAGTAGGTGAGTAATTAGCTACGGATCTGAAACTTGACCATGTGAAAGCTCTTCCAAAAGTATGTGAAGGAGTTATTTGAGAAAAATTGGCTACCTGCAATACTTTTAGAGATAATTAGCATTTACTCATTTTCAGCAGGTGAATAATTAGCTACAGGTCTGAAACTTTACCAAGTGAAAGCTCTCCCAAAAGTAGATGAACGAGTTATTTGAGAAAAGTTGTCTATCTGCAATAATTTTAGAGATAATTAGCATTTACTCATTTTGAGTAGGTGAGTAATTAGCTACGGATCTGAAACTTCACCATGTGAAAGCTCTTCCAAAAGTACCTGAAGGAGTTATTGGAGAAAAATTGGCTACCTGCAATACTTCTAGAGATAATTAGCATTTACTCATTTTCAGCAGGTGAATAATTAGCTACGGGTCTGAAACTTCACGAAGTGAAAGCTCTTTCAAAAGTAGGTGAATGAGTTATTTGAGAAAAATTGGCTATCTGCAATACTTTTAGAGATAATTAGCATTTACTCATTTTGAGTAGGTGAATAATTAGCTACAGGTCTGAAACTTCACCAAGTGAAAGCTCTCTCAAAAGTAGGTGAATGAGTTATTTGAGAAAAATTGGCTATCTGCAATACTTTTAGAGATGATTCGCATTTACTCATTTTGAGCAGGTGAGTAATTAGCTACGGGTCTGAAACTTCACCAAGTGAAAGCTCTTCCAAAAGTAGGTGAATGAGTTATTTGAGAAAAATTGGCTATCTGCAATACTTTTACAGATAATTTGCATTTACTCATTTTGAGTAGGTGAATAATTAGCTACAGGTCTGAAACTTGACCAAGTGAAAGCTCTCCCAAAAGTAGGTGAATGAGTTATTTGAGAAAAATTGGCTATCTGCAATACTTTTAGAGATAATTAGCATTTACTCATTTTGAGTAGGTGAGTAATTAGCTAAGGGTCTGAAACTTCACCAAGTGAAAGCTCTCAATTAGCTACAAATGAGAAAATAGCTATTACTCACTCATGGCATGCAATAGAACCCCAAACTATGTACCATC
This sequence comes from Sabellastarte sp. h YS-2021, assembly GCA_964017235.1. Classification (NCBI taxonomy): domain Eukaryota; kingdom Metazoa; phylum Annelida; class Polychaeta; order Sabellida; family Sabellidae; genus Sabellastarte; species Sabellastarte sp. h YS-2021. The sequence goes on along the minus strand of OZ024931.1, from coordinate 16,412,524 downwards.
TTATAGCTAAGGACAAAGTAGCTGAACAACATATTTTAGGCAAACACTCTAACTGCAATAGTTTTGGAGTTACAATGGCTTTACTCAACAGTCAGAATTTCAAAGTAGCTATTACTCAGCTATCAAAGATTCAACAGGTCTGAAACTTTACTATGTGATAGCTTACCAAAAAGTAGATGGACAACATATTTGAAAAGATTTCCCTAACTTTAATACTTTTGAAGATATTTGACATTTACTTCTTTTGTTATTTAGCTACAAATGAGAAAATAGCTATTACTCACTTATGGCACGCAATAGAACCCCAAACTATGTACCATCTTATAGCTAAGGACAAAGTAGCTGAACAACATATTTTAAGAAAACACTCTAACTGCAATAGTTTTGGAGATACAATGGCTTTACTCAACAGTCGGAATTTGAAAGTAGCTATGACTCAGCTATCAAAGGTTCAACAGGTCTGAAACTTTACTATGTAATAGCTTACCAAAAAGTAGATGGACAACATATTTGAAAAGATTTCCCTAACTTTAATACTTTTGAAGATATTTGACATTTACTTCTTTTGTTATTTAGCTACAAATGGGAAAATAGCTATTACTCACTTATGGCATGCAATAGAACCCCAAACTATGTACCATCTTATAGCTAAGGACAAAGTAGCTGAACAACATATTTTAGGAAAACACTCTAACTGCAATAGTTTTGGAGTTACAATGGCTTTACTCAACCGTCGGAATTTGAAAGTAGCTATTACTCAGCTATCAAAGGTTCAACAGGTCTGAAACTTTACTATGTGATAGCTTACCAAAAAGTAGATGGACAACATATTTGAAAAGATTTCCCTAACTTTAATACTTTTGAAGATATTTGACATTTACTTCTTTTGTTATTTAGCTACAAATGAGAAAATAGCTATTACTCACTTATGGCATGCAATAGAACCCCAAAGTATGTACCATCTTGTAGCTAAGGACAAAGTAGCTGAACAACATATTTTAGGAAAACACTCTAACTGCAATAGTTTTGGAGATACAATGGCTTTACTCAACAGTCGGAATTTGAAAGTAGCTATTACTCAGCTATCCATGGTGCAACAGGTCTGAAACTTAACTATGTGATAGCTTACCCAAAAGTAGATGAATAACATATTTGAAAAGATTTCTGTAACTCTAATACTTTTGAAGATATTTGGCATTTACTTCTTTTGTTATTTAGCTACAAATGAGAAAATAGCTATTACTCACTTATGGCATGCAATAGAACCCCAAAGTATGTACCATCTTATAGCTAAGGACAAAGTAGCTGAACAACATATTTTAGGAAAACACTCTAACTGCAATAGTTTTGGAGTTACAATGGCTTTACTCAACAGTCAGAATTTCAAAGTAGCTATTACTCAGCTATCCAAGGTGCAACAGGTCTGAAACTTTACTATGTGATAGCTTACCAAAAAGTAGATGAACAACATATTTGAAAAGATTTCTGTAACTCTAATACTTTTGAAGATATTTGACATTTACTCCTTTTGTTATTTAGCTACAAATGAGAAAATAGCTATTACTCACTTATGGCATGCAATGGGACCCCAAACTATGTACCATCTTATAGCTAAGGACAAAGTAGCTGAACAACATATTTGAAGAAAAAGTTGTAACTGCAATAGTTTTTGAGTTATGAGCCCTTTACTCCAAGTAGCTAAGATAGCTATTACTCAGTTATCTTTAGGCCTAAGTCCATAAAACCAAAAAAATTTTCGAGGGTGTGAAAATTCATTGGGACAACCAGATTGGGCCAACTCGGCGCCAACATATCCCCAGACAGGTCATCACTCACGCCACAGGTTTTGATCGGGAATTTTTAAAAACATAATTACCCATTATTATATGAACTTCAGCACATCAATCTACTCTGTTTATATCTTCCCAAGGAAGATGGTGTATCCCCAGACGCCGAATACATAACTCAAATTATATTTTCAATCTTCCTGCAATGATAACTCTAAACCTATTTTCAAAGTATTTAAATGATTGATGATTGAATGTCCATTCTAAAATAACAATCCCAAAAGAGCATATCTGTTTCTATATTTGTTGACAAGTAAAATATTATTTTTAACTCAACTCATCATACTTTTCAATCTTCCTTCAAAGTATTTAAATGATTGATGATTCAATGTCCATTCTAAAATTCATAATCCCAAAAGCGCATATCTGTTTCTATATTTGTTCACAAATAAAATATTATTTAAAAAAAAATTATTTATATTATTATTTTATTATATTATTTTTAGAATTTGCAAATTGTTTTCAGTTATTCATTTCCTCTATACCTATATATGTGGTCCATATATATGCAACCTAAATATGTGACACAATCTCAGTTCTGACTCCCCTTTGTGTTATATGTAATGAAGCCCACCACCTCCCACCCCCACCCCTCTCCCCTTCTCCACACCTCTCTCACTATTACACAAGATCTGCAACCCCATTGAGTTCTTTGTTTCTCATCAGATATCATTAAATACCTTTGTTTATTTAGTGTCACTCAATATAGCTGGAGGTCCCAGAGGTGGGTGGGGGGAATCCGGGTGGGGGATGTGGGTTGAGCATAAATGGTAAACAAACAATCTATATAAAAGGGGTACTCAAATACAAAAAGAATTGAGAATTTTAAGTATGTGATTATCAACTGAAATGAGTTCATAACTGTAGGAGCTGTGCCAAAATTAACTGAGGCAAGTTGAATAAAACTGGGCTAGTTGAGGGTTAAAAATCCCCTAGTTTTACTACATAAGGATATAATTTCATTAATATTGGGACTTAAAGCTCACTTAAAGTGTCCATTTTGTCTACTTGAATATGTTTAACCAGTTTCATTTTAAAAAGTTAAAAACTCAGCAAGCAGAGGTATAACACACAAAAATAAGTTCTTACAAGACTAAGATAGCCATAACATTATTAATATTCAAAATTTAAATAGACAGGCATTTCCTTTTAAAATTCAAAGATTTCAGCTCTATAACCCACATAGTTTGACAGTTACTGGGCTTTAAAGTGGCATAATGTCCATAAATTGGGTTTCTGTGGGCATTTTACAATTGTTAAAGAGACCTTAGCAATTAAACTACAGATCTGAAACTTTTTGGGGGACATACATAACAAACAAAAACTAGATTGGGCCAACTCGGCGCCAACATATCCCCAGACAGGTCATCACTCACGCCACAGGTTTTGATCGGAAATTTTTTAAAACATAATTACCCATTATTATATGAACTTCAGCACATCAATCTACTCTGTTTATATCTCCCCAAGGAAGATGGTGTATCCCCAGACGCCGAATACATAACTCAAATTATATTTTCAATCTTCCTGCAATGATAACTCTAAACCTATTTTCAAAGTATTTAAATGATTGATGATTGAATGTCCATTCTAAAATAATAATCCCAAAAGAGCATATCTGTTTCTATATTTGTTGACAAATAAAATATTATTTTTAACTCAACTCATCATATTTTTCAATCTTCCTTCAAAGTATTTAAATGATTGATAATTCAATGTCCATTCTAAAATTCATAATCCCAAAAGCGCATATCTGTTTCTATATTTGTTCACAAATAAAATATTATTTTAAAAAAATTGTTTATATTATTATTTTATTATATTATTTTTAGAATTTGCAAATTGTTTTCAGTTATTCATTTCCTCTATACCTATATATGTGGTCCATATATATGCAACCTAAATATGTGACACAATCTCAGTTCTGACTCCCCTTTGTGTTATATGTAATGAAGCCCACCACCTCCCACCCCCACCCCTCTCCCCTTCTCCACACCTCTCTCACTATTACATAAGATCTGCAACCCCATTGAGTTCTTTGTTTCTCATCTGATATCATTAAATACCATTGTTTATTTAGTGTCACTCAATATAGCTGGAGGTCCCAGAGGTGGGTGGGGGGAATCCGGGTGGGGGATGTGGGTTGAGCATAAATGGTAAACAAACAATCTATATAAAAGGGGTACTCAAATACAAAAAGAATTGAGAATTTTAAGTATGTGATTATCAACTGAAATGAGTTCATAACTGTAGGAGCTGTGCCAAAATTAACTGAGGCAAGTTGAATAAAACTGGGCTAGTTGAGGGTTAAAAATCCCCTAGTTTTACTACATAAGGATATAATTTCATTAATATTGGGACTTAAAGCTCACTTAAAGTGTCCATTTTGTCTACTTGAATATGTTTAACCAGTTTCATTTTAAAAAGTGAAAAACTCAGCAAGCAGAGGTATGACACACAAAAATAAGTTCTTAAAAGACTAAGATAGCCATAACATTATTAATATTCAAAATTTAAATAGACAGGCATTTCCTTTTAAAAATTCAAAGATTTCAGCTCTATACCCCACATCGTTTGACAGTTACTGGGCTTTAAAGTGTCATAATATCCATAAATTGGGTTTCTGTGGGCATTTTACAATTGTTAAAGAGACCTTAGCAATTAAACTACAGATCTAAAACTTTTTGGGGGACATACATAACAAACAAAAATTATATATAATACAGTTTAAGACTTGTCACACTAAGCATTTCCAAATAACAGGGCAAAATACGGAAAAAATGTCAAAAAAGGCACTTGGGCGAGTGTCTATGGCCCTCATACACAGGTTAAATGTCTACTAAAAACCTTGATTTTCGGCATATGTAAAAAGGACATAATAATGCATTCCCAGATGGGATTTCAGCTCCATCAATCACATAGTTTAACAGTTACAGGGCTTAAAGGTGGTAAAAAGTCCAAATATTGGGTCATTGTGGGCCTTTTAGAGATCTCGATGTGGCTTTCAAATTAAAGCTTCAGACTTAAAATTTGTTACATACTAAGATTACACATAGAATATGTATCTAATAAAGTTTGAAACTTCTCAGACTTACCATTTCCAAGTTACAGAGCAAAATATGTGAAAAATGTCTTAAAAGGGTCACTCAGGTGGGTGTTTAAGGTCCTCATACACAGGTTAAATGTCTACTTGAAGCCTTGATTTTTGGCACATGTAAAAAGAACATAATAATGTATTCCCAGATGAGATTTCAGCTCTATCAGTCACATAGTTTAACAGTCACAGGCCTTAAAATTGGCAAAAAGTCCAAATACTGGGTCTTTATGGGGCCTTCTAGAGACCTAAATGTGGCCTTCAAATTAAAGCTTCAGACTTAAAATTTGTCACATACTAAGATTACACATAGAATATGCATCTAATACAGTTTGAAACTTCTTAGACTTACCATTTCCAAGTTACAGGGAAAAATATGTGAAAAATGTCTAAAAATGGTCACTCGGGTGGGGATTTATGGTCCTCATACACAGGTTAAATGTCTTCTTAAAGCCTTAATTTTTGGCACATATAAAAACTAGAAATAGGCCGCCCTGTTGATAGTAGATGCGAATAGAAACAGGATAGCATAGAAGAACACACATTATCATGTGTAATGTCCACCCATGAACCTTTTGCCCAAATTGTACAGTAGTCTTACAAGACCCTGTTTCATTTGTAAAATATATCAATGATGCTTAAATATTTGATAGTGTAGATGTAATTTATTTCCGCTTCATGCCTTTTTGCATTGGTTGGGTTGAAAATTTTGACGAAATCACTCTATCTTGCACGGTTAAGAAGATAGAAGCCAATTCCTGTTTTTCTATTTTTGGCAAAAATTTGAAAATTCAAAATGGCCGCCATTATTGGGAAAAGGAAATTTTTTTGAAAATTGCCAAGAGTACATTTCTTAGATACCCTATGGGTCGAAAATTTCAACAAAATAACTCTATTTTGCACGGTTAAGGCCAGTTTGTGTTTTTCCATGTTGGGCAAAAATTCGAAAATTCAAAAGGGCTGCCATTTTTGGGGAGGGGAAAATTTTTTGAAAATTGCAAATATTACATTCCTTAGATACCCTGTGGGTCGAAAATTTCGACGAAATCGCTCTATCTGGCACGGTTAAGGAGATAGAAGCAAATTTGTGTTTTGCCATTTTTTGCAAAAATTCGAAAATTCAAAATGGCCGCCATTTTTGGGGAGGGGAAAATTTTTGGAAAATTGCAAAGATTGCATTCCTTAGATACCCTGTGGGTCGAAAATTTCGACGAAATCGCTCTATCTCGCACGGTTAAGGAGATAGAAGCAAATTTGTGTTTTGCCATTTTTGGCAAAAATTCGAAAATTCAAAATGGCCGCCATTTTTGGGGAGGGGAAAATTTTTGGAAAATTGCAAAGATTGCATTCCTTAGATACCCTGTGGGTCGAAAATTTCGACGAAATCGCTCTATCTCGCACGGTTAAGGAGATAGAAGCAAATTTGTGTTTTGCCATTTTGGGCAAAAATTCGAAAATTCAAAATGGTCGCCATTTTTGGGGAGGGGAAAATTTTTTGAAAATTGCAAAGATTGCATTCCTTAGATACCCTGTGGGTCGAAAATTTCGACGAAATCGCTCTATCTCGCACGGTTAAGGAGATAGAAGCAAATTTGTGTTTTGCCATTTTTGGCAAAAATTCGAAAATTCAAAATGGCCGCCATTTTTGGGGAGGGGAAATTTTTTTGAAAATTGCAAATATTACATTCCTTAGATACCCTGTGGGTCGAAAATTTCGACGAAATCGCTCTATCTCGCACGGTTAAGGAGATAGAAGCAAATTTGTGTTTTGCCATTTTTGGCAAAAATTCGAAAATTCAAAATGGCCGCCATTTTTGGGGAGGGGAAAATTTTTGGAAAATTGCAAATATTACATTCCTTAGATACCCTGTGGGTCGAAAATTTCGACGAAATCGCTCTATCTCGCACGGTTAAGGAGATAGAAGCAAATTTGTGTTTTGCCATTTTTGGCAAAAATTCGAAAATTCAAAATGGCCGCCATTTTTGGGGAGGGGAAAATTTTTTTGAAAATTGCAAATATTACATTCCTTAGATACCCTGTGGGTCGAAAATTTCGACGAAATCGCTCTATCTCGCACGGTTAAGGAGATAGAAGCAAATTTGTGTTTTGCCATTTTTGGCAAAAATTCGAAAATTCAAAATGGCCGCCATTTTTGGGGAGGGGAAAATTTTTGGAAAATTGCAAAGATTGCATTCCTTAGATACCCTGTGGGTCGAAAATTTCGACGAAATCGCTCTATCTCGCACGGTTAAGGAGATAGAAGCAAATTTGTGTTTTGCCATTTTTGGCAAAAATTCGAAAATTCAAAATGGCCGCCATTTTTGGGGAGGGGAAAATTTTTTGAAAATTGCAAATATTACATTCCTTAGATACCCTGTGGGTCGAAAATTTCGACGAAATCGCTCTATCTCGCACGGTTAAGGAGATAGAAGCAAATTTGTGTTTTGCCATTTTTGGCAAAAATTCGAAAATTCAAAATGGCCGCCATTTTTGGGGAGGGGAAAATATTTTGAAAATTGCAAAGATTGCATTCCTTAGATACCCTGTGTGTCGAAAATTTTGCCGAAATCGCTCTATCTCGCACGGTTAAGGAGATAGAAGCAAATTAGTGTTTTGCCATTTTTGGCAAAAATTCGAAAATTCAAAATGGCCGCCATTTTTGGGGAGGGGAAAATTTTTGGAAAATTGCAAAGATTGCATTCCTTAGATCCCCTGTGGGTCGAAAATTTTGCCGAAATCGCTCTATCTCGCACGGTTAAGGAGATAGAAGCAAATTTGTGTTTTGCCATTTTTGGCAAAAATTCGAAAATTCAAAATGGCCGCCATTTTTGGGGAGGGGAAATTTTTTTGAAAATTGCAAATATTACATTCCTTAGATACCCTGTGGGTCGAAAATTTCGACGAAATCGCTCTATCTCGCACGGTTAAGGAGATAGAAGCAAATTTGTGTTTTGCCATTTTTGGCAAAAATTCGAAAATTCAAAATGGCCGCCATTTTTGGGGAGGGGAAAATTTTTGGAAAATTGCAAATATTACATTCCTTAGATACCCTGTGGGTCGAAAATTTCGACGAAATCGCTCTATCTCGCACGGTTAAGGAGATAGAAGCAAATTTGTGTTTTGCCATTTTTGGCAAAAATTCGAAAATTCAAAATGGCCGCCATTTTTGGGGAGGGGAAAATATTTTGAAAATTGCAAAGATTGCATTGCTTAGATACCCTGTGCGTCGAAAATTTTGCCGAAATCGCTCTATCTCGCACAGTTAAGGAGATAGAAGCAAATTAGTGTTTTGCCATTTTTGGCAAAAATTCGAAAATTCAAAATGGCCGCCATTTTTGGGGAGGGGAAAATTTTTTGAAAATTGCAAAGATTGCATTCCTTAGATCCCCTGTGGGTCGAAAATTTTGCCGAAATCGCTCTATCTCGCACGGTTAAGGAGATAGAAGCAAATTTGTGTTTTGCCATTTTTGGCAAAAATTCGAAAATTCAAAATGGCCGCCATTTTTGGGGAGGGGAAATTTTTTTGAAAATTGCAAATATTACATTCCTTAGATACCCTGTGGGTCGAAAATTTCGACGAAATCGCTCTATGTCGCACGGTTAAGGAGATAGAAGCAAATTTGTGTTTTGCCATTTTTGGCAAAAATTCGAAAATTCAAAATGGCCGCCATTTTTGGGGAGGGGAAAATTTTGGGAAAATTGCAAAGATTGCATTCCTTAGATACCCTGTGGGTCGAAAATTTCGACGAAATCGCTCTATCTCGCACGGTTAAGGAGATAGAAGCAAATTTGTGTTTTGCCATTTTTGGCAAAAATTCGAAAATTCAAAATGGCCGCCATTTTTGGGGAGGGGAAAATTTTTTGAAAATTGCAAATATTACATTCCTTAGATACCCTGTGGGTCGAAAATTTCGACGAAATCGCTCTATCTCGCACGGTTAAGGAGATAGAAGCAAATTTGTGTTTTGCCATTTTTGGCAAAAATTCGAAAATTCAAAATGGCCGCCATTTTTGGGGAGGGGAAAATATTTTGAAAATTGCAAAGATTGCATTGCTTAGATACCCTGTGGGTCGAAAATTTTGCCGAAATCGCTCTATCTCGCACGGTTAAGGAGATAGAAGCAAATTAGTGTTTTGCCATTTTTGGCAAAAATTCGAAAATTCAAAATGGCCGCCATTTTTGGGGAGGGGAAAATTTTTGGAAAATTGCAAAGATTGCATTCCTTAGATCCCCTGTGGGTCGAAAATTTTGCCGAAATCGCTCTATCTCGCACGGTTAAGGAGATAGAAGCAAATTTGTGTTTTGCCATTTTTGGCAAAAATTCGAAAATTCAAAATGGCCGCCATTTTTGGGGAGGGGAAATTTTTTTGAAAATTGCAAATATTACATTCCTTAGATACCCTGTGGGTCGAAAATTTCGACGAAATCGCTCTATCTCGCACGGTTAAGGAGATAGAAGCAAATTTGTGTTTTGCCATTTTTGGCAAAAATTCGAAAATTCAAAATGGCCGCCATTTTTGGGGAGGGGAAAATTTTTTGAAAATTGCAAAGAGTACACTCCTCAGATACCCTGCGGGTCGAAAATTTTGCCGAAATCGCTCTATCTCGCACGGTTAAGGAGATAGAAGCAAATTACTCAAAAGTAGTACTGAAAATACACAATGAAGTACCTAAATGGCTATTACTCATGTACTGACAAAGCTATCAGTCCCAAATGCAATACCAAGCGAGCTATGGACATAACAATCTTGTATTCAAAATTGTAGTAAAATATCTTTAATTATTTTGGCTTAAATGCACGGAAACCAATGGGTACTGAAAATAGCTGTACTTAAGTATTACTCAGTAAGCAAAAGAGGTACAACAGCCAAAAGCAATCCCAAGCAAGCTACTGACCCAATAAGCCTGCATACCAAATTTGGTGACAATAGCTCTAATACTTTTCCTTTAAATGAGCGGAAACCATGCGTGACGCCGGACATCGGACGCCGGACGCCGGACATCGGACGGCGAAAAAAGCAAAAATAATATATCCACCCCCCAGGGGGGTGGACATAATAACATACTAATATCTTCTCAGATAGGATTTGAGCTCTATCAGTCACATAGTTTGACAGTCACAGGGCTTAAAAGTAGCAAAAAGTCCAAATATTGGGTCTTTGGGAGCCTTTTAGAGACCTCAATTTGACCTTCAAAATTAAAGCTTCAGACTTAAAATCTGTTACATACTAAGATTACACACAGAATATATATCTAATACAGTTTGAAACTTCTCAGACTTACCATTTCCAAGTTACAGGGAAAAAGATGTGAAAAATGTCTTCTAAGGGTCACTCGGGTGGGTGTTTATGGTCCTGATACACAGGTTAACTGTCTATTAAAGGCCTAAATGTTGGGGCACATATAAGAAAACACATAGATATATTCCCAGATGATATTTAACTTAGATGAGAGACATAGTTTGAAAGCTACAGTGCTTGAAAGTGGCAAAAAGTGCATAAATTGAGTCTCTGTGGGCACTTTTGAGACCTTAAGTCGACCCCTTTGGGTAAACCTACAGCCCTAAAATTTTCTACAGACAAGGATTACATATCAAAGTTATACCTAGCGCAGTTTGAGACTCATCAGAATTGCCACTTCCAAATTATAGGGCAAAATATGTGAAAAGTATAGCAAAAAATCCCTAAGTGGGAGTATTTATGGGCCTCAAACACAATTTTCTCCTCAACTTAAAGTCGTGATTTTCGGCACATGTACTAAGAACATATTAATGTGTTGTCAGGTAAAATTTCAGCCAGCTGAGCATCATAGTTTGTGACCTACAGGGCTCTAAGTGGCCAAAAGTCCAATTTCTGACCTTAAGGTGGCCATAAGTTCTTTTTTACTGGGAGTTTAAGGTCACCTTAAAATAGGGATCTTCCTTTGGGCACCCTTAACATGTGTACCAAGTTTGAAAAAAAAATATTAATTTATTTTTTAGTTATCGCGTCCACAAGGAAATTTCTACGGCGGCGGCGCAACGGACCTGAATCCAATATATCCCCCACTTTCGTCTGGGGATATAATTAATTTACAAAAAATCTGCAGCTGTAGTAGTTTTGGAGGAATCTGCGTGACTAACTAACGCACGCACACACACACGCACGCACACACAGGCATCATTTCATAATCTCCCTCCCGGGCTAAAGCCCGGCGGGAGATAAATATGTGGATATTGAGATACATAAAGAAGGGTGAAATTTAATTAATTTCTAGAAGTTGTCAGTGACCGAACGTAATTGTATCATGACACCGACAATTGATCGAACGTTGGTCTAATCGTCCACCCACTACTGCAGACATACCCTGCGCTTTAAAAATACTGTCGAAATCACTCTATCTAGCACGGTTTTTTGAGATATAAGCATTTTTGTGTTTTCCAAGTTTTTGCGAAAAATTCAAAATGGCCGCCATTTTTGGGTGAGGCAAATTTTTTCTTGAAAATTGGGATGGCTACTCTACAGAGTTACCCTGTGGGTGAAAAATTTCGTCGAAATTGCTCTATCTAGCAGTTTTCGAGATATAAGCATTTTTGTGTTTTGCAATTTTTTTTGAAAATTCAAAAATTCAAAATGGCGCCATTTTGGACGAGACAATTAAATTTTTTTTTGAAAATTGGGATGGCTACTCTGTAGAGGTACCCTATGGGTCAAAAATTTCGTTGAAATCACTCCATCCAGCACTGTTTTCGAGATATAAGCATTTTTGTATTTTGCAATTTTTGCGAAAAATTCGAAAATTCAAAATTGCCGCCATTTTGGGCGAGACAATTTTTTTTTAGAAAATTGGGATGGTTACTCTGCAGACAAACCCTGTGAGACAAACATTTTGTTAAAATCACTCTATCTAGCACGGTTTTCGTAGTCTAAGCATTTTTGTGTTTTGCAATTTTTGCAAAAAATTTCGAAAATTCAAAATGGCCGCCATTTTGGGTGAGAAAATTTTTTTTTTGGAAAAAGCGATGGCCATTATGCAGAGATACCCTTTGGGTCAAAAATTTGGTCGAAATCGCTCTATCTCGCACGGTTTTTGAGATATAAGCAGTTTTGTGTTTTGCAATTTTTGCGTAAAATTAGAAAATTCAAAATGGCCGCCAAAAAAAGAGAGACAGTTTTGGTCATGTGACCTCTCTGATTGGTCGAAATGTCACTGCAGCATATTCAAAAAAATTCCCAAAGGCTACTGCATACACCTGGAAAATTTGAAAAGAATCCGCATAACGGTCATTGTTATAAGGAAAATGAAATGCGGAGCATGATTTTCTCCCATACACAAACAAGCGTTTCTTGCGGGACACTTAATAAACTGGACCAAATGTTAGCCAGGCAAGATTTCATAGCAGGGAAGATATCTTGAAACCTTGGTAAGGATAGGTGCAACAGATTTCCAGCTTTAAGTGATTTACTCAATGCTGAACAAATGTTTGACCTTGAAGGAGGGGTCCAAGGTCAAATTTTACACACCAAAAGATTCCCAGCCCATGATTTCCTATAGGTTGGTTTACTATCCCTAAACCTCTAGGACCAGTAAATAAGCAAGTTATAAGCACTTATAGGTTTGGCTATCCTCATTTGACCTTGAACGAGGGATCCAAGGTAAAATCAGACCACATCAAAAGATTCCCTGCCAATGATTTCCTATAAGTTGCTTTCACATTGCACACCTCTAGGATCAATAATAAGCGAGTTATAAACACTTTTAAGTTTGGGTGTCCTCATTTGACCTTGAAGGAGGGGTCCAGGGTCAAATCTGAGAACCTCAAAAAATTCCCAGCCCATGATTTCCTGTAAGTTGGTTTACCATCCCAAACCTCTACGACCAATAAGCGAGTTATTAGCACGTTTAAGTTTGGCTATCCTCGTTTGACCTTGAAGGAGGGGCCTAAGGTCAAATCTTACCACACCAAAAGATTCCTACCAAATATTTTTTTAATTAAGCGTGAAAATATCTCCAGAAAGGCCAAATATGGTCTCATTGAGGTACTTCGGCGGTCTGTGAATGACCTTCAATGAAGAGCTTCAAGGTCAAATTTCTGCATGCTTACAGAGGACATATATATGTATTACCATAGACTATATACCAGCCATAGGAAGATCTAACTTTCTGTATACGAGAACTGGGCCAAAATGTGAAAAAATGCCAAAATCTGACCCGTGACCATGAAATTGAAGGTGAAGGTCACAAAACAATAGCATTCGTGGCATTGCCCATATATACCCACATACCAAATTTGAAAAGTCTAACTAAATTATTTTTTAAGTTATCGCGTCTGAAAGGAATCTCTGCGGTGGCTGAGGCGTGACCGTACTGAATCCTAAGTATCCCCGACTTACGTCCGGGGATACAAATATACCTGAATTTATAGCAAATACAAATGCAATTTAAAAATTTTTAATTGAGACTTACTGGTCCTTGTATTGTTGCCTGCCAATGGAACACTGAAATACAAAAAAATAGCCTTTTTCAACAGACAACAAACTGACATAACTGAAATGATGGTTGCATACATTGTTTTTCTGAATTCTGAAGATAACCTTGAATACCAAGAAAAATTGTCACTCATGTAATACAAGACCATTGCCATGACATTATCTATTGTTGGGTATTCCTATTGTCCCACTACCTAGATAAGGAGGAATTTATGTTACACAGCTATTACTGGCACAGAAGGGTTGGCGAAGTACCTCTAAAATATGGAGTCCAACGGACTACATGACGTCCAAAAAATGGAGTCCCAATAATTTTTTTCTGAGTCCAGTGTTTGCATTAGGGTTATGAAATGGTGGGTACCTTGTACCTTGTGGCACATCAAAATTTGGGTACCACTGTGTGAAAATGGGGTACAAATAATATTTTTTCTCCTTTATTTCTGGATACATTTAAATATATAGAAGCACTGTTCAATTTCCTTTCTACTGATAAATAATATGTATGTCAATAAATCAATTTTGAAAATATTTTAAAAAGCTGAACTCCAGTCAACCAACTTCATTTTAGTCCAATTAGAGTGAATTTTTTTTTGTATGATTATTTTATTTAAGCTACAAATATGGTATTTATACTGTTTGAAAGAAAATATTTGTAGTTTCTGTTGCTTTTCATTTGATAAAAATTCATTGGGTAGTTCCAGAGATATAGTTCTTCTGTTACATTCCCTATTGAATATTTGTTACAGCTTTTATTTTCCGATGGACTTTCCGGGGTTAAATATCAAGAGTTTCCGAGATTTAGTATAGTTCATCTCCCACGAAAGTTCACCGCCCTGGCTTGTTGTTTCGATTGTTCGTGCAGAGATCAGGCTTTCTTTCGATATATAACGTTTTGAGTAGATTTGCTAGTGTACAACACCAGCACTCACTGGCTGTTTTGGAAAGATCTCGTCAGGCATGAAATCTCGCTTAACAATGGTGGACGTAAACAACTTGCCAGGAAATCGCTCGAAACCAGTTAATTTTAAAATATAAAGCTTATCTTCAGTGTTATATATATTGCGTGCATATCTATGCTTCCTACCAACCGAAATTTGCTTCTAAAGCAGAAATATTTTCTACATAAAAATCGCGTCTGACGACCGAAATTTGCGTCCAAATCTGAAATACCGCGTGTTTAACATACTCAGACGGCGTAATCGCGAACCCTGCCTTTAAGCCTCATTCATAAAATCTGAGCAAATTCTATTAGACAACACAAAATATATTGGCTACATACTGTCATCTCCAACTGGACCTGCTGAACATCCTTGTGGGGGGTCTTTGCTGATGTCTTGAAGTTCCTGCAAAATGAAGCCACATATCACTGCATTTGGATATTACTTTGTTGATGTCTCAAAGGGACCTGTGAATACTGCACTGTTCAGAACTAATTATCTGGTACCTTGCAGTGAAGATCCATTCACTTATTAACAAGAAACACAATTCTTCCAATGTATCTTTATATACATTTATCCCAGAAGAATGCATCTGCTGCCTTTGAAAAGCTAAATAAGTGCCTAAATGATGTTAAAGAGTGGATGACAACTAGTAAGCTCAAACTGAATCCTGATAAGACTGAGTTTATCATCTTTGGTTCGAAGAGACAAAGGGATAAGTTGAAAGCATGTTTTCCAATTGATATCCTGGGCAACTCACTCTGCCCTGCAGATTCAGTAAAAAATCTGGGTGTGTGGCTTGATTCAGATTTCTCTTTGTCCAAGCATGTTCAGAATGTCTGCAAAAGTTGTTTTGTTAAACTCCGTGACTTCAGACATGTCAGGCGGTTTCTTACTCATGATGTTTCTGTGCTTGTAGCCAACGCTCTTGTTAGTAGTCGGTTGGATTACTGCAACTCACTTTTCAGGAGCCTGTCCAAGTTCAATCTACGCAAATTACAGTGCATCCAAAATAGTGCAGCTAGAATTGTATCAAACACCAGTCGATACACCAGCATAACTCCTGTGCTAAAGAAACTGCATTGGCTTCCTGTTGAACAGCGCATTGTGTTCAAGACAGTCACACTTGTTTATAAGTATCTTCACACAGGTTTTCCCAGGTATTTTTCACCACATCTTTCTTCCTACAGCAGTTCTTATAGTACCAGGCGCAGTCAAAGTGGTGGTAATTTCCTAGTTATTCCAAAGTTCTGCCCCTCTGTTCATAAATCTGTCAAACAGTTTGGTAATAGTTTTGCGTTTGATGCTCCTACTGTGTGGAATACTCTCCCTGATGTGATTCGTGCCTCTCCATCCCTGGCCTCCTTCAGAAAACAGCTTAAAACCTACCTGTACACCAAAGCATATCCACCCTAGCCTGAATCATCCTCCTGGCGTTCTCCGTGGTGTTCGACCCCTGTTATGTCCCTGGACACAGAATTTTGTTGACTGCTTTTTGTTTTGTTGAGTCCTCTTGTTTGGGGAGATTAAGCGCTATAAAAGTCCAATTAGAATTAGAATTATCTAAAAACTCATTTTCTGTACAGCAGACATTTTAAGTTAACTGCAACACATGCATCAATCCTGTACATCTCATTTTAGCCCCATTTGGGTACAGACCCCAAAAGGCGGATCAATATCAGGAAAATAGCATCAGAGATGCCCGTACCCCACAGCCTGAGAATTTTTTTTTTTCAACACCATGAATTAAAATAGCAGAGATGCCCGTTCCCCACAGCCTGGGGAAATATTTTTCAACACAATGAGATATAGAAGTAGTGAAACAGTACCAAGATCAGGATACTTTCAGAGCAGTGTCAGTTGTATAAAGGTCCATATAATGTTTAAGTAGAGAAAATTGATGTCTAAGAGAAAGAAAATGTATATAAAAATGAAGTATTTAAACAAGACAATTCAATAATAAGATGACGGCAATAATCAGTAAACTAAACATTACGACACTCTTTATCTACATCTGGCATGGCCGAATTATGGTTTGGATGTTTTGAATATTACCATGCATACAGAAATGGCAATACATTCAATGAATGCTTATGTGTGGTGTTGGAGCAAAATCTGTGACTCACTTGACGAAATTCCATCTGTTACAATCAGAAGTTGTAAAAGTAAAATTCTTAATGAATTCTAATATGACTTTAACAGTGCTTAATATGTATCAAAGACAGACCCAAAGGTGCAACTGGATTTTAAAGGTCAAGGTCACTACAACAAGGTCAAAACAAGGTCAAAGGTCAAATCAAGGTCACACCACGATGTTGCACAGATACACCTCCTAACCAATGTCTCAACCAAGTATCAACTTCCTACACCTTACAGTTTCCGAGATATAGCCCGGACAAGATTTTATAGATCAAGGTCACTATGGCAAGGTCAAATTAAGGTCATACTATGACGTTGCACACCTACAACTCCTAACCAATGTCCCTACCAAGTATCAACTTCCTACACCTTACGGTTTCCGAGATATAGCCCTGGCAAGATTTTCAAACTCAAGGTCACTATGGCAAGGTCAAAGGTAAATCAAGGTCAGACCATGACGTTGTACACCTACACATCCTAACCAATGTCCCTACCAAGTGTCAACTTCCTCCACCTTACAGTTTCTGAGATACAGCCCGGACAAACTTTTTCCCGCCGCAAACCCACCCACCCATCCGGACACCATGGGTGAAATCAATACCCCGACAGCCCTTAAGGGCTGTGGGGTAAAAAACGTCAAAATTGGGTATTTTACGACCCCAGTTTGACCCCCTACAGGGGGGTTGGGGAATTTGACTTGCTTTCTAGACTCTCCACATATGGTTTCCTACTACCTCCCAATACATTTTATGGCTCTAAATGCAATACGTAAGAAGATAATAGGGGGGGGTCATATGAATTTTAAGCTTTTTGGTTGGTAGGTGCGAGAAAATCGCTCATAAATCAGTCATTTTTCATCGGATTGCTCCCGAAATCTATTCAGCTCGCGTTTTTGATAGTATGAACTAGTGCTGGGATCGTCGGCGATTTTTGCAGATCGAGGATCATTTGTTAGAAACGAGTTGAACTCGAGTTGGACTCGAGTAAATACACAAAAATAAAAATAAAATAAGAAAAATCCAAATATTATTACCAGTTGTGTTAAGTACCTTTTTATTGCAAGAAAAAATATTTTTTGGCCATTTAAAGTGTACAGATATGTATGTGCACGTCATGGAACAGCCACGCAGCTAAGGTTAATATTAAAATGGCCATTATTTATTGAGTTTTTAAGTTTTGATGGTTTGATCAGTTCCAAAAATGTCCCTTTGAGACAAGGTAAGTATATCATTATTTATTTTGTGAAAACTCGAGTTTATATTGCCTAACTCGATGTCATCCCCAAATATCGCCCACCGAGTTACGACTCGAGTTACCGTCAACTCGTCCCAGCACAAGTATGAACATGCGTGTATAATTATAAGCCTCTGCGGTCAGTAGATTTTGCTGAGCGGCGATGATGGGGTGAACCCAAAAACAAGAGGGTCAAAATGCCCCAAAAGGCGGGTTGCGCAAGCAGCAATAAGGTTAGCGACTGCTGTAATTACATTTAGAAACAAGGAAAGAAATGTTAGGTCACCCAGTTAAGGTGAATGTGTTAGACGTGCTAAGAAACGTAAAACTTGTAATCTAGGTTACATAATTATATCTATGCTATAAACGGACAAACAAAAGGACAGAATTACACTGACAGACGGACGGACAAACGGACAAAACACGCACGGAATTACACCAATTTTGAAAGGAACCTAGCTATGATGGTGATCTATGTCCCTGTCAAGTTTGAATTCGATTGGACAAACCATTTTCAAGTTAGAGTCCGGAAACGAAAATGTGGGCGGACAGACGGACGGACGGACGGACAAACGAAAGGACAAAATTACACTGAAGAAACAGACGCAAAAACAAATAAGCGCCCTTTTCAGGGATGCTTAATTATGTGAAAAACTAATATCAGTTAAATACATCTGACAGAATGCTAAATTTTATCCATGTATATGTTGTATTGAATGTAGATAACTGTTGAATGTATACATTCAACGGGTCAAACCGTTGAATGTATAGATTCAATGGGCAAACTGTTGAATGTATACATTCAATGGCTCAGCTGTGGAATGTATAGATTCAATGGGTGAAACTGTTGAATGTGTACATTCAATGGCTCAGGGCATGGAATGTGGAAATAATTTATAGTTGATAAGTTGATTGGAAGTATGAAGACTTATGTACACTTTAACATACACTGAGTATTTTCTAAAATCAAATCACTATTTATAGTAGTTGTAGGGATGATCAAAAGAAAAAGTCTTCTATTGAAGTGTTAGCAGGGGCTCAAAGAAGAAGAATTTTGTAGGATTAAAGACTTTATAAATATAAAGAGTTCCCTTTAATCTACACTAGTGGGTAAATTGTTTATCGATATTGCCGATATTTATTGTTTTGGAACTGGACTCCTGATATCGAGATCTAAACATGTATTTCAATATCGCCATTTTAAGTAAAACTGTAAACTTACACTGTTAATACTCGAAGTAAAGCAAAAATCTGAAGACATTGTACACTTTTATCTCACATTTTTGAAGTTTTCAATGGGTTTTTGATGAAAACTGCATTGTTTTGTTTTGATTCATTTCGCTTCCTGTTAGCAGTTCGGGAAACACTAAAATAAAACGTTTTCAGTTTCCCGAATTCGGACTATTTGGTAGACAATATGAACCCCCCGATATTGAAATATTTTTACATTCAATATCGATACCCACAAAGCCAAACGATTTACCCCCTAATCTACACACATTAAAACAATTGCTGTGATAATCAAAGCAAAGAACAAAGAGAGACAGTTCAAGCCTGAGTAATCTTTTGATCACTGATTACAGAAAAAGTTGTCACCTGAGTACCTCTTTAATGCTCTCCAAATTTGTGTGTGATTGTTTACAGTTAATCCATGAAAGAGGATCAGAGGTGCAATTGCAATTAGTCTTACCACACCAAGAAACAGAAGAGCATTGGGGTTCATTGTGATTATATAATTGGAAAATAGATTAATATTTCTTGTTCTTTTTTATCCTTTACAAAATATTTAAACAATAATTAAGCCATGTTTTATAAATATTGAAAAAATATTTAAGGCTATAATACACTATACTAATAAACTCATAACTACATTTAACTTTTATATTAGTAAAAATGCATCATTAATTCATACAATATAATATTAAATTAAATAGGTTTTATAATAGTATTAACATTGCATCATTAATTTATACAATATAAATATTAAACTAAATAAGTTTTACATAAATATTAAACTGTTTAGGGACTACTTATAAAAATCATAATATTTAAAGGACTTATACACATTCAATGATCATAACTGTTGAATGTACACATTCCACAGCCAAACTGTGGAATGTACACATTCAATGGCTATTTGCTGTTGAATGTGTACATTTAACACCTAGGCCATTGAATGTATACATTCAACACTTGGGCCATTGAATCTATACATTCAACAGTTATCTACATTCAATACAACATATACACTATATTTAATATTTTTTTGGTTACCCGCTTCACCAGTTTGGACTTGGTTCCTAAGGAATTCACACCATTTTCGGGTAACCCGGTAGACTGTCCACAGTCTCAGTAGAAACACTAGCATAAAAAGGTTAAAATGCTGAAACAAACATGTTGTGTTTCCAGATATCAGAGATGCCCAGATCCCACAACCTTGGGAAAATCAATGAACTCCATTAGATTAGATGTTAAAATGTACACTTTGTACACTCAAGAAACATCTGCCTAAATATTATATTCATGTTCAACATTACAGGGTAAAAGTTATAGGCAGCATTGATGTAAGACTATTAAGTTGAACAATACACTGTTAGACTGCACATTGCTAACCTACACTTCTCAACCAGTATCCCTACTAAGTATCAACCTCCTACATTTTACAGTTTGAAAGATATGGGCCAGATAAGATTTTAAAGATCAGTCACTACGGCAAGGTCAAATCAAGGTCATACTATGGTGTTACACACCTACACCCCCTACCCCTTATGGTTTATGAGATACAGCAGCGACAAGTTAATACTGAACCAGCCCTCCTGTTTGGCTGAGAGACCGCCCAACTGCCCAGCCCGACACCATGGGTGACAATACCTGCACACCATAAAACTACATATATCCCAAATTCTATTATGCAAAATGTCCATTTCTATAGACAACGGGCAAATGGTAATCACATGTGAGCTCAGCATTATTCAATAAAATATACAAAAGGTGGCAAATGTGTTTATCCATTGGTAGCTTTAAGCATTTTTGTATGTATCAGAAAGAAACCAAGACTGATTGTGTATAATTTTAATAACCAAAGTCTTTGCAAGTACTAAAATTTCAGGGATAAATACAATTTTTCCAATTCTTATGTGCTAATTACCATGATGATTGTAAGAAGTCCTTGTTCCACAAAATTATCATGAAAATTGGATGAAAAGGATGAAAAAAATAAATAATGTCAAGTTTTAAGTTGTACACAAACAATTTCAACCAAAAAATGATCATAGAATAAATGTCATTGTCCTTGATTCTAAAACTCTTTAAGGTCAAACTGCCTTGAAAATTGCTGATTGACAAGTTCCTATTATACAGTTGTGTTACAATTGCTGTACTTTTATCAAAACAAAATATTTATGCACCTTTCTGAATATTTAGGAAATACCGTTGTAATCCATGTTCTAAATATTCTTATAATTTTCAGTGACACTGGCTAATTAAATGCAACTTAACAAACCCCTTACAAAATAGTACACTATATATCATTGTGACAAAATCATAATGTTCCAAAAAGTCGTTCGGTAACATTATTTCTAAAATATGCTTAAGATTGTAAACCAATCAAACTCAGCTTCACATAATTCTACCCAGGCATTTTGAGATGTCCAAGGATCTTCAATTTGCAATAGGAATGGCTATTGCTCAGCCAGTGAATTTTGTCACCTGCATTTCATGACAATATTAAATCATATTACACTTAATTTTCATTGCTCAATTACATATTACTATTACAAGTTGTGGTTACATTTGTTTAAACACAAGTATTGCTGGTTTTTGAGGGTTTAAATGGCAGGTGACGAAATTCACTAGCTGAGCAGAACACATCCAAGGAAAATTGCATGGTCTTTTATGGAATGGCTAATAAGAGGCAAATATTTGAAAATAACAATTTGGATGTATTTTCTAACTTATAATCTATATTTTAGTGTAATCTATGCAAAAGTCTTAATGTAACATAAAAATAAAGAATAAACAAAGAGTTTCACAGTTTTAAAAACAAAATTTCTTACTCAGTTTGGAGTTTTATAACCTGATAATACTAAATAAGTCACTGATACAAAACAAGTTGTCTATAGAGCAGCTTTTTCTGTATTATCGACTTATTTTGTATTACCCTGAAAATTTGTCAAAATTCTGCGCACCGTTTTGTAACATATTAAGTAGGGATGAGACGGTAGTACCGGTAGTGTTGTCACGGTAGCATTTCCTTTGCCGATCGGTAGTACATTTCCCTAACGGTATTTCGAAATATTTCATCTATTATACCCTAAACATACACAAATGGTATAGCTGGCTAATAAATAAGATGTTGAAATCTCAAAAATCACTGTTTTTCTTGCATTTTTAACTTGTAAAAAGGGCTAAGATATTAAATCTTTCCATAGCACTTGCACTCTGGTTTCCTTGGTTACTGATGAATCATTTCCTGTTATAGGTAAGTACTGAATATATTTTAAGTACTCTCTTTGTTCACATTTAATATGAATGAATTAGCATTATAATGAGTTAAAAATCACAAACATTTCTTAATATTCACTGAAATTTGCAAAATTCTAGACCTTTTAGCAACTTTTATACATATCGGAATACCGGAAACGAAACGGAATGTACAAAACGAAATACCGAGACCACATTTTCGCTACTGTCCCATCCCTAATATTAAGTCAACTGTTGGTACAAAATAAGTCGGCCAAGTAATACCAAATAAGGCAATTTTACTATAAAATAAGTCAGTAATACAAAATAAGTAAAAAATTGATACAAAATAAGTCAGGCAATACAAAATAAGTTGTTACAAGCCGCTTTCAGTTAGCACTACTAGTAGTGCTTCCGTGAGCGGTCCAAGTACCGACTCGAGTTTTATGCATCACCGACAAGTCAACTTGAGTTGAACTCGAGTCAATAACAATATTTCAAAACAACCAAATCTTAAATATATATGCACTAACATAATTCCTTTCATACTGAAATCTATTTATAACCATATTCCCAAAAAATTTGTCATATTTTACCTGCAAAATAAGGATAAATATTCTCACCATGTTGAGAAATAAAACGGACATTTTGATTGGTTGTTTTTATCAGGTAAGATATATGGAGAGATATCATTGGCTTTACGTCGTAATAGATAAATATGAAGGAAAAAAATTAGGTAAACAAGTCAAATTGTGCCTTTATTGCATCTTTGTACACTGGCAAGTGGTTTATTTATAATCGTTTTGTAGTATTTTAAAGGAACTCGAGTTTGCAATAAGACAAACTCACGTTCACAAAAACGATATAAAATGAAAACGATATAAAACTCGAGTTGGTGAGTTGTCACGAGAGCATGAACTACACAGGTGGTCACAATTCTGTGCACGTCATAATTCCGTGCGTCAATATTGAGCAAACTAATAGTGAAACCTATGCATTCATATGACAGAAAATAAAGAACTACAGTAGGGTATAAAACTATAAATAACGATCAACTAGACAAAAGTTTTTGTACACAAAAACAAAGCGTCCCTACAGCTTTTAAGCTTTATATAAAATGGTAAAGGACTAATGTGAAGAGGTAAATGTTATTGGTGAAGAGAAATTTTCGTGAAAAGGACCATGTTAGGATCACAAGAGTGACCTTAAAACGAAAAAAACACTCCGTGCCTATGAACGGGTTCTGTATCAGCTGACTGTGTGTTTTCAGCTGCAAAGAAGAAGAAGCACTTTAAAGTTTGGCTGTGCTTGTTTGACCTTGAAGGTCAAAATCTGACCACATCAAAAGATTTCAAGGCCATCATTTCCTATATGTAGGTATACCATCCCAAACCTCTAGGACCAATAATAAATGAGTTATAAGCACTTTAAAGTTTGCCTATCCTCGTTGGACCTTGAAGGAGAGGCCTAAGATCAAATCCGACCACACCAGAAGATTCCCAGCACATGATTTCCTACATGTTGGTTTACCATCCCAAACCTGTAGGACCAATAATAAGTGAGTTATAAGCACTTTTAAGTTTGGCTATGCTCGTTTGACCTTGAAGAAGAAGCACTTTAAAGTTTGGCTGTGCTTGTTTGACCTTGAAGGAGAGGCCCAAGGTCAAATCTGACCACATCAAAAGATTTCAAGGCCATCATTTCCTATACGTAGGTATACCATCCCAAACCTCTAGGACCAATAATAAATGAGTTATAAGCACTTTAAAGTTTGCCTATCCTCGTTGGACCTTGAAGGAGAGGCCAAAGATCAAATCTGACCACACCAGAAGATTCCCAGCACATGATTTCCTACATGTTGGTTTACCATCCCAAACCTGTAGGACCAATAATAAGTGAGTTATAAGCACTTTTAAGTTTGGCTATGCTCGTTTGACCTTGAAGGAGAGGGCCAAGGTCAAATTCGACCACAGCAAAAGATTACCAGCCCTTAATTTCTACATGTTGGTTTACCATCCCAAACCTCTAGGACCAATCATAAGCGAGTTATAAGCACTTTAAAGTTTGGTTATGCTCATTTGACCTTGAAGGAGAGGCCCCAAGGTCAAATCTGACCACACCAGAAGATTCCCAGCACATGATTTCCTACAGGTTGGTTTACCATCCCAAAGCTCTAGGACCAATAATAAGCCACTTATAAGCACTTTTATGTTTGGCTATCCTTGTTTCACCTTGAAGAAGAGGCCCAAGGTCAAATCTGACAACACCAAAAGATTCCCAGCCCATGATTTTCTATATGTTAGTATACCATCACAAACCTGTAGGACCAATAATAAGCAAGTCATAACCACTTTTATGTTTGGCTATACTCATTTGACCTTGAACGAGGGGCACAAGGTCAAATCTGACCACACCAGAAGATTCCCAGCACATGATTTCCCACATGTTGGTATACCATCCCAATCCTCTAGGACCAATAATAAGCGAGTTATAAGCACTTTTAAGTTTGGCTATGCTTGTTTGACATTGAACGAGGGGCCCAAGGTCAAATCAGACCACACCAGAAGATTCCCAGCCCATGATTTCCTACATGTTGGTTTACCATCCCAAACCTCTAGGACCAATAATAAATCAGTTATAAGTACTTTTATGTTTAGCTATCCTCTTTTGACCTTGAAGAGGAAGCCCAAGGTCAAATCTGACCACACCAAAAGATTCCGAGCCCATGATTTCCTACATGTTGGTATCCCATCACAAACCTCTAGGACCAATAATAAGCGAGTTATAAGCACTTTTAAGTTTGTCTATCCTCGTTTGACCTTGAACAAGGGGCCCGAGGTCAAATCCGACCACACCCAAAGATTCCCAGGCCATGATTTCCTACATGTTGGTTTACCATCCCAAAGCTCTAGGACCAATAATAAGTGAGTTATAAGCACTTTTATGTTTGGCTATCCTCTTTTTGACCTTGAAGAAGAGACCCAAGGTCAAATCTGACCACACCAAAAGATTCCCAGCCCATGATTTCCTACATGTTGGTATACCATCACAACCCTGTAGAACCAATAATAAGCGAGTTATAAGCACTTTTAAGTTTGGCTATGCTCGTTTGACCTTGAACGAGGGGCCCAACGTCAAATCCGACCACACCAGAAGATTCCCAGGCCATGATCTCCTACATGTTGGTTTACCATCCCAAACCTGTAGGACAAATAAGAAGCGAGTTATAAGCACTTTTATGTTTGGCTATCCTCGTTTGACCTTGAAGAAGAAGCCCAAGGTCAAATCTGACAACACCAAGAGATTCCCAGCCCATGATTTTCTATATGTTAGTATACCATCCCAAACCTGTAGGACCAAAAATAAGCAAGTCATAAGCACTTTTAAGTTTGGCTATACTCGTTTGACCTTGAAAGAGGGGCACAAGGTCAAATCAGACCACACCAGAAAATTCCCAGCACATGATTTCCTGTATGTTGGTATACCATCCCAATCCTCTAGGATCAATAATAAGCGAGTTATAAGCACTTTTAAGTTTGGTTATGCTCATTTGACCTTGAAGGAGAGGCCCAAGTTCAAATCTGACCACACCAGAAGATTCCCAGCACATGATTTCCTACATGTTGGTTTACCATCCCAAAGCTGTAGGACCAATAATAAGCGAGTTACAAGCACTTTTATGTTTGCCTATACTCGTTTGACCTTGAACGAGGGGCCCAAGGTCAAATCTGACCACACCAGATGATTCCCAGCACATGATTTCCTATATGCTGGTATACCATTCCAAACCTCTAGGACCAATAATAAGCGAGTTATAAGCACTTTAAACTTTGCCTATCCTCTTTTGATCTTTCACGAGGGGCCCCAGGTCAAATCTGACCACACCAGAAGATTTCCAGCACCTGATTTCCTATATGTTGGTACACCATCCCAAACCTCTAGGACCAATAATAAGCGAGTTCAAGGCTTAATCGTAGTAAATTTTTTATGAACTTATAATCAATCGCCCGTCAATCGCTCAATTATGGCCCGATTGATCCCAATATCGATTGGTGCCTAGATTCCTCTGTCAGAAATGTGCCTGATTGGCTCCTCAAGATACAGAAATTCAACAAGCAACACATACAATGCATTCAAATGTTTAAAGTTACGGGATATAACAAAATTCAAAACATGTACTCATATTTTCAAAGCTCATAGGAATTTGCTACCACCTAAACTAATGGAATGATATAGATATGTCAAGCATGTTCATAACTATAATACAAGGAACTGTGGAAACATTTATCAAAATATCCCCAAAACTTTCCAAAAAAGTAGATGTCCTAGTATTATAGGGGTTAAACTGTACAATCAAATTCCATCACATGTAAGATTGTTGCCATCTATAATAAGCTTCAAAAAGAGATTAAAAGAAGAATTCCTCACTAAATATAAAAAACCATTGCCTATCTAACAAATTATGGTATGACAAATGGAAGTTACGGATCTGTGTACTAAATCTGTGTGTATCTTAATCTATATTTTTACCATTAAGTACTTTGTCAAGTATGTTAAAATTTAATTAACAGACAAACAGTTCAAATTAGCATAATCATTGATAAATAGCTTCTTTGTGTCATAACTCAAAATCTATTTTATCTGCTGTATTTCTTTCTTGACTTTCTGTTGTCAGTTATGTCCAAGTTAAGTAATATTTACTAATAAGTTCATTTGAACTTCAGGCATTTCTGTTTAGTATTTATTGTATGTTCTTAACTTTATGTTGTCAGTTCTCTCCAAATTTAGGGATGTCTAGTTATAAGTTCATTTGAACTTCTGACATTTACTTTCAGCATTTATTTTAAAATGTTGTATTATTTCATTGTAATGTAATGCTGAATAAAGATCTATCTATCTATGTATTCCTCCATAATAGTAAAACACCCGACACCATGTTTGTATACATAGTTCTTCACAATGTGTGTGGTTTTATTGCTGTTTACCTTTATAAAAGGATCTAAGAGTTCAAGAGGAAATTATTCCCATAAACTGATACATTTGTTGTGTTTTTAACATCTGCATTTTCCAACTATCTTAGTCTTTCCCAAAGTCTCTATTTATAACTATATACCTCGAAGCAGGACCCAAGTCCAGCTTATGGTTTCCCTTAGGTTGGTTTCATATTGCAAACCTTAGGACCAATAATATGTGAGTTATAACCACTTTTAAATTTGTCATTACAGGTTAGAATGTTTGGTCAAGGTTACTGTAAATATAAACCACCAGCAATTAACCTTACTTATTTCAAAAACAGTTCTACAGCTTGAAAAATGCAACAATTATAATATTGTAGGTCATTGTTTTCCTTAACAAAAATATGTGTCCGGTGTATAAAAAAACAAATTATCTGAAAGCTATGTCATATGTAGATAATGTCAGTAGCACACAATATTATTTCTACAATGTTCTGTGACATATTACAGGAAATAAAATGAGTATGATGCAATGTATATTATTATAGGGACTTGTTAAATATGATGCCCATCTTGGGCACATCGATTACCAATATTTCATCAGACAATGCCACAAAGTGATCTGATATTAAAAAGGTGATAAAAATGTTAATTTCAACAGAAACAATCTGTGCACCTGAACAAGGCTACATGATTGTTTTCATCCTTGAAGTATACAACAGTGTCTTTTCTCTAAATTCTCATTGAGTGAGTTAGCCTTGTTTAAGGCTCAAATTTGTACCATATGTTTTCATACTTGTACACAGATATTTGGTATTCATAAAGCACTCATGCATGTTTTGAGATATAAACTGAGCAGACATATCATGTGTAAAATCCAGTACATGTTAATTGTAAGAGTACATTATGCAAAATGACCATGTTTTCTGTATATTTTCTCTTAATTACTAGGGTACTTGAGCCTTAAGCAAGGCTATGAGTGAGTGTAAAGAAAAGGTTGAATCTACTATTAAGGTGGCATGGATCTGTATACTTTTTGAAAAAAGCAGTAAATCAGACATTTACAACTGTAGCAACTTACTATCCTAATATATATCATTAGAACATAATTCAGTGGTAATTCACTTCAAAATATGGTAAACTGAGTGAAGTTTCTGTTTGTTGGATTAATGAAGGGGAAAGATTATAAATTCCTTTTTACAAATATAAAAGAAAGAGAACAAAGTAATATATAGAGTTGTTGTACTCTACAGGAAAAAATATATGTAACTTTAGTCAAAAGCAAGAGGTTGCAAAGTAAATACACTTGTCACAGATATGAAGGCCAACTGCAAAACATTTCAAAATCACAAATGAAAAAAAAATTGCAAACCATGAACTCCTATAGGTTGGTTAATATCCAAAACTTCTAGGACCACTAATAAGCGACTCATAAGCAAGTTATAAGCACTTTTAAGTTTGCCTATCCTCATTTGACCTTGAAGGAGGGTCCCAAGGTCAAATCCGAACCCAAGGAAAGATTCCAAATCCATGATTTCCTACATCTTGGTTTACCATCCCAAACCTCTAGGACCAATAATAAGTGCTTTATAAGCACTTCTAAGTTTGCCTATCCTCATTTGACCTTGAAGGAGAGGCCCAAGGTCAAATCCGACCACACTAAAATATTAACAGCCCATGATTTCCTGCATGTTGGTTTACCGTCCCATACCTCTAGGACCAATAATAAGCGAGTTATAAGCACTTTTAACTTTGACTACCCTCGCTTGACCTTGAAGGGGGCCCCAAGGTCAAATCCGACCACAGCATAAGATTCCCTGCCCATGATTTCGTACATGTTGGTTTACCACCCCAAACCTTTAGGACAAATAATAAGTGAGTTATTCACTTTTAAGTTTGGCTATGCTCGTTTGACCTTGAAGGAGAGGCGCAAGGTCAAATCCGACCACACCAGAAGGTTCCCAGCCCATGATTTCCTATATATTGGTATACCATCCCAAAGCTCTAGGACCAATAATAAGTGAGTTATAAGCATTTTTATGTTTGGGTATCCTCGTTTGACCTTGAAGGAGAGGCCCAAGATTAAATCCGACCACACCAGAAGATTCCCAGCACATGATTTCCTATATGTTGGTATACCATCCCAAACCTCTAGGACTAATAATAAGCGAGTTATAAGCACTTTTAAGTTTGCCTATCCTCGTTTGACCTTGAACAAGGGGCACAAGGTCAAATCTAACCACACCAGAGGATTCCCTGTACATGATTTCCTATATGTTGGTATACCATCACAAACCTCTAGGACCAATAATAAGCGCGGTATAAGCACTTTTAGGTTTGGCTATCCTCATGTGACCTTGAAGGAGGGGCCCAAGGTCAAATCTGACCACACCAGAAGATTCCCAGCCCATTATTTCCTATATGTTGGTATACCATCACAAACCTCTAGGACCAATAATAAGCGAGTTATAAGCACTTTTAAGTTTGGCTATCCTCGTCTGACCTTGAACGAGAGGCCCAAGGTTAAATCCAACCACACCAGAAAGTTCCCAGTCCATGATTCCCTATATGTTGGTATACCATCCCAAAGCTCTAGGACCAATAATAATCCAGCTATAAGCACTTTTCAGTTTGACTATCCTCGTTTGACCTTGAAGGAGGGGCACAAGGTCAAATGCAACCACACCAGAAGATTCCCAGCACATGATCTCCTATATGTTGGTGTACCATCACAAACCTGTAGGACCAATAATAAGCGAGTTATAAGCACTTTTAAGTTTGGCTATGCTCGTTTGACCTTGAACAAGAGGCCCAAGGTCAAATCTGACCACACCAGAAGGTTCCCAGCCCATGATTTCCTATATGTTGGCATGCCATCCTAAATCTCTAGGACCAATAATAATCCAGTTATAAGCACTTTTAAGTTTGGGTATGCTCATTTGACCTTGAAGGAGGGGCCCAAGGTCAAATGCGACCACACCAGAAGATTCCCAGCCTATGATTTCCTATATGTTGGTATACCATCCCAAAGCTCTAGGACCAATAATAAGCGAGTTGTAAGCATTTTTATGTTTGGCTATCCTTATTTGACCTTGAAGGAGAGGGCCAAGGTCAAATCCGACCATACCAGATGGTTCCCAGCCCATGATTTCCTATATGTTGGTATACCATCACAAACCTGTAGGACCAATAATAAGAGAGTTAGAAGCACTTTTAAGTTTGGCTATGCTCGTTTGACCTTGAAGGAGGGGCCCAAGGTCAAATCCGACCACACCAGAAGATTCCTAGCCCATGATTTCCTACATGTCGGTTTACCATCCCAAAGCTCTAGGACCAATAATAAGCAAGTTATAAGCATTTTTATGTTTGGCTATCCTCTTTTGACCTTGAAGGAGAGGCCCAAGGTTAAATCCGACCACACCAAAAGATTCCCAGGCCATGATTTCCTATATGTTGGTATACCATCCCAAACCGCTAAGACTAATAATAAGCAAGTTATAAACACTTTCCAGCTTGGCCATCCTCGTTTGACCTTGAAGGAGAGGCCCAAGGTTAAATCCCACCACACCAAAAGATTCCCAGGCCATGATTTCCTATATGTTGGTATACCATCCCAAAGCTCTAGGACCAATAATAAGTGAGTTATAAGCACTTTTAAGTTTGGCTATCCTCGTTTGACCTTGAAGGGGGGGCCCAAGGTCAAATGCGACCACACCAGAAGATTCCCAGCACATGGTTTCCTATATGTTGGTATACCATCCCAAACCTCTAGGACCAATAATAAGCGAGTTATAAGCACTTTTAAGTTTACCTATCCTCATTTGACCTTGAAGGAGGGGCCCAAGGTCAAATTCGACCACACCAGATGGTTCCCAGCCCATGATTTTCTATATGTTGGTATACCATCCAAAACCTCTAGGACCAATAATAAGCGAGTTATAAGCACTTTTAAGTTTGGCTATGCTCATTTGAACTTGAAAGGAGGGGCCCAAGGTCAAATCCGACCACACCAGATGGTTCCCAGCCCATGATTTTCTATATGTTGGTATACCATCCCAAACCTCTAGGACCAATAATAAGCGAGTTATAAGCACTTTTAAGTTTGGCTATGCTCGTTTGACCTTGAAGGAGGGGCCCAAGGTCAAATCCGACCACACCAGAAGATTCCTAGCCCATGATTTCCTACATATTGGTTTACCATCCCAAAGCTCTAGGACCAATAATAAGCGAGTTATAAGTATTTTTATGTTTGGCTATCCTCATTTGACCTTGAAGGAGAGGCCCAAGGTTAAATCCCACCACACCAAAAGATTCCCAGGCCATGATTTCCTATATGTTGGTATACCATCCAAAACCTCTAGGACCAATAATAAGCGAGTTATAAACATTTTTATGTTTGCCTATCCTTGTTTGTCCTTGAAGGAGAGGCCCAAGGTCAAATCTGACCACACCAGATGATTCCCAGCACATGATTTCCTCTATGTTGGTATACCATCCCAAACCTCTAGGACCAATAATAAGCGAGTTATAAGCACTTTTAAGTTTGGCTATTCTCGTTTGACCTTGAAGGGGGGGCCCAAGGTCAAATGCGACCACACCAGAAGATTCCCAGCACTTGATTTCCTATATGTTGGTATACCATCACAAACCTCTAGGACCAATAATAAGCGAGTTATAAGCACTTTTAAGTTTGGCTATGCTCTTTTGACCTTGAACGAGGGGCCCAAGGTCAAATCCGACCACACCAGAAGATTCCCAGCCCATGATTTCCTATATGTTGGTATACCATCCCAAAGCTCTAGGACCAATAATAAGTGAGTTATAAGCACTTTTAAGTTTGGCTATCCTCGTTTGACCTTGAAGGGGGGGCCCAAGGTCAAATCTGACCACACCAGAAGATTCCCAGCACATGATTTCCTATAAGTTGGTATACCATCCCAAACCTCTAGGACTAATAATAAGCGAGTTATAAGCATTTTCCAGTTTGGCTATCCCCGTTTGACCTTGAAGGAGACGTCCAAGGTCAAATATGACCACACCAAAAGATTCCCAGCCCATGGTTTCCTATATGTTGGTATACCATCCCAAACCTCTAGGACCAATAATAAGCGAGTTATAAGCACTTTAAACTTTGCCTATCCTCGCTTGACCTTGAACGAGGGGCCCAAGGTCAAATCTGACCACACCAGAAGATTCCCAGCACATGATTTCCTATATGTTGGTATACCATCCCAAACCTCTACGACCAATAATAAGCGAGTTCAAGGCTTAATCTTAGCAAAATTTTTATGAACTTATAATCAATCACCCGTCAATCGGTCAATTATGGCCCGACTGATCCCAATATCGACTGGCGCCTAGATTCTTCCCTCAGGAATGTGCATACCAAATTTGGTTGACCCACACCCAGTACTTTCTGAGGAAATCTAGTAAAAAGGAAGTAAATTTTTTTTTGAATTTTTGATAATGTGACCTTGATAAAGGTCAAAGGTCAAATTTATGCCTGTCAAAAAATTTCCCCACACCTATAGAAGAACACTGCCACATATCATTTGGATAGGCCTAATAACAAGGGAGATATTCAAGGGAGACGATAATGCGGCGGCGGCGGCGGCAGCGGCGGCTGACTGAAAACCGGGGGTGAAACCAATAAGCGTCCCCTTTTCAAGGGACGCTTAATTAAATGAAAATTCAACAAAATATCACATGCTGAAAGCTAGACGTGGTTACTTCGGCTTAGACGTGGTAACCGCGGCGATCGACCCTATCGGGATCTAACGCCATGGTTCCTCCCCATTTAAAAGTAGAGATTTCAAAAATCGTACAACCTAGGCATTCATTGACTTGTTAAATGCATTTAAATCAAAGATATATTGAATAAATAAATACTTTGCACTTGACCCTCGGTAAATATTCACATATTTCTGTATAACACCTTATATCTTATTTTTATAATCTCTGTCCGCCATTGTTTACCATAACTGAAATAATTATTTTATATTTGTAGCCGTTAATATAAACCTATAATTCACCCCATAATGGCCATATATGAAACCTTACTGCAAATCGCAGAAATTGTTTTTAAAAATTAAGAGGACAAATACTGTTACCTAAATATTATTTTCTTTACAAATATATAATACAATAATCTATATAAATTACATTTCTATGAGCAAAATTTTTAAAGATACAAGCCAGAGCACCTGCAAATTGACTAATTATTTTAATTAGTGTGTAACACAAAAACTCCACAGTAAATATTTTTACTTATCAATTCTTCTGAAAATATATTTGGCTTCAAAATAGGTTTTAAAATTAAAAATATTTATTTATGTTCTGTAGCTTCGAAATATATGCTAACTTCTATTCATTAAATATGTTATAGATTTGAAATCAATTTGTAAGAGTACTAAAGGAAATAAAATCATACATTTTAATAGCATGAATACCCCATGGATCACCATGCAAGAAATAAAGTGATACTTGAATCCAATATAAAATCTTCGGGGTCAAGGATGGACTGCTAATGTTTTCCAGTAAAAGGAAATTATTTCATTAAATTAGAATTAAAATTACTTTTTGATTACATCTTTGGTATTGATACATCATTTCACATTCTAATCCTTCTGTCTAAATATTAAAGTTATTGTTTGATGAACTACTAAAGCTTTGTATGTTCATGTATCATTTGAAAGTCAAACCTAATACAATAAACATAAAACTTTGCATTTGTAGTACACCCAGTAAAAATTGTGATAAAAATTTAGTGACCAACTCCAAAGTAAAATAACTACACTTTCAAATACCAAAAACATCCTGGAAGTAGGAATTATGGAAATCCGAGATTTAGGAGAAATCACATATGAACGGCAATAAATTCTAACCAATCAGAATTTCAAAATGGAGGATGAAAACTGTAAATATTGTTGCTAAAAGTCATTATATTACATTATACACGTAAAACAGCATTATTGGACTGGATATTTAAATATTATTGCAAACTTTTACTTGTGTCATCGTTTCACATATTGTTCTCATGGTGAGTAAGCAAATATTTGAAATCTCTACTTTTAAATGGGGAGGAACCACGGCGTTAGATCCCGATAGGGTCGATCGCCGCGGTTACCACGACCCCATATAAAACTGGAGATTTGCATAAAATCCTTTTCTGTTGAATAAAACTTGATGAAATGACTGGAAATAGTAAAATGTAGTTAAAACACAATTGATATTAGGCTAAGGACACAGTAAATACAGCATGTGTATAAAGTACATGCTATTTTACACAACTTTTATAATAAAAGAATATTTTCAAATTTTTAGAGAAATGGTAAAAAAAAACATATAAAATGAGGAAATGTCTTTTATTTTTAGTTAACTATGTTTGCATGTTGACTGATTGTTGGAGGAAATATAACAAAGTAATTGTGGGAACAGTTGTTTGTACACATTTGTATGGAATATGAGTTTTATGCAAATCTCCAGTTCTATGTGGGGTCGTGCCACGGCTCTACACGCAAGTAAAGTAGAGCCGAGGTAACCACGTCTAGCTGAAAGCCAGTGTATTGCTGGATAGATTTCTAAACACACGGAAAATGACATGCACGGAATTGTGACAGTAGGGGAATGTCAGTAATATGGGCGAAGAAATTCCCTGAGCAATATCTACAGGCATATTGAAATACAAAGCTAATGCTTCATGTCAAAAATATATCCATGTACACTAAAGTGAAAATGATACGATGAATCATTTGTTTTTATTTGACACAACTGCGTATTTTTGCATTTCAACCGGAAGTAAAAAAATCAAACGATCAAAATCAAAATGTATCTCTTCACATGAAATCCCCATTTTACTAAATTCTTTTTTCACCAAAAGTGTTTTAACGAAGGTATCATACAAATAATATATATAGTCTCTGTAATGCTTCTGTATCGCCAACACTCCTCGATTTACCGTATCAACCACAAATATTGAAATTGAACATAAAGTTCCTTGTGCATAACTACTGCAATTTTATGTAAACGCATATCCTAATCGAATACATAACTCCGGCACAAATTACCTACTTTTGTTATTCTTTTGAGTGCCATTACTATTCTGTGTATCTGTCTTCTCACTGAATAAAGTTCTGATATTTATTTCACTTCCCAGAAAACGTTGTTTCTCTTTGATAAAATGGCGGAAATGGTTTCCCTTATGAGCGTGATAATTTTCAAAGTCTTTTTTCGCTTTTTCACTCAATTTATATTAGATGTAAAAGTATATAAATACCAAATTATGCTTATGTAAAGTAATTATATATGTAACTCTACATTAAGTCAGGAAAAAGGTAACAAAAGTATGTAACTATATTATTTGCATATGGATATATCAAAATGGTGAGGACAATGCGGACTTCCTGAGTAGGAACGCTGACGTCAATTCTCTATGTGACGTAAAGAGGATTCCCGGAGTTTCCAAAGGTCAAGGCAAACAAAATGGAGGCCATTTCAACACTCGTGAAAGTTACTTTGCCCAACTATTTGAAACGACTACCCCTACCAAGCTCATTGTCAGGATTTGCTTCACTGACAGGTGGGTAGTACGATAGGTGTGACTGCAAACTACGTACTGCCTTCAAGTGTTCGCTTGCCCTTGGCACCCACACAAAAACTACTGCACCATCGTTATGTCGTCTATTATCGACGGTACACGGGTGGTCACAAAGATAAACGGTCACGGAGATAAACGGTCCTCAGAAATACCCACATAAAAACAGTTAAAAGGTTTAAACAACAATATAACACAAACCAAAATCATGGAAAGCACTGTTTTAGTCTATTTTGTTGTTTAGTTTCTGCGCTTTTTATATTTACTGCCTTGCTACCAATTATCGCCGGGTACCAATTATCGCCAGACAGAATTCAAATAGATCTAACTTCACCAAAGTTTCATCTCAAGTCTAGCAAATGAGGTAAAGCTATTTCCAAAGCGAATGTAACAAATGCACAACAAATGGCTTTCAAAATATATGACCATTACTGAAATATGAACCTTCTATTTTCTGGTGGCGATAATTGGTAGCCGGCGATAATTGGTAGCAAGGCAGTACACTATTTAAATTTGAAAACTTTGAAGACCGTTTATCTCCGTGACCGTTTATCTTAATGACCACCCGTGTAGTGCATTCTAGTTCTGTGCACGTCCTTTTATTGTCAATAAAAATGAAATAAGTAAAAATAATGACATAATTTTCAATTATATTGCAAGATATTAAATTCAAACATTGTTTTACATAACATATCGTCGTTGTACGGAAGTTCGATCGCTTAAGAAAATTGATGTCAAATATACGAATAAAAGTCTAATAAAAAAGTGTTATTAAATTTTGAAACCTACAATATGCGTAAAAGTATCTATATTTTAGTTTTGCTAAGTTGTTTTTATTTGAAATTATCTAAAATATAACGATTTTATTCATATTTAAAAGATATCATTTACTTTAACTGTTGTTATAGTGGCATTCTACCAGTAAACGCCCATGTTGAAGTTAATATATTAAATTTAAATTATATTTACAGCTTTATATTTTATTCTTCTAACAACAGATTTTCAAATGATATACACTACAATTAATAACTTAGGCACATATTGTTTTATTTGTTTCAAAGCTTTATATTTTCATAATTTATCTCTATTAGGCGGGCGTTCACTGGTAGAGAGCCACTAGGGGATAGAGATGTGCAAAAAAATCGATCATTTGGTACTCACCTCTTTATATTCTTGCATAAAGTTAAAAAGTGGGATACCAAATCTTGATGAACCCATTTGGAAACCAGTCATATTATAATTAGGTATGACGATCCCTGGGGTTTTCGTGCGTTTAAATCTGTAGTCATCGTATTTATGACCGCAAAATAAAACAAGTGAAATATTAACCAATAATATTTATGTACCATGGACAAATAGTTATTTATATACAAAAAAGAGGGAAATAATATACAGAGTGTCTTCGGAACCGACAAGGACGGGTCACAATTCTTTTAATTTCAGAACCGTCACGTTCATATTATAACTATTTGATGTGTGGCTGTTGAATTAAAGCATGCTGTCGATGAAAATAGATACATAAAACCAGGGGTGAGACCAGTCTACTTTTCATCTGCAAACGTGATTAATTTCATTAACCAATGAAATAATTTGTTACTGAAACCTCACTCGAGAGGTTCAAGTATAACTTTTGGTCTGCAAATGTGATTACCCGGTAATTTCATTAACCAATGAAAAAATTTGTTACTGAAACCTCACTTGAGACCAAGTATAACAAAGTTTGTATATTTTTCTAGTACAAAATAGCTTCAAAACTAAAGATATTCTAATATGTCATGTTAGAATAGAAATTTTGCGGTTCCAATTTTGTTATGAAAACATTTATAAAATATATCAAGGGTAAAGACATTTTTCTTTAAAACGGGTCTTAAAGCAAATAATTTGGGAGCCATTTCCATTGGCAGTTCTGAAAGGGATTGTTTTCCGATCCGTCAGTGACTGTTCTGAAGCCACAGTGAATAATATATACCTTCATTGATTTAGAGGCAAAAAAAGTCATAAAGCCTCCCTTTGAGATGAGCCAACCATTTTTGTGGGGTTTTTGTGTCACATGATGATGACCTAATTAGAAGCTACTGGATTACAGTAAAGTCTGAAAATTTTGCTGTCACAACAAGAATAGTGTTAAAAAATTGTCAGTGAAGAAGGAAACTATATATATTTATTTGAACATGTCTCCCAAGCAGAAAATTTATTAATACAATGTAAAATTTAACCATTTACATTACACCCATATATTTACCTTTGTAATCATGTTTATTCACAAACATAGTTTTATTATGCTGATCTTATTCTGCATATTGTCTTTTTGGGAATTAATGTTTCAAGCAATTATATTTCAGTACAACAGGGGCGCAGGAATATCTCATTTTTGGACACATTCTCTTTGAGCAAAATCTTAGATTCACCCAATGTTTGCAAAGATTACAAACTGCTCATTTCACAATTGTTGGGTTCACCATGTTTCTCATTCCTGGAGGACTATTTCTTTTACAAATACAACATGGCTGATCATCATCATCAGAATTTTCTCCACTATTTTCCCCCTCATCTATAAGTATTCTGGAGGGACCTGCAGTTGTTGGTGACCGTGGCAAAAGTGGTTTTATTTTTCTCACAAAAGTGCTTCTTGTTGATCTCAAGGTCTGTTTTTATATGGACTTTCCTTGCTTCTTTGACTTCACTTTCTTTTGTAAAATATCTTTTTTAATTTCATTTTCCTTATTCCAAAGACTTTTGTCACTGTTCAGTGTTGGATGTAGTTCTTTTTCTTCAGCTTCTTCAGTAATAACAACAGACAGGCCATCATGCTCTATGGTTATCGTCTGACTTTCTTCATTTCTTCTTCTTCTCTTATCTCTTTTGTCAATTCTTTCTTCCTCTCTATCCATAATATAATCATGTATATCTCCCTCTGTGATTGCATTTCCACCAATTTTCTTTCTTTTATTCATCCTTTCATTTGATTGACTTGAATCTTGCAATGGTATATCTTTCAACCTTTGATCAGTTTGAGTGACATTGAAAGATGTAGAAGGTTTGAACCAGTCCTCATCAACAGCATCACAATTCAAAGGGATGATGCCACATTTTTTGAATGCATTTGCTAAATTTTTAGGTGTCATACTGTCTTGGTAGCCACTACACACTAACTGGAAAATGCAGTACTTGTTGATGATCATACCAGGGTTAGATCTCATCCATGTTTGGCAATGTTTTGAATATTATTTTTTTAATGGTCCAAAGCAACCAACATCCATAGGTTGAAGGAAGTGGGGGGTGTTAGGTGGCAGCGCAAAAAGGATGACATTTTGACTTTTTGCCCAGTTTATCAAAGGTACACTAATGTGAGTGGTTGAACCATCATAAAGGAGAAGTAAGTATTCATCGGTGCCACGATTAGGAGTAAACTTCATCAGATGTTCCTTGATGTATTGTTAAAATATTGAGGAATTGGATCATCCATTCTTTGAGACATGAAAAGCACACCCAGGGCTAATATCTTTCTTCAAATCATCTGTGATTCTGGATAAATTTGGGATAGGATAAGGTGGTACTGCCTGCCCTAAAGCATTTCCAGCTCCAATGCAAGTCATTTTTATGGTACCTCTTGGTGGTGTAATCAGTGTTTTGCCTTTCTTTGCCAAAACCTTGCATGGATCAAATTCACAATCCAAAAAAGTCTCATCAAGGTTGTATATGAGGTGTGGTTTGCTTACAAGATCATATTTCTGGATGACATTTTCAAGTTTGTCAAAATACAAATCAGTACTT
Organism: Sabellastarte sp. h YS-2021; assembly: GCA_964017235.1. Classification (NCBI taxonomy): domain Eukaryota; kingdom Metazoa; phylum Annelida; class Polychaeta; order Sabellida; family Sabellidae; genus Sabellastarte; species Sabellastarte sp. h YS-2021. The sequence goes on along the minus strand of OZ024931.1, from coordinate 16,373,020 downwards.
TCCTTCGTGCATGATTTAGCTCTGTTAATGGACAGTTTCCTAGGTTCTATTAGTTTCAGTTCAGGATGCCTTGCTAAAAAACCTTGGTAAAGCCAAGATTCAGAAAATGTGGATGGCAATCCAAGAAACACTGCTGTGTCACATGCCAGCTTCAGTATATCTTGCTTTGTATAGCCATATCCAATTTCAGCCATTTGTAGTATGTGGTTAACCAGTTCAGCTTCCTGCTCATTTGATAAAATTGGAGGGGGCCCTGATCTTTCAATTTGGTCATCAACTTTTCCTTTTATTATTTCAGCTGACTTGTCGGTCAGCTGACATTATGGGATCACTCTGTGGCATCCACGTGAACATCTTCTCCTCCAAAACTACAAGGCCCAGAGACATGCTGTTATTTTTAAAAGATACCTTATCTATCGAGGATGGTAAATTGTAAAATTCATGCAGATCTGTCTGTTTGTCTGTTCCCCAGAGCCGTTAGAAGCGAGGTACCCCCACCCAAAGACTTTTTGATAACTTCCATAAGGAGTAAAATCACTTATAACTTGAAAACTATTGCATATACAGAATTTTGTATAAATATGTTATTGAGCTACCTTTGGGTCAGCTATAACATAGTAAAGTTGCAGACCTGTAGCTCATGGCATAGCTGAGTAATAGCTACTTTTAGGTTATCACTGTTGAGTAAATCACTTATAACGTGAAAACTATTACGTTTCGAGTATTTTGTTTCAATATGTTATGACCTATTTAGGGGTCAGCTATAAGATAGTGAAATTCTAGACCTATAGCTCATTGCATAGCTGAGTAATATCTACTTTGAGGTTCTCACTGTTAAGTAAATTACTTATAACTTGAAAACTATTGCATTTAGAGAATTTTGTTCAAATATGTTATTCACCTACTTTTAGGTTAGGTGTAACATAGTAAAATTTCAGACCTGTAGCTCATTCCATAGCTGAGTAATAGCTACTTTGTGCTTCTCACTGTTAAGTAAATTACTTATAACTTGAAAACTATTGCATTTGGAGAATTTTGTTTAAATATGTTATTTATCTACTTTTTGGTTAGCTATAACATAGTAAAATTGCAGATATATAGCTCCTGGCATAGCTGAGCAATAGCTACTTTGAGGTTGTCACTGTTGAGTAAATCAGTTGTTACTTGAAAACTATTGCATTTACAGAATTTTGTTTAAATATGTTATTCAGCTACTTTTGGATCGGCTATAATATAGTGAAATTACAGACCTGTAACATCATTGGATAGCTAAGCAATAGCTACTTTGAGGTTCTTACTTTTTTTTTTTTTTTTTTTTTTTTTACAACCTACTTCACATATTTCTTTTTTATTAAATGTCATGAAGACAAAAGAGTTCATACATAAATTCTTATAATGACAAAACACATACTTAACTTTTATTTTTGTACGGTACTTAATCATATTTTAAAAGATTTTTAAAAAAAAAAGAGGTTCTTACTGTTGAGTAAATCAATTGTAATGTGAAAACTATTACATTTAGAGTATTTTGTTTAAATAATATGTTATTCAACTACTTTTGGGTAAGCTATAACATAGTAAAATTGCAGACTTGTAGTTCAATACATAGCTGAGCAATAGCTATTTTGAGGTTCTCACTGTTAAGTAAATTACTTATAGCTTGAAAACTATTGCATTTAGAGAATTTTGTTCAAATATGTTATTCACCTACTTTTAGGTCAGGTGTAACATAGTAAAATTTCAGACCTGTAACTCATTCCATAGCTGAGTAATAGCTACTTTGTGGTTCTCACTGTTAAGTAAATTACTTATAACTTGAAAACTATTGCATTTAGAGAATTTTGTTCAAATATGTTATTCACCTACTTTTAGGTCAGGTGTAACATAGTAAAATTTCAGACCTGTAGCTCATTCCATAGCTGAGTAATAGCTACTTTGTAGTTCTCACTGTTAAGTAAATTACTTATAACTTGAAAACTATTGCATTTAGAGAATTTTGTTTAAATATGTTATTTATCTACTTTTTGGTTAGCTATAACATAGTAAAATTGCAGATATATAGCTCCTGGCATAGCTGAGCAATAGCTACTTTGAGGTTGTCACTGTTGAGTAAATCAGTTGTTACTTGAAAACTATTGCATTTACAGAATTTTGTTTAAATATGTTATTCAGCTACTTTTGGATCGGCTATAATACAGTGAAATTACAGACCTGTAACATCATTGGATAGCTAAGCAATAGCTACTTTGAGGTTCTTACTTAGAGTATTTTGTTTAAATAATATGTTATTCAACTACTTTTGGGTAAGCTATAACATAGTAAAATTGCAGACTTGTAGTTCAATACATAGCTGAGCAATAGCTATTTTGAGGTTCTCACTGTTGAGTAAATTGCTTATAGCTTGAAAACTATTACATTTACGGTAATTTCTTTAAATATGTTATTCGCCTACTTTTCAGTCCTCTATAAGACTATAACATAGTGAAATTGCAGACCTTTGTTTAAATATGTTATTCAGCTACTTTTGGGTCAGCTATAACATAATAATACAGGCCTTTAGGTCATTGCATAGCTGAGTAATAGCTACTTTGACGTTACCACTGTTGAGTTAATCAGTTATAACTTGAAAACTATTGGATTTTTTAAGAGTATTTTGTTTAAATATGTTATTTATCTACTTTTGGGTTAACTATTACATAGTAAAATAGCAGACCTGTAGCTCATGGAATAGCTGAGCAATAGCTACTTTCAGGTTCTCACTGTTGAGCAAATCAGTTGTAACTTGAAAACTATTACATTTACACGATTTTGTTTGAATATGTTTTCTACCTACTTGGTACTTTACTTCTGAGTACTCATTTGCAGAGCACAACTTTTGTGTCCTTTCCTTCTTTCACTTCTAATCTGAAACTCAAAGCACACATGTAGCTGACACATAGCCCATTCACGGGCACTGATTACTTGTTCTATCTCTTAATGTCTGTGTTGGAATTCCACAAATAATAGAGGACTTATACACTGACATGCCCTTCATTTTCACCATTTCAATGGCTTTTCTAATATTTTCAGGGGTGTAATTCCTATAGCCAAGTTTAAGGCTTTTTGGAATCTAAAACACAATGCAATAAAGATTTAGTTAAATTTACAAAATATAATTGTGATTGAAAACCTCATAAGAGAAAAAAAAAACTTACTTCAGAATTGAGGTTAAATCTGTTCTAATTATTTGGTGCTACCTTATTTCTGGCACAGCTTAGGGGATTTACAGTATGCAGGTGCCAATGGCTGTTTGTTGTTATATACTATACATAAGTTTTGTGTACATTTTGGCTGTTTTTATAATTACAAACATTAACTAGGAAATAAATGCATAAAAATTCAATATATTACATGCTTTTGACGCATTTCTTTATCTTTTCTTCACAGAAAAAACTTTTAAACAAAAGAAGAATGACGATTGCTATGGCAAACAAAGTTTACAAACCGGAACAGCACAAAAATAAACCGTAAAACCACGGGAAATAACTGAAACTCTCGTATGCACGAAAACCCCATTGACACGAAAACGCCACAAACGACCATATACAGAGCCTGGTACACGAGTAAAACAGGATGTCAGTCAAGAAAAGAATATTATTCAGAAACCAGTCAGCACAATAATCATTTGTGATATGTGCCATAGTCACACATGAACTTATCTGTGGACATTTTGTTTAATAAAAAGGAAAAATAAAAATACCTGTATTTTCCTCATTTTGACGCAAAAACATCAGAATAAAATAATTTTTCCCTGGTAAGATTGCTTACATTCGAAACGCCAGCAGCCTTCCTCATACAACCATTCAAAACGAAGCTAATCGGAAGAAAACAAAGCCGATCAACATTTTGTCTATATCAAACTTACGTACATTGACGATATTCAAAGTGCGGTAAAATCTCGGATTTTGTTAACTGAGATAATAGTACGGGTGGACACAAAGATAAACTGGACACGGAGATAAACGGTTTTAGAATTTAGCTTATTTTAGTGGTATAAATAATTAAATTGCACAAAATAAATAACAAATGCCTTGATAGGTTTTGTCTAAGTGTACTCTGTTACTTATTTTGTACAATTGTGTTGTCAGGGTTCGCGATTACGCCATCTGAGTATGTTAAACACGTGGTATTTCAGATTTGGACACAAGTTTTGGTTGTCAGTGCATCCACCAGGATGCGATTTTTATGAAGAAAATATTTCTGCTTTAGAAGCGAATTTTGGTTGGCAGGAAGCGTAGATATGCAAGCAATATGTATAACACTGAAGATAAGCTTTATATTTTAAAACTAAATGGTTTCGAGTGATTTCCTGGCAAGTTGTTTACGTCCACCATTGTAAAGCGAGATTTCATGCGTGACGAGATCCTTCCAAAACAGCCAGTTGAGTGCTGGTGTCGTACACTAGCAAATCTACTCAAAACGTTATATATCGAAAGAAAGCCTGATCTCTGCACGGAAACAGTCGAAACAACAAGCCAGAATGGTGAACTTTCATGGGAGACAAACTATTATACTAAATCTCAGAAAGTCTTGATATTTAACACCGGAAAGCTGCCGGGAAAATAAAAGCTGTAATATTCGAAAATATTTACAGGGGATGTAACAAAAGAAAACAAAAAAAAAAAAAAACTATATCTCTGGAACTACCCAATGAATTTTTGTCAAACAAAGAGCAAGAGAAACTACAAATTTTTGTCTTTCAAACAGTATCAATGCCATATTTGTAGCTTAAATAAAATAGTCATACAAAGTAAATTTCATTCTAATTGCACTAAAATGAAGTTTGCCGAATGGGGTTCAGCTTTTTAAAATATTTTTAAAATTTATTTATGGACAGATGCATATTATTTATCAGTATAAAGGAAATTGGATAGTGGTTCTATACATTTAAATGTATCCGAAATATGGGAGAAAAATTATTACTGGCACCCAATTTTCACACAGTGGTGCCCCTTTTTTGATGTGCCATAAGGTACAAGGTACCCAACGTTTCATAACCCTAACTCAAACACTGGACTCAGAAAAAAATGATTGGGATTCCATTTTTCGGTCATGTAGTCCATTGGACTCCATATTTTAGAGGTACTTCGCAAACCCTGGTTGTTAACACCACTTATATTTGAAAAATTCTGAAGACCGTTTATCTTTGTGTCCGTTTATTTTTGTGTCCACCCGTGTATATCAATTTTTAAAGCAAAACAAAACATGGTTACCATTGACAACACTCCTGAATTACCGATTTACATGCAACTCGTGACCACAGCATCTCGTGACCAACACCTCGTACCCACAACTAGTACACAAACATTTTATAAAAATAAACATTATTTCTGCTTGAATATCAAATGCTTGTATATGCAGCTCATAATCTTTATGAAGAAATATGAGATCACCCAATTACGTGGAATTCTAACAATATTTTATATTTAATCAATAGAAATGCTGCTTGAAGGGGGAGTATTTTATGTAAGAACGTCTGTTCAGTTAGAGATCAATTACTTCAAATTCTCGTACTTCTGTGGGGGTTTCCTAGCCATATTATGAAATAAAGTATGCAAATTAGAGAACATGAGGTCATGGAATTCCGTGGGGGTTTCCTAGGACTGTTATAAAATAAATTATGCAAATTAGAAAAAACATGAGCGGACAGATACTGCTGAAGCGATTATTCATACTAATCGATTAGTAGGTTATCAAAGCACTAGTTGGCGCCAATATTATGAAATCGGTTAATTGTTTTCTTGTGTATATCACTACATAGCGGATTATATGCGATCGTTGGAATTATTAGTATCTCGAGTTAAGACCTTAAAACGTATCAAATTAAAGCATGTTATATGCATTTTATTTTTAAAATATCAAAATATTACATTATTGGCCAATTTACCAAATAATCTGGTGAATTCTTTGCTTTTCAGCATCTCGCGATCCGCCATTTTGTTTGTTTACATCCGCAACACACGTTTTCGGCATTTCTCATGCATGCTAAATGTCAGAAACAATTAATCGGTTAGTCGACGGTAAATGCAAGTGACTACCCGGCTACCAAATTTTTCTAATCGTTTCAGCTCTAGGGACAGAAATCCGTGGAGTTTCCTGCAATATTTTAAAATAAATTATGCAAATTAGAAAAAAAAACATGAGGAGACAGAAGTCCGTGGGTCCGGGTTTCCTGCAATTATTTAAAAAAAATCTTTGGAACGAGTTGTGGGTACGAGTTGTTGGTCACGAGCTGCCATGGTCACGAGATGCTCGTATACCGAATTACCATGAAATATGCAAATTTTGTCCCAATAAAGTAAATCCTGTAAATGAGTTGCATATTTTAGAAAAGACAAATTTATGATGCATATTTAAAAAATAAATGCCATATATTTCAATTATCAATCTTTGTTGAAGCTATTGTCACTGACAGCATGTGTTAGTTCAGCAGCCAATGTAAGAAAACTGTACAATATTTTGATTTGTGGATTTAAAATGAAAATAGACCACGCCCAAGTTAATTAATATGAAATCTTGTGTTTCCTCTTGAAACCATGTGGAAAAAACAGCCTTAAGTTCACAATCAACTTAAAAAACTAAAGATATAATTAATAATCTATGAAGATAATATTATGTGCACACCTTTATAAAGAATGATATTTACATTATTTGTGCTATAATTCAAACAAATGTTCACTTTGTTAAATTATTGATTTAAATAGGATCAAGGTGAAAACCAGAAAATTTAGAATATATTTTGAATACTTTTTATTGATTTTTATTTTACCGTCGTTACCAGACAACCATTTGTGAATATAACAAGGTTGTATACACAGAAATTAATTTTGAGTACAAAAAGTAAAACAATAGAAAATATTTGTCTGGGTATATGAGGTCTCGATACCATGAACAAAACATGAGTGATATCGCAGTGCCATCATTTCACAAATTAAACCTACAAGTGCTTTCCAAATAGATGTGTATTGACAACTTACACTGAAATAAATAACATGTTATGTTTCATTTGTGCTGACAGTTAAAATGGGGAATATTTAAAGCAATAAAAAGTAAACAATACTTGTGTTTTTACCCCACAGCCCTTAAGGGCGGGCGGGCAGTGGGAAAAGTTGGTCTGGCCTGTATCTCAGAAACCGTAAGGTGCAGGAAGTTGATACTCGGTAGGGACATTGGTTAGGTGGTGTAGGTGTGTAACATCATGGTGTGACCTTGATTTGACCTTGCCATAGTGACCTTGAGTTTGAAAATCATGTCTGGGCTATATCTCGGAAGCCGTAAGGTGTAGGAAATTGATACTTGGTAGGGACATTAGTTAGGGGGTGTAGGTATGCAACGTCATGGTGTGACCTTGATTTGACCTTTGACCTTGCTGTAGTGACTTTGACCTATAAAATCTTGTCCGGGCTATATCTTGGAAACCGTAAGGTGTAGGAAGTTGATATTGTGTAGGGACATTGGTGAGGGGTTGTAGGTTTGCAACGTCATGGCATGACCTTGATTTGACCTTTGACTTGGCTGTAGTCACTTTGACCTATAAAATCTTGTCCAAGCTATAACTCAGAAACTGTAGGGTGTAGGAAGTTGATACTGGGTAGGGACATTGGCTAGGGTGTCTAGATGTAAAACGTCCTGGTGTGACCTTGATTTGACCTTTGACCTTGCCGTAGTGACCTTGACCTTGTCTTGTCCGGGCTTGTCCGGGCCATATCTCGGAAACCATAAGGTGTAGGAAGTTAATATTTGGTAGGGACATTGATCGGGGGTTATAGATATGACCCAGATTTGACCTTTGATCTTGCATATCTGATGCTATTTTATCTCTCTACGGGGATATCTGGTACTATTTTATCTCTCTTATATCTATCTTGTATCTATTTACTTGAATCTTGGTTGTTGCACCTTTTGGTATCTTTTGATGTAGATTAAGCACTGTTAAAGTCATATTAGAATTCATTAAGGGTTTTACTTTTGCAACTTCCCATTGTAACAGATGGTATTTCATCAAGTGAGTCACAGGTTTTGCCCCAACACCACACATAAGCATGTATTGCCACATCTGTATGTATGGTAGTATTCAAAACATTCAAACCGTAATTCGACCGTACTAAACAAATATTAAAATGGGAAAGGACTTAAATGTTCACACAAATTTATGAGGTCACTTAGGTATGATTGAACAATATCAAAAACATGCAAATCATAATTCAACTGTGCGAATTGTGCATGTATAATCTTCTTACAGCTTCTAGACAAACAAACTGGCAGGATCTTAATCTTTTCAACCCAATAGCATTTCTGTTGGTTGCGAACTGACGGATCTGCACTAATTTCGAACCCTGCCTTGATTTGACCTATAATATATTGTCCAGGTATATCTTGGCAACCGTAAGGATATGGATTGCTGCAACAGATTATTATATGTACTTTTACATAATTGTGATATTTCCATTGACAGCTATTCTCCAGTTAATAAATTTTACATCTTCGTAATCTTTAGGTTACTGAACTGTCTTGTTTTAATACTTAATCTTTACATGCAGTTTCTTTCTCTGAGATGTTATTTCTCTACTTAAACATTATTTGGACACTGCTCTGAAAGTATCCCATTCTGTATACTGTTTCACTACTTCTGTATCTCATGGTGTTGATAACTATTTCCTCAGGCTGTGGGGTACGTGCATTTCTGATGCTATTTAAGGGTCCCGCTTGTTTGCATATGGGAGGAATTCTCGCGGACGGGTCTGCCGGCTCCGCCGTATCCGCCAGCTCCACAAGTTCGCCTACCTATAGCGTCTTTACTAGTGGATTGAATTTCTTCAAACTTGGCACATATATTTAGTAGCCCTGGGAAAATTTTCTGAATTTGGTGCCATGACATTTCAACCAATCAGAGAAGTCACATGACCAAAAACTGGATTTTGCTTGTCCGTATGATAACTTAAGAAGCGTTTAAAATATTCGCTGAAATTTGATATATGGATGCATGGTATAAAGATCTGCAAATGATTAGATTTTGGTAGACTTCCATTAAAATATGGCTAATTAATTAAGCATTAAATTTTTTATTAACAAGGAAAATTCAAATCCCTTAATAACTTCTAAACCGTGCGAGATAGAGTGATTTCGACAAAATTTTTGACCCACAGGGTATCTCTGCTAGTATTGTGCTCAATTCCAAAAAAATTTCTTCTCTCCAAAAATGGCAGCCATTTTGAATTTTGTAGTTTTTGACAAAAAATGATAAAACTTAAAATTGCTTGTATCTCCTAAACCGTGCGAGATAGAGCGATTTCGGGGAAATTTTTGGCCTATAGGGTATATATACAGGTTACTCTGCTCGATTCTCAAAATAAATTTCTCTTTCCAAAAATAGCGGCCATTTTGAATTTTTGACAAAAATGGTAAAACTTAAAATTGCTTGTATCTCCTAAACCGTGCGAGATAGACCGCCCACAGGGTATATGTACAAGATACTCTGCTCAATTTTCAAAAATTTTTCCTCTTTCCAAAAATAGCGGCCATTTTGAATTTTCGAATAAAAATGGTAAAACTTAACCGTGCGAGATACAGCGATTTCGGCGAAATTTTTGGCCCACAGGGTATGTATGCAAGATCCTCAGCTCAATTCTCACAAATTTTTCCTCTTTCCAAAAGTGGTTGAATTTTCGAATTTTTGACAAAAATTGTAAAACTTACTTAAAATTGCTTGTATCTCCTAAACTGTGCGAGATAGAGCGATTTCGGCGAAATTTTTGGCCCACAGGGTATATATACAAGATACTCTGCTCAATTCTCAAAAAAATTTTCTCATTCCAAAAATGGTGGCCATTTTGAATTTTCGCATTTTGGACAAAAATGGTAAAACTTAAAATTGCTTGTATCTCCTAAACCGTGCGAGATAGAGCGATTTCGGTGAAATTTTTGGCCCATAAGGTATATATGCAAGATACTCTGCTTAATTTTCAAAAATTTTTCCTCTTTCCAAAAATGGCGGCCATTTTCAATTTTCTTCGAATTTTTGACAAAATGGAAAAAACTTTAAATTGCTTGTATCTCCTAAACCATTTTAAATTTTCCAATTTTTTTTCGATGTAATTTTAGATTGACAGGGTATCTAGGCAAGATCTTCTTTCTATTATAAGCAGCCAACACCATCTTTCTTTTGGGACGCTTTGTTTTTGCCATGCAAAAACAATCGCTTTGCTTCGCTAGCGATCCTCTAGTTTTACTTGAATCTTGGTTATTGCACCTTTGGTGTAGATTAAGCACTGTTAAAGTCATGTTAGAAGTCATTAACTGTTTTATTTTTGCAACTTCCCATTGTAACAGATGGTATTGCATCAAGTGAGCCACAGGTTTTGCCACAATTCCACAAAAAAGCATATATTGCTACATCTGTATGTATGGGTAATATTCAAAACATCCAAACCATAATTCGACCATACAAATGAAAATCAAAATGGGAAAAGTCTTTAAAGCTTCATAATTTTTAGTTTACTGAATTGTCTTGTTTTAACACTTAATCTTTACATGCAATTTCTTTCTGTTAGATGTTATTTTCTCTACTTAAACATTATTTAGACACTGACACTGCTCTGAAAGTATCCCAATCTGTACTGTTTCACTACTTCTATATCTCATGGTGTTGAAAACTATTTTCCCAGGCTGTGGGGTACGGGCATCTCTGATGCTATTTTTTAATTTCTTCATTGGTTATCTAACTATTAAGAATTGACCAGAATGCTTCTGGATTATTAAGGTAGGCCTCCAGGATGTCTGCAGTTGCCAAAAAATCCAGTATTTTCTTGATTTGAGGATAATACAGGAGCTCTTCAGCCGAAATAGAACTGGCCTATAAGGTACACTCTATTGTTTTCATCTTTTTTAGGGGAGGAGTGGCTACAGTTATTACCATTTATAGCTACTGTTTCACTGGTGTTTTATACAACTGTGAAAGCATTCCTTCCAAAACCTGCTCCTCCAGCAATTATCAATAAATCCATCAAGAAAGATAACCCCAAAGTAGTGGACCTTCTGGAAATAGAAGACCTGGATAAAGACAAGGTTTCTTACTGCAGGTGCTGGAGATCATCAAAGGTATTATTTTCTGTTGTGTTCACATTCAAATCCAAATATCAGTTTTGTTATCACATTGTAATTTGGTTTTGCATATCAGTGGATATTAAAATGCTGTTTAAACTTATTTCCTACCATAAGGCACTGTTTGACAACTAATAATCCCGTAACTAATTTTTCCCCACAGCCCTTAAGGGCTGTCAGGGTATTACTTTCACCCATGGTGTCCAGATGGGCGGTCGGGCGTCAGGAAAAAGTTTGTCCGGCCTGTATCTCAAAAACCATAAGGTGTAGGAAGTTGATACTTGGTAGGGACATTGGGTTAGGGGGTGTAGGTGTGCAACGTCATGGTCTGACCTTGATTTGAGCTTTGACCATGCCACAGTGACCTTGACTTTGAAAATCTTGTCCGGGCTATATCTGGGCAACCATAAGGTGTAGGAAGTTGATACTTGGCAGGGACATTAGTTAGGGGTTGTAGGTGTGCAACGTCATGATGTGACCTTGATTTGACCTTTGACCTTGCTATAGTGACCTAGACCTAAATCTTGTCCATACTATATCTTGGAAACCGTAAGGTTGAGGAAGTTGTTACTTGGTGGGGATATTGGTTAGGGGTGTAGGTGTGCAGTGTCATGGTGTGACCTTGATTTGACCTTTAACCTTGCTGTAGTGACCTTGACCTATAAAATCTTGTCCGGGCTATATCTTGGAAACCGTAAGGTGTGGCAAGTTGATATTTGGTAGGGACATTGGTTGGGAGTTGTAGGTGTGCAAAGTCTTGGTGTGACCTTGATTTGATCTTTGACCTTGCTGTAGTGACCTTGTCCTATAAAATCTTGTCCGGGCTACATCTTGGAAACTGTAGGGTGTTAAGGAAGTTGATATTTTGTAGGGATGTTGGTTGGGGGTTGTATGTGTGCAACATCATGATGTCGCCTTGATTTGAACTTTGACCTTGCTACTGTGACCTTGAACTATAAAATCTTGCCCGGGCTATATCTCTTAAGGTGTAGGAAGTTGATACTTGGTAGGGATATTGGTTGGGGGTTATAGGTGTGCATCATCATGGTGTAGTCTTGATTTGACCTATGACCTAGTCGTAGTGACCATGAGTTTGAAATCTTGTCTGGGCTATTTATTAGATTCGGTAAGGTGTAGAAGGTTGACACTTGGTAGGGACATTGGTTAGGGGGTGTAGGTGTACATTATGGTGTGACCTTTAACTTTGGCTCTGCCAAAGTGTGTTCACCTGCAAGATTTGAGACATGTTTCTCTTATGACTCTTATGACAAAGATATATAGATTGCTGCAACTGATTAGTTTATGTACGTTTGTATAATTGTGCCATTTCCATCAACAGCTATACTCCAATTAATAAAATTTACACCTTTGTAATTTTTAGTTTACTGATTAATGCTGTCACCTAGCTATTGAAATGTCTTGATTTAATACTTTATTTTTACATATATTGTCTTTGTTTTAGATGTTATTTTCTCTACTTAAACATTATTTGGAGCTTTATATAACTGACACTGCTCGAAAGTATCCAGATCTTTGTACTTTTTCACTACTTCTATATTTCATGGTGTTTAAAACTATTTCCCCAGGCTGTGGGGTACAGGCATCTCTGATGCTATTTAAGCGTCCCTGAAAGGGCGCTTATTTGTTTTCGCCTCAGTTTCCTCGCCGCTGCCGCATTATGGTCTCCCTTGAATATCTCCCTTATTATTCGAAGGTTTCAAACCATATTTGGCAGTTATATACCTTAGGCGTGGGAAAATTTTTCTGCATGTTTAAATTTGACCTTTGGCCTTTATGAAGGTCACATGATCAAAAACTATTTTGATGTCAGCTGACTTGTCAGTCAGCTGACATTATGTCATCACTCTGCGGCGTGGGCGTACGCGTCCGCGGACGTGTCCGCGTGAACAACTTCTTCTCCAAAACTACAAGGCCTAGAGACATGCTGTTTTTTTAAAAGATACCTTATCTATCGAGGATGAAAAATTGTTCAAGGCATGCAAATCTGTCTGTTCGTCTGTTTGCTAGAGACATTACAAGGGGGGTACCCCCACCAAAAGTGTGAAAATTTCAACTTTTTATCATAATTTTCTCAGTGACTATTGCAGGGATTTCTCTCATATCTTGCATATATGTACAAGGCCAGAGGTAGATTCTCTTGTGTGAGTATGAGACCTGGATCTGTCTTACTTTTTTTTAATAAATTTTTTTAATAATTGTATCCACCGGAAGCATCCGGTGGATACTTTGGTTTAGCGTTCGCTACGCCGCCGCCGCCGCGCGTAGAGAGATTTTCGGCGTTAACGCTCTAAGAGGAAAACAACAGCAGCTAGGTTCACCAAATTTGCAGGATGTCTTCATTGGGGGGTAAGCTTCTCTGGGAAGGAAAATAGCCTCATTCTGAAAAACAAGATGGCCGCCACGGGCATTTCTTTGAAAGTAATCTACATTTTTCTACTGGCTGTTCCTCATAGGTAGAAGGTTGAATCTCTTCATAGGCGATATGTATGACACATATACATGTCCTCTACAACCTTGCATACATTTGACCTTGAAGCTCCTAATTCAAGGTCATCCACGGAGTGCCGAAGTAACCCACATAGCGGACTTTAAAAGTGCCTATATCTCCCTTATTATTGGTCCTAGAGGTTTGCAATGTGAAGCCAACCTATAGGAAATCATGTGCTGCGAATCTTCTGATGTGGTCAGATTTGACCTTGGACCCCTCCTTCAAGGTCAAACGAGGATAGCCAAACTTAAAAGTGCTTATAACTCGCTTATTATCGATCCTAGAGGTTTGGGATGGTAAACCAACATATAGGAAATCATGGGCTGGGAATCTTCTGGTGTGGTCGGATTTGACCTTGGGCCCCTCCTTCAAGGTCAAACGAGGACAGCCAAACTTAAAAGTGCTTATAACTCGCTTATTATTGGTCCTAGAGGTTTGGGATGGTAAACCAGCATATAGAAAATCATGGGCTGGGAATTTTTTGGTGTGGTCGGATTCGACCTTGGGCCCCTCCTTCAAGGTCAAACGAGGATAGCCAAAGGTAAAAGTGCCTATAACTCGCTTATTATTGGTCCTACAGGTTTGGGATGGTAAACCAACATATAGAAAATCATGGGCTGGGAATCTTCTGGTGTGGTCGGATTTAACCTTGGGCCCCTCATTCAAGGTCAAACGAGGACAGCCAAACTTAAAAGTACTTATAACTCGCTTATTATTGGTCCTAGAGGTTTGGGATGGTAAACCAGCATATAGAAAATCATGGGCTGGGAGTCATCTGGTGTGGTCGGATTTGACCTTGGGCCCCTCGTTCAAGGTCAAATGAGGACAGCCAAACTTGAAAGTGGTTATAACTCACTTATTATTGGTCCTAGAGGTTTGGGATGGTAAACCAACATATAGGAAATCATGCGCCGGGAATCTTCTGGTGTGGTCGGATTTAACCTTGGGCCCCTCGTTCAAGGTCAAACGAGGACAGCCAAACTTAAAAGTGCTTATAACTTGCTTATTATTGGTCCTAGAGGTTTGGGATGGTAAACCAGCATATAGAAAATCATGGGCTGGGAATTTTCTGGTGTGGTCGGATTTGACCTTGGGCCCCTCGTTCAAGATCAAATGAGGACAGCCAAACTTAAAAGTGGTTATAACTCACTTATTATTGGTCCTAGAGGTTTGGGATGGTAAACCAACATATAGGAAATCATGCGCCGGGAATCTTCTGGTGTGGTCGGATTTGACCTTGGGCCCCTCTTTCAAAGTCAAATGAGGACAGCCAAACTTAAAAGTGCTTGTAACTCGCTTATTATTGGTCCTAGAGGTTTGGGATGGTAAACCAACATATAGGAAATCATGGGCTGGGAATCTTCTGAAATCATGGGCTGGGAATCTTCTGGCATGGTCGGATTTGACCTTTGGCCCCTCCTTCGAGGTCAAACGAGGATAGCCAAACTTAAAAGTGCTTATAACTCGCTTATTATTGGTCCTAGTGCTTTGGGATGGTAAACCAACATACAGGAAATCATGGGCGGGGAATCTTCTGCCATGGTCGGATTTGACCTTGGGCCCCTCCTTCAAGGTCAAGTGAGGACAGCCAAACTTAAAAGTGCTTATAACTTGCTTTTTATTGGTCCTAGAGGTTTGGGATGGTAAACCAGTATATAGGAAATCATGGGCTGGGAATCTTCTGGTGTGGTCGGATTTGACCTTGGGCCCCTCCTTCAAGGTCAAACGAGGATAGCCAAAGGTAAAAGTGCCTATAACTCGCTTATTATTGGTCCTAGAGGTTTGTGATGGTAAACCAACATAGAAAATCATGGGCTGGGAATCTTCTGGTGTGGTCGGATTTGACCTTGGGCCCCTCGTTCAAGGTCAAATGAGGACAGCCAAACTTAAAAGTGCTTATAACTCGCTTATTATTGGTCCTAGAGGTTTTGGTGCATTGTCTTTACGGTGGATACAATTTGCATCGGTTCTCCGATGCGCTAGGTCTAGTTTTTAATGCATTAAAATTCGTGAAATCATGTACTAAATCACTTATAACTTCAAAAGTGTTGCATTTACAGCATTTTGTGAAAATATGTTGTTCAGCTACTTTTTATGTCAGCTGACTTGTCAGTCAGCTGACATTATGTCGTCACTCTGCGGCGTGGGCGTACGGGCGTATGTTATTCAGCTACTTTTGGGTCAGCTATAACATAGTAAAATTTCAGACCTGTAGCTCATGGCATAGCTGAGTAATAGCTACTTTTAGGTTATCACTGTTGAGTAAATCGCTTATAACTTGGAAACTATTGCATTTACAGTATTTTGTTGCAATATATTATTCACCTATTTTGGGATCAGCTATAACATAGTGAAGTTTCGGATCTGTGGCTCATTGCATAGCTGAGTAATAGCTACTTTTAGGTTATCACTGTTGAGTAAATCGCTTATAACTTGGAAACTATTGCATTTACAGTATTTTGTTGCAATATATTATTCACCTATTTTGGGATCAGCTATAACATAGTGAAGTTTCGGATCTGTGGCTCATTGCATAGCTGAGTAATAGCTACTTTGAAGTTCTCACTATTGAGTAAATCACTTGTAACTTAAAACCTATTGCATTTAGAGAATTTCGTATAAATATGTTATTCAGCTACTTTTGGGCCAGCTATAACATAGTGAAATTTCAGTTTTATTGCGTTAATATATCTTACCTAGTGGACAGATGCATTTGTCCGGCGCACAGCCGGTCCCGCCAAACGCTAGAGAAAAATGCCTCGAGCTGGGCTCTGGCCCGGACCGGTAGTGTCCTGTTTACTCGCCAGGTGGCTGTATAGCCTCCCTGCCGGTGCACTGCGTGTGCGCGCGCATGCGTACTTCCTCCTTTTGTTTGGCGCGAAGACGAGAGGTCGTCTGTTTTTTGGAGAAACTTTTATTTTATTTTATATCTGTTACAGGATATATTTTGATAAATTCTTTGTGTAGAAGTGTTGTTTAATAACTATGGATTCACCAGGACAAAGGCGGGGATCGTGCGGCCATAAGATGGCTGGATTTGATATGCATGAGAAGTGTGCTTGTTGTTGAGACAAAGGTCTGGGTAAAGATCCCTGCATTGTGGGAGGTGCGATATGCAAGATTTGTGACAATTTTACAGCAATTCAGCGTGAGATGCTGGCCACTCCACAGTATCAAATTCGCAAGGACAAGAAAGCAGGTTTGCTAGTGTCACCACGAGATGTAACTGTGCTGTCTCCAGTTAATTCTTCTCAACAGCCAGCTAGTACTGCGCATGCTCAGCAGACGATTTCTGAAGATGACAGTGCGCATGCGCAGGACCTCCCTGGGGGTAGCAATAATGTGAGTTCTTCAGATTTTGTTTCCAAAAAAGATTTTGACAAATTAAGTGACCAGCTAGACGAGAAATTCTCTCGTTTTGAAGCACTCTTATCAAGAGGCAATATATTTGCTACCCCCAAAGTACCGGTTCAGGTTTCAAACCCACCGGTTTCTGATCAGCCATTCATAGATCCTGCCTCTGCCCGAACCACCGGTCCGGTGCGGTTTCCGGCAGTACAGGCTAGTACTGGATCAGATGGCAAGAAAGATTCAAAGAAGAAGCACAAGTCTTCTCATCATAAATCTTCCAAAGCAAAACCGGTTCCGGTTGAGGAAAATACCGGTCCGGTACAGAAAAAGCCCTCTGACACTGCACTTCAACAATCTAAACCGGTACCGGTTGGGGAGATGACCGGTCCGGTCAGGGCATACCAAACTGACACCTTTGTACCCAAGGAACCGGTTCCGGTTGTGGATGGACCTTTTACCGGTCCGGCTGGGGAGCCGTTTATGAGAAACCTTGCTTCTGCTGGTGGCTCAGATGATATGTCCAATGTTGAACACCCCTTAACAGATGTCTTGCCTGTGGCTTCAGATGAACCACTCTTTGGGGATCATACATCAACAGATGTTGTGGATAGGGATCATACATCACCAGATGTTTTGGATAGCGAGGCTGGTGAACTTTCTGAATCAGACACTGATAAACCAGAAAAGAATGAAGAAATGAGTTACAGGGAAACAGTTCGTTCCATCAGGGCCTTTATGGGCTGGAACTTTATCCCAGACTTTGAGTTTGAGTACAGTGACCCGGATAAGTCCAACAATCCGTGGCGTGGAAAAAATCCGAAAACAAGTTCTAAGGTGTCAGTAGCCATGTCAGCAGACGATTGGCTCTGTCAGAAGCTGGAGAGGATTAATCTGACTGTAGCTGAGGGTTACCCTTCCCGAAGTCAAGAAGCAGGTGGTTTGCGTACTGACCAATTCATACGCACCCCTAAACCACAGGATCAATGGTATCCCATGCATAAGTTAAAGACAGATGGTCCCCAGCGACCAGGTAGAAAGCTGTTCAACTGGCATGGTTCTGAGGCGAAACTAAATGCTCAATTCTCAAGAATTGTCAAACCAGCTGCATATCTTGCAACAGGTCCCGTGTCTCGTCCCATATCGCAAGAAGTACTACGCAGATGGGAAAGGTGCGCCCGAGAGGGTACTTACACAGTGAACCATGCAGCTGGTTTCAGCAGATGCACTAGCGAGATTCAAGATCAGATGGCACATCACATAACTTTCCTACAGACTCATCTCAGTAAGGGCAAGTCAGCCAAGGAGGTGTCTGAAGCACTTAAGGAGTTAAGGGATTTATGTGCTTTCCACCAGAATGTATCCGTCTCTCTTGGGACAGCTCTACAGCACCTGGCTGATAGCCTTTTTGTGCAGCTGGGGAACTTCATTCTGATGCGTCGGGACTCTTATTTAGATCATGTTCGTCCCGGTATGAAGATGGACACTTGGAATGAACTGAGGAATGCTGCTCTTTTTGGATATGGGTTATTTCCCGACGCGGCCTTGAATGTCGCGGAACAAGATATCAACAAGTTTGAGACACAACATGTGTTGGTCCAGTCTCGAGTTGGTCCCCAGCACCAACAGAAGACCAAGTATCGCTATAAACCGTATGAGAAGAAGGAGGCTAAGACCATGGTTCAGCCGTCATCTGCTCCTCAACAACCTTGGCGACAGTTTGGGTCACGAGGTCGTGGCCGTGGTTCTACTAACCACCGTTTTTCCAAGTAGTCCCGGGGTGGCAAAAATTATAAATGACAATCATTGTACAAACCCACGCAACCAAATAATTCCAAAACTAGTGGGTCAAAACATCAGCTCTCAAAACATTTCAAAGACTGTATACTCAAGAACTGCTGTAATTCCTGTTCCTATTGTTGTCGGTCCCGGGCAGCCGCAAAAGAAAGGCCTAAGTCCCGATCTTTGTCAGACAGAAATAAAACATGTCAAAAGTGCTTCTTTTGTCTCTCCTTGTCGTTCTGTCCCTCATGTACCAAATGTCCACAGTGTTGCAGAAAATCCTCCTGTAGGATGCAGGTTGCACAGGTTTTGGGAAACGTGGCTCAGCCTGGGTTCAAATCCTCGGGTAGTCTCCATCTTGAAGGACGGTTACAACCTCCCTTTCAAGATGAGGCCCCCATTTACCAGGTGTCCTCTGATAATCAGCGGATACGCCAACCCTCGCAGAAACAAGTTTTTGAAGGAGGCGTTGCAGTCCCTGATTACAAAACAGGCCGTAGAAAAAGTAGTGGTTCGGGCTTCTCTGGCCTTTTACAACCGGCTGTTCATAGTTCCCAAACCAAACAACAAATGGCGTCTAATCTTGGATTTGAGCAAACTCAATCTTTTCCTCCACTCGGAAACCTTCAAAATGGAAACTCCGGAGACCATCCGGCTATCCCTTCAAAAAGGCGAATGGGTCACATCGCTGGATTTCAGCGATGCCTATTTCCACATTCCCAATAAAGATGCTAATGAACAGAGGCCATTGTTCGGTCCGAGAGTTCATGTCTCTCATAGGTTTGTTGACAGCCACAGAGAAACAGGTGGTTTCGGGGCGCCTTCACATGAGACCGATTCAGTGGCACTTGAAGAATCACTGGCACGTGCCAGAGGTACTAGAGAAGGAGATTCCTCTTCCCAGATCTCTATACCCTCATCTGCAGTGGTGGCTGGACGAAAACAATGTGCTCAGTGGCCAACCTCTTCATCCTCTGCAACATGCTCTGCAGTTGTTTACCGACGCCTCAAACGAAGGTTGGGGCGCGCACTTAGGAGACCACACGGCAAAAGGAGTTTGGTCGGACTCAGAAAGCCAGTTGCACATAAACTTTCTCGAGCTAAAGGCGGTCCTTCTGGCCCTCAAGAAGTTCGAGCAACAGTGTTGGGGCCAGATCATTTTGATAGCCACGGACAACACAACGGTTGTCTCATACATCAACAAGGAGGGGGGTATGAGATCAGGCTCACTTTGTGCCCTCCTCTGGAGACTGCTTTCCTGGTGCAATTGCAGACAGATAGTTCTAAGGGCCAGGCACATTCCGGGAAGGCTGAATGTGATAGCAGACAAATTGTCCAGGAGCACTCAGGTTATTCAGACAGAATGGTCCCTCCTGCAGGAAGTCTTCGACCACTTATGTGCCAGGTGGCACACTCCTCGAGTGGATCTCTTTGCAACAAGGTACAATCACAAACTACCCAAGTTTGTGTCACCAGTACCCGATCCACAGGCATGGAGAGTAGATGCTCTCAGCCTGAATTGGGAGAATATGGATGCCTACGCGTTCCCTCCTGTGTCTCTTTTGGGCAAGGTGGTGTCCAAGATCCTAGATCAGGGAGTTCACAGGTTGGTTCTGATTGCTCCAGGGTGGCCCAACATGCCTTGGTTCTGGGATCTAGTCAGCATGTCTGTTCAGATTCCTCTCTCCCTTCCAAACGTGGAAAACCTGCTGACCCAACCGTTCAATCAGTGTCCCCACAGAGATCTCCTAGGGCTCAACCTCCACGCCTGGCTCCTAGAGCCTCTAGCATACAGGCACAAGGATTCTCTGATGAAGTGGCAACGAGAATTGAGGCTCCTCAAAGACAATCAACCAGAGCCATCTATGAATCGAAGTGGTCCATATTTGTCAAATGGTGCGAGTCACACAAGGTGGACTTCGGGTCACCTTCTTTAAATCAGGTAGCGGAATTTCTCCTGTTCCTTTTCAAGGAGAAAAATCTTCAACCTAGCACCATAGATGGATATAGAACTGCTAAAGCCGACAAAATTGGTTGTGACAAGGTTAATTTTGGTAAAGACGAAAACCTTACCCGCTTGCTAGACAGTTTCCATAGAGATAAACCCAAGGGTCTTCGAGGAGTCCCTAGCTGGAATCTGTCTCTGGTCTTGCATCAATTAACCCAGTCCCCCTTTGAACCCCTTCGAAAGGTGTCTCTGAAACATCTTACCTTCAAAACGGTGTTTCTCCTGGCTTTGGGCTCGGGCAAAAGAAGGAGTGAGATTCATGCCTGGGTACACAGGAACATTAGACATCAGGAAGATTGGGCTAATGTTTCTTTATTCCCTTCTCCTTGTTTCTTGTCCAAGAATCAGTTGGCTAAAGAAGGGCCTTCTTCAGTAGCTCCGGTAATTATTCCGGCCTTGGCCCCTACGTTGGATAAGTCTCTCAAGGAGGATAGAACCTTATGTCCAGTTCGGGCTTTGCGTTATTACCTGGACAAGACCAAAGACCTCCGTTCCGGCAAACAGTTGGTCTTTGTGTCTTTCAAGAAGAACTTCAATAAGGACATCGCTCCTGCTACGATTTCTTCTTGGATTAAACAAACCATCTTGTTGTGCTATCAATTGTCCAATGAGGATGCACAACAATTGCATCAGGTCAGAGCCCATGA